>CM069925.1:8796870-10046870 GCA_036172225.1 Cryptocoryne crispatula var. balansae | reverse complement strand
CTTTGTTTGGTTATACACGGTAGTTACTTATTTTTGTTATCATATCTCTTCAAATATGATAATTTTATGTTATGAGTTGGTTCACTTTTTATTTTAATATAATTTTTTATCATGAAAATGTCCAAAAAATTATCATGTAACTAAACACTTCATTATTTATTTTTATGTCAGATGCCTAGATTTTAGGAAGCAAATCTTTCAGATAAACACCGTATTTAGCATCACTACCAAGGGGTTAATCCTATTATATGCGTCGAATCTCAAAGCTGAAAATCCCGACTCCTGGAACTGATTATCTCCGTGACCCAATTGTCCAACAATCTGCTGCCTGAGCCTCCTACCTTCATCGCATTTTTGGTCTCAACAGAAGCTCAATGGATGTTTCTCCACAGCACCTTCAGATCGATATGCTGAGCGCTCTCTCTCTCTCTCTCTCTCTCTCCCCCCCGGTGGCTCCGTCATATCCCGGCGGCCGGCCTCATCCTCCCACCGCAGAACCGGCGACTCTGGCAGTGTTGTGATGGCCGGGAATCTTGGTAGATAGATCTATAGAATGTCGGATCGGGATCTATTCAGACTCAGGTCTGACCCAGTCAATTTTTGAGTCAACTGACTTGATCTTAACCCCAGGATCTCGATCTCATAGATGTTTTTAAGTTCTTATTTTTATTCTGACCTCGGTCGACTCAAGTTTGGACTCGGGTCCCGACCTTGGCCGACCTGGGGTCAGTTTGGACTCAGTCAACCCACTCCGACCCGACCCCACCTTTTTTGGATAGATATTCTCATAGGAAGTTGACGTAGTTAATAGGGATGTCAACGGGCCGGATACGGGTCGAATAATAGTATTATCCGTATCCGTATCCTATAAGAAAAAGGTGTATCCACTTGTTGTTCGTTAACTATCGGTATCGGGTGTATCCGCGAACCGCATTGTTCTATCCGCTTAAAAACGGTTTACGGTCGGATAACGGACGGTTATCGAATATATAAAGAGATAACATACGTATAATACAATCTAGCAAAATAAAGAAGTAAAGATAATTTTACCGATAAAGACACACATAAAAAATATATATATTACAATTAAAAGTATCTATTTATAGCAATGAACAAAAAGAAAATTCTTCATTATATATCTACCACAAAACATGAGATATAGAAAAATAATTTTCAAGTCTATAGCAAAATTAATTTTTGAGTCTGTAGTAAATAATTAGATGTGCAACACAAAATATGAGATAGAAAAAAAATCTTAATTACATGTTCAAAATAATACATGTCCAACATAAAATATGAGATAGTCGATTCGCAGCAAAAGTGCGTACATGGATTGCACCATCAAGAAGCAGAAAAGGATGAAAACATCACTGTTAAACGTCAAGACAAGGCTTATCCAATGTTAAGATCTCAAGGAGGAGGGTGAACCGGTGAGTTAAGAACAATAAGATTTTCTAGATGGGTCATATATACTTAGATGTCATAAATTGTGAGTTATATCGTATTATGTATTAGTTAACGAATACGGATAACGGTTTTCGGGTTCGGTTTATGGTATATCCATGACCGCATCCGCTAAGATAACGGTTAATCGGTAAACGAACACGGATAGCTTATTCGGAAAATTTAAACTATCCACTTGCTGTTCGTTAACTAACGAACGGGTCGGATAATCGGATAATCGGTAACCATTGACATCCCTAGTAGTTAACCAATGTCATTGGGAGTGACTAAGATTGCCAAATGCTGGTGGATCATACAAAGCGTGTATATTAAAAAAATTAGGGACTATGTTTGGAGTAACATATACCCAATAGAAACTGAACATAGCGTTGAAAAAAAAACGGCTTTCGGGACCATCCAAAGTATCAAATGAGAGAGCAAGATGGCCATATATGGTTAAAATCACGCCCATGTTCATCAAAGAAGTCAACATATGTATGTCATACGGAGTTGGATAAGAGTACTGGATACTCGTCAATCGTCATAACATTCTTGTTACCATATGTTAAAGATATTATTTCTTTTGTTATCAGAATGAATTAAGATAGGATTATAGAATAATTCTTATTCCATGTTCTTATGTGATGAAGTATTTGGTAGAAGAATAGTAATAAAGAGATTGTCTTATTATACTCCACATATCATGAACATTAATTACAGGAAATATCATGAGAAACTTATGGATGTGATAGGTAAGTATGTGCATGAATATTATAGACCTAATCGATTAAGTGGAGGAGGATTCTTAAAACTTCGTATTTGAAGTTGTTCTATTATTCGAACATGAACCTTGCCTAAATGAAATTGATTTTCTCCTTTGTAGAATTGGAGGGATGGGACTGTATCTATGGTGAAATCTTGTGTTTCCCATGTAACAATTTTTCAATGATATATAGTTTCTCATGGACATATGCGATCACATGCATGTGTATGGTTAAAGATTTCTAATGGGGTGTTTGGTTGCATGATAATGAAGGTTTTTGTTTTAATTTTTAAAAATTGTAAGAAAACTTGTTAAAAGATGTGTTTGGTAACCATGACAATTTTATGTTTTAAAAGTGATTTTCTTCTTAAACAAAAAAAGAGGGTATCACATCTTTCTTTTTTCTTGTGGTCCCCCACTTTGTTTGGTCATGTGTGGTAGTTACTCTTTTTTGTAATCACATCCCTCCAAACATGATAATTTTATGTCATGAGTTGGTTCACTTTTTATTTTAATACAATTTTTTATCATGAAAGTGTACAAAAAATTATCATGCAACCAAACACCCTATAAGATTAGACTGTCCTGATAATTTCTGGCAATTATCAAGTCAAAAGCACCAAACTACCCCTAATTAGCTGTCATTTATTTTTAAGTACGTCAGAATTTTGTCCAAATTAATCATGTTTTCTTGACGACACCCATGGGTGACCTCTCAGAACATTACTTTAAAATAAACATATTGGCCAATGAATATATATATATATATACCAATTTTGATGTTGAGCGTGATGACAACACAAAAAAAAGATACTTTTATCTTCAATTTTATCTTTGTTATACCAAGCATAGAATATAATTATCTTCAAAATGTACCATAAATCTTAACTCAAGTCAAACATAGTGACAATAAGATTAGTCACAAATAATGTTTATCTTTGCCTCCTTTATTTTTGTTTCATCGTAACTTAGGTTTGGTAACACTATTAAATGTCTTTGTCACTATCAATTTTAAAAATAATATCGATGATATCATCTAGAGATGTTTAGTTAATAGTATCAATTTAAAATTTAAAGTGCAAATAAAACATGTAATGTAATATAAATGTCAACTTATATCAATTTCGATATTGATACTTTATAAATATCAATATTAATATTTATATAATATTATTTTTGATACTTTATGCCTTGTTTGGTTAGAGTTTCATTTTTGGTACTATATCAATATTGATATTAATATTTTCAAATGTTGGAGTATCAATATCAAAAGTAATACAAGTTGTCACTTGTATTACATAATATGCTTTGTTTGCACTATAAATTTTAAAATTGATACAGTTAACCAAACACCTCTTTTTGGTTCCTATCAATATCAATCTTAAAATTGACAGTGATAAAAGTACCTAATAGTGTTACCAAACAGGGCATTAACCAAATGAGTCACTAGTTGCCATGGATATTAGCTTTCGAACAGATGACTATGTAAAATGAATGGAAAACAATCCATGAAGCCCTAAATCACCGTCTGGGCATTTTTTTTTGTTTTCATTTTTGTCATCTCCGCCATGGCTGTGCTGCAATCCTCTTCTTGGACGTCAAAGAAACATGGAGCCATCCCACAAACCACCACCTTCAAATATAATGTCCTGTTTGGTTAGAGTTTCATTTTTGGTACTATATCAATATTGATATTAATATTTTCAAATGTTGGAGTATCAATATCAAAAGTAATACAAGTGGACACTTATATTACATAATATGCTTTGTTTACACTACAAATTTTAAAATTGATACAATTAACCAAACACCTCTTAATGATTCTTATCAATATCAATTTTAAAATTGATAGTGATAGAGGTGCCTAATAGTGTTGCCATGACTGACTTCTTATCTCTGATTGAGTTGAGGATCTTATTTTTTCTACTCCGCTCTCTTTTCTCTCGTCTGGGTATCCGTACAATATTTTAATCGGAGAAATTGTAATCACTGCAATTACTTTTTGCCATTACGGTAAAAGCATGCGTGCATGTCTTAGAAATCCCAAAACAATGATTTTAGAAAGGACCTTGGCATGGGGCTATACCTATAATACGAGACTGTGTCATACCATTTTACAACCTCCGTATGATTACTTTGAGGTCGAAGGAACTAGAATACGCAAGTCTTTTTTTCCGGAAACAAATTAAATTCTTACTGTATAACTGAAAAAGAAGAGGTTACATATTTGGTAGATGATCGACACAGAATACAAATAGTTGATACATAGATACGAAGAAATTTCATCCGAAAGATCTATTAAATAGAACCTGACAATAGTAAATACAAATAAAAACCTAATTGTAAAACTGTTTCTAAGTTTCACCTTCAACTCGATCAAAGTTACCATGGAAAGTGTCGAATCTGCAGACATATGTGTTTGACAGTCCGAGAATAAAAACTCTCTTTTCAAAAGTTTGACATATACTAATGGGGTGTTTGGTTGCATGATAATTTTTTTGTACACTTTCATGATAAAAAATTGTATTAAAATAAAAAGTGAACCAACTCATGACATAAAATTATCATGTTTGGAGGGATGTGATTACAAAAAAGAGTAACTACCACACATGACCAAACAAAGTGGGGGGACCACAAGAAAAAAGAAAGAGGTGAGACCCTCTTTGTTTGTTTAAGAAGAAAATCACTTTTAAAACATAAAATTATCATGGTTACCAAACACCTCTTTTAACAAGTTTTCTTACAATTTTTAAAAATTAAAACAAAAACCTTCATTATCATGTAACCAAACACCCCATAAGGCCCTGTTTGGTATGGGGATAACCTAGGATAGACTTGGTTTATCCCCAATCCCCTGTTTGGTACACACTTAAAAATAAGTTTAACCTAGATTAAGTTAATCCAGGTTATCTCCAAAATTAGGGATAAGTGCAGAGATAAATCATCTCATCTAATACTTAGGATATTTTACTCTCAAAATAATATTTTGAGGATACGATGCGCGAGAGCTCCGGTTAGGCGGCTCAGTCCGGCGGGGGGGGCTGGGAGCTCTATTTTAAAAAAATTAATTTATTTACTTGCAGAGTATTAAAGAGATTTATAAATTGTGATTGTTGAGTTTGAATTGGAAAGATCCATTTTATTCAATGAAACCAGAGCATCTAAAAGTTTAGAGTTATACTTTTGGATATAGTGATTTCTTCCTCTCCCATTGTCTCCAAAAAAATTATTAGGTCTGAAAAACCTATATTGTCTAATCCATAAACCTTCTATTTTTTGAGAAGTTTAAAAATCCAATTTCATAATTTCAAATGTCCCGAATTTTTTGGTTGAGTGGATAAGACAAATTTCTAATCGAGGATTGCAAGTGGAAATAAATGTGTAATAAAATTAATTAAATAAATAATATTTAATTAAACTTTTTACTTGCATAAATCAGTCTTTTAGTTAGAAATTCATCCGATCCAATTGTACTAATTATTTTAGAGTGTTTGAAACTATAAATTAGACATCTAAACTTCTCAAAATGAATAAGTTTCCGAGTTGGATGATCTAGATTATTTATGCTTGATAATGTTTTGAGACAATTAATGTCAAAATCACAACATCCAGAAAACTAGGATCCTAGACAATTTGATTTTATTAAAAGAAATGGATTACTCAAATTCAAACCTTGACAATCACAATTTACAGATCTTTTTTCTTTCGACAAAAGAAAATTGTTATTTAAAATCTGACATTTGCTGTCCTACTTTAAAGTATAATATGTATGTTCTACTTTTAAAGTCGCAAACACATGCAGTCAGGCTTCACAGAGTGTTCGGTTATATTTTTAATATTGATACCATTTTATTTTTAAAATTTAAATTATATTCTATCTTAATTTTAATTTTAAAATTATACAAATGCAAATGTTGTATGCTTGGTAAAATTATAACAATTTTTAAAATTTATACAATTGTGTTTGGCAACAATTTTAAATAAAGATGTTTTTTAAAGCACACAGTTCTCTTCATGACCACTGGCCTCTTTGCTACGACAACCATTCCCATGTGCTGCCATCGCCAGACTCTCCTCCTTCTACGAGGGATCGAGAAGACATTCATGCACGAGAGCATCCGCGGAGAGAGAGAGATGGTGACCACCTCTGTGTCGCCTCCTTTGTGTTGCCCATCACCTCCTTTGCTAGAAAAAGAGACGAGGTCTCTCTCCGTGTCGCCCTCCTCAGAGTAACCCACCTCTGTGTATGTTAAAGGGTTTTATCTCATATTGGCCACCGGAGGATAGTCCAATGCCTTTATCATAGCCTGGACTTGGGTCTCCTCAGCGCACGTGTGTTTTTGGAATTTCACATGGTATCAGAGCTGGTCAGGCTGCATGCTCTGTCCTCCGGAGGATTTGCTTCTATTTTCGCTAGGCCTTGCCCTGTGTATTCCTATCGTGGCTCTGATGGTGGTGGCTGGCCGAGATGGGGATTGTTAAAGGGTTTTATCCCATATTGGCCACCGGAGGATAGTCCAATGCCTTTATCATAGCCTGGACTTGGGTCTCCTCAGCGCACGTGCGTTTTTGGAATTTCACAGTGTAGCCCCCTCTACTAATGGGGGAGCCTCCTCCATCTCACCTTCCTCCGCGTAACCACCTCTGCATATGTCACGCCCCCGAATTACCAGATTATAAACACGCGCAGTGGAAAACACGGCAACCCGAGAACGCGATAGCTGGGTTTAAATTAATAAACCCGTGGTAGGAAAACAACCTAATATTCAATTAACCACAAATTCTCCAACTGGTAACCAGAAACCAGTTCACATAACCGATTACACAACATAAAAACTGGTACACACATATCCACAACATTGGCTAACACAGCCACCAAAAATCCGCTTTCACACGGCCTAACCCGATTCAACTATATCGGGTACAAAAGACTAATACTAACCTAGATAAGAAAGTCACACCTTGCCAGAACCCGGAGTGGAAGTCAGATCTCTAGCAAACAGTTCTTCAGGGGATGGGTGCTCAAAATCGGTTGTAAAACAACATATAAAGGAAGGGGTGAGTCAAACGTGACTCAGTAGGACTTATACTCAACTATCGTAATATACTAACAAATCTAATTGCTAATTATATGCATAAACTACAACCACCAATTGCTATAATATCTTATAGGCTATTTATCATGTTTATTTATCTAAATGGATTTCTTTCACTTAATTACCGATTACACATTCCTCTACATGAACCTGACTATCAACTAAACTAGTCTATATGTTCAGGCCATCTAGACTTGCATGAGCCTACTGTGCATGCTTTAATACCATTTCCATTCCATGTGTCTGAGTAAATCATGTGCTATACTTAGACCTCTCAACTTCAGCTCTAAATATATACAAGAAGTACCATATAGTAAGCTAGATCCTTAGTACACCTAGGCAGAGTGTACTTAGGATAAACTGTGGTATCCGGGATTGAAGGATGCACCGGATTTCACTGTCATCTGTTGCCCCAGGACCACTAATTATAGGCTGGAGGACCTCACAAGTAAAAGCCATATATCTACTCAAACAAAACAAATTCAATCAACCAGATATACAATTCACTGAACTAGATATGACAATTTTCAAGTCATGCACAACAATTTCATTATTTCAACAATTCATGCAATAGACCCAATCAGGAGCAATATGCATCAAAATTAGACTTGCTAAACTTCAATTAACCATGATTTCAAATCACTTCACAAAATTATGCACATTACATGATCAGGCAACTATTAATATTAATTAACCACATTCCATAATTATCATTCCATCAACTTCCATTCCAATATAATTATTAATGATTTAAGATCATTCTCAACATGAATCGGGTACAATTATAATCATAAAAGGTCACAAATCACTTTCCATACATCAATACATGTCATTTTCTTTAATCAATCACATTATATCGAATTTAATAATTACTAATAAAAATTAACTAAAATTTACATCTGACTAATGCACATCATGTAATTAAACACAAATATACATGCATAGCATGACTAACATCTAATTAAACACATGCAGACAATCAAATAATTAAACCATCATTTATTCATCATTTTCTAAATAATCTAATAAACATATTTTAACACATTAATTAGAATATCATGTGCTAAGGATAAGTTGGGATGCCTACCTCAAGGAGTCTTGTGAATTTCCAAATCCAGAAAGTGCCCAAGTCGGTTTAATCACGAGGTGACCGAGTCGATTGCGACACCGGGTTATCTTATTGGCATTAAAAATGGTAAAATGGTTAATTAACCCACTCAATTTAATTAATAATATAACTAGGAGGAGAGAGAGGGGGTTAAATAGGAGAGAGAAAGCGAGAGAACGAGAGAAGAAAAGAGAGAGAGCGAGAGGGAAGTGAGAGAAGAGAGAGAGAGATGAGAGGGCGTCGGAGGGAGAGAGAGGGCATCGGGGGAGGAGAGAGGCAGGAGGGTGGCGCTTTGCACTGCCCCCTCGGCGGCGTAGCTGCATGTCCCCGGCGGTGCACTGGCCGCCCATGCGGGCTGGTGCGCGAAAGCCACGCGTGCGGGGCTAAAATCAGGGGGGAAGAGAGAGAGAGAGCAGGAGAGCAGAGAGGGGGAGCGCGGCGGGGTGCGACGACGGCCGCAACACGGCGACAACGGCGGGAGGGGGAAAGAAGAAGGAGAAGAAGAAGAGGGAGGAGGGGAAAGGGATGGTCGCAGCGGCGACCTCACCCCGAGAGTGGAAGAAGCAAAGAGGGAGAGAGTGGTGGGAGCCCTTTTCATTTTTTCCCACGGTATTACAGCGTAGCCCCCCCTTTGCTGGATAGAGAGTGGTGGGAGCCCCCTTCGCATCGCCCATCACTCCCTCCGCTAGATAGAGTGATAGGGGAGCCCCCTCCGCATCACCCTCTTTCGTGTTCCCCCTCTACATCGCCCCCTCTGCTAGATAGAGAGATGGGGTAGCCCTCTCCGCGTCGCCCCCCTGTTGCGGAAAACCCAGCGATTGATCACCCACGGAGCAAGACGCACACACTACGAAGACGACGAGATCTTGGAGAAGTTGAACTCTACTAAACCACAGACGTACAACCTCTCCCCTGGTGGCTCCCTCGACACCCGACATCCCGAATGAGCCACCGGCCTAGGCTATTTATAGGGAGAACAACCCAGGAAACCCATCCCAACTAGGACTCACCTAGTCCCTATCCAGAGTCCTGATAGACTTAGGATAGCCCAATGCCTATCCGGTTAACAACACCGGATCCTTATCCCCACTTGGGGATTAACCCATGTACGTACGTACGTAGCCAAGTTATTTACGTAACATTCTCCACCTTAGGTTAACTTCACAAGTTTCCATCCGTTTGCCAACTCCACCAGCATGGCTTGCACCTCGACCAGGTGCCCGCATAGCCTGACTCCGTTGCATGCCCCGACATGGCCCCTCCTCTCTTAGTTGATGCAAGAGATATCGACCATCATCGTTGGAAGTGAACGTCACACGCTTCCTCCGCGCTCCACCTTAAGTAGATATCGTCCTCTGCTGAATCGTACTACTCGCCTGGGATATCGTAGTTGCACTTGTGTTAACCCTCTCTATGAGCCTGAACAAACCTTTCGTCAGTAGCCCCTTTAGCACAATCTGTGCTTCTCTGCACACCCTGAGAGCTCCACCTTCAAGAGTGCATCGGTATCCTCTTGAACACACGACTCCCAGTGAGATCAAGTTCTTCTTCAGATCTGGCACATGTCGGACCTCCACAAGCTTTCGCACCTTTCCATCAAAAGGTATCCTCACGGATCCAATACCAGCAACCGAGCAACATGCTCAATTTTCCAATTGGACCGAGTCGCCTTTGCATATCTGATACCTATGAAACATCGTCCTGTCCGAACATACATGAAATGAGCAGCCAGAATCTAAGATCCAATCTAAATCTCCCTCTCTTGCAGATGTTGTACAGAGGACTTCATCCACGTCCTCCTCGCTATCCTCTGTTGTTGATGCCTCTGCCTTCTCCAACTTTGCCTCTTGCAGCCGTTCGCTCTTCTTACGCTGTGAGCAATCCCACTTGAAGTGTCCTTCCTCATCGTAGTAGTAGAACCTATGACCATGAGTCTTGGATCGTCCTTTGTCATCTCGTCTCCCTTGCCGGTTATTCGATCTTCCACGACCTCCACCTGCAATCAAAGCTTGACTCTCACTTGACGTCCCCGCTTCGTTGCTCTTTCGACGAGAGTCGTTCGAGAGCAACTAAGCTATGACATCATCTAGCCTGAGTGTTAGTCTTATACAACATGGTCGTTACGATGTGATCGTACGACATCGGCAATGACGACAACAGGAGAAGTGCTCGATCCTCTTCTTTGATTTCCTCGTCCAGAGACAGCACCTTCGTCAGAATCCTATTGAAGTCGTCGAGATGAGCTTCTATCTTTGTTCCCTCGATCATCTTCAAGCCATATAGCCGCTTCTTCGCTAGCAACATGTTCGTTAGCGACTTGGACATGTACCTGCTCTTGAGCTTTTCCCAGACGTCTGCCGGGTCTTCTAAGCCGATCATCTCTTGGAGCGTGTTATCCGCCAAGAATAGCTGAATCGTGCTATTTGATAGCGCTAGCTTTTCAACTCACTTCTCCTCTGTCAGCTTATCCGGTTTGTCTGCCGCCCTGTCAAGAGCCTTGACTAGTCCTTCCCGCATAAGAATATTCTTCACACGTTGTTGTCATAGAGTGAAGTCTCCATAACCGTTGAAGAGTTCTATGGAGAAGCTTGTAACCCTTCCAATGGACCTCTGACTTGTGTCTTCCTACCCTGTCATCGATCAATCCCAATCAAGTATGCCATTGATCAATATCGACACACACCTGCACTTGCACAAATCAGATCGTCGGTTTGAAAATCGCCCGATCCAGACTGTCCAATGAACCCGGAGCGCCTGAAAACCTAGGCTTGGACTTCTGGATCACTTGATTTCGACATCGAACGCCCCCAATCAAGCCAAAACAACCTCGGCCACCCGATCGGTAAACTTACTCCTTCCGATCTCGGATCCTATTAACGGGTACCGATGAGACCCGACAACCATATCCGAAACTTGGATCTAGCAACCTAACCTTATCAGATCCAATCGGACTTAAAATCCAAGTCCTAATAGTTAGATCCAATAAGAACCACCAAGATCCAATAAATTTTATCTTATTAGATCATGTCTTTTCTTTTTCTCTCCTGTTTCTTTTTCTCTTCACATCTCCTACTCTTTTCTTCCCTTCACGTATTTTCTCCCACGTGATTATAGGAGCATAAAACAAGAAAATGAAGAATAGTTAGAAAAAAATTAGGAAAACTCCTACGCGAGACAGCTGCAGCCGCTGCTCTCTGGCTCTGGAAGCTCAGCGCCGAGAACCACCTCGTGCCCTTCCTTCGCCGGAGATTTCTAGTGTGGCCACCTCTTGCACAGCTCAGGAAGCTACCGTACAGCAGATCTTCACGCGAAGCTCCCTATGTACGCCAGCACAAGGTTGCGGACTCTGTTCCGAGATAGTCACTGCACCAGTGAGACATTTCGTTGGCCAGCCAACTAGAACCATGCACACCTCTAGCCAATCTGCCGTTGAGAGGAAGCCGCTTGTTTCACCTCCACGCGCGTAGAGCTCTGCTACCACAGCTTACCTTGCTGAAGTTGTTGAAAGCTTTGCTGGACGCGTCGGAAACGTTGCCTCCTTGCACAGATTAAGTCTCCCAAACCCATCGCCTGGTGCACCTCACGTTGCCGTCGACCATCAACTGACTATTTCGCCGATCACTCAACCTGCAGTGCCAACCGGCTGCAGAATCGCCGGTGTAGGGAATGTGGCCACCAACATCGTCTTCACTGTGTCGTCTTCGACTCGGTCCGATCGAACAACCGTAGCTCTGATACCAGATGTTACAGAAAACTCAGCTATCGATCACCCATGGAGCAAGACGCACACACTACGAAGATGACAAGATCTCGGAGAAGTTGAACTCCACTAAACCGCATCCCGAATGAGCCACTGGCCTGGGCTATTTATAGGGAGAACAACCCAGAAAACCCATCCCGACTAGGACTCTCATAGTCCCTATCCAGAGTCTTGATAGACTTAGGATAGCCCGATGCCTATCCGGTTAAAAACCACCAAATTCTTATCTCCACTTGGGGATTAACCCATGTACGTATGTATGTAACCAAGTTATTTACGTAACACCCCCCCCCCCCATCGCATGTTGCCTCCTCCACTAGACAACCCCCTCTGCATAACCCTCCTCCATGTTGCCCCTCCACATCGCCCCCTCTGCATCACCCCCCTCTGCATCGCCCTCCTCTTGCATCCCCCTCTACATCACCCCCTCCACTGGACAGAGAGTGGGGCTGAGAGACAAGGGGGGAGTCCCCTCCGCGTCACCCCCTCCGATGGATAGAGACATGGGGCTCCCCTCTCGTGTCGCAACCCTCCTCTACGTTGCCCCCTCCACGTTGCCCATCTCCGCATCTATTGCGAGAGTTGCTCGCTGTGCTATGCATTTATCTCCAAAACAAAACAGGTCATTCTCTCTCTTTTTTGATTCTAAAAGAGTTTTAAGAGAAAGGTTCTAGTAATCTTCCTATCTATTAGAAACGTGAGTACACGTTTCGTCGACAAGCACTTAGACGATATAAAGTATACATACATTTCTACGTAACGGCCCCCCGTCCTCCTCTCCGCCCTCCGCCCTATCGCTATCGCGTATGCTGGCTCCCGACATTTTTGCCCTTGTCCTCCCCGTCACCCGTTGACTCTACCCTTAGTCTCCCCCTTATCCCCATAGTTGTTGATATGCATCCCGATGATTCTGGCACCGATAATTTTGTCGCCGATGGATCCGCCCTCCATCCTATGCACTCCGCACTCGGCCTCCCCCCCACTTGATTTATTTTCGCTGTTGGATGAGCTGCGCCCCTCCCCCTCCCTGCTCCTTCAGCTAAGCACGGTGAACAACTGGCGAGAACTGCACCCGACACCCTACAACCCCCGCATTTGGTGGTGGCATCTCCGTCCAAATCCTACAACCATGGTTTCAATGGTCTTTCCTCCTCCTCTGCTAGGTAGGCGGCCACCACGGGATCCTCCCCACTATACATTCTCTCTGTTCTTCATCACCCTTCCTTTGCCAAAGCCCAAAGGCACAATCTTTCTCATTTTCTATGGTTCTTCTTCCTTTGCCTTGTGCATGTTGGTATGAAGAAGAGATCGGTATAGCCTGCTTCTTTCTCTAGTTCTTGTTATGATGAATTCCGTGTTCCCCATCTCTACGAAGTGTGGAGTCAAGGAAAAACAATGCCTTTCTATTTTTGTGCTTTTGCAAATTTTTCTCTTTTTTGATCTTTCTTGGCAAACCATTTTTCCAAAATTTTGTAGGATTGAAGGAAAAAAAAGCAAAGAGCGGAACCAAAGTGAGAATTTTCATCCTAATTGCCTACTTGATAAACACACTGTATCACAGGTTTTATATTTAAATTCTGTAGCCATGGGATGTTTATTCTGGTCGTTTTTTTATGTGAGGTGCTTGTCGCTGATCCAGTAAGTATGTCAACCACCTATAATTTCATCTACAGTTTCTTCAAAGCCTTTATTTATGCATTGATTTTCTAGTATAAATGTTGTTTTTCCACTTTAGTTGCAACATTTGTGTGGTTCTCATTATTCCAAAGATGACCTTTTTCGCTCTATCAATATGCTTTCATAACCAGAGTCAGCCTTCCAATCACAGGGATGATATCTACTTCTTACACCTATAATGCTTTCAACATTTATTTACTTTCGAGGCCTTAAAAATTATTCTGTCGTGGATCTTTCTTATGCTGTGACAAATCTCTAAAAGTTAATATAATTCTATAGATTCTCTGCAACTTCATATCATCTTTTTTTGTGTGCATGTGTTGAGACACCTATATGAATCAAAATAAATAGATCTTTGTTAATAACTTTCTCCTAAACATCTAAAACATATAGTTAGTAAAATTTAACATCTTTGTATGCATGTGTGTCGAAAGAATTTGATCATATGCTTGTTTGTGTTCTTTATAGCTCCTATTAGAGTCTTAACTCCTTTTAAGGCATGTTTTATTGACCTTTAGCCTGTATCACTTTGTCTATACATGGCGATGTCCAGGCTCAGCCAACCTAAATGCAACCGACGAAACTTTGTACCTCAAATAGGGTGAGTATCTTCCCCCACATTAGCTTGGTAGTGATACTTGAGCCTCATCTTCATCATCTGAAAATATTGAATCAACCAGCACATATGTTTGTCTTTTGATATCCTGCACTTGGTAAATACCTTACACCTCTTGTGTCTAATGGCAGGATATATGATTGCACAAGAATTTTTTATATATTCTCATGTTGAAATATTATATTAAAATAAAATTCAAGTTAGCTAATAACATAAAATTATCATATTTGGAGAGATGGGACAACAAAAAAATGTGCCCTTTACAACCAAAGAAGTTAAAAAAATCTCACCTCGTGTCCAGAAAATTATTCTTTTTAAAACACAAATTTATAATAGCTTCCCTGCACCTCTCTTTACAAATTTTATTACATAAATATAAATTTGGATTAAAACTCAAACTTATCATGCAAGCAAACACCTCACTACCAAAATTGACAAATGTGTCAACCATAATTTTGTGGTACGATTCGTTTATTACATTTTATAATGCACGTTGAAAAGAAACGTCTAAAAACGGCTGATCACTCGTATTTTTTCTTTCAAAATTTATAGAATTCAACTATGTTCACACAAAAATATTTTAAATCATATGCTTTAAAAGTAAAGTAAGTCAAAATATTGTTACTCAACTATGTTTTATTTGTTGGCAAACAATGTTCTCTTATCTAGAGAGACAAAGAAGGTATATGACAGGAGAAGGAGAATATTAAAAGACACTTTCATCATCTTCATTCACAAAAAATCAAGGTACATAATTTAAAGAGATTTCAGGAGTCACGAACTTAATTTTCAGCAATAAAAAATAATAACTTATTAGGATTTGCAATTTTTATAGGGACACGTTCAAAAATATGATTGACCATTAGAGAGCAACATTCAAAAATCCCTTTATTCTTGGTAAAGAGATGAATTCTAACGGGGTGTTTGGTTGCATGATAATTTTTTTGTACACTTTCGTGATAAGAAATTATATTAAAATAAAAAATGAACCAACTCATGACATAAAATTGTCATGTTTGGAGGGATGCGATAACAAAAAAGAGTAACTATCATTCATGATAAAAAAAAGTGGGGGGACCACAAGAAAATTAAAAGAAAGAGGTGAAATCCTCTTTTTTTGTTCAAGAAGAAAATCACTTTCAAAACATAAAATTGTCAAAGCTGTCGAACACCACTTTTAACAAATTTTTTTACAATTTTTAAAAAATAAAATAAAAACTTCTATCGTCATGTAACCAAACACTCCATAACCACGAGTAACTTGAACTTATTTTCAAGTTATTCTTTCGCCACACAGAGCATAGCATGCCGACAGCGTCCTCTCTCTCCTCCACGGCTGCACCTGCGCCACTCCTCCTCCGCGCAAGAAGATGACCACCAAGCCAGCATCTTCCCATCTACCAATATTTGTTGTCGCCACTACGATCTCTGCTACCGCTCTGCTATCGTGTCACCTCCCCTCCTGGTCCTCGCCCCTGCCTTGAGCACCACTGCCGATCTCCCTCCCTCATGTCGGTCGCATGAGCAGCCACCTCATCATCATGCCACACGCCTAGCCTACGAGTTGCCCACCTTGGTCATCCCTCGATGGTGCCACCCTCCTGCCCTGTGCGCAACTACCCCGTCGTACAACTGTGGCGTCCGCGGGTTCGCCCATGCACGCATCCACCTCCCTTTGCCACGAGCCAGAGAGCGGATCACCTCCGTTCCCGGGTGGAGGGAGCTCCCGCAGTCTTCAATGACGTGAGGACACCTGATGTCACAGAAAACGAGCCACCATCAAAGTACCCGATCCAGTGTCGGCCTTCCGCCACATGTTCAGCATGATTTTATCAAAATTTTATTTGATTAGAAAAGAATTTCAAAAAATAACATAAAAATACCAAAAATTTAAGCAGTGTGTCTCGGACTAACTCTAATAATTTTTGACCCTGCTATACTATGATGTTAGGAGAATATTTGCAAATCCTTTATGCTAGTAGTTGTATAGAATTCATTAGAAAACATGAAAAATAAAAAATATGATTGTAATTAGATCTCTTAGCTAATCACGATTATATTTTGAATATAGGTGAGTTATTTTTTTTAAGTAGATGATATGCTCTTGAACTGTTAAATATTGTATGAATGTCATTAGTAGTGCTATTGATGAAGTTTAGATGTTCTATACGCTAAAGAAATATTCATTTGCAGCAAAAAAAATTTAAAAGAAAGTTATCATTCCATTTCCTTTCATGTTATTTGTTCAGGAAGATTATATGCTCTTAAATGGTCAAGTATGGTGTGATTAGCATGATAAATTTTATTAATAAAAAATCTATGTTCTCCATGATTTAGAATAGAAGAATACGCTATATATGTTCTTCGGGAGGAAAGATAACATAGAAGCATGATATTGTCCATTTCTTGTATTTTCATACATGTTAGTATTGTGTTCAAGCATATTACCCTTGATTAAATAAATGATATAATGTTTTGTTTGATCATGATAGGTAGATGATAAAATAAAGATACGATATATTGTATGATCATGATAGGTGTATGATGATACGAAGATAAGAATATGAAATGATGATATATATACATGAATTGGTGACATGCCCATGACATTATGATATAAACAAGACATGGTGCATAGATAAGTAAGGTGATAAGACACATACTCATGTTTGGTATATGTTCGAGTAGGTTGATCTATTCCACTACATACTACATCATATCGATTTATACTATTACATACTATGGCATGCCAATTTGTTCTACTACCCCTTAAGGCACACCATAATCTACATGTTGTTCATTTTTAGCAACTGGTTTCTTAGATCTGATAAACTATATAATTAAATTTACTTTGTTTAGTACCATAAAATGATTGTATGTACGATGAAATTTAGTCAAATTATATTGATGTTACATGAAATGTTAAGTATATTGCATGTTTAATATATTTGGATTAAATAGGTGATATCCTTGTTGATATATGATAGCTCTTTTGATCATGTTATTAGAATTTTAAATTCCATGCCATGACATATATATGTATAGGAATATTGTATGCAATTTTCAAGTTCAAAAAGCTAACAAGCAACGTATAGTATTCATAAGAAATTTTATTTGTTTCACTTCTCATATTCATTCAAATTTAATTATATTTCTTGATATGCATATACAGGAACCATTGTATGAAATTTGTTAAGTTCGAAAAGCAACATGTGATACCTAGTTTCTATTGACTTGGATGAAAGCTAATTGTATGTAAATTTTTGCATAATATTTTTTTATTATTGCTAAATGTTGTGTGGAGGGATGAATACCTATGGAGTCAATATGACTAACCTATTATTTCTCTTTAAAATTGTGTTTTTGCATATTCTCAGGAGCTTACTCAACCTTTGATAATTGAAGAACAGAGTAGCACAATAGAAGCATAGTGTGCCATATTCCAGAAGATTATTGAAGGATTGATATGCTTTAGAATCATTTATAGACCCGATGTAAGTTTTGATAATTATTTATTATTATACATTCTATTCTCAAACCGACATCTCTGAGGAGTTGTTTTCCCCAGTTATGTCGTCGGATGTCTCCATTCTAAATCTGGGTTATGACAGAGTTGGTATCAAAGCATTAACTTGGTCAAAATGTCTATCATGACATGCATAGGTGTGTGATATTGGTCTGGGCGAGTTAGATTTGACACTTGTAATATCTATCTAGAGCAATTATATTTAATATTATATGATGATTATATTATTGAAGACCAAGATTGAATAGTTAATGGTATGTGTCTATGATGATCAATTTTTAGATTTAGTGAATCTTTAAGTTTGGAGTTAAGATAATATGATAAGATTTTTTATTAAAATCAGTTAGATATTAGGTGATGATTTGATCATTAGAGGTTTGGATTGAATAATTAACATATGACGACCATTTCTTAGAGTTAGTGAATCATGAAGTTTGGAGTTATGATAATGCAATAAGATTATTGATATCGATTAGTTTGATATTAGATGATGGTTGGATCATTAGATATTTGGATTGAATAATTAACGTATGATGATAAATTTTCAGATCTAGTCAATTTTGATGTTCGGATTGATGAAATAAAATTTATCAATCTTAAAGCAAGATTTTATTATTCTTGGATTAGTGAATTTTAGTTTTAAATAGTTGGTTGACATCAAATGGCTTGTATTTTTAGGAGATGAAGTTTATATTTAATGTAGTAAGTGAATTGGATTAATAAAATTCATAATTAAGGTTGTGATGATATGATTTTTTTGGATGAATAGCGAGAACTAGATGGATTGACATATTCAAGATTGAAAGATAAAGTAGATTTTTAGTATGATTTCGTTGGATGATCTACATGAGAATAATTAAAATATTGGTGTAAGTTAATTGAGATATATTTGTGATATTAGGATGAGGTATCCAAAAGATCGGGTATAAAAGATTGTCCGAGTAGGGCTTTGGTAACATATTTGTAAGATACTGAAATCTAGTTGGTATGATAACCATAGTATTTGAGATCATAATTACTATTTGCCAATCAAGAATCCGAGCGATTACACCACCTATCATTATCCTTGCAAGACCTTGAGTCATATTGAGGGTATCATTCAAGTTGTTTGGAGTAATTGAAAATTTAGATATAACTTTGATTGAGAAAGTAATTATAGGGTGTTTGGTTACGTTTTTTTCCTTCTTTTTGATCTAAATTTTAAAAATAAAAGAGATAAGGTGTTTGGTTGCAACTTTTAACTACTATCTCATTTTTAAAAATGAGATACTCTATGTACATACTCTCTTCTAAAATAAAAACAAGGCAGGACTTGTTTTATTTTTGGGATAGACGCGGAGGGAGGCAAGAGGTGGGAGGCGAGACGTGCGGAGGAGGGGTGGGGGGGCGCTGCCACAGGGGAGGGCCGCCGGCGGGGGGAGGGGGCTTCGCAGGCCGTCGCCGCCGGGGGGAGCAAAGCCGCGGGGGGAGGGCTGCCGTGTGGGGGGGGCTTCACCGGCGGGGGCGCCGCCGCGGGGGAGGGCCGCCGGCGGGGGGCACTTCGCAGCGGGGGCGCCGCCGCGGGGGAGCACCGCTGCGGGGGGCACCGCCGCGGGGGGGGGGGGAGGGCCGCCGGGGGGCCTTCGCCGGCGGGGGGCACCGCCGCAGGTGGGAGGGCCGCCGCGGGGGGAGCACCTCGCGGGGGGGGGGGAGGGCCGCCGTCGGGGGGAGCGGACAACGCGGGGGGGGGAGGGAGGCGGACGTCGACGCTTTTACCGGGGGGCGGGGCCGACAACGCGTGGACTTCGCTAGCCGAGCAGACGACGCCACTGGGGGGTTCGCTGGCCGACGACTACACGGTCTTTTGTTGGCTGCCGGATGGGGGAGGGAGGCGGACGACACTGCAGGGGAGCCTTCACGGAGATACAAGTTCTCTCTACGATGGGAATCCGAAAGAGTTTCGCAGAGTCGCTGGTCATAACCAAACACTACTGTCTAATTTTTAAAATTGTGACAATTTTGCCAAACACAAAATAATTGGACTGTTTTGATTTTAAAAACAAAACTGAGAAATCAAGTAATCTTGATTTCAAAAATGAAATTGTCTTAAAATTGAAAGTGCTACCAAACACCCTATTAGAGATCAGGTATACTTGCTGAGATTTAAAAGAATTAGAAATATTCCTGACATTAAAGTTATGGCTCCTTGAGTATGGGACTAATTTGATTAATATTTAATATAATACAATGATCGTATTTTGGATTCCAAGTTATTATAAAGAGAATGTTTGTGATAGTTTTAATGATAATGGTGTTGAGTTTTATCCTTTAGAAAAAAAGAATGAGAATCATTTCTAATCTTGTTTTATAAGGATAATGGAATTTAAATTATCTTAGATAATGATTAAATAGGTATAATATAGTGGTGATATCATACCGATGATGCATGAAGTGTTGGAGAATATGTTTGACTAAAATATGTCTATGTGAATAATAAGAATTATTCAATTTTGTTTATGTGAGAATGCTTTTTTTTTACCTCAAAATATACTTGGACGTCTTAAGAGAGGGTGATGCAAAGAAAGATTTTAATTCATTCATTACTATTACGGAATTTCAAGAAGATGCATATCACATTGTAGAGAGCCAAAATAGAAATCTTAACCCTAGGTGGTCATTTCCATCAAAGATGGAGGAGCAGCCGGAGCATGGTGGTGGCGGTGGGGATGGCGATTGCTGTAGCTTGCATAAGAAGCCGAGGGAGAAATTGTGGGTGCATGGTGATGACGGTGGGGGGAGACATTGACTCGATCGTCATTGCTCACTTCAATGGTGGAAGGAGAAATCGCCGGAGCAAGGTAAGGATGTCCATGGTGGTGGTGGTGGTGGTGGAGGTGGGGGTGGTAAAGGTTAGGGTAATTGTCGTGGTTCACATCAGAGGCCTGAAAAGAAATTGGTGGTGCATGGTGATGACGACGGAGGTGGTGGAGGTGGGCGAGGTGGCGGAGACGGGCGAGGCAGCGGAGGCGGTTAAGTTGGCAGAGGCGGCGGACGGTACCCACTGGCAAAGCCGAAGGAAAATATTCCGTTGCAGGGTGATGACGGTGGAGACCATCGATCACTACTTGGTCATTGCTATGTCTAAATTGGGGAATCGTCTGGTGGTTGCCCACTTCCACAGCCACTGGAGAAATCACCAGCGCATGGTGATGGTGGTGGTGACGGTGGTGATGGTGGTGAGGGCCACTCGCATGGTGATGTTTGTGTAGTCTCTCGGCTGGGGCAGGAGCATGGTGATGTATGTGGAGACTGTCGGCTGGGGAAGAAGCATGGTGAAGGAGGGCATCATCCGCTGAGAAGAGTGGGAGAGTAGCCTTCGCTATGTCGACCAGCAAGAGGCAAGCAGCCAGTGCCATGACCGATGAGAAGATGTTACCGCTCGCCATTCTTCTCTCTACGAGAAGCCGATCACACGAAAGACAAAGCTGGATCGAGTGGAGTGTGTTGAGGATGGGAGGGGATTTATATAGGCCAATTCAGCTGCTAATTAATATATGGAAGGAAGTGCCTTTCAAGTACACATGTCACAAAGAAGATGATGCATACTTGCATAGACAGATATCCGATATTTCATTGATATCGATATCTTAAAGTATATATCTTTGCAGGGTCACTTGCCTACATACTTTTCTAATACTATCTGGTTATATACAGCATGAAAGAACTCTAAAATATCCTGATGGTCGAATCAAGTGGACCACATCAGATATGTACATTAAGTGGTTAGATTTCTTTCCCCGCAAACTTGATGCCCTTGTCCAGGCATAGCACGGTCAGCGAGCATATGAATTGGTACGTAGTGAGATTGCTTAACAGATAGTACAAGCCATATGGATATAAATTAACACCAATATGCATTCTATTAAATAAAGAAGATAGTACAAGCCATATGCATTAGAAAATATGTCTTCCAATCACTACCACTTATGAAATTGCCCCTCAATCTTTGCAATGCAGGACAAGCCAAGCTGACTCTCAAAACTGACTCTCACACATGATCCAATTCACGAGACCGGTGTCGACTCCGAAAATGGGTTCCAGATCGGCACCTCAAGAGAAGAGTAATGATGGAATAGAATAAGGGGAAGGGAGTGAATCGGAAGACACTTGGAAAGCAGTAAAAAGTCCTCACCTCGGTCCCACACTCACATTGATCCCCGAACTTTCATCTCACGGTGTTGCTCGAGCACCAGAGACGGTTCGGGTCATGTGAGAGGAGAGTGAGGAGGAGATGAACTTAGAACATGAATAAAAAGGTGGTCGCCAGGAGCTACGGGCTCCGCTTTATGGAATAAAAGACAAGATTAAGTTGAATTGACCGTGTGTACCTTTGCGTGGGAGATTGGGATGTGAGTTCAACCTTCTTCTTCTTCGGCCAACTGATGAAGAAGAGTCCAACCGGTGCTAGCTTGAATGATCTGTGCAACTTAAAGACAATGAAAACAAGTGAAAGAATGAATTAGACTTGAGTGAAGTGTAGTAATTGAAATAAGAAGATGTGAAATTAGCAATTGAAATCGAACTCACCGGCTTCGGGGTGAGCCTTAACCCCTTTTTTGTGTTTTTAGCTATGTAAAAATGATGCAAACTAAACTAAAAGATGTTCTAAACCAGTAAATATACTGAATGAACTGGGTTGAGGAAGCTTATGGAGTGAATCGGCTTGAGTTGAAGCCGAGATGGTTGAAACAAGCCGGTTCGGGTAGCATTGCACCCTCCTGGTGCGACTTTGGTGCAAAGAATGCTACAGACGACCCTGATGTCAGAATCAAGTTCTGTTTGTTTCTATGGATGGAGAACTTGGAGTGAAAGAGATATTCTGTTGACGACTTCTCCAAAATACGCCTTTAGAAGTCTGTAAAAATTCTAAAAGTGGACAGATGTGAAAAAACAGAACCTGAATGCGCGCCCTCAGTGGAGCAATCGCCACGGACAGACGGCAAGTTGGAATAGAGTTCTGCTAGTTGCAAATGAAAGAGAACAAAGAGAGGAACAACTCTTCTGTTGAAGACTTTGGAAGAAGAAGCCCCAATTTTCTACAAAAACCGATGAAGTTCGGTTGCTGCAAAACACACGGATCGGGCCTTCTCCTTCACTTCGGGATCAATCTCTCAACGTTGGATCGACTTTGGACGTCGGGACAGCCTTGGGAGAGAGCTTGGACGACCTCAGGATGAGCTAGGCACTGGGGATCGACCTTGGATCGTTGAGAATGGCCCTTATTTATAGAGAATGGAAACCGGTGCAAAACATGGAAACTGGACCGACCCAGCCCTCGCTTTTCAAAGGAGATGAGGTGGCACCCTCAACTAGGGGGCGCGTAGGGCGCACCCTCACTCTGGGGGCACGGTCTGTGCGCCCCCTGTTTCAAAGAGAGTAGGAGCGCATTACGCGTCTTATTGCTAAATATCGCCGGAATCTTCCGGAAATTGATAAAAATTGACTTCATATGATGAACGCGCCCCCGACTCGAGGGCACGGTCAAAATAATCAATCTTAAACGGGGAATCCTTTCCAAAATTCCGGTTTAGAAGGTGCTAATCGAAGGGGGTTTCCGGTTTCCGAAAATAGATCGCGCCCCCACGTTTCAAAGGAAGCGGGGGCGCGCAGGGTGCGCCCCCAGGTTGAGGGCGGGGTGACCGCGCCCTCCCATTTCAAAGGGGGCGAGGGCGCAGTACACTCTCTCTCCTACGCACACGTGTTCCGCGAGCCGTAACTTGCAAACAGGATGTATGATTTAGCTCCCGTTTGTTGCGTTGGAAAGAGAGCCTTCAACCGCACCTCCTCACGTTGGTAAACCAGCCAGCATGACTCCCGAGATGTTCGCACGGGGCACTCTACCAGTTTACCGTCTCGCAAAAAGCCAAAAACCGTGGCGAAGATCCGAAAGGGCACGGTTCCGGTCGAGGAATCTTGAGTCAACTCGGAATGACTTAAAATGATGATCGAACAAGTCTGGTATGATCGGAAAACCCGAAATCATTGAAAAATTCGAGATTAGCTCGATAAACGTGAACCAAAGCTCGGAAAAACCGAGAAACCGTAAAATTGACCGAAACGGCCATATGGCCCCGGTTGTCGCTGGAACCTTCTAGAAATTGCTAAAAATTGGACTTGACAAGATGAACGCGCTCCCGACCCACGGGCATGGTCAAAATAAACGATAATTAATAGGAGAACCTTTCCAAAAATTGGTTTAGAAGGCGCTAATCGGGGTAATTTCCAATTTTCGAAAATAGACCGCACCCTTGTCTTTCAAAGGGAGTGAGGGAGCGCAGGGCACGCCCCCAATGTGAGGGCGCGGTGACCGCACCCTCCCATTTCAAGGGGGGCGGGGGCGTGGTACACTCTCTCTCCTACGCACGCGTTCTATGGGCCATAACTTGCAAAGGGGACGCCCGATTTGGTTTCCGTTTGTTGTGTTGAAAAGAGGGCATTAAACTGCAACTCCTGAAGTAAGTAAACCAGCTGGTATGACTGCTAAGATGTTCTCACGGGGCTTTCTACCGGTTTACCCTCTCTCGGAAAGCCAAAAACTGCGGTGGAGATCTGAAAGGGCATGGTTCCGGTCAAGGAATCTCGGGTCAATTCGGGATGACTTAAAATGATGACCGAACAAGTCTGGTATGGTTAGAAAACCTATAATCATAAAAAAATCTGAGATTAACTTGGTAAACGTGAACCGAAACTCGAAAAAGCTGAGAAACCCTAAAATTGACCAAAACAGCCGTATGGCCTCGACTGATGAAAATATATGACTAGGATTGACCCGGATGACTAGAAAGGCCCGGTGATGACTGAAAAGGCCTAACATGTGGTCCGGGATAGCCGTGTCAACACGAATCAAAAAGCCATTATAGACCAACACCTACTAAAATGACTTCTCGAAAATCCTGAATGTTATGGAACACACACGGGACTCTCGAGACCTTTAAGTATGGACCATTCAAGGTCGGTCATTGAGCAGGCTTCATGTTTTCACGATTAACGCGTGGCTCTTGCTTGAAGGTTACAACATTACTTCGAAAATCATTAGTCTGCTCCCAACTCACAAGGGGCTCCACCAACATCCTTAGCTCATCTTCAAGAGGTAATCCGGATCAAATAACGGTCAAATAAAGGATATCGCCAATGGAATAGGAGTCTGGGGCTCCGAATCAGGCCAGTTTGGTGTGTCTACAACAAGCTTTCTTCAAGGCCTTAAACAAGGCACAACACATTATGGTGGTAGAAGGTCTTGCACTTGGAACTCAAGCTAGAGCTATTGTTTGAGCTAGATTTGGCTCCTGAGCAATTGTAGTTTAAGGTGAACCAAGAATTGGAGTTGTGTATGGAACTTGGGTTTCTTGTCCTTCTTGCATTTTTTCATCCTCACCAAGGATGTTGTCAAACTCACCTTCGGCCCACAATCTGTCATTTGGGTCGAACTTTAGTTCTCTTTCAATATCCTTATCTTCTATGCATACTGCAAGTGGATGTTCTTCTTGAAATAGATATTCCAAGTCAACAATATTTTGTGACAAGCTCTGATTGGCTTGACCTTGAGTTTTCTCCTAATACAATCCACTTGCAAATTTTGTTGATCATTCCTCATATATCTTTTGCCGACCTTTGAAATTTTTATCCTCAATTTCATATTTTAATGGCAGAAGACTAGTTTGTCCAGTCTCTCACTCTTTAGCCTAATCCTTCTCTTTGTGTGTATAAGACTATAGATGCTCAAATTCCTCTCACATTAGAATGAATTGGTGCTCTGACTTAGCACCCAAACTACAATAACTGTTAGTGGGTTCCGTCCACTCTAGTTGTTCACTTGGATCTACCAATCAAGTGTAAAAGAGACAAATAGTATAGTAGTAAGTGTGTAATATTTTTATAACAATGTTTACCATGCATTACTTTTGTAATAACTTGCCTGGAGAAACTTACCAAGTGAATGCAAAGGTTCTGGTTCTCCATGCACTTCAATTCTATGTTTCTATACAATCATCTGACATACAATAAAAATCCCATTTATCTTTATTACTCATGTTCAAGTTCAATGCTTAGTAAGTAAGCAAGAATCACTCACTTCAATCTCAACTTTTATTATGTCTTTTGGAGTCATACGCAAATGTTTTATCATTGATAATATGCCTAAAAGTATCACAACATCATTACACAATTGCCCACCATATTGCATCCTTTGCTTCAAAAAATATCTTATCAAAATCTATCACAATACAATATTTAAGGAATTAACACATAACTATGCGAATAATAAAAAAAGTAGAAAATAAAATTATGCCTGTAGTATGAATATCGTGGTAAAATACTATGTCTCATCTATTGTGTATCACCTTCCATCACTTGTTATAACCCTTAAGATGCTTATCCTTAATTTTTATCTTTGCTTTGTCCGTAGCATCTTATAGGTACACCCCGTTTAATTTTTTATCATTTGAGTCCACCAATCTAAGCACCTATACCAAGGGTTCTATCACACACAAGTAGTGTTGCACCTTTCTCCACTACTTGTTATCCTCAAGTACCTGCTCCATCTTCAATAGAACATCATATTACTCCATTGTGCTTCTGTAGGTATCCATGTACTCTTTATATAGATTAGATAGTGTGAACCTCTTCATATCATATTTGTATATATAGAGACTAAGCAATGAAATGCATGGCAAATCTGGTGGGACCCAGTCAAACTAGATCACGACCATCGGCGTGTTCTCTCATAGTATGTAATATTCTAGGGTGCTCATAAATCAAGGTTGTGATAAGTTGTTTTTGACTCACCAAGGACCTCATAATTGGATCCCTCCCAATGCCCTCCAACATTTAATCAGTAGAATGTACAACATAAGGCACCTAAAACAAAAGTGGTCTAGTCTCCATTAGTTTCTTTCATATAGCTTTATACAATGCTTCATTGTTAGCATGGATTGCAGAATCGGCGGAATCGGTCCGATTCCGACCGATTCCAGAATCGGATCGGAGGATTCCGATCCGATTCCCAGCGGAAGGACCGATTCCGGGAAGAATTCCGCGGAATCGGACTGAATCGCCTGGAATCGGTCGGAAGACCGATGAAGGCTGGGTCAACCCGGCCCGGTTCGATTCCCGGTTCGACTCTGGACTGGGAATCGAACCGATTCCGGCCCTAAAAGGGCCGGAATCGACCCGCGGAGCTCCATTCGGTCGATCCCGCGGCGGAAGGAGACTGCGCAGGCGATTCCGGCGCGATTCCGGCGATTCCGGCCTCGATTCCGTCGATCCAGCGTCGATTCCAGCCGATTCCGTCGATCCAGGGTCGATTCCGGCCCGATTCCACCGTTTCCGGCGATTCCGGCGGCGATTCCGGCGATTCCAAGCTTGGTCTTCAAAGGATTCCGCCGATTCAAACTCGGATCGGCATCGAATCAACCTCTTCTTCGATCTTTATAAGGTTTTTGGTAAGATTTCTTCGACGAAAACTTCGTACGTCCATTCTTACGCGTTTCCGATGAGTTTGAGTGTCGTTAAACTTTACGATTTCCGTCCGAACAAGTCCGTTTAAGTTTTGAACTATCCGGATATGTCCATTTTGCACGGGAAAAATTCCGGATATCCCGTACGCCTATTTTTACACGTTTCCGATGACTCCGAGTAGAGTTAAACTCGGTGATTTTTGATCGAATAACTCCGCTCAAGTTGTTTGAACATCGATTGGATGTTCTTTGTACGGGAAAAATTTCGGATACCCTGTACGTTAATTTACGACCATTTCCGGCAAATACGTAACCCTTTAAACATACCGAATGGTGTGTTACTTGGGTTGTCTGCTTCCCGAACAGCGTCTAAATCATTTTTTATGTTATCTAATCATTTTTAGTGCATTGTTTACAATTTTTGCAGATTTAAGCAATGGCCGATCAAGGTGACGCAGCACCAGCACGTGCTTCCGACGTGGGTTGGGAACACGGGCAGATGGTAGACCCAGTCAGGAAGAGGGTACAGTGCAAGTGGTGTGGGAAGGAGATGAACGGGGGGGGGGGGGTGTTCCTGCTGAAACAACATATTGCCGGAATAGGTGAGAATGTCAAGAAATGTGACAAGGTGCCCAGGGAGAAGAGTGAGGAGATGAGAGGATACATGACAGGTAGAGACTCTCAACGGGCTGTTCGGATCAAGCAGAGGGAGGAGTTGCACGACGAGCTACTGCAGAGGAGGAGGGACCGCGATTTGCCTACCTCGAAAGGGAAAGGCAAGGGGAAGGCAGCAGCTGAGCCGGAGCCAGAGAGCGAGGACGAGTCCACGGACTCCGAGCTGAGACGTGCTAGGCACGCTAGCAAGCGTGCATTGGCTGAGGAGGAGGACAGGAGGAGGGGAGCAGGAGGGTCTGGGTCCAGAGATGACCCAACTTTGGGCTGATCAGCATCGGCTCGCCCTACTCGGGACCGAGAGCCTGACCCTAGGAGACAGGAGCCATACCGCCATTCCACTTCTACCAGCACTCGATTTACACCGAGTGACGAGTATTTATTTAGGAAACAGAGTGCTGGGCAGACGGGGATAAAGCAGGCAATGAAAGGGGTGAAGGCAACAGGAACGGCTGCAAAGAGAGCCGTTCGCCACATTGTCAAATGGTTTTTACATGCAGGTATCACTTTTTAAATTAAATTTGACATTATACGTGTTTTATTTACTAAAACTTAATTTTACCCTGATCCCATTTTTTTAACTTGATGTAGGCATCCCAGCACATGCAGCCACCAGCCCCTACTTCCAGACGATGGTGGATGCCGTGGGTGAGGCTGGACCGGGTTTGCAAGCCCCGGGCAGCAGACACATATACGGCGCTGGCCTGGATGAGGAGGTCCAGGAGTTGAGGGAGTGGATGGATGGGTTTAAGTTGGTGTGGAAGGAGAGGGGTTGCACAATTATGTGCGATGGGTGGACAGGTATCACCAAGAGGAGTATGATAAACTTCTTGGTGTACTGTTCTGAGGGGACTACATTCTTGAAGTCGGTAGATGCTTCTGGGAAGATAAAAAATGCCGACTTCATCTTTTCTCTGATGGATGGGGTGGTGGAGGAGCTCGGGGAGGACAATGTGGTTCAGGTTGTCACTGACAACGAACCGTCATATAAGGTGGCTGGGAGGAAGTTGATGGAGAAGAGGAAGCACATCTTCTGGGTGCCCTGTGCAGCACATTCCATAGATCTCATATTAGAGGATATAGGCAAGGAGGAGGGTGTATCTACACTTGTCAGGCAGGCGCAGACGATCACATCTTTTATTTATTCGCATCCCCGCCTCCTACATATCATGAGATCTCACACAGGAGGGCACGATCTTGTCAGGCCCGGTCCGACACGATTTGCCACGAACTTCATTGCGCTGGAGAGTTTACACCGGCACAGACATGCATTGGTTAGGTTCACACAGTCTGAGGAGTATTACAACTATATGGTGGACAACCTGCATGACAAGAAAGAACAGTTGGAGATTCTTGTCAGGTCTGAGAAGCAGATCACTGACAAGAGGTTTTGGGAGAGGATTGCCTACTACTTGGCAATCATTGAGCCACTGGTAGTTGTCTTGAGGTTGGTAGACTCAGATGACAGGGACCAGATGGGCACACTGTATGATGCTATGGACCGGGCAAAGCTGAAAATTAAAAAAAAATCCCAGAGGTTACAAAAAGTGGTGGAAGATCATTGATGACCGATGGGACAAGACCTTGCACCACGATGTCCATGCTGCAGGTAACTTTGAAAGAAAAATTATTTTTGCTGTATAATTGTCTTATATGCACAGTGTTAACTAATAAAATCTTGCAGGATACTTTTTGAAGCCCCGCATCCAATATGGAGGACAGGTGGTGAACGACAACGAGGTGATGCGGGGTACACTTGCAGTTATTCAGCGTCTGTGCCGATCTCAGCAGGACAGGATAGAGGCTGAGATAGAAGTAAGTTAGAGTTCATTAAATACCTTGGAGTAGCCTTACCAGGAAACTAAGTTATTTTTTTTATAAATTTTTCAGATGCAGAAATACAAGATGAGGGTCGGCGTATACTCAGATGCTGACCTGAGATATTCAGTTGACAAAATAAATATGAATATATGCTAGTTTGGACTTAGAATTGAAAGATAATTGTGTAAATTTGGAAAAATCATGGATCATCAAATCATACCTTTTAGCACCTGTTTAGGTCAGATTGTGGTTGATTTATCTCAGAATTTAATTTGTTTAGTTTATGCCTAGCTTGATTTAGGTTGAATGTCTTGCATATGTAATTAAGTATGTCGAGTTCGACTTGTTATTTCATGTATGTAAGTCATGTAAATTTTGGTTAGTTTAGTTTCAGATCATGTCTTATGTCGTGCATGGTGTGGTTATGTGCATATGGTCAAGTTTGGTATAGATTTGATTTAGATATGTCAGCAAGGTTGGTTAGCACAAGTCTTGTCTAGTTTGTGGTAAAATAAGTTGTTTTGCATGAAAGATATTAGAAAGTCATGTTTATGTCTTATGTGCATCATGTATGTCATTATTTGAAACTTGATTATTAATTCTTGTTACGGCATGTTATGAAGGCCTCACCAGCCTATTTTAGTCAATTGCCCGTGGGCAGCGGGTCACTTAGTTGAATCCGGCCTTCCCACAGATCCCGGATTACCGCGGTTTTTCCTTAGTGTCACCACTGCTTAGGTGCACTTTGGGCTAGCTTAGTATATGTTACTTCTATATATATTAGAGTTGGTGAATGCATTTGTACATGTGAAGCAAGACGACCAATCCCTTGCTCTTTGGCTATGTGTTTTGGAAAGAATATGAAATATGTTAGTTGTGTGTCATGTATAGATGTTAAGTTGTGTCATGTTGGAAAATTCAGATTTGTCTCATTTTGTTTTGGTCATGTTAAGTCTTGAGGTCATTTGTGTAACTTGTATGGTCTTGTGTGTTTTGGGTCTAGAAGTGTATAGCATTGGCATAATTGTTTCCTTAAAATTAATTCATGGTTTGGATATGGGTTGTGAGCTTAATATAGAAGACATGTTATTATCATTTGTATTACATCTCAATCTAGTTATATTATCTATCATTGCCTGTTTATATGTTAGTATTCGATTGGCGGGAAATGGGTGTAAATCCTACGGAGTCCCCGGACTCACCCCGTTGTGGGATAAATTTTTCAGCAGGTTTTGAAGATTTAGGAGCTTGAAGATGAAGTTCAGGTGGAACCAAAGGAATTCAGAGTCATTTGCAGTTGGAGATTCTTGGTACTCTCTACTTAGGTAGACGGTCTTGGTTGTTCTTGAACAAGAGTGTAGTTAGACTTAGAAGTATGGTTCTATTCTCTTGTTTTGATAGATCTTATGGAATTAATTGTTTAAGTTTGGGTTGTGGAATCCAAGTGTTGGGTTTCATCCCACTGTCACGACGTTGTGTATTTCCGCTGCATATTTTGTGATTATGTTAATTAAATTCCGGGTCGTGACAACATAAATATAAATTTGGATTAAAACTGAAACTTATCATGCAAGCAAACACCTCATTATCAAAACTGACAAATGTGTCTGCCATAATTTTGTGGTACGATTGTTTTATTACATTTTATAAAGCACGTTGAAAAGGAATGTCTAAAAGCAGCTCTTTTTTCTTTCAAAATTTATAGATTTCAAATATGTTCACACAAAAATATTTTAAATAATATGCTTTTAAAAGTAAAGTAAATCAGAATATTGTTACTCGACTATGTTTTATTTGTTGGCAAACAATGTTCTCTTATCTAGAGAGATAAAGAAGGTATATGTTAGAAAGAGAGTGTTAAAAGACACTTTCATCATCTTCATTCACAAAAAATTCAAGATACATAAAATTTTAAAAGATTTCAGGAGTCATGAACTTAATTTTCAGCAATAAAAAATAATAACTTATTGGGATTTACAATCTTTGCAGGGATACGTTTAAAAGTATTTGTGACTATTAGAGAGCAACATTCAAAATTCTCTTATTTTAGGTAAAAGATGAATTCTAAACACGAGTAACTTGAACTTATTTTTAAGTTATTCTTCCGCCGCACGGAGCATATAGCATGCCCACACATCCTCTCTCCCCTCCACGCTGCACCTGCACCTGCACCTGCACCACTCCTCCTCCACACAAGAAGAAGGCAACCAATGCATGCAACATCGTCCCATCTTATGTCTATTGTTGCCACTACGATCTGCTACCGCCCCGCTTTTGTGTCACAGTCCCTCTTGGTCCTCGCCCCAGCCTTGAGCAGCACAACTGCTGATCTCCCTCGCTCTTGTCAGTCGCACAAGCAGCCGCACCTCATCATCATGCTACCAGCGAGTTGCAACATTGATCACCCCTTGATGGTGCCACCCTCCAACCCTGTGTTCAGCTACCCCTTCGCACAAGTATATATGGCATCCATGTTAGCCCGCGCGTGCATCCACCTCCCTCGGCCGCCACAATCCACCATCCTAGCACCCGGTCTAGTGTCGGTTGTTCGCTGCCTACTCAACATGATTTTATCGAAATTTTATTTAATTATAAAAATTTTAATAATAACATGAAAATTTAGAAAAATACCAAAATTTTTTGTAGTGTGTCTCAAACTCTCTATGATAAATTTTGATCCAGTTATGCTATGATGTTATGAGAATATTTTCAAATATTTTATGTTAGTAGTTGTATAGAATTCATTATAAAACCCTAAAAAGAGAAAAAGTTTGATTTTAAATTTCTTAGCTAATGTCTAATTATCATGACTATATTTTGAATATAGGTGAGTTATTTGTTTACTAGATGCTAAGCTCTCGAACCGTTAAATATTGTATGAATGTCATTAGTAGTGTTATTGATGAAGTTTAGATGTTCTGTATGCTCAAGAAATATTCATTCGGCAGCAAGAAATCTTAAAAGCATGTTATTGTTCCATTTATTTTCATGTTATTTGTTTAGGCATATTATATGCTCTTAAATTATCAAGTACGGTGTCATTAGCACGATAAATTTCAATAATAAAAAATCTATGTTCTGTTTTGTTTGATCATGATAGGTAGATGATTAAATAATAATATAATGTATTGTATGATCATGATAGGTGTACGATGATATGATGACATGATATTTGATTCATAAATATGAAATGATGATAGGTTGATAGGAATATGAAATGACGATGAAAGCTATCATTATTAGGTCGTATTTGTATGATAAGAATATGTTTTGATACGTAGAATGATGATGACAATTATACGAAATGATGATATTTATACATGAAATGGTGACATGCCCATCACATGATGATATAAACAAGACATGGTACATGGATAAGAAAAGTGATAAGACACGTACTCATGTTTGGTATATGTTCGAGTAGGTTGATCTATTCCACTACATACTACGTCATATCGATCTGTACTGCTACATGTTACGGCATGTCAATTTGTTCTGCTACCACTTAAGGCATACCATAATCTACATGTTGCTCATTTGTAGCAACTAGTTTTATTAGATCCAATAAACTATATAATTAAATTTACTTTGTTTAGCACCATAAAATGATTGTATGTACAATGAAATTTTGTCAAATTACATTGATGTTACATGAAATGTTAACTATATTGCATGTTTAATATATTTAAATTAAATAGGTGATATCCTCATTGATATATGATAACTCTTTTGATTATGTTATTAGAACTTTAAATTTCATGCCATGATATGTATGTATAGGAATATTGTATGCAATTTTCAAGTTCAAAAAGCTAACATGCAACGTATAGTATTCATAAGAAATTTTATTTGTTTCACTCCTCATATTCATTCAAATTTAATTGTATTTCTTGATATGCATATACAGGAACCATTGTATGAAATTTGTTATGTTTGAAAAGCAACATTTGGTATCTAGTATCTATTGACTTGGATGAAAGCTAATTGTATGTAAGTTTTTGCATAATGTTTTTTTTATTATTGCTAAATGTTGTGCGGAGGGATAAATACCTACGGAGTCAATATGACTCACCAATTATTTTCCTTTAAAATTGTGTTTTTGCATATTCTCGGGAGCTTTCACAACCTTTGATAATTGAAGATTAGAGTAGCACAACAGAAGCATAGTGTGTCATATTCCAGAAGATTATTGAAGGATTGATATGTTTTAGAATCATTTATATATAGACCCGATGTAAGTTTTGATAATTATTTATTATTATACATTTTGTTCTCAAACCGATATCTTTGAGGAGTTGTTTTCCCCAGTTATGTCGTCGGATGTCTCCATTCTAAATCTAGGTTGTGACAGAGTTGTTATCAAAGCAATTACTTGGTCAAAAGGTCTATCATGACATGCATGGGTGTGTGATATTGGTCTGGGCGAGTTAGATTTGACACTTGTAATATCTATCTAGAGAAATTATATTTAATATTAGATGATGATTAGATTATTGGAGACCTAGATTGAATAGTTAATGGTATGCGTCTATGATGATCAATTTTTAGATTTACTAAATCTTTAAGTTTGGAGTTAAGATAATAGGATAAGATTATTTATTTAAATCAGTTATACATTAGATGATGATTTGATCATTAGAGATTTGGATTGAATAATTAACATATGATGATCATTTCTTAGAGTTAGTGAATCTTGAAGTTTGGAGTTATGATAATGCAATAAGATTATTGATATCAGTTTGATATTAATTAGATGATGGTTAGATCATTAGATATTTAGATTGAATAATTAATGTATGATGATAAATTTCAGATCTAGTCAATTTTGATGTTCGGATTGATAGAATAAAATTTATCAATCTTAAAGCAAGATTTTATTATACTTGGATTAGTGAATTTTAGTTTTGAATAGTTGATTGACATCAAATGGCTTGGTATTTTTAGGAGATGAAGTTTATATTTAATGTAGCAGGTGAATTAGATTAATAAAATTCATATGATTAAGGTCGTGATGATATGATCTTTTTTAAATGAATAGAGACAGCTAGATGGATTGACATATTTCAAGATTGAGAGATAAAGTAGATTTTTAGTATGATTACGTAGGATGATCTGTATGAGAATAATTAAAATAATGGTGTAAGTTAATTGAGATATATTTGTGATATTAAGATGAGATATCCAAAAGATCGGGTATAAAAGATTGTCCGAGTAGGGCTTTGGTAACATATTTGTAAGATACTGAAATCTAGTTGGTACGATAACCATAGTATTTGAGATTATAATTATTATTTGCCAATCAAGAATATGAGTGATTACACTACCTATCACTATCCTTGTTCATGAACTTCCAATCTCTTATCCTTGAATTTCCAAATTCATTGGAAGTATATAGGCCCCAGTTATGAGTTAACTTTGTATCACGGATAATCTGATTATATAAATATTAGTTAAGACCTTAAATCATATTGAGGGTATCATTCAAGTTGTTTTGAGTAAATGAAAATTGTGATATAACTTTGATTGAGAAAGTAAATAGAGATGTCATAACCCAAATTTTTAACATGCATAGTGGAAGATAATCCGACGATGTAACGGGGAAAAATATTAGTTTGGAACCACATAAGACTAAATCACAATCCAAAGTCACAATAACATCTACCTATTGAGTACACAAGCATCTATCTAAGTAAATTAAATACCAACATTAAATAAGTAATCCATTAGCTCCTCATATTCCAAAACACCACTACGCTTTTGCTACATTAAACTTGTAAACTTGAAAAATATTAACAACGGGAAGGGGTGAGTCACATTTGACTCAATAGGACTTACACCTGAACTACTCCACTATATTAGTCAAAATATATTGTTAGTAATGATAAATAGCCTAAAAATTTAGATTATAATATCTAAAGTTTACACTATTTATATATCTTCAATTAAAGTGGTTAAGGTATTTTTACACTACCCAAAATACTAGTATGATTCTATATGCATCAAACCTGACATAACCTGCATCTTTAGCTAAACCAAGTATACATGCACCACATAGACCTATCATAATAAAAATGACCTATCTAAACCACTATCATACATGCCAAAAATGCATAAATAAACCATTTGTCTAAGTTATATGCTCCACTTGGACATTGTAGCTAATTTCACAAAACTAACACCATATCTACCATATATAGAAGTAACATATAGTAAGCTAAATCCTATAGTACACCTAGGCAGAGGTGTACTTAGGATAAGCCGTGGTATCCGAGATTGACGGATGTTCCAAATTGTTCTAATTTATTTGCTGCGTACAGGTCACGAACTATAATCTAGTAAAGTAATTTTTTTTTACAATGTAACCCACTGTGTACTACATCTCTTAAGATGAAAGCACATAATTAACTCAGACAACCAACCATTTAACTAGCATACTAATGATAATCTAACCACGGGTTACATCTATGGACAACCATAGATCAATGCACCACATATATGCATACCACATCACTATTTAATACAACTAGAACCAATTAACAATATTATGCATGTAAATAACAATCAAGATATGAAGTACATAGAAGAACAACCATGACTCTATGTATTACGTATATGCATGCTGAACCACAATTTAGCACAAACTAGAACTAGACATCAACATGATGCACTTAATGCAATCTAAGAAGATAAACATGCTACATGTATACTAAGTCATGATTAACCAATCTAGTACATTAACAAAGTGACACAACTATTTTAAAATCATGCAACCCTACACAATAACTCAAGTAAATGTTATGCCTGATAACATACATGCTAAACTAGACATGACCACATCCATAACCTAAATGCATATACCCTAAGACCATGCAATATACGAATCTAACATATCGTGCAAGTTATAAACCAAATATACTAAATGCATGCCTTGACAACCATTACTATTTAGTCTATATGAAAGCAAACCAAATTTTAATAAAACTATGCTTTAATCATTACATTGGCTTTTGGCTTTTTAATAAGTCAAAATATATATTAAAGATCTCCGCAATGCAAACATGCTAAGCTAACTAAATTCCCTCATAAGAAAACCTAACATGTTGATTAACATACATGATTAATTGAATCAATCTAAACATACATGATTAAATAAGCTAATTGAACCCTATCTAAGCATGTTATTACAGTTAGAACAACTCACTAATTACATTCTACTAATCATGGTTGATTTAAGCATGTTTTACGGTGTAATCAAATATATAAGAGTACTAAGAATAGCCGAGATGTCTATCTTAACGGTGATGATGAACGGCACATGGAATTCCAAGAAGATCGACTCGGATAACAAACACGTGTCGGTCATGATGGCGGTGACAAATCGAGTCGAACGATATTCGGATAATCTATTGGAAGGAGGAGAATATAGAATAAATAGGGATAAAAAGAAGAGGACTATAGGGGGGAGAGAGAGAGAGAGAGAGAGAGAGAGAGAGAGAGAGAGAGAGAGAGAGGGAGTGCGGGAGTTGAATCTCTGAAACTGAACTGAGATTTCTGTAAAACAGAATTAGCACAAAGTAGATTTGGTGAAGAACAAAGTGAAGATGTGGAGAACAAAGAGATGAGAATTGGAAATACGGAGAGTGAAAATAATAAATCAATTGAGTCTCCACATCTCACCTACTATTATATATCTATTGTTGATGTAAACATACAATGCAGACAACGATACGCGTGTACAAGACATACCAGAAGTAAAGACCTTATTGGTCCAGCTCACCCTCAATCAATTACTTGATTTCTAACACCCCCCTCAAGTTAAACGGGGAAAGAATGTTTAACTTGTGTCTGAATTTTTCATTATCTTGAATGGATAGAGATTTTGTAAAACAATCTGCTACCTGGTCCTTGCTAGAAATATAATGAACTGTGATATGTTTGTCTCGAACTAATTAATGAATAAAGTGAAAATCAACTTCAACATGCCTTGTACTAGCTTTAAAAACTGGATTTTCTATAAAATAGATCGCTGAGATATTATCACACTAGATTGTAGGACATTTGCTAACTGGAAGATGCAATTCTTGAATGAGCTGCAAAGTCCAAATCAATTCAGTGACTACAATGGCCATAGCCCTCATCTCAGCCTCTGTGCTAGATCGAGCTATAGTTCTTTGTTTCTTTGCTACCCAACTAATTAAATTTGCTCCCATGAATATACTAAAACCTATGGTGGATTTCTTGTCATCAGGACACCTTGCCCAGTCGGTGTACTAAAACATATGCACATTGAAATCTGAAGGTTGAATGACCAATCATAGTTGTAAGTGGCTTTAAGATACCATAGTATCCTTTTTACTAAAGCTAAGTGAACATCAGTTGGAGATGACAAAAATTGACATGCCTTATTTATAGCAAAAGCTACATCCGAACAAGTTATGGTGATGTACTGTAAAGAACCAACAATGCTCCTATAAAGAGTGGGATCAGCTAAAGGCTTACCATCAAATCTGGACAATTTGCTCCTTAGAGTAATTAGAGTAAATGTTGGCTTGGCATCTAAGAAATTAGTCTTCTTTAGAAGATCTAACACATACTTCTGCTATGTCAACTGTAACTTGGAACCAGTCCGTGTAACTTCAATGCCCAAGAAATAATTCAAGTTACCAAGATCTTTGAGTGAAAACACATGAGACAGTTTATCAATCAAACTTTGTACAGCTAAAGCACTATTGCTGGTTATTATAATGTCATCCACATACACAAGAAGATAGATGAATACTTTGTCCTCATGAAACAAAAATAGTGAGGGATCACATATTGATGCCTTAAAACCAATTGATAACAAATGTGTATATAACCGTAAAAACCATGCTCTAGGTGCTTGCTTCAACCCATATAAAAACTTTTGAAGTTTGCAAACATGGTTTGGATAAGACGATTCAACAAAACCTTGTGGTTGAACCATATATGTATATCTTCTTCTAGGATCCCATGTAAAAATGCATTATTAACATCAAGTTGTTTCAAAACCCATTGTGAAAAAACTGCAATGGATAAAATTAGCCAGATGGTGGATGGTTTGACAACCGGGCTAAAGGTTTCTTGATAGTCAAGACCATACTCTTGGGTAAACCCCTTAGCCACTAAACGTGCTTTATATCTACTTAACGTACCATCATAATTTTTCTTAACTTTGTAAATCCATTTACAGCCAACTATATTAACATTAAACAGAGGAGGAACTAAAATCCAAGTCCCATTTCTTTGTAATGCTAAAAACTCCTCAAACATGGCTTGTCTCCAACACTAATGTTTAGAAGCCATACTATAACATGTTGGTTCATAATTGGATTCCACAGTAGCAGATAGAGCATACTTACTCCAAGGATGTTTAGACTGCTGCATGATTTGATTTATTGATTTGAACTTCTGAGTAGGTGAAGAATCAGATGAATTCCCGAAGCTTGAAGCAGGTGAAGAAGAATCTATAGTAGTTGGATTGATAGCATGTGTATCTTCACTATGTAGGACATTATCATTTGCTAGTTCTATCTAATTATGAAGATCCAACAGAAGTTGTGGAGAACTATTAAGAACAGGTGATACCCCAATTGAACGTGAATACTGATTCTCAATAGCTGGTTTTGGTAAAGTAGCATTAAAGAAAGAATTTGATTGCACTGAAGGAGTGGACTGAGCAATTAAAACATATGGGAATTTTATCTCATCAAAAATAACATTTCTAGCAATGTAGAAAGTCTTTGCACTAGGTAAATAACACCTATATCTTTTATGATCTTTGCTATACCCCATGAATACACAACACTCAGACCAATAAGAAAACTTGTATGCATTATATGGCCGAAGAAGGGGATAACATGCACACCCAAAAGTCTTTAAGAAACTGTAATATAGTTCTTTATCAAATAATTTTTGAAATGGAGATATATTTCCAAGAACAGCTGTGAGCATTCTATTTATCAAGGTCACAGCACAACATGCAGCTTCATCCCAAAATTCATACGATAAATTAGCATGATGTAATAATGCTAAAGTAGTTTCAATCACATGCCGATGCTTTCTTTTTGAAACCCCATTTTGGTTATGAGTATAGGGACAAGCCACCCTATGTATAATACCACATTTAGAGAAAAAGGAGGTGAGAGACCGAAACTCTCCTCCTCAATCACTTTGGAAAATTTTAATTTTCCTAGAGAATAAATTTTCAACTTGAGCTTTTAAATGCAAAAACACATCATATACATCACTTTTCGATGTAATTGGATACAACCAACAGTAACTACTATAGTAATCTATGAATGAAACATAAAATTTATTTCCATTCACACTGACATGAGGAAAAGGACCCCAAACATCCGAAGCAACTATCTCCTAAGGATATTTTGAAATAAAAGAAAAAGAAGGAAAAGTTTGTCTATGATTTTTGACAACTGCACAATGTGAACAAAAAAAAATCTTTATTTGTACTAACTGAAGTTCCTAAAGTTTGTAGAACAGTATGAACAACTTTTAAGGCTGGATGTCCCAAGTGTTTGTGCCATAGATCCACTTTAGCAGAAAGACTAGTCAGATTGCTCCCATTCTCCGAAGCCAAACAATAGAGGCCATTAATATTGCACCCTTGAACTAGAAGCCTCTTGGTCCGAATATTCTTGATAAAGCAACAATCAGGGAAAATTCAAAATAGACACCATTGTCCTTACCAAATTGAGACATAGATAACAAGCTCTTAGATAAAGAAAGAACATGCAAAATATTTCTAAGATGATAAGGTTGAGAACCTGAATTGCCAATGTGAGAAATAGAAAGACCTTCTCCACTGCCCACTTTAACTTTTTCATTCCCTGTATAAGGAACCAGACTGCCTAAAAGATTAAGATTGGGTGTCATATGATTATTTGTCTCTGAATTTGGATACCACCGAGCATCATACATATATTCTGAAGTATTTGCATCTGACTGTCCAAAATTTGTAGTAGAAGCCAAATTTGCATTGAGTTGAGACTAAACAGAACCTGGCTAACTAAAACTAAAATTTGTATTGTTGGAAAATTTACCCGGATTCTGATAATTTGAACTGTTGTCATAATTCCTAAAATTGATGTCATATCTTTTCCAACATTGAAGAGCAACATGACCTCTCTTATTACATAATTGACAATATCAAGGAAAGGACTGAGAATTAGTATTCTGACTAAGATCAACTTGATTTTGACTCCCAGAACTATACTGATTATTGTAAGAAGGCTGACCTCTACCAGAATTATTACAATATCCCTGACTATTTCTTCCTCGACCTCTACCTTTGCCTCTTCCTCTGTAATTATTATTATTATTATACATACTGTTGATGATTATTGTTCAAATTAACCTTGGCCAAATGAGCAATGAGTTCGGTGACATTTTGCAAATGCTTCTGAAGAAAAATTTCATGATTAAGAAACATTCCCTACAAATCATTAACAGTTACAGCATCCATCCGAGTAGTGAATGATGTAACGAAGGACTCAAATTCTGGACCAAGACCTCCTAAGATATAGAGAATGAGATCTTCATGTGGAACAGGTTCTGACACCATTGCTAAGGAATTAGCTATGGACTTTATTTTCTGTAAATATTTTGTCACACACGTAAAACCTTTCTTCAATTGCTGCAATTGAAGATGTAACTGAAGAATACGAGATCTAGAAGTAGACGAATAGGTATTGTTAATAGCATTCTATATTGCATCAACAGAAGTGTGTGCAACCAACAGCGGTAGAACAGTTTCAGAGACAAACACAATCAGAATAGTAGTTACTAAACTATCAAATTGTTTCTAGACTTTATAATCTAGATTAGGAATCATTCTAGAACTGTCACTGAAATCAGCAATGGATGGTGATGAACAAAGAACAGATCCATCAACCAATCTCATTAAATCGTATGTATTAAGAAATGGGAGAATTTGTACTCTCCAAACTAAGATTTCTACAAAACAGAATTAGCACGAAGTAGATCTAGCGAAGAACAGAGCGAAGAGGTGGAGAACAGAGAGATGAGAATTGGGAATACGGAGAGCGGGAAAAATGACTCAATTAAGGGTTCATTTGGTTTGCTGTAAATCAAAACGGTGGAAAAATGTTTTCCTTGAAAAGAGTTTTCAAGGAAACAGAAAACGTGGGTCATCATCTGATTGTGTGCAATTATTTTTCTAAAAAATTTATGAAACCTTTCAAGAATACAACCATCACGATAATTTTATTGATATTTATATCATCAAATAATTCATTCATAACAAAATTTTAGTACATAAATAAAGTAAGAGATTATTTTACGTGAAATTATTTTTGATGAAATTAATTTTTATTACAATATCATCATTTATTTACTTTAATATTTATAAATAATTACTAAATATCAAGCTTATATTTTAAAATAAAGTATATGATAAATAATTTTTTTAATAACTAAAATTTTTCAAAAAAAATGGTATACTCAAATTTCATATTTTGGAAATTTACGTAAGCACAGTCACAACTAAATATAGTACAAACATAAAGTATTCTTGTAATTTATATATACAAGTAATTTAATCAACAAAAATAGTATAAACACCTGCAGCCTCAAGTTTCAGTTAAAATTTTATTAATAATATTGTTAAATGAGTAATTTGTATGATAAAATAATTTTACAATAAAAATAGATATTTTATTCATCAAACACGTAAGAATAATTTTAAAATAATTATTTTATTTGGTAACATAAACAACAATTGAAAATTTTAATTATTATGATGGCTATCATAGAAATTGAGACGTCCGAAAGTGGTTTCCTCTTAATAATTCGGGATGTCGAAATCATCGCTGCTCTCTGATCTTTGACCAATATTTTATGCGCAATCAAATAACGGGAAAAATCAAATTTTTCGAAGAACCTGATTCATGCAACTATTCTGCATGGAAACAAACGCATCCTAAGTCTTCGCATCGCACCTACTGTTATGTATATACTGCTGATGTGAACATACAATGCAGACAAAGATACACGTGTACAAGGCATATCAGATGTAAAGACCTTATTGGTCTAGCTCACCCTGGATCAATTACTTGATTTCTAACAGCTGGGGGGGGGGGTGGCGTACCACGGCGCGAGGGCGGCCGGCGCAGTGGCGCAGGGCGGCTGACGGTGGGACGGTGAGAGGACGGTCGCGGTTGGATGCAAAGCGATGGCAAGAGGCGTGGCGTCAGCGCGAAGGGGAGCAGGTCAACCGGGGGGGAGGGGTGAGCGCCAGTTGACGTGGGACAGCATCGCGGGTGGCCACGCGGTGGGCGGCTATGGAGGTGGCGGACGGCGGAGACGACCGCACACTCGCGCGGGCACGCAGGTCAGGGCGGACGATGGCATCCGCGCGCGGGAAGCTTCTGGGCAGCTGATGCCCGCATGCACGCGGAGAGAGAGCGAGAGAGAGAGAGAGAGACAGGGGTGCTTGGTGGTGCCTGTGCGACGAAAGAAAATAGGGGGAGGAGGAAGCGCACGTCGGGGGGGGGGGAGGTTATGGGAGTTTTTTTGAAGTATCATATTTTTTTTTAAAGTAGCGAAGTAAATTTTTTAGTTATAAATCTAACATAATTTGGTCAAAAAAAATTTAATGTGCGTAAACGCACAACATTAAATGCGTTAAATTTATTTTAAAAAATCAATTCAATTTTATCTATATTCTTAAATTGTGATTTATCGGGTTTGAATTCGAAAGATTCGTTCCGTCCAATAAATTTAGAAGGTTGAAATACTTAAGATTAGACTTTTAAATATCCCAATTTCGATAAATTTTAAATTATTAAATCGGAACATCCTAAACCGTCCAATGTTAAAACTTGCTCTTTTCGAAAATTTAAAAGTTCAATCATATAGTTTTGAATGTTTCGAATTCATTGGTCCGAGTGGATCGGACAAATTTTAATCCAAATATCAATGCTATACTGTGCGCGTGTGTTTTTCTTTTTCTTTTTCACCGTTTGAAAATCGAGTTTCTTGAACTCGATTTTCACCCAACTACGTCTCTGAAAGTCGAGTTTACGTAACTCGACTTTCAAAGTCGTTATATTAAAACTCGACTTTTATTAAACACTATTTAATCAACACGATCACGTTGGATTCTTATTAAGGAAGAAAGTCGAGTTTTCAAAACTCGATTTTGACACAACTGTGTTAGATTTACAATTAAAAATTTTATTGTGTTATTTAAAAAAAACTGTGCTACTTAAAAAAAACTAAAATCCTGAGGTTATGGATGATGGAGTGAGAGGAAGAGAGAGTTACGGTAGGAGGGCTACAACAGATGGGGTAGAGTTACGTAGAGAGAGAGGGGGGGGACGGAAGGAGTTGCTAAAGGAGACTGATTATAATAAATATATAATAATATCACAAAAATTATTATAATAAAAACTATTAAAAATATAGTAACATTACAAGAGATCAGATATTCTTGCTGAGATTTAAAAAATTAGACATATTCTTGACATTAAAGTTATGGCTGTATGGGAATAATCTGAATAATATTTAAGATAATACAATGATCGTATTTTGGATTCCAAGTTATTATAAAGAGAATGTTGGTGATAGTTTTAATGATAATGGTGTTGAGTTTTATCCTTTAGAAAAAAAGAACGAGAATCATTTCTAATCTTGTTTTATAAGGATGATGGAATTTCAATTATCTTAGATAATGATTAGATATGTATAATATAGTGGTGATATCGTACCAATGATGCATGAAGTGTTGGAGAATATGTTTGAATAAAATGTGTCTATGTGAATAATAAGATTTATTCAATTTTATTTATGTGAGAATGCTTTTATTTATCATGGTCTTATTTGAAGCGATACAAATATGTGGTATAAGGATAGGATGTCATATATTAATTAGAGTATGATATTGAGTCTATCCTAGAAGTAAAAACAAATTGGTTGAAATATTATCTGATTATGTGATTTAAGTAGGAAAATTAGATATGAGAATGAGACTATCGAACTAAATTTTGGAATCATAATTGAAGTAATTTTAGCATGTTTGTACAAGTGGTATTTTTTGTTATTAAAGATGAGATATTGTTCTAGTACAAGTTTCGAGGATAAAGATTGCATGAGTGTAGTTATAATCAAATATGGTAATATATTTGGACGCGCGTCACCATCAAGATCATTTGCACCGATTAGATATACCCAAATGATATTCATTGTGATACTCACAGTCACCATTCTGCTCTGGCATTAAGCGAAAAAGCATGGCTTCATATTAATATAGGAAATCAAATGCCAGCGATGTTGTAATATATATATATATATGTATGTATGTATAGAGTTATTTAACACCCGTGAGTAGACCCTTCAATTCCATCAATTGCAATTGTAATTCCAGATTTTGTGCTAATAACTAAATTTGTGAGTCAAGGCATGCCTCAAAATATACTTGGACGAGAGGGTGCTGCGAAGTAAGAACTTAATTTATTCATTACTATTACTGAATTTCAAGAATATGCATATCACGTTGTAGAGAGCCAAAACAGAAATCTTAATCTTAGCTAGGTGGTCATTTCCATCAAAGATGGAGGAGCAGCTGCAGCACGGTGATGACGGTGGGGGGAGACGTTGACTTGATCGTGATTGCTCACTTCAATGGTAGAAGGAGAAATCGCCGGAGCAACGTAAGGATGACCATGGTGGTGGTGGTAGTGGTGGTGGTGGGGGCGGAGGTGGAGGTGGAGGTGGAGGTGGAGGTGGGGATCGGAAAGGTTAGGGTAGCTGTCGTGGTTCACATCAGAGGCTAGAGGAGAAATTGGCGGTGCATGGTGATGACGGTGGTGGAAAAGACTGACTTGATCGTCATTGCTCGCTTCAAACGTAGAAGGAGAAATTGCCGGAGCATGGTGATGATTACGATGGTGGTGGCGGAAGCGGGGGAGGTGGCGGAGGTGGGGGAGGGGGGGGGAGACCATCCACTACAAAAGCCGAAGGAAAATCTTCCGTTGCAGGGTGGTGATGGCGGAGAACATCGATCATTACTTGGTCGTTGCTTTGTAAGAGGCGACGGCCGCTGAACTGGGGAATCGTCTGGTGGTTGCCCAATTCCACAGCTACAGGAGAAACCGCCGGCGCATGGTGATGGTGGTGGGGGCGGTGGCGGTGGTGGTGGGGATGGTGGTGAGGGCCACTCGCATGGTGATGTTTGCGGAGACTCTCGGCTGGGGCAGGAGCATGGTGAAGGAGGGCATCATCTGCTGAGAAGAGTGGGAGAGTAGCCATTGCTACGTCGACCAGCAAGAGGCAAGCAACCAGCGCCATGACCGATGAGAAGATGCCACCCCCGCCATTCTTCTCTCTACGAGAAACCGATCACACAGGAGACAAAGCTGGATCGAGTGGAGTGTGTTGAGGACAGGAGGGGATTTATATAGACCAATTCAGCTGCTAATTAATATATGGAAGGAAGTTCCTTTCAAGTACGCATGTCACAAAGCAGATGGTGCAAACTTGCATAGACAGATATCCAATATTTCATTGATATCGATATCCTAAAGTATATATCTTTGTAGGGTCGTTTGCCTACATACTTTTCTAATACTATCTGGTTACATACAGCATGGAAGAACTCTAAAATATCCTGATGGTCGAATCAAGTGGACCACATCAGATACGTACATTAAGCAGTTAGATTTCTTTCCCCGCAGACTTGATGCCCTTGCCCAGGCATAGCGCGGTTAGGCGAGCGTATGAATTGGTACGTAGTGAGATTTCTTAGCAGATTCATCTTCCCCCCTTCCCCAGTTATCGAGGTAGATACGACGAAGCTTGGTTAATGAAGCATTCTTCTGTCTATGTTATTACGTGCAGGATTTTTTTTTTTGAAATAGCATTTTTTTTTATTTGTAGCGGCGAAATAGCACGGTAAAGATTAAAATTAGGAGGTTTAGGTAAAGTCGGATTCACGAGGTCCGAGTTCCACCCAAAAAATGAAGTGGATATTTTTAAATCTGACTTCATACCCTAAATATAAAAGTTAGACTGTAGTAGTCAGACTTTAAAATCTTAACTTTTTTCTTCAAAAACCAATTCAATTTTACGTAGATTCTTAAATTATGATTTAGTGAGTTTGAATTTGAATGATCCATTCGGTCTAATCAAATTAGAACATCAAAATACTTAAGATTATACTTATGAATATCCCGATTTTGATAAATTTTAAATTATTAAATCGGAACGTAATCGACGGTCCAATGCTAAAACTTGCTCTTTTCAAAAATTTAAAAATTTAATCTTGTAGTTCTGAATGTTCCAAATTCATTGGTCCGAGTGGATTTGATAAATTTTAATCGGAGTATCCGATTTTTCTAGGTGGTAGACAAAATTTTTTAACGCATTTAATATTTTTACTGTTCGCAAAGGGGAGAAAAGAGATTTTTAATTTTTTAATTATTAATGCTGTTACGTAAAGCAAAGGAGGAGAGAGATTTTAAATTTTTTATTTCTCGGTGCGCACAGTGACAGCATTAAACTTTTTTTGTGATCCGTCTACAAAAATTGGATACTCCGATTAAATTTTGTCCGATCCACTTAGATCAATAAATTTGGAGTATTCAAAATTATAAGATTGAATTTTTAAATTTTTGGAAAGAGCAAATTTTGGCATTGGACGATCGAAGATGCTCCAATTAAATAATTTAAAAATTATCAAAATCAGGATATATAAAAGTCTAATATTAAGTATTTTGACGTTCTAATTTTATTTGACTGAACGAATCGTTTAAATTCAAACTCGATAAATCACAATTTAAGAATCTAAGTAAAATTGAATTATCAAAGCTGGAGCACACGAGAGACAAAGTTGGATTGAGTGGAGTGTGTTGGATCGAGTGGAGTGTGTTGAGGACGGGAGGGGATTTATATAGACTAATTTAGCTGCTAATTAATATATGGAAGGAAGTTCCTTTCAAGTACGCATGTCACGAAGCAGATGGTGCATACTTGCATAGACAGATATCCAATATTTCATTGATATAGATATCCTAAAGTAGATATCTTTGCTGGTCGCTTGCCTACATACTTTTCTAATACTACCTGGTTACATACAGCATGGAAGAACTCTAAAATATCCTGATGGTCGAATCAAGTGGAACACAACAGATACGTACATTAAGCTGTTAGATTTTTTTCCCGGCAGACTTGATGCCCTTGCCCAGGCATAGCGCGGTCAGCGAGCGTATGAATTGGTACGTACGTGGTGAGATTTCTTAGCAGATTCGTCTTCCCCCCTTCCCCAGTTATCAAGGTATATACGACGAAGCTCGGCTAATGAAGCATTCTTCTGTCTATGTTATTATGTGCATGATTTTTATTTTGAAATAGCATTGTTTTTTATTTTTATCGGCGAAATAGCATGGTAAAGATTAAAATTAGGAGAATAGCACGGTTTAGGTAAAGTTGGATTCAACAGGTCCGACTTCAACCCAAAAAATGAAGTGGATATTTTTTAATCTGACTTCATACCCTAAATATAAAAGTTGGACTGTAGTAGTCATACTTCAAAATCTTAACTTTTTTCTTCAAAAATCAATTCAATTTTACGTAGATTCTTAAATTATGATTTACTGGGTTTGAATTTTAACGATCCGTTTGGTCTAATAAAATTAGAACATCGAAATACTTAAGATTAAACTTTTGAATATCCCGATTTTGATAAATTTTAAATTATTAAATCGGAGTATCCTTGACCATCCAATGCTAAAACTTGCTCTTTTCAAAAATTTAAAAATTTAATATTATAGTTTTGAATGCTCCAAATTCATTGGTCCGAGTGAATTGGATAAATTTTAATCGGAGTATCCGATTTTTCTAGGTGCTAGACAAAAATTTATTAACGTATTTAATGTTTTTATTGTGCGCAAAGGAGAGAAAAGAGATTTTTAATTTTTAAATTTTTAATGCTGTTACGTAAAGCAAAGGAGGAGAGAGATTTTCAATTTTTTATTTCTCTGTGCGCACAGTAACAGCATTAAATGCGTTAACTTTTTTTGTCTTCCGTCTAAAACAATCGGATAGTCCGATTAAATTTGGTCCGATCCACTTTGATCAATAAATTCGGAGTATTCAAAATTGTAAAGTTGAAATTTTAAATTTTTGAAAAGAGCAAATTTTAACATTGGACGATCGAAGATGCTCCGATTAAATAATTTAAAAATTAATCAAATCAGGATATCCAAAAGTCTAATATTAAGTATTTTGACGTTCTAATTTTATTGGACTAAACAAATCGTTCAAATTCAAACTTGATAAATCACAATTTAAGAATCTAAGTAAAATTGAATTATCAAAGCTGGATCACACGGGAGACAAAGTTGGATAGTGTGGAGTGTGTTAAGGACGGGAGGGGATTTATATAGACCAATTCAGCTGCTATTTAATATATGGTAGGAGTTCCTTTCAAGTACGCATGTCACGAAGCAGATGGTGCATACTTGCATAGACAAATATCCAATATTTCATTGATATCGATTTCCTAAAGTGTATATCTTTGCAGGGTCGGTTGCCTACGTACTTTTCTAATATTATCTGGTTACATACAGCATGGAAGAACTCTAAAATATCCTGATGGTCGAATCAAGTGGACCACATCAGATGCGTACATTAAGCGGTTAGATTTCTTTCCCCGCAGACTTGATGCCCTTGCCCAGGCGTAGCGCGGTCAGCGAGCGTATGAATTGGTTATGAATTGCCAAAGTATATCAATTTTCTTTTGTACTCTATTCTTTAAAAGTATCAATATCAAAATTGATATGATATTATTTATATCTCCAACCAAACAAAGCATAAGATACATTTGGACAATCAAAAGATTAGGAGTAAATAGTTATCTCTGCACGTACGTGTTCATAAACAAGCCGTGGAAAGTAGTATTGTATTGTCTATTATGATATGGTAAACAGAACACACTTTTACTACAACAATATTACTTATATATATTAATAGATAAGAGCATACTCCAAGGCACATCTTATTATAGGGTTGTAAATGAAGTGAATACTATAGTTTTGTGTTTACTACACTTAGCTAAACTATTTGTCCATATATGATCTAAGTTCACTACAAGAAAAACACATAATGATGACTCTTGAAGCCATCACCACGAAGATAAACATTGGCACCAAAATATTTTTGTGATAGTTTCAAAACCGCTGCCAGACCATTACAAATAAGCCTACCACTATTAATATTAGTGACAGCTTAACCAAAAGTCGTCATCAATAAAAATCGCTAGCTAATAAGGAGTCATTTTAAACGAGATGGAGAAGAAATAGGTTTAAAAAGATAGTTTTAATGATAATGGTGTTGAGTTTTATCCTTTAGAAAAAAAAATAATGAGATCATTTCTAATCTTGTTTTATAAGGATGATGGAATTTCAATTATCTTAGATAATGATTAGATATGTATAATATAGTGGTGATATCGTACCAATGATGCAAGAAGTGTTGAAGAATATGTTGGCTTACTCCCAATAGAGCACGCTTAACTTCGTAGTTCTTTCAACTCAACCTCTGAAAAATGATTAACTGGTATCGTTGGTAGTCTACTGATTTAATCTTTTAACATATTCACAAATCGGAGTATTACAATCTACCCCCCTTAAAGACTTGACGCCCTCGTCAAGATCACACACATCAACATACCCAGGCGAGTCACACCGGACCTTCCGGCTGGGTCATGATACCATATGTAACGACCGATTAAATTAGTTGATTGGCCCAACAATCGTTGTTAATTAAGAGCCTTCCTAGGAGGTCACCCATCCTTGGCTTACTCCCAACAGAGCACGCTTAACTTCGGAGTTCTTTCAACTCAACCTCCGAAAAATGGTTAACCGGTGTTGTTGGTAGTCCACTGATTTAATCTTTTAACATATTCACAAATCGGGGTATTACAATCTACCCCCCTTAAAGACTTGACACCCTCGTCAAGATCACACACATCATATACCTAGGCCCAACAATCGTGCTAATTAAGAGCCTTCCCAGGAGGTCACCCATCCTTGGCTTACTCCCAACAGAGCACGCTTAACTTCAGAGTTCTTTCAACTCAACCTCCAAAAAATGGTTAACCGGTATTATTGGTAGTCTACTGATTTAATCTTTTAACATATTCACAAATCGGGGTATTACACAAGGCATGCCTCACAATATACTTGGACGTCTTAAGAGAGGGTGCTGCAAAGTAAGAACTTAATTTATTCATTACTATTACCGAATTTCAAAAATATGCATATCACATTGTAGAAAGCCAAAATAGAAATCTTAACCTTAGCTAGGTGGTCATTTCCATCAAAGATGGAGGAGCAGCTGCAGCATGGTGATGACGGTCGTGGGAGACATTGACTTGATCGCCATTGCTCACTTCAATGGTAGAAGGAGAAATTGCCGGAGCAACGTAAGGATGACCATGGTGGTAGTGGTGGTGGTGGTGGTGGGGGCGGAGGTGGAGGTGGAGGTGGGGATCGGATAAGTTAGGGTAGCTATCGTGGTTCAAATCAGAGGCTAGAGGAGAGATTGACGGTGCTTGGTGATGACGGTGGTGGAAAAGACTAACTTGATCGTCATTGCTCGCTTCAAACGTGGAAGGAGAAATTGCCGGAGCATGGTGATGATGACGATGGTGCTGGCGGAAGCGGGGGAGGTGGCGGAGGTGGGGGAGGGGGGGGAGGCCATCCACTACAAAAGCCGAAGGAAAATCTTCCATTGCAGGGTGGTGATGGCGGAGAACGTCAATCACTACTTGGTCGTTGCTTTGTAAGAGGCGACGGCCGTTGAACTGGGGAATCGGCTGGTGGTTGCCCAATTCCACAGCTGCAGGAGAAACCGCTGGCGCATGGTGATGGTGGTGGGGGCGGTGGCGATGGCCGTGGCGGTGGGGATGGTGGTGAGGGCCACTCGCATGGTGATGTTTGTAGAGACTCTCGGCTGGGGCAGGAGCATGGTGAAGGAGGGCATCATCCGCTGAGAAGAGTGGGAGAGTAGCCATTGCTACGTCGACCAGCAAGAGGCAAGCAACCAGCGCCATGACCGATGAGAAGATGCCGTCCCCCGCCATTCTTCTCTCTACGAGAAACCAATCACTAGGGAGACAAAGCTGGATCGAGTGGAGTGTGTTGAGGACAGGAGGTGATTTATATAGACCAATTCAGCTGCTAATTAATATATGGAAGGAAGTTCCTTTCAAGTACGCATGTCACAAAGCAGATGGTGCATACTTGCATAGACAGATATCCAATATTTCATTGATATCGATATCCTAAAGTATATATCTTTGCAGGATCGCTTGCCTACATGCTTTTTTAATACTATCTGGTTACATACAACATAGAAGAACTCTAAAATATCCTGATGGTCGAATCAAGTGGACCACATCAGATACGTACATTAAGTGGTTAGATTTCTTTCCCCGCAAACTTGATGCCCTTGTCCAGGCATAGAGCGGTCAGCGAGCGTATGAATTGGTACGTAGTGACATTTATAAGCAGATTCATCTTCCCCCCCCTTCCCCAGTTCTCGAGGTATATACGACGAAGCCTTGTTAATGAAGCATTCTTCTGTCTATGTTATTATCTGCAGGATTTTTTTGAAATAACATTAATTTTTATTTTTATCGGTGAAATAGCATGGTAAAAATTAAAATTAGGAGAATAGCACGGTTTAGGCAAAGTAGGAGTCACGAGGGTCGACTTCCACCCAAAAAATGAAGTCAATATTTTTTAATCCAACTTCGTACCCTAAATATAAAAGTCGGACTGTAGTAGTCCGACTTTAAAATCTTAACTTTTTTTTTCCAAAAACCAATTCAATTTTACGTAAATTCTTAAATTGTGATTTATCGGGTTTGAATTTGAACAATCCGTTCGGTCCAATAAAATTAGAACATCGAAATACTTAAGATTAGACTTTTGAATATTCAGATTTTGATAAATTTTAAATTATTAAATCAGAGCATCCTCCACCGTCTAATGCTAAAACTTGCTCTTTTCAAAAATTAAAAAATTTAATCTTATAATTTTGAATACTTCGAATTCATTAGTTCGAGTGGATTGGACAAATTTTAATTTGGGTATCCAATTTTTCTAGGTGGAAGACAAAAAAATTTCAACGCATTTAACGTTTTTACTGTGCGCAAAAGGGGAGAAAGCAGATTTTCAATTTTTTAATTTTTAATGCTGTTACGTAAAGCAAAGGAAGAGAGAGATTTTCAATTTTTTGTCTTCCGCCTAGAACAATTGGAAACTCTGATTAAAATTTGTCTAATCAACTTAGACCAATGAATTCGGAGTATTCAAAATTATAAGATTGAATTTTTAAATTTTTGAAAAGGGTAAATTTTAGCATTGGACAATCGATGATGCTCCGATTTAATAATTCAAAAATTATCAAAATCGGGATATCCAAAAGTCTAATCTTAAGTATTTCGGCGTTCTAATTTTATTGGAGTGAACGAATCATTCAAATTCAAACTTGATAAATAACAATTTAAGAATCTAGGTAAAATTGAATTGGGTTTTGGAAAAAATTAAGATTTTAAAGTCGACTACAGTCCGACTTTTATATTTAGGATAGAAATCGGCTTTTTAAAATCCGACTTCATAGAAGTCGTAATAAAAAACATCGACTTCATTTTCTAGGGTGGAAGTCAGACCTGGTGACTCCGACTTCACCCAAACTAAGCTATTCTCCTAATTTTAGTTTTTACCATGCTATTTCGCCAATAAAAATAAAAAAACAATGCCATTTCAAAAAAAAATCCATTATCCGCATGTGCAACCAGGTGTTAACCCAAGGTAGGTGGGTCGAGGTCCGGAGTGGGTCAGCTGGGCTCAAATTGACTCACGTCGGCTAGAGTCGAAATTAAAATAATAAAATAATATCTTTAAAAAATCTTTGGGGTCAGGATCATGAGGTCTGGATCGGGTCGGTTGACCAAAAAATTGACCGTGTCGAGCCCGGGTCAAGACCCGAATCCCGATCCAACATTCCATGCGTTAACCATATAATTCCTTATTCTCTATTTAGGTGTTTGTGTTCGAACCATTTGTGTTGACTTTAACCTTCTCTCTTGACAAAAGTTGGTAGTCGTAAATCTATCATTACGTTAACAGCTCAGAAAATACATATTTTAATAATATTTTAAAGAGGTTAGTAACTCAAAAGTAGTGGATATAATAACTGTATGCACCATTTAATAATTACAGGAATGGTTTAGTAACCAAAAAACAATACTAAGTGACTAAAAGGTGGTATATGACTCTCTTTAGTTAACGATGGATGAACTTTCTCCTCTTACGAGGGTTTGAGGTGATTTGCGCTCTTAGACTTAACCATTCACCAAAATCCATCTCCCAATGTGATGTTACACACTTACCCGATGCGAAACCGTTTCAATCAATTTTATGCTCTTTTACTATTTCGTCCTTAGAAGACATGTCTAAAAAAAAATTAACTCTACAAATAGGGCTCAATTTCCCTCGAGGAGGGCAATGGAATATAAGTGAATTTTTGTAGCGATTAAGTTGTTCGGTGTTGTTAGGCAAGGATTGTAGGATCATAATTGAAGTCAAGATCATTGGGAGTCAGTAAGATCAGGATCAGATTGGATCAGTCAAATTTTGACCGATATGGAATCGGTCCATATTAGTCATTTTATAATTTTTCTTTCAAAAAAATCTTAAAAATCAGAAAAAATATAAAAAACATAAAATTCAAGAAAAAAATCTAAAAAAATCTAAAAAAAAATTATGCCACATATCACATTTTCATCAAAAAAAAATTTAAAAAAATTATGCCACATACCACATTTTCATCAAGAAAATTTTAAAAAAATTTTATGCCACATACTACATTTTCATGTAACTATGAGAGATTTTAACATAAATGGAGATAAATTAACACAAATATGCATTCTATTAAAGAAGATAGTATAAACCGTATGTATTAGAAAATATGTCTTCCGATAACCACCAATTATGAAATTGCCCCTCATAATCTTTGCAATGCGGGACAAGCCAAGCTGACTTTCAAAACAAACTCTCACACACGTTCCGATCCATGGGAACGGGTACTTAGACTCATTATGAGGGTAAAGGACCAGTGTAGTTAAAAAATTACAATAGGGATAGGATGCCTACCTAGATGAGATTTAGGTGGACAAAGAGTAGGAAGAGTCAAGTCTATCTTGGGTTTGACATGAATATTCATGACTGCATATGAAATGAATAAAGTAAATAACTAAGGAAAGGATCAAAAATTACCTCTACACTTGTGGGAGGGAAACTCATACATTCTTGAAAACTACAATCCAAAATAATAGTTTACAAAAGTATCAAGATGCCCACCTCTCGTAGGAGGGTAATAGGCTACATACATCCTATTTTATTCAAGTTGACGGGTATCGAACGAACTAAATAATTGGCATGCTTGTTTGTTATAGGAGTTCATTGCCAAGAGTTAGGGTGGAAACTCCTCAGTTGGTGGTGGACAAAAAGTCGAAGAGACACCTAGATGCCTAGGTGGATGGAAGAAATGTGACCTAGCATTAGAAACTTCATGCAGTTCTGACCTTGTCGATAATGGAGGTTGCAAGTAGTGGATTGACTTTTGGTGTTGCACTACAAGAACTTGAAGTTTTTATTGCAATTTATTTACAGCAACTCAAAATGTTGCTATAGAAAATCTACTTAAAATAGCAACTTTGATTAGTTGCCACAAAAAATACTTATTCATAGCAAACATAAATTTTGTCATAAATAATATAATTTAATATAAAAGTACAATTTATTATTATCGATATTTCAATGTAATTCAAAATACATATGTTTAGAATTAAATAATATAAAAATTTATATTTGTTAATAGTAAATATATTATTAAAAAAATGGTAAAAATAAAAGTTTAATATTTAAACTTTTTAACTTTTCATCTGTCAAGTTTACCATAATTTTTAAATATTTTTAATTCTTTTTATCACCTTAACAGCACGTATATCTGACTTAGGCACCATTAATACAAACATCACCGGCTGGAGCAAAAGCATGGTGATGTTTGTGGGGACTCTCAGCTGGGGCAGGAGCATGGTGCAGGAGCGCATCATCCGGTGAGAAGAGTGGGAGGGTAGCCATCGCTGCGTCGACCAGCAAGAGGCAACCAGCTAGTGCCATGACCGATGAGAAGATGCCGCCGCCCGCCATTCTTCTCTTTACGAGAATCCGATCACACGGGAGACAAAGCTGGATCAAGTGGAGTGTGTTGAGGACGAGAGGGGATTTATATAGGCCAATTCAGCTGCTAATTAATATATGGAAGGAAGTGCCTTTCAAGTACGCCTATCATGAAGAAGATGATGCATACTTGGATAGACAGATATCCCGTATTTCATTAATATCTATATCCTAAAGTATATCTTTTGCAGGGTCACTTACCTACATACTTCTCTACTACCATGTGGTTGCATACAGCATGGAAGAAATATAAAATATATTGATGGTCGAATCAAGTGGACCACATCAAATACGTACATTAAGTGGTTAGATTTCTTTCCCAACAGACTCGATCCCCTTGCCTAGGCATTGCGCGGTTAGCGAAGAGTATGATGAATTGGCGCGTAGTCAGATTTCTTAACATATTCCCTTGTCCGGCGAAGGGGACCCAGCTCCAGCCGTATCCCCTGACGGCTTTCTTCAGCGGCCTCGACAGTCACCTCTAGCAGCGAGGGGTTTCGGAAGGAGACCTAGTTGCAATGGCTGTGCCAACAAATTCCTCCTGCGATGATGGCAGCTAGCCATGTGTATACTCGTGTCTGCACCTATATGAACACCGCATGTACATTCGTCCCCATGATATACCCGCACGAGTGTATACAACATTATCATATGAAAATTTTTATTACACATAAAACAGTCAGTTATCATGTGGTAAACATTAATTGATATACATGGCCGCATGTACCTGCACGAGTCCACCGGTTATCAAACTCGAAACACCATTGATAAATAAACAGAGGCTGCATCGTAAATAAAAAATGATAAAAGATAAAACACAAATGTTCTCGTGATTCGTAATTGACGGTGTTCACATTTTATTATTAATATCTTTAATCTCTGTCTTTAAAATGATTAAAACTAATATGTAGATAAATTAAGTTTATCCTCAAATTAATAATCTTGTAGGATTTAAAAATTAATTGTAAAAGATAAAAAATAGCTCGAGCAGTAAATTATTATAAATTTTATATTTTAAAAAATGAAGAGGAATATATTATTTCATGAAATAATGGTACACGTAGAAATTAATTTTTCCATGAATTCAGAGGAAGTTTAAATATTATTATTCATTATGTTAATCATATGAGCATTAGTCAATTATTATTATTATTATTATTCATGATGCCATCTATAAAATATATTTGGTTACAAATTAATCCATACAAATAACATATATATGCGTCTCAATCTAAATATTATGGTTCATAACTAAAAAATGTAAAAAAAATACATAGAATAATAAAATTAATATCTAAAAAATAATAAAATCTTAAAAAGATAAATTTCATAAAGTTTTATTTGATCTGGCAGTCGCTCCGTCGCCCGGTTCAGGCACATTACGCCAGCGTCGACGTGGCACGCTCCAGTTGGGGACTGCGGGAACTCCCTCCACCCGGGACTGCGAAAACTCCCTCCACCCGAGGACTGAGGCGATCCGAACTCTAGAAAGAGAGGAAGAGAGAGTTACGGTAGTTGGTAGGTGGGTTACAATAGATAGGGGGAAGTTACGTAGAGCGAGAGAGAATTACAATAGGGGGTTACAGATGGGGGAGAGTTACATAGAGAGAGAGAATTATGGTAGGGGGTTACAGATGGGGTAGAGTTAAGTAGAGAGAGGGGGGAACGGAAAGAGTTGTTGAGGGGAGAGTGGGGGCCCGGTGACCACACGTGGGTGCACCTCAGGTCTCAAAAAAGAGGGGTATTCAATGTTTCGGGAGTAGATCAATTATCAAATCGACCATCATTTCAGATATTAAATGCCCCTCTTTTGTGAAGGGCCTGACAGTGCACCATCAGGTGGTCACCTGAGGACCTCGTTCTCTGTTAAGGTAGAGAGATTATAGTAAATATATATTAATATCACAATAATTATTAAAATAAAAACTATTAAAAATATCATACCATTACAAGAGATCAGATATTCTTGCTTAGATTTTAAAAAATTAGAAATTTTCTTGGCATTAAAGTTATGGCTCCTTAAGTATGGGAATGTTTGAATAATATTTAAGATAATACAATGATCGTATTTTCAATTTCAAGTTAATATAAAGAAAATGTTTGTGATAGTTTTAATGATAATAGTGTTGGGTTTTATCCTTTAGAAAAAAAGAATGAGAATCATTTCTAATCTTGTTCTATAAGGATAATAGAATTTCAATTATCTTAGATAATGCTTAGATAGGTATAATATAGTGTGGTGATATCATACCAATGATGCACGAAGTGTTGGAGAATATGTTTAAATAAAATGTGTCTATGTTAATAATAAGAATTATTCAATTTTGTTTATATGAGAATGCTTTTATTTATCATTGTGTTATTTGAAGGGATACAAATATGTGGTATAAGGATATGATGTCATATATTAATTAGAGTATGATATTGAGTCTGTACTAGAGGTAAAAAGAAATTGGTTGAAATATTATCTGATTATGTGATTTAAGTGGGAAAAAATTGAATATGAGAATGAGACTATCGATCTAAATTTTGGAATCATAATTTAAGTAATTTTAGCATGTTTGTATAGGTGGTATTTTTATTATTAAAGATGAGATAGTGTACTAGAATGAGTTTTGAGGATAAAGATTGTATGAGTATAGTTATAATCAAATATGGTAATATATATGGACGCGCGTCATCATCAAGATCATTTGCACCAATTAGATATACCCAAAATGATATTCATTGTAGATACTCAGTCACCATTCTACCCTGGCATTAAGCAGAAAAGTGTGTGTGTGTGAATTCGTGAGTCAAGACATGCCTCAAAATATACTTGGACATCTTTAGAGAGGGAGCTGCAAAGTAAGATCTTAATTTATTCATTACTATTACGGAATTTCAAGAAGATGCATATCACGTTGTAGAGAGCCAAAACGAAAATCTTAACCCTATCTAGGTGGTCATTTCTATCAAAGATGGAGGAGCAGCTGCAGCATGGTGATGACGGTGGGGGGAGACATTGACTTGATCATCATTACTTACTTTAGTGGTGGAAGGAGAAATCTCCGTAGCAATGTTAGGATCATCATGGTGGTGGTGGTGGTGGGGGCGGAGGTGGAGGTGGAGGTGGGGGTTGGAAAGGTTAAGGTAGCCATCGTGGTTCACATCAGAGGCTAGAGGAGAAATTGGCGGTGCACGGTGATGGTGGTGGAGGAGGTGCTGGAGGTTGTGGAAGCGGGGGACGCGGTGGAGGATAGGGGGGGCGGGGAGGACGACCCTTCATAAGGGACACCATCGATCACTACTTGGTCTTTGCTCTGTAAGAGGCGACGGCCACTGAATTGGGGAATCGTCTGGTGGTTGCCCAATTCCACAGCCGTGGGAGAGACCGCCGGTGCATGGTGGTGATGGTGGTGGTGGTGATGACGGTGGTGGTGGTGGCCACTTGCATGGTGATGTTTGTGGGGACTCTCGGCCGGGGCAAAAGCATGGTGATATTTGTGGGGACTCTCGGCCGGGGCAAAAGTAGGGTGATAAATGTGAGGACTCTCGGCGGGGGCAGGAGCATGGTGAAGGAGTGCATCATCTGGTGAGAAGAGTGGGAGGGTAGCCATCGCTGCGTCGACCAACAAGAGGCAAGCAGCCAGTGCCATGATCGATGAGAAGATGCCACCGCCCGCCATTCTTCTCTCTACGAGAAGTTGATCACACAGGAGACAAAGCTGGATCAAGTGGAGTGTATTGAGGACGGGAGGGGATTTATATAGGCCAATTCGGTTGCTAAAGAATATATGGAAGGAAGTGCCTTTCAAGTACGCCTGTCACGAAGAAGATGATGCATACTTGGATAGACAGATATCCTGTATTTCATTGATATCGATATCCTAAAGTATATCTTTTGTAGGGTTGCTTGCCTACATACTTTTCTAATACCATGTGGTTACATACAGCATGGAAGAAATCTAAAATATCTTGATGGTCGAATCAAGTGGACCACATCGTATACGTACATTAAGTGGTTAGATTTCTTTCCCGACAGACTCGATCCCCTTCCCCAAGCATAGCGCAGTCAACGAAGAGTGTGATGAATTGGTGCGTAGTCAGATTTCTTAACAGATTCTCCTGTCCGATGAAGGGGACCCAGCTCCCGCCGTATCCCCCGGCAGCTTTCTTCAGCGGCCTCGACAGTCACCTCCAGCGGCGAGGGGTTTTGGAGGGAGACCTAGTTGCAATGGCTCCACCAACAAATTCCTCCCACAACGGCGGCGGCGGCGGCGGCTAGCCCTCTGTATACTCGCGTCTGCACCTATATGCACACCGCATGTACATTCGTCCCCATACCCGCATGAGTCCACCAGTTATCAAACTCGATACACCATTAATAAATAAACAGAGACTACATCATAAATAAAAAAAGATAAAAGATAAAATACAAATGGTCTCGTGATTCATAATTGATGGTGTTCACGTGTTCATATTTTATTATTTATATCTTTAATATCAGTCTTTAAAAAAATGATTAAAACTAATATATAGATAAATTAAGTTTATCCTCAAATTAATAATCTTGTAGGATTACAAAATTAATTGCAAAAGATAAAAAATAGCTCGAGTTGTAAATTATTATAAATTTTATATTTTTAAAAAATGGAGAGGAAAATATTTCTTCATAAAATAATTGTACTCGCATAAATTAATTTTTCCATGAATTAAAAGTCGGTTTTCTAGTTAAGAAGTTTAAATATTATTATTCTTTATGTTAATCATATGAGCATTAATCAATTATTATTATTATTTATTATGCCATCTATAAAATATATTTGGTTACAAATTAATCCATAATACAAATAGCATACATATGCGTCTCAATCTAAATATTATGGTTCATAACTAAAAAATGTAAGAAAAATACATAGAATAATAAAATTTATATCTAAAAAATAATAAAATCATAAAAAGATAAATTTCATAAATTTTTATTTTCTCTTTTCTCTTTTTTTATTTCCATTTTTCTGTTTAACGGTGTATCGAGTTTGATAGCCGACGATTCATGTGCATACGTGGACGAATAAGCATGCAGTGTGCGTAGAGGTGCAGACGCTGGTACACACAGGATCCTTGTCCCGAGCCTCCAATGGCACCTCCGCTGCGGCAGGGTCCTACGAACTGCTCTGGCTCTAGCATCCCTGGGCACCCCCGCGGCAACAGGAGGTGCTGTGAGGGGGGGAGCCAGCTTCGGCGACCACCTCCGGCGGTGAGAAAATCTCGCGAGAGGACATAGTACTGTTTCTGCCGGCATCTCCGGGAGGAGTCCTTGGGACGAGTTCAGCACATCCATGATCTGGGAAATCCTCCTACTTCACCAAGGTGGTGAAGTTTTCAACATAAATGGGCAAGAGGTGAGACTACGGTCGAAGGATGTGGCCCTTATTTTGGGGTTACCCAACGGCAGTGAACCCATCCAGTTGGATAGCAGAAGAAAAACACAACTGGATGATATCTTCCCTTTTGGAGTAAGTGCCAGCAGAGCTGGCCTCTTAAAATTAATTGGAAAGCCTGTACAGTCCAGTGTTATGAAGGATGTAAATACAACGGTGACATTGTGGATAGCATTCATATTTTCATATTTTTTACTCCCGACATCATATAGAACATGTCTGAAGGAGCTTCTATGTTATGTACAAGATACTGGTTCCATAGGTGGTTACAATTGGGCCAACTATGTACATAGTGTCTTGCTGGACCGCATAGATGATGTTGCACAAAAAATTAAGGCCAATAAGTCTCCACCCTATCTACTTGGATGCGTGGCCATCATACCTGTAAGTCTACATAACAATTTACGTAGTCTTTCTTCTTATCAAATTTTGTGCTTTGGAGTCACAAGTCTTACTGTCGATTGTTTGTATCCCAGGCTTTTATATTTGAACATATCAGCGGGTTAGCACAATTTTGTGGGTGAAATGTTCCACGCATTTTTAAGTGGAACATAGCGCCCTTAAAGAATAAAGTGAAATTCACAGATATACTAAAACATATCACAGGACACAAGTATACGGTGAGTTGGAATTTGTATACATGATAAATACATCTTAGGTATGTTGTTCTTAATGTTCCTATTGCTATTGCCTAAACAGGTTGTTGTAGATATTGTAGACGAGGTACCGAGCGGATTAGGAATTCGCATAGAAGTACCTAGCCCGAACATTGGGGATGTACTGTACAGGTGTCAACAGTAGGACGAACAACTTGTCATCGAGAGACAAAAGAGGATAGAATTAGAGCAATTCATTAGAGAAGGATTTGCCCAATTCCAAAAAAGGATTGATGGCTTTGATCAAGACTTGGCTCAGGAGCGAGAAAAGATAAGAGCTCTGGAGAAAATAGTTGATGAAAATATTACCAAAGTCAAAGACCATCAACCTGAGCCCTCATCTAAGTATGATGACATTTTTCGTCATGTACAGCAGGAGGTCGAGATGATGAAGACTGCAGCCTCCAAAAATTGTGAACGGAGGCATCAATTTGATTCAACAATTTCTACGGGACTGAAGTGTACAAGGGATCTGATGTCTGAATTGTTTGACATCCCTTTGGAATCTACAGACTCCCAATAGTCCCCCTAGTCGCCCACTGAAGTTGTAAATAAATTGATGTGTATAGCGAAGAGGGTGAAGGTGAGGACTAGACGAATAAGATCCATATGGTTGCAGTCACCATATGAGGCACAACCACAACCCCTTGGGATCCTGCCACCTCCAGAGATGGAAATTGTGCCCATACAACCTGTTGAAATGGAGAGTGCATCCATGCCACCAGATGAAGTGGAGACCGTCCCACCTCCCCACAATGAACCCAATAAAACAAGGGGAGGTAGAGGAAGGGGTGGCAGGGGAAGGGGTGGCAGGGGAAAGAATGCAGCCTCAGCTATCAGATGCAAGGTTTTTCAAACCATCTAAGACCGCATTCATCAGGAGCACAGACAAACCTGCCTGTAGTGATTAATTCAGCCAAAGTTAGGAAGTCACGTAAAGTTATTTGCATTTAACTATTTTATTTGCATATGCTCATTCTATGTCAAATTAAGCTAATTGAGTTGTTCATTTGCATTTAACTAGTTGTGAATTCTTTTTTACAGGAATCTATCTGATGTTGTTACATACACCAAATGAAAAAATTTTGTATGTGCCCACGAAACAATTGAGTTGTTCAAGGTCAAGGAGTTTATATCATAGGGGTCAGTTGAGGTGTATTTCGATTTGTGAAGGAATAAAATTCATGCGCAACTCGATGAATATCGCAAAGCCAGGTTGTTGCCATCATCAATCCTTGCTACCACCAGACAGCCCACCTTCATCTTGCAGAAAAACATAGAATGGCTGAAAGATGTGTTTGAAACCAAATCTGCCGATGAATTCATGAAGACAAAACGCTTCCTCATAGCCTGCCACAATGAGTGTCATTTTTTTCTTATCTCATTGGACGTGCAGGAAAAAAGCTTCACGGTATACAACTCTATCAATGGCCATGCAAAGTACATGCCTGGTATTAAGGTCGCGGTGAGTATATCATGAAACCCAAGTGCTATGAGTAGATTTAGGGCACACATTTCATGGAGTTCCTCCATACGTGTAGGTTGCAGACTGGAAGAATATTCTTCAAACAGTCTACGACCTTGACTGCATTATGAATTGGCCAGAATTCTACAAGATGGACTGTCCGCAATAGCCATCTGGGAGGTATGTAATCCTTGTTCTGTCATTCTTAGATAAATTGATTATAAAAGCAGGATACTGACCATACATCCTGTCTGTCTTAGTGTTAACTGCACCATATATGTGATGTTGTTTGCTGAGGAGCTTAGTGCTAAAGGTCGCCCAATGCGACAGTTCACTAAGGAGGAAGTAATAAATGTGAGGGCAGACTTAGCGTTTCGTATGTTGAAAATGGCTATTAGTGGTGTCGGAGCAAGGAAGATCTCAAGGGATGCATAGAGATACAATACCGAAGTCAACATTGTTTATGTGAGAATGCTTTTATTTATCATTGTGTTATTTGAAGGGATACAAATATGTGGTATAAGGATATTATGTCATATATTAATTAGAGCATGATATTGAGTATGTCCTAGAAGTAAAAAGAAATTGGTTGAAATATTATCTGATTATGTGATTTAAGTGGGAAAAAATTGGATATGAGAATGAGACTATCGATCTAAATTTTGGAATCATAATTGAAGTAATTTTAGCATCTTTGTATAGGTGGTATTTTTTGTTATTAAAGATGAGATAGTGTACTAGAATAAGTTTTGAGGATAAAGATTGTATGAGTGTAGTTATAATCAAATATGGTAATATATTTGAAGGCGCGTCATCATCAAGATCATTTGCACCGATTAGATATACCCAAAATGATATTCATTGTAGATACTCAGTCACCATTCTACCTTGGCATTGAGCAGAAAAGCATGGCTTCGTATTAATATAAGAAATCAAGTACTAGCAATGTGGTAATATATGTATATATATATGTGTGTGTGTGTGTGTATAGAGTTATTTAACACCCGCGAGTAGGCCCTTCAATTACATCAATACTACTATTCCAAATTTTGTGCTAATAACTAAATTCATGAGTCAAGGCATGCCTCAAAATATACTTGGACATCTTAAGAGAGGGTGCTGCAAAGTAAGATCTTAATTTATTCATTACTATTACGGAATTTCAAGAAGATGCATATCACTTTGTAGAGAGCCAAAACAGAAATCTTAACCCAAGCTAGGTGGTCATTTCCATCAAAGATGGAGGAGCAGCATGATGATGGTGGTGGAGGAGGTGTTGGAGATTGTGGAAGCGGGGAACGCGGTGGAGGATAGGGGGGGGCGGGGAGGACGACCCTTCATAAGGGACACCATCGATCACTACTTGGTCTTTGCTCTGTAAGAGGCGACGGCCACTGAATTGGGGAATCGTCTGGTGGTTGCCCAATTCCACAGCCGTGGGAGAAACTGCCGGTGCATGGTGGTGATGGTGGTGGTGGTGATGACGGTGGTGGTGGTGGCCACTTGCATGGTGATGTTTGTGGGGACTCTCGGCTGGGGCAAAAGCATGGTGATATTTGTGGGGACTCTCGGCTGGGGCAAAAGTATGGTGATGAATGTGAGGACTCTCGGCTGGGGCAGGAGCATGGTGAAGGAGTGCATCATCTGGTGAGAAGAGTGGGAGGGTAGCCATCGCTGCGTCGACCAACAAGAGGCAAGCAGCCAGTGCCATGATCGATGAGAAGATGCCACCGCCCGCCATTCTTCTCTCTACGAGAAGCTGATCACACAGGAGACAAAGCTGGATCAAGTGGAGTGTATTGAGGACGGGAGGGGATTTATATAGGCCAATTCGGTTGCTAAAGAATATATGGAAGGAAGTGCCTTTCAAGTACGCCTGTCACGAAGAAGATGATGCATACTTGGATAGACAGATATCCTGTACTTCATTGATATCGATATCCTAAAGTATATCTTTTGTAGGGTCGCTTGCCTACATACTTTTCTAATACCATGTGGTTACATACAGCATGGAAGAAATCTAAAATATCTTGATGGTCGAATCAAGTGGACCACATCAGATACGTACATTAAGTGGTTAGATTTCTTTCCCACAGACTCGATCCCCTTCCCCAAGCATAGCGCGATCAAGGAAGAGTGTGATGAATTGGTGCGTAGTCAGATTTCTTAACAGATTCTCTTGTCCGATGAAGGGGACCCAGCTCCCGCCGTATCCCCCGGCAGCTTTCTTCAGCGGCCTCGACAGTCACCTCCAGCGGCGAGGGGTTTCGGAGGGAGACCTAGTTGCAATGGCTCCACCAACAAATTCCTCCCATGATGGCGGCGGCGGCAGCGGCTAGCCCTCTGTATACTCGCGTCTGCACCTATATGCACACCGCATGTACATTCGTCCCCATACCCGCATGAGTCCACCAGTTATCAAACTCGATACACCATTAATAAATAAACGGAGACTGCATCATAAATAAAAAAAGATAAAAGATAAAATACAAATGGTCTCGTGATTCATAATTGATGGTGTTCACGTGTTTATATTTTATTATTTATATCTTTAATCTCAGTCTTTAAAAAAATGGTTAAAACTAATATATAGATAAATTAAGTTTATCCTCAAATTAATAATCTTGTAGGATTACAAAATTAATTGCAAAAGATAAAAAATAGCTCGAGTTGTAAATTATTATAAATTTTATATTTTTAAAAAATGGAGAGGAAAATATTTCTTCATAAAATAATTGTACACGCACAAATTAATTTTTCCATGAATTAAGAGTCGGTTTTCTAGTTAAGAGTCGGTTTTCCATGAATTAAATATATTTGGTTACAAATTAATCCATAATACAAATAGCATACATATGCGTCTCAACCTAAATATTATGGTTCATAACTAAAAAAATGTAAGAAAAATACATAGAATAATAAAATTTATATCTAAAAAATAATAAAATTATAAAAAGATAAATTTTATAAATTTTTATTTTATCTTTTCTCTTTTTTATTTCCGTTTTTCTGTTTAACGGTGTATCGAGTTTGATAGCCGACGATTCATGTGCGTACGTGGACGAATAAGCATGCAGTGTGCGTAGAGGTGCAGACGCTGGTACACACAGGATCCTTGTCCCGAGCCTCCAATGGCACGTCCGCTGCGGTAGGGTCCTACAAACCGCTCTGGCTCCGGCATCCCCGGGCACCCCCGCGGCAACAGGAGGTGCCGCGAGGGGGGGAGCCGGCCGGCGACCACCTCCGGCGGTGAGAAAATCTCGCGAGAGGACATAGTACTGTTTCTGCCGGCATCTCCAGGAGGAGTCCTCGGGACGATGCCTCCAACCTTCCGGCGACCGGAGGGCTCCGCAAAGGGTCTAGCTAGGGGCCGAACGACCTTTGATGGCACCTCTGGAGGGGGGAAAACTGTCGAAGAAGCCGAAGTCGCGGAGGGGGGAGGAGGCTCCCCATCGTCCAGCGTCAACAGCCGCGGCTAGGCCCCGCCGACCGCGAGCGGGAGGGCGTCAATGCTGCCCCGCGGCTGAGCCATGTCTCGAGCACATGCCCGCACAGATGATCCCGGGACCATTTGCTTGCGCTACTGCGCCAGGGCCCGCGAAGACTTTGCCAACCAAAAAAACAAAAGAGAAAATTGACTGTAGGTCCGATTAAGAAAGTCAACTTAACAGTTAGTCCGTTGACCGAATATGTATAATGTTAGATCCGTTTTTCACAATTTGTATAACAATGGGTCCGGTGAAACGTTTTCCGTCCATTGACTGCGGTCGATTCTGAAAGTACCCTCAGCCGAAATAGGGGTAGACGCTTGAGGCAGACTCGATCTAGATAGGCGCGAGCAGACAATGGCGATGACGATCTAGGGCTCGCCTTCCTCCTCCGACACTGTAACACCCTCGGTCCTTCATCTTCTTCCCTATCAACACCCTCAGCCATTCGTCTTCTCGGAGGCCAATCGCTACCTTAACCCTCAAAGCAGCAGCGGCGGTGGCGCCGTCATCTTCTTGGCAGGTTGGTTTTGATCGATTGTTCCTTCTTCTGCCTGTTCTCTGGAGTAGCGGCTAAAATGGGCAGCTGCCCCATGCCGGCACCGGGAGAGGGCGTTGTTCCGCGACCTGCTGTCCGCGGATTGGGGGGGGGGCGCTCGGAGCAGGGGGGCACTGGTACTGGCGTCCGGCGACTATTCGCAAGAGGGCGGGGGCGGTGGGAGCAGGGGGCGCCGGGCTCAGGTATATATTTTCAGCTTTTTCAATCCATTTGTCTATTTATTGACATTTTTTATTCATACAGGATAAATTTTGGTAATTTTTTGATGCACACACCTAGTTTTCACTGAATTGTATGAATATGTAGATTTTTATGATTTTTTTGTGTATACATCGGTGATTTGTATGCATATTGGTAAAATTTTGTATGTATTTACTGCATAGACATATTGTTGGGAATAAAATGGCAATCGGAAACTTGGCTCAAGGCTATATTAGATCAAAGACTAAGGATAAAAAAGAAGAGAATAAAGAGGACTACTCTTTCAACCAAATCACACAAAGGAAATGGAGAAATAATCATAAGAAATTCTCTCTCTTGAGAAGTTGCATGTGGAGGCTCAACATACGTGGAGTGTGTATGTATACAATGGGTGAGAATGGTCCTTTATATAGGCCTCCTCTAGGGTAACCCCAATGGGTTAATAGCTAAGTAACTCTCTCCTAGAAACTCCCATTTTAAAGTCTTTGGAAACCCACCCACGTAACACTTCCTCTCTTACAAAACTCTCTCTTTATAACCCCAACGTAACACCTCCCCAAAGATAACATCTTATTAAAATAAAAAAACTCACAAACTCCCATATTCAATTTGTAACTTCTAACATTCCCCCTCAAACTTGAATATGTTTGACTCCGAGCATTTCTCTGAGCTTTACAAATACTTTAGTAGGAAGTGCTTTTGTGAATATATCTGCCACTTGTTCTGTGGTGTTGCAATAGATCAACTGCACATTCTTCTCTTTCACATGTCCCCTGAGAAAATGAAATCTGGTGTCGATATGCTTGCTTCGACCATGTTCTATTGGATTCTTTGAAAGCTTGATGGCAGACATATTGTCAACATAAATGCTTGTGGGTTCAACTTGTGGATTATGCAGCTCATTGAGTAGATTTCTGAGCCACAAAGCTTCACTTACAGTAGATGAAGCTGCAACATATTCTGCTTCACATGTGGACAGAGCCACAATACTTTGCTTCTTCGAACTCCAAGAGAAAGCTGTAGGACCAAAGTAGAAAACATAACCTGTGGTACTTTTTCTCTCATCAAGATCACCACCCCAGTCACTATCTGAATAGCCAATTAACTGTTCTACTTTGCCATAGGGATAGAAGAGACCATGCTCAACTGAGCCTTTGACATACCTTAGAATTCTTTTAGCAGCAACCCAATGAGAATTCTTAGGCAATTCCATGTACCTGCTCATCAAACCAACTGCATAAACAATATCGTGTCTAGTGATGGTAAGGTACCTTAGACATCCAACCAAACTTCGATATAGAGTTGGATCTATGGTGCTTCCTTCTCCTTCCCTTGTCAACTTCAAGCTTGTAGCAACATGTGTGCTAACAATATTACAATTCTCCATCTTGAATCTATGAAGAATTTCTTTTGCATAGTTTCTTTGAGAGATAAAGATCCCATCTTCTTCTTGCTTTACTTCAAGTCCAAGAAAATAGGACATAAGTCCACAATCTGTCATCTCGAACTCTCTATGCATGCACTGCTTAAAGTCTTCAAACATTGTTTGGCTATTCCCTGTAAATAAAAGGTCATCCACATAAAGGCATATAACAAGCAACTCTCCATTGTCACCTTGCTTCACATAGACAACATACTCATATGGGCATTGTATGAATCCACTCTGATGTAAATAGTTGTCGATGCAAGAATTCCATGCCCTTGGTGCTTGTTTTAACCCATAAAGAGCTTTCTTCAGTCGATATACCTTGTGCTCCGAACCTTGGATGGAAAATCCTTCAGGTTGATCAATATAGATTTCTTCTTCTAGAGAGCCATGCAAGAATGCTGACTTGACGTCTAGTTGATAAATCTTCCATCTGTGATGAGCTGCAAGAGAAATCAACAATCTCACCGTGTCAAGTCGGGCAACTGGTGCAAAGACTTCATCATAGTCTATGCCATACTTCTGCTTATAGCCTTTAGCTACAAGCCTTACCTTGTGCCTTTCAACTTCACCATCAGCGGTACGCTTGGTCTTATAGACCCATTTGACGCCGATAGCTTTATGTCCCTCTGGAAGAGAAACAAGCTCCCATGTCTTGTTCTTCTCAATGGCCTGAATTTCTTCCTTCATAGCTTCTCTCCAACAAGGTTCTTCCATAGCCTCATCATATGTTAGAGGTTCATGATCTGCATATAAGCAAAAAAGATTTGTATCTCCCCCTTCTTCTTCTTGCTCATAAATCTCTTTCAACCTCTTCATTTTAATTGGGGTTCTGCTTGAAGAAGAATTTGAGCATTGTGATGTTGGAGTGCTTTGGGTTGATGTTGCTCTTCCTCTATTAGGTGTTTGTGGAGAAGATGGTGCATGTTGCTGTAGAGGTTGTTGCTGCTCAATCTCTACTTCTTCCATTGTTATTTGTTCAGCTTCATCAGTCCATCTCCATGATTCAGCTTCATTGAAGATGACATCCCTGCTGTCCACAATTTCATTCTTAAGAGGATTATATAGACGGTAAGCTTTTGACTCACCGCTATAGCCGACGAAGATGCACTTTTCTCCACGATCACTCAGCTTCTTTCTTTTCTCACCCGGTACCTGTGCATAAGCAATGCACCCAAAAATGCGCAAGTGGTCAACACTTGGCTTCTCTCCACTCCATGCTTCTTGTGGAGTAATGTCCTTCAAGGCCTTTGTTGGACTTCGGTTGAGCAGGTAGGCAGTACAAGCAGTTGCTTCTGCCCAAAATGATTTAGGCAGATTCTTCTCCTTCATCATGGTCCTCACCATATCGAGAATGGTGCGGTTCTTCCTCTTGGCAACGCCATTTTGCTGTGGCGTATATGCAGTTGTAAACTGTTGCCTGATGCCTTCCTGTTTACAATAATTTTTAAACATATTCGAGGTGTACTCACCACCTCGATCAGACCTAAGGACTTTAAGTCTATGACCACTCTCTAGCTCAACATGAGCTTTAAAATGTTTAAATACATCAAAAGTTGCAGATTTTTGCTTCAAGAAATAAATCCACAATTTTCTACTATAATCATCAATGAAGGTAATAAAATACCGATTACCTCCAAGTGACATAGGCTCAAGAGGACCACATATGTCGGTGTGCACCAACTCCAATGGCACAGATGCTCTTCTTGAGGTTCCCTTTGGAAAAGGATGCCGGTGTTGCTTTCCCAATGTACATGACTCACAAACGTGAGTTGGATCTTCAACTTCAGGCAAACCTTGCACCATACCTCTTGATGCTAGCTGCTTCAAGTTGTTGAAGTGGAGATGCCCATATCGCAAGTGCCATCTCCATGACTCATTCTCAATGAGTCCATAGAGACACTTCTCTGGTACAGTCTTCAAATGGAGAGGGAACATTCTATTCTTCGACATTTGCACTCTTGCAATATGTCTCCCCTTTTGATCTTTTAAGATAAGCATATATTCTTCCATGTGTACTATGTAGCCCTTTTCTAAGAGCTGCCCGATGCTAAGAATATTGTTTTTCATGTTAGGAACATAATACACATTAGAGATGTATTGGGGCATACCGTCTTTTTGCAGAATTCGAACTCTTCCCTTTCCTTCTACTTGGAGCTTTGATGAATCTCCAAGACTGACAGTACCATGAGCTTGGTTAGAAAGCTCCACAAAGAGCTCCTTTTTTCCACACATGTGATTACTTGCTTCTGAATCAAGGAACCACACATTTTGCTGGTCCGATATCTCCTCCTAAGCAAGGAGACGTGTTGGGTTCTCCTCAACACCTGAAGCATCAACATAATTAGATTGCTCACCTCGATCCACCTTTTTGTTTCGACATTGTGATGCGTAGTGCCCATATCGTTGACAATTGTAGCACTTGACATTCTCTCAAGAACGTCTGGGCTTGTCTCGCCCACGGCTTGCATCAAAATTCCTCTGGGAGAGATCATCACTTTCTCTCTTTTGTTGTTGTCCACGACCACGGCCTCTTCCACGGTTGTTGGCTCCTCCTCGGCTCCTTTTTTGGTCATTAAGAGTCAACTTAGACTCTAATGCGTGGTCAATTGTAGTGGGTTGAGATAACTTGTTGATTCGTTGCTCATGGACTCGCAATGAACCAACAAGCTCCTCAAGAGAAAGCGTCTCCAAGTTTTTCGACTCCTCGATGGCGACGACGACATGCTCAAACTTCGGTGTAAGTGACCGAAGCACTTTCTCGATGACGCGGATGTCCTCAATCTTTTCACCATTCCGCTTCATCTGATTCACAATAACAAGTAATCGTGAATAATAGTTAGAGATACTTTCCTCCTCCTTCATACGAGCAACTTCGAATTCAGCCCTCAAAGTTTGAAGGCGAATTCGCTTCACTCGATCTACGCCTTTGTAGATCGTGCCTAGGCTCTCCCAGGCTTGTTTGCTCGATGTCGCATCAGCAATCTTCTCGAACGTCGCCTCATCCAACCCTTGATAGAGAAGGAATAAGGCTTTTTTATCCTTCTTGCGCTGGTCTCTTAGAGCACTCCGTTGCTCTGGAGTATAACCAGCCTCTGCTTCGGTAGTGGGTTCAACATACCCATCGCAGATGATCTCCAATAGATCTTGCGATCCGAATAATGCCTTGATCTGGATACACCAATTCTCATAGTTGTCTTGAGTCAACTTGGGAATCAAAGGTTGTACCAAGTTTGACGCCATTACAACTAGAAAAAAATGGTAAGATAGCCTAGAAGGATTTTGAGCTCTGATACCACTTTGTTGGGAATAAAAGGGCAATGAGACACTTGGCTCTAGGCTATATTAGATCAAAGACTAAGGATAAAAAAGAAGAGAATAAAGAGGACTACTCTTTCAACCAAATCACACAAAGGAAATGGAGAAATAATCATAAGAAATTCTCTCTCTTGAGAAGTTGCATGTGGAGGCTCAACATACGTGGAGTGTGTATGTATACAATGGGTGAGAATGGTCCTTTATAAAGGCCTCCTCTAGGGTAACCCCAATGGGTTAATAGCTAAGTAACTCTCTCCTAGAAACTCCCATTTTAAAGTCTTTGGAAACCCACCCACGTAACACCTCCTCTCTTACAAAACTCTCTCTTTATAACCCCAACGTAACACCTCCCCAAAGATAACATCTTATTAAAATAAAAAAACTCACAAACTCCCATATTCAATTTGTAACTTCTAACACATATAACGTTGAAATTTTAGAGGGGGGGGGGGGCGAAATCACATTCCGGCGGGTTCTTTCAACTACCATCTTTTACGTTTGCATCTAACAAGTACAAGGGTAAAAACGTCCTTTTATACTTCGTGTTAACCCTTCCGAGCCGGCTCCAGATGGATGTAACGTGATGACTTTTGGTCAAAACGGACCTAACGTTAACTTCGATATTTGACTGGACTAGGCGTTGAAGGCGGTCCATTGAATTGGATCTGTTGTTCATTTCGCCAAAAGAGAAATCAACACCCGATCCGTTGGAACTTGGAAGGGATATGCGTTAACATTAGATCCAGTCATAAATTCACTTTAACGGTAGATCCAATTTTTCTAATTCTCTTCATTTCTGCTCCAAAACAGAGAGGTTGGGTTAAAAGGTAGTTGAAATGTCTTTTCTACTCTCGTGTTCAAGTAATTTTTGTTTCTCGGATAGATATGAATGTACGTAACCTAGAAACGGTTAATAACTAAAATTTGTGGTTGTTTCCCGCTTCATGACCGAATAAAATAAATAATATTTTTGAAAATTTTTAAAAGTCAAATATTTATTATTATAATTTAGTCAAACAGAACTGTCGAGTCAGCTCAAGATGAACTAATAAAATATTAGACCAGTTAATTCATTACTTATTCAAGAACATCAAAATTTGATCGTAATTCGATGGAATATAAGTTTATCTATGATCAATCTAAAGGAATGATAATCACAGGTTATTATTGTATTATATTTAAATTTTGGAATCAAATATAATTAACACAATACAATAAATAATTTATATTTAACATAAATCAAGATATAAATTAGATATAATAGTTTTATATTTCAAAATTTATAATATTTTATAATTATAAACGAGATACAATCAACCAGTTGATATAATAAATATTTTTGACGTGACACTGCGGAGCCTGCACAACTAGATTTCTCCGTGCGACAAGGGAGCGTATGTGTTCTTTTGGGCAGAAGGGTGTTATGAGATTTTAGATTTTACGTGACACCCACGTAGCGGGGGATGGATGGAACGGATGGTATGTTAACCGATTTTTTAGCCGCGGACCACCGGACGAGAGATAGAACAGATTTTCTTTTTTCCAAAAAAAAAAAAAATAAGCCGCATGAGACAGCTCGACCAGGAGGAGCTCCCCAGTGCCGACTACTATAGGAGGTGGCCCAAGGACCACTGTACCCACGGTGGGGCCCATGCCAGGGCAGCGGAGGTCAAACAAAATGTAGCCGCGGCTGCAGCCACAACTTGGAGGTGCCATCGGGCACATTGGGCCCGGCGTTCGTCTCCCACAAAAGGGGTTCACATGTGCAAAGTTGGAAAAAAAGGAGAAGAATGAGCCCACTGGGCCAACAGGAGCTATCGGAACCGCCGGATCACCGACGCCATCTCGACTCGACCGACTCGATGCGCAGCAGCCCCAAAAGGCCTCGACACACAAAATAAACTTAAACAAAAAATTGAAAATGCGAAATGTCATATTAAACAAGGGGCGAGCTTAAATTTTGAACGCTCTATTAGACGGCAAACTCGGGTATGTCCCAGTTACCCGCCCCTAGATTAGGCACAGGCTAACCCCTGTTGCAAACGGTTCCTTCCTTCGATGCGACGAGTTAAAAGACTTAGTCACATTCGAGACGATCTCACTTGATCGAGGATCGGCCTACATACTACCAAAATGCTAATTTTTCCTCCGGTATAGTGGGAATGCACATCGCGCGAGAAAAATTCAAATTTTGGACGTCGGCACGACATGATGCAATCCAACTTGAAATGAAATGAAGATACTTCAAGTGTCAACATAGATGTTCAAACTGGGTGCCGAACGTTAGTCCAATGTAATCTATTTTACTATATTTCAGTGAAGTAATATTATATTACAATGTAGCTCACTGCGTACTACATCTCTCAATATGAAAGCACAGAATTAACTCAGACAACCAACCATTTAACTAGCATGTCAATTATAATCTAACCACGGGTTACATTTAAGGATAACCATAGATCAATGCATCACACACATGCATATCACATCACTATTGAATACAACTAGAATCAATTAACAATATTATGCATCTAAATGACAATCAAAATATGAAGTACATAGAAGAACAACCATGACTCTATGTACTATACACATATGCATGCCGAACCACAATCTAGCACAAACTAGAATTAGACATCAACATGATGCACTTAATGTAATATAAGAAGGTAAACATGCTATATGTATACTAAGTCTTGATTAACCAATCTAGTACAATTAACAAAGTGACACAACTATTCTAAAATCATGCAACCCTATACAATAACGCATATAAATGTTATGCCACATAACATACATGCTAAACTAGATATGACCACATCCATAACCTAAATGCATATACCCTATGACTGCGCAATATACGAATCTAACATACCGTGCAAGTTACAAACCAAACATACTAAATGCATGCCTTGACAACTATTATTATTTACTCTATATGAAACCAAACCAAATTCTAATAACACTATACTTTAATCCTTACATTGGCTTTTCAATAAATCAAAATATATATTAAAGATCTCCGCTATGCAAACACGCTAAGCTAACTAGATTTCCTCATAAGAAAACTTAACATGTTGATTAACATACTTGATTAATTGAATCAATCTAAATATGCATAATTAAATAAGTTAATCTAACCCTATCTAAGCATGCTATTATACTAAGAATAACAAACTAATTATATTCTACTAATCATGGTGATTTAAGCATGTTTAATGATTTAATCAAATATATAAGAGTGCTCAGAATAGTCGAGACATCTATCTTAACGGCGATGACGAATGGCGCATGAAATTCCAAGAAGATCGACTCGGATAATGAACATGCGTCGGTCACGACAACGGTGAAAAACCGAGTCGAACTGTATCATATAATCTATTGAGAGAAGAATATAAGATAAATAGGGAGAAAAAGAAGAGGACGATAGGAGAGAGAGAGAGAGAGAGAGAGAGAGAGAGAGAGAGAGAGCGAGAGAGTGGTGGCGCACCAGTGTGCGAGGGCGGCCGGTGCAGTGGTGGCTGGAGGCTAGCGGCGACGTGCGGGATGACGCCGTGGGCGTGGTCGGGCAATCAACGCTACAAGTAGGGTAGTGTGGACGGTTGACGTCGCTTCCCCACCGTCGACGGCCGTTTTACGTCGTTCTCTAACACCACACTTCCGTTATCTAGCAGTCGCTCCGTCACCCGATTCGAGCACATTACGCCAACGTCGACGTGGCGCGCTCCAGTTGGGGACTGCGGGAACTCCCTCCACCCAGAGACTGAAGTGATCTGAACTCTAGAAAGAGAGGAAGAGAGAGTTACGGTAGTCGGTAGGGGGGTTACAACAGATTGGGGGAAGTTACGTACACACACACAGAGAGAGAGAGAGAGAGAATTACAGTAGGGGGTTACAGATGGGGGGAGAGTTACATAGAGAGAGAGAATTATGGTAGGGGTTACTGATCGGGTAGAGTTACGTAGAGAGAGAGAGGGGGAACGGAAAGAGTTGTTGAGGGAAGAGCGGGGGCCCGATGACCACCTCTGGGTGCACCGTCAGGTCTCACAAAAGAGGGGCATTCAATGTATTGGGAGTGGAGCAATTATCAAATCGACCATCATTTTCAGACATTAAATGCCCCTCTTTTGTGAAGGGCCTGACGGTGCACCATCGGATGGTCACCTGAGGGCCTCGCTCTCTGTTAAGGCAGAGATATTATAGTAAATATATAATAATATCACAATAATTATTAAAATAAAAACTATTAAAAATATCGTACCATTACAAGAGATCAGATATTCTTGCTGAGATTTAAAAAATTAGAAATATTCTTGTCATTAAAGTTATGGCTCCTTAAGTATGGAAATATTTGATTAATATTTAAGATAATACAATGATCGTATTTTGGATTTCAAGTTAATATAAAGAGAATGTTTGTGATAGTTTTAATGATAATAGTGTTGGGTTTTATCCTTTAGAAAAAAAGAATGAGAATCATTTCTAATCTTGTTCTATAAGGATAATGGAATTTCAATTATCTTAGATAATGATTAGATAGGTATAATATAGTGGTGATATCATACCAATGGTGCACGAAGTGTTGGAGAATATGTTTGAATAAAATGTGTCTATGTTAATAATAAGAATTTTTCAATTTTTTTATGTGAGAATGCTTTTATTTATCATTGTGTTATTTGATGGGATACAAATATGTGGTATAAGGATATGATGTCATATAATAATTAGAGTATGATATTGAGTTTGTCCTAGAAGTAAAAAGAAACTGGTTGAAATATTATCTGATTATGTGATTTAAGTGGGAAAAAATTGGATATGAGAATGAGACTATCGATCTAAATTTTGGAATCATAATTGAAGTAATTTTAGCATCTTTGTATAGGTGGTATTTTTTGTTATTAAAGATGAGATAGTGTACTAGAATAACTTTTGAGGATAAAGATTGTATGAGTGTAGTTATAATCAAATATGGTAATATATTTGGATGCACGTCATCATCAAGATCATTTGCACCGATTAGATATACCCAAAATGATACTCATTATAGATACTCACAGTCACCATTCTGCCCCGACATTAAGCAGAAAAGCATGGCTTGATATTAATAAAAAAAATCAAGTGCTAGTGATGTGGTAATATATATATGTGTATAGAGTTTAACACCCGCGAGTAGGCCTTTCAATTACATCAATTGCAACTACTATTCCAGATTTTGTGTTAATAACTAAATTCGTGAGTCAAGGCATGCCTCAAAATATACTTAGACATCTTAAGAGAGGGTGCTGCAAAATAAGATCTTAATTTATTCATTACTATTACGGAATTTCAAGAAGATGCATATCATGTTGTAGAGAGCCAAAACAGAAAACTTAACCCTAGCTAGGTGGTCATTTCCAACAAATATGGAGGAGCAACTGTAGCATGGTGATGACGGTGGGGGGAGACATTGACTTGATCATCATTGCGCACTTCAATAGTGGAAGGAGAAATCTCCGGAGCAACGTAAGGATGAGCATGGTGGTAGTGGTGGTGGTGGTGGTGGGGGCGGAGGTGGAGGTGGAGGTGGGGGTCAGAAAGGTTAGGGTAGCCGTCGTGGTTCACATCAGAGGCCTGAGGAGAAATTGGCGGTGCACGGTGATGGTGGTGGAGGAGGTGCTGGAGGTTGTGGAAGCGGGGGACGCGGTGGAGGATAGGGGGGGGCGGGGAGGACGACCCTTCATAAGGGACACCATCGATCACTACTTGGTCTTTGCTCTGTAAGAGGCGACGGCCACTGAATTGGGGAATCGTCTGGTGGTTGCCCAATTCCACAGCCGTGGGAGAAACTGCCGGTGCATGGTGGTGATGGTGGTGGTGGTGATGACGGTGGTGGTGGTGGCCACTTGCATGGTGATGTTTGTGGGGACTCTCGGCTGGGGCAAAAGCATGGTGATATTTGTGGGGACTCTCAGTTGGGGCAAAAGTATGGTGATGAATGTGAGGACTCTCGGCTGGGACAGGAGCATGGTGAAGGAGTGCATCATCTGGTGAGAAGAGTGGGAGGGTAGCCATCGCTGCGTCGACCAACAAGAGGCAAGCAGCCAGTGCCATGATCGATGAGAAGATGCCGCCGCCCGCCATTCTTCTCTCTACGAGAAGCCGATCACACAGGAGACAAAGCTGGATCAAGTGGAGTGTGTTGAGGACGGGAGAAGATTTATATAGGCCAATTCAGTTGCTAAAGAATATATGGAAGGAAGTGCCTTTCAAGTACGCCTGTCGCGAAGAAGATGATGCATACTTGGATAGACAGATATCCTGTATTTCATTGATATCGATATCCTAAAGTATATCTTTTGTAGGGTCGCTTGCCTACATACTTTTCTAATACCATATGGTTACATACAGCATGGAAGAAATCTAAAATATCTTGATGGTCGAATCAAGTGGACCACATCAGATACGTACATTAAGTGGTTAGATTTCTTTCCCAGCAGACTCGATCCCCTTCCCCAAGCATAGCGCAGTCAACGAAGAGTGTGATGAATTGGTGCGTAGTCAGATTTCTTAACAGATTCTCTTGTCCGACGAAGGGGACCCAGCTCCCGCCATATCCCCCGGCAGCTTTCTTCAGCGGCCTCAACATTCACCTCCAGCGGCGAGGGGTTTCGGAGGGAGACCTAGTTGCAATGGCTCCACCAACAAATTCCTCCCACGACGGCGGCGGCGGCGGCGGCTAGCCCTCTGTATACTCGTGTTTGCACCTATATGCACACCGCATGTACATTCGTCCCCATACCCGCATGAGTCCACCAGTTATCAAACTCGATACACCATTAATAAATAAATGGAGACTGCATCATAAATAAAAAAGATAAAAGATAAAATACAAATGGTCTCGTGATTCATAATTGATGGTGTTCACGTGTTCATATTTTATTATTTATATCTTTAATATTAGTCTTTAAAAAAATGGTTAAAACTAATATATAGATAAATTAAGTTTATCCTCAAATTAATAATCTTGTAGGATTACAAAATTAATTGCAAAAGATAAAAAATAGCTCGAGTTGTAAATTATTATAAATTTTATATTTTTAAAAAATGGAGAGGAAAATATTTCTTCATAAAATAATTGTACACGCACAAATTAATTTTTCCATGAATTAAGAGTCGGTTTTCTAGTTAAGAAGTTTAAATATTAGTATTCATTATGTTAATCATATGAGCATTAATCAATTATTATTATTATTATTTATTATGCCATCTATAAAATATGTTTGGTTACAAATTAATCCATAATACAAATAGCATACATATGCGTCTCAATCTAAATATTATGGTTCATAACTAAAAAAATGTAAGAAAAATACATAGAATAATAAAATTTATATCTAAAAAATAATAAAATAATAAAAAGATAAATTTCATAAATTTTTATTTTATCTTTTCTCTTTTTTTTATTTCGGTTTTTCTGTTTAACGGTGTATCCAGTTTGATAGCCGACGATTCATGTGTGTACGTGGACGAATAAGCATGCAGTGTGCGTAGAGGTGCAGACGCTGGTACACACAGGATCCTTGTCCCGAGCCTCCAATGGCACGTCCGCTGCGGCAGGGTCCTACAAACTGCTCTGGCTCCAGCATCCCTGGGCACCCCCGCGGCAACAGGAGGTGCTGTGAGGGGGGGGGGAGCCAGCTTCGGCGACCACCTCCGGCGGTGAGAAAATCTCGCGAGAGGACATAGTACTGTTTCTGCCGGCATCTCCAGGAGGAGTCCTCGGGACGATGCCTCCAACCTTCCGGCGACCGGAGGGCTCCGCAAAGGGTCTAGCTAGGGGCCGAACGACCTTTGATGGCACCTCTGGAGGGGGGGAAACCGTCGAAGAAGCCGAAGTCGCGGAGGGGGGAGGAGGCTCCCCATCGTCCAGCGTCAACAGCCGCGGCTAGGCCCCGCCGACCGCGAGCGGGAGGGCGTCAATGCTGCCCCGCGGCTGAGCCATGTCTCGAGCACATGCCCGCACAGATGATCCCGGGACCATTTGCTTGCGCTACTGCGCCAGGGCCCGCGAAGACTTCGCCAACCCAAAAAAAAAAGAAGGGAAAATTGACTGTAGGTCCAATTAAGAAAGTCAACTTAATAGTTAGTCCGTTGACCGAATATGTATAATGTTAGATCCGTTTTTCACAATCTGTATAACAATGGGTCCGGTGAAACGTTTTCCGTCCATTGACTGCGGTCGATTCTGAAAGTACCCTCAGCCGAAAGAGGGGTAGACGCTTGAGGCAGACTCGATCTAGATAGGCGCGAGCAGACAATGGCGATGACGATCTAGGGCTCGCCTTCCTCCTCCGACACTGTAACACCCTCGGTCCTTCATCTTCTTCCCTATCAACACCCTCAGCCATTCGTCTTCTCGGAGGCCAATCTGTCACGACCCGGATTTTTAACATGCACAGCGGAAGATAATCCAGCGACGTAACGGGGAAGGATATCGGTCTGGAACCAAATAAGATTAAAAATCATAATCCAAATTCATAATTCCAAACTTTACAACTTAATAACATAATACTCAAACATCTATCTACCAAATTAAATACCAACATTGAATGAGTAATCCACTAGCTCCTCGGACTCCCAAAAGACCACTACGCTTCTGCTGCGCTAAATCTGCACTCCTGAAAATATTAACAACGGAAGGGGTGAGTCACAACAGACCCAGTAGGACTTACACCCGAACTACCCCACTATAATAATGATTCTAGTGGTATACTATACATATTAAGCCTAAAAATTAGATTTAATACATAGGGTTAAGCTAATTATATATCTTCAATTAAGTGATTACAAGATCATTCTACTACCCCATATGATAACCAGACTCTAATTGTATTAAAACCGACATAACCTACACATTAGGCTACTCTAGGTATGCTCATAACACACCTAACCTGACATAAAACCAAGGACACATCTAGCACACTAACATCTATGCCAAAACACACAACTAGACACCTGTCTGAGTAAATATCATGCTCCATCTGATAACTTAGTCACATCACAAAACTAGCACCAAATTTACCATATAGTAGGAAGTAACATATAGTAACTAAATCCCATAGTACCCCTAGACAGGGGAGTACTTAGGATAAACCGCGGTATCTGGGATCGAAGGATGCTCCAGATTCAACTAATCTCCGCTGCCCACGGGCCACTAATTTAGTCTGGTGAAGTACAAAACAACCACAATGCAGCTCATTGCACTAACCACATTCCACACCATGCAAGCATATAATTAACTCAGACAGTAAAACAGGAACATTTAATTGGCAATCAAACATGAAATACATAGATGAACACCCATGGTTCTATGCACCACATATTTGCATACCATACCACAGTCTATCACAAACTGATGCATATAAATAAGATCATGCAATATACAACCTAACCATGACAATTACATACTTAAACAGAACTACCTATCACATAAAAGACAACAAACTAAATTCTAACAACATATGCCTACACCTTACATCGGCTTTTTAACAAATCGGGATATATATATTTAAGGTTCACCGTGATGCAAACAATGCTAAACTAGCTAAATTAAACATATACAACCTATCATGATGTCTAACATACATGAATATTCAAATTAATCTAAGCATGCACAATTTAAATAAATTAATCTAACTCTATACAAATATGCAAATAAATCAAAAACAGCCCATTATTTCTAACCTATTAATCATGATGATCTAAGCATAATTTTTACGATTTAAATAAATATATAGAGTGCTAAGGATAGCCGAGACGTCTACCTTGACGGCAACGGCGAACGGCGCACGGAATTCCAAGGAAATTGAATCAGGCGACGAAACTGCCGCGGTTGCGTCGGCGACGAAAAACCGAGCCGGGTAGATGTCCTTAAAATCTGTGGGTAGGAGAGAAATCAGGAACTAGGGTGCTTGATAGAGGATGATAGAAGAGAGGGCGATAGGAGAGAGAGAGGGTGAGAGAGCACCGCGCGGGAGAGAGGAGACCGGCGCACGGTGGCGCACGGCGGCGGGCTGCACGGCGGTGGCGCAGGTGGGCACACAGGGGGGGTTGACGTGGCGATGGCGGCCGCGGTGCCGTGCGGCGGGCGGCGTCGCGAGGCGGGACGGCCGACGTGGCGGCGTCACTCGGCGGTGGGCGGCGGGCGGACGTGGCGCGAGGCGGCGGGGGTCAACGGGCGAGGCGGCGTCACCCGGGCGGCGGGCGCGACGCGGCGGCCGGGCGGCTTCTCGAGGGCGGGGAGGCGGGCGCACGTGGCCGGCGTGGCGGCCACGCGGCGGCGAGAGGCGGGCGGGGCGACCGCGCGGGCGAGGTGGTGACGCGGCGGCCGAGGTGGCGACGACGTGGGGGCCGAGAGCGCGCGGAGCTCGAGGGCGGTACGAGGAGGGCCGGGATGGCAGGCGCTGGCAGGACGCGTGTGCGGAAGAGGGGAGGCGGGGCTGCAGGCGGCGCAACCGAGGAGGGGAAAATATAGGGTTTCAGGGAGAAGAAAAAAAGGGGGCGCCGCTGGGTGCGCACGGGGAGGGTACCGGGGAAAGAAAAAATGGGAAATAAATAGGGAGAGAAGAGGATTAAAATAATAATAAATAAATATCTATTAACTATTTTTTTAATTTAAATAACCGGGGTATTACACAATCGCTACCTTAACCCTCAAAGCAGCAGCGGCGGTGGCGCCGTCATATTCTTGGCAGGTTGGTTTTGATCGATTGTTCCTTCTTCTGCCTGTTCTCTGGAGTAGCGGCTAAAATGGGCAGCTGCCCCGTGCCGGCACCGGGAGAGGGCGTTGTTCCGCGACCTGCTGTCCGCGGATTGGGGGGGGGGGCTCGGAGCAGGGGGCACTGGGACTGGCGTCCGGCGACTGTTCGCAAGAGGGCGGGGGCGGTGGGAGCAGGGGGCGCCGGGCTCAGGTATATATTTTCAGCTTTTTCAATCCATTTGTCTATTTATTGACATTTTTTATTCATACAGGATAAATTTTGGTAATTTTTTGATGCACACACCTAGTTTTCACCGAATTGTATGAATATGTAGATTTTTATGATTTTTTTGTGTATACATCGGTGATTTGTATGCATATTGGTAAAATTTTGTATGTATTTACTGCGTAGACATATAACGTTGAAATTTTAGAGGGGGGGGGGAATCACATTCGGGCGGGTTCTTTCAACTACCATCTTGTACGTTTGCATCTAACAAGTACAAGGGTAAAAACGTCCTTTTATACTTCGTGTTAACCCTTCCGAGCCGGCTTCAGATGGATGTAACGTGATGACTTTTGGTCAAAACGGACCTAACGTTAACTTCGATATTTGACTGGACTAGGCGTTGAAGGCGTCCCTTGAATTGGATCGGTTGTTCATTTCGCCAAAAGAGAAATCAACACCCGATCCATTGGAACTTGGAAGGGATATGCGTTAACATTAGATCCAGTCATAAATTCACTTTAACGGTAGATCCAATTTTTCTAATTCTCTTCATTTCTGCTCCAAAACAGAGAGGTTGGGTTAAAAGGTAGTTGAAATGTCTTTTCTACTCTCGTGTTCAAGTAATTTTTGTTTCTCGGATAGATATGAATGTACGTAACCTAGAAACGGTTAATAACTAAAATTTGTGGTTGTTTCCCACTTCATGACCGAATAAAATAAATAATATTATTGAAAATTTTTAAAAGTCAAATATTTATTATTATAATTTAGTCAAACAGAACTGTCGAGTCAGCTCAAGATGAACTAATAAAATATTAGACCAGTTAATTCATTACTTATTCAAGAACATCAAAATTTGATCGTAATTCGATGGAATATAAGTTTATCTATGATCAATCTAAAGGAATGATAATCACAGGTTATTATTGTATTATATTTAAATTTTGGAATCAAATATAATTAACACAATACAATAAATAATTTATATTTAACATAAATCAAGATATAAATTAGATATAATAGTTTTATATTTCAAAATTTATAATATTTTATAATTATAAACGAGATACAATCAACCAGTTGATATAATAAATATTTTTGACGTGACACTGCGGAGCCTGCACAACTAGATTTCTCCGTGCGACAAGGGAGCGTATGTGTTCTTTTGGGCAGAAGGGTGTTATGAGATTTTAGATTTTACGTGACACCCACGTAGCGGGGGATGGATGGAACGGATGGTATGTTAACCGATTTTTTAGCCGCGGACCACCGGACGAGAGATAGAACAGATTTTCTTTTTTCCAAAAAAAAAAAAAAATAAGCCGCATGAGACAGCTCGACCAGGAGGAGCTCCCCAGTGCCGACTACTATAGGAGGTGGCCCAAGGACCACTGTACCCACGGTGGGGCCCATGCCAGGGCAGCGGAGGTCAAACAAAATGTAGCCGCGGCTGCAGCCACAACTTGGAGGTGCCATCGGGCACATTGGGCCCGGCGTTCGTCTCCCACAAAAGGGGTTCACATGTGCAAAGTTGGAAAAAAAGGAGAAGAATGAGCCCACTGGGCCAACAGGAGCTATCGGAACCGCCGGATCACCGACGCCGTCTCGACTCGACCGACTCGATGCGCAGCAGCCCCAAAAGGCCTCGACACACAAAATAAACTTAAACAAAAAATTGAAAATGCGAAATGTCATATTAAACAAGGGGCGAGCTTAAATTTTGAACGCTCTATTAGACGGCAAACTCGGGTATGTCCCAGTTAGCCGCCCCTAGATTAGGCACAAAGCTAACCCCTGTTGCAAACGGTTCCTTCCTTCGATGCGACGAGTTAAAAGACTTAGTCACATTCGAGACGATCTCACTTGATCGAGGATCGGCCTACATACTACCAAAATGCTAATTTTTCCTCCGGTATAGTGGGAATGCACATCGCGCGAGAAAATTTCAAATTTTGGACGTCGGCACGACATGATGCAATCCAACTTGAAATGAAATGAAGATACTTCAAGTGTCAACATAGATGTTCAAACTGGGCGCCGAACGTTAGCCCAATGTAATCTATTTTACTATATTTCAGTGAAGTAATATTATATTACAATGTAGCTCACTGCGTACTACATCTCTCAAGATAAAAGCACAGAATTAACTCAGACAACCAACCATTTAACTAGCATGTCAATTATAATCTAACCACGGGTTACATTTAAGGACAACCATAGATCAATGCATCACACACATGCATATCACATCACTATTGAATACAACTAGAATCAATTAACAATATTATGCATCTAAATGACAATCAAAATATGAAGTACATAGAAGAACAACCATGACTCTATGTACTACACATATGCATGCAGAACCACAATCTAGCACAAACTAGAATTAGACATCAACATGATGCACTTAATGTAATATAAGAAGGTAAACATGCTATATGTATACTAAGTCTTGATTAACCAATCTAGTACAATTAACAAAGTGACACAACTATTCTAAAATCATGCAACCCTATACAATAACGCATATAAATGTTATGCCACATAACATACATGCTAAACTAGATAAGACCACATCCATAACCTAAATGCATATACCCTATGACTGCGCAATATACGAATCTAACATACCGTGCAAGTTACAAACCAAACATACTAAATGCATGCCTTGACAACTATTATTATTTACTCTATATGAAACCAAACCAAATTCTAATAACACTATACTTTAATCCTTACATTGGCTTTTCAATAAATCAAAATATATATTAAAGATCTCCGCTATGCAAACACGCTAAGCTAACTAGATTTCCTCGTAAGAAAACTTAACATGTTGATTAACATACTTGATTAATTGAATCAATCTAAATATGCATAATTAAATAAGTTAATCTAACCCTATCTAAGCATGCTATTATACTAAGAATAACAAACTAATTATATTCTACTAATCATGGTGATTTAAGCATGTTTAATGATTTAATCAAATATATAAGAGTGCTCGTAATAGTCGAGACATCTATCTTAACGGCGATGACGAATGGCGCATGAAATTCCAAGAAGATCGACTCGGATAATGAACATGCGTCGGTCACGACAACGGTGAAAAACCGAGTCGAACTGTATCGTATAATCTATTGAGAGAAGAATATAAGATAAATAGGGAGAAAAAGAAGAGGACGATAGGAGAGAGAGAGAGAGAGAGAGAGAGAGAGAGAGAGAGAGAGCGAGAGAGTGGGGGCGCACCAGAGTGCGAGGGCGGCCGGTGCAGTGGTGGCTGGAGGCTAGCGGCGACGTGCGGGATGACGCCGTGGGCGCGGTCGGGCAATCAACGCTACAAGCAGGGTAGTGTGGACGGTTGACGTCGCTTCACCACCGTCGACGGCCGTTTTACGTCGTTCTCTAAACAGATTTCTTAACAGATTCTCTTGTCCGACGAAGGGGACCCAGGTCCCGCCATATCCCCCGGCAGCTTTCTTCAGCGGCCTCGACAGTCACCTCCAGCGGCTAGGGGTTTCGGAGGTAGACCTAGTTGCAATGGCTCCACCAACAAATTCCTACCACGACGGCGGCGGCGGCGGCTAGCCCTCTGTATACTCGCGTCTGCACCTATATGCACACCGCATGTACATTCGTCCCCATACCCGCATGAGTCCACCAGTTATCGAACTCGATACACCATTAATAAACAAACGGAGACTGCATCATAAATAAAAAAAGATAAAAGATAAAATACAAATGGTCTCGTGATTCATAATTGATGGTGTTCACGTGTTCATATTTTATTATTTATATCTTTAATCTCAGTCTTTAAAAAAATGATTAAAACTATTATATATATAAATTAAGTTTATCCTCAAATTAATAATCTTGTAGGATTACAAAATTAATTGCAAAAGATAAAAAATAGCTCGAGTTGTAAATTATTATAAATTTTATATTTTTAAAAAATGGAGAGGAAAATATTTCTTCATTAAATAATTGTACACGCAGAAATTAATTTTTCCATGAATTCAGAATCAGTTTTCTAGTTAAGAAGTTTAGATGTTAGTATTCATTATGTTAATCATATGAGCATTAATCAATTATTATTATTATTTATCATGCCATCTATAAAATATATTTGGTTACAAATTAATCCATAATACAAATAGCTTATATATGCGTCTCAATCTAAATATTATGGTTCATAACTAAAAAAAATGTAAGAAAAATACATAGAATAATAAAATTTATATCTAAAAAATAATAAATTCATAAAAAGATAAATTTTATAAATTTTTATTTTATCTTTTCTCTTTTTTTATTTTACGGTGTATCCAGTTTGATAGCCGACGATTCATGTGCGTACGTGGACGAATAAGCATGCAGTGTGCGTAGAGGTGCAGACGCTGGTACGCACAGGATCCTGTCCCGAGCCTCCAATGGCACCTCCGCTGCGGCAGGGTCCTACGAGGTTCTCTGGCTTCAGCATCCCTAGGCACCCCCGCGGCAACAGGAGGTGCTATGAGGGGGGGGAGCCAGCTTCGGCGACCACCTCCGGCGGTGAGAAAATCTCGCGAGAGGACATAGTGTTTCTGCCGGCATCTCCGGGAGGAGTCCTTGGGACGAGTTCAGCACATCCATGTACATAGTGTCTTACTAGACCGCATAGATGATGTTGCACAAAAAATTAAGGCCAATAAGTCTCCACCCTATCTACTTGGATGTGTGGCCATCATACCTGTAAGTCTACATAACAATTTACGTAGTCTTTCTTCTTATCAAATTTTGTGCTTTGGAGTCACAAGTCTTACTGTCGATTGTTTGTGTCACAGGCTTTTATATTTGAACATATCAGCGGGTTAGCACAATTTTGTGGGTGAAATGTTCCACGCATTTTTAAGTGGAACATGGCGCCCTTAAAGAATAAAGTGAAATTCACAGATATACTAAAACATATCACAGGACACAAGTATACGGTGAGTTGGAATTTGTATACATGATAAATACATCTTAGGTATGTTGTTCTTAATGTTCCTATTGCTATTGCCTAAACAGGTTGTTGTAGATATTGTAGACGAGGTACCGAGCGGATCAGGAATTCGCATAGAAGTACCTAGCCCGAACATTGGGGATGTACTGTACAGGTGTCAACAGTAGGACGAACAACTTGTCATCGAGAGACAAAAGAGGATAGAATTAGAGCAATTCATTAGAGAAGGATTTGCCCAATTCCAAAAAAGGATTGATGGCTTTGATCAAGACTTGGCTCAGGAGCGAGAAAAGAGAAGAGCTCTGGAGAAAATAGTTGATGAAAATATTACCAAAGTCAAAGACCATCAACCTGAGCCCTCATCTAAGTATGATGACATTTTTCATCATGTACAGCAGGAGGTCGAGATGATGAAGACTGCAGCCTCCAAAAATTGTGAACGGAGGCATCAATTTGATTCAACAATTTCTACGGGACTAAAGTGTACAAGGGATCTGATGTCTGAATTGTTTGACATCCCTTTGGAATCTAAATGAATTGATGTGTATAGCGAAGAGGGTGAAGGGGAGGACTAGACGAATAAGATCCATATGGTTGCAGTCACCATATGAGGCACAACCACAACCCCTTGGGATCCTGCCACCTCCAGAGATGGAAATTGTGCCCATACAACCTGTTGAAATGGAGAGTGCATCCATGCCACCAGATGAAGTGGAGACCGTCCCACCTCCCCACAATGAACCCAATAAAACAAGGGGAGGTAGAGGAAGGGGTGGCAGGGGAAAGAATGCAGCCTCAGCTGTCAGATGCAAGGTTTTTCAAACCATCTAAGACCACATTCATCAGGAGCACAGACAAACCTGCCTGTAGTGATTAATTCAGCCAAAGTTAGGAAGTCATGTAAAGTTATTTGCATTTAACTATTTTATTTGCATATGCTCATTCTATGTCAAATTAAGCTAATTGAGTTGTTCATTTGCATTTAACTAGTTGTGAATTCTTTTTTACAAGAATCTATCTGATGTTGTTACATACACCAAATGAAAAAATTTTGTATGTGCCCACGAAACAATTGAGTTGTTCAAGGTCAAGGAGTTTATATCATAGGGGTCAGTTGAGGTGTATTTCGATTTGTTAAGGAATAAAATTCATGCGCAACTCGATGAATATCGGAAAGCCGAGTTGTTGCCATCATCAATCCTTGCTACCACCAGACAGCCCACCTTCATCTTGCGTAAAAACATAGAATGGCTGAAAGATGTGTTTGAAACCAAATCTGCCGATGAATTCATGAAGACAAAACGCTTCCTCATAGCCTCGCCACAATGAGTGTCATTTTTTTCTTATCTCATTGGACGTGCAGGAAAAAAGCTTCACGGTATACAACTCTATCAACGGCCATGCAAAGTACATGCCTGGTATTAAGGTCGCGGTGAGTATATCATGAAACCCAAGTGCTATGAGTAGATTTAGAGCACACATTTCATGGAGTTCCTCCAATCGTGTAGGTTGCATACTGGAAGAATATTCTTCAAACAGTCTACGACCTTGACTGCATTATGAATTGGCCGAAATTCTACAAGATGGACTGTCCGCAATAGCCATCTGGGAGGTATGTAATCCTTGTTCTGTCATTCTTAGATAAATTGATTATAAAAGCAGGATACTGACCATACATCCTGTCTGTCTTAGTGTTAACTGCGCCATATATGTGAAGTTATTTGCTGAGGAGCTTAGTGCTAAAGGTCGCCCAATGCGACAGTTCACTGAGGAGGAAGTAATAAATGTGAGGGTAGACTTAGCGTTTCGTATGTTGAAAATGGCTATTAGTGGTGTCGGAGCAAGGAAGATCTCAAGGGATGCATAGAGATACAATACCGAAGTCAACATTGTTTATGTGAGAATGCTTTTATTTATCATTGTGTTATTTGAAGGGATACAAATATGTGGTATAAGGATATTATGTCATATATTAATTAGAGCATGATATTGAGTATGTCCTAGAAGTAAAAAGAAGTTGGTTGAAATATTATCTGATTATGTGATTTAAGTGGGAAAAAATTGGATATGAGAATGAGACTATTGATCTAAATTTTGGAATCATAATTGAAGTAATTTTAGCATCTTTGTATAGGTGGTATTTTTTGTTATTAAAGATGAGATAGTGTACTAGAATAAGTTTTGAGGATAAAGATTGTATGAGTGTAGTTATAATCAAATATGGTAATATATTTGAAGGCGCGTCATCATCAAGATCATTTGCACCGATTAGATATACCCAAAATGATATTCATTGTAGATACTCAGTCACCATTCTACCCTGGCATTGAGCAGAAAAGCATGGCTTCGTATTAATATATGAAATCAAGTACTAGCAATGTGGTAATATATATATATATGTGTGTGTGTGTGTGTGTATAGAGTTATTTAACACCCGCGAGTAGGCCCTTCAATTACATCAATACTACTATTCCAAATTTTGTGCTAATAACTAAATTCATGAGTCAAGGCATGCCTCAAAATATACTTGGACATCTTAAGAGAGGGTGCTGCAAAGTAAGATCTTAATTTATTCGGTACTATTATGGAATTTCAAGAAGATGCATATCACTTTGTAGAGAGCCAAAACAGAAATCTTAACCCAAGCTAGGTGGTCATTTCCATCAAAGATGGAGGAGGAGCATGATGATGGTGGTGGAGGAGGTGATGGAGGTTGTGGAAGCGGGGGACGCGGTGGAGGATAGGGGGGGGCGGGGAGGACGACCCTTCATAAGGGACACCATCGATCACTACTTGGTCTTTGCTCTGTAAGAGGCGACGGCCACTGAATTGGGGAATCGTCTGGTGGTTGCCCAATTCCACAGCCGCAAGAGAAACCGCCGGAGCATGGTGGTGGTGGTGGTGGTGGTGGCTACTCGCATGGTGATGTTTGTGGGGACTCTCGGCTGGGGCAAAAGCATGGTGATGTTTGTGGGGACTCTCGGCTGGGGCAGGAGCATGGTGAAGGAGGGCATCATCCGGTGAGAAGAGTGGGAGGGTAGCCATCGCTGCGTCGACCAGCAAGAGGCAAGCAGCCAGTGCCATGACCAATAAGATGCTGCCACCCGCCATTCTTCTCTCTACGAGAATCCAATCACACGAGAGACAAAGCTGGATCAAGTGGAGTGTGTTGAGGTCGACGGGAGGGGATTTATATAGGCCAATTCAGCTGTTAATTAATATATGGAAGGAAGTGCCTTTCAAGTACGCCTGTCACGAAGAAGATGATGCATACTTGGATAGACAGATATCCTGTATTTCATTGATATCGATATCCTAAAGTATATCTTTTGTAGGGTCGCTTGCCTACATACTTTTCTAATACCATGTGGTTACATACAGCATGGAAGAAATCTAAAATATCTTGATGGTCGAATCAAGTGGACCACATCAGATACGTACATTAAGTGGTTAGATTTCTTTCCCAGCAGACTCGATCCCCTTCCCCAAGCATAGCGCAGTCAACGAAGAGTGTGATGAATTGGTGCGTAGTCAGATTTCTTAACAGATTCTCTTGTCCGACGAAGGGGACCCAGCTCCCGCCGTATCCCCCGACAACTTTCTTCAGCGGCCTCGACAGTCACCTCCAACGGCGAGGGGTTTCGGAGGGAGATCTAGTTGCAATGGCTCCACCAACAAATTCCTCCCACGACGGCGGCGGCGGCGGCGGCTAGCCCTCTGTATACTCGCGTCTGCACCTATATGCACACCGCATGTACATTCGTCCCCATACCCGCATGAGTCCAACAGTTATCAAACTCGATACACCATTAATAAATAGACGGAGACTGCATCATAAATAAAAAATGATAAAAGATAAAATACAAATGGTCTCGTGATTCATAATTGATGGTGTTCACGTTTTCATATTTTATTATTTATATCTTTAATATCAGTCTTTAAAAAAATGGTTAAAACTAATATATAGATAAATTAAGTTTATCCTCAAATTAATAATCTTGTAGGATTACAAAATTAATTTCAAAAGATAAAAAATAGCTCGAGTTGTAAATTATTATAAATTTTATATTTTTAAAAAATGGAGAGGAAAATATTTCTTCATAAAATAATTGTACACGCAGAAATTAATTTTTCCATGAATTAAGAGTCGGTTTTCTAGTTAAGAAGTTTAAATATTATTATTCATTATGTTAATCATACGAGCATTAATCAATTATTATTATTATTTATTATGCCATCTATAAAATATGTTTGGTTACAAATTAATCCATAATACAAATAGCATATATATGCGTCTCAATCTAAAGATTATGGTTCATAACTAAAAAAATGTAAGAAAAATACATAGAATAATAAAATTTATATCTAAAAAATAATAAAATCATAAAAAGATAAATTTTATAAATTTTTATTTTATCTTTTCTCTTTTTTTATTTCCGTTTTTCTGTTTAACGGTGTATCCAATTTGATAGCTCGGATTCATGTGCGTACGTGGACAAATAAGCATGCAGTGTGCGTAGAGGTGCAGACGCTGGTACACACAGGATCCTTGTCCCGAGCCTCCAATGGCACCTCCGCTGCGGCAGGGTCCTACGAACTGCTCTGGCTCCAGCATCCCTAGGCACCCCCGCGGCAACAGGAGGTGCTGTGAGGGGGGGGGGGAGCCAGCTTCGGCGACCACCTCCGGCGGTGAGAAAATCTCGCGAGAGGACATAGTGCTGTTTCTGCCGGCATCTCCAGGAGGAGTCCTCGGGACGATGCCTCCAACCCTCCGGCGACCGGAGGGCTCCGCAAAGGGTCTAGCTAGGGGCCGAACGACCTTTGATGGCACCTCTGGAGGGGGGGAAACCGTCGAAGAAGCCGAAGTCGCGGAGGGGGGAGGAGGCTCCCCATCGTCCAGCGTCAACAGCCGCGGCTAGGCCCCGCCGACCGCGAGCGGGAGGGCGTCAATGCTACCCCGCGGCTGAGCCATGTCTCGAGCACATGCCCGCACAGATGATCCCGGGACCATTTGCTCGCGCTACTGCGCTAGGGCCCGCGAAGACTTCGCCAACCAAGAAAAAAAAAAGGAAAATTGACTGTAGATCCGATTAAGAAAGTCAACTTAATAGTTAGTTCGTTGACCGAATATGTGTAATGTTAGATCTGTTTTTCTCAATTTGTATAACAATGGGTCCGGTGAAACGTTTTCCGTCCATTGACTGCGGTCGATTCTGAAAGTACCCTCAGACAAAAGAGGAGTAGACGCTTGAGACAGACTCGATCTAGATAGGCGCGAGCAGACAATGGCGATGACGATCTAGAGCTCGCCTTCCTCCTCCGACGCTGTAACACCCTCGGTCCTTCATCTTCTTCCCCATCAACACCCTCAGCCATTCGTCTTCTCAGAGGCCAATCCCTACCTTAACCCTCAAAGCAGCAGCGGCGGTGGCGCCGTCATCTTCTTGGCAGGTTGGTTTCGATCGATTGTTCCTTCTTCTGCCTATTCTCTGGAGTAGCGGCTAAAATGGGCAGCTGCCCCATGCCCGGCACCGGGAGAGGGCGTTGTTCCGCGACCTGCTGTCCGCGGATTGGGTACTGGTACTGGCATCCGGCGACTGTTCGCAAGAGGGCGGGGGCGGTGGGAGTAGGGGGCGCCGGGCTCAGGTATATATTTTCAGCTTTTTCAATCCATTTGTCTATTTATTGACATTTATTATTCATACAGGATAAATTTTGGTAATTTTTTGATGCACACATCTAGTTTTCACCGAATTGTATGAATATGTAGATTTTTCTGATTTTTTTATGTATACATCGATGATTTGTATGCATATTGGTAAAATTTTGTATGTATTTATTGCATAGACATATAACGTTGAAATTTCAGAGGGGGGGCGAAATCACATTCCGGCGGGTTCTTTCAACTACCATCTTGTAAGTTTGCATCTAACAAGTACAAGGGTAAAAATGACCTTTTATACTTCGTGTTAACCCTTCCAAGCCGGCTTCTATGACAGATGGATGTAACGTGATGACTTTTGGTCAAAACGGACCTGACGTTGACTTCAATATTTGACCGGACTAGGCGTTGAAGGCGGTCCGTTGAATTGGATCTGTCGTTCATTTCGCCAAAAGAGAAATCAACACCCGATTCTTTGGAACTAGGAAGGGATATGCGTTAACATTAGATCCAGTCATAAATTCACTTCAACGGTAGATCCAATTTTTTTAATTCTCTTCATTTCTGATCCAAAACAGAGAGATTGGGTTAAAAGGTAGTTGAAATGTCTTTTCTACTCTCGTGTTCAAGTAATTTTTGGCGTTACTTTTGTTTCTCGGATAGATATGAATGTACGTAACCTAGAAACGGTTAATAACTAAAATTTGTGATTGTTTCCCGCTTCATGACCGAATAAAATAAATAATATTATTAAAAAATTTTAAAAGTCAAATATTTATTATTATAATTTAGTCAAACAGAACTGCCAAGTCAGCTCAAGATGAACTAATAAAATATTAGACCAGTTAATTCATTACTTATTCAAGAACATCAAAATTTGATCGTAATTCGATGGAATATAAGTTTATCTATGATCAATCTAAAGGAATGATAATCACAGGTTATTATTGTATTATATTTAAATTTTGGAATCAAATATAATCAACACAATACAATAAATAATTTATATTTAACATAAATCAAGATATAAATTAGATATAATAGTTTTATATTTCAAAATTTATAATATTTTATAATTATAAACGAGATACAATCAACCAGTTGATATAATAAATATTTTTGACGTGACACTGCGGAGCCTGCACAACTAGATTTCTCCGTGCGACAAGGGAGCGTATGTGTTCTTTTGGGCAGAAGGGTGTTATGAGATTTTAGATTTTACGTGACACCCACGTAGCGGGGGATGGATGGAACGGATGGTATGTTAACCGATTTTTGAGCCGCGGACCACCGGACGAGAGATAGAACAGATTTTCTTTTTTCCAAAAAAAAAAAAAAAATAAGCCGCATGAGACAGCTCGACCAGGAGGAGCTCCCCAGTGCCGACTACTATAGGAGGTGGCCCAAGGACCACTGTACCCACGGTGGGGCCCATGCCAGGGCAGCGGAGGTCAAACAAAATGTAGCCGCGGCTGCAGCCACAACTTGGAGGTGCCATCGGGCACATTGGGCCCGGCGTTCGTCTCCCACAAAAGGGGTTCACATGTGCAAAGTTGGAAAAAAAGGAGAAGAATGAGCCCACTGGGCCAACAGGAGCTATCGGAACCGCCGGATCACCGACGCCATCTCGACTCGACCGACTCGATGCGCAGCAGCCCCAAAAGGCCTCGACACACAAAATAAACTTAAACAAAAAATTGAAAATGCGAAATGTCATATTAAACAAGGGGCGAGCTTAAATTTTGAACGCTCTATTAGACGGCAAACTCGGGTATGTCCCAGTTAGCCGCCCCTAGATTAGGCACAGGCTAACCCCTGTTGCAAACGGTTCCTTCCTTCGATGCGACGAGTTAAAAGACTTAGTCACATTCGAGACGATCTCACTTGATCGAGGATCGGCCTACATACTACCAAAATGCTAATTTTTCCTCCGGTATAGTGGGAATGCACATCGCGCGAGAAAATTTCAAATTTTGGACGTCGGCACGACATGATGCAATCCAACTTGAAATTAAATGAAGATACTTCAAGTGTCAACATAGATGTTCAAACTGGGCGCCGAACGTTAGCCCAATGTAATCTATTTTACTATATTTCAGTGAAGTAATATTATATTACAATGTAGCTCACTGCGTACTACATCTCTGAAGATAAAAGCACAGAATTAACTCAGACAACCAACCATTTAACTAGCATGTCAATTATAATCTAACCACAGGTTACATTTAAGGACAACCATAGATCAATGCATCACACACATGCATATCACATCACTATTGAATACAACTAGAATCAATTAACAATATTATGCATCTAAATGACAATCAAAATATGAAGTACATAGAAGAACAACCATGACTCTATGTACTACACATATGCATGCAGAACCACAATCTAGCACAAACTAGAATTAGACATCAACATGATGCACTTAATGTAATATAAGAAGGTAAACATGCTATATGTATACTAAGTCTTGATTAACCAATCTAGTACAATTAACAAAGTGACACAACTATTCTAAAATCATGCAACCCTATACAATAACGCATATAAATGTTATGCCACATAACATACATGCTAAACTAGATAAGACCACATCCATAACCTAAATGTATATACCCTATGACTGCGCAATATACGAATCTAACATACCGTGCAAGTTACAAACCAAACATACTAAATGCATGCCTTGACAACTATTATTATTTACTCTATATGAAACCAAACCAAATTCTAATAACACTATACTTTAATCCTTACATTGGCTTTTCAATAAATCAAAATATATATTAAAGATCTCCGCTATGCAAACACGCTAAGCTAACTAGATTTCCTCGTAAGAAAACTTAACATGTTGATTAACATACTTGATTAATTGAATCAATCTAAATATGCATAATTAAATAAGTTAATCTAACCCTATCTAAGCATGCTATTATACTAAGAATAACAAACTAATTATATTCTACTAATCATGGTGATTTAAGCATGTTTAATGATTTAATCAAATATATAAGAGTGCTCAGAATAGTCGAGACATCTATCTTAACGGCGATGACGAATGGCGCATGAAATTCCAAGAAGATCGACTCGGATAATGAACATGCGTCGGTCACGACAACGGTGAAAAACCGAGTCGAACTGTATCGTATAATCTATTGAGAGAAGAATATAAGATAAATAGGGAGAAAAAGAAGAGGACGATAGGAGAGAGAGAGAGAGAGAGAGAGAGAGAGAGAGAGAGCGAGAGAGTGGTGGCGCACCAGTGTGCGAGGGCGGCCGGTGCAGTGGTGGCTGGAGGCTAGCGGCGACGTGCGGGATGACGCCGTGGGCGCGGTCGGGCAATCAACGCTACAAGCAGGGTAGTGTGGACGGTTGACGTCGCTTCACCACCGTCGACGGCCGTTTTACGTCGTTCTCTAAACAGATTTCTTAACAGATTCTCTTGTCCGACTAAGGGGACCCAGCTCCCGCCATATCCCCCGGCAGCTTTCTTCAGCGGCCTCGACAGTCACCTCCAGTGGCTAGGGGTTTCGGAGGGAGACCTAGTTGCAATGGCTCCACCAACAAATTCCTACCACGACGGCGGCGGCGGCGGCTAGCCCTCTGTATACTCGCGTCTTCACCTATATGCACACCGCATGTACATTCGTCCCCATACCCGCATGAGTCCACCAGTTATCGAACTCGATACACCATTAATAAATAGACGGAGACAGCATCATAAATAAAAAACGATAAAAGATAAAATACAAATGGTATCGTGATTCATAATTGATGGTGTTCACGTGTTCATATTTTATTATTTATATCTTTAATCTCAGTCTTTAAAAAAATGATTAAAACTATTATATATATAAATTAAGTTTATCCTCAAATTAATAATCTTGTAGGATTACAAAATTAATTGCAAAAGATAAAAAATAGCTCGAGTTGTAAATTATTATAATTTTTATATTTTTAAAAAATGGAGAGGAAAATATTTCTTCATTAAATAATTGTACACGCAGAAATTAATTTTTCCATGAATTCAGAATCAGTTTTCTAGTTAAGAAGTTTAAATGTTAGTATTCATTATGTTAATCATATGAGCATTAATCAATTATTATTATTATTTATCATGCCATCTATAAAATATATTTGGTTACAAATTAATCCATAATACAAATAGCATATATATGCGTCTCAATCTAAATATTATGGTTCATAACTAAAAAAATGTAAGAAAAATACATAGAATAATAAAATTTATATCTAAAAAATAATAAAATCATAAAAAGATAAATTCCATAAATTTTTATTTTATCTTTTCTCTTTTTTTATTTTACGGTGTATCCAGTTTGATAGCCGACGATTCATGTGCGTACGTAGACGAATAAGCATGCAGTGTGCGTAGAGGTGCAGACGCTGGTACGCACAGGATCCTGTCCCGAGCCTCCAATGGCACCTCCGCTGCGGCAGGGTCCTACGAGGTTCTCTGGCTTCAGCATCCCTAGGCACCCCCGCGGCAACAGGAGGTGCTATGAGGGGGGGGAGCCAGCTTCGGCGACCACCTCCGGCGGTGAGAAAATCTCGCGAGAGGACATAGTGTTTCTGCCGGCATCTCCGGGAGGAGTCCTTGGGACGAGTTCAGCACATCCATGTACATAGTGTCTTACTAGACCGCATAGATGATGTTGCACAAAAAATTAAGGCCAATAAGTCTCCACCCTATCTACTTGGATGTGTGGCCATCATACCTGTAAGTCTACATAACAATTTACGTAGTCTTTCTTCTTATCAAATTTTGTGCTTTGGAGTCACAAGTCTTACTGTCGATTGTTTGTGTCACGGGCTTTTATATTTGAACATATCAGCGGGTTAGCACAATTTTGTGGGTGAAATGTTCCACGCATTTTTAAGTGGAACATGGCGCCCTTAAAGAATAAAGTGAAATTCACAGATATACTAAAACATATCACAGGACACAAGTATACGGTGAGTTGGAATTTGTATACATGATAAATACATCTTAGGTATGTTGTTCTTAATGTTCCTATTGCTATTGCCTAAACGAGTTGTTGTAGATATTGTAGACGAGGTACCGAGCGGATCGAGAATTCGCATAGAAGTACCTAGCCCGAACATTGGGGATGTACTGTACAGGTGTCAACAGTAGGACGAACAACTTGTCATCGAGAGACAAAAGAGGATAGAATTAGAGCAATTCATTAGAGAAGGATTTGCCCAATTCCAAAAAAGGATTGATGGCTTTGATCAAGACTTGGCTCAGGAGCGAGAAAAGAGAAGAGCTCTGGAGAAAATAGTTGATGAAAATATTACCAAAGTCAAAGACCATCAACCTGAGCCCTCATCTAAGTATGATGACATTTTTCATCATGTACAGCAGGAGGTCGAGATGATGAAGACTGCAGCCTCCAAAAATTGTGAACGGAGGCATCAATTTGATTCAACAATTTCTACGGGACTAAAGTGTACAAGGGATCTGATGTCTGAATTGTTTGACATCCCTTTGGAATCTACAGACTCTCAATAGTCCCCCTAGTCGCCCACTGAAGTTGTAAATGAATTGATGTGTATAGCGAAGAGGGTGAAGGGGAGGACTAGACGAATAAGATCCATATGGTTGTAGTCACCATATGAGGCACAACCACAACCCCTTGGGATCCTGCCACCTCCAGAGATGGAAATTGTGCCCATACAACCTGTTGAAATGGAGAGTGCATCCATGCCACCAGATGAAGTGGAGACCGTCCCACCTCCCCACAATGAACCCAATAAAACAAGGGGAGGTAGAGGAAGGGGTGGCAGGGGAAAGAATGCAGCCTCAGCTGTCAGATGCAAGGTTTTTCAAACCATCTAAGACGGCATTCATCAGGAGCACAGACAAACCTGCCTGTAGTGATTAATTCAGCCAAAGTTAGGAAGTCATGTAAAGTTATTTGCATTTAACTATTTTATTTGCATATGCTCATTCTATGTCAAATTAAGCTAATTGAGTTGTTCATTTGCATTTAACTAGTTGTGAATTCTTTTTTACAAGAATCTATCTGATGTTGTTACATACACCAAATGAAAAAATTTTGTATGTGCCCACGAAACAATTGAGTTGTTCAAGGTCAAGGAGTTTATATCATAGGGGTCAGTTGAGGTGTATTTCGATTTGTTAAGGAATAAAATTCATGCGCAACTCGATGAATATCGGAAAGCCAGGTTGTTGCCATCATCAATCCTTGCTACCACCAGACAGCCCACCTTCATCTTGCAGAAAAACATAGAATGGCTGAAAGATGTGTTTGAAACCAAATCTGCCGATGAATTCATGAAGACAAAACGCTTCCTCATAGCCTGCCACAATGAGTGTCATTTTTTTCTTATCTCATTGGACGTGCAGGAAAAAAGCTTCACGGTATACAACTCTATCAACGGCCATGCAAAGTACATGCCTGGTATTAAGGTCGCGGTGAGTATATCATGAAACCCAAGTGCTATGAGTAGATTTAGGGCACACATTTCATGGAGTTCCTCCAATCGTGTAGGTTGCATACTGGAAGAATATTCTTCAAACAGTCTACGACCTTGACTGCATTATGAATTGGCCGAAATTCTACAAGATGGACTGTCCGCAATAGCCATCTGGGAGGTATGTAATCCTTGTTCTGTCATTCTTAGATAAATTGATTATAAAAGCAGGATACTGACCATACATCCTGTCTGTCTTAGTGTTAACTGCGCCATATATGTGATGTTATTTGCTGAGGAGCTTAGTGCTAAAGGTCGCCCAATGCGACAGTTCACTGAGGAGGAAGTAATAAATGTGAGGGCAGACTTAGCGTTTCGTATGTTGAAAATGGCTATTAGTGGTGTCGGAGCAAGGAAGATCTCAAGGGATGCATAGAGATACAATACCGAAGTCAACATTGTTTATGTGAGAATGCTTTTATTTATCATTGTGTTATTTGAAGGGATACAAATATGTGGTATAAGGATATTATGTCATATATTAATTAGAGCATGATATTGAGTATGTCCTAGAAGTAAAAAGAAGTTGGTTGAAATATTATCTGATTATGTGATTTAAGTGGGAAAAAATTGGATATGAGAATGAGACTATTGATCTAAATTTTGGAATCATAATTGAAGTAATTTTAGCATCTTTGTATAGGTGGTATTTTTTGTTATTAAAGATGAGATAGTGTACTAGAATAAGTTTTGAGGATAAAGATTGTATGAGTGTAGTTATAATCAAATATGGTAATATATTTGAAGGCGCGTCATCATCAAGATCATTTGCACCGATTAGATATACCCAAAATGATATTCATTGTAGATACTCAGTCACCATTCTACCCTGGCATTGAGCAGAAAAGCATGGCTTCGTATTAATATATGAAATCAAGTACTAGCAATGTGGTAATATATATATATGTGTGTGTGTGTGTGTGTATAGAGTTATTTAACACCCGCGAGTAGGCCCTTCAATTACATCAATACTACTATTCCAAATTTTGTGCTAATAACTAAATTCATGAGTCAAGGCATGCCTCAAAATATACTTGGACATCTTAAGAGAGGGTGCTGCAAAGTAAGATCTTAATTTATTCAGTACTATTATGGAATTTCAAGAAGATGCATATCACTTTGTAGAGAGCCAAAACAGAAATCTTAACCCAAGCTAGGTGGTCATTTCCATCAAAGATGGAGGAGGAGCATGATGATGGTGGTGGAGGAGGTGATGGAGGTTGTGGAAGCGGGGGACGCGGTGGAGGATAGGGGGGGGCGGGGAGGACGACCCTTCATAAGGGACACCATCGATCACTACTTGGTCTTTGCTCTGTAAGAGGCGACGGCCACTGAATTGGGGAATCGTCTGGTGGTTGCCCAATTCCACAGCCGCAAGAGAAACCGCCGGAGCATGGTGGTGGTGGTGGTGGTGGTGGCTACTCGCATGGTGATGTTTGTGGGGACTCTCGGCTGGGGCAAAAGCATGGTGATGTTTGTGGGGACTCTCGGCTGGGGCAGGAGCATGGTGAAGGAGGGCATCATCCGGTGAGAAGAGTGGGAGGGTAGCCATCGCTGCGTCGACCAGCAAGAGGCAAGCAGCCAGTGCCATGACCAATGAGAAGATGCTGCCACCCGCCATTCTTCTCTCTACGAGAATCCAATCACACGAGAGACAAAGCTGGATCAAGTGGAGTGTGTTGAGGTCGACGGGAGGGGATTTATATAGGCCAATTCAGCTGTTAATTAATATATGGAAGGAAGTGCCTTTCAAGTACGCCTGTCACGAAGAAGATGATGCATACTTGGATAGACAGATATCCTGTATTTCATTGATATCGATATCCTAAAGTATATCTTTTGTAGGGTCGCTTGCCTACATACTTTTCTAATACAATGTGGTTACATACAGCATGGAAGAAATCTAAAATATCTTGATGGTCGAATCAAGTGGACCACATCAGATACGTACATTAAGTGGTTAGATTTCTTTCCCAGCAGACTCGATCCCCTTCCCCAAGCATAGCGCAGTCAACGAAGAGTGTGATGAATTGGTGCGTAGTCAGATTTCTTAACAGATTCTCTTGTCCGATGAAGGGGACCCAGCTCCCGCCGTATCCCCCGGCAGCTTTCTTCAGCGGCCTCGACAGTCACCTCCAGCGGCGAGGGGTTTCGGAGGGAGACCTACTTGCAATGGCTCCACCAACAAACTCCTCCCACGACGGCGGCGGCGGCGGCTAGCCCTCTGTATACTCGCGTCTGCACCTATATGCACACCGCATGTACATTCGTCCCCATACCCGCATGAGTCCACCAGTTATCAAACTCGATACACCATTAATAAATAGACGGAGACTGCATCATAAATAAAAAACGATAAAAGATAAAATACAAATGGTCTCGTGATTCATAATTGATGGTGTTCACGTGTTCATATTTTATTATTTATATCTTTAATATCTGTCTTTAAAAAATGATTAAAACTAATATATAGATAAATTAAGTTTTTCCTCAAATTAATAATCTTGTAGGATTACAAAATTAATTGCAAAAGATAAAAAATAGCTCGAGTTGTAAATTATTATAAATTTTATATTTTTAAAAAATGGAGAGGAAAATATTTCTTCATAAAATAATTGTACACGCAGAAATTAATTTTTCCATGAATTAAGAGTCGGTTTTCTAGTTAAGAAGTTTAAATATTATTATTCATTATGTTAATCATACGAGCATTAATCAATTATTATTATTATTTATTATGCCATCTATAAAATATGTTTGGTTACAAATTAATCCATAATACAAATAGCATATATATGCGTCTCAATCTAAAGATTATGGTTCATAACTAAAAAAATGTAAGAAAAATACATAGAATAATAAAATTTATATCTAAAAAATAATAAAATCATAAAAAGATAAATTTCATAAATTTTTATTTTATCTTTTCTCTTTTTTTATTTCCGTTTTTCTGTTTAACGGTGTATCCAGTTTGATAGCGGACGATTCATGTGCGTACGTGGACGAATAAGCATGCAGTGTGCGTAGAGGTGCAGACGCTGGTACACACAGGATCCTTGTCCCGAGCCTCCAATGGCACCTCCGCTGCGGCAGGGTCCTACGAACTGCTCTGGCTCTAGCATCCCTGGGCACCCCCGCGGCAACAGGAGGTGCTGTGAGGGGGGGAGCCAGCTTCGGCGACCACCTCCGGCGGTGAGAAAATCTCGCGAGAGGACATAGTACTGTTTCTGCCGGCATCTCCAGGAGGAGTCCACGGGACGATGCCTCCAACCCTCCGGCGACCGGAGGGCTCCGCAAAGGGTCTAGCTAGGGGCCGAACGACCTTTGATGGCACCTCTGGAGGGGGGGAAACCGTCGAAGAAGCCGAAGTCGCGGAGGTGCCCAAGACCATTGTACCAACGGTGGGGCCCATGCAAGGGCACCGGAGGTTAAACAAAATGTAGCCGCGGCTGCAGCCACGAGTTGGAGGTGCCATCGGGCCCATTGGGCCCGGCGTTCGTTCCCCGCAAAAGGGGTTCACATGTGCCAAGTTCAAAAAGGAGAAGAATGAGCCCATTGGGCCAACATGAGCTGTCGGAACCACCGGCTCACCGAGGCCATCTCGACTCGACCGACTCGACGTACGGCAGCTCCGAAAGGTCTCGGCACACAAAATAAATTTAAATAAAAAATTAAAAATGCAAAATGTCATATTAAATAAGGGGTGAGCTCAAAATTTGAGCCCCCTATTGGACGGCAAACTCGGGTATGTGCCAGTTAGTCGCTCATGGACGTAGGCACGTGCCAACCCCCGTTGTAAACGGTTCCTTCCTCTGATGCGACGAGTCAAAAGACTTAGTTACATTCGAAGCGATCTCACTTGATCGAGTATCAGCCAGCATACTATCAAAATGTTGATTTTTCCTCCGATCTAGTGGGAATATGCGTCAGGGAGAAATTTTCAAATTTTGGACATCGGCACGATATGATGTAATCCAATTTGAAATGAAATGAAGATAATTTAAGTATCGACTGATATTCAAACTAGGCGTCGAACATGAACTCGATGGACCGGATGAGGTGTGGACTCAAATCAAATAATAAAAATATATATATTCATTAAATCTGAAAGTATAAAAAATATATTTTAAACAATTCAAAAATCAATCTAAAATATACTTAATACATGGAATTAAATTTCTTAATCAAATGACAATTAAATAACACCAAAAAGAATTAAATAAATAATCTCCAATACATTGAAAATTCACGTCCTTAAATACCAAAAAAATTAGATCATAAAATTAAATGATAAAACATAAATCAAATTACTCTTAAATAACTTATTCAAAGTCTTAAAATACATTGAACATGTTGAAACCAATATTGCAACTTAAGCAATATGAAACTAAATATGCATTGATTATCAAATTATAAGATACCAAATTCATTTAACTAAACTTTAAACCTAAAATAAAATCTTAATTAAATTGATATTCAATTAATCAAATAAATCAAACCCAATTCATTAAACTCAAAACATTAAGAAAAAATCAAAGTAAAGTAAACAACTTGAAAAAATCAAATTTAAATCGAAGTCTAAATGCAAAATCACATCTTAATCAAATAAAAATCATTTCAATTAAACATAATGCAACATATTCGCATCTCATCGGGCCCGCAAGGCTACAGCCCTCTAGTTTGTTGTTTTGTATGGACGTGCACTCTCTACCAAACGGATTGATATGGCAGTTAATCAAGGGCTTTCGAGTAGTTGCTCGATGTAAGTTAACGCCAGATATTCGCACCATCCAGCGGAGAGTGGTCAAAATTAAATTTTCAAAGAACCCAAACCTCAGTTCTAATAATTTTAAATATATTATCGGACTAGTTAGTATTTGTAACGGTTTATCACCTATTTTCCTAAGTAGTCCAAAGAAGATACGGAAACCTTTTTAAATCTAAAAAAAAAAAGCGAGGTTCTCATAGTAACACACTTACCCGATGGGAAACCATTTCAATCAATTTTATACTCTTTTACTATTCAGTCCTTAAAGACATGTCTATAAATATATACTTTTAGTGGATCATTTGTTCAAAAAAACTAACTCTACAAATAGGGTCCATGTACTCTCGAGGAGGGCAATAAAATATGAGTGAATTTTTGTAGTGATTAAGTTGTTTGGTGTTGTTAGGCAAGGATTGCAGGATCATAATTGATGTCAAGATCAGTGGGTATCAATTAGATCAGGATTGGATTGGATTTAGATCATAATTGATGTCGAGATCAGTAGGTATCAATTAGATCAGGATTGGATTGGATCAGTCTAATTCTGATCGATCCGGAATCGCTCCAAATTGGTCGTTTTATATTTTTTGTTTCTAAAACAATCCCTAAATTCATAAAAAAATCTAAAAAACAATAAAAAATCTAAAAAATTTTTAAAATAAAATTTTGTTACCTACCACATTTTCATGTAACTATGAGAGATTTTAACACAAATAGATACAAAGTAACACTATTATTCATTCTATTAAATAAAGAAGATAGTACAAGACATATGTAATATAAAATATATCTTCCAATCACCACCAATTATGAAATTTCCCCTCATAATCTTTGCGATGTGGGACAAACTAGGCTGACTTTCTAAACTGACTCTCACACACGATCCGATCCACAAGACCGGGTACCCAGACTCATATGTGGGTAAAGGACTAGTGTAGTTAGGAAATTAAAATGGGGATAGGATGCCTACCTAAATGAGATTTAGGTGGACAAAAAATAAGAAGAGTAAAGTCTAACTTGGGTTTGACATGAAAATTCATGACTGCATATGAAATGAATACAGTAAATAACTAAGGAGAAGATCAGAAATTACCTCTACACTTGTGAAAGGGTAACACACGTTCTCAAAAACTACAATACAAAATAATAGTTTACAAAAGTATCAAGATGCCCACCTCTCATAGGAGGGTAATAGGCTACATGCAACTTGTTCTTAGGACCATTCAAGTTGACAAGTATCAACCAAACCGAATGCTTGGTTTACTTGTTTGTTCTAGGAGTTCATTGTCAAGAGGTTAGGTGGAAACTCCTCAATTGGCGGTGGACGAAAGTCAAAGAGGCATCTAGATGCCTAGGTGGATGGAAGAAATGTCGACCCAACATTAGAAACTCCATGCAGTGTTGTCCCTGTCAGTGATGGAAGTTGCAAGCAGTGGATCGACTTTTGGTGTTGGAAGACCAGAGTTGGAAGAAAATGGGAGAGAAGAGGAAGATGTCAGAGGAGAAAGATGTCGGTGGAGTCACTTTCTTCGAGGATGCTAGGTAGGTGAGGACGTCAACCGATGAAGGTGCTTTATGTGGATAATGCTTCTTTCAACAACTACTTACCTACTTAAAGTAATTACTTGTTCTCAAAAGACTACACTTAATGAAATTACCAACCAACTACCAATCCACTACTAACTCTAAACCTCCTAATTAATGAAATTAAAAACAACTACCTAACAACTAGTAACTACTAATCTTTCTAATCAATGAAGCAGCATTCTTCTAGACAATAAGAGGTGAATGGCCACTAGTCCTAGAAAGAAACAAAAAGTGACATAGAATTATATCCAAGTTAGATAGTGTCAACTACCTGATCTCGATGTGAACAGGTCCAATACGATCGATAATGTCATCTCGAACTGGTATACCCACCACTTTGTCATGCTCATCATTTTCTTGGATTCTCCACTAACTCTAGTGATTGACTTGTAACCATATGAAAAATAACGATTGGATAATCTAACTAAAATCATATACTTTACCCTCGGCTAGAACTAAAGGAGAGGGTAGATAATAAGTCTCGAAGTTTGTGGCTAGAACTAGATGTGATGTTGTGTAGTTTTCAAATACTTTTATTTAATTCTAACATTTGTTCTTCCTTCCACTTGAATGCCTCATGTTAGTCAAATCATCTAGACCTACTCTAGCTCCACTTGTGCATGCACTACTAGTAGAACCACCCACACCTCCACCTCCCACACCTTATTGTTGTGTGGGTGAAATAAATTCTTCCTCTTCATCATAAACTAATGAAGGTGTATATGTAGCAATGAGATGTTGGCATTTGGTAAATATCTTCCTCCTTTTCAAACTTTATTCTTCTTGAATACTTTGGCGTATTAGCTGTTAAATTTTCTTCAAGGCCTAGAACAAGGCACCACACTTCATGGTTGTAGAAGGTATTGCACTTGGAACTCGAGCTGGAGCTATGGTTGGAGCTAGATTTGACTCTAGAGCAATTGTAGTTTCAGGTGAATCAAGAATTTAAGTTGTGCATGGAATCTGGGTTTCTTGTCCTTCTTCTATTTCTTCATCCTCACCAAGGATGTTGTCAAGCTCACTTTCGGCACATAATTTGTCATTTGGGTCAAACTCTAGCTCTCTCTCAGCGTCTTTATCTTCCATGCAAACTGCAAGTGGATGTTCTTCTTCGAATAGATATTCCAAGTCAACATTATTTTGTGACAAGCCCTGATTGGCTTGACCTAGAGCTCTCTCCTAATACAATCCACTTGCAAATTTTGTAGAACTTTCCTCATATATCTTCTACCTATATTTGATATTTTTATCCTCAATATTTTAATGGCAGAAGACTAGCTTTTTCAATCTTTCACTCTTCAGCATATTCCTTCTCTGTGTGTATGAGACTAAAGATGCTCCAATCCCAATGTTTAAGGAATTAACACATTACTATGAGAATAATAAAACACAGCAAATAAAATTAGACGTGTAGTATGAATATTGTAGTTAAATACCTTGTCCCATCTATTGTTTATCACCTTCCATCACTTGTTATAACCTTTAAGATGCTTCTCTTTAATTTTTATCTTTGTTTTGTCCATAGCATCTTATAGGTACACCCCCATTTAATTTTTATCAATTGAGTCCACCAATTTAAGTACCTATACCAAGGGTTCTATCACAGACTAGTAGAACTACATCTTTTTCCATCACTTGTTATCATTAATCAGCTGCTCCATCTTCAATAGAATATCATATTGCTTCTTTGTACTTCCATAGGTATCCATGTACTCTTTATATAGACTAGATAATATGAACCTCTTCATATCATGTTTGTATACATAGAGACTCTCCAACGCAATAAAATGTATAGCAAATCTTGTGGGACCCGATCGAACTAGATCATGACCATCGGTGTGCTCTCTCATAATATGCAATAGTCTAGGATGCCATAAATGAAGGATGTGATAAGTTGTTCTTGACTTACCAAGGACCTCATAATTGGATTCCTCCCAATGTCCTTCAACATCTAATCAATAGAATGTACAATATTAGGCACCCAAAATAAATGTGGTCTAATCTCCATTAACTTCTTTGTTGTAGCCATATACGATGCTTCATTGTCAGTGATAAATTGTATAATATTTTCTTCTCCAATATCATCCACCATAGTGCCCATCAAATCAAATAGTAATTTGCATTCTTCACCTGGCCTAATGTATCAATGGACTTTCAAGAATGATGTGTCTTTGGAATAATACACAAGGAAGTTGATAAGGGACCTTATTGTGATTCTTGTTCATCCATCACACATTGCAGTGCCCTCTCTCTCCTCTTAGATGGATTTGAATCATTCTATCCAAGAGACCAACTCATCAACCTCTTCATCCAACCAACCCTCATATATGTACTCAGAGGCAAAGGCTTTCAATCCTAAGCCAACCTCACCAAGGACATCTACCATGGTCTAGAAATAAGGATTGGTGGTTGTATGTGTTGGAACACTTACGTGAATCAAAATAAAGGCATCATTGTTAATAACTTTTTCATAAACATCTAAAACATAAAGTTAATAAAAGTTAACATATGTGTATAGTGTAGAAAGAATTTAATCATATGTTTGAATGTTTTATTTACAACTCTTAACGTAGTCTTAACTCTGTTTAAGGCCTGCTTTATCAATCTTTAGTCTCTATCACTTGGTCTATACGTGACGGTGTTCAAACTCGACCAACCTAAATGCAACCGACAGAACTCTGTACATCAAACAGGATGAGTACTTTCTCCCATATCAGAACATCTAACAATGACACCTGAGTCTCCTCTTCATCATCCAAAGATAATGAATCAATCAAAACATGTGTTTGTCCTTTGCTATCTTGCACTTGGTAAGTGCCTTATACCTTTTGAGTCTAATAATAGGCTGGATGTTTGTTTGCAAAATAATTTTTTTATACATTTTCATGATGAAATATTATATTAAAATAAAATTTAAGTTAGTTAGTAACAAAAAAATGTGTCAAGTGCAACCAAAAAAAGTAAAAAAAAATATCACCTATTGTCCAAAAAATTATTCTCTTAAAAACATAGATTTATAATAGTTACCATACACCTCTCCTAACAAATTTTTTAAACAAATATAAATTTGTAATAAAAACTCAAACTTATCATGCAATCACACACCTCATTATCAAAATTGACATTTGCGTCAACCATAATTCTGTGGTACGATTCTTTTATTATATTTTATAACGCACATTGAAAAGAAATATCTAAAAACGGCTCATCTTTTTTCTTATAAATTTATACATTTCAAACATGTTCTCACAAAAACAAAAACCTCAAAAAAAATTAGTTCATATGCTTTTAAAAAGTAAGTATTTCAAATTATTGTTACTCAACTATGTTTTATTTGTTGACCAAAATGTTCTCTTATCTAGAGAGATAAAGAAGGTATATGCCAAAAAAAAAGAGAATATTAAAAGGCACTTTCATCATCTTCATTTAAAAAATATTCAAGATACACAATCTTAAGAGATTTCAGGAGTCACGAACTTAATTTTCAGCAACAAAAAATAATAACTTATTAGGATTTACAATTTTTATAGGGATACGTTAAAAAGTATGAATAACTATTTGAGAGTAACATTTAAAAATCCCTTATTTTAGGCAAAAGATGAATTCGAAACACGAGTAACATAATACGACAACTACCTTCAAAACACTTGATGCGACTGAGAAAAAGAGAGCACAAACAATGTCTGAGTTCAGGATGCTTGTGCTTGGAGCCGGGACATTAATAAGTATGAAACGAGAAAAGAAAAGCATTGAAGCACCAATGACAAGTTACGCATAGAAATGAGATCCCTCTTGGCTTCAAGTTTGTGCAGAAGGCAAGTCAAATTTTATTAAAAGTACTAATCTGCTCTTCTGGGAACAGAATATTCTTGATTCTTGTTTGGAGAACCAACCTAAAGAGGACCTGGAAAAGTTCCATTCTCTCTCTGCTCATTCCACCTCTCTATCTGTGCAACAAAAATGTATCGGATGCCACAAAAAAAAGCATATAAAGCAAAGGTTTAGCAGACGGAAGCAAAAGGGTGATGAAAAGAATGCCACGCACATATCTAGTCAACTTCACAGCAGCATCATGTTTCTTCAGGACATTGCTTTCAGGAACGAATGTAAAACGAATTTGTAAAATCTAAAAAAACGGTTTGTACAGAAAATCACAATGAACAGCCTACAAGTAGGGCAAGTGATAAAACCAGTATCATCTCAGATAAGCAGAAGACAGAATTCCAGGTCCACAGATGCACAGAAGAATTCTCAAAATGTCAACCATGCACGTAATAGTGTATTTAGATCAACATCCCTAGAATCAATAGGTTTGAATACGTACCTACAAATCATGTACAGCACCACCTACTCTATTGTTTGTTTTATTTATCTGCCCTTCCCCTCCAAAATCTTTAGCATGCATGTGCTCATCGTATGTACATAGATACATAGAGGGACATGTTACAGTCAGCTGCCAGTGTGGGATTCAAAGAGTGCATGCAGACTGTCATATGAAGATCGGGTGGCCACTGTTTAAACCTTAATGGTAGCTTCTAAATTTTTACGCTCATAGTAGTGGTTACAAAATTTATTTATTTATTCTATGTTAATGAAGACATGCTAGTCCAATTAAAGGAATTGCGATATGTAACAACCAATGTAAAAATATTGTCACATCTTATGGTGTAGATTTATATGATATGAATGTGGCGACGCTCTCTTCTTGGCATGCACTGGAGTGAGTGTAGTAAAAAACAAGTGAATAATTTCCTTACAACGCACCACATAAGCATACAAATGTGATGTTAAATAACCGAAAGTTCTAATAAAATATGAGAATGGGTAAAGAAGCAGAACAAGATAAGTTTTGTAACAAACTTAAAGATAAACATTATTATTATGGAAAGGTATCTAAGAAAAAAATTTAAAATAAAAAGATGATAATGAATACTTGGAACATTGGTTCCCTACAAGAAAACATACGACCTTGTTGATAATATAGAGAGAAGACAAGTTAATATTGCTTGTATTCAAGGAACAGAAAATAAATAAAATTTAAAAGTTTCAAATAAAAAAGTAAAATATATGATTATGATTATTAATATTAATATTATTATTATTATTATTATTATTATTATTGTTGTTGTTGTTGTTGTAAAAATAAAGGTAACCAATGGAGTTAGTACTTATGCTAAACAAATTAGATTAAGAAGTGAGATTAAAGAAAAGTTTTGAAAGGATGTTGATGACCTTATGCAAAGTATATTAAAAAAAGAGAATTTTTATTGGAGAAGATCTCAATATGTTTAAAATAAATGTCAAAGATATGAGAAATTTCAAAAAGGCTTTAAATATGAAATTTTAAATGAAGAGGGAAATCCTTGATTTTTCTATGGTATATAATCTTATAGTAACAAACACTCATGAATCTCATTTAATAACATTTTAAAGTTAACAAAACAAAAATCAAATTAACTTCATTCTTACAAGAAAGACTAGTCGTGGTTTGTACGATAATGGTGTTCTTTCTAATGAAACTTCAACAAGTCAGTATAGATTAATAGTATTAAGAGTTAAAATCAAAGGGAAAAAAACACATTTATAAAAATATTTCATAAAATAAAATTGTGGGAATTAAAAGGGGTAAAACATGATACATTTAAGAATAAGTGTCTCAAATAAACAATTAAAAGTTGGACTTCAATGCTATGTGGATGAACTTAGCTACAAAGATTATAGAGGTATCTAGAAAAGCATATGGAGTCTTAAGAAAATGATCCACATCCACCTATAAAGAAGAGATGGCGATAGAATGAAGAAGAGCAAAAGACAAGAAAGGATAAGAAATTGGTATACAAAGATTGCATAAATGTGATACCAATGAAGCTTTGAATAGTATAAGATAGCGAAAAATAAAACAAAAAAAATTTGTTAAAAGAGCAAGGGATGAGGCTCTCAATAAAATGTATGAGAAATTTGAAACTATAGATGATGAAAAAGGTATTTATATATTAGCAATAATAAATATTAGCAAGAATATGAGAGAGAGAGAGAAGATTTTAGGAATTTAACCAAGTGAGATGTATCAAGAATAAGAAAGGAAAGATTTTGATCAAAGATGATGACAAAGAAAGATGAAGCATTTTGATACTTTTAATTAATAGTTTTGCTAGAAATATAAAAGATGAGATATTACAAACCATAATATAAATTATACTATGACAATTATATTTTTTAAAAGTCATAGAGGACATAAAGAGGATGAAATCGAGCAAGGCATGTGATCCTAATAGAATCCCTATAAAATATGAAATGTTTACAAGACTCGGGAAGAGGAGGAATGGTGAACTCAACTTTTTATTGGTATCTTAGTCTCTGTGAAAAATACCGAATGAATAGAAAAAGATTGCCACCATACTCATTTTTAAGAAACAATAATATGTAAAATATCACTCAAATTATAGAGGAATCAAGCTCAAACCATATTATGAAATTATGAGAGAGAATTATGAAGTGTTACTTCACTTACAGGATATTACAATTGATTTAGCCAACTAATTTAGATTTATGTCCAATCGGTCAACAATAGAAGCTATTTTTCTTATTAGAAGCCTAATGTAGAAATATAAAGATAGAAAGAAAGATCTACATATATGTTGTATTTATTAACTTGGAAAAACTTAAGAAAAAGTTCCAAGAGAATTTTAATGGTGAGTGTTGGAGTGAAAGATGGTGTCCATTAGATATATAAATATATAAACAAATAATAAAAGACTTGCACTGCTCAACTGAAGGGGAAACAATAGATTTTCGCTTACATCAAGAATATGCAATAAGTCATTACCTTTCTACATTAGTTATGAATAAAACAACAAAGACCATACCAAACCACATTATGATGCATAATACTTGCTAGCATTATGGTATTGATGGACACTAGAACTTTGAGAAAACACTTCAGAATCTAAATGTTTCAAGATAAGTATAAATAACATAAAATATATGTATAGTCATAGTTGTTAAGGCGACAAGGCGCCCAAGGCAACGAAAGGTACCGATTCCGCTTAGGCGACAAGGCGGCCGCTTAGGCGGTCAAGGCGGTATTCAAGGAAGACTAAGTCGGGGGGGGGTCGTTATATATAAAAATAAGCATAAATATAATTATATATTTTATGTTATAATTGAATATGAGTGTTTATATATATATATGAGTAAATGTGATGTGTATGTGAAAGAGAAGAGAGTTGAATAGATTTTTATAAAATTTAAGAATATAACACATTTATGATTATAAAATTTATATATGTGCGATAGTATAAGTGATGGTGAAATATTGTTATAATATTATTAGATGGGGGAGCGCAGAGTAGTCGCGGAGTGATCTTATATATGTAATTATGAAAGTATGGGTATTTATTTTTGGATAAGGAGTTATAAGTATATAATATATGTTTATCAACATAAATCTTAAATATGTATGATAGCATAAGTTATAGTGAAATATATTACTATGTTCAAACTATCATTAAATAAGTGTCTCTTGTGAGGGGTATCAAGGGGGCAAAACCCCTCAAAATTATTTTTTTAATCATGTAAAAATACCTAGGGCGCCTTGCCTAGGCGCCTTGGGCGCCTAGGCGAGCGCCTTGGACGCCTTAGGTGCCTAGGCGGACGCCTTGGGCGCCTTTTTGGCCCCAGACAAGGCCCCCTGGCAAGGCACCCTTAGAAAAGCGCCTTGCCGCCTAGGCGGGCGCCTTGACAACTATGTGTATAGTAAATTTAATGAAAGTCAAAAAGAGAAAAGATGAGGGAGTTAGTTTGTATGAAGCAATATCATCTCAAAGTACTTAATTTAATTATCTTGGTTCAATTATCTAAAGGTAGAGAATGTGATGATGATGTTAATTATATGATTAAAGTAGAACAACTGAAATGAGATTGGCTATATGGTATTTTGTTATCGTAAGATTCTTTTAAACAAGAAAAAAACTGCATTGTACAACTATAAGACTTCCAATGTTGTATGATAGTAAGAGTTAAACAATGAAAGAAACATATTTTTAAAATAAGTGTTGTTGAAATGAAAATATTAAGATAGATATGTGCTTATACTAGATTAGATGGAATACATAATGAATATGTTAGAGAAATGTTAAAGTAACAAAAAATACATACAAATTGAAAAAAGAGACTGAAATAGTTTGGACATATTAAAGGTAGACCTAAGGAAACTCTATTTAGAAAAGTGAAAATATCAAAATAGAAGAAACAAAAAAAAGTCATGGTAGACTTAAACTAACGTAAAAGAAGATAATTCAATATGATTTGAGTGAGAATAAATAATTCAAAATTGGTATGTGGAAAAAGAATCCATATGACTGACCTCAAATAATCTGAGATTAAGTATAAAGTTACGTTGAGATAAGTTAGAATGGTCTCAACTAGTAGTGGAATACAAGTTCCCATACACAACATAAGAAGTAGATGAAATTTGAATATAAGTGGACGGGTGGAGGTAGTCTCAGGCGGTGATACTGAAGATTAGAAGAGAATTTGGTGATCACAATAAGATGTCATGGATGCTCAAAACAGACATGGAGATTAAGATACACCTGAAACTCAGTTACTATAACTTGGATAATGTACCCTAAGCAAAGGTTGTTAATTGTTATCTTGGCTACGTAGGCAAACATTACAAAAAGTTGCACAACAGTGGGGATCTTCCCTTGGTAGCATGCAAAATCTTCAGGAACTAACAAAGCAGATGTTGATGTATCCTAGGCATATCCATTGCAGATTATAAACCAGTTTGTAACAGACTGATCATGTGCCATATATTTTTTCTTTTGTTTTTGGGCCAAACCCAGACCAGATTGCATGTTTCTTATTAACGGGAACAAACCCACCCTAACCCCCTGTGTGAACCTCGTTTTTCCCATTTATTTTGATTTGGAAAAAAAAGTGTTATGTGTTTTGGGGGAAATATGGATGTTCCAAACTTATCTAACAAAATAAGTGATATCCTATAAAAATATTAGATGGACCGGTGTTATTTAAAAATATTGAAACCGAGATTTGGGTTCTTTGAAATTTTGATTTTCGACCTTTCTCCGCTGGATGGTGCGAATATCCAACGTTAACTTATATCGAGCAATGGCTCGAATGTCCTTGATTAATCGTCGTAGCAACCTGTTTTTGGAGAGCGTGCGCATCCACAGAAAATAATGAACTCAAAAGGACAGCGACCTTTTGGGCCAGATGAAATGCAAACCGGTTTGTTTAGGGTTAATTTTATTTGTTTTATTGGTTGATTTTAGTTGGCTTAGAGTTGATTTTATAAATTTTAGTTTTAAGTGGAGTTGTTTGATTTTTTATTTGGTTTTGATTTGTTTTAAGTTGGATTTTTGATCGGTTCAAGTTGTCTTGATTTCAATTTCGATGAGTTTGAAGGGTTTTAAACATTATTGAACTTGGTTTGATTGATCTGATTGTGAGGTTTCAGATTTAGTTAACAAACTATTTTTTTTGTTGGTTTTGGTATGTTTTAGATGTTTAAAAGGTTGCTTATTTAGTTTTTCTTTGAAATTTGCCATTTGTTTATGCCCTGTTTGGTTAGAGTTTCATTTTTGGTACAATATCAATATTGATATTAATATTTTCAAATGTTGGAGTATCAATATCAAAATTAATACAAGTTGACACTTGTATTGCATAATGTACTTTGTTTGCACTACAAATTTTAAAATTGATACAAGTAACCTAACACCTCTTAATAGTTCCTATCAATATCAATTTTAAAATTGATAGTGATAGAGGTACCTAATAGTGTTACCAAACAAGGTGTTAGATAAGATTTGGTGGATTTTGAATGAAATTTCATATTTGTTAATTGTGCATTTACAAGTCGATTAGGGTCTAATTTTTATTTGGGGTTATGAGTTTTTGAACTTTGGCGGTTTTCATCTAATTCCCAGATTTTTTAAATCTGATTTTTATATTTTTTTTTTTGGATTGACAAAATTCTGATTTTTTTTATTTAAGATTGATTTTTAATGTTTTTGTTGTTGTGGTTCGGTTTTTTTATTGAATTGAGATGTTTTGGGTTAAATTTCAGATTTGTTTTAATTCTGATTTTTCTGTTTTTATTAGATTTTTAGATTTGTTTATGTTTTTTTATTCGTTTTTATGTTGTTGTTTTTTTTGCGGTTTGCATAGGTCCAGCCCTTGTAGGCTACCGTTCAGTACCCGACTTCATACATTCTGAGTCGACATTGAAAGTCATTTCATTCATGATAATAAGTACAATGAAGTAGAAAGATAGGCATTCCTTCTCCCAACATAGGCTCTTCGCCAATTTTAGAAAAAATTTGGCATTACGATGACATGTTGATCATTTCCAACTTAGTGAAGTTTTACCCATTCAAAATGGCCAGCTTTTACTTAGCCATATTGGGGGAAGGATCGCTGGCTACGGGAGCATGCCCGCGCCGCCATCCGGATCGACATTCCGGGAGCGTACCCAGGGGAGTCGTCCAAGGTTGGAGTACCCGTGGAAGGGTGAAACTCCTTAATTTAATTTGGCTTTCGCATTATGATTTTTGTTGTTTATTTTTTTTTCAAAGCCGTTTAGGCCGGTTTTGAGTTCCATAAGCGTTCATAGCCGGCTTTCGATCTTCTTGCGCCGGAAGGGCCTGCTAGATTTTGTACTTGTATGGCTTCACTTGTCTTGATGGTAGAGTAAAGGCCAGCCCAGACAAACGATCGACCCATCGTACAGATTCTGAAAGGGTCCGGGACATCACCCCTACCCACCGGTGTTGAAATAGCAAATTGTCAGTTTTTCTTTTTGTTGAACGCTGCTGCACTGTTTTGCTTGCTGCTGGTCTTGATGGTAGAGTAAAGGCCAGCCTGGACAAACGATCAACCCATCATACGGATTCCGAAAGGGTCCAGGACATCACCCCTACCCACCAATGCCGATGGTGGACCGATTCTGCACTCTTAGGAGCTATGAAAGGCGCTGCATCTTGAGCCGCACAGGGGCTGCCATTTGCACTTCTTTTTGGTATACCACAAGGGGGCTGTCAAGGGGCATTTTTAAAGAGCAAACTGGACCCGTGGAAGGGTCATTTGGTTGAGCCATAAGGGGGCTAAAACCTGGCCACAAAGGGGCTGGCGTCTGGCGATGACCTGTTTTAGGGGTCTTCTGGATGGGCTGAACAGATGGCCAGAATGAAGGGGGTGTGACCGGTTTAGGGGAACCCCCAGGTGGGCCGAACAGGAGTTGGAAAGGGGCCTGTTTAGGGGCCTGAAAGTGGGCCTGATTAGGGGATCTCCAGGTGGGCCAAACAGGGGCCTGCAAATGGCCTGATTAGGGGCCTGTTTAGGAGCCGGAAAAGGGACCTGTTCAGGGGTCTGAAAAATGGGCCAAAATGGGGGCTGTTTAGGGGACCGAAGAGGGGCTGGCCAGGGTCTACTTTAGGCGTCTGAGACGGCCTGTTCAGGGAGGTTGCTAAGGTGGGCCGAACAGAGATTAGGAGGGGTTTGCTTAAGGCTGGTTTAGGCCATATGAGGATTTAAGAAGAGAAGTGGGAAGGAGGGAAAAGAAGATGCCCTTAGAGGGCTACATAGTTAATATTGGTATCCTCCTACTTGTTTTTGTTCCGGTTGCAAAGAAGGCGATGGAAGGAGCTGAAGATCACCTTCTCCTTTTTCTTCTTCTTCTTCTCCTCCTTCTCTTCTTCCTTTGGCCGCAGGCAGGTGCTGGAAAGCAGGTGTGCGCAGGAGGGGCAGCAGCCGGTGCAGCAGCCTATCGGCGTCCTTCAGCTGGTCCTTTTTGGCCTGGGGCACCCTCCTTCTTTTATAGAAGATGGGGGGAGATGAAGGGACAGCCGGGGTGTACGTGAGATGGCTGTTGGTCAATAGGCTTTAATTTCTTGAATTTCTCCTAGGCCATCAAATTTTGACCAGCCCTTTGAGTTCTCCCATGTTGACCTGTCCTTTGGGTTTCCCCGTGCAATAATAAGTCAAAGATGAGGTGGCTGATGAGCTGGCCTGGTCGGTGGGACCTGCTGAGGTGACAGCTGAGCTAGCATGCTGATGTGGCCTGAATTGGGCCTGTTTTCAATGGCCATGGCCCACCCAGCTCCCCCTTCTATTGGGCTGTACGGGCAGGATTCCAAATGGGCTGGAGGCATTTCATTTAAAACAAAACAAAGCTTGGACCAGCTGGCATTTGTGCCCATGGACCTGCTTAAGGTCTGATTGGGCCTGATTTGACCCAATTGAGGGTCGGTCCTGCCTGCCTTGGCTCTGGCCCCTTTTTTATTCAATTGCTTTTTTTTTTTTTTTGCAAAAACAGACGCCAACACCCCCCTAGCTTGACCTCCATCACAGCTGCAACTCAGTGCAGTACGAATTAGTGGAGTGCTGAGGAGTTCATGGTCAAACACACTCCAGTGGTGAATTAGGGGAGAGCGGCATTTATCCTGGAGCACTAGATTAGATCAGATTTTGCTTGTCCTGTTGATGCCATATGTATCAACCACTTGATATTTTTCTCTGGTCCAGGAAGGAGCTAGAACCAGATCAAGGTCCAACCTCTGAGACCATATCCTCTACCTGACAGGGCTTATCCATGACAAGGCATCTATTATTCAATGAATCATTTTCCATTCAAACTATTCAAAAAGCAAGACAAAGTAGTATTCTGCAAACCTTATAAAAAATTTCAGTAAAAACAGCTCTGCATGATATTGAAGAATCATGCAATTTGCTTTGTGGACGAACATTTCTCCAGCTTGGTGCCAAATGCAACTATGCAAGAGATTACTAATAGGACAGTTCAGATCATGATCCTTCGCTTTCATTTACAACAAAAAATATAGAAGAAAAAAATAAGCTAAGCAAAAGTTATTGCACCTTTTGTTTCCTAAGTATTCCCTTCCACTGCAGCAACCTGCATAAAGAGATGACTAGAAGAAGGGTAGGCCGATCAACGTTGGGGCCAATCAGTGTTGGCATTACTCACTTACCTCCCAATTGCAGCAAATTTCAGGGAATGCAGCTGACAGGTTAGTTTCAAGGAAGGATCAAGAGTCAGGCCGGTGTCGGGTCAGCTCTAGACCAATCAGGTCAGGTTGAGTCAGCCGACCCGACTGGCTTGGATTGGTCGGGATCAGATCTGATTAAAAAATAAATTATTTTTTAAAAATTATAAAACTAGTAGAAATAACAAAAACTATAAAATTGTTATTATAAGTAAAAAATAGTTAAATATTTAAAAAATATATTTTTAAATATTTCTATAATTAATATATATTATAAAATACTAAAAAATAAAAAATTGAAAAGATGTCACAGCAGCAGCATTTTAGCCATCCTGTGCGGAAAAATAGCAACAAAAAGGGCCTTCGTGCGGGGTTAAAGAGGAGTGGTCGGCTAAGAAACCGACCGGGTCACGTGACCCAACCCTACCCGATCCCGCTCCAGTAAAGCATGGTTGGTTTATACACTTCTGCAGTTACTTGATTTCCATTTTTTAGTGTTTTTGTGTTCTGTTGCAGGTTTGGTTAAAGGAGGATGTAGCTCTTAACACAGGAAACAGAAGTGAGAAAAAAGCAAGAATCTAGGTGCAAAACTTAAAATATTAAGCTCAAACAAGAGATGGACAGAGATAAGTTAGCAGAGATTTTCTACAGCTGGGAAAGGAACTCCAGTTCCTTGCACAAATAGCCTCAAGCTCGTGCACAAGTTAGATTCTATTGTATGCAAAATTCCAACATCACCAACAATGTCAACAGCATCACCAGTGGGAACACATTAAAAGCAGTTCATTGATAAGTTCTATAACTCACATCTACATAGTATCACCACTATTTCACGAGCCTTACAAATAACTACCTTTGGTGTTTTCTTTATTTCTCCTTTTACTATATCTTCATGTGGCATCTAGACAACCCATCATCTAATATGCCTTCAAATCTGATAGGCATTTGAAGCTAAGGTAAGTGCATGATCACTTTTCCCACATTCTTCAACTACCTACATGATCATCATTTATAACAAAACAGGTAGATCATCTCTTTGATGTTCCTTGTTTCTCATACTTTTCGCTTCTTTGGCTGCTACAATTTGGTTTCTTTCACTTCTCTGTTTTCTTGTTGTATGTAGTTTGCTTTTGTTCTTTTATGTTCTCGAGAAATTATGGCCTTTTTTGTTACCCCAAGAAAAGGAGATAAACTTCAAAAATAGTGTTCTACCAACTCTATATGGGAATCCACCTAAAAAGAACTTCATTACTGCGACATTTGATCCAGATAGTACGGACACAAGGAGCTATTGTTGTTAGCGTAGTTATATGTGAATAGAAAATGGAGAGTACAAGGTTTCTCTTCAAGATATTTAACATTAGTTTCAGAATAATGGAACAACCCGTTAAGAAAGTCTTGGAATTAAATGAACAGTTGGCTTATCTAGTATCAACATTATCTGAAAAAAAATTCTGAAATGAGAACATACCCATTCACTGGGGCAAAGTGAACGATAATACTTTGCAAATTTCTCACAACCAGGATCACCTTCACCTTTTGCATTTATACACCTTTAAAGCATAACAGAGAATTATGATTAGTAAAATCTCCCACAAGTGCCTTGTGTAAAATGTGTGCATATTACAAGCCTGTATCAACTACAGTGACATGACTAGAAAAGGTTACCTATGATATTCAATATAGCGAGTAAAACAATGCCTTGTCTGGTTTGTTGTGGGGAAACGGAAGTCAGCTGGAGCTGTCTCAAGCTGAAATCAAATATCCTCAAAGAACCAGTTCTCATATAAAATATTAAATATGCAACTAGTCACACACACAGGTAACCAAAGCACTACCTTTATAACCGGTTTCACTTCAGAAGTCTCTTCCTCTTCTGTCATTTCTTGCACAATGGTTTCAGTAGTGCCCTCCACGGGAGATGTTTCATCAGCTTTGTCTGCATTGGATTCTTCTAAGGAAGCATCATGTATATTTAGATCCTCCTTTTCCTCAGTTGAACTAACATCTACAGCTATCACTTCTGAATTTGCACCATCAGTTATTTCCTCTGTACTTGCATTCTCTTTTGTTTCCACTGATGTCACATTCTCATTTGACTCTTCCAGGAGTGACCATTGCTGTATGAAATGTACATTGATAAAGGTCTAGGAAAAACCAAAATGTAAAGAAGAATTTTGAATACAGACTGAAAACAATGCAAGGAGAGAGGACAATTACTAGTACAAACTACATCTAATCATGATATAACAATGTATTGGGCCTACAACAGATTGGACTAAAAATTGTTATGGATAGCCAAAATGGTAAAAGCAGAATCATGTCCCCAAAGCAAACTAAAAAATTTTCAAAACCGACAAGATTTGAGGGATCAAGACCTGAAAGGTCTTCTATTTCCTCTCATAAAGAGGTGTAGACTTGATTTGAAACTTTTTTTTTCTTTTGTTCTTTTCTTCGAGGATGGTGTTTGTTGGCACCAAAAGAAATGGATGAGATGATGAAAATCGGAAGGACTCGTGTGCTGGAGCCATCCAACTGCCCATTTTGATTCATACAGGGCATAAAAGCAATTGACATCCATATTAAATTAGTCATAGATTTAAATTTGAATGGCAAGGTGGATTTAACAAGCAAAATATGTAGGAGCAGCAGCATCATGGCAAAAGCAGAAGAGAGGAGGTTCACACACCTTACCGGTCCAGCGGCTGCTGCGGAGAGCTCCTAATCCAATAATGGCAGAGGTTCGGTCAAGAAGAGATGTTCCTGACCGAAGCAAAGCGGTCAGAAATGGGCACAAGATGAAATAGAAAGACCGCGTATAGGGAGGAAGAGGCTTACTGTTATAGGCACCAGGTTAAGGCAGGTTATTCCGGCTGGAATCAAATGTCATGCAGACCCTTTGGCTGAAGGAATCAGTTGGAGATGGATAGGGAAAGTACCACCTGGGAAAGAAAGGGAGTAAATAGTCCGGCGCATTGCTTCGGACGGAATCGACTCCAAGAAGGACTATGATTTCAGCATATGGATGGGAAACTTCCTTTAAGCGGTTGTGAAGGAATGGCAATCCTACCGGGAGTTGGATGCCGAGTATCCGGGTGGGTTCCGAATCCTGCTCGGAAGCGGACTGCCTGATGGAAAGTCCTCTGTATAAATCGGGAGCCATGGCAGGTCTGAGAAGAAAGGAGGAGATCGAAGGAGAGAGAGAGAGGACTTACCGCAATGTCGACTCCTTCGGGCTACACAACCAAGGTCTGCTCCTCCGTCTGCTATCGGCCCGGACAAGCTTAAACAGTCGTGGTTGCGGCTGTGATTAGGGACAACGAGAGTCTTCACCGCGACTGGAGAATTCTGCAGCCTTTACCAGGTGATCAGAGGTCCGTTGTCACCTATCGTAGCACCTCCTCCTTCAAACGATACCATCGGGAGCACCGGAGGAGCTTTGCCCCTTCACCAGAGTTAGTAGGACTGCCGGGCCCTTTTCTTCTTCTCGCCGAAGCCATCGAGACCCACAGCTGCTTCTGGCGACGTCGCAGAGGGCCTCCACCCCCCCTCTGGCCGAGCGGGCAGGAGCCTCTCCAAGCCCGTCGCGATCACCAAGTCCTCTCGCCGGTTGCCGCTTCCGCCACGATCGAGCACCAGGTGAATCTGCCGGGTGAACAGTGTTGCAAGAAGTAGAGAAGATTATTTTGCCCCAACTTTGATCCACCATGTCATATGGTGGGCCCACAAAAAAAAGAAAAAAAAGAAGAAAGGTTGTGTGGTCGAGCGCAGCCTAAGAAGATCGTGGCCGCAATGGGCCACCGGGGCCCAAAACCCCCCTTCGGCTGAACAGTGCCCGAACAAGACTATTCAAGAAAAAAAATTAAAATTAACAATGAAGTGAAAATTAAATGAAAATTCATTAATTTAATTGAACAATCGAGACTAGTTAGGGAGTCGACTAACCATCCGTCCCTACATCTCAATTCTCAGCTTAACCTAAAAGAAAATTAAAACTCGAACTAGTTGGGGGGTCAACTAACCATCCGCTCCTACGTCCTTTTAAGATAGACGTACAAAGGTATGTAAAAGATCCCAATGTCTTACCGTTTTCATTAAGCTATATAAGACTTGAGCATATTTAATATGCCGACATGCTGATCATATGCTGATGAAATTATTTTCAAGAAAAAAGTGGGAGGAATGCCCATAAGTCTATTAAAGACCAGGTATATTTCATCCTACATGCCACAAGTTGCATCATGAATGGAGTGAAGATAGATTTTGTGTCATAAGTGATTGAATGAATAGTGGAAAATTCATGTCTGATAGATATTCATTGTCAAAAGGAGCATTAACACCCCTAGGTGGAGTTGTTGATGAACTGCAAAGACTCAACGAGAATGTTGAAGTCCTTCAAGCAAGGTCCAAGATAAATAAAAAAATTGATAACAACCTGTCAAAAGAAAACAGCAACTAAATTCAACAATCCAAACCATCTGGAGGCATGCACCGGTTAGCTGAAATCAGGGGTTTTAAGAAAACACAAAATCTGGAACTTTGACTTCAAAATTGAATTGAGAGGGACTCCGTATCATCAAATTCCTACATGGCATTTTGACCTGAACATATCAATGGACGATCAATCTGGGAACCCAGCCTTTGCCAAGATGCAGCCCCTTAAATTAAATTTAAAAAAATAAGCCTAAAGCAAACTTTAAGATAAGGTAACAAAAAAACAGTACAATTAAGTCATGGTCCAAAGGACTCAAAATCTTAAAAAAAGAGAAGAGAAATCCAAGCTTGGACCACAGCAAAACCAGAAAATAGAAAAAGTCGAATCTAAAGATCCAAATCCGGCAGATCCTCCAATACAGTTAATCATATTGAACATGAAATTCATAAACTGGATTCTAAAATCAAGATGAGCAGAATATACCATTTTCCAATCAAATCCAAATTGAATCTCAATAGATGAATCAAGTCAAATCCACTAAAGACATGCAAACCCCATCATCAAGACCAATCAATGGACTTGCTGGAGGTGATTCAAAGGTGGGTGTGGCTCTGGCAAGCCTGATTCAATTAACACATTAGTTTCAACCAAAATCTGTCAAGACAATCTAATAAAACAGTAACCAGAATTTCAGCTAAACAATCGGAACACCAAAGTTAAAATGCACTCATTCTTACTAACAGAAAATGAGCCACCAATGTAAAAAAAATTTATAATCCAAATAAATCCAAACAGATTTGAATCTGTAAATCTTAAGGAAATCTGAAAATGTCAAGCTAAAACAAATCAGAAGATAGCAAATGCTAATCAGCTTCACTAAAACCCAAAGATAATCTCCAACCTCTTAAACACCAAGATAAACTAAAATTTCCAAACCAGACTTATTAATTAAGCAAATTCTACTCAATTCAAACTAAATCAAATCACAAGCCACAATTTAAGCAAATCTGCAATCTGGTGGTTCCAAACAAATTAAACCAAGTTAAATTCAATTAAGGCTTAAAACAGGTGATTAAGAAGTCAATTCAAATCAATTTTTTAAGTCATAACTCACAAACAAAACAATAAAATCTTCTAAAAGAATTGAATCAAATCTCCTAAATCAAATTCAAGTTCATTTTCTCAAACCAAAGTCAAATCCAAATCAGGTTTAATTAAACAAGCTCAAGATAAGCATTCAAACAAAAAAGGGGGGCATTAAAATCTTAACCAAGTTTTGGTGAGGCCAAAACAAATCCAACCTAATTTTAATAACAAACATCCAAATCAAGTTTCCCTCAAATTAACCAAAACTCAAGCAAACTTGTAATCTGAAAGCTTCAAAGAAATTTGGGAATTCCAATCAAATTAAATCAAACTTAAACCAAGCTTAACCAAATAATTATAACTCAAATCAAATTGAACTTAAACTAATAGAAAACAATTTCCCAAACTAAATTCAACTCAATTCTAACCAACAAATTTAATTCAAACTAAGTCAAGTCAATCAAATCAATTTCTCAAACAAAAATCAAACCAAAATTTTAAAACACATTCAGTATTTGTATTCCTTCAAGTTCATGGGGCCATTGTTCCTATGTGTATGTTTATTTTTTGTGGATGTATGTTTTTCTATTCCATGGATTGCTATGGCAAATAATCAAGGGTATTCAAGTATTCTTGATGTAATTAATATCGGATCTTTGCACCATCCGATGGGGAGAGATCAAAAACAAATTTTCAAAGAAACTCTTTCAATTTGTCTACAAATGTCATTATCTCACATTTTCTCTAATATATTCATTGTATATTCTATATAATTTTGTATAATCATATCTCTATCTTAGCATTCTCATTTTAAAAACACTTACAAAGAAGACTCTAACTGGCCCAAAAAACCTCAAGAGATACAAATAGTACCTTAAGGCACAAAAGAAGAAAGCCTCTAAAAGGTTCAAAAAGGCCAAAAACCTAAAACGTCTCAATGGTCCAAAAGTGCCTAAGGCACAAAAGAAAACCTCTAACAGGCCTGAAAATGCCAAAGGCCAAAAAGCCTCCAAGGGGCAACAGTGCCCAGCCCAAGGCACAAAAGACGAAAACCTCTAAGAGGCACAAAAAGCCTCCAAGAGACTCAAAAATGTATGAGGCACAAGAAAGAAATAGTCAAGAGTCAAAGATCTTAAGAAGCGTGGCTCTATGTTGCACGATAGAAAAAAGAACATGTTTTCCAAATAAGTGCTGCTGAAATGAGAAATCTAAGATGGATTTGCAAGTCCTACAAGATTAGATATATTATAAAATAAATTTATTAAAAAATTGTGAAAGTAGCGATAACTATAGACAAATTAAAAGAAGAGAGATTGAGATGGTTTAAACATGGTAAAAGTAGACCTAAAAAAGTTGCAAATAGAAAAAAAATATCAAAATAATAGAAAAAAAAGAAGTGGTTAAACTTAGAAGAGGATAATAACTCAATATGATTCAGATGATTTAAACATTGATGAAAAAGCAGCATGGTGTGAAGACAGCAGAGGCTGCCCACCTGACACAGGAGATTCAGGAGCTCGAGAGGACAAGACCCTCCTAGCTTTTAGCTTTTCTACTCCTTTGTATCTGCTTATATTCCATGATACACCTGTACTCTTCCTTTGTTTTATTGAAAGAAAAGACACTTTTGTGTATGGTGTGTTTTTCTTATGTGAATGTGTGAATGTGGCAGAGAATAACAAAATTATTTATTAGTGAGACCTAAATTGTTTGTAGGCCTCGATATAAACACCATCTTGAGGTGCATGTTGGATGGAGTTGTGGGAGCCATATGGACTTAAAGGTCTTTATGGCGTAGATTTGTAGAATATGAGCCAAGTGGATGTAGACTTAAAGGTTATGATGGTATGAAATTTCGAACCATATAGGCTTAAAGGCCATGATGGTATAAAATTTAAAGTTATATAGGCCTTGAGAGCCATGATAGCATGGGGACTTTGGAAAACCATATAGACCGAATGGGTCATAATGGTATGAGATCTTCTTTTTTTGAAAACCATATACACCGAAAGAGTCATGATGGTAAGAGTTTGATAACCACATAAACTTCGTTGTTTACGGTGATATATACTTTTTAAGGCTATGTAGGCCATGGAGACCATGATAGCTTGTGATTTTTTTGAAAAGCTATATAGGCTTTGAGGGCCATGATAGCATGATTTTTTTTTCTTACTAGCCTGACTGCCCTTGCAGGTTTTCACCCAGACTATCTCCCTTTGTATTTTGCCTACACGCCTCAGTGAGTTTTTTTTTTTCATGTAGCGAGGTTACCTGATTTTGCCTAGGGCACCCTTTCGGGTTTTTTACCCTAGCTAGGTATATTTTGACAATTTTGCCCTTAACCAATCGATTGAAGATGAATGGCTAAGTCTGCCGGGGCATCTCTATTTTTAGCTCCTTTTTTGTAAGGAATTTAGGCTTCCTTGGACCATATAATTTTCGGGCGGTGAGGAATTAAGGCTTCCCCTGGACCATAGGTTTTAAGGGTTTTGTATCATTTAATTTGTGAACATGAATGAATCACATTCGACTTGTATGATACAAATTTTTGAGCGGCTTCATGCCATTGGGACCCTTTGGCTTATGAGCATGAAAGGAAGCATGCTTGGCTTATAGGGTATGTCATTGGGGCCTATAGGCTTGGAAGGATGAAAGGATCATTCTCGGCCTTGGGGGTATGAAGTTTGGGGTAGCTTTGTGCTACTTGAACCCGTGGGCTTAGGAGGATGAAAGTATTATACTCGGCCTTGGGGATATGAAGTTTAGGGTGGCTTCGTGCTGCTTGAACCCGTGAGCTTGGGAGGATGAAAGTATCATGCTCGGCCTTGGGGGTATGAAGTTTGAACCCAATGAGAAGATGAAATCTTCAATTATGAGCAGCCTCAGTAGAAGAAGAAAAAGGAAAAGAAAAGGAGCACCGGCTTCTCCTTACACAAAAACTGCCAAAAGTTTTCCAAAGAAAAGTCGAGCAATAATTGGAATGTCAAATAGGGTCAAGGGAGTATCCGGATCCTAGTCAAAGCCTTGAGAAAAAGTGTCGTCACATGTCGACCTCATATGGGACAGGTTCAATGGTTATTTAAATGATGAGATGATGGAATGAAAAAGGTGTAAGATTCAAAAGCTAGGATTGCCCTAATCATTAAGTTATGGATCCCTACCTTAATGGGTATTTAATGAGCTATTTGATCCCCCTCAATTATGGTTGGAGAATGATGTGAATGAAGGAGATGATGAGGAGAAGATGAAGGCGCATAATCCAAAGGCTGAGATCTTTCACAACTTAAGCGTTGGATCTTGCAATTACCGGGTCCTTAATGGATAATGGATCCTCCTTGATTATGATGGGTTGTGATTAAATGAGAGGAGATGTCAAGATGTAGATGATAGCACAAGATCCAAGGGTCAAGATATGCTCATGAGTAAAGTAAATGAATCCTATTATTATTGGATCCTTAATAGAAGGTGGATCCTACTCAAGGGTTGAAAATCAAAGATGAGGATTAAGCTTACCCTGCCGTTAAGGGTGCAAACAAGTTGAGTCAAGCCGAGTAGTATGATGTTCAAGCTCGGCTTGTTTATTTTACACAAGTTCAAGTTTCGGCTCAAGTTTTTACAAGTACGTTGAACCCTTGTTCAAACTTGACTCATTAATTAATCGAGTGAGCTCAAACTTGAGCTTGAGTAATAGCTTAACTCGAGTTCAATCCACATCCAAGTTTGAACTCGATAAAATTCGTTTATAAAACTCAAAATCAATCAAAAGTCCTATGTGAAACTCTAAATGTAACTCATTTATGAAACTTGATATAAATTCAAACTCAAAATTTGACTTGTTTCATATAATCAAGTGACAATATATAATTATTAATACTCATAATTTATTGTTTTATAAATCAATATTAAATCAAATATTTAATTAAACTACTCACGAGCCTATCAAGTCAAGTAGGAATCGATTCAAGCTCGACTCGTATAATAAGTCAAGCTTTATTTTTTATTCAAACTTGCTCATCTAACATTATAAACGAGCCGAGTTGAGTTTTTATTGAGCTGAGTTTTGAGGTACTTGTCAAGTGTATTGGTTCGTTTGCACCCCTACCTATCGTGAGATCGATGCAATTGACATGTTTATGTAATAAATTATGAAGATATATGAAATTAAGCTCAATTGGGAATGTTATGCGTACAAGATCAATAAGTTGAAATGTTAGATGGAAATCAATTTACATCAAATTATGATTCATCTGATGCCCATTTGTGCAGCAATTGATAATCCTAAATGGTAGGATCTGAACCACCCATGGAACAGGTGGCAGTATCATGAAGACCTAAAAATCAGCATATTAGCAGGTGTATCTAATTTTCACAAAATGATCTCGGGAGAAGCCTAAATAATAGGGAGAATTTCCACATTTTACAAGTCACCAAAATGTTCATAAATGCCTATAACATAGGCTTGATATGCTGCATTAAACAGTCATCAGGAAGAGCCTAAAAGATCGGCAAGAGTTTCTCAATTATGAGACTTCGCATCCATCGGGAGAAGAATAAGAAAGAGGCTATAACCACATGCAGTTTAGGTCAAGGTGACTTCCATTGGATACACTTATGAAATAGGAAGAAGTGGAGGCAGTTTCGGTGCCAATCCTCCATTATCTCAAGTTTGACTTAGTCCTCCACCAATGGGGACTGTTCACATAAGCAAGAAGCTCAAGAATTCAAATTGGTTGCGGTATATGCTGAGAAATAGCAGCTTGACCGGGTCCTCCTCTTCTACCGGATACTCTTTACATGCACAAGAAAAGAAGGCACAGCCGAGATCTGTTTCCAGGCTTATCCTCTATAAAAAGAGACCACCCAACCACTGTGCAAAGGTCGGAGGTGAGAAGAGGTATAGAGAAAAAGTGTTGTTGCGGGCCCAGCTACAGAAATTGCTATTGACATCAACCAAGGAGGGGCTGCCCTTCTTGCTGCCATCCACACAAGTGAAAAGGACTGAGAAGGAAAGGAGAAAAGAGAGGTGAGATCCATAGCCCCCCACAGCCCTGTTCAACCCCTTCTCTTCCCATCTTATTCTCTAGATATCCTAATAGCCCAACAGCCATCTCCATTCTCCCCAATGGCTATTTCCCTTTCCCATAATACTACAGAAGCTATCATCTAACCCCATGTTTGGTCACTTAGCAAACCACCTCTTCACCCTTGTCTGGCCATATCTCCCATGCCCTTATGACACCTCCACAAATGACTTATCCTAGCCCTTGCTTATCCGCACCTAAAGCCTATGGAGCAAGGAGCAGCCAGCTCCCTTAAAATTCATTGAGTTTAAGGATACCTGGTGCACTTGTTTACCACACTTGTGTCTTCCCTTATAAAAATTAGAACACACACACGCAGATGCATAAACCTACCATCATCTGGCCCTATTTGTATGTCTAGGTGACCCTATGTCTATCAACCCTATCAGCTAGACCACTCTTCATCAAGGTCAAAAGCTGCCCCCGGTGTAAAACCAATCCAAGGGTCCATATCTAGCCCCTAAATAGGACCTGTTCTTGGAGCATAAGTAGTCCCATGTCTAGACCCTCTTGCCCCTACCTTATAGCCCCTTTTAGCCCACATGAATGGCAGCTTATGGTGACAAGATTACAAGGTCCGAAGTCAATCTCTAATGGAGACCAAGGCATGGCAGATCTCAGTAAAATGAGAAGAACAAAAAAGAATGGGCCACCAGGGCTGAAGTGATAAAAATGGGCCCTTCTTGGCCAGGCAATGACAATGATATGAGCCCGTGTGGCTATGTGACACAACTTAACTTTTAAGCTATTGAAACTAAATCTAAAATATCTAAGAAGCCAGCCTATTCACTTAGGCTCCCTCACAATATTGGGCGAACACCTGGGTAAGCCCCAAGGTGTATTGATCCTGGACGGACACTTTGACAATTTCTATTGTGTACCGATCCTTCTCCATTTTGGAGTAAATTTCCCCACTTACTCAAGAAAGATTATGCATAATCAATGTGTCATAATCTTCTTCAAATCATTTAGAGAAATTTAGGGTGTGTACCTTATACCCATATTATGGATGAAAAGATACCCCTATATTATGTCAATGTAACATGTACTCCCACATTATGTCAATGATATTCATGCATCAATTTTATATATGTCTATGGGTAAGGAGTATCATATAACTAACAGTAACTTATATGAAATGCAAACAAAAGTATTTCAAATCAAAAAAATAAGCTTGAACCAAAATCAGGTCTGAATAGTGGCTAAGGCATAACTCCAAACTGAAATGATGAATAATTTACTAAATCTCTTAAATTTCAGGTCTAAAACACACCTAGATCAGGTCATTAAATCTGAACTTATGGGTCTGATAATCAGAACTGCCTATCTGCAGATCTAATCTAGACCAATCCTAAGAAGCATGGCCTCTTAAAAGTCAAGAGGATAGCAAATCGAGTAGGCACTGATCAGATGATCAGATCTGAAATTTTTTAGATCTTAGACATTTAAGCTTCCTTTGAATTTTTCATATAGATGGTAAAATTTCAAATACAAATTGAAAAGACCAGTTAAAATATCACCTAACAAGATTTTGTATCTAATATGTTTAATGAATTGTGAAAGGTTAGATGTAAACCCGGGTGATGTGAAGTCTGCTTGATCTTACATCTATATCTGAATTCCAAAATGGTTAGGAAAAGATGACTTTAGACAACCCATGTAAGATCAGAAGTAGAAGAATGATCTTCTAGGTCAGGATGTCCAGCATATGTTAAAACATGTTTGATGGCTCTTGAAAGAAGTAGGAATCAGATAACATTCGATAGCAGAATGTTGATGTCAGAGCAAAGGATAAGGATGCCTAACTATGAAATTTTAATGGTCATCAGCAAGTTCTCTGATTTGCAATTTCAGATGCCTCAAGCCAATCCTAAAATTGATTTGAGATAAGATGATATATGGTGATCTCACATACTTTGGGTTGAATCCAAAAAATAAAATACAATCTGATCAGATGAAATCAGGCAATTCCAGAGCTGAAGGTGCATGATAAGACAAAAAAATGGTAATCTGATGGTCAACAAGAGACTACAAAGATATGATAAATCCCAATTTAAAATACTCAAGATGAAAACTTAAGCATACTAAAGCTCCAATCTGGTGACAGCCATCCTCACTTTATGAACCCAAAAATCAAATCTCAAAAACATTATATATATTAGACCTTGGGATTAATGAATTCTAAAATTCAAAATAGGTCTAATGTTGAGACTTTGAATTAAAGGAGTTAAATACATGATAAGTAAAATGCGATTCCACTAAGTCTAAGATGCTAAGACTCAAATAAAAAATGAATCAAAAATAAAAATCATATGATCAAAATACATAATGAAACTAGATCCAAACCATGTCTATTCCAAACTTCAGATCCAAATCAATTTTAATTAAAAAAATTAAATCCATACCATATATATTTTACATATAGATTATAACCAGTTATCCCTCTTAACATAATTTGAACATTAGTTTGCATAGAAGCACGAGGCATAAATTTTTCAAAAGCCTTACCATCACTTGATTGTGCCTAACAAGCAAAAGGGTTTAAGTGGACGGCACCACCTTGAGGTGGCACCTTGTTAAACACTGGTCCCATTTGGGCTCATACTCAGTTCTGATAGATAGGGCATTATATCATGTCAAAAATAATCTCTGAATGAGGTTGAGAATAAAGCCTAACCATTGTAAAATAGGATCCAAATTAAACCATTACATGATCTGAAGTCCGAATGGGTTCAGCTAATACGGTTCTTACACACCAAGAAGTCCACAAGCTAGTAAAGTAAAGAACTACCACCAGTGCCATTTATTTTCCTCTGGAAACTAACTTACTGAGTGCAAACGAAGTAGGACTATAGGAGGTATATATATATATTGTCATGCAGGCATTCAGGTAACACCATTCCACATCTTCTGCTAGACCATGTAAAAAACTGAGTGAAATCAAGCTACTCTTCACATCCCCAGTGGAAGAACGGAAAATAACAGTTATTGGAGTCTTGACTGCCAGTACCATTAGCATAAGGTGTGGTCATCATTGTTTTTCCGTATACTCCTAGGCCCATCCTTCCTCAAACGTCAACAACACAAGTGTCAAACTTCAGAAAGTGACATTGACTTGTAGATCATCTTTTTTTCAAGATGCTAATCATGATTACCACATTCTTATAATCAATTGGCTCTTGTTCTGCCCTGCTTGTAATTCCGTATCAAAACACCATCTTAGAACGGACTTACGCTGACCTACAATGCTTAATGCTTTCGTGCAAACAGCAAACTATGCAAGAGGTAATAAGAGATCGAGTTGCTTTCTATCACATTCCTGCATTCTCAAGTATTCAGCCGAAACATGATAGCGAGTCAGCAACAACAACAACTGCATTCACAAAACACTTGGCAGTTGAATATAAAGCTATGGTCCCACACTCCGCACATGGCAAATACTAGTGTTGATATGCTTATAAGCACTTGCAGTGCACGACGAACAAACTCAGAAGTCGATTAAAATGTTATAATCCAAGAACAATTTATCAATTGGTTGGGCAAGTATGGCATGCACTTATTACTGGACTTTTCTCCAACTTCACAACTAATCCATATGGGGGTATTGGATATTGTATAAAAATCTATAAACCGAGATGGAGATTTTCGATCTGAGATGACTGCATGGGGAAGCACCAATTTAAAAAATAAAAATTCAAAAACAAATAAGCAAAAATCTCATTGCACCTGCGGTATATACGAATCGACAATGCAGGAGAGAAAAAAGAATAACCGGACCGCCAATAAAAAAATGGAAGCCACAAACTTCATAGGCGCGGGAAAGCGATAAAAGAGGAGTAAGGGACAAAAGTTTGGGCGCCGAATCTCTGTAAATCAAAATATTTACGACAGACGCAAGACGCGTATGAAAGGAGAAGAGATAAGAGATGGTAAGTATACCTCAGACAGCCTTAGGGTCTTCTCCTGCCCTGCTGCCTCAGACATTTCGGGGGGAAGGGGAAGGGGAGGGGGAGGGATTCCTCAATTGCCACCCTTCCGAGCTGCGAGCTTCTTCGTCGATCCGCGGCGGCGACGTTGGTTCTGCTGTGTGGTTCTACTGCTTGGAAAACGGAGATCCCTAGAAGATGGGAGTACGGAAGGCAGTTTTGCTTTCCAGAGTCACTTATCATGTACCGTGCCGCACTGTACTGCACCTAACTGTTAACGGAGTATGTCATCTTCGGTGATTCGGTTTGATACAATGTGAGCCACGGACTCGTAGATTTGGGCTATTTAATTTTTTGTCTTAATTAATATCTAAACTTATTTCTTAAATTTTTTTAAATTTTTTAAAATAGGTTTTAGGTTTTTTTTGGATGTAATTTTTAATATAAAATAAAAGTAACATATATTATATCTTTTTAAATAAATATTAAATTAATTAACATATAAATATATTAATTAAATTAAATATTTATTTATTACAAACTAAGAGACTAATCATGATTTTAAGAGTCACAATGTTTAGATTAAAATTAAAATATTAAAATGGGTATGTGGATGTATTATATTAGATAAATTATATAATAAAAAATTTAAAGAAAATGTTCGAGTGATGTCAGTTGTAGACAAATTAAAAAGTAACTGAAATTTATTTTGTGCATATAAAACACAGACATAAAAATTTTTTATTTAAAAATGATAAATTTTAAAATAAAAAGAATAAAAAATATTCGGTAGACCTAAATTAAGTTGAAGGTAGATAATTCAACAAAATTTAAATGATTAAAACATCTTTGAAAATAATTTGGGATTAAGATTACACATTAGTTGAGTTACACTCAGTTCCAAATGGAGAATTAGCATTGCCCTTGCCAGCTATCTTGGTACAATGTATGAAAATAAGTTTGTAAATGTATATATGTTGACTGTAAAAATAACTGTAATAGTGGTGTGCACCAAATTAATTAAGAAGGCTATTTTCCAGTGAGAAATTTATGGTCATGTAAAAATAGTGGATGGGTTCAGTTTCAAATTGTTATTATTTGAATCAGAGAGATGTAGAATGGTTTATTCTTGTGAGTATTCTAGACATGCAATTTTGGCCTAATCGCAGAGCACAAATTCTTGTTTTCATGAAATACATCTGATTATCCTTTTAAAGGAACCGAGTTTTCTGAAAAAAATCAAATTTTTCGGCGCATTTCGAAGAAGATTGATAGGGTATTCACCAGGGTCAAAGCGCTCTATATACAGGACGCCTGACACCCGGTCGAATCGATTCGACCGACTGATTTAATCACTCATTGGGACTCACCTTATCAAACTGACATGGCTCATGATGCTATCGCCCCGTATATATGGTGCTTTGCCACATGGAACAGATTTTCGAATTTGACCAAAGTGCCATTTGTTTGCTATAAATAGGCACCCATTTGGAGCTTTGAGGGGAGTCCAGCTCCGTACCACTCTAGAGCTCATCCAATACTACGTTTTCAAGCCCTTAGCACCCTCTATAAGCCCTCAAACCGATCTAAACTTCTCTTTCAAAAAAGCTTAAAACATGTTGTTTCTGTCACCCAAAAACATGGTTTTCCTTCAACTTTGAAGGACAACTCCCGCCATTCCCTTTGTATCCAGCATTTAAACCCCTTACCATTTGCTTTATTTACACATTGGCTACAAGGAGCAGCCTCTACTTCATCCTAGAAGCCGTCCAGCACTCCGGAGCGGCGTCGCCAAGAAGGGAAGAAAGTCTACCCGAATTAGCCCTAGTGCCCCATAAACAGGGTGCTTTGACCTTGGTCAACGTGCCCCATAAAGGGGACACCTGCAGTTGGCGCCCTACATACAGGGCACTAGCAGGAGCAGAAGCCAGTTTTGCATTTTCTGGAGTCCGATCTCCCACTCAATCGGATTTTCGCTCCTCTTCATCTTAAATCCTTCCATCATTTCATTTAGCATGCATTAGGCCATTTTGCATTTATCATACTTTTTTTAAAAACCTACCAAAATAAGGGTTGGGATTTCGTCCCAATCTGGTTAGTTCATACCCTTTTGCATGTTTAAAACCTATGTCAAGCATGATGCTATACTTTTTGCCAGAACTACTAGCCCTTTCACTTGTTTTCGTGTTTTCTTTTGGACATTCTTAGGTAAGCTCGACCGAGGAGCAGCTTCGGCCGGATCGAAGGCGAAAGGCTCACTAAAGCTCTCTTCTTTTGGCCGACTAAAAGAGGAGAAGTCGGAACCTAGCAATCTCTCCGCTTCTCAAGATACGACGGTCATCCCTATACTTTACTTTATTTCTTTTCCGTTCTACTATACTTCGGACCCTTCGGCTCCTAGTGACCACTAACATTCTCTTCTCGAGCATACTACCACCATCCGCCGAGTTTCTAGATCGGGCGTAGGTTCCCGCAGACGAACGGAGAAGGAGGGATCTGCCGGATCCATTCCGGGTGCTTACAAGTATCTAGAATGTTTAATTAGATTATGATCAGTATCCTGTGTTTGAGCATAAAGATAGATTGAAACATTGAATCCACATCTAGACCTAATTGGGTTGTTAATCACCTTCCTAAAAAACGAGTTTTACTAAAATATGAAGATATTGATGTGAATGTCCTCAACTCACCTAACTCCAAGATTATGCTTTTGTCTCCTAACTTGACATACACAAAATAGTTTAAATGTAGTTTGTTAAGGATACAAAGATGAATAAAATATCAATTTCGATATCAGATTGAGTTTTCAAGCAACCAGAATCTTATGACTTATTTGGTTAAAGTTTCAAAAATAATATTATATCAATTTTGATATTAATAATATTTTTAAAAATCAAATTATCAATGTCAAGTGGACATTTGTATTCCATAACTTTTATTTGTACCACAAATTTCAAAATTGGTTCTATCATCTAAACACTTCTTGATAGTATATATCCTTGTCGGTTTCAAAATTAAAGGGGCATCTTGTTTTAAAAAAAAAAGAAACACAGTGGGTTCAGTTGAATGAGAAAACGTGGAGAAATATGAGTAGTCAAGATCCATACAAGCCACAGTTCTTTTAAGGGAGACTTTTTATTTGTTATCTCTCCATTCACTAGTTTTAAGTTTTCCTTCAATTTTTTTGATGTTGAGACATTATAGGGTGGTTATCTTATTTACAATGGTAAATGAAAAATAGCTAAATTTTTTTTGTACTTCTTGGTTTCTCAATGAGTGGCAATCAAGAGGTGTGAATTGGGTGTCCATATGTGTACTTATTTTGATAGCATGTGGGAGTCAAGTGACGTTTCATCTAGGGAAGTTGGAGATGTGGAGTTATTGATTCTTTAGGTGGCAAGTATATTTAACTATATTCAAGGTTGCCTATGACATTTTAGTTAGTAGGGTTAGATTGTATAGCATGTTCTAAGAGACATGTTGCCTTCTTAGGTGGAAAACTAACGGCTTGTTTGTTTGATGGTAAAACTCTACAAAGTAGTGCATTGTTCAATTTTAATTTATTTTCAATCCTTTGGGATAATATAAAGCATTCTATTTTGAAACAATTGTTCTTATTTAAACAAGAGGAATGGGTAGAAACTAAAACAAGAACATATCATAGTTGTAAAATTATCTTAATTATATGGTCTCTTACTTTGTTTTCAACAAAATATCTTGTTTTAAAATAAAAGAAGAAACTTATTTTTAGATAAATGATTTTAAACCTAGCTAATGTAAGGAATCAATACATGACAGCGGAAAAATTTTGATTCCATAAAATCATGATCTTTGCCTTGATCGATGCCGAACGAGTAAAACCGGGAACCGAATATGAAGTAGCATGGGATTTCTAAAATCATTCACCATGGATGAAGAGAGGACATTCCTTCTTGCTGAAAACCGTTCAAGTGTTCGGTCTCTAGCGGTATCCACACGATCTGCTTCAATAGACAAGTTCTCTCTTCCTTCGGGCCTCCAGAAACCTTCCAGATCCAAGCTTGACCATGGGAGATCACCTTATAGAGGAGAGAGGAGAAAGAGAGGATGCTTGGGACGTGCTCCAGCCCTATGGTTTGTTAGGGTTTGGCTTCATAAACCATTTATATAGAGAAGATGGAATTTTTCACAAAAACCCAAAACTTCTATAAAATTGCGTCCATGCCCTCATCTTATTGACCATATTTAATGTGTGTGACCCACTAGGCCCAATAGTCAATTTGGTTGAAGCCTTAATTAATTTAAAATAACAATTCTTTTAAATTAAATCAAAACTGTTATCCGATAATAGTTTTTACGGCATTCTGATCATAAAGGGTACAAGCCACATCCTATGATCTCAAATGACTTTGGTGAGTTAAATAACATCCGTTGAGCCTTTCCATCATCAATTACCGCACGGAATTAAATCCTCGTTCATACAATGTCCCGGTCGGTCAGGGGTTCGGCACTGACTGTCAACCCCTAAGTATTCCAACTCTATGAAATCTTGTACTCAGGAATGGATCAACTGGAAAACTCATTTTTCAATTATCCTATCTACCTTGGCCAAGGATTTAGAGTACTATCTATAGGACATTCTCTCTCTCCTACCGAGAGTGAACGATCCCCTATTGTCCGCTCAATTGCCTCCACCAGGTTTCCCATATACCCAATCCATTAACTATATAGGACCACAACACTAAGTGATCCATTAGTCAATAGTCAAAGTACATAGTACACTTGGCAAGACATCTTTGGCGACTCAAGTCAAAGATCCAATCGTGCTATTGAGAAGTAAGAATAACCTGATAGACAGTTCGGTAAGATACCGATCAGGTTATCCTAAATTAGTCAGTTCAGTGAACTCATTCCACTAATGAGCACCTTTGTGTATATCTCAGTGTCCCCACACTGATGACCAATGAGATCGGTCATTCTCATCATATGAGAAGACATCACACACACTAGTCTATCCGGATTCTTGATGTCCCGTCTCAAGGATCCTATGACTAGGAACATTTAGATCATGTACCTCTAGATGATCGATCTCATTATCATGATCTCATCATGATTCAATCATCATTGCATGTGATTTAGGACTTCATTATGATATACGCTTATAATAAAAGCTAATAACGAAGTTTTGTCTATTTAATTGAATGAGATATTCCTAAAAATGTCGAATCATATCATATATGATTGGCTTGTAGGGTATACATTTCTATCAGCTAAGTCCTAAGTTGATATCTCTGATGAGGCCATATATACTAGGTTCAAATATTTCTTTAGATGGAAATGATTGATGGAGCGAGATTTCCATTTCTCTGATGTTTGATGTTCTTGTTATCAGCCAGATTGATTTGTTCTCATTTAAGAGATGAAAAAAAATAAAGAGCTCAAATAAAAGAAAACAACCCAACTCCCCACCCCCCACCAAAAAATAAGGCCCAAGAGGAATGAGTACTTAAGAGTAGTGATCAAAAGGATAAGTATTTGTAAAGGAAAAGAGAATTCAAACCATTGCCATTCCAAGGAGACTTCACCTCATCCATTATATGTCAAGACTAAGGTGGCATTTGATTTGATTCAACCAAATGTCTACGGGCTTAATTTTATCTCTAATTTCTCTTGGTGGACACAAAATCATAGCTATTCACTTTTGAAAAATAAAAAATATACTGTGTCAATTAAAAATAAGTGGTTTACGACACAATTATTATTGTATCTAAATGTTTTATCAAAGATTTTAATGTCTAATCTTTGACCAGTGATTAGACATCAATTAAGCCAAAGCAACCGAGGCCTAACATTTGGAGTTTCAATCTTTTGTAAGAGGATAGACATTTCAAAATCTTCAAAAAATTATCCAAAATACCTTCATAGTTTTCTTATAAATTTTAACATTTATTTTGTTGGATAGAATCGATCTATTTATGTAAAGATAGAACTGAGCTAGTTAGATGTTAGATTTGATAATCAAAGTAGGACAAAAGGTCCCTTGTATAAGCCTTTAATAGTTATCGAACTGAATGGAAGAAGTTTGAGGTGAAACTATTAATTTATCAATTCAACCCAACATGAAATAAATTTTACCAAATCTGATTGACCAATGAACCCACCCCCTCCCTCACTCTCTATAAACTCTTTTCTCACTCTAAAAATACTCTCTCAAGTGTTCAAATAGTGTAATTTCTCTCTCTAAAGTATTTCAAGATTACTCATTTTTTGATTTGTATCAAGATTTCTTAGATATCAATTTCTAATTAATTATATTACTAACCCATTTTTTACGTGTTAATTTTATTCTTTTAAGCTTTTTTAAACATGTCTTATCCAAGCTATGACACTCAAATTCACATAAACTTTATTGGTCGTTCACCCAAGCTTGTGATACATTTTGAATAGTGAGTTGCCCAATACATAATTTGATGACTAACAAAGAACTAAACTTATTCCCACACACCGTTTGAGTAGTAAATTCAGTCTCTAGACTACCATGCCCCTTGCTAAAGTGAACACCTGCAGCTACCGAAGAGGAAGACGGACAAAAAGGAAGAAGAAGAAAATAAAAGGTGAAGAAGATTCATACAAAAGGGTATGGCGGCCGAGCCAAGAAAATAGCTAATAGGGACAAGCATACAAGCTCTCATGGCTAATGAAGAGGAAGAAGAAGAAAAAGAAGATAGGAGGCATGGTAGCAGAGCCATGGAAACACTGGAGAAATTGTAGTGACTTTAGCACCTTAAAATGGGCAAGCGATGCTACAACCATCTTTTACTTATTTTTTCCAATCAGCTTGCTCTACATGACTTAACTCTATACCCACCTAGTCAAAAAAAAGTAAAATATGGTTATAGCATCGCTTGCCCATTTTAAGGTACTGAAGTTGCAACTGTTTCTCTATTGTTTCCTTGGCTTTGCTGTAGCACTACCTGTCTTTCTCATCTTCTTCTTCCTCTTCAGTAGCAGAAGAGCTCGTCTGCTTGACCCTATCCATTGTTTCCTTGACTCTAATGCCGTGTCACCTTTGTGTGAGTTATCTTCTCCTTTTCTTTTCTTCTTCTTTTTCATTTGTCTTCCCTTGTATTTGTACTTCATAAAAATCTTTCTTTTGTAAATATTTTGCTATAAGTATTTCTGACCTTAACCTATACTCAATGTTTAAAAATCTCCGTGTGGTCCTCATTATTTGTGCTTGGTTTAATTTGACTAGATCTCAAATCTCAAGTCTTCCTTGATATTTCCTTAGTTTGTTCTTATCCCCACTAAAAAATATATCTTTTTTATTGGTGGTGGCCCCACCAAAATGAGCAAATTGTTTTGTCCATATTCTTTAAACACCTTATAGGCAATAGGACCATAGCCATTGTATGAAGAGGAATGGTACTGTGTGTTGACCTTATCAACTCAGTCATACCTACTGTAGATAATAATTTAGTTTCGCATCTTTTCAACTTGTCTGTGTTTCTCTCTTGAATATACTTTCATTGTTGACCATTCCGTTTAATTGACAGAGGGACGCCTAGGTAAACTTCATCCTCCTTCATTTATTTAGTTTGTAACTCTTCTTGTATGTCTCTTTGGATAGTTCTTTTGGTGTTTTTGATCAATAGAATTCCAAACTTAGATTTGTTTAAGCTTTGGCCTGATATATCTTCATTTTGTTTTAGTCATTGTTGAACTACTCTTACCTCTACTAGTGTTTCCCTTCCAAAATTTAAGACAACATTGTCATACATAAGATGCATTATTGTTGGATAGTTTCTATTTATGTGTGTGCCCTTAATAACACCCCTATAATTTTGTATCTTCGGACGGTTTGAAAAAACTTAAGTGCCTAAGATGAAAGATATAGAGAGATTAGGCAACCTTGTCTTAGACCTTTTCATGGTTTGATGAAACCAACATTATTCCTATTTATGTTGACTGAGAATGAAGTGGTTCTAACACATTCCATGATGAGCTTAACTGCCATGTTGCTAAAAGAATGATACATGAGCATTTTTGAAGAAACCCCCATTCCATCTTGTCATACGCCTTTTAAATATCTAGCTTCATTACAAAATCTCCCTTCCTGCCTCTTTTTTGGCTATGAAGTGCAATATTTATCTAGCAATAATTATATTATCAGCCATATATCAGCTTGGTATAAAAGTTACCTAAGACTTAGATATAAGCTTGGGGATTATGCTTTTAATTCTCTTGACAAGATTCTTTGTGATTATCTTCATAGAAGTATTGCACAAGCTAATAGGATAAAAATCATCTTGAATGGTTGGGTGCTAAGTCTTTGGGATAAGAGCTATGATTGTATGATTCAAGGAATTAGGGATGGTTGTTGTATTGAAAAAGCCTTGGACAAGTGCTATCAGGTCTTCTTTAACAATATTTCAATTCTTTTGGTAAAATTCTGAGGGTAACCACTTGGCCAGAGGGCTTGTTCCATTTCATGCTAAAAAGTACCTCTTTGATTTTCTTTTCTTGAGAAATAGCAACCAATCTTTCATTTTCTCCTCAATTTATTGTTTGATTGACTTGCATTAGTGGTTGTGGCCATCTTTCATCTATCCATGATCTTGCAAACATGTCTTGAGATAACCAATGAAGACTTGACTGACTTCCTCTTGTTTTGACTACCAAATTCCTTCTTGATTTTTAATGTTAGTTACTTTTTTCTATATCCTTTGATTAATTACTTTTCTGTAAAAAAATTGTGCACCTTTTTCCTTAGGTCATTCAATGACATTTTGATCTTTGTCTCCAATAAACGGATTCTATGTCCTATGACCTTTGGAGTTCATTGTCTAATTGAGCTTATTTCTTGATATTATCTTCATTATTGGTTTTCACATGTAACATTTGATTTATCTCTCAATGCTCCTAATTCTATTCTTTAAGTTTTCAAACAATCTCTTGATCCAAGATATTAAAGTTTTGGCCACTCTTTCTTGCTTAATATCAAACTTCTCATGTTGATTCTTACCCCCACTCCAAATTTCAGTCAAATAATTTTTAAAAGATGGATGTTAAAGCCAAACAAGTTCCAATTTGAAAGCTTTTCCTTGGTTTCCAAAAGAGCTATTTTGAATTCCCCAATGCTCTATGTAGTCGTTCCCTAATTTTGAAGTTTGTAACTTTTTCCATTAGACCAAGTGTATGTTGGACTTTCTGGTTTTATATGACATGGTGGAGCATTGTCCATAAAAGTTCTGAAGTCCCTAACATTTCGCTGGTTGAAAATTGAGCCTCCCATTTTTTTCATCAGCTATAACAATGGAGTTCTTATCTCCAATAATACAAATGGGATCAATCTGGGTATGAATGAAACTTTCTGTTGGTGTGCATATCATAATTAAGATCCATGTCTTTAAACCATCAATGCCATTTACTTTGATTGCTATCTAGTGTTCGTTTGATGACAACATAACGAGTTATATTGTGTCCTGCCACCATAGCTATAAGCCTCTTAATTTTTCATTAGAATCATTCACATGCCAATTCTTAATATTTCTCGTCTTAAAAAGCTCTTAGTGACAACTACCTTGCATTTAGTTTCAGACAAAAAAGTAACATGAGGATTTATTGAATGGATTATTTCAACCATATAGGAAATTTTATGAGGTCCATTCACCCCCTAACAGTTCCAGGTAATAATCTTCATTTGGACTTTAGTGATTATTTAAGGCTAGCCGCTAGCACCACCTCTTTTCCCTTGTTGTTGTCCTTGACACCTATTTTCTATTTTGGAATATTTGCCTCTTACCTTGGGTATTGTCTGATGTAAAATCACTACACATCTGCATTATTTCTCTAGAAGTTTGAATTGACTTTCTGATAATACTTGGCTCTTGGTTGGTTTCTGAGGTGTCATTCTGTTTTGCTATTTTTGCATTAGCTCCATGGGAATATTTGACTGACCATACTTATAGTATTTAATTGGTTGTGAATATAACAATGATATTTTTTATTTTTTCTTGGGGCTAATTCTTGGTTGCCAAGGAATTATCATATGTCTATTCTCCTGTTGGTTACCTACCATCATTTGAGAGAGAACTTGTGCCCCTTCGGATTCACTATTTTTTTATTTAATACAACTCATACTTTGGTTGTTTGGCATTTTAAAATGTGGGGACAATTTTTCTTCTATTGGACTAGTGTGATCACTTTGTGTGTTAGTGCCTTATTGCTGAGATTCCCTTGACTACTTATTAGCGTTATCAATTCTCACATCATTTACTCCTTACTTTCCATATTTTTTTGATTGATGTTGCCTAGACCTGAGGAGCTGTCTATTTCAGTTTTTCCTTCAACCATGTCAATCCTAAATGTTCATTTGCAACCAGATTACTTTTGTTATTGACTCATATCCAAGGTCCTACTTTGAATACTATAGCTTTTCTCATTTCTTCTTTAAACCTATTAGCTTTCGATATTTTATTTTATTTTTCAATGTCTTTCAATAACTTGCATTTTCCTTCATGACCAAGCATTGCACAAATTTCACAAATTTTTAATAACTTGTTATTTCAAAACTTTTAAGTCTTCCTTTGGATGCCTAATATTGACTTGGGTTCATAGGGGTTCGGAAACATCCATTTTAAACTTAATATTTTTAAAATAACTCCATCCATCTACCTATTCTCTCAAGGGTTCATGGACTTCACCGATCGTATTGCCCAAATCCATGACAATTTTGCTATTTAGCATTTTTGTTAGGTGGTCATAGATTCAGACCAAAAAATCAAATTGTTAGAGAAAGTAGTTTGAAGGTGTTGTGTTTGGTTTTCCTTTTGTCACTAGAACTCGATCTTCATTAAAAAACCAAGATGCTATCCAAATAATTTTGTCTACTTTTTCTTCATCATAAAGTGTAATGTAGTAATTATTGTTAGGGTACTCTAGAAAGCTCCAACTCCCTTTTGGGTTCCACATTTTCTTCTCCAACCTAGGTATTGTAAGGAATTGTCTTAAAAATTTTGGTGCAATGGAAATATTGATTCATTTGAATAGTATGGTCATTGTATCAATCAAAATGGAACATCAAAATTAGGAACCGAATTAGAGACAAATCTAAAATACCTTCTTGGGATTTAAAAAGTCTCTCATGATTGGAGAATTGAACATATCACATCCTCAAGCCATCCAAGTTCATGGTCTCAAACTGCATTCACACGAACTTTCTTTGTATACAAGTTATCCTGTACATTGGACCTTCCGACTCATTTCGGAGGAGCTCCATCATGAAAAAATGTGCTCCATAGAGAGAGAGAGGGGGGGAGGAGGAGGAGGTTGGCCATGAAATTGGTTTCATTGTCTTGTTAGGATTTGGCTAAATTTACTTATATTTATAAGAATTAGAAGTTTTCATAAAAAAAATTAATTTCTTTAAATTACTTCAATACCTCTATATTTATGGATCAATCTTTATATGTATGACCCACTAGGCCCAATCGTCCATTTAATTGAAGCCTAATTAAAATAACAACTTATTTTAAATTAAATGTGTTATCTAATAATAGATTTAATGATTTTTCAATCACGAAGGGTACAAGTCACATCCCATAATCTTAAATGACTTTGAGAAAGATATTATCTCCATTGATCATTTTCATCATCAGTTATCACATGAATATAAACTCCCATTCATCTAATGCCCTAGTCATATAGGGATACAACATTAACTGCCAACCCTTAATATACCGACACTTTGGGATATTGTATTCAAAATCAGATCAATTGAAAAACTCAATTTTTAATTATCTTCTTTACCTTGGCTATGGATTTAGAGTACCATTCTATATGCATTCTTTCTCACTTACCGAGAGTGAACGATCCATTGTTATATACTTAATTGTCTCCATTGAGTTTTCTTTATACCCTATCTATTAACTCTATTGGACCATCGTCTCAATGATCCATAAGTCAATAGCCAAACCACAAGATACGCCCAATAAGACATCTTTGGCGACTTAAGTTAAAGGTCCAACTATACAATCTTGATGATAGATTACCATGATAGATAGTTAGGTAAAAAAACTATTCATAGTTTTTAAATCGGTCAATTCAGTGAACACATTCCACTAATAAGAACATGAATGTGTATTTTAGAATCTCCACATTAATGACTAATAAGATCATTTATCCTTATTATATAAGAAGACATTACATATATTAGTCTATCCAGCTCCTTAATATCTCGTATTAAATATCCTATGAATAGGAATATTTAGATCATGTACTTCTAAATGATTGATCACATTATCATGACTTATCATGATTCAATCATCATTACATATGATTAAATAACTTCATTACTATGTACACATTGAATAAGAGTAATTAACAATGATATGTCAATTAATTGAATGAGATATTTCAAGAATTATTAAATCATATAAAATTGATTAACTTGTATAACATATATTTCTATCAAGTATATGATACGTTCCAAATAGAATAGTTCAAAATGTTACATAAGAAGTGGCCCTAGAGTTTCTGCTTACTTGATGGTCCAAGATTATTTCTTCTTTTAATATGAATAAGTATATTCCCACTTAACGGCCTGTTTGGTTAAAGTTTTAAAAATAATACTATATCAATATTGATATTGATATTTTTAAAGATTGGAGTATCAATATCAAAAGTGATAGTATCAAATCTCTTTAGGTGTTTGGTAATACTATATTAATATAAATATTGATATTAGATGTTTGGTAATATAATATCAATATCAAAATCATTATTAGGTACTTGATTGATTAAAGAGTCAAAATTATTATTAATATCAAAATAAAACACTAATATCAAAATATATTATTAAAGATATAAAAATATTAATACTATTTACAAAAATAAAAATATATGCTTATAAAATTTAATTTAAATAATAAAATAAAAATAAAAATAAGAAAAAATGATACAAAATTTACAACTTCCAACAAATTGAAATGTCAAAATGATAAAAATGATTCAATTACAATAGACGAATGGCACTATAATGCAATTATAGTTAGTTAAACTTAAGGCAAAAAATTATTATGCACTAGCCCAACCATGTTACTAGTTTGAAAACTTAAATGACCCACATAATATTGTGCAATTTTGACAAAAAAAACAAAAATTCAACGTATAAATTCTCTTCTTCAAGATATGCACTTTTTCCGGATCTATAAGAGCTACTAGATTTGTCAAAGATGATACTACCTATAACCCGTAAAATATTATAAATGTGACAATGTGAATCTCAGATAAGAACAAATAAACTGCAAATGAGAAATGCAATATCAACAAAGATAGTGCAATCTCATGAGGAAATCAAAATTCTCTTTTAAAAATACTAAATTTCACAATACTTGACTAGACAAAGGAATGCATTCTTGCTGACATTTTTAACCTGACACATTGAAAGTCCAAATTAGATAAATGATATTCATTGAAAGTGTAGATGAGACCCGTGTACTTTGCACTAGCAAGAGGTGTGCCTCTCTGCCAATGTCAAGGGCACCAAAGTGAGCACAGGCAAAGACGACAGCCGCCATCATCAGGGCTGACATTGGCACACCTCATCTCTTCAAATGTCTTGAGTGCCTCCTTAAATTGCTTAGTCCGAGAATAACATGACACCATGATTGTCCATGACAACAAGTCCTTTCCCAGCATATGTTCGAAGAGTGAAGCAGCTGACTCAGCATCTCCAGATCTTGCATACCAGGCAATCAATGCATTCCAAGACACGGTACTCCTCTTTGACATTTCATCGAACAAGTTTCTTGCCGACCGAAGGTCACCGGCCTGTGCATGTGCCAACATCATCGTGGTCCAACAAACAACATCTCTCACGGTCATTTCATCAAACAGATTCCTCGCCTGGCCGATCTTCCCTAATTTGGCATAGAAGTCGATCAATGCGGCCTGAATGAATATGTAAGAGCAAAAGGCCACCTTCCGAATCAACCTTCCGAATCTGACTGTGCACTGCCTTGGCGAACCCAACCGCCGGCATCTGTGTGCAGGCTCACATGATAGCTGTGAAGGTATGACTGGTGGGACTTCTGGACAGCCTACGCATTCGGACATACAGCTCAAGTGCCCAGGCCGGTAGAGCGCAAAGGACGAAGCCCCGATGGCATTGTAGATGAAGACATTGGGAGGCCATCCATCCGCCGGAACACCACCAGGGCACAATTTATGCAGGGGAAGCAGGCACATGCATCGATGAACTGGTTGGCGAAAGAGGAGTCTTGATGGGCATCTTCCTTGCCATTAGCTGCATGAATAGCTTCCAAATCCCTCAGAGATAAGCAACCCAGCAACCGGAAGGTGATGCGCTACTTGCCGTGAAAAAGAATCGGGTGCAGTCACGCGTAGCTCGCCGTAGTTTTTGATCAATGCTCAATCACAGAAGATAACTTGCTACAATGTGTGATTCAGGAAAAAGGAGTGTGGCACCAATGGTGGCGAGGGTTTTCGGAAAGAGTGAGTGCGATTGATGGTAATGTCAAAATTGGCGATCGAGAGATCGAGAGATCAAGAGAGAGAGAGAGAGAGAGAGAGAGAGAGAGAGAGAGAGATGGGGTTGGCTGATGGAGGAGAGGACTTGACCTTGGCCGAGGAGAGGCTAGAGAGAGATCGAGAGAGAGAGATGGGGTTGGCTGATGGAGGAGAGGACTTGACCTTGGCCGAGGAGAGGCTTTGCATTCACAGCGAGTGCTTCACTTCGTAGTGGAGAGAGCTTCATCTCGACAAAGGCGGCTTTGCATCGAGAGTTTCACGGAGAAGAGTATCGATTTCAATACAGGTCGGCACCTGTATTGATTTTGGATCTTTTTTGAACGACCAATTTTAAAACTAATATTAATACCCAAACACCTTATTATATCATGTATCAATATCAATTTTAAAATTAATATCAATACAACTACTTAATATTGTTACCAAACAGGCCCTAAAGCAACTCCTATGCTTATATTTTTTGTGGTTCCTAAGATGTAGTTCTAGATAAGGAGTTAAGCTTATGAATCTCAACCTACCTATGAAATTTCACACGCGACCCAATCACATTTAATATTTATCTTATGATGTCATTGGCAATGCCATTTGCCACTTTAAAGATACAATTGACCAGGGTGCAGTTTGATTGCTTGAAAACTTAATCCAAATAACTTCTTAATTAGCCGCTTGTACCACAATAAGACCTTAAAATCAAGTTATAAATTTTATTTTCTATTGCTTAGTCTAATCTCTCTCTATATTGATAAAACTAAGAGCAAAATAAGTATCATGGTTTCAGCTAAAGATTAAGTTGATTAAAAAGTACATATGAATTGTAATAGTATTAAACATCTCTATATGAGGCGAAAAGTGAAGTTAATTTACACCTTATTTGGTAATAGTGTCAAACATATCTATATCACTACTAATTTTAAATTTGATATTCTGTTAACAGCGATTTAGAAATTTGTAGTACTAACGAGACACTACTTGCAACACAAGTTATATTAATTTTGTCATTTATACTTATCTTCTAGAAATATCAACATTAAAATTGATTTAATAATTCTAGATATCTAGGGATTAATCTCAGTTTATGGGGTGTTTGGTTGCATGATAATTTTTTGTACACTTTCATGATAAAAAATTGTATTAAAATAAAAAGTGAACCAACTCATGACATAAAATCATCATGTTTGGAGAGAGTGATAACCAAAAAAGAATAACTACCATACATGACCAAACAAAGTGGGGGACCACAAGAAAAAAAAGAAAGAGGTGAGATCCGCTTTTTTTTGTTTAAGAAGAAAATCACTTTCAAAATATAAAATTGTCATGATAGCCAAACACTTCTTTTAACAAGTTTTCTTACAATCTTTAAAAATTAAAATAAAAATCTCCCTTATCATGCAACCAAACACCCCATTAGCCTCTTAAGTATCTCTAATTCTTAGTAACTTTTTAAAATTAGTATCTCTGACTTTAGAGCATTATTTTATTTAGATATATAAAATATATTTATATATACTATTTTTTGAACTACTTTTTGACTAAAGAGTTGATTGATTAATGAATATGTCTTGATCAAATTAAGCATTTTTAACACAAGATAAAAGATTAGAAAGTAAAATTAAGTTTTCAGCTTTTTAGGATCAACCAAAGTAGGTGCCACCTAAACCAAAAACAAGTCATATTCATTTTGAGTGAGTCGAAAAGGTTGTACTTTAGTGAGTAAAATAAATAGAAATGTCCCTTCTTCCACGTTATCGATGTGGTAGCCACCCTACGCTTGGTTCCATACGTAGAAAAGAGCTCTTGATTTTTCACTTGCACACGCAACTAGAATTGTTTCCTTGCTCCGTAAAGTTTAACTTTTGTAAATATATATATAATCTAATGAGATGATAATATAAATGAGGTGCTTGGCAACTGCAAATAAAAAAATTCTTTGGTTGCTTCTTCGTATGATTTGACAAATAAAAAAGAGAGGTAGAAGGTGACTTCCCATAAACCGACAAACGCCACCATCTCCATATTCATCAGTGCCGTCCTTTTCCCTTGTACATTGTTTAATATGAAGGCCTTTGAGTTTGGGAAATATTGACTTTTAGTCGTATTTTGCGACAATTATTTAAAGAATCTTAAAAAATTGCCAAAAAAATAAAACTTGAAATTTGTAACTCTACACTCCTCTTTGGCATGATGCCCCTTGTCCCCCCCACCCACACCCCCATCCATGGTCAAGCCCCCAAGGGATGTAAATAAGTAACTTCAACATCTTGTGATAGCTCAAGAGAAGCATTTGATGATGGCTACCTTAAACTATCGCCAACAACAGTTTTAGGTGTTGCAAACTCAAAAAAAAAAAACCCCAAATCCAGGGCACACTCATATAGCATAGTTGTCGAAAATCATTAAGCCACCGTAATGACTCAACGCTCTCTCTCTCTGCTCACGCTCAAACATATCCCCGCAGATGATTTTTGCTACCCCTCGCCACCGCTTTACTGTTGCTATCATCTATCATCGCAGTTGTTGCCCTTGACTCACCGGATCTCCTCTTTTAGGTATGAAATGAAACCATAACATGATTTTGTAGAGTTATTTTCATTCGTTTAGAATCTATAAAACCATTAGGTGTTCTCTCAATATAGAGGTTTTGAGGTTGTTTATTTTGGTTCTTTCTCATTTAGAATATATAAAACTCAATGTATATCTCAATCTATCAAGTCATATGCATGCATCACTACAATAAAATATGTTACTAGCCACGATATAATAGTGACGACTTCAAAAAAAATCATTGTCAATATGATTAGTAATGAAAGCTTGCTAATAATCATCGCGCTCACACAAGAATTGACAATGGCTTAAAAATGGCCATTGTCGCTACACAAAAAACTAATGACAGTTAAGAAAAGTTGTCGCCAAAATCCATATTTGCGACGGCTTGAACGGTCACAAAAATAGTATAAGAAACCCAAACAAAGCTTTTGACGACGTTTAGGTGAGAATTGACGACAGTTGATTAGCCGCCACAAATACGATTGACTAGAGATGGTTGCAGCCATTGAGAATGGTCAACCATTCAGCAGTGTCACATTGATGACAACAAACACTACTTGCACCGCTAGTGATGAATTGCAAGCTATCACCAATAATTACCTTTTAATAACCCTGTGAGAACTCCTTTCTTCTTCCTAAGGATGGACATTAATTGAGTCAACCCGAAAACCCAAACCGAACTAACCCGAAATTGTCGGTTCAGTTTGGATTGCAAACTGCCTTTAGATCCATCGGTTTCTAAAATGTTCAAACCAATAAAAATCGACCCAAACCACAAACCGAACCCAGCCTTACACCTGCCGCCATGTGGGCCTGCACCCTTGAAACTTTTGTGAAGTCAGAATGCTATGCAATATATGAATAGGTGAACATCCCTTCTCATAACTAATGTGCGACAAATGTGCTTTTTTGAGCATTTGCACATCTCCTTTTTGTCCCACATCATTGGTTCCATAAGACTTGGAACTACAAGACAAGTTTAAATGGCCATGTGCTGTGCAGCCAAGCCACCATTCCAGACCCAATTTAAGATCTTCTTAATGAAGATTAATGAAGATGAAATTGTTAATTAAATATTTTATTATCCTCTATTTTAAGACCGGTAATAGTTGTATGTTTTAAAATGGTTTAAATCGAACCAAACCGATTTAAGTTGGTTTGATTTGGTTCGGGTTGAGGAGAATATACGGTTTGAAAAAAAAAAGATCTTAACCCGGACCGAACCGAACCATGCTCACCCCTACTTCTTCCCCCTCCTCACTAGCGTAAGACACTCTCTCTCTCTCACTCACTGATCGATGTTCCTCTGCTTGATGTTGGTGCTCCCTGATGTCATAACCGCCACCCTCATCGCCTCCTTGGATCTCCTCCTAACTAGATACGAATCCTAGATAAAACCAAACAATACACACATTTATTTTATAGAACTTATTCTTAGGTAAAAAGAAAACCAAGAATTTTTTTCTCGGTGGTTTTCTAATTTTTAGTTATATATATGGTCCATACTTTTTATCATATCTCACATTATTTTATGTCTCAAATCTCTTAAATTTTATTTTAATATATAATTCTACCAAACAATACACACATTTATTTTACAACCAAATAGGACTCAAGGTTCGAGCATCACACGCATTGAAGTCAGGCATTTTTTAAAAAAACTCAATACTATATAATATTTTTTAAGAAACTATTTTTAACCAGACCTGAAATCTACATATCTTATTTATTTATTTTGTGTAATTTCTTTAGGTAAAACCAACCACTAAGTAAGGTTTTAAACCCAAAAAAGAAGATAGAATCCATGGCCGGTTAGATCAATCTAAACCGGTTTCTAGTATGGATTGGTTTAAATGGCCATAAAACACAAAAAAGGAGATAAAACCCAAAACATGGTCGGTTATGCCAATCCAAAATAGTTTCTAGTTTTAAAATTAGTTTGGATTGACTTAAACTGCCTTAAAACCCAAAAAAGGAAGATATGTGTTTTATGTTTATTTAAGCCAACCGAAACTAGTAAGAAGTTTGGATTGACTTAAACGGTCCTAAAATGGGATCTAACCTGACCCAAAAAATGGGTTAAATCCCATTTTATGATGTTACAACTTAATAATCATTATATTTTTATTATGTTATTATGTTATAGATAAAGGGTTTTAGTAAGAGTCGGTGGATGTCTCAGGTCGCTACAGCATCTCAAGGTGATGGATCATAGAGTCACTCAAGTTGATTTCATTCTCTGAGAGACCAACATCAGTCCACACCTACCAGTTCTCAAGATGGTGCTTCATGGCCTACTCTGGCAACACTTGCTGAGCTTGAATCATCTTAGGCTCTTACAACACACTTAGTCAACACCAACATTCGAAGATAGTTCATCTTCTATTTTCAAAAGTAACTATTTTACTAAATCTAATTATAATCATTATACACATATTCATTTTATAATATATTATTATTTTATGGTTGATTAACTACATATACTAGACCTGAGAGAGGCCCAACTAGAGCACATAATGTGCGAACTTTGAACCCTGGTGACACCTTAAATGTCAAGTTGGTAGGGGGTTAAGTGTAGGGTCCTATGGTCGGGAGTTCATCTCATACCTTGGAATATGTAACATAGTGCCTTGTAATTTTGGCAACAAAATTATATCACTTTTCTACAAGAGAAGAAAGACGTCATCTTTCGTGATCTCTAGATAACTTTTATATTCATAATTTTAATTTATACATGATTATTAATAGTATACTATGTAGCAACATGTTTACTATGTAGTAACACTTTACCTCGAGTGGTTTGTATTTATAAATGCAAAACTTTTAAGACACATAGGGGAGATGCAAAGAAAATAAAGAAACCATACAAATAAGAACGTAAGTAATACAATTTATTTCTCATTGTACTCAACAGTTACTAATAAAAACTTATGTTTAGTATTTTATAGGATAGTCATTGGAGGAGACTTGTGTCATTGTGTCTCCGCAATGCAACAATGACCAATGGCATCATATGTGTGATTCTCTACGCTAATGATCAATGAGATCATTTATCCTCATCTTATAAGAATAAAGCACTTTCACTCATATATCTGGATCCTTAATATCATGTCTCAAAGATCCTACTATTGAGAACATTTAGAACACATCTCTAAATTATTGATCTCATTATCATAATTTTAACATGATCCAACCATTATTACATGCGATCAATGACTTCATTACAATATATGCTTCTAACTAGTGCAAAGTAATGAAGATATGCGAATTAATTGAATAGCATATTTAAGAAATGTCAAATCATATAAAATATCATTAGCTTACAAAGCATACATTTCTATCATGTGGTCCATAAGAAGATAATTGTGAAGAGGATTCAATGTTTAAATTAGTTAGCCATCAATTGATATGCAAACATGAGCCTAGAATTTGGACGAAAAGAGAATAAAATTTAATTCATACATATGTCTTGAATCAAATTGATGATGTAACTATTTTCAGCGAGAGCATAGTGATGCTCTTATTAATAGAGTAATTAAAGAACAAAACTTTCAGTATGGTTCAGATATCACATTCGAAAGTTAAGAGACATAGGTTCTTCTATGTATACTAAAAAACTTGAGATATTATTGCTCAGTCTCTCAAGATATGCATCATCATTATCTAAATATATTTTCAATGTATTCATATTTTGCATAATGGGTTTATATTCCACCAAATCAACTCAAATATGTGATATCATTGTGAATGTTGAACTTCAATCTAGCTGTGACGATAATTATGAATGAATAGTAGATATGATTGAGATATCCATTGATAAGAATAATTATCAAATATTATTTGAATGCTAATGGTGGGATGTGTATAATAAAAATCAAAATTTTAAAATTAATGATTAAGGATTTATATCATTAAATACAAAAAATTAGAGACCAATGAACTATTTGCACTTGCAAATCAAGTGGAAAAAGGTTTATTTTTTATTTAAATGACAACTTAAAAAAGGGATAGGCAATACCGATAAAATCTCTATTTCATAAGTATTATAATATATCTTAAAATAAAAATGATAAGAAGTAGAAATATATCAAAAAGAATTTTTTGATGTACCTATAATGATTGTATCAAATGATGAAGATGTACAACGACAAGAAACTTAACTAATACAAGTAGAATTTTAAAAGTATATTATTAATTAAATATCAAATTAGGAAGCAAGGCAAACAAAAACTTCAAGAATCATAATCTCATTGCTTGAATCAACTTGAAACACATATACATGTTGATAATTGAGTGTTTTGATTGGATGAAAGCCACAATTGAGTTTTTAATTTTATTTTTAAGTCATAATTGGGCCATACTTGTGAATATATTTGTGTAGGATAATTAGTAGACTTAAATTTTATTTTCTGCAACTTACTATATTTTCCCATAACTTAATTAAGTCACTAGATCTACCCTTATCAGATCTGGTGACTTAAGTCATAGATACGCCAGATCAAATCTGACCTAAGCCCCTAGATCTGCATCTTCCTAAATTAGTGGATCTTGATCTAATCCAGATTAGTCTATTCATTGGAAGAATTTTTAGTGATTGAATCCATCCTTACTGATTCCCACGACTTAATTCATAGATAGGTCAATCCAACCTAGATCGAGATCAGATCAGTTGGATTAGTCAATTTTTTGGGGTTAAGTGATCACCTGATTTGATCTACATCTTCTCATGTCAAGATCATATCCGCTAGATTGACTACTTCTCTAGAAAGATTTTAGGTGACCTAAGTGATGAATAAGTTGATCCAATCTAGATTGATTGGTATCAGATAGGTCAGATCGGTAGAATTTTTCAAGCCATCACGATCTTCACTCTCTCCACCACTAGTTTGACAACGAATCTAAGTTCACTTATCTCAGTGTCAGACACTCCTCTTATTCACTTTCATCTAAAAAAGTATCCCCACCTCATCCCGGGTCTACCTCCTCTACTTCTAGTTTAGCCCTATTAAGGACATTCCTCGTAAAAGATGGTTTTAAGTCCCACTTTCCATCTATTCACCACCACCACCTTGTTGTGAAATCACCCCCGTTGTCTCGTTGCCAAATCACTGCCACCTTGCCGCCAAACTACCGTTGCCGCCAAACCTCCACCACCTCTAAGAAGGGAAGACAAGATCCGCAAAAGGGGGAAATGGAAAGAAGGGAAGTGAGATAAAACTCATATAGAAGCCGGACTATTGATGACCAACTTATGTGACACGTTGTAATTGTTTACCCATAAGTCATGGCAAACGACTCCGACTTTAAAGTCAGTTAACTTTTAACCGACTTTAAACTCATCCAAAAGAGGGTTAAGGGTGGATGTTAATTAAGTCAAATGGTTTTTATATAACATTTGGGTTGAAGTTGGAGTTCTAAATTTTAGCTTCGACATTTTGCGTTAAAATTGGAGTTCGAGACACTAACTTTGTTCAAAGTATGTTATTGTTGAAACTAAGAAAATTTAGTGCGTTAGTTTTGTAAATAAAAAAATGTGCTACTTAAAAAAAATCTCAAAGTTTCGTTCTGATCATTGTTGGGATATGAATTTTGGTAACTTCTCAACTTCAGCATATAAGACGTGCTATATTTCCCCAGCGAATTACTTGTCATTGTGAAAAGAAATTAATACTGTTTTTCTCGATATGAATAATTTTAGAAAGGGTGCATTTGATTCAAAATAAAAAGGTATGCTAGCGGTCGGGCAACTTTACTTTTGACGAGAATAAGTTTCCAAGAAAAAAATTTATATACAAAGCAGTTGTTTGGTACGCGAAATATTATAATTTTTTTCCGAAATCATCCTATATATCCAGTTCTTTATCAAAAGTGTTTATGGAGTGTTTGGTTGCATGATTTTTTGTACATTTTTATGATAAAAAATTATATTAAAATAAAAAGTGAACCAACTCATGATATAAAATTATCATATTTGGAGGGATGTGATAACAAAAAAAGTAACAACTATCCATGACCAAAAAAAATGGGAGACCACAAGAAAAAAGAAAGAGGTGAAACCCTCTTTTTTGTTTAAGAAGAAAATCACTTTCAAAACATAAAATTGTCATGGTTATCAAACACCTCTTTTAACAAGTTTTCTTACTATTTTTAAAAATTAATACAAAAAGATCCATTATCATGCAACCAAACACCCTGTTAGACATTAAATTTTAAATTTTATTTTTATGCATGACTCATTCCGGCATCTACTAATCTCATGTAGCATTTTAGACCTGGTGACTCAATCTCAATATGTAAAATAGACACAAGTATTAATATGTAAAACAGTCTCAGAAAAGCGTGTTTTATTCTAACTTTTTCTATGATCTTCAAATTATTACCTCCATTTTATTCCAATTTTGACTCTGTTATATATCGAAATCAAAATCAAAATCAAAATCGATGCTTTTAAAATATGTATTTAAAATTACTTTTGTTTAAAAAATAAATAGATTATTATTATTATGTAATTAATAAAATTTGTTATAATCTCTTTAAAACTTTGTGTTTATCTGTTTATCAGATTATACATCATGTTTTATAATCTATTTATTTTTGTTTATGTATGATGATTTTTATCTTATCGGATTTCATTTACAGCTGTCCAATTAGGAGGTCGGCCCAGTTGGGACGGCCAGCCTTCTTCTGCCAGCTGGCCGCCTCGTACCCTCGTGTCTGGATCTCATTCCATGTCGGTGGACCCTCGTCCCCGCTCGGCGCTACTGGATAACAACGACGTAAAATAATAATTAAAAATACCAAAATCGGATTTCTTTCTTCTTTTTTTTGGGGGGATAACAGGCCGCCGAACAAATTCTTCTTTTTCTCCGTTGGTTTTTCATTTGAATTATAAACGAGTGATAACAAAATCATAATTTTTTGATAAAATTAAGAGATTTCGATTTTAGTTCCGATAATTTTATAATCATTATGTTTCGATTTCGATCCGAATCTGATTTCGTTATAAAAATTATAACTGAATTTGATAAATTTTTAAATATATATTAAATATTATTTTTTGTTTAAAAATAAGTTAATAATTCATATATAATTATTAAAATTTGATATAATCTCGTTAAAATTTTATTTTTATCATTTTATCGAATTATATGTTATATTTTATAATTTATTTTATTTTATTTATATATAATTATTTTTATCAAAAATTGAATTAACGAAGGGAAATTAGCGAATTTTAATTTTGATTCCGCTAATTTATCGAAATATCCGATTTCAATTCTGATAATTTATAAGATACAAAAATAATTTTAAATCTGTTAATTTTTATCGAAATAAAATTAAAATGTTGAAATATTAAATTTTGTTTACACCTTTATTTTTTATATTTAAATAAATTATAACCGGCAAGCGAGCGCATTTATGTACGTTTCCATTTTTACTCGCATCCTTGATTTCTTGACGGTTGAGATAGACCAGCTTTCATAACAATTTATATTTTCTTCTGAGATATAGCAAGTTTACCTGAATTACAAGTTTAAGCTCAAAAATAGTGAGCATACGAATGTGAATTGTGATGAATAGTGTCTGCGTGTACGCCATTTTATATGTTTTAAAAATCACATACTGGCATACGTTATATTAATTCCTGTTTAATATTCTAATTTCCATGTCCAGAGACGGCAACAAATTAAATTAGTGACAATTTTTGTTAAAGACAGTGATGAAAAAGTAACATATATAATATATTTTTAAATAAATATAAGATTAATTAATATGTAAACATCTTAATCAAACTAAGTAGTCAATTTTGATCCGACAAAAAAATTAGACATAGAATTAATAAGAGTTTGATTTTTTTTTTAGATTCTAAGACAAAACAAACACTTTCTCTTATTAAAAGCATTATATGTTTAATTAAACTCGATTTGTTAAGTTGTTCACTTACTTATCAAGTTGGGTTGAAATTTGAACTTGAATAAAATTTTAAAGACTTGAACTTGTTTATGAAACTTAAATATGAATCACTCGGAGCCCAGTTTAAATTTGATTAGGTTTAATTTTAACTTATTTAGTATATTTATTATAATATATGATTATTAAAAAATATTTTAAACTAAATATTTAATCAAATAATTAATCGAATCAGTTTTCTAAGAACATATATACATATAAAAGAACTGTAAATATTATTTATTTATCAAATTATCTTATAATTTTAAATGCGGACAGAGACGGAGGGACCCGGAAGTCAGAGACTACTACACTACTCAAGATCAAGACCTTCCTCCATTCGCGGTTGCAGACGGGAAGAGTAGCTCCATCACCACCACCATCGTCACCGCAATCAAACTTCTTCTTCGCGCATACACAGACTTAGATCGGGCTTGTCCTTCTCCTGGCTCTAATGGATAAGACCACCCAGCCTCCTCCCGCAGACACCACCGCCAACCCATCTGCACAGACGCGGTGCGCCGCCGCCAACAGCAACAGCAACAGCAGCAACTCTGCCTCCATATACAACAGCCTCAGGCAGCTCAATAAGAGCTCATACAAGATCTCTAAGCCCGCCTCAAGGTCGAGCGGTGATGGAAGCAGCGGCACCGTCTCTTCTGCTTCCGAAGTTTGTGATTCCAGCAATCCAGGCGGTGGCAAACCCCAGACACCTCCGTTGTCGGCGGCTTCAGCCAGCCAGCAGCCTCTGCCGCAGCCTCCCGTCTACAACATCAACAAGAACGATTTCCGGGAGGTGGTCCAGAAACTCACCGGCTCCCCCGCACACCAGCCGGGTTCGCCCTCTCCGCCTGCGGTCCCAAAGCCCATCGCTGTTCCCGCCGGCGGCGGCGCGACCTCGTCTCGCCTCCAGAGGATCCGGCCGCCGCCGCTCCCTGACCTTGCCCTCCGCCCGCCGCCTCCCGTGGCTCTCCCCGCCGCGTCCAGCTGGCGAACGCCGCTGTCGCCGCTGCCGCCTCTCCCCACGGTGAGCGCGGCTGCGGAGTCGCCGATCTCGGCCTACATGAGGTGCCTTCGGAGCGGGTCTGTCCCTTCGCCGGGGGCTCCGCCGTCACCTCTCTCCTTCGGCTGTATCCCGTCACCGCGGTCAGCTTACCAGATGATGATGTCGCCACCCGGGTTCCTGCATCCTACGTCGCCGCGGTTGCCTATGCCAAGCCCAAGGCGGAAGGAGCAATGAACTCCAAACAAAGGAAAGATAAGATCTAGACGTGCGACAAAGTTGGTGTCTCTCGGTTGCTGCAGGGAGGAGGTAGTGGTGTCCCCGCCGAAAATCGTTTAAAGAGGTGCCTCCAACTTGTTTGTTCTTCATAAGCTGTATATAGGTTGTTTCAAGTCTCAAATGGAGATGCCGTTTATGTTCACAGGATTATTCTTCATTTCTGTACATAAAATGGATGGATTAGCATTCTGCTCTCTAGACAATGTTGGATGAACGTCTGTTTGAATAGTGTGATAAGAATCACATTTCTCTTGATTGTGCAATCCTCTTTTCTTCTTTCTTTTGTATGTGGGTGGAGACGACCACAAAACTTGTAAGATTTCAGATAAGATTACCAAGATTGTGCTTCTTTTGGGTTCTTCACATATTCGGTTGTATCATGCCTTGTTGCACAGGATTATATGATGACAATTGACTTTAACTATCACTTACTGGTATAAGTCCTGTGTGCCTGTTCCTTGTAGGAGTGCTTTGATTGGTGCTCTACAATAACCCACTTGCTGCTACCTTGCCTGGTGGTTTTCTCTTCTGACTTATGGTCATTGCGGTATTCATTTAGGAGCTTGGATAAGATATCACATTCAAAGACTGTTGATAAAGTTCCGCATCCTTCTATTAGGTCTGTTGTTTCCATGCTAACATGTGTGCTTTAAGATGTGTTGCTATTCTGATTAGCCACTGTATCTATGCTGGCACACGAAAAGTTGTGATAAGTGGCCAACTCCTGATTAAATAATTTCGAGCAACTGTCCTTGGCTACTATTTGTCATTTTATCCCTGGGAAGTAACAATACTTTCCCATCGGGAGCAGCTTGCTTTTTTCATTAAGTGCATGCAAAACATACATGAATATATATTTAAATAACCGATGAAGCATGGCATTTCACAATGCTTAGTGTATCAAACTTTGTTTATCTGTTATTTATTGTGCCTAGGGTTTGTTTTCTTGACAGAAAATGAAGCAACTCAGTGATTTTTTTGTGCCAGTAAGTAAGGACTCTGGTTTCTTTGCCTCCTGTTTTGGTTTAAGCATCTCTATGATGAACTTCTAACATGTAAACAGTGTGATGTTCTATCTAGATATTAGGGGTTGTCTCAAACTATAGTTGCCAATGCAACCAAGGTGGTCGGGGAATTTTAATGACGATGCATCCACTTAGGTGATTGGGAGATGAAGGTAGAGGAAGAGGAGGGCTTGGCTGAAAGAGTGAGACTTGGGGCAGAGATAAGTGGAGTGACTCAAGTGTGTGTGTGTGTGTGTGTGTGTGTGAGAGAGAGAGAGAGAGAGAGAGAGAGAGAGAGAGATGGCGGAAGGAATGCTTGGATGATACATATTAAAAGAGAAACAACGAGACATGGGGAGAAGGGAGGAAGAGGAAAAAAACAGAAAAAATGAGATAGGAAACAGAGAACTATGTATCTAAGAGGCCTAATGGAGGATCAGCAATAGCAGATATTGGTAAATGATGTGGAAACTACGGTCAAAGGGGAGATCAACAAGCTAGTGGCAAAAGTACAAGCAGTGACAGCTGTACCCGTTGCCCTTCAGAAAGGTGCCCTTGCACCTTACCCTGCAGAAGGCACCTTGGTGCTTAGGTGCTGTCTAAGTGGTGCTTAGGTTGGTGCCTTAACATCTACAATTAAGAAATCTGAAATTCATGATTTGTCATATGACTTTGTATAAGTATTTTTCCCTAGGATTTATACTTGGGCTTTGGTCTAATTAGAATAGATACACTTGAGGGAGCTATGAATGGCTTGTCCCGTCTCTCCTACTCCTTTTTTTATTCTTGATTTCTCTTCTCTTTATCCTCCTCCTCTTTTCCCTTCTCATATATGCATATTGTCTGTGCAGTGTCCTTGGACAAGTGCAATGTATTGCCTTAACTTATCTTCCTGTCTGTGCCTGCCTTAAATGCTGTACCAAAATACATGTTGACAAAAGCACATTCAACATCACCCTCGAGATTAGAGGGAGTTGTCGTAGGTCATGTTATAGCTGTTTCTATGCATTCGGCAGAGAAAGTTACCTTCGGCATGTCAAATTTATGGTGTTCTCATGTTGAGGTGATTGGGCACACTGTCATACCTTGGTCCTGTTAGTTGATCTTTCATCTTTAGGAGACAGGGAAGAAGCTACTCATACCTGTGCTGTGCTGCTAATTTCTTTCAGCAGGAGCCAAGCTAGAGATAGGATAGCTGGGCAGACGAGCGTGAAGGAGGTAGAGTGTCAAGCTGGAGTTTCAATCAAGTATCCAAAGGTCCAAAGGAAGAGCGTCTAGAAGACAATAAAGGCCACCATGCAGGCTGAGTGGCCGAGTGACCAGAAGATGCTCCCTTGGTTGAGGCTCCTGGTGACATAGGTGATTGAGAGGTGGGCTTCCTCCGGTGACAACAGAATGATGGTCATGTGGATGAGGCTCCTAGTGACGTTGGAGAAGGAGATGTGAGCCTCCTCCCTCAGCAACCATAAGATGCTCCCCTGTAGAGGCTTCCTCGAGATTTTAGGCAGTTTGTAGGCCCGGTCACCGAATTCTGTGGGCTGTTTATGTGTGCTTTCCTGTCCTATTGACTGTACGACAATGTTGTGCTGGTAAAAGAAGTCTGGATCAGGCTAGTAACTTGGTTAGATCTGTCCTCAAAAGCTCATCATATTTATCTAGAAGGGCATGGTAAATTCTCTGCCTACGGGCCAAGCCATCACAAAGAGATGTACCAAGTTGGATGATACCTGCGCTATATGCAATACCCAGAGTGAAAGCCTTGATCACCTTATGTTCAATTGCCCCCGCAGCAAGGCTGTATGGTTTGGCTCGGTCCTTGGTCTTAATGTCAATTGGTTTCATCAAGGTTTCAACAGCGTTGCTTACACATTTTTAGAATGGATTATTAACCCCATGGACAGAGACATCTTTCTGGGAGTTTTGGGCTTATCGATCATGTGGCAAATATGGAAGGCTCAGTGTGCGACCACCATCAGGCTGATTTGTAAAAATCCTATGTGGATTATCAAGACTGCATCTAGGGAAGCTACCTTTTATCTAGCTCAAGCAAATATTATTTCAAAGATACCTCAGTCCGTCTGGTCTCCACCTCCGGAAGATGCCATCAAGGTCAATGTCGATGCGGCTTCCAACGGAGAGGGTGGTGCTTTGGGGCTTATAGCTAGAGATTCCAAAGGTATTCTTGTGGCTTGGAGAGCTTGTACCTCTTGTTTTACTGATGTGCAGGTCCTTGAAGCTGAAGCCATCACCGAAGCTTGTTCTTGGGAAATCTTCGGGGGGAAGCGGATTATTGTCGAAAGCGACTCACTTGCGGTGGTTAACACCATCTGCGGTTCGGGCTCTGACCTCTGGAAGTCCCAAACCTTCATCTGGAAATGCCGTCGAAGCCTCCAGTCGTCTCTGCTCTCTATCGCTTTTTGCCCTAGGTCCGCTAATGCAGCGGCGCACCTCCTGGCAAGGTGGTTTCTAATCTCATCAACGGGCGGTAATCTATCCGCCGGTTCAGCGGACCTTCCGACTTCTGTTGTTGATCAACTCTGTACGGACTCACCGTTACATGGTGAGGGAACTGGTTAACTTTTCTTATCCACGGGTTTTTTATCTGGTTTTCAAAAAAAAAAAAACTTGGTTAGATAGATCTGATCCCAATTGCTGTGGCCAATCTAGATCTAGAATTATACCAATGAACAGCATCAAGGGAGTCCTATTCTGGTAAATATCAGCTTATTCCTTTTGTGCTTACCACGGTACTGGTTTGGTACATTTTGTTTCAAAGAAATAGGTAACACAGATTCACCAATGTTGCTGGCTCTTCCAACGGAAGAGAGAAAATGTTTGGTATGATGCTTCTCTATTTTGTTGTTAGAGTTTGCTTGGTCTTAGGAAGTTGGTTAAATAGAAGAGCTAATGATGTTGATTTAGAAATTTCAGTGCTTGGCTATCACTTATTTAGTTATTTGATCATATAATGGGTCAAAGTACTAAAGTTCCTAGATGTGCTGTGTTATCAGTGGCTAAAGGAAACCATGGATTTACTCATTGATTGCAGAATTGGCCGATCTGGATCACGATTGGCAAGTTCATGAATCGGATTGGACCCCTCCTATCCAATTTTGTCTAGGAGTCTCTATCCAACCTGATATCATGCTGAATCGACCAAAATTGGTTGAATCGGTTGGGTCGGGACCGGAATCGAAGAAACTGGCCGATTCCATACCGATTCTGACAATTCCTCATCGGAATAGGCAAAGACTGCCATCGTAGCAGTCTTCCCCGCCCAAGACTCCCTTACCGGGTCCACCCTGTCCTATAGGATGGGGAAGACCACTGCGGCGGCCTATACGGCCCCATTTTGGGGCCGAAATTGGCCCCAAAGAGGCCTAGTTTGGATCACAATCTGATCTAGGCCCATATTCTGTGTTTTTTTTTTTCATTTTTAGGACTTTTTGAAGAACGAATCCTGATCGATTCCGGATGAGTTTTCTTTTCAAAAAAATCAAATGGAAGGTTATGTCATGTTTTACAAGTAATATTTTTAAATTGTTCTTATCAATATTTTCAAGAGTTTATTCACCATCATTACACATATTTTACTTATTTCCCTTCTTACATCGGTTATACTTTATTGTAACGAGCAGCATTTGAGGCAATCAACTAGAGTAATAACGATGACGTATGATAATGTAAAAGAGAACTCCATGTGACATTGACAAAGTTAAGAAAGTAGCCTTCTACATAAAATCCACCAGATTCAAACAAAATTTAGGTAAAACCAAGATGAAGTCGTCAAGTTTTAGATTTAAATGCATTACACAAGTGGTGTAATCTGATACTACAACTGAACAATTTTCAGTATATGAAGATCAACCATGAATATTTCATTCTGTTCGCACTGCTCCACCAATATCTTATATTTGCTTCAATAACTTAGGACAAGCAATAATAAAGAATTTTCAATTCCTTCATCTGTCTCAAACACCTTGATGAGTTTGGTGATGGTATTCAATAATAGTACGTCCCCAAGAGTCTGAACTTTGCAGCATCTTTACCTTATTTTGACCTGGACTGGAGGACATGGTTCGAATATGATTACTCTTTTGTTAACAAGAGTAACATTGCACACAGTTTACTCCTAACTGGCCCTGGAGTATGTGGAAGGTGTCTCATCTCATGCATTGGGGGTACCTTTAACATATAAGATGATATGCAATAAAGTATAAATGATGTCAGAAGGGAAATAAGTAAAATATGTGCAATGATGGCGAATAAACTCTTGAAAAATATTGATAAGAACAATTTATAAATATTGCTTGTAAAAAATGACAAAACCTTCCATTTGAAGGAGACAAATGACCTGAAAATGGCATTTTACCTACAAACCTTTTCTTCCAGTAAAGGAGAGGGGTGGTGGTGAATGAAACGAGCATAAATCTAGCAAGCTGTTCCTGTCCAACGTTATGGCTTTTAGGCTCCATTTGTGAACCACTAAAAGCATATCTAAATCATTTTTGCCTGATAGAATTACTTCCTTAAGGACAGGAACCTCTCAGGATCTTGTTATATTTAACTTCTCATTTTCTGAAAAGTGGTGCACTTTCTTCCCGTTACAGGAGAAAATGTAGAAATGGTGATCAAGGGCTAGATTGAGCTTATTCCCGTACAAAGCAGACCTTGTTTTCTTGGAGAAGGGATGCCTTGTTTTCTTGGAGAAGGTTTCATTGTGTTGTCTTGCTATGTAACTGTTCCAATCAAAATGTAAGCATGTATTTGCTGAGATTGGCTGCAGCATAATCCCTACCAAGAATTTCCATTTCCAAGATTGAAGTTGCAAAGGAGAGGCTTCTGTGGTCTTCGGATTATAACTGCTACCAGATCAGAAATGCCAGCCTAGTTCTGCCGCTTGTGAAACCAGCAGATTTCTTTGTTCTTTCAGGATTAGTCTATTTTTCTTTATATTTTGTCTTCACTTGGGCGAGTAAGGGGTGGTTGATGATAGCCTATAGTGTAGATATATCAAGATGGATAGATGCAGGCATTCTTTGGATCAGCCTGTCAAAAAAAAAAAAGTCTCATGTCTAGTTACTGATGATTTGTGTTTCTTTCTTCCTTAACTATGATATCTTAGTATATATCTTAAGCCCCTCTTTATTTGTGGTTGGGTTCAAAACAAAAGTGTGTTGGAAGTAAGGTTAGTGATCTATGTTATCTTGAGGCTCTCACCTCGGGTGCCTAGGCGCCGAGGCGTGGCAAAAGTGCCTCGCCTCACTCATCTAACTCATATCCGGACCCAGTAAAGATCAGATCCTGTAACTTAAAATCTTTTTTTTCTGTCCCAAAACCTGCAAATATCACCCCTATGTTCTAACATCATAATGCCTTGCAGGTCTTAAAAGTGAGTTTTTTTTGCTATGTTCTTCTTCAAAAGTTTGAATGTTATATATAATTATTAAATTATATATTATGAGAGCTCTAGGAGCTGGGAATCAGAAGCTGATCTACCAACCTAGAAAGGTGGGTTGCAAAACCCATGGTGGTTCATTCCTGAATCCCGAGTTTGTCCAGAGTTAATTTATTTTATGACTGGTGAATCAAACCATACACCAGGTTAGACAAGATTTAGACCAGTGCTAACTCCAAGACTCTTGAGAAACAATGTTGACAGTAACGTTTATCTTCTTATTCTTCCAAATCTAAAAACTATAAGGGCCTGTTTGGCACCAAAATTTTTTGGGGACAAACCCCAAGTTATCCTCATATCAAACATGGCCTAAGAGTTCATTTGAGAGGCTCAAGATGAGCAATATCTATTGTTGAAATATTTGATGTAAGTTATATCCCTTTTTCTGAACACAATATCAATTAATGAAACATCCTATATGGGATTTTATACCCACTCCAACACCGTCTCTCATTGTCAAGATGAGGTTTTGATACAAGTTTAAGGATGTTAAAACTATGAGAGGCCCAAGATATACGAACACATCTTCTATTCTTAAAGCATCAGATATGGCACTTTATATCCAGTTCGACACCCGTGGTCAAGATGGATTGTGAAAATTAAACAAGATATAGGTAATTAATATTAAAGATACCAAGTTGAAAACTAAGACTTAAAGTTAAAGAGGCCTAGAATGTACGAACACTATCCATTTTTTGAATATCCGATGTGAAATTTTATACTCACTCCTGCAAGTTTTACAATCCCTTCATCCCAAAACCGATCTAAACACAGCCTTAGTAGTGATGAAAGACCCGTACAAAAGAAACAAGAGCAGGTGTCATGAGTTAGCCAGATCACAAGGACATCCTGGATGAATCACAGTCCCTGGGGCCCTGCTGGTTCTCCCACCTTATGGTGACCGGGCTTCAAGCCAGGAAGCAGCTAAAGAACTCTCTTGTTGACTTGTTGGTGTGGTAGCTCGATCTCCTTTCTCCGTGGACTCCAAGATGAACGACCCCATCCGCTAACGGCAAGGTGAATGGTGATGGAAGGAAAAGGAAAAAACAGTAAAGTCAACGGTCAGGTGGTCAGAATACTCCAAAAGGGTACGGCCAGTGGCATCAGATCAGAGTTCCGTGCCTTGTGAGGATTGTGCTCTTCATGTCTATCACATATTTACATACTCAAGATGAGGAACCATCTTCATCATTGACAAGTGCAGCAGATGGAGGTATCCTGTGAGAACATTAGGTTGATTTTCGTACAACCATGATGCGGGCAACATCTCTCGGCTTTCAGCTAAGTTCCGGACTGGTAGAGCTCTCTGTCGGGTTAGAGTATTAAAAATAATGTCATACCAGTTTTGATATTAATATTTCTGGAAGATAGGGAATGAATAACAAAATTGATACAATGGAATGCTGGGATAAATTTAGTTTAGCCTTAAAATTTTAGAGATAAATTAGATTTATCCCAAAATTAAACGCAGACCAAGTGGGTCCTTAGTATTACGACGCCGCCATGTTTGTCCTGCAGGTTTTAAAATTGATATTGACACATTTTAATGATTTAGATCATTTTCAATTTCAAAATCAATATTGGCATGCAATTTGAACTTTTTTATGATGTTGAACTTGAGCTCGGTGTGAGCTCGATCGATCATTTGCAACAGCCTCTTTTATAAAGCTCAGACTCGAGTTTGAGAGCGGATCACCTCAGTTCCCGGGTGGAGGGAGCTCCCACAGTCCTCAATGACTTGAGGACACCTGGTGTCGCGGAAAACGAAGCGTCAGTGCACTTTAAATAGGGCATAAAGTAGATATGATGTCGCTCGGTAGTGGATAAATAGAGGGTCGGTAGTGGGTCTTTGAAGTCTCGGTAGCTCGGCAGTCGGTCTTTGGTGCCTCAGTAACTCGGTAGCGAGTTGATAAGCGGTCGGTAGTGGATTCTCAAGGCTCGATAGTGGGTTAATAGAGGGTCGGTAGTGGGTCTTTGAAGCCTCGATCGGTAGCTCGGCAGTGGGTCTTTGGAGTCTCAGTAACTCGGTAGCGAGTTGATAGGCGGTCGGTAGTGGATCCTCAAAGCTTGGTAGCAAGTGTAACAGGTCTCGGTAGCAAGCCTTTAAAGGCTCGGTAGCAAGTTAAACTATGCTCGGTAGTGGATTAATAGAGGGTCGGTAGTGGGTCTTTAGAGCCTCGGTAGCTCGGTAGTGGGTCCAAAAGACCCACTACCGATGCTCTATTTACCCACTACCGAGCTACCGAGGCTCCAAAGACCCATTACCGACCCTCTAGTTACCCACTACCGAACTACCAAGGCTTCAATGACCCACTACCGACCCTCTATTTACCCACTACCGAGCGACGTCATATCTACTTTACGCCCTATTTAAAGCGCACTGACGTTTCGTTTTCTGCGACACCAGGTGTCCTTATGCCATTGAGGACTGCGGGAGCTCCCTCCACCCGGGGACTGAGGTGATCCGCTCTCCTCGAGTTTAAGCTTGCCTCAACTCAAGTATGACTTCAATGTAGTTAATATATGTAATTAGTATTATATAGTTATTAGGTACTCTTAGTTTATTTTTAGTAAATATTTAATCTAATACTTAAACAAGTTATTTGTAATTTTATTGAGTGGAGGTGGGCCTATTCAAACTTAGTTGGTCAAAAGTTGAGCTTTTTTTTTCTCTTATTTAAATGTGTACAATTTACATAACAAACTAGTTGAATCAATCTATCAGTATCCATGACAAGGATGAACCAAATGAAAATGAACAAAAATATTATCACTACTAAAAAAAGCATAAACTTCTTTATAGGAAGGTTGTAAAAAAATTATCTATGTTTAACTTTATTTTAAAGTTCATTTGACTAAAGTCAATAAACAATCTCACTAAAAAATATGCATAGATACAATATTATCTTTGTTTACAGAAGTGTTAACTGATGATAAATAGTATGAACTTAAAAAAATATTAAAAACTTAGAATTGAATTAGTATAAAATTGATGCATGTAGGAATGATTGAATTCTCTTGAAGAAATTATTTGTTCACAATATAACACTCTAAGATATAAAGATGATCTTAAAACTAATAGTAAAAAGGTGACACAAAAATTTTATATTATTTTTATTTAAAATATAGATTACGATATTTATTTATATCAATAAATATAGTTAAGTGAGTGATATGACATAACAAGTCATGACCTTATCAAGAAAATGAAGAAACGTTTTATCAAGAAAATTGAGAAATGTGTCATCATCTTATTGATTTTTTCTCTTAAAAAAGAGTTGACGAGAGATGTTCGAACTTCGTGTTGTAGGAACACAACATTATACTTTGGTTGGTTATAGATAGTTTTAACTCCTTTGACTATGATGTAAAACTAAAAATTAAGACACTACTTGTCAACGTAAAGAGTTTTCCAGAAAATCAATATCACGTGTTGTTCTTTAGTTGAACGCATGAACAACATTCCCAAAACATGATAAGGATTGATACTTCAGTCATATGTTATTTTATTTTTTTACATTATTCTTTTTTATTTTATGATGTCACAAATGTATAATATAAATTTTGATTGAGTTATTTTTTACAATTAGAATAATTTAAAGAGATAATTAAATGTATTATAATGTAAAACCTTATTTAGAAATCATATTTGTAGACTTGATAAATATATATAAAATAACACGTATATTTATTTTTACTCATATTTAACAAGACTATGTAGTTCATGTATAAACATACTTAATTAAATTTATCAAGAATTGTTTAATTTAATAAAATAAGATAGGCATGTTCTAGTGTGATTTTGAATATGTACCTTTTAAATAATGAAACTAATGTTTTAAATATCTATATTTCTTTTTCAATAACATTTGTTTGATAAAAAAATATTTTTACAACAACAAAAAGTTTAGTTACACAGTAATTTATTTTTAAAAAAAAGTATAATACATTATTTATTCATTCATAATTTTTTATTTTTTAAAAAATTATTTATTTAAATACTTTTATTGATTTTAAAATAATTTTTAATAAATTATAAAAAGGGTGGAATATGCAATTTAACTATTTGCCAAAAGCACTTATTTTTATTCACTACTGAAATGTAAATAAAAACATATAAAATGAGTTTACATAGTTCAATAAAACATTAAATGTGATTTATTTTTTGTGCTATGTAAAAGTTAACTTCTAAAAAAGTCTTTCTACATCCCTAATCAGTTGAAATACTTATGCTGCTAGATACAAGTATATAATAACTTTTTTATTTGATGAAATGAAAGTTTCATATGTTGATATACATTTTTAATTGACAATTTTAAAATATTTTATTTAATAAAATAAATCTCCATATATTTATTTATTTATAAGAGGTCTCACCTGGTGGATTATTCTCTAAAAACGGCATCTGACATGTTGCAGCGGATGCCAAAATCATGATCTTCTCAACTCAAGGGTGCCTTCGGTTGCCATTAAAATTGACTGCATACACCGCTTTTCCTGGATTATGCATTTTATGCCATCATTTGGTTACTCATGGACCTCAAGTCAACGTAGAAGTGTTCACTTGATTGGTGCAAAAACTCAGATTTCGGCATCCCAGAAATCTTGTTATACAAGACACAAGATATGATTTTTTTTAAAAAAAAGTAAAACTGTTAAAAACCAGCTGTTAGATATCTAATAATATATATTTTAACTCGAGTTGATTGATGTCTAAATATCATTCTACCAAATAAAACAATTTTATATCATGCCATGTAGTCGATATTTTATAATCTATTTAATATAAAAAATTATTTCCAATTAAATTAAAGAGATTTTTATTTTTAAAAACATCCTATGTAACGTATCAATTTCTTTTTCTCGTACTTTTGAATGGAACAAACATCTATGTGTCATGGATTATGCAAACAAAATAATCTATGATGTTTATACTGAAAAATTTTGGACAAGAGTCTCAGAAAAAAAACAACTTTTAGCGTACCAAATGAAAGCTTTGGATAAAGTTTTCTTTGAAAAGTGACTCCAAGGAAAAAACAAGTTCACCAGTTTTCCACGTTTCTCTGTGAGTACAAATAGACCCTAAAGCCACGTTTGGTACGAGGATAATTTGAAGATAAATCAAGTTTTTGATACTTACTCAGTAATGGTAACGGTTCTTCAAATAATGTTAACAAATTTAAATAATATTGTCGCGTAGTAACATCTGGATTTTAAGGATATGTATCTATTGACAGCTTGCGGTAAATGTTACGGGTGATGGCTCGATAGTCGTTGTTAATGGGGTGTTTGGTTTCATGATAATAGGAATTTTAATTTTAATTTTTAAAAATTATACTAATTTTTTTTAAAAGAGGTGTTTGACAAACATGATAAATTTATATTTTGAAAGTAATTTTCTTCTTAGAAAAAAAAACTTGTCCTTTTCTTGTGGTCTTCCACTTTGTTTGATCACGTGTGGTGGTTACACTTTTTTGTTATCACATCCCTCCAAACATGATAATTTTATGTCATTGTTGGTTCACATTTTCTTTTAATACAATTTTTGATTATGAAACTCTACAAAAAATTATTATGCAACCAAACACCTCATAAGTATCCAAAAAAGCCCTCATAGATGGTAGCAAGTGTTTTTTTTCTACTGTGGTAATGTGGAGACAACTTATGGGGTGTTTAGTTGCATGGTAATGGAGATTTTTGTTTTAATTTTTAAAAATTGCAAGAAAACTTATGGGGTGTTTGGTTGCATGGTAATGGAGATTTTTGTTTTAATTTTTAAAAATTGCAAGAAAACTTATGGGGTGTTTGGTTGCATTTTAATTTTTAAAAAGGTTTCATGATAAAAAATTATATTATATTAACAAACATGATAATTTTTAAAAGTGAAAATGAGATAATAAATATGTTTGACAAAAATATTTTAATTTTTAAAAATGATAATGAAGTGTTTGATAGTATTTTAAATTTAAAATACACACGGAGGGTGAGGGAGCGGTTCGCCGGGAAGTGGGTGTGCGGGCTCTGCGCGGAGGTCGTGAAGGACGAGATCTGCACGTCGGGCCCGCGGCTGATCGGGACGGAAGAGGCGCTGGCTCGCCATCTGGCCTTCTGCCGGAGCTTCCGGGCGTCCCCGGCCGACGCCGACGAGCCCCTCATCTCCGCCGTGCGGCAGCTCCTGCGGTGCAGCCTCGACTCCCCGCGCTCCGGCCCACCTGATCCCCCCGCCCCCATCTTCCCCCCTTCTCCTCCTCCTCCTTCGGCCGCTTCAGGAACCACACTCTCCTCCCGGCGCGCCGGTTGGTGCTACAACCCATCTCTGTGATGGGTGATACCCCTCATGTCCGGGTGCCCTCGGGCGGCCCCCACCCCCCGCCCGGTGCAGCTGACTCCGGCGATCACCTGCGCCACGGCGTCCCTTCGCCGCTGGCGCTGGGGCCGGTGACCCCCCGTGCTCACTGGCACCACGGCCTGCCATTTGCGGTGCCAATCGCCGGGGCGGACGGCGGCGGCAAGCTAACTTGGGCGGGGGGGGGCGGCATCCGTTGCGCGCATTTCCGGTGGGGGGTGGCGGCGGCCAATCGGGGAAAAAGGGGGCGGCGAGGCGCGATGCCTTTAAGCCCAGTGGGGGTGATGAGACTTCGATGACCTCCCCGCCCAATTTGCTCCTTCCGTCGTGCGGCTTGAACATTCTGATCCACCGGATAAGAAGAACGATCCGCCACGACAGCGGCTACGGTGACTGCTTCCTCCACCGCCGGCATATTCACTGCACCGAGATCTGTCGGCGACGGCGACGACGACCTTCCTTCATCAAATCTGACGATGACCTTCGGGGAGCTGCCGAAGGGATGCGATATGGCTGGCCGCGAGAAGAGTCGGGGATGTGCCGCCGCAGCCACTACCGCCGCTGTCGCGAGAAGAACTCTTGAAGAAGGAACAAAGGGCGCCGGGAGGAGGAGGCCGTCGCCATGAAAAGAGCTTGAAGAAGGAACGAAGAGGAGGAGCCGCCGCTGGACGCGTCTTAACGAAGAGGAGGGCTTCGCGAGAGTTTGTCCTCGGGACCGCGAGGGCTTCGCGAGACGGTGCGGTGAGGTCCGTTTTCAAAAAAAATTGGTCTCTGCCTCTTTTTTTTTTACAATGCCCAGCGGACGAAAAACTTTTTTAAAACAAAAAGTGGTACCACGAGCCAAACATGATTTTAAGGCCAGTTTCATTACAATTTTTAAAAATTAAAAAAAATAACCATTATCATGCAACCAAACACCCCCTTATAAAAAAAAAGATGTTCAGCAACTATGACAATTTTACGATGACTTTAAAGTAGTTACAACAATCTTTTGTCCACGGTTGTTATCTTGTTGGCAATGATTTTGAGTTGCCAATAACCAATTTTCTTATGGTATTATGTTTTCATTACAGTTTTTATATCCAAACTTAACTACTCCTAATTTAACAGATTTTATAATTAGTAAAATGAGAGGTAGTGCAGATTATGCATTAATATCTCAATATGATAATAAAATATTCCAAGAAATAAGAGAACAATCTTCGTTTGAAAATGCTTTAATGCTTTATTAAGTTTTGGATTCATTGTATAATTATTAATTTTAGTTTTTAGATTTTCTTTATACTGTAAGAATTGTTCAAATTCAGATTCAAGACAATCATTTATTGATTCTTGTGTATTATATGATTTAAATAAATCTTTATAATTAAAAATAAAGGTTGGAGTTTGATTATAATTATATCTATGACGAGGACTATGTGGTATAATAGAACTATCTTTAGGTGTATTAAACTTATTTTCTAGTGTTTTAAGTATTTTGTACGAGTTGATTCCATAATCAATTATAGTATTTTGTTGATTGAATATATTTTGGAAGTTTTGTTTAACATCACTAGTAGCTTCTTTATTATGATTTATATGTTGGTAATTATCTTTACTATTAGTACAGAAATTACTATCTAAAAGATAATCATCGTTACGTTCAGCGGACATTTTTACTCTAGATGTTCTTGATTATACTCAGATATTCCCCTCAAGCTCAATCTCAGAGCAACAATGGGTACTACACACTGAATAAGATCAATACTACTCACTAGAGTAATAACGTCTGCTGAATTTTACAAAGATTTCTTAAAATCTAATAATTTCTATACTGACCTTGCTCTGATACCAAATCGAACGAGCGTTGTCTTTCGGGGGCGTCTCGTTGCGTTGAGGTAGTAGAAGAAGCGTGCGTTGCGTTAAGGTGAAGAATGCGTTGCGGAAGAAGCTCGACGTAGCGTTGGCAGAGGGAGTAATGGAGAGCGAGCAGACAACACTCAAAGGATCGCTTACTAGTATTTCACAAGGTGCATTACACCAAAGGTTTACATCTCCTTATATAGGAGTATTTCACACACTATTCTGGACTCAAACATGCTTGAAGTCCGGAAAACTATGGGTACAATACCAGGGGCTTAATACCAGCGGAATTTTAGGAACTACAGTATTTTTGCTGGCTTCAGGCTTATTGAAAGATATCTCTTTATTCTTCATTGATGCTTGAAGAAAAATTATTCTGCATGCTGAAAAGGTCGAGACAAATAGTCAGCAATTATATTTTGATATCCAGGTAAAAAATGTATTGAACAACTATATTCTTCTAATTGCATTAGCCAACTATTTTGATCTTCTTTTCGATTTTTTATATAGTGATATAAGCCTTTATTATCAGTATTGATTTGAAAAGTAGTTGGTAATAACCAATATTTAAAAATTTTGATAGTTTTTAATATGGCTAAAAATTCTTTTTCAAATGTAGAATAATTTATTTCTGGTTTAGAGAATTTTCCAGAGTTATATCCTACAACATCTTATTTTCCTATTGTCAATATGCCTGCCTAATAAAGTTGGCTAGCATCAGTGGAGACTATTAATTTATCAGTTTCTTTTGGTATAGTAGTTTTTGGTATCTTTGTTATTATAGATTTGATATATTTAATTTCTTTCTCTGCTTCTGAGGAGAGTTTAATTTTAATTTTATCGGTTTCTCATCTGGTTATGATTTTATCATTTTATTTTTTATATTTTTTATTTTCTGAATTAATCGTTCCTTGTAATTCTTTTATTAATTCACTTAATCGAGGAATATATTTTTTGCCATAATTCAAAATTCCTAAAAAACTTTGTAGTTGTTTAAGTGTTGTAAATGTATTTGGGAATTCTTTTATTTTGCTTATAATGTGATTTTGAAGTTCAATAGAACCTTGATCTATATTTTTTCCTAAGTATTCTATTTTTTGTTTACAAAGTTCAATTTTTTTAGGTGATATAATTATACCATTTTTTATAAGAATTTCTCTTATTATTTGTAGATGATTTTTATGTTCATTATAATTGTTGGAGAAAACTAATATATCATCTATATAGACTACAATAAAATCATCATAGTCTTTAAAGATTGAATTCATCCATTTTTGAAATATTTGTGGTGCATTTTTTATTCCGAATGGCATTACATTCCATTCTAGGTGTTCATATGGTGTAGAGAATGATCTTAATTCTCTAGATTCTTGGTCTTCTAGTTTTATTTGCCAAAATCCTGATTTTGCATCAAATTTACTAAACCATTTTTTATTCTGTAATTTTTTTAAAATACTATCGCAACTGGGTATATGGAAACCATCAAATTTTGTATGTTTATTTATTTTTTTATAGTTTATTACCATTCTTGCCTTACCTCGTTTTTGTTCTGAATGATTTCTAACCATAAAAGCTGGTGATATATGTGGACTTCTACTGGTTTGTATTAAATTTAATTTTTTTAATTCATTAATTTGTGTTTGAAATTCTATTACATCTTCTTTTGAATAGACTAAGGGTTTTGTCCTCAGATTTTTTTTCTTTATGTTCCGGTAAAAGTTCTATTTTACAATATCTTGGGCTTCTATCCCAGAATTTTAAAGGATTTTCCGAAAATAGTTCATTTAAACTATTTAAATATATATCTTGAAAACTTTCTTTAGATATATTTATTGGTAACTTAAAAATTCTTGGTACAATAAAATATCGTGGTATAATAATTTTTTTATCATTCTTTGTAAACGTATTGAACATCTTATCAATTATGATAGGTGAATATTTGTTTATGAAATTATTACTAAGGATCATATTACTCAATCCTTCTTTTATTATATATACTTCAGGAATAATAAATTCCTCTTCTATTTCATTTTTATCTAAAATATATATGGAACCATTTCTAGATATTTTAGTTGAATTAGTATTTCCTGCTAATCCACTAAATAATTGTGGTTTTTTAAGATCTTCAGTTAAATTTATAGGCCAAAATTTTTCCTCTACAATACTCTTAGTTGCTCCTGAATCTAAGATAGGGAAAATATTATAATTTTGTCCATTTTCTAATTTAATTTTAATATATATTCTGTTTATCTGTCTTGTTATTATTTCCATTAGATAAAATTATAAATTTTATTTATTATGAGATCAGCTAACTTGTTTCTCTTTTTAATTCTAATAATGGATGATTTTTCAAAACTTTTTATTATTATAGTTACTTCTCCACTATATGTGGATTTTATAGTTCCTTCGGTAATCTGTAAATCTACATTCTTTAACCAACCATTTTTTCCTTTTATTATACCATAAAATTCATCTGGTATTATAAAGCCTAATCCTGTATATAAAATTTTCCGTTCGGTAGGTTGTAGGTTTACATTTTCATTCGATAATAATGTGAAACCTATTTCTGATTTTTCTGGCCAATCTACAGATTTGTCATATTTAATAACATAAATTTTATAATCTTTAAATAGATATTCTTTTACTTCTCTATTTAGAGGTCGTTCCATTCTTATCATATTTGATGATTCTGTTAAGATTTTTTCAACTGTTATTTGTTTAGTCTCAATAGTAAAAGTAATAGTATAAGGATTTATTGTGATTGGATTATATTGATTTAAAATATCATTTCCAATTATTAATGCTACAGCATCAGGAGAAGTGTATAAAGTTTTAAATTTTAAATTATGAAGTTTTTTATTAACGTCTTCAATTCTTAATTCATTAATGATAGCAGTATTTTCAAATGTTACTATGTTTCCATCAAATGTGATATATTGTTCTATATGATTACTTTTTTCGATGTTTCCTTCTATAATTTTACTATTTATGTGTGATATTGAAGCTCCTGTATCTATTATAGCATTGATCCTAATAAATTTTATTGGACTTAATTTAACTTGTATTTTGATCATGGTTAACTTAGGATATACTTTCTTGGTTATAGTCATTATTTCATTTTGATCATTTTGTAGATATTTATCTATACAATAAGAGTATCTAGGTTGTTCTATATCTTCTTCATCAATATCTTTTATTGTTAATCGGCTAGAAGGATATTCTAGATTTTTTAACTTAATCATTTTATTATCTATTATTAACTCTCTATTAATTTGAGGTTTATTTTTTTGTTTTAAATCTTCTAAGGCTATATGCCATTCTTTATGGCCCGTTTGGTTAGAGTTTTAAATTTGATACTATATCAATATTGATATTGATAATTTTAGAGGTTGGAGTATCAATATCAAAATTGATACAAGTTGACACTTGTATTAAATAATGTGTTTTGTTTTCACTACCAATTTCAAAATTGATATTACTAACCAAACACTTCTTGGTGATTACTGGGAATATCAATTTTAAAATTGATAGTGATAGAGGTGTCAAATAGTGTTACCAAACAGGGCCTTAGGAAGACTAATTTTGTCTATTTTAGGTTCAATTATTTCTGAATAATTTTGTTGATCTTCTAACATTATTATGTTTTGATTTACTGGTCTTGTTGGCATATCATTATGTTCTGACAGACTTGCCAATAATTTGGTTGTTATTGTTAATGGTTTACTTCCAGGAGTCATTTCTATATTTCTAAGTTCATGGTATATATATAAACCTTCATCTATATTTTTATCATTTAAACTTATTGAATATTGAGGAAAGATTCTAAATTTTAAGTATTGATCAATTAAATTACTTTGTATCATTCCTATAATAGATTGTGCTGGATTTATAAATCTTTTATCAGCAATTATTATTGTTGTTGGTGAGTCAATTCCTTTTCTAAAATTTGCTTTTATAGTAATATCTATGGCACCTAAATGTAGATATTTAATTTTATCTTTTCTTTTAGAATTTTTTAGCATTTGAGTTATCTTTTCTTTGTTTATAATTTGTATATTTGTAATAGATCGATTAGTTTCTACAGAGTCTATTGTTTGTTCAAATCTTTCTATTAATAATTTATCTTTTCTCCATAAATTCCATTTTAGTTTATAAACTTTATTTTTCTCTATTTCCCATGGTGCATTTTGGATTTTATTATATATTTCTTCATTGAAAATTATCATTTGTCTATTATGGTCTTCTTGATCTTCTTCTAAATTAAATATTTCAGAAGTTCCATCATCTTCTTTAGACGAGTCTTGAGTAGTCATCATATAAATATATTGAATATTATTTTGTTGAAAAGGGTCAAATTCATCTATTAATTCGTCTATATCATTATCACTATCATAATAGTATTCTTCATCGGAAGAATTATATATAATTTCATCTTCACTTTCAGTTATTAACTCATATTCATAATTTTCTAAATCAGAAAGTTCATAACCTATTCTTATATCGTAAATTTCTTCAATAATATTCATATCCACCATATTAATTTGTCTTCTTTTAGGACACATATTTGCATAATGTCCTTCTTCTCCACATTTAAAACATTTACATTTTTTAGTATTAGGTTTCTTTTTTAAATATTGACTATTCGGATTTATAGAGTTAGATTTAGATCTAACTTGAAATCTTTTCCTTCTGTAAGGATATCTCTTGGTTCGTGGTTTATTAACAGAACCTTGACTTAGTGTTCTATAGGTTTTATTTTGACTTGATGTTTTATAATTTTTATAAGTATTGGTTTTGCTTTTAGATCCACCACGCTTGTTGCGCGCTAGTCTGCAACCATATAATAGCGTTGGTAAGAGTTTTTCACAGGCACTATTAATATTGGTTGAATTGGAGTATTTTTGATAAATATGTTTTGACTTATTAAATGATTGTATAATAGATGTTTCTTTACAATAGTTTCTAAAGCAATTTATTGCACAATTTATTCTTGTTGAAAGACTATCTGTTCCTGCTTTTCGTAATTCTGTTTCTTTTAAGAATGTATGATAATAATCTTTTAGTTTAGCATCCCAAGGGGATGGAAATTTATTAAAATATTCTAATTCCCAATGATTCCAATTTGGGGGTGGTAATTTCCATACATATGTTGAATAATCAATAGAAAATTCTATTAAATAGCATATATTACATAATTTCATTTTTCCTAGAATTGTTTCTATATCATCAATATTTATTGCATCAGGTCTAGTTGATGCCGTGAAGAATTGTAATAAAATAAATTGAAATTGCATTAAAGCATTTTCAAACGAAGATTGTTCTCTTATTTCTTGGAATATTTTATTATCATATTGAGATATTAATGCATAAGCTGCACTACCTCTCATTTTACTAATTATAAAATCTATTAAATTTGGAGTAGTTAAGTTTGGATATAAAAACTGTAATGAAAACATAGAATGACACCATTGTATTATATAATCTGCCCTATGTTGTACTGAGATATTATCTATATTAAAATAATATTCTATCTGTGTATGATTTTCTTTTGGAGGAATTTTAATATTAGATTGATAATAATTATAAGGTGTTCTTTCAGTTCGTTTAGATTCTGTATTGATATTATAATCATTCCAGCTATAGTAACCTTGCGGTCCCCAAGTTACTGGTCTTTTACCATATTGCTGTGTTCTTGGTATTTGTTAACTAGGTGAAGAAGCTTGAGCTTGAACTCTAGAAGTTTCTCCTTGCTCTATTGTAGGGGGGTTTTCCATTATTTCTTCGGCAGTATTTATATTAAGTTTATCTAAGTTTAATTCATCTATTGAATCTTTAGAAGATTGTGATTGTATCTCAAAGTCTGGTGCGAAATTATATTGTTTAAATGTATCGTAATTTTGTTCATAATATTCTTGAATTTCACTTAATTTATTAAGTTCTGGATTCATTGTATAATTATTAATTTTAGTTTTTAGATTTTCTTTATACTGTAAGAATTGTTCAAATTCAGATTCAAGACAATCATTTATTGATTCTTGTGTATTATATGATTTAAATATATCTTTATAATTAAAAATAAAGGTTGGAGTTTGATTATAATTATATCTATGATGAGGACTATGTGGTATAATAGAACTATCTTTAGGTGTATTAAACTTATTTTCTAGTGTTTTAAGTATTTTGTACGAGTTGATTCCATAATCAATTATAGTATTTTGTTGATTGAATATATTTTGGAAGTTTTGTTTAACATCACTAGTAGCTTCTTTATTATGACTTATATGTTGATAATTATCTTTACTATTAGTACAGAAATTACTATCTAAAAGATAATCATCGTTACGTTCAGCGGACATTTTTACTCTAGATGTTCTTGATTATACTCAGATATTCCCCTCAAGCTCAATCTCAGAGCAACAATGGGTACTACACACTGAATAAGATCAATACTACTTACTAGAGTAATAACGTCTGCTGAATTTTACAAAGATTTCTTAAAATCTAATAATTTTTATACTGACCTTGCTCTGATACCAAATCAAACTTTATCTTTTCTCCAGGAGTCATTACTTTAAATCTTATACTTTCTATACTGACCTTGCTCTGATACCAAATCAAACTTTATCTTATATTGATTTAAATGATATTTTAAATCAATATAATCCAATCACAATAAATTCTTATACTATTACTTTTACTATTGAGACTAAACAAATAACAGTTGAAAAAATCTTAACAGAATCATCAAATATGATAAGAATGGAACGACCTCTAAATAGAGAAGTAAAAGATCTGAGCCTCGGGGAGCCGATCTTGTATTTGTATCTTGCCAGAGTGCCATTGTCTTTGGTCTTAAAATATTAATATCCAGCCTCTGGTGATAGCTGGGTCCTTCATGGTGACTCTTATTCACAAGTTTGCCTTCTGGCGTCGCCTGAGAGATTGATCCGAATATCTATAATAATATGTTACCTCTTCTTGAAAAAAATATCAGCTGCATTTTGCTGTTTGAGATTTATTATTTGATTCTGTAGATGGAACATTGTATTTTGATCATGGTTAACTTAGGATATACTTTCTTGGTTATAGTTATTATTTCATTTTGATCATTTTGTAGATATTTATCTATACAATAAGAGTATCTAGGTTGTTCTATATCTTCTTCATCAATATCTTTTATTGTTAATAGGCTAGAAGGATATTCTAGATTTTTTAACTTAAGATTTTTTCAACTGTTATTTGTTTAGTCTCAATAGTAAAAGTAATAGTATAAGGATTTATTGTGATTGGATTATATTGATTTAAAATATCATTTAAATCAATATAAGATAAAGTTTGATTTGGTATCAGAGCAAGGTCAGTATAGAAATTATTAGATTTAAAGTAATGACTCCCGGAGAAAAGATAAAGTTTAATTTGGTATCAGAGCAAGGTCAGTATAGAAATTATTAGATTTTAAGAAATCTTTGTAAAATTCAACAGACGTTATTACTCTAGTGAGTAGTATTGATCTTATTCAGTGTGTAGTACCCATTGTTGCTCTGAGATTGAGCTTGAGAGGAATATCTGAGTATAATCAAGAACATCTTTTTTAGCATTTGAGTTATCTTGTTGGCAATGATTTTGAGTTGCCAATAACCAATTTTCTTATGGTATAAATAATTGAGCCAGACATATATTTCGCTCAGGTCCATTTTATTCATTTGCACCCATAAATTAAGCACAACCTACCTATATATATATATATATATATATATATATATATATATATATTAGAGAAGAGATCGCCTCAGGTGATCACACCCCATTTATCTGTCCTACGGATTTGTCACACGGAATTGGCATCTTAGTTTCTTTCCATTATTAATTAAAATTATATTATTTAAAATATGAAAAGTACTTTCTAGAAATGTCAAAGTATTATGTAACTTTTAATTATTTATGTGTATATGAATAAATATCTAGATAACTTTAGTGCATGTACGCGCTGTGGGAGCTTCTAGATGGACCTAGTTTTGTCTTGACATTTCGGGGTAAAAAAAAGTCGAGCTCCTGTCTCAGTCTGCCTTGCGCCGAAAGCTGGGTTAGAGCTTGCTTCCAGCTCACGTAACGATATTTGATTCAACTTAATTAATTATTTAAAAAAAATTATTTTAAATTTCTCCTGAAACATAAAATCTTGATTTTTAATCTAAAAAATAGTATAAGTTATTAAAAATTAATTAATTCACAAAAAATTACTATTATACTTTTAGACTGATACGAAAAATAAGAATATTTTAGAGCATTTAATGTAATTTAAAATTTAAATGTATTTTTATAATCTTACTAAATAAATTATATAATTTAACTTATTATTTTTTAAGTATAGTACTTTATGGAGATAAAAATAAATATATAGTATATCCCTAAATAAACATTAAATTATTTAACTGATCAATATCTTAATCAAATGTAGGTACTTAACGGGCGCCTAATTTGTCTTACCTAATCTATGATTCTGTCAAAGAAATAATTGATGTAAAGTGTTTAAATTTATATATCTTAATCAACCTCTAAACTTAACTCTTGTATATTAATAAATATCTTAAAAATAAATAATAAATTTAAAATTTTAAGTTTCAGACATAAATCACGTATAAGGGATAACACTAATATACATGACACAACTTACTTAATTGATCAACACATAAATATATTAACCAAATTAAGTACTTAACCTCATCACAAAATAAAAAATAGACATAACATTAAGAAGTCAGATCCAAAATAAATGCCACCTTAATTTGATCACAAACTAAGATAGTAGACATAAAATTACAGAATTCAAAAGTTTAACTTAATTCTAATAAAATTTAATGAATTCAAACTTGTTAATGTATATGATAAGTTATTTGAATAAAAATGGATATTTTCGTAGTTTATCAAAATTAAAATTGAAATCAGTTCATTTCCTTCTTTGTTTGTCCAATCTTAATAAAATAATATTTAATAGTTAAATAAATAATACATGAAACATGATGTATAGAGTTATAAAAGCAATAAAAATAAAGTTCTAAACATTTTACATCATTTTTATAGCTATATGTAAATTATAAACTTATCTTTAAATAAAAAATAATATATTATATATTTTTTAAAAAGTTATCAAATTCAGTACTATTTCTAATAATAAGATCAAAATCTAAATAAAATTAAGCATAATAAATTTAAAATAGTTGATATTAAAATAATTTAATTATTATTGAAATTAAATTTAAACATAAAGAATTTTACTATCCCATCAGATCATCCACCGCCGCTCCGCTTGGCTGACACTTAGGGGTGCAAACGAACCAATACACTCGACAAGTAGCTCGAAGCTCGACTCGATAAAAACTCGACTCGGCTCGTTTATTACGTTAAATGAACAAGCTTGAACAAAAAATAAAGCTCGACTCATTAAACGAGCCGAGCTTGAACAGACTCCTGCTCGGCTCGATAAACTCGCGAGCAGCTCGATTAAATATTATATTTATATATTTATTTTTAAAAATTAAATTTTAAGTATTAATACTTATATATTGTCACTTAAATATATTAAATAATTCAAAATTTAAGTTTAAATTTAGATTGAGTTTCATAAATGAGTTAAATCTAAAATTTCACAAATGACTTTTCATTAATTTTGGGTTTATAAAGGAATTTGTATATAACTTAAGTTTGAATATGAATTGAATTTTAGTCTAACTACTACTCGAGTTCGAGCTCGACTCGACTCGATTAATAAACGAACCAAGCTCGAACAAAAATTTCACATACTCGCTAAAACTCGAGCTTGAACTCGAACTAGCGTAAAATAAACTAGTCAGAGCTTGAACAACGTACTAGTCGGCTCGGCTAGACTCGTTTGCACCCTACCGACACCGCAGCATGTCCGACGGACGCGAGCGCCGCTTTCCGTTCCGGGAGAATGACGCAAGGTCGTGCGTATGCCTGGCCCCCCTGAAGGGCGGCTGCGGGCACCCTCTCAGAATCGCCCGACTTCCTTCCGCCCGCTGGGCTTCTCTGCTACGACTCGAGGGCCCTCCACGTTCGCGCCTTCTCTGCCGCGACGACGGAATTTTCTGGTGGCAGTCGGCATCCTGACGTCGAAGCCGCGGCAACGGAGGATGGTCGTGAAATCTTTAATCTTTTCTCCACGCGGGGCCTGCTCTGTCCGCCCAGCCACGCGGCTCCGCCGGCCTAAAAATCTTCTCTTTTTTTTTTACAGCTGCCGCCACCAAATGTCGCCACTGTAGCATTGTAGCTGACCCGCTGTTAACGAAGGCTGGCTTTTGATCGTCGGATTTGCGCCACCGGCGGAGATGGCCCGCTCTACTGTCTGGAAAAAGGGCGCAGCTCAGCGCCGGCGAGGGTGCAGCGCTCGATCCCCACAAGGTACCACCTCCCCCCGGGGAGGTGGTCCCGGCTGTACACAGCCGGGTTCGAACCCCCGCCACCCCCCCCCCCCCGCGGGGTGACGTCGTGCCAACCGAGCTACAGCTCGCCGGCAGCTGCTGTGTCCTTTCCTTGTGTCCTGTTTGGTGGGAAGCCACGCTCCATTCCCAGGTTATAGCAGAGGGTGAACAGGCCGGATGTGTCAGTCAGCGATCTCGGCGGGCAAGGGGCCGGTAGAAAAATAGAAAGGTCTCTTTAGCAAGCTTGCCCTTTACCTGGTTGTATTTATTCCTCGGCGAACTTCCCTCTTGCCGCCCTTTCGTCGTGGACTCGTGCGGCGGGTGATGGGAGAGCTGGAGCGAAAGCTGCGGGGTGGAAAGTGAGGTGAGATCATTTAGGTCGAGGTACTTCCTCTCGTCTGCTGATCCTGTGGAGGCATGGAAAGGTATGAAGTGCTGAAAGATATTGGTTCTGGGAACTTTGGGGTGGCCAAGCTTGTGAAGGATAGATGGACGAAGGAACTGTTTGCGGTGAAATTCATAGAGAGGGGGCAAAAGGTACGCTATATTGGCCTTAACTCTGCCCTTTCTTCTCTGGTAGTGAGCTGCATGAACATGAATTTTCTCTCATGTTGTCAGTTTTTTTTTCCAATTCCCGTCAGGCTTGCTGGCTTCCTTCAGTTTGGGGCTTTCTGTCTCAGATCATTTTCTCTTTGTTAATAGATTGATGAGAATGTACAGAGGGAGATCATGAACCACAGATCACTGAGGCATCCAAACATTGTCAGGTTCAAAGAGGTACCTAATCCCATCGATTTTGCTGACCTCACTTTGCTTTATGAACTTAAACTGCACAATCGGTCTGTGTCCCATGTGGTAGTGTTCTGTGAGTTAAAACTATATCTTTTCCCTGATGCTCAGCCTCGCTTCATCTAAATAGTTCAAAATTATGCCAAAAAACATATACTGTTTCTTTGCAGTGGATACCAGTTTGTAGTTGCTGCTTTCTCTTGATGCCACTGATGTGAATTCAGGATGCAACCTAGAGCGTGGAAATTTACTCATTTGCTAGATTACAGCACAGGAAGACCTTTTAAGCCTTAGAAATGCTTTTACTACCCAATTTCAAGGGTGTGGCATGATGGTTGTCTCTACTTTTGCTGTCCAAGAGCATGAGAACAAGTCTCTTTAGTTATTTCAAGCATCTATAATTATCTTGACTGCGATGAGCTTTTTTTTCCATGTATATACTTCCGGAAGTGTTTCCTTCTCAGTCTCCTAAGTTAATTCAAGTCTCTTCATTTATCATAACGGTTATGGGGTTTTTTTCCTACATATATACTTCCAGAAGTACTTCCTCAAGCATTAGCTGTTTGATTGGCATTTGCCTATAAGGATGAAAAAAAAATCACATTGCATACTAACAGATGTCTTCTGACTTCTAAGGAAACTGATATTTCCAAATTCTTTATTACCAAGTTACACCGTGAATATCAAAAGAATATAGGTAACTGAACGTGCTGGTGTAACGAATGCATGTTCTTTGCCTCATATTTTACGTATAAGGCTCTTAATATATGATCCTTGTCAACTGCATTTCAAATGTGGACATTTTCCCCTTTTGTGCATGCTCTACCACTTTTCCAGATTCAGACAGTTTCAATGTATAGAGAGAAGGTTCAGATAACTTTCTTAACTCTTTTACTCTTTGGAAAGGATTATCCTTTCTGTCAGCTTTGAAAAGAGAGTACTTTTAGTCCTTTTCTAGTTTAAAATATGTGTTTTAGTTTATCTTGCTGTATTCTAAGCTTTATGATCTGAAGATACCTAATTTGCATGCTCCTAGTCCAAAGGATGTGTTTTTAATTGAAAGCACTATTCCAAACTAACAACAATTGCATATGGATCATTCCTTATTCCTAATTTGGAATCAATCATGGGCAGTTGTAGCTTAGAAGTTATAACTTATAAGAACATGCACTATATGGATTTAAAAAACTTCTTTCTGTGTTACTTCCTGTCAAGGTATTCTGGGTCAAGATCAGGTGGAAGGAAATCAATTTACGAACAGCCTAGATTTTTTTTCTTTTCTTTTCTATTTTTGAAAGGGGGTTGAGAAGAGCTGGGTATGCCAACTTAAGTTGATGGTATCGGGTCATAGGACCTGGTACAAGCTTCTTTTCTACCTGGTTAGGGCAGGGAAGTGGCAGGTGGCAATGGCAATCCTGCCACTGCATTTCACTTCCTGTGATGCCACCTGGATGATGCATCAGTCCAGGATTATCCCAGAATTGACTGATCATGTGGGCTAATCTAACACTGTCTAGTCCAATCCAAGCAGAAATTGACTGTGGAATCAAGTTCTCCTCTAGATTAGATTGTCACCTGCCAATGATCCTGCAAACCAAGCTTCCTGTAAGTTATCCTGCAAATCATACATTTATCTGATTTGAAACAGTTTTGGTTCAACTGGTTCTGTAATTTTATGCCAGCTGAATGGTTCATTGGAAGCCTGTCTAGCACATTATCTCATACAATTGGAATTTTATGCCATTCACTGTGTTTAACTATAATTTTTACCTCCTGAAGGTCTTGCTGACTCCTACTCACCTAGCAATTGTTATGGAATATGCTGCTGGCGGAGAACTTTTTGAGAGGATATGCAATGCGGGGAGGTTCAGCGAGGATGAGGTATGTAATTTTCCCCTTTCTATCTGTCAGCTTAATTTATTCTCTAAATAGCCCACTGATGAGACTGTTATGTTGCATGTTGAACAGGCACGGTTTTTCTTTCAGCAACTAATATTAGGAGTCAGCTATTGTCACTCTATGGTATCTCACTATCCTATTGCAGTTAAAAATTTGACTTGATATCTAATATAATTCATTGGAGGATTTTACATTCTGAAGGGGTGGTTCTAATGACAGCAAATATGTCATCGGGATCTAAAGCTGGAAAATACACTGCTAGATGGAAGTGTGGCCCCACGGGTTAAAATATGTGATTTTGGTTATTCCAAGGTATGTGCCTATGTTGTCATTTTGCTTTTCATAGTCTTCTAGGCATACCGTGATAACTTGTTATTTTTGCTTTTTATATTTTTACAACCTTGTAGAATTTTTGGCTTTCTTCCATGGATGCCTAAGAATCTACTGACTGTGATGTGACGGTGTGTGCAGTCATCAGTGCTACACTCTCAACCGAAGTCAACTGTGGGAACTCCAGCATATATTGCACCAGAGGTGTTATCTAGGAAGGAATATGATGGAAAGGTGACAACAATTCCTCTGAACTTACCTAACTCTGCAGTGGACATAAGTATTCATTTCTAGAGCAAAATCTTCAGATTGCAGATGTTTGGTCATGTGGCGTAACTTTGTATGTCATGCTAGTTGGAGCTTATCCTTTTGAGGATCCAGATGATCCGAGGAACTTCAGAAAAACAATTGGGGTGAGTAAGGAAGTAGCTCATCACGTGATTTCCTGAGATTTTGGTCATCGGCAGAAAGAACACCAAAGTCTAGCCATGTAGGCTCTGGTTTCTGTGATCTCGCATCACAAAAGAAGCGAACCTTTTTATCTGTCAGCCATGTTGGATACCTTCTGACTCAGCTTTTCCATCGATCTGCAGAGAATACTTAGTGTTCAGTACTCCATTCCTGACTATGTGCGTGTATCAGCTGAATGCCGGCACCTCTTAACGCGAATATTTGTCGCAAATCCTGAAAAGGTAATCCTGCAGCTGATTCATGAACAGGGTAGTCATTTTCAACTGAATACTGCAGGAAAGCATAGACATGAGTATTCACTACGTGCTGTACTATGGAATGTTTAATGTTATGTTTTCAGTCTTAAAGTAAATGGCATATAATAAAAAAAACTTGGGCCGTTGAACTTAGTCTATGGGTGTTGTTAGAAAATTGCTTTCCGAGAAATAATTTTGTTGCATTCTTGCATCAACAAGTATACATTCTGCACAAATATAATCAGTTGTTCATTGATGTTGATGTTGCATATCCAACCACAAACCTCTTCTTGGCAGAGGATAACAATCCCAGAGATAAAGAATCACCCATGGTTCCTGAAGAACCTACCCATAGAGTTCACAGATGCTGCCCAGAGCAACATGCTGAACAACGACAATGGCGGCCGGTCGCAGAGCATTGAAGATGTAATGGCCATCATACAAGAGGCACGGAAGCCTCCCGAGGGCCCCAAGATCGGAAGTGGGCAGTTTGTTGGTGGAGGCAGCATGGACCTTGATGATGTGGATGCTGATGCAGACCTCGACGACATCGAAGCAAGTGGGGATTTTGTATGTGCCATTTGAATGAACATAGCTTAGTTCCCGGAGCAGCTGATTCTCCGGCTGCCCTGATTCTATTTATATTCCTCCAAAGATCATCTCATACGCCTCTTATGTTGAGGGATGTTTTGTGCTTGTTCCTAGTCGTACAGAAACCAGGATTTCTAAGGATGTTCTACAGTGTCATACTACTGTAATGGGCTGGCTTTGCAGCTCCCGGTGCATTTTTAATAGATCCATCTACGTGAACATGGAAGGACGCCATTCAGAAGAGCTGTACGCAATGCCTTGATAGTTTTCAAAGGCGACCACCGTGATAGTGTTTGTCTTCTGCTTAGGCGACGACGTCGGACGTTAAGGGGGTGTTTGGTTGCATGATAATTTTTTGTACATTTTCATGATAAAAAATTATATTAAAATAAAAGGTGAACTAATTCATAACAAAAACTTATTATATTTGGAGGGATGTGATAACAAAAAAGGAAAATTATCATACATGACCAAACAAAGTGGGAGATCACAAAAAAAGAAAGAGGTGAAATTTTTTTTTTGTTTAAGAAGAAAAATATTTTTAAAATATAAAATTATTGTGGTTGTCAAACATCTCTTTTAACAAGTTTTTTTATAATTTTTAAAAATAAAAATAAAAATTTTTATTATCATGCAATCAAACACCCTATAAACGCACACTTTTTTTTTCACGGTAGACACAAGAGTTGTAAGTCTGTTTAGATATTTAGTATTTTTTTATTCAAGGATAACCAGAGATAAGTAATTAAGATTTGTGTTTCACAAAATAAGAGGTTGGGAATGAAATTAAGAGTTTATATGTTTTACATTAAGCCAAAACAAATGCCATCATTTGAAAATATAAGCTTTAAGGGCCCGTCTGAATGGGAAAAATCATTGTGTATTGTCTGATTCAGTCAAATATTAGGTTTTATAGAGTACTTAGCAAAAACACTTAACTAACTTTTTTATATGCATCTCTAATATCTTAAAATACCTCTTAAAAAGAAGTAGATCAAAAGATCTTTTTCTTGTTCAAAGTTTGGAAAAGTGAATCCCTTCAACAGTTAAGATTTCTTCAAGATTTTTTTTCCTTCTGACTTTGATTTAGATAAATTATTAAATATGTTATGTTAAAATCTCTTAATTAAACTAAATATTTAATTTTATCATAAATTAAGAAGTTAGATATGAAATTAACAGTTTAGATTTTTTCAAATTAAGTTAAAACAAATACCACTTAAAATTTATCCCTATTCTTTCATCACATAGAACATAAAATCTTATTTATTTACTTTTGAAAACAAAAACGTCTCGGCAAATCACTTAAAATTAAGTCATTTTTTGAGAGATTCGTACCAGACATTAGTTTATATGTTTTACTGAACGGTTTAAGCCATCTAACCGAATCAAAAATAAACAATTCATAAAACAGTCTAAATGTATAACCTGACTGATTGAGAGGTTAGACAATCAGACACGTCAAAGATGTGTTTGGTTACCACTTACCAGCTCTTATCGGCACACTTGATCTACTCGGATCAAACAAAGGTGGAGCTTTAAGTGAAGGCCCGAGTGAGTTTATCCCTAATAGCCGATGGACCCTAGGTCGATTGACGTCGACCTCTGCCCACGGGAGTAGAGGTGCAGGGGATCGAGAGTCAGTAGAGCATGTCACCCCCCGGGGGGTTACTTGTGGGGATCAAGCTGAAACTCGATCTCTCGTTGCGAGTGGGGCAATGCGTTGGCCGTTTGGCCATGGTGATCCCAAAAAAAATCTCTGATAATTTAAAAATAAGTTAATTAAAAGAGGATGGCTACTCTGTTATGAATAGTTTTTTTATTAATAATGACTCTGTTCGTTGGATTTTAATTTAGTGGCTGGATAGTCTTTGTATACAAAGAGAAAACAAAAAAAAGAGGGAGGAACATTTTTTTCTAAATAACCCAGCAAAATGTCCTTGAAAAAAGTTTCAAGGCCCTTTTCAGCCACTCAAACTTGATGGTTAAGAATGAAAATAAAAAAAACACTTGAAATTAGTCCATCAACTAATAACTATTCAACGAATGTTAGATTCGCATAGTTCACAAAAATCTATTCATTAATATTATTTGCTTATGCCCCGTTTGGTTAGAGTTTCATTTTTGGTACTATATCAATATTGATATTAATATTTTCAAATGTTGGAGTATCAATATCAAAAGTAATACAAGTTGACACTTGTATTACATAATATACTTTGTTTGCACTACAAATTTTAAAATTGATACAATTAACCAAACACCTCTTAATGGTTCCTATCAATATCAATTTTAAAATTGATAGTGATAGAGGTACCTAATAGTGTTACCAAATAGGACGTTAGCTTGTTAAAAATAAAATCCAAGGAACAAGATCAACCCCGGCTCCGCCTATCATTTTTTATTATAAAAAAGTTGATCATTTAAAATAAATTTTAGAGTTGTAGCCTTTGACGATAGTAAAAGAACATGCGAATGGAACAACCCGAACTGTCTGCCTACCATTTTTATTTTTATTTCGTTAGCAATATTCATCTAATAATGCAAATCTTAAAAAAAATCCTGCACCTTTAACAGCGTTTGCAGGCATATTATGAGATTAAAAAAAAAGGTCTTTCCTGATTAAAATCTGCCATTTATTGGGCCGGCGCGAGAAGGGAATGTCTCCACTGGCGTAGCGGCGTCTCCCCCGATACTATTAATTTTCTAGCGAAAGCCTTGAAAACCATCAAGATCATTTGCACCGATTAGATATATACCCAAAATGATATTCATTGTAGATACTAAGAGTCACTATTCTGCCCTGGCATTAAGTGGAAAAGCGTGGCTTCACATTAATATAGGAAATCAAGTGCTAGCTATATGGTAATATATATATATATATATGTGTGTGTGTATAGAGTTATTTAACACCCGCGAGTAGACCCTTCAATTCTATCAATTGCAACTGCAATACCAGATTTTGTGCTAATAACTAAATTCGTTAGTGAAGTATGCTTTAAAATATACTTGGATAGTCTTAAGAGAGGGTGCTGCAAGGTAAGATCTTAATTTATTCATTACTATTACGAAATTTCAACAAGATAAGTATCACGTTGTAGAGAACCAAAACAGAAATCTTAACCCTAGCTAGGTGGTCAATTCCATCAAAGACGGAGGAACAACTGCAGCATGGTGACGACGGTGGGGGGAGACATTGACTTGATCGTCATTGCTCACTTCAATGGTGGAAGGAGAAATCGCCGGAGCAAGGCAACGATGACCAAGGTGGCGGTTGTAGCGGCGGATGCGGCAGAGATAGTGGCGGCTATGAATCTTACTGTAGCCGTGGTGGTTCACATCAAAGGCCAAAGGAGAAATTGGCGGTGCATGGTGATGATGGTGGTCGAAAAAACTGACTTGATCGTCATTGCTCACTTTAAACGTGGAAGGAGGAATTGCCGGAGCATGGTGATGATGACGATGGTGGTGGTGGTGGCGAAAGCGGGGGAGGGGGGGGAGGCCACCCACTACAAAAGTCGGAGAAAAATTTGCCGTTGCAGGGTGATGACGGCGGAGACCGTCGGTCATTACTTGGTCATTGCTCTGTAAGAGGCGACGGCCACTGAATTGGGGAATCGTCTGGTGGTTGCCCAATTCCACAGCCTCTGGAGAAACCGCTGGCGCATGGTGATGGTGGCGGTGGTGGTGGTGGTGGCGGTGGTGGTGATGACGGCGGTGGTGGTGAGGGCCACCCGCATGGTGATGTTTGTAGGGACTCTCGGCTGGGGCAAAAGCATGGTGATGTTTATGGGGACTCTCGACTGGGGCAAAAGCATGGCGATGAATGTGGGGACTCTCGACTGGGGCAGGAGCATGGTGATGTTTGTGGGGACTCTCGGCTGGGACAAGAGTACGGTGAAGGAGGGCATCATCCGGTGAGAAGAGTGGGAGGGTAGCCATCGCTGCATCGACCAGCAAAAGGCAAGCAGCCAGTGCCATGACCGATGAGAAGGTGCCGCCGCCCGCCATTCTTCTCTCTACGAAAAGCCGATCACACGGAAGACAAAGCTGGATCGAGTGGAGTGTGTTGAGGACAGGAGGAGATTTATATAGGCCAATTCAGCTGCTAATTAATATATGGAAGGAAGTGCCTTTCAAGTACGCCTGTCATGAAGAAGATATGATGCATACTTACATAGACAGATATCCGGTCTTTCATTGATATCGATATCCTAAAGTATATCTTTTGCAGGGCCGCTTGCCTACATACTTTTCTAATACCATGTGGTTACATACAGCATGGAAGAAATCTAAAATATCTTATTGGTCGAATCAAGTGGACCACATCAGATACGTACATTAAGTGGTTAGATTTCTTTCCCAGCAGACTTGATCCTCTTGCTCAGGTATAGTGCGGTCAACGAAGAGTACGATGAATTACGCGTAGTCAGATTTCTTAACATATTCTCTTGTCCGGCGAAGGGGATCCAACTCCCGCCGTATCCCCTGACGGCTTTCTTCAGCGGTCTCAATTGACAGTCACCTCCATCGGCGAGGGGTTCCGGAGGGAGACCTAGTTGCAATGGCTGCACCAACAAATTCCTCTCGCGACGATGGCGGCTAGCCCTCAACGGCTCCAATGGCACCTCCGCTGCGGCAGGGTTGTCACGACCCAGACAATTTTTGCAGTGAAAACATTTTCCAGCATCGTGATAGTGAGATAAAACCGTCGGTTAACGAGTTTGGAATAGCAAGCAAACCACAACTATATCATAACTATCATCAAAATTTGGTCTAAAACATAGCTGAACAAATAACAAGCCAGATTGACCAAGATATCAACGATCTTGCTTCAAAATGCCGAGTCTATCTCGTTAACTCAGTTGCTAGCTAAAACTACTAAATAGTAATTACAATCTATAAGCACCAAGCTCAACAAAACACCTGTCTATTCTAAAGATATATTTAGATATTTTCTTCGCCAGCGACTTTTTCCTCGGAACCTGTAAAACACAAATTGCAAAATAAGCAGGGTGAGTTATATAAACTCAGTAGGCATTGGTCCCTTCATTCGACATTCATGTTTATGTAGACAATATAAAGTTGTGCACAAATAGTATCATGTACTAAAGCAGACATTAGAACAAATAAAAACAAGCTGTAACTTAATTAAGATATACCAGGAGCATGAGGACCATGCCTTGAGTATCCAGAATTCTCAAATTGTATAGTTGCATATTATGATATATTAACATGCTTAATACAAATCATTCATTCTACCAACATCTTAACAGCAAGACCTAGCTACAAAGTGTATGCATCAGATATACCATCATGACCAGCATACCTTTTTCTAGTCATCAAGATTAACACGTCAAACACATATAAACATGACCTCAAAATAATTCATTAACTCGTCACAAAATTTCATAATCAGGAAGATAATGCAAGGCATTTCTACGGTATACACATTATTGCCTATTAACCTGAATTTCGGAATTACTAAAGCTAGATTAGCTGGCAAATTTTATATCATAATAAAAATGAAAATTTCTATATAGCTAGGGGTGGCAATGGGCCGGGTCGGCTGCGGGTCATTTGACGGGCCAAACATTTTGGCCCGCGGGCTTTAGTCGAGCCGACATACGGGCCGAAGCGGGTCGATGCGGGCTAAAACGGGCCAAATAACTTTCAATTTTTTATGTTAAAAACATCATTTTTACTTATTAAAAATATATTTTAATTAAATTATTATTAATTTTATAATATTATCTTGAATAATTAAATTTATCATATTTAATAAATATTTATTTATAAAATATATAGTTGGGCCGGGCCGGGCTGGGTCGGGCCAAGTCAATAATTTTTGCGGGCCGGGTCGGGCCGGGCCAACAATGTAGTGCGGGTCGGGTTGGGCCTGGCCAATATATTTTGGACCGAGCCCTAAGTGGGCCGACCTCGGGCCGGGCCGGGCCCGACCCATTGACACCCCTATACATAGCAGGTTTGGGACGCACTACCTGAAATATTCTGAATTCTTCTGGAGTTTCTAACCTCGACGTGCCTCGTTAAATGACTTTCTTTATAAGAAATCCTTCCTCTAAGGTGCTGCAGCAGATGGAGTGGGAAACAGTGGAGACCGAAGGAGGTGGCGGATGAGCACGTCCAGGCTGCTGCACGCGGACGCTCGGGAGGGTGCGGTGTAGACGGCACACAGTAGCAGGTGGCAGGCAAGGAAGGCCGGCCGCAGTGACGGCTGGCTCGCTGCACGGTGGTGCGGGGCAGCGTCGCGAGGGAGGAAGGGGGGAAAGACGGCCGGGGGTGAGCGCACCACACGGTCAGGAGGTGAGCACGCAACCCCCAGCAAGGGGGTGTCGCGAAGCTTCTCTTCCCCTCCCCTCTGTAAGGCGGTTCAGCGCTGATTTCTTTTTTTCTTTTTCTTTTTTCACTGGTCGCTCCATTTATGAATATAGTTAAAATATTACAGGGGTCCTACGAGGTAGGGGTGGGCACGGTTCGGTTTGGTCCGGTTTGGACCATTTTTTCCCAAACCGAACCAAACCAAATCACCCTCCCAAACCGAACCGAACCAAACCGAATCAATTCGGTTTGGTTCGGTTTGGTTCGGTTTAAACCGAAAATAAATAAAAATATTTAAATTAATTATTTTTTACATATATATACTAGTATTTATGTTAAAAATAATGAAAATAAATATTATTTTATTATAAAATTTATAAAAATATCATTTTTATTAATACTATATTGGTTTTTTTATATTTTTTTGATTAAATCAGTTTAAACGGTTTGGTTTGGTTTAAATCGGTTTGGAGATTTTCCAAATCGAACCAAACCGAAGGGGGTCCAAACCGAACCAAACCGAACCGAATGGGCTGGTTCGGTTTGGTTTCTCGGTTTGAACCGTTTTGTGCCCACCCCTACTACGAGGTGCTCTGGCTCCAGCATCCCTAGGCACCCCCACGACTACAGGAGGTGCTGTGACTTGTGAGGGGGAGCCAGCTTCGGCGACCACCTCCGGCGGTGAGAAAATCTCTCGAGAAGACAGTGTGTTTCATCTCCAGGAGTCCTCGCGACGATGCCTCCAGGCTCCAACCCTCCGGCGGCGGGAGGGCTCCGCTAAGGGGTTAGGCACCGCGCCGGGGTGGGGGCGGGGGAATCGAGCCTAGTTTAACTTATTACCGAGACCCGTTACAGTTACTATCGACCGACTGCTTATCAACTCGCTACCGAGTTACTGAGGCTTCAAAGACCCACTACCGAACTACTGAGACTCCAAATACCCACTACCGACCCTCTATAGATACACTACCGAGACTAGTTTAACTTGCTACTGAGACCCGTTACAGTTGCTACTGACCGCCTAATAACTTGCTACCGAGTTACCGAGACTCCAAAGACCCACTACCGACCCTCTATAAATGCACTACCGAGCATAGTTTAACTTGCTACCGAGACCCGCTATAGTTGCTACCGACGACCTATCAACTCGCTACCGAGTTACCGAGGCTACAAAGACCCACTACCAAACTACCGAAGCTCCAAATACCCACTATCGACCCTCTATTAACTCACTACCGAGCGACATCACATCTACTTTATGCCCTCTTTAAAGCGCACTAACGCTTCGTTTTTCGCGACACCATGTGTCCTCACATCATTGAGGATTGCGGGAACTCCCTCCACCCGGGGACTGAGGTGATCTGCTCTCTCGTAGAAGTGGAGAAAGGGCCCAAGGATCATTGTACCCATGAGTAGTTCGATACTCGGCTCGTTAAAAGTTCGATTCAGATCGTTTATCAAGTTAAATAAAAAGTTTAAACAGAAAAAACTCGACTTATAAATGAATTGAGTCTGAATAGAGACTTGTTCGGCTCGATAAGTTTACGAACAGCTCGTTTAAGTGTTCGATAATATACTTGATTAAGTATTCGATTAATTAGGGATGTCAAGTGGGTAGGCTTGGGTTGGCCCGGCTCAAGCTCAACTTAGCCCACGTGTAAGAAGTCCAAGTCTAGTCCAGTTAATTTTTTGACTATTTAAATGGACTTAAAACCCAATGGACCACAAAAGCCTATTTACAGCCAAATGAGCCACATAGTTTGTTTCAAGTATTTATTAAATTGTAAATAATTAAATTTTAAAAGCAAATAAAAATTATTTCAAGTATTCTATTTTTATCTAAATGGCTATGAAAAATCAAAAGCCATGATTCTAAAATCAATTATGTACTTTGTCGGAACTTCATAATACATAACAAAATTTTATACGTAAATCTGTCATTTCTGTCAAATTAAAGGTTAATATGGAACTACATAAATTTTATGGGATCGACCAGAACACATGATGTGAGAAAATTTGGAAATTTTGAAACATTTGAAAACACTATTTTATATTATTATGCCCTTAGTTTAATAACTTAGATAATATAGAATGTACCAGGGGGGAGAGAGAGAGAGGATGTAAGAGATGGAAAGTGGAGTTTTTTTTAAATAACCTATTTTTTTAAAATTTATAGAAATAACGCACCAAAGTTTTTATTTGCAAATTTGATGCAATGTGAACAAAAGTTGGTGTAGGGAACACCTACTTTAGAGATAAACACCGACTTTAGAGTGAAAATTAAAAGTTGAAGAGAAGAAGTCCAACTTTGTGTTAAAGTCTGACAAAAACACATACGTGTCGTAGATTTACGTAATTTTTTTTTGCATACAGAGTATTAAATACTTGGATAGATTAGTTAATTGTCGATTATCCGAGTTGAATTTGTTGGATCCACTTACGCCTGTGAATTCGGAAGGCTTGATACCGTAGAATTGGATTTTTAAACTTTTTAAAATGAATAACTTTTTAAGATGGACGGCCGAGGTTGCTCCGAATTTTTAAAAAATTTTAGTCCAAATTCAAAATTCCAAAAGTTTAATCTTATAGTTTTCAACATTCTAAATTCATTGAACCGAAGGGATCGTCAAAATTCGACTTCAATAATCGGCAATTTACAAAATTATATCAGCATTTAATGCTCTGCCTGGGGAAAAAACTTTAGGTCTTGGTTAAAAATTTTTTATGCCGCCTCAACCTCCTCCTCACCTTCTCCTGCCTTCTCGCATCGTGTGGAGTTTCGCGGGCTCAATGATCCCAAGAGTGTCTGTGCTGAACCTGGTAATTGTGAAGAAGGGTGAGAATGATCTTCCTGGGCCGACACATGTTGAGAAACCCAGAATGAGGGGTCCTAAGAGGGCATCAAAGATTCGCAAGCTGTTCAACCTTTCAAAAGAGGATGATGTTCAAAGTATGTTAATACATACCGCCGAAACTTCACAACCAAATCTGGTATGTGGTTCATCTCATTTTTTGTTTCTTGATGATTCCTTTGGTCTCGAGTATATTCCTCATTCGATTAGCGAATTTCATGACCAAAACCTCGTTTTTACCTAATTTCTTCTAATAGGAAAATGATCTACACTTGTATGTAGGCTCAAAATTCATCGAGTTACTATTAAGCCTCATATGAATTCAAGCTATATTGCGGAATATCTATGACTTGTGTTTGTATAATTTTGTCTTGGATTGGCTGCTATTCAACTTTTTTTTTCTTTATTAAACTATCCAAAGCATCACAGTGCAGTTGTGTGCATTTTTTGTTGATTTATATGGATAGATTAATGTTTTTAGCATACTCATTTAATTTCCTTGATTAAGGTTTTTTATATCTCAAGGCTTGAGCCTTATTTCTTGCTTCACCGCACCTCCTTTTTTTTCTTATGTTGGTGATTGCAGCTTCGTTATATTCTTATTTTAGCATTCATCCAGCAGCCTATTTGTTGCATTCAGTGTTGAGATTGGGCCCATGTTTTAATGTTGGCATGTGCGTTAAGATATCTGTGAATAACAGCAAGGGAAATAAAATAAGATCTTAGTGGGGTGTTCGGTTGCAAAACAAGTTGTTAACACTTTTGTTCTAAACTTATATATTAAAATAAAATCTAAGATGATTAAAGATGTGTCATTATAGTGTGTGGTGAGATATGATGACAAAAATATTCGGGACCATGTATAGCTAAAAAAAATGTCGGGAACCGCAACCAAAAGGATAAAAAAGAAGATCCACTTCTTTTTTTTTATCCAAGAAGGAACTCTATAAAATTGTATTTTTATCAAAGTTGTCAAACACCTTTCGTTAAAAAATTATATCTTTGCATAGAATACCTGTTTTGCTATGCAACCAAACACCCCTATTAAGATTATTGACAGCCGGTACTCTGCCCTATATCACAAGCATGATTGCATCTGAGTCAAGTTTAAATCCCCGTTGCCAGGTAAGAAGCGCAGTAAAGCACCCAAGATCCAGAGACTCGTGACTCCCCTGACACTCCAGAATCGCCAAGGCAAAGTCTGATGCAGCAGAATACCAGAAGCTTTTGTCTGCGAGGCTCAAGGAGCAGGGGGAGCGGAGGAGTGAGAGTTTGGCAAGGAAGAGTTCTAGGCTGTCGGCAGCATCCAAGCCTCCTGCTGCTGCCCAAGCCTAGAGACATTCAATGCCCCCCCAAAGAGTGATTTTGGTTCTGGCATTAAATTCAGATGGCTTCCAGATGGGTATTCACCTCTAGGGGTGTTCATGATTTGATTTGGTTTGATTTTTGAGTGTTTTTTCTCGAACCAAATCAAACCAAACTATCTGCCAAACCAAATCAAACCGAACCAAATTAATTCGGTTTGGTTTGGTTTGTTCGGTTCAAACCATATTTTATAAAGGTATAGTAAATATATCAATATATAATTTAAATCATATTCTATTCAATTCTTGTGTACATGTTTATAGATTACATTAATTTTATCTTAAAATTTTATTTTTATAAGAAAATATACATAAATACTATCTTATATATAACTTAAACTAAAATATTTAATCTAATTCGGGTTATTCGATTTACCGATTTTGTTTGGTTTGAAGGGTCCTAGAAACCAAACCAAACCGATCGGTAGTTCAAACCGAACCAAAGTACTGGTTTGATTTGGTTTTTCGGGTTGAACCGAACAGGGAACAGCCTTATTCACCTCTGTGTAGGTGCTGCATCTTTTGTTTCTCAATTTTAATTGGTTGAACTTGTGAAGTGCTTCATTTTATTTATTTATTTATTTATTTTCAAAAGGTAAAAACCAAAACAATATAGTTTATATGTTTCACATTAAGCCAAAACAAATATTATTGTCTGATTCAGTCAAATATTAGGTTTCTTAGAGTACTTAGCAAAAACTTTTTTTTTTGGTCGCGTGGCCCATTGGCCAATAGTGCCTACTTCGAGGGTTCGAGCCCCGCTCGAACCCCACTGGTCACCGCCCCGGGTGCCCGGCTTGAAATATACATCTCTGATATCTTAAAATATCTCTTAAAAAGAAGTAGATCAAAAGATCTTTTTCTTGTTCAAAGTTTGGAAAAGTGAATCCCTTCAACAGTTAAGATTTCTTCAAGATTTTTTCCCTTCCGACTTTGATTTAGATAAATTATCAAATATGTTAAGTTAAAATCTCTTAATTAAACTAAATATTTAATTTTATCATAAATTAAGAAGTTAGATATGAAATTAAGAGTTTAGATTTTTCAGACTAAGTTAAAACAAATACCACTTAAAATTTATCCCTATTCTTTTATCACATAGAACATAAAATCTTATTTATTTACTTTTGAAAACAAAAACGTCTCGGCAAATCACTTAAAATTAAGTCATTTTTTGAGTGATTCGTACCAGACATTAGTTTATATGTTTTACTAAACGGTTTAAGCCATCTAACCGAATCAAAAATTAAACAATTCATAAAACAGTCTAAATGTATAACCTGACTGATTGAGAGGTTAGACAATCAGACACGTCAAAGATGTGTTTGGTTACCAGCTCGTATCGGCACACTTGATCTCCTCGGATCAAACAAAGGTGGAGCTTTTAGTGAAGGCCCGAGTGAGTTTATCCCTAATAGCCGATGGACCCTAGGTCGATTGACGTCGACCTCTGCCCACGGGAGTAGAGGTGCAGGGGATCGAGAGTCAGTAGAGCCCGTCACCCCCCGGGGGGGTTACTTGTGGGGATCGAGCTGAAGCTCGATCTCTCGTTGCGAGTGGGGGCAATGCGTCGGCCGTTCGGCCATGGTAATCCAAAAAAAAAAATCCCTGAAATTTAAAAAAAAGTTAATTAAAAGAGGATGGCTACTCTGTTATGAATAGTTTTTTTTATTAATAACGACTCTGTTCGTTGGACTTTAATTTAGTGGCCGGATAGTCTTCGTATACAAAGAGAAAACAAAAAAAAGAGGGAGGAACATTTTTTTTTCTAAAATAACCCAGCAAAATGTCCTTGAAAAAAGTTTCAAGGCCCTTTTCAGCCACTCAAACTTGATGGTTAAGAATGAAAATAAAAAAAACACTTGAAATTAGTCCATCAACTAATAACTATTCAACGAATGTTAGATTCGCATAGTTCACAAAAATCTATTCATTAATATTATTTGCTTAGCTTGTTAAAAATAAAATCCAAGGAACAAGATCAACCCCGGCTCCGCCTATCATTTTTTATTATAAAAAAGTTGATCATTTAAAATAAATTTTAGAGTTGTAGCCTTTGACGATAGTAAAAGAACATGGGAATGGAACAACCCGAACTGTCTGCCTACCATTTTTATTTTTATTTCGTTAGCAATATTCATCTAATAATGCAAATCTTAAAAAAAAGTCCTGCACCTTTAACAGCGTTTGCGGGCATATTATGAGATTAAAAAAAAGGTCTTTCCTGATTAAAATCTGCCATTTATTGGGCTGGCGCAAGAAGGGAATGTCTCCACTGGCGTAGCGGCATCTCTCCCGATAGGGATGTCAACGGGTCGGATACGGGTCGAATAATAGTATTATCCGTATTCATATCCTATAAGAAAAAAAGTATCCACTTACTATTCGTTAACTATCGGTAATTGGTGTATCCGCGAACCGCATTATAATATCCGCTTAAAAATGGTTTACGGTCGGTTAACGGTCAATTAACAAATATATAAGCATTACTAGAAGGTACCTAATATACAAAAAAAAATGTTAGCTTCCTTCTAACACGTATACTTAAATATCGTAGTAAGATAATACAGAGATATCATGCATACTAGCACCATGAAGTAAATATTTGCCAAATAATATACCTTTGCAACAAAAGTAGGGAATGAACTTGACCTATGATCCAAGATAACTAAGTAACATGGACGATTGCATACAATGACCCACGTTTGTCAAGTTCATGAGAATGTTCCAAGACGAGAGCGAAAGAGAGCTGACAGTGCTGCGGGTGAACCAGAGGAGAGAGAGAGTTGGGAGCCTCGCAGACACCACGCGGACCACCGGCCACCAAAAACCAAAACCAATAGGTCCTTGATGTAGCCGCCAGCCGCCACGTCAAGGTGAAGGTGCAATAGGTCCTTGATGTAGCCGAGGCGCAATAGTGCAGCCGAGGTCACACCGGCCACCCAAAACCAATAGGTCCTTGATGTAGCTGTCAGCCGCCACGTCAAGGTGAAGGTGCAACGATGCAACAAGTAGGGCGTCGAGCAAGGAAGAAGGAACAGGCAGAAGTTGAAAGGTCGGACTCGGGGATTCTCACAAATTAATTTTAAGATTTTTGAGATTGACATATTTTTTGAACATTAGATGTTGATATATTTTCAATCGTTGGATCAAGCTTTACTTAACGGGTTCGGAAACGGTTTATCGAGTTCGGTTTATTTATATTGTATCTGTGACCGAATCCGTTAAAAAGACGGATAATCGGTAAACGGCTAAGGATACCCTATTCGAAAATTTTCGATGATCCTTTAACCGTCCATTAAGTTAACGAACGGGTCGGATAATCGGATAATCCGCTACCATTGACATCCCTATCCCCCGATACTATTAAATTTCTAGCGAAAGCCTTGAAAACCATCAAGATCATTTGCACCGATTAGATATATACCCAAAATGATATTCATTGTAGATACTAAGAGTCACTATTCTGCCCTGGCATTAAGTGGAAAAGCATGGCTTCACATTAATATAGGAAATCAAGTGCTAGCTATATGGTAATATATATATGTGTGTGTGTGTGTGTATAGAGTTATTTAACACCCGCGAGTAGACCCTTCAATTCCATCAATTGCAACTGCAATACCAGATTTTGTGCTAATAACTAAATTCGTGAGTGAAGTATGCTTTAAAATATACTTGGATAGTCTTAAGAGAGGGTGCTGCAAAGTAAGATTTTAATTTATTCATTACTATTACGAAATTTCAAGAAGATGCGTATCACGTTGTAGAGAACCAAAACAGAAATCTTAACCCTAGCTAGGTGGTCATTTCCATCAAAGACGGAGGAACAACTGCAGCATGGTGATGACGGTGGGGGGAGACATTGACTTGATCGTCATTGCTCACTTCAATGGTGAAAGGAGAAATCGGCGGAGCAAGGTAATGATGACGACGGTGGTGGCGGTCGTAGCGGATCATGCGGCTGCGATAGTTGTGGCTAGGAATCTTATTGTAGCCGTGGTGGTTCACATCAAAGGCCAAAGGAGAAATTGGCGGTGCATGGTGATGATGGTGGTCGAAAAAACTGACTTGATCGTCATTGCTCACTTTAAACGTGGAAGGAGGAATTGCCGGAGCATGGTGATGATGACGATGGTGGTGGTGGTGGTGGCGAAAGCGGGGGAGGGGGGGGAGGCCACCCACTACAAAAGTCGGAGAAAAATTTGCCGTTGCAGGGTGATGACGGCGGAGACCTTCGGTCATTACTTGGTCGTTGCTCTGTAAGAGGCGACGGCCACTGAATTGGGGAATCGTCTGGTGGTTGCCCAATTCCACAGCCTCTGGAGAAACCGCTGGCGCATGGTGATGGTGGCGGTGGTGGTGGTGGCGGTGGTGGTGATGACGACGATGGTGGTGAGGGCCACCCGCATGGTGATGTTTGTAGGGACTCTCGGCTGGGGCAAAAGCATGGTGATGTTTATGGGGACTCTCGACTGGGGCAAAAGCATGGTGATGAATGTGGGGACTCTCGACTGGGGCAGGAGCATGGTGATGTTTGTGGGGACTCTCGGCTGGGACAAGAGCACGGTGAAGGAGGGCATCATCCGGTGAGAAGAGTGGGAGGGTAGCCATCGCTGCGTCGACCAGCAAAAGGCAAGCAGCCAGTGCCATGACCGATGAGAAGGTGCCGCCGCCCGCCATTCTTCTCTCTACGAAAAGCCGATCACACGGAAGACAAAGCTGGATCGAGTGGAGTGTGTTGAGGACAGGAGGAGATTTATATAGGCCAATTCAGCTGCTAATTAATACATGGAAGGAAGTGCCTTCCAAGTACGCCTGTCATGAAGAAGATATGATGCATACTTACATAGACAGATATCCGGTATTTCATTGATATCGATATCCTAAAGTATATCTTTTGCAGGGCCGCTTGCCTACATACTTTTCTAATACCATGTGGTTACATACAGCATGGAAGAAATCTAAAATATCTTGATGGTCGAATCAAGTGGACCACATCAGATACGTACATTAAGTGGTTAGATTTCTTTCCCAGCAGACTTGATCCTCTTGCTCAGGTATAGTGCGGTCAACGAAGAGTACGATGAATTACGCGTAGTCAGATTTCTTAACATATTCTCTTGTCCGGCGAAGGGGACCCAACTCCCGCCGTATCCCCTGACGGCTTTCTTCAGCGGTCTCAATTGACAGTCACCTTCATCGGCGAGGGGTTCCGGAGGGAGACCTAGTTGCAATGGCTGCGCCAACAAATTCCTCTCGCGACGATGGCTGCTAGCCCTCAACGGCTCCAATGCACCTCCGCTGCGGCAGGGTTGTCACGACCCAGACAATTTTTGCAGTGAAAACATTTTCCAGCATCGTGATAGTGAGAGAAAACAGTCGGTTAACAAGTTTGGAATAGCAAGCAAACCACAACTATATTATAACTATCATCAAAATTTGGTCTAAAACATAGCTGAACAAATAACTAGCCAGATTGACCAAGATATCAACGATCTTGCTTCAAAATGCCGAGTCTATCTCGTTAACTCAGTTGCTAGCTAAAACTACTAAATAGTAATTACAATCTATAAGCACCAGGCTCAACAAAACACCTGTCTATTCTAAAGATATATTTAGATATTTTCTTCGCCAGCGACTTTTTCCTCGGAACCTGTAAAACACAAATTGCAAAATAAGCAGGGTGAGTTATATAAACTCAGTAGGCATTGGTCCCATCATTCGACATTCATGTTTATGTAGACAATATAAAGTTGTGCACAAATAGTATCATGTACTAAAGCAGACATTAGAACAAATATAAACAAGCTGTAACTTAATTAAGATATACCAGGAGCATGAGGACCATGCCTTGAGTGTAATAGTTAGGGTATTTATTTTAATTAAATAATAGTTATTTATTTATTATGAGATTAATTGTATTTAATATGTGTTATCTCTCTCCTTTTCTCTCTCTTTCCGTTTTTTTCCTCTCCGCATCGTTTCCTATTTTTCCTCTTTTCGGATGCCCTGTCTTCTTCCTCCTCTAGGTCGCCGCCGCCTCCTGTTGCCTCGCCGCGTCAACACCCCCCTTCGGCCGCCGCAGCATCCTGCCGTTGCACCCGCACGCGCGAGTGCCGCGCCGCCTCGCCGCCGCCCCCGCACGCGCCCGCGGCCCGCCGCGTGGGCCTCGCCGCCGTGCCACGGCGTCCCCCCTCGCCGCGGCCGTCTACCCGAGCGCCCCCGTTTGACATATCGCCTCCCGCCGCGCCTCCGCCGCTGCGGCAACCGCCACCGCCCCCCCCCTTCGTCCACCGGCCGTTCCCACCGGGCCACGCGATTGCCGCCACCTTCCCGCGCGCGTCCGCCGCGCGCCGCGCCCACCCGCGGACGCCGCCGCCGTCGCCTCCCGCGACGCCCGTTCTCTTCCCTCCCCCGGTTGACGCCTTGTCCGCGGCCGTCGCCGCGTCACCCCCGCCCTCGACCTCGCCCGTCCTCCTCTTCCGGCCGCCGCCATGCACGGCGCGGCGACCGTCGTCTGCCGGCCAACCGACCACCGCCGGCAGCCGTCTTGCGCGCCGCCACCGTCCGCCGCACTTGGCCGCGCGACGCCGCGCCGCCTCCACACCCTCCTTCGACCAGCCACCTTCGTCGCCGCCAGCACCCCGGCGCTCACCGCCCACCACCTCCTCCGGTCCCCGCTTGGCTACAGTGCCCTGCACGTCGACGGCGCCGACGTGGCCCCCATCCTCATCCGCGTGGAGTTCCTGTACATCATCGGTGCGTTGCCCCTCACTCATCCCTTTTCTCTCTCCTATCTATCGCCTCTCTCTCTCTCTCATTCACCAGCGCATGTACGTAACCATTTAATCTTTCTTTTATTTTATTATTATTATATTTTCCTCCTCTATTTGACAGATTCTACTCGGTTAATATCATTTCAATTTTACCTTGTCATCGGTACTCATCGTCCAGCAAAATTCTTCTCGGACTCGGTTAATTTTTATCGTCGTCATCCAGGTAGGCGTCTCGGCTATTCTTAGCACTCTAATATACTTGATTAAACCGTAAGAATCATGTTTAGATCACCAGGATTAGAAGATTGTAATTAGTGGGCTGTTTTGGATTTATTAGCATGTTTAGATAGAGTTAGATTAGCCTGTTTGAACCGTGCATGTTTAGAATAGTTTAGTGTTCATGTATATTAGTTGTCATGATAGATTGTGATAGGTTTAAACCTAGTTAGTCTAGCATGGTTGCATCGCGATAATCTTTAATGTATATCCCGATTTGATAAAAAGCCGATGTAAGGTTTAGGCATAATGTTGGTAGAGTTTAGTTTATTTTCTCTTATGTGATAGGTAGTTCTGTTTAAGCATGTAATTGTCATGTTTAGGTTGTAAATTGCATGATCCCATTTATATGCATTAGTTTGTAATAGATTGTGGTGTGGTATGCAAATATGTGGTGCATAGAACCATGGGTGTTCATCTATGTATGTCATGTTTGAAATGCCAATTTAATGTTCATGTGTTTACTGTCTGAGTTAATTATATGCTTGCATGGTGTGGAATGTGGTTAGTGCAGTGAGCTGCATTGTGATGGAAATGTACTTCACCAGACTAAATTAGTGGCCCGTGGGCAGCGGAGGTTAGTTGAATCTGGAGCATCCTTCGATCCCAGATACCGCGGTTTATCCTAAGTACTCCCCTGCCTAAGGGTACTATGGGATTTAGTTACTATATGTTACTTCCTACTATATGGTAAATCTGGTGCTAGTTTTGTGATGTGACTGCATTTATCTGATGGAGCATGAAATTTACTCAGATAGGTGTCTAGTGGTGTAGATTGGCATAGATGGTAGTGTTATAGATGTGTTAGTGGTTTTATGTCAGGTCTGTGTGTTCGGGCATACCTAGAGTAATTTAATGTGTAGGTATGTTGGTTTTATGCATATAGAGTCTAGTTATCCTATGGGGTAGTTGAATGACTTTGTAATCAATTAATTAAAGATATATGATTAGTTTAAATCCTATGTATTAAATCTGATTTTTAGGCTTAATATGTATTGTATACCACTAGAATCATTATTATAGTGGGGTAGTTCGGGTGTAAGTCCTACTGAGTCTGTGGTGACTCACCCCTTCCGTTGTTAATATTTTCAGGAGTGCAGGTTTAGCGCAGCAGAAGCGTAGTGGTGTTTTGGAGTCCGAGGAGCTAGTGGAGTACTTGTTCAATGTCGGTATTTAATTTGTTTAGATAGGTGTTTGTTTATGGTGTTAATATGTTGTAAAGTTTGGAATTATTTATTTGGATTGAGATTTTAGTCTTATTTGGTTCCAGACCGATATCCTTCCCCGTTACGTCGCCGGATTATCTTCCGCTGTGCATATTAAAAAATCCGGGTCGCGACAGCTTGGTATCAGAGCATTAACTCGGCCTGAATGTCTATATCGACATGCCCGGGTTTATGATATCGGTTTGGATTAGATGGAATTGATATCCGGAATAACATGATTTTGGGCAGAAAGAATAATTTAGATTTTCTATTGGATTGAGAATTCTATATGACATAGAAATTTGATGATAGATTATTGGAGGTCTATATTAGATATTTGATAGTGTCATTTTATGATGATTCAACTTTCAGATTTAGTGGATTTTGGAGTTTAGATTTACGATTATGGGATAAGACTATCACTTTAGATTTGTTAGATTTTAATATTAGATAGTGATTGGGTGATTAGAGATTGGATTGAATAATTAAAAATGCAATGACCAATTTTCAGATTTAATATAGTTAGTGATCTTGACTAAGGGTGAATTTAATGGTTAGAATCATAATGATATCCCATGATTAATAGATAGAAGTTAGAATGGTGAATTTTTAAATTGATTAAATTGGATAACTTATGTGAAATAATTAGAATGATTCATTTTGAGATTAAATCTGATTTATTTATGAGATGATTGGAAGGATACTTAAGGGTGGTATAAGGATAGGATGAGATAGGTTAGTTAGAATTTGGCATTGGGCCTATCCTAGACATGAAATGAAATGATGATTGAATTATTATTTGAGTATATGGTTTTAAATGAAAAGGAATGTGATATAAGAATGAGATTATGAATATGAAATTTTAGAGTAAGAATTAAGATAATTTTAGCATGTTTTGTATAAGTGATATTTTTTTTGTGCTATCTACTTATTATTATTAGTAATTTTAATTATACTCTCCTCGATCACAATCTTTGATCTTCATTACCCGATTTTGAACTTATTTATCTCTCCATATCATGTCTTATCAATTTAGCCCAATCTTGGTTGGTGGATGATTTTAATTATATGTTATGTCTAAGCATAGGTTGATCATATGTGGAGTTTGAACCTTAGTTCGTTAGATGTGATCTTTAGATTTGACAAAGATAGAATGATAATGAGATGTATGTTGCTACTTGGTTGGAAGAAGTTAGAATTTGAAATATAATTTTTTTTTTAGGAAGAAATGAGAACATATCTTGCAAGAGAGGTAGAGATTCATATATATTTGGAAAGTATGAGAGAGAATAAGAGACTTAAGAACTCATTGAGAATGAGAATCATTCGCTAATTATATGTGATTACAATTAGATATTATTCAAATGATGGAATTTAGAGATAAATTTCTTGGATGATAATTTGATAGCAAGTACTTTAGACAATGAGATAATGTGATTGATGTGATTGATTAAAGTTTGAATGAAATGATAATAAGAGAATGATTATTGTTTAAGTGATATTAATAATGTTAGGAGTAGTTAACTCATTAGATTATTTTGTTGGAAGTTAGAGATTTGATTATCTTGTGGACATATATCATATAGATGGTATGAAGTGCATATATTTGAGATCATATGTATATGAATGATATAAAGGTTAAGAATAATTACATTGATTGAATAAGTGGATTACAATAATGTTGATATGTATTTCATCTTAAGGCATCATTATTTTGTGAAGTTTTGCTATGAGATTGAATGGAAACCTGGCATTAATATTAACTATTTTGAATTGAATAAAACTGTTGTACCTGTGTATGAGGAATGTGAGAAGATATCAGATTTAGAGAATGAATTACTAATTTGAATTTTAGAATATATTTTGGAAGATATAGATATTATCACAAGATTGTAATCTTTTAATATTGAAGATGAGATGTTTAGAAGATTAGATATTAATCTTAGAGGTTAGGCAATTATTTAGACAGGCCTATTATTAGTTTATATTTTTGGCAATCTAATTTAGATCATTATCATATCATCCAGATTATCCTCCATTATCTATTGATCTAGAACTCTAGTCTTATTCCTTCTATCCGATCTGAATTTGTCTTATCCGTTTGATGGCTCATTCTCTCTTCAAATTGTGATTTGCAAATTTTAATTAGGACTAGACTTTGTATGCTTGGATTTGTATTTGAGTAGATGGTGATGGGTTAATTTTTGGTTTGTGTTTTGATCTCAACTTTTTGGAAATGGTCTTTAGATAGAGGAATAGTTAAAGAATTTTCTATCTTTATTTGTGGATAAGATCAATACCTATAATCCTATGATGATATACATTTAGATTTTTGTGGATCAAGTCATTGGGAGTGATGATCTTTAGACAAGATATTTGATCAATTAAATTTGATATTTAGATTAGGATTAAATCATAAATTAGATGATTATATTGAGTCATTGATGGCATTTGATATGTTATGATGTTAAATTTTCAGATTTAGTATGTTTGAAATTTTAGATAGATGATGAAGTTTATCAAACTTAGACATGATTATTAAGTTCGTATCATGTAGGGACTATTGGATTATTGAATATTTTTGTGAAGGATATTTGATCCATATCTTAATGGTTTATAAATTTTTTTAGGTTTGGTATATTGATAATTTAGATTAAGGATCATCATAATTAAGGTCTTAAGGTTATGTGATTGGATGATATATATATGATATATAGATAATTAGATTACCTATTAGATTGAGAATCTTAGATAGTATTGAAGATTGATATTAGATAGATTAGAATGTTATAGATGGATAGATAATAGGTGGGTAGATTGATGAAGGAATTGTTAGTTAGTGTGTTAGTTTGTTAGATAGTTTGATAGATTGATGATAGATAGATATGTAGATAGATAGATGTGATTAAGGAAAGTGGTAGATGGAGAGTAGATTAGATATAGGAGAATTGTTAGATAGATTAAAGGATGCAATTGTTCGGTGAGTCCAGTTGAATTTTCGAGGACGAAAATTTTTGTTAGGAGGGTAGATTGTAATAGTTAGGGTATTTATTTTAATTAAATAATAGTTATTTATTTATTATGAGATTAATTGTATTTAATATGTGTTATCTCTCTCCTTTTCTCTCTCTTTCCGTTTTTTTCCTCTCCGCATCGTTTCCTATTTTTCCTCTTTTCGGATGCCCTGTCTTCTTCCTCCTCTAGGTCGCCGCCGCCTCCTGTTGCCTCGCCGCGTCAACACCCCCCTTCGGCCGCCGCAGCATCCTGCCGTTGCACCCGCACGCGCGAGTGCCGCGCCGCCTCGTCGCCGCCCCCCCTGCACGCGCCCGCGGCCTCGCCGCGTGGGCCTCGCCGCCGTGCCACCGCGTCCCCCTCGCCGCGGCCGTCTACCCGAGCGCCCCCGTTTGACATATCGCCTCCCGCCGCGCCTCCGCCGCTGCGGCAACCGCCACCGCCCCCCCCCCCCCCGTCGTCCACCGGCCGTTCCCACCTGGGCCACGCGACTGCCGCCACCTTCCCGCGCGCGTCCGCCGCGCGCCGCGCCCACCCGCGGACGCCGCTGCCGTCGCCTCCCGCGACGCCCGTTCTCTTCCCTCCCCCGGTTGACGCCTTGTCCGCGGCCGTCGCCGCGTCACCCCCGCCCTCGACCTCGCCCGTCCTCCTCTTCCGGCCGCCGCCATGCACAGCGCAGCGACCGTCGTCTGCCGGCCAACCGACCACCGCCGGCAGCCGTCTTGCGCGCCAGCACCGTCCGCCGCACTTGGCCGCGCGACGCCGCGCCGCCTCCACACCCTCCTTCGACCAGCCACCTTCTGTCGCCGCCAGCACCCCCGCGCTCACCGGCCACCACCTCCTCCGGTCCCCGCTTGGCTACAGTGCCCTGCACGTCGACGGCGCCGACGTGGCCCCCCTCCTCATCCGCGTGGAGTTCCTGTACATCATCGGTGCGTTGCCCCTCACTCATCCCTTTTCTCTCTCCTATCTATCGCCTCTCTCTCTCTCTCTCATTCACCAGCGCATGTACGTAACCATTTAATCTTTCTTTTATTTTATTATTATTATATTTTCCTCCTCTATTTGACAGATTCTACCCGGTTAATATCATTTCAATTTTACCTTGTCATCGGTACTCATCGTCCAGCAAAATTCTTCTCGGACTCGGTTAATTTTTATCGTCGTCATTCAGGTAGGCGTCTCGGCTATTCTTAGCACTCTAATATACTTGATTAAACCGTAAGAATCATGTTTAGATCACCAGGATTAGAAGATTGTAATTAATGGGCTGTTTTGGATTTATTAGCATGTTTAGATAGAGTTAGATTAGCCTGTTTGAACCGTGCATGTTTAGAATAGTTTAGTGTTCATGTATATTAGTTGTCATGATAGATTGTGATAGGTTTAAACCTAGTTAGTCTAGCATGGTTGCATCGCGATAATCTTTAATGTATATCCCGATTTGATAAAAAGCCGATGTAAGGTTTAGGCATAATGTTGGTAGAGTTTAGTTTATTTTCTCTTATGTGATAGGTAGTTCTGTTTAAGCATGTAATTGTCATGTTTAGGTTGTAAATTGCATGATCCCATTTATATGCATTAGTTTGTAATAGATTGTGGTGTGGTATGCAAATATGTGGTGCATAGAACCATGGGTGTTTATCTATGTATGTCATGTTTGAAATGCCAATTTAATGTTCATGTGTTTACTGTCTGAGTTAATTATATGCTTGCATGGTGTGGAATGTGGTTAGTGCAGTGAGCTGCATTGTGATGGAAATGTACTTCACCAGACTAAATTAGTGGCCCGTGGGCAGCGGAGGTTAGTTGAATCTGGAGCATCCTTCGATCCCAGATACCGCGGTTTATCCTAAGTACTCCCCTGCCTAGGGGTACTATGGGATTTAGTTACTATATGTTACTTCCTACTATATGGTAAATCTGGTGCTAGTTTTGTGATGTGACTACATTTATCAGATGGAGCATGAAATTTACTCAGACAGGTGTCTAGTGGTGTGGATTGGCATAGATGGTAGTGTTATAGATGTGTTAGTGGTTTTATGTCAGGTCTATGTGTTCTGGGCATACCTAGAGTAATTTAATGTGTAGGTATGTTGGTTTTATGCATATAGAGTCTAGTTATCCTATGGGGTAGTTGAATGACTTTGTAATCAATTAATTAAAGATATATGATTAGTTTAAATCCTATGTATTAAATCTGATTTTTAGGCTTAATATGTATTGTATACCACTAGAATCATTATTATAGTGGGGTAGTTCGGGTGTAAGTCCTACTGAGTCTGTGGTGACTCACCCCTTCCGTTGTTAATATTTTCAGGAGTGCAGGTTTAGCGCAGCAGAAGCGTAGTGGTGTTTTGGAGTCCGAGGAGCTAGTGGAGTACTTGTTCAATGTCGGTATTTAATTTGTTTAGATAGGTGTTTGTTTATGGTGTTAATATGTTGTAAAGTTTGGAATTATTTATTTGGATTGAGATTTTAGTCTTATTTGGTTCGAGACCGATATCCTTCCCCGTTACGTCGCCGGATTATTTTCCGCTGTGCATGTTAAAAAATCCGGGTCGCGACATTGAGTATCCAGAATTCTCAAATTGTATAGTTTCATATTATGATATATTAACATGCTTAATACAAATCATTCATTCTACCAACGTCTTAACAGCAAGACCTAGCTACAAAGTGTATGCATCAGATATACCATCATGACCAGCATACCTTTATCTAGTCATCAAGATTAACACGTCAGACACATATAAACATGACCTCGGAATAATTCATTAACTCATCACAAAATTTCATAATCAGGAAGATAATGCAAGACATTTCTACGGTATACACATTATTGCCTATTAACCTGAATTTCAGAATTACTAAAGCTGGATTAGCTGGCAAATTTTATATCATAATAAAAATGAAAATTTCTATATAGCAGGTTTGGGACGCACTGCCTGAAATATTCTGAAGCTTCTGGAGTTTGTAACCTCGACGCGCCCCGTTAAATGACTTTCTTTATAAGAAATCCTTCCTCTCTCTAAGGTGCTGCAGCAGATGGAGTGGGAAAAGGAAACAGTGGAGACCGAAGGAGGTGGCGGATGAGCACGTCCAGGCTGCTGCACGCGGACGCTCGGGAGGGTGCGGTGTAGACGGCACACAGTAGCAGGTGGCAGGCAAGGAAGGCCGGCCGCAGTGACGGCTGGCTCGCAGCACGGTCGTGCGGGGCAGCGTCGCGAGGGAGGAAGGGGGGAAAGGCGGCCGGGGGTGAGCGCACCACCCGGTCAGGAGGTGAGCACGCAACCCCCAGCAGGGGGTGTCGCGAAGATTCTCTTCCCCTCTGTAAGGCGGTTCAGCGCTGATTTCTTTTTTTTCTTTTTTTTTCACTGGTCGCTTCATTTATGAATATAGTTAAAATATTACAAGGGTCCTACGACGTGCTCTGGCTCCAGCATCCCTAGGCACCCCCACGACTACAGGAGGTGCTGTGACTTGTGAGGGGGAGCCAGCTTCAGCGACCACCTCCGGCGGTGAGAAAATCTCTCGAGAAGACAGTGTGTTTCATCACCAGGAGTCCTCGCGACGATGCCTCCAGGCTCCAACCCTCCGGCGACGGGAGGGCTCCGCTAAGGGGTTAGGCGCCGCGGCAGGGAGGGTGGCGGGGGAATCGAGCCTAGTTTAACTTATTACTGAGACCCGTTACAGTTACTATCGACCGACCGCTTATCAACTTGCTACTGAGTTACTGAGGCTTCAAAGACCCACTACCGAACTACTGAGACTCCAAAGACCCACTACCGACCCTCTATAGATACACTACCGAGGCTATTTTAACTTGCTACCGAGACCCGTTACAGTTGCTACCGACCGCCTAACAACTTGCTACCGAGTTACCGAGACTCCAAAGACCCACTACCGACCCTCTATAAATGCACTACCGAGCATAGTTTAACTTGCTACCGAGACCCGTTATAGTTGCTACCGACCACCTATCAACTCGCTACCGAGTTACCGAGGCTACAAAGACCCACTACTGAACTAACAAAGCTCCAAATACTCACTATCGACCCACTATTAACTCACTACCAAGCGATATCACATCTACTTTATGCCCTCTTTAAAGCGCACTGGCGCTTCGTTTTTCGCGACACCATGTGTCCTCACATCATTGAAGATTGCGGGAACTCCCTCCACCTAGGGACTGAGGTGATCTGCTCTCTCGTAGAAGTGGAGAAAGGGCCCAAGGATCACTGTACCAATGAGTAGTTCGATACTCTGCTTGTTAAAAGTTCGATTCAGATCGTTTATTAAGTTAAATAAAGAGTTTAAACAGAAGAAAAACTCGACTTATAAATGAATTGAGTCTGAACAGAGACTTGTTCGGATCGATAAGTTTACGAAGAGCTCATTTAAGTGTTCAATAATATACTTGATTAAGTATTCGATTAATTAGGGATGTCAAGTGGGTAGGCTTGGGCTGGCTCGACTCAAGCTCAACTTAGCCCACGTGTAAGAAGTCCAAGTCTAGTCCAGTTAATTTTTTGACTATTTAAATGGACTTAAAACCCAATGGACCACAAAAGCCTATTTACAGCCAAATGAGCCACATAGTTTGTTTCAAGTATTTATTAAATTGTAAATAATTAAATTTTAAAAGCAAATAAAAAATATTTCAAATATTCTATTTTTATCTAAATGGCTATGAAAAATCAAAAGCCATGATTCTAAAATCAATTATGTACTTTGTCTGAACTTCACAATACATAACAAAATTTTATACGTAAATCTGTCATTTCTGTCAAATTAAAAGGTTAATATGGAACTACATAAATTTTATGCGATCGACCAGTACACATGATGTGAGAAAATTTGGAAAATTTGAAACATTTGAAAACACTATTTTATATTATTATGCCCTTAGTTTAATAACTTAGATAATATAGAATGTACCAGGGGGAGAGAGAGAGAGGATGTAAGAGATGGAAAGTGGAGTTTTTTTTAAATAACCTATTTTTTTAAAATTTATAGAAATAACGCACCAAAGTTTTTATTTGCAAATTTGATGCAATGTGAACAAAAGTTGGTGTAGGGAACACCGACTTTAGAGATAAACACCGACTTTAGAGTGAAAATTAAAAGTTGAAGAGAAGAAGTCCAACTTTGTGTTAAAGTCTGACAAAAACACATACGTGTCGTAGATTTACGTAAATTTTTTTTGCATACAGAGTATTAAATACTTGGATAGATTAGTTAATTGTCGATTATCCGAGTTGAATTTGTTGGATCCACTTACGCCTGTGAATTCGGAAAGCTTGATACCGTAGAATTGGATTTTTAAACTTTTTAAAATGAATAACTTTTTAAGATGGACGGCCGAGGTTGCTCCGAATTTTTAAAAAATTTTAGTCCAAATTCAAAATTCCAAAAGTTTAATCTTATAGTTTTCAACATTCTAAATTCATTGAACCGAACGGATCGTCAAAATTCGACTCCAATAATCAGCAATTTACAAAATTATATCAGCATTTAATGCTCTGCCCGGGGAAAAAACTTTATGGGGTGTTTGGTTGCATGACAATGAAGGTTTTTGTTTTAATTTTTAAAAATTGTAAGAAAACTTGTTAAAAGAGGTGTTTGGTAACCATGATAATTTTATGTTTTGAAAGTGATTTTCTTCTTAGACAAAAAAAGAGTCTCACCTCTCTTTTTTTTCTTGTGGTCCCCCACTTTGTTTGGTCATGTGTGGTAGTTACTCTTTTTTACAATCACATCCCTCCAAACATGATAATTTTATGTCATGAGTTGGTTCACTTTTATTTTAATATAATTTTTTATCATGAAAGTGTACAAAAAATTATCATGCAACCAAACACCCCATTAAGTCTTGGTTAAAATTTTTTTATGCCGCCTCCACCTCCTCCTCACCTGCTCCTGCCTCCTCGCATCGTGTGGAGTTTGGCGGGCTCAATGATCCCAAGAGTGTCTGTGCTGAACCTGGTAATTGTGAAGAAGGGTGAGAATGATCTTCCTGGGCCGGCACATGTTGAGAAACCCAGAATGAGGGGTCCTAAGAGGGCATCAAAGATTCGCAAGCTGTTCAACCTTTCAAAAGAGGATGATGTTCGCAAGTATGTTAATACATACCGCCGAAACTTCACAACCAAATCTGGTATGTGGTTCATCTCATTTTTTGTTTCTTGATGATTCCTTTGGTCTCGAGTATATTCCTCATTCGATTAGCGAATTTCATGACCAAAACCTCGTTTTTACCTAATTTCTTCTAATAGGAAAATGATCTGCACTTGTATGTAGGCTCAAAATTCATCGAGTTACTATTAAGCCTCATATGAATTCAAGCTATATTGCGGAATATCTATGACTTGTGTTTGTATAATTTTGTCTTGGATTGGCTGCTATTCAACTTTTTTTTCTTTATTAAACTATCCAAAGCATCACAGTGCAGTTGTGTGCATTTTTTGTTGATTTATATGGATAGATTAATGTTTTTAGCATACTCATTTAATTTCCTTGATTAAGGTTTTTTATATCTCAAGGCTTGAGCCTTATTTCTTGCTTCACCGCACCTCCTTTTTTTTCTTATGTTGGTGATTGCAGCTTCGTTATATTCTTAGCATTCATCCAGCAGCCTATTTGTTGCATTCAGTGTTGAGATTGGGCCCATGTTTTAATGTTGGCATGTGCGTTAAGATATCTGTGAATAACAACAGTAAGGGAAATATATATGCTCCGTTAACCTGACATCTTAGTGGGGTGTTCGGTTGCAAAACAAGTTGTTAACACTTTTGTTCTAAACTTATATATTAAAATAAAATCTAGGCAAAATCAACTCCCGCCCCTATTCTCTCAACGTGATTTATTTTTTAATCCCATGTCATGACTAAGTTATTTATTAGTCCCAAAACCAAAAGTCATACAACTCCCGCCCCCATATGTAACTGACGGTGGAAACCCCTTCCATTATATGATTAAAATACCAAATTTGCCCTGAACAACAACGCTGGTTCCAGCCGAACATCAATCAGTTCCACTAAAATTAAAACCATGCACCCAGTGAAAATAACATAGAAAATTTGATTTCAGTCATCAACTTAATAGTTAAAAACGAGATTTATTTACTGACATTAATTTAAATATTTTTGAATATATAATATATAATTTATATATTTATAAATCATTGTATTGATTATACTTCTATTAATTGAAATACTTGTAAATCATTATACTAAAATAAGTTTTACATGGAATAAAATAATATTTTTATATAAATAGTTTTAGTTATTTATTTATTATTTTAAATTAATTATATAATAATATATAACTTAAAAATTTTAAAAATGTAATAATAATATATTATTTAATACAATGTTTTTTAAATAAAAATTGATGATAAACAAAAAAAAGATACAACTATTTATTATAGTTTTTAAATGGTTTATTAAATCTGTATAAAAGTAAAAATATAATAAGTGTTATCACATTTAATGTGATTTTCAATGGATTTGAAAATATAATTTTTATTTACTTTTTAAGAAAATATTTTAAATAATATTTATGTCATTTTAATATAAAATATTTCTAAATCTTACGTCTTGCATAATATTTATGTCATTTTAATATAAATAATATTTTATTCAAAATATATGTTATTTACTTGAAGGATAAGTTCATGAAAATGACATCTTCTCCGTTCCCGTGCGCGAAAGCCAAGGTATTTTGAAATACGTTGGACCGGAATCAAATAGATCTCATGTGGTGAAAGGGCAAAAGGGGAAATTGAAGGACAAATGGACAAAGGGGATTGACAACTTTAAAGTTGACAGTTTTGGGACTAGGAAATAACATTTTTAGACGGTGGGACTTAAAAATAATTCTCTCATATATTTAGGATTGAAAATTGAAAACCCCTAAAATCTAAGATGATTAAAGATGTGTCATTATAATGTGTGGTGAGATGTGTTGACAGAAATATTCGGGACCATGTATAGCTAAAAAAAATGTCGGGAACCGCAACCAAAAGGATAAAAAAGAAGATCCACTTCTTCTTCTTTTTATCCAAGAAGGAACTCTATAAAATTGTATTTTTATCAAAGTTGTCAAACACCTTTCGTTAAAAAATTATATCTTTGCATAGAATACCTGTTTTGCTATGCAACCAAACACCCCTATTAAGATTATTGACAGCCGGTACTCTGCCCTATATCACAAGCATGATTGCATCTGAGTCAAGTTTAAATCCCCGTTGCCAGGTAAGAAGCGCAGTAAAGCACCCAAGATCCAGAGACTCGTGACTCCCCTGACACTCCAGAATCGCCAAGGCAAAGTCCGATGCAGCAGAATACCAGAAGCTTTTGTCTGCGAGGCTCAAGGAGCAGGGGGAGCGGAGGAGTGAGAGTTTGGCAAGGAAGAGTTCTAGGCTGTCGGCAGCATCCAAGCCTCCTGCTGCTGCCCAAGCCTAGAGACATTCAATGCCCCCCCCCCCCCCAATAAGTGATTTTGGTTCTGGCATTAAATTCAGATGGCTTCCAGATAGGTATTCACCTCTAGGGGTGTTCATGATTTGATTTGGTTTGATTTTTGAGTGTTTTTTCTCAAACCAAATCAAACCAAACTATCTCCCAGACCAAATCAAACCGAACCAAATTAATTCAGTTTGGTTTGGTTTGGTTCGGTTCAAACCATATTTTATAAAGGTATAGTAAATATATCAATATATAATTTTATTTTATTCATTTTAAATCATATTCTATTCAAATCTTGTGTATATGTTTATAGATTACATTAATTTTATCTTAAAAACTCTTAAAAAAATATTTTTATAAGAAAAGATACGTAAATACTATCTTACATATAACTTAAACTAAAATATTTAATCCAATTCGGGTTATTCGATTTACCGATTTTGTTTGGTTTGAAGGGTCCTAGAAACCAAATCAAACCGATCGGTAGTTCAAACCAAATCAAATCGAACCAAAGTACTGGTTTGGTTTGGTTTTTCGGGTTGAACCGAACAGTGAACAGTCTTATTCACCTCTGTGTAGGTGCTGCTTTTTTTGTTTCTCAATTTTAATTGGTTGAACTTGTGAAGTGCTTCATTTTATTTATTTTGTGCGAGACCAGATTGATCTCCGTGTGGAGCGGCACCATTTCAATTTCAATCTGGGCGGGACTTATAATTGTCCAGGCAGGATCTGCTCCTAACCGACTGAGTCATAGATTTGGGACTGGAACTGGATCCGATTCTAAAAATAATGGTGTCAATTTTTTTAAAAAAAAATTATGTCGTCGTTGTAAATAAAAAATTATTTAACTGTTATATTTCGACCTCTTCTTCATGGACATATTGAAATATATTTTGGGTCTTCTTTACGTTTTATAAAAAAATGAAATGTGTTTAGCTGATTTTACTTAGTATGAGATACAGAAAAGAGTGTCTAATTACAGATTTTTTAACTGATCATGTATATAATTAGTTTATATATTTTATTAATTTTATGCTGTCGACTATGGAGTTTAAAGTAAATGCTGTAGTTAAATTTCTAAGATGGGCATTTTATACAGTGAAAAATAATAATAATTTAAATACACTTTATGTAAATTTTATTTAAAATGATATCTATAGAAAATTAAATGTAAAACGGAGCTAATCTCAATACTAAGGGTATATTTGGAAATGTGACATGTAGGGCTGTCGTTAATCGGTTCAACCCGAAAACTCAAACGAGTTTGGTTTGATTTAGTTTCAACTACAGATCGGTTTGGATTGATTTCTAAAACATTTGAAATCAAATAAAATCAATAAACTAAATAATTTAAATTAGATTAAATATTTTTATTTTAAGTTTATTTAATATAGTATTTATGTATCTGTTCTTATAAAAATAATTCTTTTCAAGAATTTTTAAGAAAAAATTAATAGATTGCATAAACATATACATTAAATTTTAATAGAATATAATTTAAAATAAAATTATATATTGACATATCTACGTACCTTAATAAAATATAGTTTGAATCGGATTAAATCAAATCAAACCAAATTAATTTGGTTCTATTCGGTTTAGTTTAATTTGAGAGATTGTTTGGTACGATTGGTTTGAAAAAAATATACTCAAAAATTAAATTAAATCAAATTATGAACACCGATGGCGATACATAGTTATAAATAGTTTTTTTTTTTGAATTCATCACCTGGATGACCTCGGATCGAATCTTAGAGAAGCCTCCAATGTAGGAGGTATTAGTGCCTCCAAAGCAAGACCAGCGATGGGATCCCACGACCTTTCGAGACCTTTCGAGTAAATAGTTGTAAATAGGGGGATCTAAAACTATTTCTTATATTTGTGGTGCTAAAATAAAATTTCTGTTATCTTTTCCTTTTCTTTTTTTTGGTCACTTGGCCTGGATGGCCGAAGGCCCGCCGTGCGCGCGGGTGGCGAGGGTTCGACACCCGTCGAACCCCACAAGTCGCCCCCCCATGGGGGCGCCCGGCCTGCAGCCGCCGGGAGGCGAAGCCCCGACCTCGCGCACCAAAACTAATAAATGTTACTTCACTTCATAGCAAAACAAAACAAAGTTTGTGTCTTGAAGATTAAAAGTTTTGAAATCATAATTTTTTGTCCCATCTATATCATATCAATTTAAAAATTAATGATGAAAATGTATTTAATATTGGTATCTAATAGGCCGTAAGGTAATGCAAAAGTTTCAAAAGATTGACCAAAATATTATCCACCTACTCCATTCTCCTGCTTGTTTGAAGTGAGAAGCAACATCATGCATGAAGTATTAAAAAGTGTTTGGTTGTATGATAATATAATCTTTATTATATACATATATTTTTGAAACCAAACTTGTTGAAAAGGGTGTTGTCAATCATTACAAAAATACTTTTCTTAAGAATTTGTTCTTAGGTAAAATAGAGATGTGTTTTCTTTTTCGTTTCTTATATTTAACATGTCTTTTAGTTATATCTCCATTTTTTTGTTATCTTATCTCCTCAAGAATCACAGTTTTATGCTTTTAGTTATCTTATGGAGATGTTTGGTTATAAAATAAATTTTTATATATTTTTATAACAAAAATATGTTAAAGTAAAATATAAACTATCATTATATATATGATAACAAAACGGATTGGGAGTCCTGAAAACCATAAGAGGTTAGGGACCACTAGATAAGAAAAGAGAGTTGCACTTCTTGTTTTGTCTAAGAAATTTTTTTAAAGATGTAAATTTATAATAGTAGCCAAATACCTCTTTTAACTAGTGTTACTACAAGTCATGAATGTTAATTTATGTGTAGGAGATAATGCATTCTTAAGACAAGAAAGAAAGCATCGTTAATTATCTTCATTCCCAATATCACAAGCAACATATCTGAAAGGAAAAGTTTATTCTTTTCATTTAATGCAGTTGCACCCAACAAGGTTCCCTTGTACCTATCTTTCATAAATGTACCATCAAGGAACAACAATGATTTACAACTATGCTCAAAGTCATGTTGACACACATGAAGACAAAATCTTTTAAACCAACATTGTTCAATCAAAACTCAACAACACTCCCATGGTTAAACAAGTGAATTTGATCAACATACCAATATTAGCCATTAGATGAACAACACTCATCACTCAAATTTTTTTAGCTAGTTCTTTACCAAACCATACTCGATGATAAGGTAGATCCAATCCATAACATCTAAATATATCGTTTTTAATATTAGTAAGATGGTATAATGGAGAGTCAACAAGTTTATATATAATTAAAGAACTAACAAACTTCTTTGATGCTCTAGGATGCTTTTGGAAGCTAACACCTTTCTCACAAATGTGCTCATTGTTCAATTCTTTAATGATAAATTTTGGGCATTCTCCTAGTATAAGTGTTGTAAATGCCATCCACAATGACTATACTTATATTTTACAGTAAGCTGTGTTGGCTCATTTTTTAAGAAATTATAGTTAAGACCTTTTGTAATTAAATATTTCACCAACTCATGCTGAAGTTGATCAACACTTGCAAAAATGCGACCCTTACAATGAATAATATTGTTCCAAAGCTCAATTTTCTTTTCACCTGTAGGTATACTTGAAGGTGAATTCACCGTAGCATTGTGACTGGAAACAATGTTACTACAAATAGGTGGACTTGTGTACCTACAAAAATGTCTTAAAGTTAAAGATGATGTATGTGGCAATGTAAAGGCGATATTATCAAAGGTTGATATAATATTAACATTGAGAAGCAAGGTCCTTGGTAGAGGTACTTACAATGTTAACGTTAATGAGTTTTATCCCCAATGAAAGATGAGTTGTAACTGCACTTCTGATATCATCATCTTCCATGATACAAATAGTTGTTGTGGACCATAACTTTGAGATTCAAATTTCACCTTCTCGACACAATTTGGGTAATATCCTTCCCTATTATAGTCTAGAATAATTGAATCACAATCAATATCTTGCCATACAATTAATACACATGCCAATGCAAGCTACTTTATATCAAAGCATATGGAGGAATGTAATGAAAGTAACATATATCAGATTAAGCAATGAAGATCTTTTTTGAATCAAATTTGTAAAATAATTGTATATTTGAGACTAAATTTGTAAAATATTTGTATGAAATTGTGAATTAAATTTAGAAATTTTTACGAGATTCTCTTGTCTAAACAGGATAGGCCACTGTTGAACTAGCTAACATTTATTGCCACACATTCTTGATCGGGTCAACCCATGACCGACAGGGAACAAGCAGAACAGACAAGACAAGATAGAATAGGACACACGTTGGTTCACCTCAAAATCGAACATGTCCCATTCATTCACTAGAAGGGGGATGAACCAACTTGTCTAGTAAGGACATCATGAAAATTGACAATTGTGCAAAATAGATGTTTGACTATTAATATGCAACACTTGATATTGATCTCTAATTCTATTTTATATATACCCATCCTCTATTTTGTTTTATCTTTCCTTAAAAATGATACCTATGTCAAAAGTTATGTAGCCGAAGTGTGATTGACGAGGTTGGGTCCTTAGGTGTGATCAACATTATGACCCAAAAAGGATGGGTAGCAATGTTGTGACACCCTACGTTACACAAGCTTTTCTTCAACATTAAAAAGCATGGCTTACACAATTACACCCTAGGTTTCACATCATAAACATGGTATCAAAAGATCCCATATAATAGACAAAAGCTATGAGATGAGTGACAACTATAAATTATGAAATGAGAAGTAGAGAACATAGAGATTTCTAAACACCTTTTAGGGTATGCTTTCTCCTATAGCTTCAGAGAAAACAAAATTTGTAAAATATTGTTGTGAAATTGTTAAATATTTGTGAACATGATTATGTATATAAATTGTTAGCAATGTAAACTAACAACTGAACACAGATTAACAATCAGTCACAAATCAACATCTTGGTCGATCCCCCATAGAGACTGTTTGTCTCAGTCGATCTCCCACATCCTCTTGTTTATCGCTCTTCTTCATCAATCCCTAAGAGATGGTCCATCTAAGTCGATCCTCCACATCTTCTACTTCGCTCTTCTTTGTTGACTCCAATGGAGATGTCTCAATTGATCCCCTATGAATATAGTTTTTCTTATTTGATCCCCCACATCCCCTTCTTCATCAATCCCCCACAAAGACAATATGTCTCGGTCGATCCTCACACATCTTCTTTGTCGATCCCCCCACAAAGATGCTATGCCCCTCTTTTTCCTCTTTCTATCTCTTCGTCTCCCTCTTTCTCTTTCTCTCCCTAGGTTGACCTAGATGAAAAAGGGAATATTACCAATATGAAGAGTGTTTGCCCCCAAAAGAAGCTACAATAGGAAAAAGAGTGATTGTCACTATGAGAGGACGTCACCGTGTAAGGTCCACCGTTGTTGAGAAGAAGCTCCCCATTGCCGCACCAATTTTGAAAAGCACCATCGGACAAACTAGGGCTTGAGAAGGTGTCGTTGGGAAAAAAACTCTGCCATTGTCAGGAAGAACTCCATCACTGTCTTGAAGAAGAACATTGCAATCGGGGAAGAACGCCGCCCCCATGCAAACTAGAGTTTACGAGAAGGCCACATGAACAATGGGTCTCGAGAGAGCTTGAGTTTTGTCAGGCAACAGGTTTGTCAAACTTGAGTGTCTCTAATGAGAGTGTAGGGGATAGAAAGAGAAAAAAAAACAAATGTGAAATGGTGACTTAACAGTGTCTTTAATGGAGATGATTTTTCATTATATGAATTAAGTTGACTGGGCTTTTGTAAATATAATTAGTCAATGTTTTCACTAAACTCATTTTATTAATTGGGCCTCTAATTAAAATTTCTTATATTTTATTTACAAATGATCTTACTTGGGGAGATGTCCGTTATAATTAATGAAATGTAATAGGCCAATAGGCCAAATAAGAATATGTTGGAGATTTAACTAATTGGCCGCTAATCACTCCACTAATAATTTCTTTGAGCTAAAAAAAGATAAAAACATTCTCAAATTAACATGCTTAAATTAATGGATTCTTTAGATTGTTAACTTAGACAGAGCTGTTTCGCCTTTCAGCCAGGTTTGCCATTAAGCATTAAAATCCTTTTTATGATTATATCTAGAATCTGAGACAATTTCTTATATAAATGAAAATTTCGATTTATATTGTCATTAGACAGTTTAGCTACTAGTATATTAGTAAAATCCATAGCCTTTTTGTAAATTAAGATACTGAAGATGAAATTAGTTCAAAATTTCAACATAAGTCTTATAAATGCCATCCAGGATTCTAAAAGTAATTATCCCATATTCATTACAACTAGCTATAACTCTTCATCTACGCAGTTTTTTCTTTATAGTCAGTGATGAGATATTTAGCTGTAATATACTTTTGCACACTTTCAACAAAATATAATATATTCAGATAAAATTAGTGTCGGTTAAGAAACAAAATTATCAGAATACCAGACAAAAATGGCTTTGTATATCAATTATCATAATCATGCATATATTTAAAAATAAACCATTATTTTAATAAAAATTCTTTTATTTACAAACCATTCAGAATTATATATACACACACATATATAGAGAGAGAGTGTCTGACTTAAGTTAAGATTTAGTGGTTTTTATGATTTTAAATTTGTATGAGAACATTATAAAAAATATGACTAACTATAAAGACTAATATCTAAAATTTTGAATTAATAGGTCAGCAGGAAAATATCACTCTCTTTTTATCTAACAATGAATTCTCTATAAGAATATACCTTTTTCACTAATGCCAAATGTATATTTGAACAATGTTATTACACGATCATACTTTATAGTAAAAAATTATGTTCGATCATGTTAACTAGTTCCACAATTGTGTTAGTAATAGGACAACAAGTACTCTTTCAGAAAAAACTCTCCCTCTCTCTGTCGAAAAAAAAAACAAGTGTAATGGAATACGTTTGAATTAAAATTTTGTATTTAATAAATATTTTATTGGAACTATTGTGAGAGTATTTATATTAGGGTCTTAACACGTTAGGACCGGTGACTAACACGGATAATACCGAGTCCGAGTTCTCGAGCGATCGAGGGACATGGAGGAAGAGGAGCACGAGGTGTATGGCGGAGAAATACCCGACGAGGGGGAGATGAACGGCTACATGGGTTCTCATGGCGCCGACGTCGACATGGCTGGTGTGGATGCCGCCGCCAACGCAAAGGTGGTATTCGTCCGACGCCGCCACCCGCTTACCTCCTTTTTTTTTTTTAACTAACCCTAACCCCGGCCCTCGCTATGTTGCGACTTCGATCGCACTTCAGGAGCTGGACGAGATGAAGAAGCGGCTTAAAGAGATGGAGGACGAAGCTGCCGCCCTCGGCGAGATGCAGGCGAAAGTGGAGAAGGAGATGAATGCCGCCCAAGGCAAAATTTCTCTCTCTCATTCTGACATTCTTATATTTCAAATTTTAGTGGCTATAGCTCTCTAAAATTCTCAACGTCTGACGGCGTTTTATCACAACTAGGGGTGTAAATGAAATCCGATATTCCGATATTCTGATTTGATTCTGATAAAATTTAATGAGTTTGAAATTTGTTTTTGTATCCTAAAAGTTATTGGAATTAGAATCGAATATTTTAGTAGCTTATCGGAATCGAAATCGGATATTCTGGTAGCTTATTGGAATCAGAATCAGTTGATTCTATTTCCGTTATTCTGATTTTGACAATAAATAAAATAAAATAAAATAAAGTTAAATAAATTATAAAATATAAATTTTAAATTGAAAAAATGATAAAAATAAAGTTTTAAAGAGATAATATCAAAAATTTGTAATTATATGTGAATTATTAACTCATTTTTGAATAAAAATTAATATTTAATATGTATTTCGGAAATTATCGGATTTGGATCCGATTTTGATAATGGAATTGGAATCGGATCGATATTGGAACATAGTGATTTTGAAATTATCGAAATCGGAACCCCTTAACCCTTATCGGAATCGGAATCGGATTCTGTGATTCCGTTGTCGAATCTGATCCGTTTACTGTCCTAATCACTACTTTCTAATGTTCTATTTCTATTTTAGCTATTTAGGTTGCTATCCCTTTTGTTTTAAGATTATTTTAATTATTGTTCTAGCATTTTTCTTTTGAAAATGTTTATTGTGATTCGTAACACCTAAATCATCAGCTCAAATTAAAATGATCTAACTTGAGTATATTGCAATTTGATAGACATGCAACAAAAGGAAGTTCAATGTAAATATTGCAATAAAATTGTGTATGATGAAATTTTCCGGCTGTAACATCACATTATTGAGAAGAAGAGAATGTGACTTCATGCAACCAGGCTCTACCCAGGGTAAGAAATCAATTTGTAAATACTTACGATCTATTGAACATGGGAAGGGGCAACTACATAGCACAAAGATACTGTTTGAGAGGGGATTTCTCAGTTATCTAGCCGTGGAGTAAATGTTTTCAACATTGGACAAGAGCATCCGGTGGCTAATTGTAAATTATTAGAAAATTTTGATGGGGAGATATCCACTTTAATTTATAATTACATTGATCAATCTCAATTTATCTTCATCTTTTATTATTATTTTAATAAACAAATGATCTGTGCTATAGAAGCTAGTTGTAAGTCTTTTACAGACAAAGACATGTACTAATGAATTGATAGATATATGAGTTAAGGTTCTGGAAGTGGATAGGGATCTACTAATGAACTGGAAAAAAAAGAATAAAAGATTCATGATCTCACAAGCGACAAAGATGCCATGGATGGATCCTTTGGATTTACATATCGTTCGGCCAAGATAAAGATAAACAAACATCACAACGGCAATGAAGAATTTAAAACTTTACAAAGGAAAAAAAATAGAAGTCACTTGTATGTGATTTTTTTATAGTAGCATACTAGATAATGCTGCAAGGGAACTATATTTTGAGACATGATTGACACATTGTAGCTGTTGGTAAGAGAATTTCTGGACCGACTCTAAAAAACTTTACAACACATTTATCTATTGAATTTGAAGATATCAAGGAGTACATCAAGACATTTGTGGCCACTTGGGATGAAAGAGGATGCAGCCTAATAATTGATGGTTGGACATGCATGCTTATTGCTTAATACTTAAAATATATTATGATCATTTATTTATACTCTCTTAAATATTTTTCTTACTATTCACGATGTCTTTCTTAATAGGTATTACTAAGAGTACCGAAATGATGTTATAGAAGTAGGTGCATGCATCCGGTAAAGTAAAAGATGCCAACTATCTATTTAATTTGATAGACAACATTATAACTTAGATAGGAGAAGATCAGGTTTGTCTAGGTTATGATGAAGAATGTTGCTATTTTAAGCAACTGAACAATTGTTGATGGTTAAGAGACCACACATGTACTATGTTTTGCACATTCATTATATTTGATGTTGGAGGATATATATAAATATTCTATGATTGATCAGGTAATTAAAATGACAACATCTTTTATTTACATCCATATTTTTATTTTGAACTTGATGAAAAAGCATACAAAGGGTCAACACCTATTGTGTCTAAGTGCAACGGGGTTTACATCACACTTTATAGCTCTGGAAAGTCTAATGTTGTAGAGATGTCCTCTGCTGCAAATGATCATTTCATCTGGATGGACAACCTGGATTAGTTGAGCTAATCATTTTAATTAGAAGAAGGAAAGGAAGATAGAAGAGACATTAAAGAGTGAAGATTTTTGGAAGGTTGCGAAGAAGACATTATCTATAGTGCAACCAATAATAAAGATACTCAAAATAGTTGATGAGGATAAGAAAATCAATATGCGATATTTGTATGATGTAATTGAGTGAGCAAAAGAAGAAATATCAAAGAAAATAATGGATTTCTATAAATGGTGGGATGTCATTTATTGCCAGTGGCAGCAAACCTTGCATCATTCCATGGAGCATATAATATTTATTATTATTCAGTTTATATTTTTAATATGCATATTGAATTGTTTAAATAAAATGACACTATTTTGCATATGTTTTTTTTCAACCCCATATATGTATGTAGCGACTCCTTCAAGAGAAGATTTTATAAGATGTGAAGATAGTCGTCATGATGTTATGAGAGGATGATTGTGCAATCATAACATGCAATAAGTTGTATATCTATAGACTAAAATCAACACATTTTGGGACATCAATAGCACAAAAAATAATTATGTTACTCTGTCCTAGTATGTATTAACTTGTTTATATTTTAACATTATTTGAGGCTCATGCTTTAACAAAAACTATTCACATGTTGCTAACTAGTGATGGATCATCACAAAGCAACATGGTACAAAGAGATAGCCTCAATTGCAATTAGAATCTTATGTCAAACTACATTGATTTTATGATGTGAAAGAAATTAGTCAATGTTTAATTTAATTCATACAAAATTGAGAAACATGTTGACATCAAAGATGCTGGAGCAACTCATCTATTGCCATTATAATATGCACTTGAAGTTAAAGAACTTACATAGGCTAAAAGAGTCTTAAAAAGAGAAGCAAAGATGAGGAGATGCACTTATGGGGTAGGCGGAGACGGAGTCAATCAACAATTTTAGTTGATGAAGATATTGACTTAGATGAAATCTTCAACGAGTGGAATGCATTATAAATATGAGTTAATGATCAAGACGGATAAGGATAACTCAAGTTCAACTTAGAAGACCAATGTTGGACTGTTGCTGTTGAAGAGTTGGATAGTGCACCATTATTTTAGGAATTTCGGAGTTTTCCAAAATTGTCAAAGAGATAAAAGATCAGAGAATCTTCAAAACAAGGTAAGAAATTTAAGAATAAAGATAAACAGATTGTGTGACTGATCTTTAGGATATTGCATATCAAGATGCAGTTGATGATGTAAGAGAAGACATGCTGGAGCCAAACATCAACATTTGATATCAAACATCAAATGATTGATGATTCAACATCGTATGCGCATCATTTTTATATATTTTACATTTTTGTCTTTAAAAGAGCCAATTTGGGCCAATCTTGGATCGGCTTTTCTTCCCTTGGATCGGTTGATCCTGCCATCCAAATCCCAATCCTGACTTGAAGAGCATTGTTCTTCTGCCATCAGAAACGTGCAGTTGTGTCACCTACACTTGCATCTGCACCTCCTTGTCACTGTCATGGTGTTTCTACAAATGAGTCACCTACTTGATGAAGATGATGCTTGAGTACTCTAACTTGAACTTAAAGTTTTTTTTTCTGATTTTTTGATTTTTTTCTTAACAACTTCTTAATGCTACGCTGATGCACAATTTTCAAATGTTTAAACTCTCTAAACTTGTTGGAACCAATGTACAGAAATCACCAATGTCTTGAACAAATTGTCTAAATTGTGAAGGTGCAATTTAAATCATCCATTTGAAAAAAGAGCCACTTTTTTGCGTTTACTTGAAAATTTTTAATTCTAGTCATTTCGTTTTTCGCGGTCATAACCCTCTATCTTGTCCACCCTGTTATGAGAAGCCATTTTCCATCCTATTCGTCTCGTAACCGGGCGAGGCCTGATCCAAGGCGACGACACCTGGTCCGAAGGTGACAACACATGCTCTAAGGCGACCACACTTGCTCCGAAGGTGGAAAGGTTCTCAGCTTCTAAGGCGCCATCAACCGGGCACTCCACATTGCTCTCAAGATCCATGGCGCCAAGCGATGGGCCTCCTCGGCTGCTCCACAGTGCCTCCTTGGTGATGATGATTGGCATCAGGATCTGTGGTGGATGCCACTGTAGGAGGATATACAATGCCACAATGGGGTACAGAGGCGTGCATTGGTCGTCATTGTTGTTGGCGCGACACAATCTATGCCTATGTATTTGATGTTTTTTAGGATAATATATATTCTATTAAGCATTTTACTTTTGATGTTTTCCAGAATAATTACGCTTTTTTATCATGTTAGATTTTTTTATCACACCGAAATTTTCTCTTACGACTTTGTTACATGGGGTGGAACCAGCCTTGCCTTTTGTGTACCCTTTTTGTATTGTAGGCTGTGTTTAGTGTTGGACCTCTTTATGTTGTCAAGTTCCTTTTTGGCCAAGGATCGTGGGATCGGAATCAGGATCAGTCGGTACCGATCCCGACTGATCCAGAATCGGTAGGTATAAAAAAATCGTCCAATTCGGATTGATCCTGACCGATCCCAGCCAATCCTAGCCGATTTGACTGGAATAGCAAAAAAAAAAAAAACGATTTGATTCTGATTCTGATACAATCCTGTTCTGATCTTGACTGATCCGATTCTTATTTTGATCCGATCTCGACCGATCCAGCTGATCCCGATTGATTCTATTGGAACTTTTTTTCGGATTGGTCCTTCGGCCTAGAATCAGATCGGCAATGGGTGATCCAATTCAAGAATCGGCCGATCTTGATCTCTCAATCTATGATTTCGTCTCATGCATGATCATCTGGTCTTCCATCATTATCTTTAATTTATGTTGCAAGTGGGTGTTCTTCTTGAAAAATTTATTCTAAGCCAATACATGTATTTTTTTTGTTGCTTCAACTCGTCTTTGATATGCTTCACCAGCAAGTCTAGACTTTTTTTAGATAATTTTTGCTGCTCTTCGATATATATATTTTATCTGCAAAGACACGTAGTGACCTAATTCCTGATCTTGAGCCAATTCAGTTAGAATCAAACCCAATTGACTCTGATTATTGTTTTTTGTTTCTTCAGAATTTGAGGATTTGCTGATTTCGATCTGAATTGGCTGATTCCTGGATGATTCGGTCGATTCAGCTAGGATTCCACCTAAAATCGGGTGTCCCGGCTGTGCCGATTTGATCCAAAAATCAGTTAATTTTGCAATCCATGGTTGGACCATGAAGAAAGAAAGAATTTGTGCAGCATTTGGGGAAATAAAATGCAATTGTTTTTATGCTTTGCACGGAGTAGGCATTTACTTTGTTGTATCCCACATACCGACTGCACGCCATTTGACATTGATAACTTCAGGCTTTCTATTTTATTTGATTTTCTTTGTGGTGGTGGAGAAGCCTCCGCTTCTTGTACTACACCTTGTGTAGGGAAGTAGTGATGCAATCTGCATCTATGTTATCTGAGGTGATCGCTTCGCTCGCCTAGGCATTGAGGTGAGGGGACGTGCATGTAAAATGCCTCGCTCTAGTCCAAAATGCCTAGGCATGCCCCCCTTTTCATCGCCGTCTTCTACATCTACCAGTGGGCTCTTCTACACCCATCATCGGGTGGAGAAAGATGGATTGATCGGACCTGTTCGGATGGAATCCGATCACTTAGATGAAGCACTGAACCGCCTTGGTGCGGCTGGAGGTTGAGTGCTCCAGGGCCGCCCAGTCTGCTTTAAGTTGCTTATTGGCCATAGCAGGCCCGCGGGTCCAATTTTGGATCCCACGGATCCTTTCTTCTCCGCCCAATCACATGGTGGCTTCTCTGCTTTGCCTTGCCCACTGGTGTCCTCCTTCCTCAAGCTCCTGAGCTGGGTGCCCGAGGCCCCTGAGGCAAGGTGATGCCCTCCTCACCTTAGCCACCTTGCATCTGTGATATCATAGATCTGCATTCTTTCTTTCTTTACTAAGTGTTATTTCTATCTAACATTTATTTTGAAAAAAGATCTCTTTATTGATGAATTGAAAATTTTACTTCTGCTGTTGGCAATCTTCTTCCCTTGAAGCACAAATTTATTTGTTGCATGTCCAATTTTCTCCTTGATATAGTTTTTTTTATTTGCAATTTGATAAGTGTTTTCATCTCAGTGTTCCTTAATATAGACATAAAAATAATCTTGAGTTTTTTAGTTACTAATTTTTCATTGCATGTTATTGTTGTCCAAACAGATCCTTCTGCTGCAGGTGTTTCTCAAGCAAGCAGAGAGGAGGCAGATTCACGTTCTGTTTTTGTTGGCAATGTAAGCATTCTATTTTTTCTTTTTTCTGTATCTGAATGGTGCAAAATGTATAGGTGGATATTCGCATATATTTTTGATATTCATGTCACCGATATCTTTAGGGATGGCTACAAAATTGGTGCTTCTTGCATAAGTTACTAGAAAGCTCCCATCTGTATTCTGCATTGTTGTAGTTGCAGTAAAAACTATGATATTACTAAAGAATTAAGTAATGTTGCTTGCCTTTGAGATGTTTAGTACTCTTCTGGATCAATGTTTGTTCTTGATTGTGGATCAATTCGTTAAGATGGATTATTATTCTATATAAAAATGGTTATTTTTCTTGTTCAAGTTTTGATACTGTTCTTTTATTTGTTACCTTTTGAAATGATAAAGTTTAATAATTCTATACTCTTTATGGCCAATACATTTTATTTTTTGGTATTTTGACCATCTACTCCTTTGTCTTCTTTTCTGTTTGTTAGTTTATTCTGTTTGCCGTATTGATGCTTTTCCTTGTTTTTGGTCCCTTTCTTTTACTGAACCCCTTGCATGGTATGCAGAATCTACCTACCTAGACTTGTGCCCAGCTAATTCTACAGTGTACATTCAGATGGGGTCAGCCTGACTCAGCTGGGTCAGAGCGATTGCCCTGAACCATTCTGGATCAGCTGATTCTACATTCAATTAAACCAGCTTAGCTGGCACAATATCAGCCTTGGTGGGCCAGTTTACGTTCAGATTAGCTGATTCTGGTCTTGGATCGACTGGGATCTGCTGATTCTAATGGCCATGCCATGCTGATTCTTAGAAAACTCCAGCCAATTCTCAGCATCTCCTGGCTGTTCACTTCAGGCTCAGAAACATCGGATTGGGTAGCCATGGACAATCCAGGGCATGGACTGCTCCCATATTTCGTTGTTCGTTTTTCCCATTATCTCTTTTTTATCAATTTTAGTGAAGATACAAAAGTTACACTTTATTTTTCTGTTCATTATTTTATAATATTTTTAAAATTTAATTATTCAAAATAATAATTTAAATTATAATATTAATATGTCAAATAATATATTAATATATTTAATAACCTAATATATAAAATAATATTGGTATAGTATCAAATTTACTATTAATTATATTAAAATGTAGTGTTAATTATATCAATTTAAGAAGTATTAATTTTATAGTTAGTATATGTAATACTGAGTTAGCTGCGCCCATACCTTGCTTAAGTTACTTGTGGATAGTGGATACCACTTCATCTACGGGGAGGGGGGATTTTATTTTTACACCTACATCCACACGTTAACTTCTGCATTAGTGAACTGATGTAAGTCAACCTGACACTTCTATAGCCTTCTATAGCTGAACATACTGCTACAGTGAAGTTCCCATCGGCATGCATCCAGTAGGAATTGAAACTATGAATTTGCCATTGAGCTCTATCGGAAATTGATAATACCACATTTTTAATAAAAGTGTAAATGAAGGGGTGTACTGGTATTAGAGCGTCAACCCTCATCAAGAACAAGAAGGCATATAGGAGTGTCAGCTCAGCCAAAAGGTCTCCCATAGAGAACCACAAAAAAGAATCAATGCCCATCCTATCACATTTAAAGGAAGACTTTTCAAAAGTACTATCCAAAAATCTCAACTAATCGACTCAAGGACCACGGTTTCCTCCATTCTTTTTTTTCTCTGACCCAGTAGACCAGGTGTAGCATGAACTTGAAGGGTTGGCCACCACATTGCTTTGTCTTCATTCTTGCTAACTGGATTTCAGCTGAATAAATCGTGTAATGGGTAGTGGTCCAAGTATTGATGTCAATCAGTGATCCAATTGAAGACCAACATATCCTTTGCATAGGTGTGGCAGAGAAGCTCGTAATTAAGTGATTCCACTTGGTTCAAGACAAAGGAAAAATCAACAGGCGATCAGAACTCTACATGTAAAATGCACAGTATCAAATATTGATCTTTAGCAGGCTCCAGTCCAGAGCATCCAGATAGCAGGAATGGAATGTGACTGGTGCCTATCTGCAAAATCTATCATACAGCTTTATTTTTACTTTGACTTACTAGAACATAAACTGAACAAAATGTGGACATGGAGGAAGAAAAGTTTAGCTTCTTTTCTGAGCTGAAGAATATTTTTGACACATTGACTGAAGGACACTGGTGGTGTGTTTGCGAATACTTTAATACTGTTAGGTTTCCTAGGTAAAGAATTAATGGAATCCAGTGGACCAAGGAGATGGTTTAGGAACTAGATGGTTCACTGTGGTATGCTGGAGCTGCAGGGACTGGTTTGTACTTGGTCTAACAGACTATATCTAGTCTGGACAAATTTTTTATTTCATCAGTTGGGGCATGACTTTTGGACTGAGGAATCCTTTCCTGTCTCTATCTAACCAACCCTGTTACAATTGGCTGGGAGAGGGGTTGGGATGAACATATACATGTGAGATACTTTCAAGTTTGAGATGGCATGGTTAGTCATGATGGTTTCAGGTCAATGGTTGGAGAGGTGGGCACAGCCTATCCATGCAAATAGGGCTGCTCGCCATTCGGTTTAGTCTAGTTTCATGCTGATTTTACTGAAATCAAATCTGAACCAATAGTTTGAACAAAACGGTTTGGTGAGAACCCAAACCATTAATGAACCAATCTGAAAATTTTGGTTTGGTTTGTTGGTTCAGTACATAAAAAGTTTCGTGTAAAATAAAGATTGAATTAAAATAAAATAAAATAAAATGATGTAAGGAGCAAACGGAAGTTACGGAACTTCCTGAACAAATTTTGAGTGGATGGGACAACTTTTGATGATACATATCAGATTGGTTGGTGGCAACAAAGTTTTATGAAAAAAAAATGTTTAAAGAGGAAGAGTGGAATCCATTGCTACACTTTGATTTTAGTTGTTAGACACTTGAGGAGGAAGTGAAGTAACTGGTTAACTCCTTCACAGTGGATGAGCTATATGGTGCTATTTTGTCTATAGACCCTTTCTAAACTCCATGCCCGGATGGATTTTCTGTAGTCTTCTTTCAAAAATGTTGGAATATTATCAAAGAAGACTTCATGGCAATGGTGAACTCAGCATCACTGGTGTTGTTCTTCATTTTCCTGTTTTTTTGTTGTGCTACATTGTATTATTCCTTCTTTATTAATAGAATTCTTGCCTGTTGATCATTCTTAAAAAAATGCATCACTGGTGTTGTTGCCGAAGGAAATTGTGTCTGACAAGTGACATCAGAGATTTGAGATTAATTAGTCTCCTTTGCTGCAATTACTAGATAGTGACTTAAGTCCTATCAGATAGGCTCAACAAGCATGTAAACAAATAGGTTAGCACCTCTCAGCTAGTGTTTGTTCAAGGCAGATACATTTTAGAGAACTTTATGACAACTCATGATCAGAAGTGCAAGAAATAGTAAGGTAGTTTGTAAAGCTAAGTTTTGAGAAAGCGTATGACAAAGTGAAATGGAAGTGTTTGCACATAATTGTGGGTTTCATAGATTTGTGCTGGAAATGGATCAGTTAGGTCATGACTTGCATCAACATAGCTAAGTTCTCTTTGTTTTGGTGGGTCAAGTGTTACAACATGTGGGAGAACACTACGCCGTGAGGTCTGCACGAGGGGATTTATGTGGGCTCCAACTTGGAGCATATACCCATTTGCAATTTGTAGATGATACTCTTCTGTTTGTCTCAAAAGATGAGAGGAATTATGTCAACTTGAAAGTGCTTTTATACCAAGCGATGACAGGATTGAAAATTAGCATAGTTAAATGTGAAGTAAAGGCGTAAATCAAACGTACATGAGTCTTAGATGAATCAGGCACATTGTTGTCAAGGCGCTTGCTTAGGCGGCAAGGCATTTTTCCTGCAACGCCTTGTCAAGGGACAAAAAGGTGTCCAAGGTCCCATTCATGACTTTTTTTTTTTCAGGGGGGCTTTTCCACAAAGAGATGTTGTCCCCTTGACCCCTACAACCTGACCACATAAGCCGATTCGCGATTTGTGGCACCCATTTAATAATATTATAAACATATTTTATTATCATTTATACTAATATATATTGTTAAGATTTATGACTATAAGTATATGTTGTATACTTAAAACTTAAGTTCTCTCAATCTTATTTTCTCTCTTATTTTGATATTAGTTATTTTTTATAATATATATATCAATACATTCATAATTTTCAAAAAATAAAATCATATTTACATAAATATGTTTACATGTATATATATTTGTATGTATACATAAATATATATAGTATTAAAATCTACTTATATATTTGTATTTATGTATATACGCACATACATATATATATAAATATTTAATGTCACCACATTAACTACTTAGGTAGTGCCTAAGCGGCTGCTTTATCGCCTAAGCATATTTGACACCTTTTAATGTATTGGGCACCTTGTCACCCTGTCAGGCATTTAAAATGTGGACATGCTTAGGTCTTATTTCCCACTAACATACCTTGGGTTACCATTTTTGGATAAATGTATGAAAGTTGGATTGGGAAGTTTTAATTCAAAAAGTTGAGAGTAAGCTTCAAGGTTGGATGATCAAAATGCTATGAATACGGGGTAGATGGATTTTTTTAAAGATGGTATTGCAAAACATCCCTTCATATTACTTCTCCATATTAAAGGTCTTAAAAGGTGTCTTTAGGAAGTTGGAGAGTATCAAAGTAAGATTATTTTTGGCAGAGAAAGGAATGGGTCTTCGTTTGGTAAAATGAAACCACATGTGTACCCTAGAAATATTAGGGAGCGTGGGGTTGGTTGTATGCCATTGAAAATAATTAATGATGAATGTTGGCGTCAAAATTTTATCAATTATAAAAAATAGCAAGTTTTGAACAATAGAAAAAAGAAGAAAACCAAATAGGCGGGTGAGACTCACTATGCATCATATTTGAGACCAATGGGTTGAACATGTCTGATAAGTCTTATTGGACCTGACCGACTTAAAGTCGGCCCAATAACAATCGAGCACCACCAACAAACTTGCATGACTCAATATTGAGCAATGCCAGAATCAGATTAGCAATCAAATCCATATTCAACAAGTTATAGGCAAAGTACTGAAAGTTGACTTTCGAACGGCCTTATTGGGACATATTGGGTTTGAAAGACAAAACATATAGGCCCACAGGGCAGTGCCAGTGGAGACCTCTGCAACGGTGTCTCATATGTCAGAAACTAGTTCTAGGGGGTCAAAATGAATAGTCTGCCCCTATTGGGCTCGACTAACCGAAACCACCTTAATAACAGATTGGCACCATCACATGGTTTGTCAAACTCAAACTTGATCAACATTGAAGTTGGATTGAAAATCTGCTACATATTCGGCAAATTATGGGCAAGATAAAGAAATCAGGTTTTCGAACAGCTTTTGGTAGGCTTAATGGGCCCGAATGACCAAGCGAGTGGGTCCACAATATTATCTTAGTTGAGGCCTTTGTAACAGTGCCTTGAATGCCAAATTTAGACTCCGAACGATAAAATGACCATTTTGTCTCTACTTGGCCCAACAAATCGAGGCAGGTTCATTAACATCCGACACCAGTTCGCCTGACTTCTAGACCAACAATGTTGAAGTCGAATTGTTGATGTGACCCGTATTTGAGAAGTTATGGAGAAAATTCAAAAATTTACAGAGTTTGCATGTGTTTCAAAGTAGGGGCAAATATGTCCAAACAGCTAATGGGCAGGGTTATTTGTGCGAAGATCAAAGTTCTAGTGCATAATTATTTAATTGTATTTTAGATGTAATTTTTGGCATTTTCTATGGCTGAGATGACATCGTTCGGAAAATCTATTAAATTGGTGATCTTGAAACAAATTGAAGACCCTCAACTGTAGATTTGATGGAGCACAAGATTTACCGTCATTAGAACATCTTTTGGATAATTCCAATTATTGTCGGAGTTAATTTAAATAATTCGAATTCAGATTAATTTTGGCCGTCAAATTGGAAAACCTAATCCCCAACTGTCATGGGATTACTTCAAGATTAAGCTTGTCTGGATAAGTCCTACAATCAAGGATCGGTTGGGGAAGTGAAGATAATCTCTTCCTTCTCTCTCTTTCTTTGCCAATCTCTTTTTCAGTCTCTCTCCATCTCCCACGTATGCCCCCAGGAAAGAGGGGTATATAAAAAAGATCAAAAAATAAAATAAAATAGGGTAGCATATCTGGCAGTAGATCAAATAAAAGAAAAAAAAATCAAAGGAAGGGGATTCCACATCCTACTGTAGCCATGGAAAGTCATCTCGCCAAGATCTTGCGAGGTTTTTGGTTTCGTTAAGGTGCCGAGAAATGAGATTGTTGAGCTCTCGCACACGTGGACTGGTCCATAAATTTTTTTTCTTTGGGGGGCTTCCCCTCTCTCAATACCCCCCTTGACCCTCACAACCTGACCACGCAAGTCGATATGCGATTCCCAAGCGCCATAGTGTAAACATATTAATATATTTTACTCTCACTTGTACTATCACACACATATATATAAGATTCATTATCATAAAATATATGTTATATACTTAAATTTTATAAAGATCTATTTTAACCTTCTTCTCTTTCACACATACATCAAGTTTGTCAAGATTAATTATTTCTCAAAATAAATATATACCTATCCATACATAATTACATAAATGAAATCACATTTAAATATATGAATACATAAACATGCACATTCAATTATAACTTAAGTCAAATAATGCACTTAATCTTTTCAAATTTTATATTTAAATATTGATCATCAATTTATTGTACAAAGATTATATCTTATGTAATAAACATATTATATCAATTTAATTTTATAAATATTTAACCATCAATTTTTAATAAACAATCAAGAACAATAACATAAAAATGCTCTTAATACCATATTAGTATTTAAATAAGATTATATAAAAGTTTAAATCTTTTAGAAATACAAAAATTATTTTTTTGATATTGAGAGTGCTTTGTAATTGTTTATTAACACATTTGATGTGCAAATGTGCTATATATTTTTATGTAAATTCATTGATGTACTCTCATCTTTATAAGATGTTATGTTATGTTTCATACATATATACATTTTGTTTCTTGAATCTTAGATCCAATCTCTTGAGATTATTCCGAGATTTTTTGAGATTTCTTCTCTTTCATTCACCCCTCCCCCCCCAAGACAAAGCCGAGATCCGAGACGGTGATCCTTAGCTGCGGCAGCCACCAACAAAAAGAAAAGAGGGAGAGCAACAGCCGAGGCCTTCCTCTTCCAGCCACCAGTGCCACCAGGAGAAGGAGAAGAAGAAGAAGAAGAGAGGGAAGGGCTTCCACGCACCCCCCACCTCCCATTCTACTTGCTGCATACCTGCCAAGGAGAAGAAGCAAGAGGAGAAGCCGATGCCACCTGCAGCCTCCCACACGCCAGCCATCTGCATAAGGAAGAGAATAAGATGAAGGGAAGAAGAAAAAGAGGAAAATGTGAGGTTCATTGGCTGTGCCCTTCACCCCTTTCCGCTCCTTCTCCTCTACCCTCTCCCCTTAACTGGGCCTGCTCCTTACCCTTCCTCCTCCTGTTGGTGCACCAAACTGCCCCTAACACCGCCCTGAGTGTTTGCTGAAATAGCCCTAATCAGGGGCTATTTTTGTGCCAACCCATCCCCTACAGATCACCCTCTTGCGGACCTCCTTTCCCTGGTATGTAGCACCCCTTAAAGTCATCTGCAGGTAGCCCTTTGGTAGCCCATTGAATGCCTCTATCACCCACTTGCGGTAACCCCTTCTTGGCCTGCCTTTTTGCCTCACGGCAGGTTGCCTGCAGACCTCCGTCGGCCTCCCCTTAAGGTCCCTTGCCGATGCCCTCTTCCGGCCACCTGAACAGCCCTGATGACACCCTCAAAATTCCCTTACTTCAGATCCCTTGGGGCCTCCCTGTCGGCCCACCTGCAGCAATCCCCCTGAAGCCCATGTTCAGTGCTCCTAAGCCCGTGCTCTGTCCCCTTGCACCCACCAGCAACACTCCCTTCAACCGGTCACCTGCAACCTCCCCCTAACAGCCCCCTTTGTGGTCCCCTCTCCAAGGTCAGCCAGTCCTCTTACGGGTTTGAGATAAAGGTCGACATTCGGGTCTCTTGGAATCTGTCAGATGGGCTAAGAGACTACTCAGGTGGGGCATTCATTCTCGACCCAATCAGTCCCTTGAAAATCCCCTATTGGATACCCCTGTTCCCACCCTTGCTCATCCCCTCAAAAATTAGAAATTTCACATGGCCGAGCAGCCCTAAACAGGCACCGACTGGTACCACACAGACCGGCTCTATCCCCTACACAGCCCCCCTCGGCTGCCCCTTGAAATGGGCCCAGTCCGGCCCTCTTCTTCATGGCCCCTAAATCTGTCCCGATCAGATTTCTAAACCAGACCCCACGTTGTCCTGGTTTCCAATCCATAATTGGACCCCACGTCATCCCAGTTCTAAACCCAAATCAGACCTTTCAACAGGTCCTTACATAGTCCCATTTGCGGTATCCCTTTCAAGGTCAACCAGTCCCCTCGCGGGCTTGAGATAAAGGTTGACTTCTGGGTCTCTTGGAATCTGTCTGACAGGCTAAGAGACTACTCGGGTGGGGCCTTCATTCTTGGTCCAAACAGCCTCCGAAAAGACCCTGTTTCAGCCCCCCAAAACAGAGCATTCTCTGGTCCGAAACTACCCTCTGAACAGATCCCCAAAACAGTTCCCTAACTGACTTGTTTCCAGCCCTTCTTCAGCCCAAGAACCCATTGTTTCACAGCCGTATTCCTAAACAGAACCGAAATCCATCTCAGAACAGTCCTCTTAAAGGCTTGAGATAAGGGTTACATCCGGGCTTCTTGGAATCCGTTGGATGGGCTAAGAGACTACCAGGGTGGGGCCCTCATTCTCGGCCCAAAACAGAAGTGTGGAAGAAGGGTCGAGGGATCACAGTAGGCCATCTGGGCCCACAAAGTGCAAAGAGGGTCAACAAGGCCCACGGAAATTTGAAGGCCAGCCAACCGGGCTGATGGGACTTGAACCAGCCTAATGGGTCTCGGACATGAAAATAAACTTAATAAAAATTTAGAATCCAAAAGAAAAATTAAATTAAAGAGTTAGTGCATTGCTTGGGTGCTCCACCATTAGATGGCTACTCCAGTATGCCCCGGTACATTGATCTATCTGGGTGTAGGCATGGGACAAGTTCCTACTGCAGATGGACCCTTCTTCGATGTGGCGAGTTTGAAGACTTAGTTATATTAGTGGTAAATTTCATTCAATCAAGGATGAATCTGCATGTTGTTGTAATGCTGAATTTTTCCTGTGATATTATGAAAAATCTACCTTGGGGGAAGGAAAAAACGGACATGTTCAGATTCATTTTATAAAGTTGAGCTGATGTATTCCATGCCGACATGCTATTCAATGAAGTACATTCAAACACCAATGTGGATGATTGAGTTCAGGCACCGAATGATAGGCCGATAGACCGTACACGATGCAAACCTGAACTAAAACCAACAAGATAAAATGAATTTAAAACACCTTCGCTAAATCTAGGAAAAAACCTTAGAACAGGTCATAAAAAATGAAAACTGACTTAATGTATATAATTAAGTCTTAAACTAAGTGATGATTAAATAACTTTCAGAAAAATTAAACAAATGACATCCAAAACACATAATAAACTTTAAAATCAGATTGTAAAACAAATCAAATTCCAAATTGACAAATTGAAACACATCCTAAAATATTCAAACTAAACTTAAAACACTTAAAATAAATTTCCAAACATCCAAACCAACAAAATAAAAAACACATTTAAAACATCTCAAACTGATATCAAAACTCAAATGGACATAAGAAAGAGACAATTAAATTATCTCAATCAACATGTTAATCAAATGAAATTAAATTACAAAATGTTTAATTCATTTAAGTCCAAATCAAGACCAAAACAACATAATTCCAATTAAATTGAAATCCAACAGATCAAGTAAAACATTAAATTAGTTAAGCCGACTTGAACATAAAATTCAAGCCTAAATTCAAAACCTAAAAAAACCAACATTCAAATCAAATGAAAAAAAAAAATAACATCAAACAAATTTAAATTTACTTGTTTGCTTCTCATCGGGCCTGCAAGGCAACGACCTTTGAGTCTAATGTTTTATGTGGATGTGCATGCTCTACCAAACATGTTGCTATGGCGGTTAATCAAAGGTATTTGAGTAGTTGTTCGATGTAAGTTAACGCCGGATATTCGCACCATCCGGCGGAGAGAGGTCAAAATTTAATTTTTTGTAGAATCCGAACCTTGGTTGTATACTTTTATAATATCACCAAACTAGTCTCGTATTTTTTGTAGGATGTCGTCTATTTTCCTAAGTAGTCTGGAAGGAGACATAAAATTCTGTTTTTAAAAACTAAAAAAAAAAGAAATTCAAGGTTATCACAATGCACTACTGACTAAATGATTATGAAAGCTGAATCATAGAAGGAACTCCTATTGGGGTTAGATTGTTCATGGTATGAGTTGGGCTGTGTGGATGGGTGGATTTCAAATTTCCAAGACCATAATAGATTATCTAGCATGGTTGTTAATTGTTAATACACTGTCAAAGAGCCTAAGAGCTCAGATGGTAGGGCCCTGCTTAAGTGATATTCTTGTCTTGTCGTTAAAAGCTCAAATCATGAACGGCTCTAACCTAAAAGTAACATGCCATGTATATGATAAGGACATATTTCACCATACATATATATAATTAATGACTTTTTCAATCAAGTCAATATGCTACCTAATTAAATGAATTGTGACTTTTTGCACCTTCAAAAAAATATGCTACATATTTTTTTAAACCTACAATTGGACAAGTGAACAAGAAATATATTTTGATATGCTTGATTGCAGAGCTTAAGCTTAGTGTGACTTTTAGGCTTAAAAATGTATCCTAGTGTGTTGGTGCCCAGTTGATTCCTTTCCACATAAGCAGCATGTGGACACCGAAAATTTTCAAATTGAGATTAAATGAAATCAAATCTCCAATGAGCTCTATTGTTCAATTTTCAGATATACCTTTTAATTGGGTCCAATTTAATTGCCATTTCATTGATGAAATAGCTCGAAGCCAATGCTCATCTGTTTAGCCCATTAGGAGTTATAGGCCCATTACAGTGACTTTCCCCGTAAGGCTTTGGTTTTCCATGATACAACCTTGTCAAAAGGAAATATTGGAGAAAATCTATTCAGTGCCACCTCAACAGCCTGATGCAATCGACTTGTGTGGGTAAGGCAAGAGGAAGCAGTGGCGTACAAGAAAAAGGACTCTAACTGTCCTTAAAACATGGAAGGGGAACATTGTGCGGAGGAAAGGATGACTCCGCAGAATCCGATCATCCTTCAGTCATTTCCATCGGCTGCCAAAATTGTTCGGATAAGCTCGAGAAGAGCCGTGGAGAGTATCCGTCGTGATCCCGTGTGATCCGGATCTCTTTGGTTCCGATTCGAAGTCGGATGCCCTCTTTCGGAAGGTCTCTTGGCACCGGAAGAAAGGGCAGAAGCCTATAAATGGATCAGCCGTGGGTTCGCGTCTAAGAAAGGAAGAGAGAGGAAGAGAGAGGAAGAGAGAGAGAGAGAAAAAGGCGGATCAATCGACGAACAGAGAGAGAGGGAGGGCAAGCAGGAGAGGGTAGAGAGTTACCGTGGAAGCTATTTGCCCCTTTCAGACGGGCCATCGGCTTCTTCTTCTCCTTCCCACAACGCCGGCAAATGCCTTTTTCTCCACCTGACGAAGCCGCCAGAGCCGTTTCTTCCTCCTCGCACTGCCGTCCAGGTCGTCGGCTCCTTCTTCTCCTCCCGATAGCACCGGAGAACCCTCCTCCTTGTTGAGATCACCGGAGTTGCCCTCGCAAGCCGTCAAAGCCCTCGCCGGACTTCCGTTTCCGCCGCAAGAGAGGGAGGCCTCCGTCGAAGACTGCAGTCGCCGTCGGGAGCATTCGGACACGAAAAGGGGCAGCCGGGAGTATTTTTCCCATAACTTAGGTCCACCGTGGCACATACGGTGGAGCCCACATGAGAAGAAAAGCCAAAAAAAGGGGGGGGGGGAGAAAGGAGCCCGCGCGAGGAGATGCCGCGGCCGCAAGAGCTGTTGACCCGCAGGTCAACCAGCCAATGGGGCCCACCTTTTGAAGCTGTTTAAAAAAAAAGAAAGAGAAAGAAGGAGAAGAAGATGGAGTCCGGCGACCGCGCAGAGCCGACCATAGGTGTCCGTGGAGGCCCAATATCAGGGATGAACAGTGCTATGACATTGGAATTTAAATTTTCAAATCAATTTAATTTAAACAAACCGAGGCAAGCATAAGGCCGGTTCTAAACCCACCTCATGGCTTCGGCTTAATTTAAAAGAATTCAAAACAATTGGGAAACCAGGAGGCCGGTTCTAAACCCACCTCCTGACCCATGATTAATTCAAAAAATAAAATAAAACAAACAATAAATAAAAATTAAATAACAATCTATTTAATTAATCAACAAACCGAGACGAGCATCCGGCCGACTAAAAACCCGCCTCATGGTCTTGGCTAAACTTAAAAGAATCAAAACAAATAGGGAAAGCAATGGGCCGGCTTTAAGCACGCCCCTTGACCCTTTAAGGTGGACATACAAAGGTCTAGTTGAAAAGACCCCAATGTCTTACCATGCCCCAAGAAGGAGTTACTTACCCATTATGCCATGGGAAGGCTGTGCATGATCAACATGCCGATATGCCAAACTATGAGCTAATGAAGTTCAGAGATTATGAGATGAGTCCCCACAAACCTATCAAAGGCCGGGACATGCTCAATCTCAAATCAGTGAGAGGAATGCCCACAAGTCTATCAAAGACCGGGTGTTTTCCGTCTCAAATTGATCAAACAAGTTCCATGTTCATCAAGGACTCAAAAAGACCTGATTTCTGGTCATGCAGGTTGTAAATCATGTCTCATATTGAGAGAATAAGTGAAAAATTCATGTTCGGTACATAGATTGATGTTACAAAGAGGAGAGACAACCACATGAAATTTCTGGAATGCAAGACAACAAAAAAATAACAAACGATTCTGAAATTTGGAAATTTTATTAAAAATATGAAACGTGTAAATCTGGAATTTGAAGACTAAATCTGCAAATGTGTACACAGAGGTCGAAATCTGAAATATTTAAAATCTGAAATCTGAAATCTGAAATCAGTAATCTGAGGTCTACAAATAAAAGAAATCTGAAGGTTTAAGGCCCATAAGCCTGCGGCCGAAAATCAGAGAAGTGTAATGTGCAGAATTTGTAAGAAACCTGAAATTTGCCGGATATCTGAACTAAAAGTTCTGTAATCTGAATTTCAAAATCTGAGCTTTCTTCATAGATAAAATCTGAAAAGTTTTGAGGGAATCAACAAACTAAAGTCAGAATATTGCTCAGGCCCGTCCCAAATTTGAGCCTCTCAGGAACTGATCCACAATTAGGTAGTCCCAAACCATTCAAACCCATAAGAAAATTCAAATTTCAAAACCGCCCCAAATCATTTTACATAAATCTGAAATTGCATAAAAGAAAATCCAGAAACTGTCAAATTCATTCAATCCAAATCAATCAAATTCAACTAAACCAAATTTCTCTAAGTAATCCAAAAATCTGAAAACTGTGAAATCTGGATCGGTAAAAATCTGTAAAAATCTTTAAATCTGAAATGTGTAGTCTGAGGCATACAAAATCTAAAAATCTAAAAAAAAACCTTCAACCTGTTCAAATCAATTTGAATCAAACCATAACAGGGCCCAAATCTGAAAATCTCTGAGTTTAAAATATGGAAGCATGCAGAATCTGAAAAGACTGAACTCTAAATTTCTGAAATCAAACTGCCATCACGAAACTCCCCAACCTGTTCAATATCAAGATAAAACAAATGAACTAAGCCCAGTTCATCAAATTCCGCACAACTTTAACAAAATCGAATGATAAGTCAATCTGCTTGAATCAAACAAACTGAGTTCAATTCCCCAAATCCAATCAACTTGAATCAACTCCCAAATAAAATTCAACTCAAACTTAATGAAATCCAAATGAAGCAAACAAGCCAAATTCAAATAAATTCCAAACAAACTCATTCCAAACAAACTTAAATCAATTGATCAGATCCAATTCCAACCCAAACCAAAAGCAATTCAACCAATTAAATTCAATTCAAACTAAATTCAAACAGATTCAAATTAACCAAACAAATCAAAAATTCAAACCAACAAATTTAATTCAACTCAAATCAATTCAAATCAATTTTAATTCAAATCAAATTCAAACTAAAATTGAGTGCTTGCATTCCATCAATTGCATGGGATTGTTTTCTCCTATGTCCACATGTGTGAATGTTTATTTTTGGATGCATGTTTTCTATTTTCATGGATTGCTATGACGCTTAATCAAGGGTATTCGAGTTATCTCGATGTAATTAACGTCGGATCTTCGCACCATCCGACGGGGAGAGGTCAAAACAAATTTTCAAAGAACCTAACAACCTCAATATATAATTTTGACCCTAGTTAGTACTTTTATGGAATACCATCTATTTTCCTAAGAAGTCAATGCTAAGGTCTAATCAAATCTAATTCAAATCCAAAAGGAAAATGAATTTCCAAAAACATAAAAATCTTTTGAGATTTTCGAGGTTACATCACAGCACCATGACAATTAAGAATTTGAGAGCATTTTTTTTTTTTTGCTTTTGTGTTATTGTTTGGAGTATGCACCATGTTTGTTAATCCAAACAGCGATTGAATGTTGATACCTTATATTTCTTATGGTCTGTGCATTTTTAACGCTCTATGACCTTTTACAATAATGAAATGGTCTGCAACGTTATTGTTTTTCATTTACAAAAGGAAACCTTTCCAAGTGCAATTGTCCAGAACTTCAGATTCTATTACTAGGATTTTTTTTTGGTTTGTCATTACTGTACCAAATGATAAGTGGGATATCAATCTGTTATCCAAATGAGCAGCTTTATGATTTCGTTCCCTTTTCAGTATGTTCCCAAAGTTTTTGGATCCACCACTTTTCTTTTCTTTTTTAAATCACTTAATTTTTTCACATTATTCTGTGTTGACACTTTTTGCTGCTTGGAAGCATTAAGTATTGCATATTTCTACCTTTCTTTTTCTTTCTTACATTGTACTGGACAAAGGATATTTGATGTCATCTCTTGTTTTGACTTCCTTAGAAATGGTTCACATTGATGACACCCATAGAGTCAGACTGTAATGGAAATGTTGCATATTTAAGAGCTTCATATATATTTTTTCTTCTTTCATGTTGAATTATTTTTAAAGGCTATCTAAAGTTTGAGATTGTAGTCGTCCTCTGACCAGGTGCATGGTCGCAGGGTTATCCAAATTCAAAGTCTTCCAATGTGGTTCATGGAATCCCAATAGCTTCTCATATGCCAGAGTTTAGTATTTAGGAAAAAGGAGAGTAGAGTTTATGATTGAGTTTTAGGAGAAAAAAAGAAAATATGAAAAAAGAAGCCCAAAAGAAGAGAATGACTAAGGGCCAAAAAACTAGTGTGCGGGAAAAGAATTAAAATGAGAAAGAAAAAGAAGTTGAAGGAAAATAAAAAAATGATACACCCCAGACCACATGAACGAAATCATGGTCTAGAGGAGGATATTGTTTTGAAAATGTAGATATGCAACGGAAGGTATATCCCTGTATGTAAAGGCATATCCTTGAGAAAACAATGATCCCCAATGTAGTGCAATTCTTGCTGCTGAACTATTGGCTGCGTGGACATTGTAATGCTCCGCAGAAGCTGAATGACTGGTGCTGCAGATGCAGAAGCCTAAGTGCCTCTGAGGTATCTTCTTAATGTAATGTGGATGGTCCTGATTCTTGCTTGCCCTCTTTGCTTGCTCTTTCTCGAGAATGTATTTTCTGTATACTATCATATTTTTACCTGCAGTATGTGGAAAATGTGCTAGTGAAGTATGAATGCCAGATTGATGATTATTTTCAATTTAACATTATTATGTTTAGAACTTTGCTTCATTGTATGTTTTAGTATTCACCATAGGATGATGGAATACACTGTTTAATTCCAAAGCAATAGATCAATCTGAAGAATTTTGATTCTGAATTTTATGTTATTTGCTTTAATTTTTCCTGCTGGAAAATCTGTATTACATATAATTAATGTAGAATTTCTCTTCAGCCTGTTTAATATTCAGATTTTGTGTTTCTGGCATGGCACTTACAACATTTGATAAATTGGACCATAAGTCTGACAGTTTCAATGTCTTTTGGCATTTCACAGCATTTTGTCTAAACATGGGAGGTGAGGATGACATGCTGATGCACCGCAAGCCCTCTGATCTGGTTTTAGTACATTTTTGGAAACCTGGTGATGCCGGGCAAGGAGCTGAACTTGTTCAATGCATGTAAATCACGAAATTGGCCAACATGACTGCTGTACTGGTCACAATTGGGCTGAACTGGTGGGTGGGAGTTATTGGACTGGTTTGGACCGATCTGGGGCCTCTGGACTGCCTGGACCTGTTTAGGGCAACTGGACTGGGCTGAGCTGGGTCTGCTGTACCGGATGGACCCAAACTTAACTGGTACGACCAATCTAGAGGTAGATGCAGCATGACAGAGATGCAGAGCAAAGGACGCACAGTGGCAGCAGAGGATGTCATGCAGGTTGTATGGGGTAATTGGCACCAAGGTGCAGGCTTTCCATCGGAGGTGGACTGGCACAACCTATGGTGGAGCTGGCTGTGGGTCTGGAGACAATTAAGGCAGCGCAGGGCTACAAAAGGAGTGGTGGGGATGTGTTGTAGTGGCTGCAGGGAGAGTACAAACAGGGGAAGGAAGTTCTGTGGGCACACAGGTGGGTGAGAGAAGGGAAAGATGGGGGAGGGGGAGAGGAGAGATGCTGCGAGGGAAGAGAGGGGGAGCAGTGGGCGGGGAAGGCTGGGCGAGGTCCTATGGGCACTTGCATGTGGAGACCGGAAGTCTTGGTTGGCATGGGTGAGGATTGGCAATCACAGACACGGTCATGGGGTTTAAGTTTGAGGGGGTGGCGGGCTCACACAGTTTAGTCACAGGCGGGAGCAGAGATGACCAGGGGCTTGTGGCTGTGTCGGGAGGCCCAGGACAGGGCTGCGGTTGCAGGTGCTGGGTTTGCATTCCAGGAAGATGCAGATACTGACAGCTCTGCAAATATGGTAGAATAGGAGAGGGAGAAGTGGGACAGGTGGGAAATGGTTAGCAGTTTTGTGGGTGAGGCTCACTGGGTCTGTGTGACAAAGCTGGTCCAGTGGATGCGGTGCATCAGTGCATGGATTGGGTTGTGCCAGGCCAGAGGGAAATCTTGGTGTTGACAAGGTGAAGGGGGCCAGAAAGCTTCTTCAAATGGAGAACAGTTTGGCCCCCAATTCTACTGTGGAAAATTAATACTTTTGGTGGAAATTGTGCAAGGTTATCTCCCAACCAGAGTCTATCTTCCCTGTTTTCACCTGGAATCATCAAAATGCTACTTCTGTGGGGTTGAGCCAGGGTATGAAGCATCTGCTCATTTAGCGTGGGGTCATTCATAACCTCTGGTGCACATTGTTTAGGATTTAGAATGTATATTGGGAACCGATCCAGGATGTGATCTCTCTCCTATTTTCCTGAAATAGTTGAAACTAGCACTGCAAACGGAGCAGATATGTTATTTCCATGTCCGCCCTGTTTAAAGTTTCAGATAGTTGGATATCCGCTCAGATTGGAATCCAGATACGAAGCAGATAATAAATTTCGGATACCTCTCGGAGCGGATACAAATAATATTCTCTTTGCCAAAAAGTCTTAAAAATCTCAAAAACTTGTAAAATCTTGGCGAAATAGCTGTGAAAAAATTATAAAAAAGCTTGTTAAATATCTATAAAATAGTAAAAAGACTTGTCAAATCTCAATAAGATTTGCAAAAAAAAATGTTTGATCTAAACAAATTGTAAGGGTAAGGTTCTATTTTGGTGAATGCACCAAGAAGTTGGGCACAGGCAGAAACCTCTCATGTTGCAAGTAATATAACAGAAGAGTACAAAATATGTAGAAATTGTGTGGTTCAAGTGAGAAAGTAATGAAAAAATGGCATGATTCTCGAAACTTCATCCATCTGGGATACTGACCTGAGTAGTGAAAGTGCAGATGTAAATGGACCAAGAAAGAAGCAGTTACCTTCAATGGTACTGCCGGAAGGGCTTTGTAAGGGCTGGAGGATTGGCACTTGGTGATCCGATTTTAGCTTGTATGGCCAATCCAACCTGATTTCCTGTCAAACTTGGTTGAATCGGCTTGAATTGGGACCAGAATCAGCCGATTCTGGACAATTCCAGCGATTCCTCACTGGAATTGGCAGAAAATGCTGCCACGGCGGTCTTCCCGGCCCAATTTGGGGGGGGGGAGATGGGCCTACCGAGTCCATCAGTACCTAGTAACACGGCTAACGCCAGATCCGACCATATTGGGTCTATTGATTAAGTCACTTGATCTGGGGTTACCGGGGCCCGATGGACCCAGTAGCCCTAGATCCTAAACCCCATAGGGCAGGGAAGACTGCTGTGGCGGCATTTTCGGTTCATTTTTGGGCTGAAATTGGCCCTAAAAGCCCATATTTTATAAATTTGTTTTTTTGGTTTATAGGGCTTTTCAAAGAACCAATCCAGACTGATTCCGGGTCACTTTTTCTTTCAGAAAATCAGCTGGATCAACTGATCCGATCTCAATCTGGGTCCCAATTCCAATCCTTCAATCAATGCTAGAGATGGAGGAGATGTCACCACGTCGGGCTGGGCTGGAGCCTGGAGGTGCTGTTGTGTATGTTAAAGGCAGGAGATGGAGGAGATGTCACCATGTCGGGTTGGGCTGGAGCCTGGAGCTGCTGTCGCATCTTGTACTGGCTGGGTTGAATGTTGAGGAGATGATGCCATCACCATCGTGGCGCTTTGTCTAGCTCTAGCTGGGCTGGATGTTGAGGAGATGTTGCTGCCGTCTCCACCGCATCTGGCTTTGGCTGGGTTGGGCTGGAGGTCTAGCCATTGATGTGAGGTCCTGAGGAGAATCGGGAGATGTTGTCTTTGCCATCGGGCTGGGCTGGAGGTTGGAGCCCGAGGATGGAGAGGGTCTGCTGTCGGCATTGGAACTTGAGATCAGGAGTGGATTTCGGATTTGAGCATAGGCCTCAAGATCTTAAATAAGTTGGATGTTTCAAGGATAAAGAAGTAAAATTTTTAATTAAAGATGACGACTTTAAAGAAAGAAGAAAAAAATATTTTGATACTCTTTTTTTATGACAACTTGGCTAGAAACATAGAATACATAGAGAATGTAACAAAGTTTTATATGAATTATATTAAGAGAATTAAAATTTCAAAGTTAAATAAGGATTGAATAAGATAAAAACAAATTATGCATATGGCCTATATACCATCCCTCTTGAAATATGGAAATGTTTAGAAAATTTAGGGGTGGACTGTTTAATTCAACTTTTTTAACAAAATCTTAATATTGAAGAAAATGTGGAATGAATGGAGCAAGAGCATCATCATATCTATATTTTAATAAGAAAAAGGGATATACAAGATTGTACAAATTATAGAGAGATCAAATTCATGAATTTTACTATGAAATTACGAGTAAGAGTTATTGAACGGCAGTTAAGAGATTGTACAAATATTTTAGTCACAAATTGGATTTATATCTTTTTAATTTACAATTGAAGCTATTTTTTTTAGAAGTTTGATTGAGAAATATCAATATATGAAGAAAGATTTACAAATGATGTTTATTAACTTGAAAAAGACTTGTGACAGAGTTTTGAAAAATATTATGTGGTGGGTGTTAGAGCGAATGATGATGTTAGAACTTAGTTAGACTATGTTATTAGAGATGCTCACCTTAGGCACAAAGGTAAGGCAAGGCGATGCAAAAATATCTTGCCTTAGTAGTTCTCACCTCACCTAGATCCAAACCCAGAAACGACTAGATCTGGTAATTTAAAATCCTCTTCTTTAGTATCAAAATCGCCAAATAACTGTCTTTTTCCCCGAGGCCTTCATATCATGATGCACCATAAGCGAGTTTTTTGTTTTTTGTATGTTCTTTAAAAATTTTAATGTTATATATAATTATATATTATTAAAGATATTAAAGATATATTTCTCCTTGAGTGCCTTAGGCACCTAAGGCAAGGCGACACTCTCATCTCGAACCTCAAATAACATAGTTGTTAGTTGTATAAAAGTGATAGCAAACATGTATAATGAAATAATATTTTATGTATCACAATTAGTAGAGAAACAAGAATTTTTCCAACTTCTATTAGCTGACGCCAAATATCTGTAATAAGTTTTTATCTTTTTACATTAGTTATAAATGAATTAACAAAGGTTTTGCAATATGATATACCTTGGTATATGTTTGCAAACGATATCATATTGATAGATTACACATAAAAATATGAACCTAGAATTGTGAAGAAATCTATGTTATCAGAGGCGAGCGCCTCAGCCGCTTAGGCGATGAGACGAGGCGAGGCGAGGGTGCAGTGCCTCGTCTCACCCGCGTTCGCCTCAGGCGAACGCCTTATCCGCCTCAGCCGCCTGGCGGCTGAGGCGCAGCGAGGCGGCGAGGCGATCGCCTCAGTCGCGACAGGATCCGGGCCCGAACCAGACCCGGCCCGGATCCATTTGACTTAAAACACCCCCTCCCCGCCCTCTTCTCTCTCCCCGACGGTCGCGACCCTCTCTTCCCTGAACCGGAAGCCTACGGAAGCTTGTCCGCCTCCCCCTCCAGTGCCCCTCGCCGCCGTTCGCCATCGGAGAACCCGCCGTCGCCGCTATCTACGGCCGCAGCACCCGCCGTTGACGCCATCTTGTGCTGGAGAAGTTCCCTATGGCATCACCTCATTCTTGAAGGTGTTACGCAGGTGTGTTTTAGGGTTTTTTGAGTTTTTTTTTTTCGTTTTTTCTTTTTGAGTTTCTTTTTTTTGTGTTTATGCACATTATTGTAACATAACATCCTCTTAATAGCATCTTAATTCTTCGTTATTGTCATAGTTTGTCGAAAGACCGTGTTTAGCCGTAAAAGGTATGTTCTTTTGTTTTTTTATTTTCGGTTTATGTTATAAACGTGATTCAATCGTTGTTAATAGCACACCAAAGAGGTGGAGAAGTCGAACGTTGTTTTCATTTGGTTTGAAAAAATTTACCAAACAAGTCGGACATCATTTTATGCATTTTTATGTAATTTCTGCTGTTTTTGTATTTCCCACATTGTTTTAGATATGTTCAACATTTTTAGATAATTTTATCTGCATTTTTGGACATAATTATTGTATTTATATTTTTTCCTGCATTTTTAGATATATTTACTGTATTTTCATATATATTTTCTACATTTATGATGCATTCACTATATTTTTTATATATTTTAAATTTTTTATATATACTTCCAACTTTGAAAATAAATATAATAATAATAAAAAATGTCGCCTCAGGCGCCTGAGGCGCCCGCCTCAAGCGCCTGAGGCGAGGCGAGGGACCCCTCGCCTCGGTCGCCTTCACGCCTCTGACTACATAGGAAGAAATACTCTAGAGATAAAAGATTTCTAAATAAGTAGAACTAAGATAGAATATATATGCATAGCAAATATAATGGAAACCAAATGAAAAAAGATGAGAGTTAGTTTGTAATTGTTTGAAGTAAGATTATTTCAAAATATTTAATTCAAGTATATTGAATCAATTATTTAAAAAATGGAGAATGTAATCAAAATTTTAACATTATGATTTAAGTGGATTGGATGAAGTAGATATTAACATTAGGCGTTCTATGTGATCATTAGATTCTATAGAAAATTTTTATCATACAATTATAAGACACACAATGTTGTATGATAGTAAAAGTTGGGTAATAAATAAAAAACATACCTTCAAAATAAGTGGTATTGAAATGAGAATGTTAAAATAGATGAGTGGTCGTACTAAATTATATATAATAAGGAATGAGTATATTAGAGAAAATGTGGGAGTTGCAACAATTGTAAATAAGTTGAAAGAATGGAAATTGAGATAGTTCGAACATATTAAACATAGACCTAAGAAAGCTCAAGTTAGAAAAATATAAAACGTTAAAATAATAAAAGCAAAAAAAACTTGTAGACTTGTGTTTACTTGAAGATTTAGATGATTTAATTATCTCTCAATAAGTAACTCAATGCGGATGTGAGTGGAGAAAGAAAATCTATATGGCCGACCCTAAATAAGTTAGGATCAAGGTTTGAGTTTGAGTTGAGTTGACAAGATGGGTGGGCTAGGGTAAGGGTATCATCATGCGACTTGAAGGTGTAGGAGGCAGAAATATCAGTAAATCAAAACATGGTGTTATACTGTTATTTCTTGAGTATCTCTGTTGGTAAATCAAAAGATTAAATAACCAGGCAAATGAATGAAAGTGATGTCTGGGTGGTGAAGTGCGGTCAAGCAAGTCTAGGTCAGTGGTGAATTGTGAGTGATGATAACAGTGGCTCCTTTTTGCTGCCTTGTGTAGATTCGATCTTTACGGATAGAAACTTGTAAAAAAACTGGTTTTTTTTGCTTTGGTTGCGTTCGTGCCTCATTTTTTTGGGTGAGTTAATCCCGCAACTAGTTTTTACTGCTTCCAAAACTACTAATTTTTTTTGTTAAAAGCAAATGATAAGCTTTGTAGTAAACATTGCAGGTGGACTATGCATGTACCCCCGAGGAAGTGCAGCAGCATTTTCAGTCCTGTGGAACTGTCAACAGGGTTACTATTCTCACTGACAAATTTGGCCAGCCCAAAGGTTTTGCTTACGTGGAGTTTCTGGAAGTGGAAGCTGTTCAGGAAGCCCTCCTGCTGAATGAATCTGTGTTGCACGGCCGCCAGCTGAAAGTACAAGTTTCAAACTAATATTTCCAAGTTAGGTACACCTTTCCTTACTGGGTTCATGATTCACTGCTGATAAACAGGTCTCACAGAAGAGAACGAATGTTCCCGGAATGAAGCAATTTCATCCGAGACGCTTAAGTGGCTATATGGGTTATGGGTTTCGGAGGCCATACATGCCTCCTAATTACTACTCTCCCTATGGCTATGGGTGAGGCCATCTGCTTCAGATTCTTAATCAGATTCCCTTGTTCACTTAAGCACTTGACTTGCATTTCTATTACCATTCTGTTACAGGAAAGTTCCGAGGTTCAGGAGGTCAATTCGATACAGGCCCTTCTGATGTGGCACCAATGCCCGTCTTTCTCTGGTGAAATGCTATTCCTTGCTTCTGCTTCTCAATGTTGGTTAGTATCTTTAGAAATAAAGCTCAGAGATACCGATGCTGCGTATGGTGCCATTGGATATGTTTATTTGCTGATTTCTGTATGTTTTTATGATCTTGTTAACTGGAGAATTCGTCATGTCAGTAACTAATGCTGCTGCAACTGGTTACCTTGGGATCAACAAAAGTGGACTATTTTCTAGATGTCTTTCCCCACTTCCACGTATTTCCTTTTTCTGCTCCACTGTCTTCTCTGCTAAAATACCAGCGTTTCAACCACCCTGCGGATTCTTGGACCTTTTGCCTTGTTTGGTTAGAGCATAAAAAATGATATTGTACAATTTTGATGTTGATATTTTTAGAGGCTAGAGTCTCAATATCAAAACTGATACAAGTTGACATTTGTATCATCTAACATATTTTGATAATTTATATCAATATCAATTTCAAGATTGATAGTGATAGAGATATCTAATATTATTACCAAATAAGACATTAAATAATCCAGTGTACTCGTTAGCTTCCCTGCCTAGTTTCTCTGACCTAAAGCTGGTTTTCTTCTTCTGTTGATTGATTCCCATTAATGCTGATGATCAATTAGTTAATAACCTAACAATCCTTGGCCTTGGTTGTTCTTACGGCAAGTCAGCGACCATGCTTGGTCTCTATGCCTCATCCAATAACCGGTTGATCCAAAATCGCACCCGTTGGTCGTATTTGATAGCTTTTGCATGATGCTAAAATCAGTAGGAAATCCCTGCTTCTGCAACAGACTAGTGATCTACCGTCAGTATAACTTGATAGATAGTTGATAAAGCTTGAGCCACTAGCTACCGGTTGGCTTAGAACTAGGGGTGCAACGTACCAGGTCAACCCTTGAGTTTACGGGTTGGGCTAGACTGGCCGTGGATCACTATACATGTTGGAAGTTGACTCCCAGGTCTTAAATGGCTCGTTATTCTGGCCACCAAAATGAGCTCATGCAGGTCAAATGGATTTTAACCTTTATAGCATAACTTAATTGAAAATATACTTTACTTTTAATCATTATTAATTTTATAATGTTATTCTTAATGGTTAAGTTTATTAAATTTGGTCATATGTATTTATGGTCAAGCTAACATTTTTTGAATTGGACTGAGTTGGGTCAACAAGAGGCTGGGTTAGGTTGGCTGTTATATTTTGGATCGAGTTTTAATTGTCTTTGGGTTGGGTCTAACTTTGCTCATTGACATCCCTCTCCTTAGAGCATACTCTAGAAAAGGCCATCAACAAAAGATTGAAGTAGAAAACTTCTGAAAATTAAGTTAATTACCTTGTGTTCTTAAGGCAGCAACCAAGTGAGTTGAAAGTTGAAAAGCATGTTGGATTAAGCCCATGTTTATGTGTATGCAAATTCGAAATTCACCAGGAATAATTATTACATTTTCTGTATAAAGGTGAAATATTTGTCCTTGAAAGTGAACGGCCAGAGGGTATTAACACTGCAGTGGGTGCAACATATTTCTTATCTTTTGGCGTACTACTAGCTATTTGGATTGATTACTCTCAACTCCATTCAATTCAAGTGTTTGTTTCAAATTATCTGGGCTCAACTATATAATTCTTTCATTCTCTTTCTCCACTCATGTTCCTTTTTGAGTTATTTTTGTAGACATATTTGAATTATACAAATCATATTCAATTATACTCTTCCAAGTTAACTTCAGTATTTAACCTTCTTTATTTTGGAATGGTTGCTAAAATGAAAGAAAATTGGGTTCCGATGTGCTTAATTGTGATCGGGCAGAAACATTAAACATGATACCAATATTGAAGTGATACAATAAAAACATATAAAAATAACGATGCCCGTATAGTGGTTAACAATCGAACCGCAACTGCAGTTTTGTTCAATAATAATGAAGTTTTATCCATTTTATGTTCATCTTTCTGAACAAACATAATCATATATCTTAACTCGAGTATGATGAGGTAAAGCGAATTGAGACAGTATTTTGTCAATGCAAAATTATCTAATCAACTATTTATTTTATTTTATTTTTATGCTTTGTTATAGTATACATGGTTTACATTTTTTCACAGTTTTTTTGACAATACGTTTCCGTGTTGTTACATTGTGATATTGGTTGCTACCAATGTCAAATGCCATTTAACATTACTTTTTTGCATATATGCTCTTATATTTTTTGATATTTTAAATATGTCTTTATAGTTTTGATGAAATATAAAACTTAATGCAATTTGAATAATCTTGTTATTAGTTTTTTAATATTGAATTTAACTTAACTCATCATGTCTGTCTTTTTAATTTATCTTTCTTTCTCTTAAAGCGTGTCAACTCACGCTTTCTCCCCTATAACTCTCTCTCTATATATATTTATATATTTAAGAGAAAGAGAGTTGTTAAAAAATAACGGTAAAAATAATGAGTAAATGACAAGCACCTTAACATAAATAAATAGAGATTTTAAGTTTTTTAAAAACTTTATTAATATCATAGAAGCATATTTAGAATATCAAATAATTTTAGGTATAGATGTGTAAAATGTTCTTATCAAAGTTTTTTGTTTTCTTTTTGTCCCAAATACTTTATGCCCTGTTTGGTTAAAGTTTTATTTTTGATACTATATCAATATTGATATTAATATTTTCAAATGTTGGAGTATCAATATCAAAAATAATACAAGTTGACACTTGTATTATATAATATGTTTTGTTACACTATAAATTTTGAAATTGATATAACTAACCAAACATCTCTTAATGACTCTTATCAATATCAATTTTAAAGTTGAAAATGATAGAAGTACCTAATAATGTTATCAAACAAAACGTTAATTTTGGAAAAGTAAAATGTGCCTCTTTTTCGTTTCTTTGGAAGTTGAATTTGAAATCAAGACAATCTCACAACTCAGACGAACATTCTAAAAGTTAAAAAGAAAAACAAGTTTTTGTGTTTGGAAAGAAGTGTAACAAAAATGTTATAAAATTCTTGAATATTTTCAACCTTGCAACTTTGCTTTTAAGTCAATCTAAGTCAACAAATCAACTTGTTTGATTCTGTTCCACTTTTTTTTTGGTTTTTCATCGTTCAGAACAAACAACTCATTTTTATTAAATCATATATATTGTTTTTTTTGGTCATGGTCGTGTTGGCTATTACGGGCGATGAGGGATCTAGCCCTCGTGGTTTAGTCCCCACCAGATAACTCTCCCCCAGGGGGAGGGTCGGACATTAGCTGGCTCTCTCGAATCCCCGCCCTCCCGCAAACTCGGTGAGAGGGGATGTCAACCGAGCTATGCTCGGCTGATAAATCATATATTTTGTTAATATATACGATTTGATACTTTATATAAATATTTTAAATTTACATAGGATTAGCAATATATAATTATATGTACCGAAGCCAACCCTAAACCAGTTACCCAGGCCCTGTCTTGGCCTTCTTCCCCCCAATTCCCGGAAAATGCTGTAGACGTCCGATGGGTGCGCTGGCTCCGAGCAAGCGCCGGCGGGCTTCTCCTTCTTCATCATGTTGGTAATGCTGATCGCGTCTCCACCGCTCCCCGCACGAGTGATCATCTCACGCCGCCTGTAGAAGTCTTAGCAGAGGCTAGAGCTGCTTGCCGAAGCCGAAAATCTCCCTGCCTGGTTTGCTTCTGACCGAAGATGCGTATTTTGTTCGTCCTTTATTTGGTCCTTTCTTCTCCGCGGGGAAGGCTGCGTCTCCATGCACCAAAATCCGATCCTTTTTAACTCCCGGATCAGTATTTTTGGTGTTAAAGAGGTGTTTGATCCTGGTACGGTTTCGGAGGATGGACGGGGGTCTCTCGTGCGGTTTCGTGCTTCTATGCAATGCGTCGCGGTCGACTGGTGTTCTTCGGTTTTTGATTCCTTGCCCTTTTGAAGGTTGTGTGGTTTTAAGCGTTGAAGAAGGCTCGCTTCTCTCGTCTTTACACCGGCAGATATGGATGAGGAGGGCTCCCCGTCGAGGTGCTGGAACGAGATTATCCCGGACGATGTTCTGACCCTCATCTTCCGGAAGCTCTCTATCCGTGATATGCTAACCCTTGTCCCTACGGTCTGCAAGTCGTGGAAGAGGACGATCTATGGGCCGCACTGCTGGCAAGAGATTGACATCGTTGGGTGGTGCCAGGGGTGGCGGCGCAAACCTGATGACATCTGGTGGATGCTCTATTTGCTGATCCCCAGAAGCTCGCGTTCCCTCCGTAGGCTCTCCGTCTCCCGCCTCCACGACTCTGCCTTACGGTACATTGCTGACCAGTAAGCTCAGTTCCTAGTCTTTTGAGAACATCTCCTGTTGTTATTTCTAAGCTAGTCAACCGAAAAGCAGAGCAAATTTGCCAACATTTGCATCCGCCACCCACTTGTGTCGTTCATGTTTGAGGAATCTCTGTTGCTATATTGCATTAGAACAGTATCTCCATATCTATTCTGCTTATTTTGACATCTGCCTTACAAGATATTTCAGTGATAAGAGTTTCCTTTTGTTTGCCCTTGTTCCAAGTGCTGGATCCCTGCAGATCTTTGAGTTGCCGCAAAGCAAGATAAGCGATGGTGTTGTTGAACAAGTCACAGCAAAATTCTCCAATCTAACCTTCTTGGATGTGAGCAACTGCATGAACATGGGAGCTCGTGCCCTTGAGGCCTTTGGGAAGCACTGCAGGTCCCTGACTGGACTTCGTCGCATGTTGTCTCCACTGGGTCTTCTTGGCAAAGGCAAAGCTTCCTGTGATGATGAGGCCCACGCTATCGCCTGCTCGATGCCTAAACTGAAGAGTTTAGAGATCGCCTACCTACTCGTTACAAACGAGGGTGTTCTTGAGATCCTCATGGCTTGCAGGAATCTGGAGCTCCTGGATATTCAAGGTTGCTGGCATGTGGAGCACTTACCTGTGGAGAGATTTCCAGGAGTGAAGATCATGGGGCCTAGTTTGGTGGATAGGGACATGATCCACAGATTTGAGATGGATGACCAGGATGACAGCTCGGATTGCTCTAACTCTTGTGGCCTCTGCTACTGGGTGTCTGACAGTGATCCGGATCCATGGTACTATGACGATCGGGAGTATTCTGTTGGCGGTTACAGCGATGAGGATACTGCTCCATGGCATCACAATGATGATCATGTATCTGCCGGCCTGGATGTCGTGGTTTATGATGGTGGATTCAACAATGCTGCAGCAGGTGCTGATTGGCCACCGGATTCTTGACTGTCCATGTGAACACATCGGTGAATTGTGCCGTGTCATGAGCTACAAAACAGCATGCATTACCAGCAGCTCCACCACCAGCAGCTTTAATCTGGTTAGTAAGTATTTCTACTTACCACTCCACCTGTGGGTGTTGCAGATGTCCTGATGGCCTTCTTAGGCTCTTAGCTTCAGACTTGTTCTACTGTAGTGGTTCTTAGTCGTGCTGCATTTAACATGATGATGGGAATTGCAATTGCATCACTTTAGTGTTCATATCTATATCATCTTTATCCTTTAGCTTGATAATACCTTGGTTGAGTTTACATGGCCGATGTGATCTGTAGCATCAGGGTCTTGATCTTGTTCCAACTTTTGCTTGGAATTGACCCAATATTGTTCCAACTCATGTGGACTGGCCTATTTTGACTATTTCCTGTCTGATCTGGATCAGGTCTCCATAGCACCTTTCCTGGCCAAAAGTGTATAAGATATACAAGAATAGAGAACAATAGGAAGTATCATTTGTTATAGGTTTTAACAATATTTATACTAAAAGACATGAAATCTTTAATAACTAAAAAGTTAGTGGTAACTAACTTATGGAAGTTAGCAGTAATTAAAAGGAGACAACTTATTTTTATAATGACCAAGATTCTGTTATGGAAGTTAACCAAGAACATACTTCCTATCAGGAGTCATTTGTTTAAAAATTTTCGTCCATTTCCAAATGTTGTATTTTTTATGGAGGTAAGGATGAAAGTATTGATCACCTTTTATTCAAGTGTGGGATCATTAACTTCCTGTGGAGAGCTATGCTACTGGAACATTGATGGGTGGAGCTTTTGAGTACTATGTCACTCTTGCAAGCCTAGCCTACTTTGAAAACTTTGCTTTCTGGATGTTACACATTGGAAGATGGTTCTACTGGTGATGCTGGGGTCCATTTGGCACAGATTGAACAACCACATTTTTTAGGGGCATTTTGAGAGTTTGAAGTTCACCCTTAACCTTATGTCCTCCTCTGTCTGGGGTTGGTCGATGCATATTTTGGAAGACCTCAAGCGGCAGCTAAATGCAGGGATTTATTTTTACTCTTTGGGCCTTTGTTCATGTAATTTGTCTTCTTTGCTTTCCTACTTCAACCTTAGGTGAGTTTTTTAGTCCCGCACCCCCTTGGGCCATTCTTCATGTATCTTTTTGTTTTTTGTTTTTGCTTTCCTACCACACCCTTAGGTGAGTTTTTACTCCCCCTCTTGTTTTGACTGATTTTGTATTACTCTTTTTGCCGTAATCGAAATCTGGTCTTTGTACCTTTTTAAAAAAACTAAAAAGTTAGCAGTAACATTTGTAAATTAAGTTAGGTTAGGCCTGTTTGGTTAAAGTATCGAATCAAGTCCATACATTTTTTATGCTTAATACAATCAGGAACATTGTGATTGGTAGCAAAATAATAGGATTTTGTTGCCAAGACTTGCTTGAGAGAAGGTGAGCTACTTGATTTGCTTCATGTTATATGTCTTTAACTCTATGTTATGAGAGACGCTTGCCTCAGGTGCCTAGTTGGTGAGGCAAGGCTAGGCGAGGCAAAAATGCCTTGCCTCGGCAATTCTCGCCTCACTTGGCTTCAGACCCAGTAAAGGCCAGATCCGGTAATTTAAAATCCTTTTCCCTCCACCTCCGAAACCCCTGAATTCCCAATGCAGTCTTTTACCCTGAGGACCCGACATCCTAGTTTCAAAAGTGAGTTTTTTTATATTTCTTTTTAAAAGTTTTAATGATATATATACTTATAAATTATTAAATATATTAATGATATCTCTTGCCTCAAGTGCCTTAGACACGTCACCTTAGGTGTTTGAGGCAAGACAACCCTTCCCTCGCCTCGAGCACCTCGCGCCTCATATAACATAGCTTCAACCTTGGTGGATTTCCCTTGGATGATATTTTTTTTGTTTGAAAGTGTCACAAGTGCCACAATTTCATTAATAGAATAAAGGATTACAACATGTCAAAAAGAAAAGAGGAAACACAGACACCCAAACACTACCGAGATGGTAAGTGATTGGTGTGTTAAACAAATAGACAATCAAAAGAAAGAAAATGATTCCTAAATAAAGCCGCATTTGGATAATGCCCTTTCGAGGCATAAAACCAGTCTTTGACAAGGTAGCCCATCTTCTTGATGATGTTCTTTGTGCACACAAAATTGTCCTAAAAAATCCTCTTGTTTCTTGCACTCCATATGGCCCACGTGAAGGCTTGTAGTGTAAGCTCTCACAATATCTTATCATGAGGCCATGGATTATAACACTCCCATTGGAGAATAAATGAAAGGACACTCTTCGGATCCCTCCAGCTGAGGTTCCATTTCTTAGCCCTGATCTTCTAGAGGTGGTTGATGACTCCACAGTGAACAAACAAGTGGTTGATGTCCTCAAACATGCCACAAAACACACAGCTTTTGGATAAATCCTGGAATATCCCTTTAATATATATTCTGGCTGGTAATCTGTTTCTGCATGTTTTTCACAAGAAAAGCTGAATTTTGACCGAAAAATACGGTTTCTAAACACCTTTGTACCAGTTGACACAGATGCCACTATATGACAAGATAGATGAAGCAGACTTAACAAGTAAGTCCAGACTCCAGATTAGATCCTCTATCCTATTTGGGACACATTTATGGTTCTCCAGAACTGAGGATAGCCTGATAAAGTCTGAGATCTCTTAATCTTTGAGATTGCGCCGAAAGTGAAACCTCCACTTAGCATTGTCATCCCAAAAGGAAATGATCCTTCCATGAGGGAATTTGCAGATAGCGTAGAGTAAGGGGAAAGAAGATGCCAGAGTATCAAAACCGACCCATTTATCTTCCCAAAAGGCTGTCTCATACCATCGCCAACAGTAACCATAGAAGGGGATTGGGAAAGGTCCCGGCTATGAAGAATACTCTTCCACATCTTGGATATCTTGACATGATTGCTAAAATCGACAATCCAATGTCTATTGTGCTCCAGACCATAAATGCAAATGATGATTCTGGTCCATTGTGCCTCCCTATTCTTATGTATTTAGCTTCCACAACCATTTACACAACAAAGCATTATTGATGATTTCAAGGGACAGAAATCCCACGCCTCCTTCCTTCTTAGGTCTTCTAACATGATCCCGTTTGACCAACTGTAAGCCTTTCTTGTCTTTGTTGCGTTGCTAAAAGAACCTAGCCCGAATGCTCTCTAGTTTCTTGCAGATACCTTTGGGAACCTTGAGAATGGAAAAGAAATATAGAGGAATACTTCGTAACACAGTCTTCGAAAGGACCCATTGTCCTTCTGCCAACCGTCCATATCCTTGGAGTCTAGAACCTTCTGGATCACCCCTTGCTTGTCCTTGCTAGTAGTTCCCCTAATCGGAAAGAGGTAACCGAGATATTTGATTGTAATGGTAGACCACTCCATGTTGAAGATTCTGTGAATAAAAGCTCTATGTTCTTTTTCAATGTTAACCCCAATAATCTCACTCTTCTTTTCATTGATTTTCATGCCTGTAATAGCTTGTAACAAAAGGAGTAAGATTTTCAAGGTCAATCACTTATCAATCTTAGCTTCAGAAAATAATAGTGTCATTGGCAAAGAGAAGATGCCATATGTGCACATTACTGCTGCCCACGAAGTTGCCCTCTATAAGGCCATTTTGAGTAGCCTTATCTCACATAATGCTCAAGTTTTGGCTGACAATAACAAAGAGTAGAGGGAAAATAAGGTCTCCCTGATGCAAACACCTAGAGGAGAAGAATAATCCAAATTCTTTACCATTGATACACAGAGAATCTAGCCGTGCTGATACAAAATGCAATCCACTGAATCCACTTGTTTCCGAACCCCATAAGGTGCATCATTCTGATTAAACAGTCTTAACCCTGTCATAGGCCTTCTCAAAGTCAAGCTTCAACAAAATACACTTTTTCTTTCTGATTCTCTGGTCATGTAAGCACTTGAACCGTCATAAAATTATTAAGTATGTAATGACCAGGAATAAAAACACTCTGAGAAGGTAGGGCCAATTTATCAATAGTCCTGCTCAACCTGCTGGTCAAGACTTGGTGATAATTTTATAACTACAGTTCAAAAGATTGATTGTCGTAAAGTCTGTAATATATTTTTTAGCAATGAGGACTAAGTTAGTGGAGTTGAGGAACTTGATCATGTGAGGGTTCTCTTCAAATTCATTGATCATAGCCATAAATCTTTTTTGATTATATCCCAACAAGAAGAATAGAAGCCTATAGAAAATCCATTGGGCCCTGGGGCCTTATTAGGGTCCATTTTTTTGATGGTATTAAAACCTCTTGTTCGGAGATGTTACCTAAACCCCTTGAAGTATTCTGGCGCTTGATTACCCATCACATTAGTGCCCTTATATTCAGTACCTACAATATTTAGACTGCGGGTAGAACTTTTTTTTTCCGTAGAGTAGCGGAAGCATGAAAAAATCTAGTGTTTTTATCAACTTATTCCGATCATATTTTCTTTTGATTTCTATTTCCATTTAATCCCCTTAAGTTGCCATTTTTTTGTAGTTGTTCTTTATTTCCTTTCACTCTTCTTTCTGATGTCTGTTAATTGTGTCCAATTGATTCAAATTTTGAAAGTGGTCCAATCTAGTCATCCAGTCCGCTCTAGGAGCAGCAAAAGTTTGAAAAAACACTGCTATACCACTGCTTGATCTTCCTCTTAGTAAACCTGAGTTAAGGAGTTTTTCTGTGGCCAACGTGAAGCCAAGAGAAAGCTCATTCATGACCAAGGATTCCGGATTCAGAATTGATCACTACCGATCCAATCCGATTTGAATCGGATTGGCCGGAATCGGCCAATTCTTGGGAAGGAAAACCGATTCTGGCCGATCTGGAATAGTTTTTTATTTTTTTCATAAAATTTTTAAAAAATCAGAAATAAATTTATAAAATAGGAAATCCACTAATTTTTTTTAAAAAAGAAATGTAACATTTAACATACTTAAGTGTTATCCATACATGATAAGATGATAATAATTAAAATATGATAATGTTGACACCCATAAATTTTTTTTTAAAAAAGAGGGGGGACCAATCCTCCGAATATCTGAATTCCAGCCAATAATGCTGTCAAAAAAGTAAAGAAAGAAAATGCTGAGGTGACAAATAAAACACTTATTTCATGCCTAAGTGTAAGCTGTCGATGGGGCTGTAGGGAGAACGGGTATCTCTGTTTAAAAAAAAAAGAAGAAGGAAGAAGAAGAAAGGAACTTACAAACTGATCGACCAGCTGGCCTGGAATGGTCCGATGGAATGGCCTGCGTAGAGCAACTCCGACAATAGCAATCCCACAACACCCAGTAAAGGCGGAGAGATTTATCAGACAAGGCGACTAGAGGTCCCGATGGCCGAGTCCACTTCTGAACAGTCCTCACGATGGATCGGATCCACCCAAAGGAGAGAAATGCTATGGAAGCAGAAAGGTCGCTCAAACTGATCCTCCGGAGCCGTTGAGGGCGAGGGAAACTGAATCCCGTAAACTAGGGATCCGTTCGAGCTCGTCTCGGGACAGAATCCTACTGTACGGAAGCTTCCAACACGATAGGAAGAAGGGGAAGAAGAGGGGAGTCAATCCCACAAATAGCGGACCCCTCCGAGTCCGGCTCGAAGCCGGAAATGCATTGTTCGGCAGGTCTCCTACGGAGGAAAGGGAAGCAGAGGCCTACTCTACGGAGGTCTTCCAACGCGGCAGGAGTTGGAGAAGAAAACGGAAATGGATCCCACAAATCCTGGATCTCCCCGAGTCTGCCTCGGAGCGGGAGGCATTGTTCGGTAAGCTTCCTAACAAAAGAGGGAGAGCGAGGGGCCTATAAAGCCCCTCGGATCCACTTCTGAACAGTCCTCACGATGGATCGGATCCACCCAAAGGAGAGAAATGCTATGGAAGCAGAAAGGTCGCTCAAACTGATCCTCCAGAGCCGTTGAGGGCGAGGGAAACTGAATCCCATAAACTAGGGATCCGTTCGAGCTCGTCTCGAGACAGAATCCTACTGTACGGAAGCTTCCAACACGATAGGAAGAAGGGGAAGAAGAGGGGAGTCAATCCCACAAATAGCGGACCTCTTCGAGTCCGGCTCGAAGCCGGAAATGCATTGTTCGGCAGGTCTCCTACAGAGGAAAGGGAAGCAGAGGCCTACTCTACGGAGGTCTTCCAACGTGGCAGGAGTTGGAGAAGAAAACGGAAACGGATCCCACAAATCCTAGATCTCCCCGAGTCTGCCTCGGAGCGGGAGGCATTGTTCGGTAAGCTTCCTAACAGAAGAGGGAGAGCGAGGGGCCTATAAAGCCCGTCGGGGGCCATTGAAAAAAAAGAGACAAAAAAGGAGGAGACGGAAGGGAGTTGTTGGGAGATCGATCAATAGGGAGAGAGAGAGAGACCGCAAGAGTCGAAGAAGGAAGGACGGAGGCCTACCTCTTCCGGACGCACCGGCAGCCTCTTCCCCTTCTTCCTGCGCAACCGGCGAAGGTTCCAGCTCCACCAGACACCGCCGTCGAGCCCCTGTGTCTCTCCCGGTGCAGACGTAAGGGCCTTAGCCTCCTTTGTGCAGTGCCGCCGCCGCAATCTCCTCCCAAGGCCGCCGCAATCGTCGCCGGAGTTTCTCGGGGCCGGACGGTGCTGCCGTCTTCGTCCGCTGTCGCCACCACCGTCGGAGGGAGGAGGAGAGGCCGGGGGATTATCCCCCCCCGACTTGCGTCTAGGCTGGATATACGGCGGAGGGGGGGCCCGCGTGAGAGACGCCGCGGCCGCGGGTGCCCGCGCGTGAGCCAGTTGACCCGGGTCAACTAAGGTGGTGGGGCCCACATAGAAAAGGTGATAAAAAAAGAAGAAAGAAGAAGAAGAAGAAGAAGAAGAAGAAGAAGAAGAAGAAGAAGAGGAGCCGCGCAGGGCCGGGCCCACGAAGTCCATTTGCTCCTAATGAACAGTGTCGGGGCATTGAAATTTAAAATTTTCAAGTCAATTTAATTTAAACAAACCGAGGCAAGCATAAGGCCGGTTCTAAACCCACCTCATGGCTTCGGCATAACTTAAAAGAATTCAAAACAATTGGGAAACCAGGAGGTCGGTTCTAAACTCACCTCCTGACCCATGATTAATTCCAAAAAAATAAAATAAAACAAACAATCAATTTAAATTAAATAAAATCCATTTAATTCAAACAAACCGAGGCAAGCATAAGGCCGGTTCTAAACTCACCTCATGGCTTCGGCTCAACTTAAAAGAATTCAAAACAAAGGGAAACCAGGAGGCCGGTTCTAAACCCACCTCCTGACCCTCTTTTTAAGGTGGACATACAAAGGTCATTAACAGACCCAATGTCTCACCGGTTTGACAAACAGCTCATCAATTCATGAAGGAGTCGGAGGAATCGACATGAGCTAATTTCCCACAAGTCTATCAAAGACCGGGACATGCTCAATCTCAAGACATTGAACAAATTCCAGGATGCCTATTAAAGGCTGGGACATGTTCAAGACAACAAACTCAAGTTGATCAGGAGACCGACAGATGCTTGATAGCAAGTTGATAGAATGGATGTCATGATACTGTATTATGTTCGGTGCAAATTCAATAAAAAAGGGAGTTCAATGACTTCATGAAATGATTGGAATGCAAACAATAACAAAAAAAAAAGAGAAATAAAATCTGTGGCAGAAGATTGAGCCTCCGGTGGGGGATCCAGAAATGTTAATTGAATGTTCAAATAAAGGGGGAAAATCTGTAATCCGAAAGCCTGAAAACTGTAAAAAGTTCTGAACCTGAATAATAAAAAACCTCTGAAATTGAAAAAACATAAAATCTGCAGTATAAAAATCTGAAAGTTGAATGTGCAAATGCGCACGAAATCCAGAAGCTGAAAACCTGAAATACCCCATAAAAGCTGAAATCTGAATTTGTGCAGAACCCTTTTAAAAAAAACCTGCAAGCTGGAAATCAATTAGATCCCGGAATCTGAAACGTTGAGAATCTTAATGCAGAAAAGGATCAAATAATCAGGAAGATAAAGATCGATGTGGAGTTCAGAAGCCTGACCAAAACATGAAGGATTTAAAAGAAATTCAAGATTTAGATTTCTGGTACACAAGTCCATTGAATCCGGCACAAAAAAAATCCTGAAAAGTCATACCTTGAATAAAGAGAGAGAGAGAGAGAGAGAGAGAGAGAGAGACCTCAGAATTTAAATCTGCAACACAGACTAAGAAGAGCCAATCAAGTTGAAATCCGGGACAAGTTTAATTCTGGCAGAATTGGATAAAAAAAATCTGAGTAAGCTGGCAGCTCGGAAATTTCTGAATATGCCACAGTTAGGGGGCTTCACGTTGGAATATCATCATTTTAATTGGGGCCAGGAGGGGTATGCCATGATACCTTAATCTATCAACTTGAATGCATTCAGAATCCAAACAAAAACTCCAAAATGTGAAGGCGAATCAAATTCCCTGAATTAAACCAAATCAGGCTCAATCAATAAATTCACGACACCAAAGTATTTTGAATAAATCTGAAATCAAAGGGGGTTAGGGAGCCGAGGGTTCTGAGCCATCCAATCTTCAATTACAAACATCTAAATTAATTTCAAATAAATAAATCAAATCCATATCGAGGTTGAAGCAATCTGTAATTCAGCAAAAATTTGCAAAGTTTCAGAAAAAGAAGAAGAAATAAAGGGGAACTCTTTCAAATCTCTGCAGCAAAGCAAATGTGAACCAAATCATGCCTTTGGGTTTATCATCAAAACAACTCAATCCAAGGTAAAGTATCAATTCAATTAAAGGCATAATAAAACTAACTCAAAACAAATCTGATAACTCATAAATTGAATTCTAATTAAAGATCAAAACAAATTTTAGCCCAACCAATAAACCCAGACCAAATCTCTTGAATTGAATCCAAACAACAACTTCTTAACTCTTAATAAACCCACAAAGCCAACGCACTTCAACGGATCTGAAATCTGGAACACAACCTGATACTGAAATCTGAAATTCTAGAATAATCAGCAAGTAAAGAAGAAGATAACAAACAAGATGTGAAATCTACCAATTTTCAGAACTCAGAAATAGAAACTGGAAACATAAACATCCAAAACTAAAAAAACTAAATCCATGTAATTTCCAACCGATTGAACATCAAGCTCCAGTCAGTTTCAACCAAATAAATTTAACTCAAATCAATCTAAATCAAATCAAAATTTAAATCAATAAGCCATTCATAACCAAATTTAATAACCTGTCAAAACAAATTTTCAAATTGATTTTAATCTAAATTCCTCAAATTAAAGCTAAAGACAAATTGAACTTCAACAAATTCAAACTCAAACCCAAATCATTTTAAAAGTCTGAAATTTGCATAAAACCACAGAACGTCAAATTCACCCAAAACAAATTCAACTCGAATCAATTTTAACCAAAACCAAACTGAAATTTAAATAATTCAATTCCAACAAAATCCATTTCAAACAAAATCAAATCAGCTTCAACCCAAACTAAAAGCAATTCAACCAATTAAATTCAACTCAAACTAAATTCAAACAAATTCAAATTAACCAATCAAATCAAAATTCAAACCAACAAATTTAATTCAACCAATTCAATTCAATCCAAATTCAAACAAATTGAGTGCTTGCATTCCATCAAGTTTATGGGATTGTTTTCTCCTATGTCCATGTGTGTGAATGTTTATTGTGGATGCATGTTTTTTCATGGATTGCTATGACGCTTAATCAAGGGTGTTCGAGTTATCTCGATGTAATTAACGTCGGATTTTCGCACCATCCGACGGGGAGAGGTCAAAACAAATTTTTAAAGAACCTAACAACCTCAACATATAATTTTGACCCTAGCTAGTACTTTTATGGAATACCATCTATTTTCCTAAGAAGTCAATGCTAAGGTCTAATCAAATCTAATCCAAATCCAAAAGGAAAATGAATTTCCAAAAACAACATAAAATCTTTTTGATTTTTGAGGTTACATCAGATAACTTGATAAACAAATGTAAGATGATAACATGATAAACAAATGTAACATGATAACATGACAATAATTATATATCTCCGGACTCAAATTATCCAAGAAGAATCACCGAAATTGCTAGGAATCGCTAGAATCGTTGGAATCACCACCAGAATCAACTGATCCTCACTGGAATCACTGGAATCAACACTGCCACTGCGGAATTGACCGATGCCAAGTTGGAATCGCCGGGGGAATCACCTGAGGTGTTCAGCCCTAGCAGGTGGCTGCTGGAATGGGTCCTTCCGCCCGGAATCAGATCGAAATCAACTGATTCCTATCCGATTCCGCCGATTCCGTAATCCATGTTCATGACACTAAAGAAGTTAGGACCTCTGCACCAAGCTAGCTCAAAATGGAATTTGTAAGAGTTAGCTTTGGATTTACCGCCACACTTGATGCCTACTGCAAAATGGTCTGGTAGCACTCTGGGCACATGGAACCTGTCTGGAAAATCATAAACCTGCTGCCAAGAAGGTGTTAAGAAAAATCTATCAAGCTTGTATTTGGCCCTAGCATTCCACCAAGTAAACTTAATGCTGAAATTGGAAAATTCAATCAAACCATTTGCATTAATTAGCTCATTTAAAAGTGGCATTTCATGCACCAGCTTGAATGACCCGTCCTCTCTTCTGGTTTGATCACCTCATTGAAATTCATGCCTCTGCACCAAGGGGAGATATCAAAATTTTCCACCCATTCCTTCAGCTGTTGAAAGAATGTCTTTCTCAATGTGGTCCACCAGATCATAGACATTGCAAAGGAGCCAGCTTGCATCTTGTTTATTGTTCTTGATATTAAGATTCCGAACAAATCTGACCTTGAAAGTCTTTGAAACAACAAATCTGCTTTTGTCTTATAAGATTGCCAGTCCTCCTTTCAAAGCATTAGAAGGAACTGAGTTGAAACCTATCAATCTGCCCCAGCACAGAACCTTACTGCTGAAGGAGAACCATATCTGGATAATGAGATGTCACCATACTGTGCAATTTCCTGATCTTCTCCCTACCATATATCCCACGGCAGTTCCAGCTAATGATTTTAATCATCAAAAAATGACTATACGTGTACCTCTTTTCTGACTGTCACCAAGTATTTCATTGCTCAGCAAAAACTTCAATTCTCTAGAGCCTACTCTCTGCTGATTTAATCTCACCCCTCCAACTCTTTCCTTGGAGAATTGAAGAATGATTTAATGCTGTGTTCTCTCCCACAGAAATTCAATCCTACCAAATGGCCAATAGAAGACAAGACTTCGTCGGAAATATCAAATATGTCCACTGGACCCTTGTACCACTCCAAAAGAGGGCAGCTCTCACCATGAATGTTATCTGTGAGCAAATGACTTCGATCAGAATCAGAAGTAGGTATATCAGAAACAACTATATCACCTGAAGTGTTCTCCCTTCTCTTCTGCTGAGTTGAATTACTCAACTCTTGCACAGGACATTCCTTTAGCCTGTCTCCCATGTATGCTGAGTTGACTTGCTGTCCTGAGACTAAACTGTGCTGTGCTACACAGATTTTACCTTTTCCGGATGTCGCTACCTCCGCTGGATGATTCAAATAATAGGTAACCTGTAACTCTGCTGCCCTGGTTGATCCAATGCCATGCGACTGATCTTCATAACATGATGCCCGGTCTACCTTCCGTTCCAAGATTGTCATCTGGTACAAGACATCATTAGCATTAGGACCATTTTCAACCCAATATAAAAGGTTGACCGATTATACTGGCCCGGTGGTAGGAGAGTGGCCTGGTTTAGCTATGACCTGAGTAGCTAAAACGTTCAAACCATGAGCCAGCTCACAGTCATGTGCCAACTTAAGTGGCCATGGATCCTGGTTTAATGGGCCCGAGGGAACACCGTGACTGTCATCTTCTCCACCCAAGAAAGCATCTGGCACAATTGGTGGAGACGATCACCAGACCAGAATGCAGCACAGCGCTCACCGAATTGCCAACTCAGGCTCCAGTCTCTCCTTTAGAAGGTGCGAAAGAAGTGTTCTTGCAAAAAGGAACATCTATGGGTCTCCACAATGAGTAATGGTCCTTATTGAGTGATGGGATTGAGACTGAAGAAGGAAACTTGCCAAAAACCAATTCATCCTGAATCAATTCCAATTTGACATGGAACTGAGTGACTGATGCAAACAGGAATGGTGAAACCTTCAGAAAAATCAAAATGACTCCACTCGGGCTGCCACTGCTTCTGCTGAGGGTCACCATAGGAGCCTCCTGTCGATCTTGGCAATGCTACTGAACGGACTAATAATATTCTCCACAATCCTAGCATTTCTAGCTTGGACGCAAAGATTTGTAACCTTCAGCCAGCAAGATCTCTGCGAACTCTGATGTTAATCCCAGCTGCATCCTCCTTCCAAGGCCTGATCTTTATAGTGAAAGGATCGTCGGTAGGAGCTCTTAACTTGAAACCAGGATCCATTCTCATTGTGTAGGAATTGTTTCTGTTGAGGAAGCCTTCCGCAACCAATCCAATCCCCACCAAGATCGCATCTACGGCCAGTTAGTCTTTTATGACCTGTTTGGCATCAAAATTTTTTGTTGATAAACCAGGTTTATCCCCTAAATTTCCCCAAGTTATCCTCATGCCAAACATGGCTTTAGGAAAGATTCCAAAACGGACTTTTTGACGCTCAGAGATTCTGCTGCTTCAACGGTAACTCTCCGGCATTGTTGTAGCCAAGTCTCTTTCGAAATCATGTCGCTGGAGAGAGGGAAAGAGAAGCGAACTCATTCTTGCCCGGCAGCAGGCGGAGGTGGATGTGCATTACGAACCGAAATGGGAAGGGCCGGAGGTCTAGCTGCTTGAGCCTGCCAATATCTCCCCCGATGATCCCCCCTACCATCTCCGACACGACACCTTAGCCTCTTCTTGCACTCCGCTTGTCTGTGATCATTCCCGTGACACCTACCGCAGTTCCTACTTCCCTGGCTCGACCCATCGGAAGCAACATCATCCTTGTACGAGCGAAAACGTCTACCCGCCGCTGTGGCAAGAGCTTCCGTCGCCACGAGGTGGCTCTCTGAATTTTCAGTGTGAAATGTTACACTACCTGCTATGTTTTGGCCAACTGAAAATAGAAAAAAAAATTTCAAGAACATTTGAGAAACCTAGAGTGATCCTGCACTTTTTGGCGTCCTCTGTCGAGGATCGGATGCTGTCTACCTCATGTTCTAGTATGGGCGAGATTTCAATTATTTGAAATCAATTGTAACCGGATTTGATAAATTTCAAAATATATAGTCTACATTTATTTTTTATGATTACGTTAATGAATCACATGTAAATATTAATAATTCTTTTAAAAGTTTAGTTTTTTCTGTTTTATCACATCATATATCATGTTTTATCACTTATTTTTATTTGATTATAATATTAATTTTAGTGATTTATGTTTAAATGTTATAGAAACTGAAAATTGAAAACTGAATTAGCTTATTTATATTCTAATTTTGATAAGTTATTGGTTTATTTGAATCTTATTCGGGCAACTTATAGGTCATATTGTTGGTTTTTAATTTATTAATCTTTATCCAAATCGAATCAAAATTTTGTACTATTGAATTCCCTTGCATCCCTAGTGCCTAGGGTAGCTTAACAGCATGAAATCATGCTTTTGGCGAGTTGGAGTGAGCAGAGTGGAGATCACGTATAACTAAAAAAAAGTGAGACCACCAAAGAAAAGAAGATTTATATATTAAAGATATCTACAACATTATATTTTTATTACTATTTTTAAATATCTTTACAAGGTTTGTTACAGATATATATTGTAAAGATAATTCATTTATCACATAAGAAAACACTATAAATGATTGACATAGGACCTTTGTTTGTATTATAAAATTTAAAATTGATATTAATAGTCAAATATTTTATATTAATTAATATTAATATACATTTTTATAATTAACAGCGAGAGAAATATCTTTTACAAATAACCAAACATGATGTTAGCCTTCATCATTGAATTACCATGAAACCAAAACACATCATTAGAATCATTTAGGCATGAAAAAGGGGAAGACTATTTGGAGCCCTTTCACTTCATTTATTTGGTTGCGGGTAAATAACTGTCAACGAACAATAAGATGCATTGACTACGGATTTTGGCATCCTCCAAAATCGGACGAATTCCATTTTCTGGAAAGTTAATACTTATGTGGTGTTTGATTGCGTGATAAATTAGGATTTTATTATAATTTTATATTTTTATAATAAAACTTGTTAAAAAAAGTGTTTGACAATCCTTACAATTTTATAATTTGAAAATAATTTTCTTCTTGGACAAAAAAGAGAGTTTCACCTCTTTTTTTATCTTGTGGTCCCCTCTCCCACCTTGTTTGATCATATATGGCACACACACTCCTTTCTTGTTATTACATCTCTCCCAAACATAACAATTTTACGTCACGAGTTAGTTTACACTTTATTTTAATACAACTTTTTATCATGACAGTGTATAAAAATTTATTGTGCAACCAAACACTCTATTAGCCCTAATTTACACTCATTCATTGGTTACTTATATGATGTGTAAAATAAAACAATTATAATATCTAGTTTCTACTTAAAAATTTTTTGTTTGGCATTTTCTATCAATCGATAAAAATAATAATACTTAACAAATAAATATTGAATATAATAATTAAAATAAAATATATCAAAATTAAAATTTTGTGAGAACAGATTGTACTATAAATATTAATCATGTATATGCATAGAAGAAACTATTCTAAATTTAAGCTGCTATATATTGAAAATATTTTTAATGTATAAAGTATCTGTTACCACAAATTTTATTAGGTGATGGAATTTATTTTAAAATAAGTTAGTAGGTGCTCATATCAATATGAGCTATCATACATTACGTCATACATCAAGGAGGTTAATTCACAATTAATTAAACAAAAGACTTTACTTTTCAGACAACTGTTTTCATGGGAACCAAATGACATGACTGTGTCCTTGATTCCCCCGAGAACTAAATCTTATGGCCTGTTTGGTTAGAGTATAAAAAATGATACTATATTAGTATTGATATTGATATTTCTAGAAGATGAAGTATCAATATCAAAATTGATACAAGTTGACACTTCTATTACATAACATGTGTTGTTTACAATACAAATTTTAAAATTGATACTATTAGCCAAACATCTCACGGTGATTACCAACAATATCAATTTTAAAATTAATAGTGATAAAGGTGTCTGATAGTGTTACCAAACAGAGCATTATGTAGTATATTTTCATTGATTTTACTTTTACACGAAACCAAATGGACCATTTTATGCAAATCATTTTTCATGGAACAACTTTTAATAAATTTGATAACATAATTTACTATTTTTTAATTTATAACTTATATTTTATTAAAAATTTAATTACTATATATTATGTTTTAGAAATATTTTCACCTTAAGTATTCATGAATCATTCAAGTTGTAAATGATATAAAATTTTAATTGTAAGTTGTTCGCTCTCTTCCCCCCCCCCCCAACAATATCAATTTTAAAATTAATAGTGATAAAGGTGTCTGATAGTGTTATCAAACAGAGCATTATGTAGTAGATTTTCATTGATTTTACTTTTACACGAAACCAAATGGACCATTTTATGTAAATCATTTTTCATGGAACAACTTTTAATAAATTTGATAACATAATTTACTATTTTTTAATTTATAACTTATATTTTATTAAAATTTTAATTACTATATATTATGTTTTAGAAATATTTTCACCTTAAGTATTCATGAATCATTCAAGTTGTAAATGATATAAAATTTTAATTGTAAGTTGTTCGTCTCTCTTCCCCCCCTCCCAACAATATCAATTTTAAAATTAATAGTGATAAAGGTGTCTGATAGTGTTATCAAACAGAGCATTATATGTAGTAGATTTTCATTGATTTTACTTTTACACGAAACCAAATGGACCATTTTATGTAAATCATTTTTCATGGAACAACTTTTAATAAATTTGATAACATAATTTACTATTTTTTAATTTATAACTTATATTTTATTAAAAATTTAATTACTATATATTATGTTTTAGAAATATTTTCACCTTAAGTATTCATGAATCATTCAAGTTGTAAATGATATAAAATTTTAATTGTAAGTTGTTCGTCTCTCTTCCCCCCCCCCCCCCCTCCATCTACCTTGTTTATCACATCATAAAAATAATCACATGTTTACCTTAACAACCTTATAAACACTCTTGAATATTAAGCAAAATATCTAACATATGTACAAAACACTACAACATAAAATTTCTTTATAGGGTATTTGGTTGTATGATAAATTGAGATTTTGTTAAAATTTTACATTTTTGTAACAAAATTTTAAAAAAATGTTAGGCAACTATTATAACTTTTTATTTTTAAAGAGTTTTCTTATTATTCATTAAATTATATTTTATTTTATTATAAAAAAATCATAAAAATAGATAAACATTTATCACGTAACCAAACGTTCCGTTAGTCTTCTCCTCCGTCGTCCTCTCGTATCCTCCGTCTGCAAGAGAAACAAGACGGCCAGTACTTTCGATCCTCCGGTTTCTTGCAGCTCAATCTGCATCCAGCGCGCCGGTTCTCTCTTCCTCTCCTCTCCGCCGACCATTCTTTCTAATGGAGTCGTAGGATCGTAACATAGAAATATCCATAGGAACTGCCGTCGCTGGAAGGTAGCAATGTCTGTCAGTACCACTCCGGCGGCTGCTGCCATTGCTCAAAACGCCTCGGGTACTCTCCCAGGTTCGAGGCGGCGTGCAACACCCATAAGCGGGAGCCGTCCGCAGCTCTTGGGCCTTGCCATTTCTCCTGTTTCCCCGTTGAGAATCTGCGCTTTCTTGCAACCAATGCCTCACCAGATGTCGAAATCCGGTTACTTGAGCACGCCTGCTCGGCGACTTCGGGCTTTTGTCTCAGGTAAAGTGGAACACGGGCCGTCGTTTCAAATTCACTTGGGGGATTACAAATTTTAAGAGGATTGGACTTGGGGAGTTGAATAACTTCGCCTTTCCAGGTGAGGCGGCTGATGGAGGTCAAAAGGGGTCAACTGGAAGAGCTGGATTTAGCTTGGACGAGGTGTTAATTTTTATAGAGATGTTGTGCATTGCGCCGTCTGTGGTGTGCGCCATTGGTGGCGTTGCCAGTTTACTTCTCCGGCGTATGTCGCTGCCTTTTCAGATCAGGTTGGGCAACACGTTGTTCTTGTGGCAATTCGTGCTAGTTGTTGGGGCCGTTGCCGTCGGTACGGTGATCCGTCGGAGGCAATGGCAGAGGTTCTGTAGAGAGAATGGAGCAAGCCTAAGCTTGATTGATAGAATAGAGAAGGTGGAGGAGGACCTCCGGAGTTCGGCAACCATTATTAGACTGCTTTCAAGACAGCTTGAGAAGCTTGGAATCAGGTTTCGTGTCACAAGAAAGTCTTTGAAAGAGCCCATTTCCGAGGTAACGCCTGTTGTTACATGTGGACTTTAGGCGTTATCACCGTTTGCTTCTTGTATATCTGTGGACATTCTGTTCGTCAACTTACTATTTGTTACTTTTCTCTCAGACTGCAGCATTAGCACAAAAGAACTCCGAGGCCACTAGAACTCTCGCTTTACAAGCAGATAATCTTGAGAAGGAGCTTGGTGAGATTCAAAAGGTTCTGTTGGCAATGCAGGTGAGCTTCTGAAGGGGTTAGCAGGGCGATAAGATTATTTGATATTTCAAATCCCATGACGACATGCATTAGCATATTTTTAGTTTATTTCATGTGCGCCAATCAATTGATTATGTTATTTTACCTTGGATCTCTTGATCTGCCATCTGTGAATGCCTTTGAAAATGTTCTTTGGAGGTGTTTTATCCACACACAACTATAGCCTTAGCATCAAATTTCATGGGGTCGGATTAATTTTTTCTACTCACGTCATTTTTGAGTTATTATTTAGAGATATATAAATCATCCAAATCACATTGAATTACCCTCTTTGAGGATAGCTTAGGAAGGTCAAGTCCTTTTTTGTTTGTACCATCTTGAATTTTTTCTACTTGTCTATTTGAGTTTCTTTAGTCCTACGTTTAATATGCCCAAACTATTTCAATCTTTCTCTTCTAATTTATATACATTGTCACTAATCCCACATTTTCAATAATATATTCATTTTTTATTTAATCTATTCTAGTATGTCCACATTTCCATCTTTTCATTTTCATTTCATCAATACTTATTTTAAAAGCATAATTTTGTTTTATTGTTCAACATTTACTATCATACAACTTTGTAGGTCTTATAGTTGTATGATAAAATTTCTCTTTTAACTTTAGTTGAATTTTACAATTGTACAAGACTTCTGTAGCTACTTTCACTTAATCTATCATTCTTTAATACTATGGTTAATGCTACATCACATTTTTCATCATTTTGAGTGACTAAACTACAATAGTTAAATTTAGTAATTTAAGATGATATTACTCTATTTAAACTAAATCCTTCCATCTTATTCCCTTTGCCTTTCAAAGGATACATTCTGTCACTCTTACTTCTACTTATCTTAAAATCCTTAAATTTTAAAGTATTTATCTTCAAGGAAGGAATAGTCGGGGGTCGGCCCCGGGTCGGTCGGCCCCAAAACCGACCCGGGTCGGTTGGGGTCGCGACCCGGGTCGGGTTGGGGTCGGGTCGGGGTAGGTAAAAAAATAATAAAAAATTCATTTTAAAATAATAACCGGGTCGGGGGGTCGGGGCCGGGTCGGGGTCGGTCGGCCCAAAAAGCGACCGGGTCGGACGACCCGGCGAACCATGTTTATCTTTATGTCATCAAAGGTGTGAGGCACCTGAGAGACACCCCAGGTGGCCACCTTAGGTTGTAGAGGCAAAATCAAATAAATATCGGCATAAGTCTATTTTTGGAAGCCTTTTAGTACTGTTCTATAGTTGCTAGTAGCTGTTGGAAGATGCCATAGGTCAGATGGGTCACCAGTCGCTGCCTCCCCATCACAGTCCTTACTAGGCGTGGGAGATTGGAACCAATAATGCACTATCATGTAACTCAAGCTACTGGATCTAGTCATATTGGGTCCTTGGATATGATATAATAGGCAGAGAAGATCTGATGATGGTTGCACCATCCTCTGCTGCCAATGCAACTTCGTGGGGTTGGATTGGACTTGAATAAGCTGTTTCTGGTCGCTCTGACAGCTTGAAGCCTGATCTTGGTGGAAACTCCTTATGGGATCAGGTATGGTGCCGATCTTGACTCTGGCTGGATAGGCCGATTCTACAAATATTGCTATCTATGTAATATCATTTGAAAACATTGTGCACCATAGTATGCCATCTTGTATATCATTTTAATTCATACCTAACTAATACAAAAAGGTAAGAACTTGTTAGATTTCTTTGATGTAAGTTGATTGGAATAAGAAAAATAATTTTTTTAGTTTTGATTGTGAAGTCCTTTGTGGCTGCTTTATCATATGTCTTTTATCATTTATATATATATATTTGATATACATCATCTTCTACTTTAGCACCCACCATAAAACATCTCTTAGAACTTTATCAATATGATAATAGTTAATACCAATGGATATCTAAATAACATAGATGTCAATGGAGGCAAATTTATTTTAGGACAACGTATTCATGATTGGATCAAATACCTGGGAGCATGTACCATTCCCCATCTTGATCATGCAGAGTTGGTTGTGATCAATCTGTATTGGTGGGTGCAGATCTTGGTCTTTGTTGACCAATTCCTGTCCTGATTGGCTGAACCTGTAAACCATGTCTGAGGGCACGTTTGTTCACTTAAGTTTTCTTTCTGACTGCAACCGTTAACACATGTGGACGATGTGTTCCAGGAAGTTGCAAGATGCTCAACCTCAGTATATAAATGGATATTCTGGCAAGAATAATATCACTTTTGGGTTTCTGTACTGTAGCCAAAAGATAAGCATGTCATACGCTCAACCGCTGATTCAGTCAAGAATATCTCAGATGCTGCTTAGAGTTCAGATACTGGGCAAATTTTACTGTGAGAAAAGAGAAAATATGTTCCCATTCTAGTCATCTGCAGTTCATCAATGAGCGTCCATTACTTTAATAGTCCTTTACATTTTGAAAGTTGTCACAAAATGTGCCACATTTGTTGATGACTATTAAGAAGAATTGCAGCAAGAAAATAATCGGTTGGTAGCAAAAAAAGCAGATGCTAAAAGCCCATAAAGAAAATGGTCACAATCAAGTACAGAAAAAATTGCTGCCATGTGCTGGTCCTATATAACAAGTCAGAGTTGAAAATCCAAGAGTCACTAACAAAAGATGCTTGAGGAAAGCAGCTAGGCAAAGGGGCAAGGCGGATCCTCGCTGACTTTTTTTTTAAGATGGTGGAGCTGCAATTCATTAATTCAATAAGAATGAAAAGTAATCATAGACATGAGTTAAGACAAAAGGGAAAACAAAGATAACTGATACCAAGATGGTAGCAGTTGGAAAAAGACTAAAGAAAGAACCATTTCCGTTTGAGGAAATATTCCCCAAAGGACGACCAAACCACGTAGGAGCCTGAATGGGTAAACTCTCAATCCTTAACAAATAGGCATATCCAATGTAGTATCAAAGAAGGATTCTCCAAGTGATTTTCAAAAACTCTCTTTTTTCTTGCTCCCCATATTGACCAGAGCACTGCTAGGAGGGTAAAAGTCCACTGTCTAGGCTCCTCCTTCCAAGGGTCGTGTCTATTCCACTATAGGATTAATGGAATAACATCTTCATGTTCTGAGCGCGAAAGGTTCCAGCTTCTGAACAGAACCTGCCACAGTGAGCCAATAACTCTGCAGTTCATAAAGAGATTGACTTGGCTCTTCGGAACTGGTATGGTACCACAAAAAATGCAGTTCACTTCCTGAATACGTAAAATGGTCCTGGTTGGTAACCTTCCTTTGCAAATTTTTTACATAAACACTTTGATTCTGAAAGGAAATTGTGGGTTCCAAGCTTTATTCCACTAGTTGACCTCAAAACCCCAAGTCTGTGAATAATTGACTTGACAGAGAAAGTCTGTTTTTTTGCTAGGAAGCCAAAGTAATCTGTCCTCCCTTATTTTAGAACAGCAGATTTTAAGCTATCCAACAACTCAACATAATCAGAAATTTCAACCTCCTTGTGTCCTCTTCTAAAAGAAATTGACCAGTTGGACTGACAGTCCTGAGCAAGGCGAACATTCACATCCACATCATAGGCAATCCTGAAGAGCCTAGGATACTTCTCTGCTAGCATTACATGGCCCATCCACTGATTTTTTCAGAACAAGGTCTTGTTATCTATAGTTCACAGAATTGGCCGATCTAGATCAGGATTGGCCGATTCTTGAATTAGATGGGCACTTGCTGATCCGATTTTACCCTTGAGCAACCAATCCATGATCGATTCCTTGAGGAATCAGCCTGGATCGGTAGAATTGGCCCTGGATCGGCCGATTCTATAGAATCGGATCCAGACCCCTAGAATCTGGAAAGGCTGGAATTGGGGTAGATTCTAGACCTGATTCCTATCTGATTTCCCCCAATAAGAGACCTGAGAATTTGGACTGGCACTCGGGCAAGGAAGACACCATGGAGGTACAATTCTGTGCTTTCATCTTGGGCTGCCACCCTGTGGCCGCCTCTCCAACACCTATCACACTCTGATCTCACGAGAATTTTGTGAGATCTTGGCGAGATCTCATCTCTTTGATGTCTCTGAGGTGATGTCGAGAAGTGAATTCACATTTATTGGCTGTTCTACAAGCTTGACAGATCTGCATCTTCCGCCTTCAGTCCTAACGTTATTGGTAAGGGTGGCAGTGGGCTGGCTTGGCTTTCAGGCCAGCGGTCATGGCCAGTCTTGGGTTGAGTTACAGGTTGGATATCTCAGCCTGGGTGGGCTGCCTTCAGGCCAGTTTAAAATATGTGTCGGGCCATCACGGGCTAGGGCTCTCTTCACATCGAAGCCAGCTGAAATGTTGGTTCTCATCTGCTGTGCCTCACCGGCAGCTTATCTCAATGAAAACAGCCTTGTGAGTCTTCATCTTATATTCTTTAGTGGCATAAACCGTGAAGGCATACTGCTCCATTAGTAGAAGAGGTGAAAGGGGAGAGACTCTTAGGGAGGACCAGAGGAACCCACAAAACATCTTGGATGAACTGAGCTTGTTCTTAACGGAAAGAATCATAGGAGACCCTAGACGAATGTCACTGCTACTGCTGACAGTGGAAGCCAGAAGTGCAGCAGTCATTGTTACCGTACAGAAGGATGCTGCCTTGGCATTGCACTTTTCAAAGGTTGACGAAAAGATGTTTGTCTAACTTTGTTATGGTTTTTGCTACTCCCAGAGTCCCCTTCCACAGCTCCCCTGTTTGTCTATATTTGTTTGTCTAACTGTGTTATGGTGTGCACTAAGGAGACTCTGATGTGGGGCAGAAACAAAGGCGCCACCATCCAGGCGCGCTGGCCAGCCCAAGTAGACCACTAGAGTGATGTTGTGTGCCAAAATGGGCCCCAGATGGGCCAATCGGGCATGAACTGAACTAAAGTCTGCCTGAACCAAGCTAAAATCCATTGAACTGATCTCAAAATGGGCTGAACCAGACTGGAAGGCTCTGAACTGGGCCCCAAAAGCTGTGAATTGGGTCTGCATGTGCCAAGGATGGTAGGATCGGAATCGGCCACCAGATCGGTGGGTACCAATCCGATCCGATCCGCCGTAAGAAACAACGATCCGGAATCGTTCCGGATCGGTCCTTCAAAAAGTGGTAAAACCTAAAAAAAATACCAAAATAACACTCTAGATCGGATTCCGATCCTATCTAGAGCATTTTGGGGGCGAAATCGGCCTGAAATCGCCCCCAAAATGGTGCCGCGGCGGCCCTGCGGCCGCCGCGGTCGTCTTCCCCGCCCTGTCGGGCGGGGAAGACAGGGCTACCGGGTCCATCGGGACCCGGTAGCTCGGATCCGGTGACTTAGTCACCGGACCGGACCGGTCAGTCGATCGGGTGACTTAAGTCACCGGATCCTGGGTTACCGGGTCCCGATGGACCCGGTAGCCCCGTCTTCCCCGCCCGATAGGGTGGGGAAGACGACCGCGACGGCTGCGGCGGCCGCAGGGCCGCCGCGGCACCATTTACGGCCGATTCCGGCACGGAATCACCGGAATCGTTCTGGAATCGACTGATTCGAATGATTCCGGCCCCGATTCTATCCAAAAACACCGATTCCGATGGATGTTTTCTCCGGATCGGTGATTCCGTCGAGAATCGGATCGACCATGGCTGATCCGATCCAAGAATCGGTCGATGCCGATCCGGATCGGCCGATTCTGCAATCCTTGGCATGTGCTGAACTGGGTCCAAAGCCACCTGAATCGGGTTCTGGACCGCTGAACTAGTCAGTTTAAAGCTTGAACTGGCTTGAACCAGATGGCCCAAGTGCTGGACCGGCTGCTAGCTGGTTGGACTGGGCTAGCCACTGGCTGGTCCGCTGCTGACCAGTGCGTGTAGCTGCTCCCTCACCCAGGGGTTGTGGCAAGTGATAGGCTGTCCACATCGCAGGACTGGACGGGGGCTCGTGGCTCCTTGGGCATGCGCGTGTGGCACGTGTGGGGAGGACCCGTGGGGGGTCGTGGCCTCCCATGAGTGCGGCTGAGCATTGCGAGGAGGTCTTCTGGGCAGGGTGTTGTGGCGGCATTGGAGCATCCACGGATGTGTGAAGGACCACCACGGAGAAGGGGGGTTGTGGCAGTCTCTCAGTGGCTGCTGGCGGTGGGGTGCGTGGCATGCTCTGGTTGCTCCATATGGCACATGAAAGGCATTTGCTGGCAGAACCCTTCAAGGGCATCAGCAAGGGCTTTTCTCCAATCGTCCTCAGCCGTGTTCGTCGCTGTCCAGATGCGGCAGAGTAGAGCACAGCAGGCATAGGCAGAGCAGAGGATACCAACAGGGGCCAGGGTGGGGTGGTGCCTGCCACATCGTTGTTGTTGGCTCCACCCTCTCTCGTCCCCTTCTTCTTTATCCTTTGTCTCTTCTTTCGTCCGGTGGAAGAGCAAGAGGGTGGGGGCTCCATAGGGAGTTAAGACAAGAGGGAACTGTTGGGGTTGGGTGACTGGAAGAGGGGTGCATGGGTGGGGTTGTTGTAGATAGACGCAGGCAGAGAAACCAGAGGAGAAGAGAGGACCAGAAGGGACCGAGGTGTTGGGGTGCTCTGTGGGAGGGGATGTGGCGAGTATCTTGGCAGTGGGATGGAAAGGGGCTGCAAAGAAGGGAGGGAAGGCATCAATGGTAGGGCAGAAGGCAAAAGGCAGAAGGGGTGGGGTGTTGCGATGAGCTGGATAAGTCATCAAGTTCTCTTGAGGTTAACGGAACAGAGGGTAGGGTGAACTTGGGGATTTCGACAGGGAAGGGTGCTGAATTGGTACGAGATGACTATGGAGGGTGGCTAGGCAGTGTTGCCGGCAGCGGAATGATGCTGCGGAGGCGGGTGTGGGTGGGGGTATTGCAAGAAGACGTTGGTGACGGGGAGTGATTTGGATGCTAGGATCAGCAGAATGCTGCGAAGTGCTTAATAAGGGTGTTGAAACAATAACCGGAGGAGGGGAAGCGAAAGGGAACGCATGTTGGCGGAAGGGAAGGAGGGAGGAAGAATAAGGGAACTGGCCTACGCCGGGGGTGATCGGAGGCCAGCCAATGCTGGAGGAGGATGAGGAGGAGAACCTTCCATCGGAGGGGGTGAGGAAGTACCTATACGAGACGAGCATAGATTTACAAAAAGGACCCCTAAAAAGACTAGGCACAAACTAGTCCTCTAAATGTCTGAAATGAAAATAACGACTCAAAAAGACTCTAAACATCAAAATAAATTGCAGAAGATTAAGGACCAACACTACTAGATAAAATGAAAGAAATGTGCCATCTTCTTAGAACCCAAACAGCACCATCTCCAAACAATCAAACCATCCGGTCCGATTTGGTCCCCATCAGACTCTTAATAACGTGTACATTAAAATATTTAGGGCTGGAAATTGAGCCGGCTTGGCTTGGATTGAAAGTGAATTGGGCTGCTCTTGTCCACAGCTCAGCTAAAACAGAGGTGAGCAGTAAATTTTTAGTCCAGCTCATTAAACTAGATCAATTTGATCCAATTTAATAATATAGATGTGAAAAATATAAGCCGACAAGGAAGTTCCATAATCCATAAAGAACAATGGTATGCGTGCCCCACTTATCATATGGTTTCTTTCAAAGTGGTTGTCTTCTTGTGCTCAAACATGACATGCCAGTGCTCAGAGAAGGTGTAGAAGTATGAGAAGATGTATTGCTTTCTTTTGTGTTCATGTCCATGTTGTTTCGGATGGGGATTATCTTTTAGTATATGATATTTGTATGTTAAACATGTAAGCAAGTATGAAATCAGGCATAACATCTGCAAATGTGTTGATTAAATTACGCATTCTCCGGCCGTGCCAGGCTGAATTGGGTTGAGTTAAAATTACCACGGGCTGGCAGGGCCAAGACAGGAGTATAATGTGGGATCATGGTTTGGGTCAGTCTGACCGAAAATTCTGTAAATTGGGCCTTAATCAGGCTGCGTTCAGACTGGGCTGGGCCTGGCCCATTAACCCCCACAGTTATTGGCTTTTGCATATAAATCTTTCCCCAGGAGCAAACAGTGTTCCTAATTCCTATGTCCAATCTCTCCTTGGGTATGATGCACCAGGAATATGCATAACCAGTTGTCACTATTCTTGCATTGCTAATATCCCAGATACTTGGTGACAAATGGAATAGTTTACCTGCATCTTGTCCTTTTTGTTTGTCTAGGTAAAACTCATTTTTCAGTTGAACTGTTAAAACTCTTGATGATTGAAAGAGGAGTCTTTTAGTTTTCTTTTCCCAATTTTCTGCACTTCATACAGCTGTCATCATGATGAAAGTTGTAGTGCCCTTTGGTTATGGCTTGTAGCTTATTTCAAGGAAGGCCAGGTCAGGGGTCAGGCCCGAGCTGGTCAGCCCCAAAACAGACCTGGTCAGACTGGGTTAGAAAATTATTTTTTAATATTCAAATAGTAAAAAAATTGAAAAATGCAAAAATAGAAACAAATTACCAAAAAATGTGAAAAAATAGGGAATATGACTATACTTTTTATTCATTTATAATCAAATCTTATATTTTGTTGTTCTTATGCATAGTTTATATACTCTTTCCATGATATTTGGGAAGAATACAAAATATTGAAAATGTATACATGTTGATTGTACTTAGTCACTCCCTCGTATAATTATCTTAAAATAAGATTCGAAGGATCCACCATAACTACTATACGTGAAGTGCATGGAAGTGTCCGATGAAGATCTATACATTGGTTGAGTTATCTCATAACTCTCTTGGTGATGTGAATGAAACTACGAGTCTTGAGATGAATTAAGTTCATAAGATTGCATGTAGTATTGAGTCTATTGACCCTGTCTTGTTGTGTGTGTTGATCTTCACCACCTTGTGATTACGTACCATGATTTATGTCTTTCATCGCATGTGTGTACTGTTACTCTCTGGTGAATTACATCGTTGTAAGGTATATCCCTAGATCTGTTCATCTCATCAGACCAATGGTGGTTCCTTCACTTCCAAATCTCCATTGCTATAACTCTTGAAGTTGAATCTTTTGATGTCTGGTATTGAAATCGGATGTTCGGCTTCGATGTGTCTTCTCATCCCCCATTGATTGTTTTTTGATCTACAATGTCCAATAGATCAGTTACAACTTGTTTACATTTCCCTTATGTTTACCCTTCGATTTCTTATCTTGGCGAGAAGATTCTCTAATTTTCTGTCTCTTTGCTGTTGAAGGAGGAATTTGAAGTTCCTCAGATAGAGATTTGTCACCGAGTTCTTCTTGTGCCCATTTTCAATTTTTTGGGTTGAACTCAAGTTCTCTTAATCATTCTTGATTGTTCACCTAACCTTGCAATGGATTTTACTCATAAAAGATTTTCTCTAAATTGATGTCGGCTTCTTTTGTAGTCACTATCTCACTTTGTTGTCTATATGCTTCCTCCCTCCACTCTTTTTGTCTTTCTTGTTCTCTCTCATCCTCTTCAAAATTTTCAACTTCAACCTCATGATGTAATGACAATATACCAACGGCTTTAGTTTTCTTGATGTCGGTCTATTCTTCTATTTTGTTTGAATTAGGCTAAAAGTTGACCAATTCTTTTCACATCCTAAAGCCTATGTGGTTTGACTTCAGACTCTTATTGCAACTTCTGCCAAATTCTCGCACTGATGCCTTTCCATGGTCCATCCTCCAGCTAGTTGTATGAAATCATTATATGTTAGAAGATAATTAGAATAATTTCATCATTTAAATTGAAAAAAAGATTATATAGTATGTACTAAGACTTAAGAGTATAACTACTCATCGTATTCTTGATGTCCCAAAATAGAATGTCCTCATTCTATAGTCATGCATTTTGTTGCATGCTATAATTGATCTATTGTTACCCTTGAGCATTCTATAGATGACCTCTTTTACACTGTTTAGAAATTCATTAATTAGCTTGAATATTGAATTATAACAATATCTAGAATTTACAAAGTGACTTGTCAAGTGGCAACATATCCATGTCAGTAAAGAACATAACAATAAAAAATGTGATATATGATTTGATTTAATGACAAAGAAAGTACTTGCTACATGTATTGGATGATGGAACATTCAATCCCATCAACGGTCGATAATATCCTATATTTGTTATAATTTGACACTGTCTTTGTGATTTCTTCCTTTGCCCGCTCATGTGCATCGTAGAGATACCTTGTGTCTATCTTGTTATCCCTATCTATTATTTTAAGAACTTTGATTAAGAGTTGCATTATAGAAATGATCTTTACAAGCTGTCATAACTCTCCACTCTCTAAGGTCTTTTCAACCTTCATCCATTTCCTTTTATTCGAAGGATTAGCTCTAGTAATCCAACTAATCCATCTCGGTGAAAGTATCATTTGGGTAAGGGGATTTCTCTATTGTATTAAACTTTTTAAATAAATATAATGTGAAGCGAACTGGGTTGCCCTGAGTCTTAAGAGCTCTCGGCCCTTTGTATGTTCACTCATTATGTTACTGATGAAATTATGGTTGTATATGAATGACGATACAAATTGAGTTATCTTAACTATCCGATCAATTTGAGGATCTTTGTAAATATCCTTTAGCATCAAATCTAACAAATGATTTGAACGTGGTGCCCAATATAAATGTGGCTTCTTGACCATCAACATTTGTTCATCTACTTTATATGTAGCTGTATTGTTCGTTACTACTTAGACAACTTGATCCTCTTCTATCTTTTTGACAGCACTGTAAATTAATTTAAATAGATGGTTTGCATTCCTTATTGTCTGGATGCATCTGCGGACTTCCATAAGATAGTCCTAGTTTGGTAATATACTAGAAAGTTGATCATCGTTTTCTTATTTATACCTATTAAGAAGACACACATTTATAAGTTCTAAATTTAAAAGTTTAAAAAGATAAGTCTCTAATAAGTTTGAAAATTTAATGTTACTAACCTGTCCAGCCATCTATCATCAACGTGCATCCCTTTTATTATCAAATACGTACAAATGACATGATATATTGTTAGATATCTTCCACTTCTATTGGAATATAAGTATTGTATATTTCTTTTGGAGTCAGTCCGGGCACTCCACTGCTAACATTGTCTATGATGTCAATCATGGATTTGTAATATGGCCCATTTGTCATGTTCACCGGTTTGCTACTATGGAAATATCATCTTGATGTTGTCCGCGTGATCTTCTCTTTGTATATCCGTAAATTCTTCATTTCTGCTATGATGGTAGTTTGTCTTTTATGTCACGATGGCGAGATCATGGGACCTACTATTGGGTTGTCATTTTGTTTAAGATCATGAATTTTCTTTTCTTTCTTATTGTTTGATTCTCTCCTACTTTTACATCTGCTTTCATTTCTCGAATCTTCGTTTATGAATTGATTGGTATGCCGATACATGTTTATATTTGTAAATGACTTGCGGCTTGTCTTCATCGCCCGTATTAAATCATCTGTTCATAACAATAATGACTAAATATTAATGTCATATATATATTGAGATAATTTATTAAACTTTAATGGTAACGTACTGTCATCAAAACATTCATTTAGAGGAATTTTCGAGCGTCATTGTCCTGTCTTGTTAATGTGGATTGAATGCCTTGTGGGTTCGAAAATTTCTTCCTGGGCAGTGTCTTTATCGACTGCTTTGAAACTCCCTTTGTTTGTTTCAATATTTGTAAATGCCTACAAAATTGAGTTCTTACATCGGGTGGAGTCCGTGTGCACAGTGCTACGTTGTCCTTCAATCCGACGAGATGATGCTTCAACTGGTAAGTCTCCCCGTATAATTTTTTGCAATATTTACATTGAACTTTTCTTTTCACCATAGACACCAAGTTGCAAGGAAATCAAGCCAAATCGTTCTGAATTGACCCGGTCATTTGAGTGTCACAACTTCAAAAAGATATGTGGAAGAAGAAAGATTAAAAAAATAAAGACCTCTAAAAAGAAGAGGTTAGCAACACTGTTAGATAAAGAAGATGTTAGCTACACAATTAGACAAAATGTGTTAGTAACATAGCTAGAAAAAATGGGTTAACACTAATTAGATACCTAAAGGAAATAATTAATACTAATTAAATATTTAGTAAAAAGAGCTTGAGAGAGAGAGAGAGAGAGAGAGAGAGAGAGAGAGAGAGATTTTAAAGAGTGAGAGGGGTGGGGGTAAGAGACGGCCCCTTGGGGGGGGGGACTTCTAAAGCCTCCCAAACGGTTGTATGACCATTATGCAATGATTGTCGATCTCGTTGGCCAGGTTGCCAACCCATTGTAGGGTTGCGCAACCCCACTAGGTTGAGCGACAGGGTCGCTCAACTTGGGTCAGGGCTGGTCGCAACCAAGAGTGAGAGGGTTGGGGGTAAGAGACGGCCCCTTGGGGGGACTTCTAAAACCTCCCACACGGTCGTATGACCATTCTACAATGATTGTTGACCTCGTTGGCCAGGTCATCGACCCGTTGTAGGGTTGCGCAACCCCACTAGGTTGAGCGACAGGGTCGCTCAACTTGGGTCAGGGACTCAGGGCTGGTCGCAACCAAAACCGACTTGGTCAAACGACCTAGCCCAACCCGGTCACGGCTCTTCTTTCCATGGCTTATTCAATTAACAGTGCTTTATGCAGGTAAGGGGTTTAATCTTAAGTTCTATTTCTGCATTTGTTTTGGTTGTTAACCATTTAATCATGGTCAATCTTTTGTATTAGCATCAACATTGATCCAGTGGGGAGGTAATATGATGTGAGCAAGGATACGAGATCAATGCAGTAATGGAGATTAGGGAGAGTGAATAAGGAGATTTGTAGTTCAAAAGCCATGTCCTTTTTTTGGTTGGAGAGGTGGGAGATCAACACATGGGTCGCCTTCTTCTCATGGATTCTATCATCTCATCTTCTTCTATGGCTGTATGCTGTGCGTAGTTCTTGAGGAAAGGTCCCCTGTAGGTCATCGTTGGTGGAATTAGAAGGTTGGAGTTGAGACATGTGGAGGTTGCTGTTGCTCTTGGACTTTTTTCATCTATTGTAGGGTTTAGTTTCAACTAGGTGCCAACAATGGATATTCCTCAGAGACCAAAGATCAAACATGCTGGATTGTTGGGTAATGTAAGGGTGCGAGTCGATACACTTGACTGGGTCTTGAACTTGGAGGGAATTGCTGCCAGATGCAACTAACTTGCGGTCCTTCAGACTGGGATGGACTTACGGTGCAAATGAGTCAAGACCCTTGACAACAATTTTTTTTGGACTGGGATCGGCCCCTGGATTGGCCAACATCAATCCTGATCAGGTCAGTATTGGATTGACCGGCTTGGCCGATCCACCAGAAAGAAAACCAATACAGGATCAACCTGGATCTGCTGTTGATAAAACAGTAAACAAATGAGAAAAAAATGAGTGAAAGGGTGGTTGGTTAGCAGAGATGGGTAAAAAGATGGCCAAAATAAGTGAACACCACTGGCTGCCAAGTGCGACTGTATCATCTCCACTCATTTTGGGTGGGGAAGACAAAATATCAGGGCTACAAAAACATAACTCTTTGCCTGCAATGGCAGTTTCCATCACAGATCAGTTGATCTGACCCGCTGTATTATGCGGGATATACCAGTCTGGCCCTGTAGCCTGATCTTGGTGGAAGAAACATCTGAGATGTGTCTTCCCTCAGGATCGGGTCGGCAGGAGCTGATCTTGATCTAGGATCAACCAATCCTGCATATACATAATACATGACAAGTAACTCAAGACTAGACTCAATAAAAGCTTGACTTGATTTATTTAATATGCTAAATGAGCAAGCATGAACCAAAACAAAAGAGAAAATGCTCCACTCAATAATGAATTTAGTTTGAACATACTTTTATTTGATTAAATGAAGCTCACAAACAACTCATTTAGGTACTCCATTAAGAGCTCAATTAGCTTCTCTATCAAACACATTTAAATTCATATGTAAGAATGAAATGGCGAGACCTAATTGGTTGTATAATGCCATAATTAAAACTACTAAACATGTTGAATCAGGCTCAGGTGGAGTTTGACCTGAGCTTGTACTCCAACTTCATGAACGAGCTCGCTGAAGTCTTCTAGTGCTTGAGGCGATTGAGATGAACAGAGGAAGAGAGCCCTAGTTCGAGATGTCTCTCTTTCTCTCATCTTTCTTGACTTCTCTGCTCTAGTTCAAGATGCCTCTATTATTCTCTGATTCTCCCTCCCTGACATCCCCTCTTATTCTTCATTCCCCTTGTTCCTCCCCTTCTTTCATTGTTCTCTTCCTGTCCCTCTCTGCTTCTCTCTCACCCAAGCTCTCTCTCTATCTGATTGACCCTTACTTCCCCCAGTCTCAATTTTGAATTGTAGGTGATCACCCCTTAGAAAGCATGCAAACAAGGTGGATCACCCCAGATGCCTAGGCAGTCTGCTGAATTGCAGGTGAGGTGATCCCTTCTTCACCCATGGCTCTTCTCACCCTTTGACAACAGGTTTGAACAGTAACTTCCAGGACGTCATCATTCTGGCTCCTAATTAATAGTTGTTTGATCAATATTATTATTTTCAAAGTTTTCCTTGAGTTTCTAGTGTGTGAAATAGAAATCTATTCACACCTCCACAACATAGGTAAACTTTGTGAATTACCTTGGAGCAGGTCATTAAAACTGTTTGACGATCTCTGGCTATTGGAACAATGCATGTTTTGGAAAAATAACTCAAAATTGTACTGTCAAGTATTCAAAGTAATTACATGGTTCAGTGCTTTCTGCAGACTTTTAAAATACGACTCATCATCTGATAACATCGTAAAACCTGCAAATGAGTTTGGTGCATATTTTAAGGCCATCGTTTTTAGATGCTAAAGTTCCATAGGGGTGTACATAATATTGTTCATCAAGAAGACTCTCTGACTGATCATTATTTTTCAGGAACAACAACAGAAACAACTTGAGCTGATTCTTGCAATAGGTAAAGCTGGAAGGCTGTTGGAGACAAAGAAAGATGTAGAGAGCAAGCAAGAGGCTGCAGCAGGAGCTGCGGCTCGAACTGGAAGCTCATTCTTGGAAAAAAAGGAACAGATGAAATTCCAGAAGGAGAAAGAGAAACCTCAAGTGCCTAGAAATGATCAAGCTTAGGTTGAAGGACCTGATTTTGGCCCCATGGGTCTCTGAGATTGTTGCTGTTCCTCTCAGCTGCGAAAGAAATGAGTGAAGCTGCAGTTAACGGAAAGCAAGGCTTCATAGCAGTCATGGGTCCTGATGGTTTCTTTCAATGTACGGGAGGAAATAAGTTTTGGGGCGTTTCTACTTAAAGATTGCGAGGGATATACGTAAACTTTTTTAATAATTTGGTTCAATGCTTGACACATTTTCATGAGACTCCATGTTTTTTTTTTAAATACAGCCATAACCCATGTTCGGGACGAGTGGTGGAAAGACTTCCGTCTGTTCGAGCATTTGATTGATGGCTAGCTTTAATAAGCAAGTTACAAACGGCTGGTTTCGTAATGGTTACAAATAGGGGTGCAAAAGAACCAATACACTCGACAAGTAACTCGAAGTTCGGCTCGATAAAAACTCGACTCGGCAAGCTTGAACACAAAATAAAGCTCGACTCATTAAACGAGTTGAGCTTGAACAGATCCCTACTCGGCTCGATAAACTCGCGAGTAGCTCGATTAAATATTATATTATATATTTATTTTTAAAAATTAAATTATGAGTATTAATAATTATATATTATCACTTAAATATATTAAATAATTTAAAATTTGAGTTTAAATTTAGATTGAGTTTCATAAATGAGCTAAATATAGAGTTTCACAGACAATTTTTCATTGATTTTGAGTTTTATAAATGAGTTTGTATATAGTTTAAGTTTGAATGTGAATTGAATTTTAGTCTAACTACTACTCGAGTTCGACTCGGCTCGATTAATAAATGAATCAAGCTTGAACAAGGATTCCACATACTCGCTAAAACTCGAGCTCGAACTCGAACTCGTGTAAAATAAACGAGCCGAACTTGAACACCATACTACTTGGCTCGTTTGCACTCCTAGTTACAAAAGATTGTTGGAAAGTTAAATTTATTTCACATTTTTATGTTTATAAATACTGACACATTACCATGTGAAGCATATTAAATTTCTCATAGTGGAAATGTGTTGTAACTCCATAATATTCGGTGAACCTCCCAGCTGGACTCGTACATCAGGCAAAGCCGCTTAGGTAGCGGTTATTTTTATTATACGTAACTATATGTATATATGATTTTTAGATAATCATTACAGAACTGAGTAATCATCTGTTGCTTTTCTGTTCTTTGAAGTTCTGTAATACCCCGATTATTTATTTTTAAAAATAGTTAATAGATAATTATTTATTATTATTTTATCCCCTTCCTCCCCCTATTTATATCCTATTTTTCTCCCCCCGGCATCTCCCTCATTCGAGTCCCGCGGCGCCCTTCTTTTTCCCCCGAAACCCTACCTTTTTCCTCTCCGGGACGCGCAGCCGCCTCCCCGTCCCTTTTTCTTTTTTTCCACGCGTGCGCGCACCCTGCCTGCGCCGCTCGCCGCCCTCGGTCTCCGCGCACCTCCGCCCGGCCGTGCGCGCCGCCCGCCGCGCACGCCACGCGGCCGCCACCACGTCGCCCGCCGCCGCAGCCCCGCCGTCCTCGTACCCCCTCGGCCTCCGTGCGCTCGCGCGCGCCCGCCCGCGTTCGCGTGGCCGCCGCCGCGCCTCCTCGTACCGCCTTGTCGTGCGTGCCGCCCGCGCGCTCGCGCGACGCAGCCACGCCGCTCGCCACGTCATCGCCCGCCGCCTCGCCGTGCGCGCCCGCGGCCGACCTCGCGCAGCGCCGTTGACCCGCCGCCGACGTCACCCGGCCGCGCACGCCGCGTGCGCCCACCTGCGCTGCCGCGCGCACTGCCGCCGTGCGCCGGCTGCCCTCTCCCCGCGCGGTATCTCATTCTCTCTCTCCTATCGCCCTCTCTCCTATTATCTTCTATCAAGCTCCCTAGTTTATTATTCTTCTTCCTCCGGCAGTTTTGAAACCACCTACCCGACTCAATTTTCCGTCGCCGAAGCAACCGCGGCAGTTTCGTCGCCAAATTCAATTTCCTTGGAATTCCGTGCGCCGTTCTCCGTTGCCATCAAGGTAGGTGTCTCGGCTATCCTTAGCACTCTAATATTTTTATTAAACCGTAAGAATCATGCTTAGATCACCAGGATTAGAAGATTGTAGTTAATGGGTTGTTTTGGATTTATTAGCATGATTAGATAGAGTTTAGATTAGCTTGTGTAATCATACATGTTTAGATTGTCCTATATTCATGATTATTCATCATGTTAGATAATTATTCAATTATGCATGTTAGCATGTTAGGTATGTCTTTATAGTTGAACCTAGTTAGTTTAGCATTGTTTGCATCGCGATTAACCTTAATCATGTATATTCCGATTTGATAAAAAGCCGATGTAAGGTTTAGGCATAGTGTGGTAGAGTTTAGTTTATTGTCTTTTATGTGATAGGTAGTTCTGTTTAAGTATGTAATTGTCATGGTTAGGTTGTATATTGCATGATCTTATTTATATGCATCAGTTTGTGATAGACTGTGGTATGGTATGCAAATATGTGATGCATAGAACCATGGATGTTCATTTATGTATTTCATGTTTGATTGCCAATTAAATGTTCATGTTTTACTGTCTGAGTTAATTATATGCTTGCATGGTGTGGAATGTGGTTAGTGCAGTGAGCTGCATTGTGTTGGAAATGTACTTCACCAGACTATGTTAGTGGCCCGTGGGCAGCGGAGATTAGTTGAATCTGGAGCATCCTTCGATCCCAGATACCGCGGTTTATCCTAAGTACTCCCTTGCCTATGGGGTACTATGGGATTTAGTTACTATATGTTACTTCCTACTATATGGTAAATCTGGTGCTAGTTTTGTGATGTGACTACATTTTATCAGATGGAGCATGGTATTTACTCAGACAGGTGTTTAGTTGTGTATGTTGGCATAAATGGTAGTGTTATAGATGTGTCATTAGTTTTATATCAGGTTGTGTATATGGTGAGCATACCTAGAGTAGTCTAATGAGCAGGTTGTGATGGTTTTTAATGCATATAGAGTCTAGTTATCATATGGGGTAGTTGAATGACTTTGTAATCAATTAATTAAAGATATATGATTAGTTTAAACCCTATGTATTAAATCTGATTTTTAGGCTTATTATGTATAGTATACCACTAGAATCATTATTATAGTGGGGTAGTTCGGGTGTAAGTCCTACTGGGTCTGTTGTGACTCACCCCTTCCGTTGTTAATATTTTCAGGATTGCAGGTTTAGCGCAGCAGAAGCGTAGTGGTGTTTTGGAATTCGAGGAGTTAGTGGATTTCTCATTCAATGTTGGTATTTAATTTGTCTAGATAGGTGTTTGTTTATGGCGATATTATGTTGTAAAGTTTGGAATTATTTATTTGGATTGAGATTTTAGTCTTATTTGGCTCCAGACCAATATCCTTTCCCGTTACGTCGCCGGATTATCTTCCGCTGTGCATGTTAAAAATCCGGGCCGTGACAAGTTCATCCAACCTTTCTAATAGTCAACCTATGCATGTGTTTGCCCTCATCTAGAGGTAGGATAGTTTTAGATTAATGGCAAAAATAATCTTCTTACAATTTTTATTTGTTAGTTGATTTGCCGCCACCCTTTTGGTTAGCAAGTTCTAGAGAGTTAAAATTATGTGTATAACCACTATTTTTAGGAACCTAATCAAATTTACTTGAGTCTTTTTTCACTATAAGACAAATTTAAAATTTCTCATTTTTCTCATGGAATTAACCTGTATTGTACTGAAATAAAACACTTCAGTAGTTTTTTGATCTGACCGGAGAAACTCATTTTGACCAAGTATCGATCAGTTACCGATCATCTAAATTTTTTTAAAATAAATAAGTAAGAATATCTTTTCAGAAACTATATCAGAGCCAAGAGAAAGGATGTAATATCTGCCATTTAAAAAAAAATTTGGTAACCGCCCCCCCTTTCCCTCCACCTCCCGGTTTTCCTCGCCGCCATCCCCGCCGTAACGCCGGCCGCCCTCCCCTGGATCGTCGCGATGCTCTCCCCCCCTACTGGATCTCTCTCTCTCTCTCTCTCACTCGTACCATCTCCCCGCCGCGAGGCCCTCCCCTGTTCCAAGCCGGAACTGCCGCCGTGAGGATCCCTCATCGCCGCCGCCCATCATCAGCCTCCTCCTCTCCTCACCGTCCTCCGCCGTCCGCCGAGTGCTTGCGCGACCAGCGGGCCACCCTCCCGCCGCTCGCCCTCGCCAGCGTCTTCTCTCCCCCCCAGCTCGTTGCCCTCCCCTGCCGCGTAGCCCGGTCGGCCCCCCCATCGTCGCCAGCGTCTCTCTCTCTCTCCCCCCCCGCCACGAGCCAGCCGCATCACCTCGGCCGCCTTGTCCCGCCACTTCTGCCCCATACAACTGCCTCCCCCTCCGTCCCCCCCGCCCGCCCGCAACCGCCTTTGCCCGACCCTGCATCCCCAAGCGACCGTCGCCGGACAGAGTCGGCTGCGCTGCAGCTGCTCCACCACCGTTGCATAGCCACCCAACACCCACACGACCATGCCCTCGGCCACCTTGTGCCGCCCCGTGGCCTCCTAGCGTTGGTCATCGCATCTTCTCCGCCCTCGCGTTGTCCCGCCGTCAGCCACCTGCAGCCTCGCCGTTGGCCCTCCTGCCACCTCGGCTCCGCGCGACCGCACGCCCCACGCCACCTCTTGCCCTGCGTCGCCATCCCACTGCCTCCTGGCGTTCACTCCGCCGCCCTCCCGCGCCACTGCCACAGTGCGCCGCTGCCTCGCCTGCGTTGTCGACCGTCGCCATCTCTGCTCCACGGCCACCCCGACGGCGAGCGCCGCGCGCGTGTGAGCGGACGCGCCAGCCGGCCACCGACTTGATCCCCAACCCGATGCCGAACCGCCCCGGCCCAGCTCCCTCGCCTGCCAAGTCCAGAAGCTGGTCCAGACTGGCCGGTTCAGTCAGTTCGGTTGCCTGGTTCAGCAAATTCAAATTTGGCGATTTATCAATTCCAGAAATCAGAGAATAGCTCAGAAAAATAGTGAAAAATCCAGAAAAATCCGAAAAATTCACAAGAGCTTCCAGGTAGGTTTCTCAAGCTTGTCTATGTATTTGATCCCATTTTGATTAGAAAATATGCATGATTTAACTTATGGACCTTGATTTGACTAGTTTAGACTTTTGAATCATGATTAGTGAATTTTCTCAAAAATCCTTGAATACAGAACTTTGAAAATGATATTTTGAATATTATGGGACATGTTTGGCATGATTCTGGGCGGGTAGAACTATTTTTCATGAGACTTGACCATATTTTATTTATGTATATGTTTATGTGCTAGAATGGGCCTAGAATTGAAATATAATTATGTGGAGTTTTGGAAAAATCAAAAGTCATCAGATTTCACTTTTTGGAACCTGTTTAGGTCAGATTATGGGTGTTGACATCAGAAGTTAGCTTGTTTTGATTATGCCAAGCTTGATTTAAGTTAATTGTCTTGTATATGTGATAAAGTATGTCTAGTTTGGTTTGTCATTTCATGTATGTAAATCAAGTAAATTTTAGTTAGTTTGGTTTCAGATTATGTAATATGTCATGCATGATATGATTATGTTCATATGGTTAGGTATGGTATATGTTTGATTCGAATATGTCAATCAAGTCGATTAGTGCAAGTCTTGTCTAGTTATGGCAAAATATGTTTAATTTGGTTTCAGATCATGGACTATGCTATGCATAGTTAGTCATGTCAATTTGATCATGATTAGTATGAGTTGTCATTGAGAACCAGTTCAATTATGTCGGGTTATCATGTCTTGTCAAATTTGTTATGAATGTTATGTCTTGTATGAAAGGCTATGAAATTAGATGTTTATGTCATGTATGCATGGTATGGTCAGGTATGTCATGATGTGAAATTATGTTATGAACTCTTGATATGACGTGCTATGAAGGCTTCACCAGCCTATGCTAGTAAATTGCCCGTGGGCAGCGGGTATCTTAGATAAATCCGGCCTTCCCACAGATCCCGGATTACCGCGGTTTTTCCCTTAGTGTCATCACTGCCTAGGTGCACTTTGGGCTAGCTTAGTATATGTTACTTCTATATATATATTAGAGCTGGTGAATGCATTTTTGTACATGTGAAGCAAGACGACCAATTCCTTGCTCTTTGGCTATGTGTTCTAGAAAGGATATGAAATATGTTACTTGTGTGTCATGTATGGATGTTAAACCATGTCATGTTAGAAAAATCAGATTTGTCTGTTTTAATTTGGTCATGTTAAGTTAAGTCCAGAGGTCATTTAGATGATATTTGTCTAGCTTGTATGGTCGTGTGTGCATTGGTCTAGAATTAATTGGCTTTGGCATAATCTTTTCTTTGAAGATAATTATGTTCAGATATGGGTTGTGAGATTAATATAGAAGACATTCTATACTTTTACATTACATATCAATCTAGATATGTTACGTACCATTGCTTGTTTATATGTTAATTACCCGATTGATGGGTGAAGGGTGTAAATCCTACGGAGTCCCCGGACTCACCTCGTTGTGGGTTAAATTTTTTAGCAGGTTTTGAAGATTTAAGAGCTTGAAGATGAGGATCAGGTGGAACCAAAGGAATCAGAGTCATTTGCACATGGGGATTCTTGGTATTCTCTACTTAGGTAGATGATCTTGCTTGTTTTTGAACAAGAGTGTGGATAGACTTAGAAGTATGATTCTATTATCTTGTTTTGATGGATCTTAGGAAATTAATTGTTTAAGTTTGGGTTGTGGAATCCAAGTGTTGGGTTTCATCCCACTGTCACGACATTGTGTATTTCCGCTGCGTATTTGTGGTAATGTTATTTAAATTCCGGGTCGTGACAGAGTGGTATCGAGCATTAACCCGGCCGGAAGGTCTATAGTGACCTGCCCGGGTGGTTGATTTCAATTTGAATGAGCCGATTTGATACTTGGATTATCTATTTGAATCAATTGGATTTGATTTTAGACTTTGAAGGTTACATTATGGGATGCCTAGATTGGATAATGAATTGAATCTATTTATGAGGATCAATTTTCAGATTTTGGTGAATCTTGAAGCTTCAATTTATGAAAATAGGAGGAGATTTTCAATTTGGGTCAATTTGATTTTGATATTAGATGATGATTTAATATGTAGAGATTCAAATTGGATGATCAATCAATATATGATAATCAACTTTTAGATTTGGTTGATCTTGAAGTTCAGATGGATAGAAATCAATTTATCAATTAAGGCAAGATTTTATTGTCATTGGTGTAGAGAATTTTAGTGTTTAATAGTTGATGGATATCATATGGTTTAGTATCTTTATGAGATGAAGTTCAAATTTTGTGTAACTGGTGAATTGTATTGATTAAATGAATATGATTAAGCTCATGATGATATGATTTTTATTTAAGTGTAGATAGAGAGCTAGATAGATTGGTAGATTTTTCGTATTGTGAAATAAAGTGGATTTTATAATGATTTTATAGGATGATCTTCATGAGAATAATTGAATTATTGGTGTAAGTTAATTGGAGTATATTTATGATAAGAGGATATATCATGTACTATTGGAAGGAATGAGATCAATCAATCATAGAATTGAAGATGAGATTTGTAGAAGATCATGTATATTAGATTGTTTAAGTGGAGCTTTGATTAGATATCTATATGATACCACAATCTAGTTTATATTGTAACTATAGTATCTAGAATCTTAGTTATTATTTGCCGATCTAGAATCTGAGTAATTGCTCTACCAATCAATATCCTTGTCTAAGGACTTGAAATATTTGATCCTTGAATTTCCAAATCATAGGAAGTATATAGGCTCTAGGTGATCCAGCTTGATAATTATGAATTAAATTTGTATCATGGACAATTTTGTTAGATATAGATTTGTTAAGACTTTGATTCGTATTAAGAGTATTATTTAAGTTGTTTGGAGTAATTTGGAAATTGTGATTTAACTTCTATTGAGAAAGTAATTAGAGATCATGATATACTTATTGAGGTTTAAGGGAATTGGATGTCTTTGGCACTAGATTGTGGCTCTTTAAGCAAGGGAATAATTTGGTTATTATTTAAGATAATACAAAGATCAGATTCTGGATTCCAAGTTATAAGAGAATGAATGTTGGTGATAGTTTAGCAATAATAATGTCAAGGTTTATCAAAAAAAAATGAATGATGATTTAGGATTGATATTCTTGTTTGGAAAGGATATTGGAATTTTAGTTATTTTAGATAATGAGCAGATGTGTATGATATGAGGATGATATCATCTGATAGATTGATGAATAAGAGAGATTGTTGAATCATTAAAAAGATTGCATTGGATAATCTATGGAATAATATGAGTTATTCAATTATGTCTATGTGAGAAAATTTTTGATATATTACTTGATTAAGAGGTTTGATTGGAAGAGTTGGATATGGAAACGAGGTTATAAATCTAAACTTTGAAGAAGAATTAAATTGTTTAGTGTGATCGTATCAGTAGTATTCTTGTGTTATTAAAGATAAGATATTGTAGTATAAGTTTTGAGGATTGGTACTTGTTTTAGTAGGGTTCTGATCACTTGTAAGTTATCAAAAATCTAGTTGATGTTATCACATGGCATCCAAGATTATAACCTTCCTTTATCAATCATGAACTTGAGAATTATTCTATCTATCATCATCTTTGCATAACCTCTCCAATCAAGGAGTACTTGTTACCACTCATCCCTGATTTGTCAATATTAAGTGGAATTATGTTTTGAGTGAATATAGATTATGTCAGATGATTGTGAATATTTAGTTCTGACTTTGATTTAGTTGAGATGATCTTCGAGTCAAATATAGATAGAAGAATGAGTTGGTGATATCTTACTAGTTGTTTGAAAGTGATTGGAATTTGATAAATTTATTATACATCCGAAGTGTTTAGAGATTGAGTTCCAACTGGTGGAGATTAAATGAATATATAAGAATCACAATAGAATAGTTATGGTTCCTTGAGATTTGGAATGACTTGATAGTTGAGGAAGTGCAATACATGACAAATGGATCCCAAATGTATTAGAAATAAAATACTAGAGATCTTTGTGAAAACTTGATAATTATTTAGAAGATATTGGGGGATTATCATTGGAAAAAAATGGATAAGAGGACTAGGTTGATAATCTTGTCTCATATGGATAGTATAATCTTCATTGTTTTAGATAATTTTCAATGATGAGTATGGCATGTTTGAGATATGATAATAAGGATGAGATTTAAGTGTTATAATTGATAAGAAGATTGAAGAATATTGATGTATAAGAAGGTTAGAATAATTAAATGATGATTGGATAAGATATTTGAAGATCAAACTTTTGGATAAAGTTAGAGATTGGAGAGTTAATTATTATGAAGGAATGGTATAAACATATGATAAATTAGAGAGAGCTGAATGTGATAATTTTTGTAAAAATTGAGATACAATAATTAGATTATCATGAACGACATGATATAGAAGGAAGAGTGTATAATTAGAAATTTTGATATGGATAATATTAGTGGATGATGAAAATTTTTGCACATATATTGTGTATCGTGGGTTGAGAATCTATTTATGAGTGTATGAGAATTGAATCATCTTGACTTCCCCCTTCGACTAGAAAGTAAGATTTTGAAATTTCGAGGTCGAAATTTATTTTTAAGGGGTGAAGAATGTAATATCTGCCATTTAAAAAAAAAATTGGTAACCGCCCCCCCCTTTCCCTCCACCTCCCGGTTTTCCTCGCCGCCATCCCCGCCGTAACGCCGGCCGCCCTCCCCTGGATCGTCGCGATGCTCTCCCCCCCTACTGGATCTCTCTCTCTCTCTCTCTCTCTCTCTCTCTCTCTCACTCGTACCATCTCCCCGCCGCGAGGCCCTCCCCTGTTCCAAGCCGGAACTGCCGCCGTGAGGATCCCTCATCGCCGCCGCCCATCATCAGCCTCCTCCTCTCCTCACCGTCCTCCGCCGTCTGCCGAGTGCTTGCGCGACCAGCGGGCCACCCTCCCGCCTGCTCGCCGTCGCCAGCGTCTTCTCTCCCCCCCAGCTCGTTGCCCTGCCCTGCCGCGTAGCCCGGTCGGCCCCCCCATCGTCGCCAGCGTCTCTCTCTCTCTCTCTCTCCCCCCCCCGCCCGCCACGAGCCAGCCGCATCACCTCGGCCGCCTTGTCCCGCCACCTCTGCCCCATACAACTGCATCCCCCTCCGTCCCGCACGCACGCCTGCAACCAGCTTTGCCCGACCCTGCATCCCCAAGCGACTGTCGCCGGACAGAGTCGGCTGCGCTGCAGCTGCTCCACCACCGTTGCATAGCCACCCAACACCCACACGACCATGCCCTCGGCCACCTTGTGCCGCCCCGTGGCCTCCTAGCGTTGGTCATCGTGTCTTCTCCGCCCTCGCGCTGTCCCCCCGTCGCCCACCGCAGCCCTCGCCGTTGGCCCTCCCCGCCACCTCGGCTCCGCGCGACCGCACGCCCCACGCCACCTCTTGCCCTGCGTCGCCATCCCACCGCCTCACGGCGTTCACTCCGCCGCCCTCCCGCGCCACTGCCACAGTGCGCCGCTGCCTCACCTGCGTTGTCGACCGTCGCCATCTCTGCTCCACGGCCACCCCGACGGCGAGCGCCGCGCGGGTGTGAGCGGACGCGGCCGCCGCGCACCGACCTGGTCCCCAACCCGATGCTGATACGCCCCCGCCCAGCTCCCTCGCCTGCCAAGTCCAGAAGCTGGTCCCGGACCGGCCGGTTCGGTCGGCCGCCAGTTGCTGGTTCAGCAAATTCAAATTTGGCGATTTATCAATTCCAGAAATCAGAGAATAGCTCAGAAAAATAGTGAAAAATCCAGAAAAATCCGAAAAATTCACAAGAGCTTCCAGGTAGGTTTCTCAAGCTTGTCTATGTATTTGATCCCATTTTGATTAGAAAATATGCATGATTTAACTTATGGACCTTGATTTGACTAGTTTAGACTTTTGAATCATGATTAGTGAATTTTCTCAAAATTCCTTGAATACAGAACTTTGAAAATGATATTTTGAATATTATGGGACATGTTTGGCATGATTCTGGACGGGTAGAACTATTTTTCATGAGACTTGACCATATTTTATTTATGTATATGTTTATGTGCTAGAATGGGCCTAGAATTGAAATATAATTATGTGGAGTTTTGGAAAAATCAAAAGTCATCAGATTTCACTTTTTGGAACCTGTTTAGGTCAGATTATGGGTGTTGACATCAGAAGTTAGCTTGTTTTGATTATGCCAAGCTTGATTTAAGTTAATTGTCTTGTATATGTGATAAAGTATGTCTAGTTTGGTTTGTCATTTCATGTATGTAAATCAAGTAAATTTTAGTTAGTTTGGTTTCAGATTATGTAATATGTCATGCATGATATGATTATGTTCATATGGTTAGGTATGGTATATGTTTGATTCAGAATATGTCAATCAAGTCGATTAGTGCAAGTCTTGTCTAGTTATGGCAAAATATGTTTAATTTGGTTTCAGATCATGGACTATGCTATGCATAGTTAGTCATGTCAATTTGATCATGATTAGTATGAATTGTCATTGAGAACCAGTTCAATTATGTCGGGTTATCATGTCTTGTCAAATTTGTTATGAATGTTATGTCTTGTATGAAAGGCTATGAAATTAGATGTTTATGTCATGTATGCATGGTATGGTCAGGTATGTCATGATGTGAAATTATGTTATGAACTCTTGATATGACGTGCTATGAAGGCTTCACCAACCTATGCTAGTAAATTGCCCGTGGGCAGCGGGTATCTTAGATAAATCCGGCCTTCCCACAGATCCCGGATTACCGCGGTTTTTCCCTTAGTGTCATCACTGCCTAGGTGCACTTTGGGCTAGCTTAGTATATGTTACTTCTATATATATATTAGAGCTGGTGAATGCATTTTTGTACATGTGAAGCAAGACGACCAATTCCTTGCTCTTTGGCTATGTGTTCTAGAAAGGATATGAAATATGTTACTTGTGTGTCATGTATGGATGTTAAACCATGTCATGTTAGAAAAATCAGATTTGTCTGTTTTAATTTGGTCATGTTAAGTTAAGTCCAGAGGTCATTTAGATGATATTTGTCTAGCTTGTATGGTCTTGTGTGCATTGGTCTAGAATTAATTGGCTTTGGCATAATCTTTTCTTTGAAGATAATTATGTTCGGATATGGGTTGTGAGATTAATATAGAAGACATTCTATACTTTTACATTACATCTCAATCTAGATATGTTACGTACCATTGCTTGTTTATATGTTAATTACCCGATTGATGGGTGAAGGGTGTAAATCCTACGGAGTCCCCGGACTCACCCCGTTGTGGGTTAAATTTTTTAGCAAGTTTTGAAGATTTAAGAGCTTGAAGATGAGGATCAGGTGGAACCAAAGGAATCAGAGTCATTTGCACATGGGGATTCTTGGTATTCTCTACTTAGGTAGATGATCTTGCTTGTTTTTGAACAAGAGTGTGGATAGACTTAGAAGTATGATTCTATTATCTTATTTTGATGGATCTTAGGAAATTAATTGTTTAAGTTTGGGTTGTGGAATCCAAGTGTTGGGTTTCATCCCACTGTCACGACATTGTGTATTTCCGCTGCGTATTTGTGGTAATGTTATTTAAATTCCGGGTCGTGACAAATGATGATGGCTCACTAACAAGATTTGCATCCGGTAATTGATCAGAGAAATCTTCTTAGGACTTGCTTATAATCATCTTGTTCCTTTCGAATAAGTCTAGTTTAAGCCATGGAAGATCACTAGAAAATTCTCAGATAAATATTTATCATACGATAATCGAAGCTCAATAGCCATAAAAACATATATAGTAGTTCACTTTGGGCCTTATGCAACCCCGTATGCTTGATCTTGTTGCAGAGCCTAATAAGAAAAAAAGATATCCACCAAAATATAAGAACGATGCTCATTCCACTTAAGATTTTAAAATTTTGAGTTCAATGACTTATTTATTTAACATAATATCATAGAGCGTGTTGGTTTGATATTAGGTCTTTTGTGTATGTATTCTATACTTTTGATCCGGGGGTATTGTATAACCTAAATTTTATGCCTAATCTAAAATATATCGGCTTGCACCTGAGAAGACGTGTTAGAATAATCTTATATTGGGTTTTAAAAAAGAGTTCAGAAAAAATTAGTACCAATAATGTCTATTCCACCCATATCCTTAATAATTTGAGTTGGATGGCTCACATTTGTTTAGCAGATATCATCTTAAGGTGTTTGTTTGGCTGTTAACAATCATTTTAAAATTTATCGTACAAACAAGACATAAATAACACAGATGTCCATCAGTATAATCTGGTCATTGATACTTCATTCTAATAGAAAAATCAAAATAAAAATGACATAACATCATTTTTAAGCTATAACAAAAAGGTGATTAAGTATTCCAATTATTTTCTGATTGAATACCCATCTTAATTAGAACACTTTTGGTTCCACAAATGTGAATCATGAGGAACTTTTGCAGCATAAAAGAATACACTCTTTCCCTTGCGTTTATCTCTTTCTTATGCTGTAGATTATGGACAGAATAGTGATCAAGACAGCCTAGCTGAATATAAATGGTTCCTTTGGCATGACGCAATTGGGTGTCGGAGACTAATTAGAAGTGTATATATAATACCTTGACCTCTAAATTCACAGTGATATTTATACAATCAACTTCATCGTTTTCGTTAATTGTTCCTTTAATAAATCGATGTTCCCAGCATGACAAATAATACATTATTTGTATTATTTCTTTTATATTCATTGGCGTAATACCTTTTGCAGAATGTCCATTTATCACGTCGAATAAGTTTTTTTTTGCTCAGTTTATGGTTTTGATCAAAAATACTTAATTAAGGTACAGCAGCTTTAATCAGATGGTGATGTTGAATATATATATAACTGGCCTAAACAATTAATTTTATCAGCGTTGAAGGCAACCTGACAGCAATTACTTATTCCTAAGCATAAAGCATGACAAGAACATCATCCCTAACTGAAACTTAAGAATGACGCTTTTTATTCCTCCAGTTATTTTATTCTTTCACTTATATATACATTTGTTTGAGGATAATAATTATAAAGTTTACACGGAAAAACATTTGGTGATGTATTTCACATTTTTCATGCGTTATCTACATAGCATGCTATACGTCTGGAAGCTTTATTATTCTTCCTGGGTCGGCTTCTCTAACCAGGAGGAAAGAAATTTCCTTCATCCAGAAGTATGACCTTGTGATTGATAAATTTAATCATAATCGAATGATGAGGAATATTATTTATGCAAGCAACTCCATCGAGGGTATTGGAAGAATAAAAGCTAGTATTTGGAGTAAGATAACGCAATGCATATTAACAATGTCCTGGGAAAGAAACTGTTTAACACAATTTTTTAGTCCCATAACATAAATTTATACCATTTACACTAAGATAATCAACTTATGTGTTTCCTATTGAAGGATGTTTAAGTTTCATGTTGGTCGGTTAGAGTATTAAAAATAATAATATATCAAAGTTGATGTTATTAATTTCTAAAGGATAGAATGTTAATAACAAAATCTACAGAGGTAAACACTTGTATTAAAATTGAAACCTTGTTTGATTTATAAATGTTATTTATATTAGTATAGCTAAATATGTTATGACGATCTATATTAGTGTCAATTTAAAAACTACGTACCTTATACAACACAAGTGCATAGCTTTAATAGTGTAGTCTTTCCCAATAACATATATAATTATCTAGATAATTCACTCAGGGTTGGTTCCTTCTTTAATCGTAGTGATCACTGGACTTTACTATCACGGAAATCAAGAATTCTTCTATATCACAACAGTCAGAGTTTTTAACCTCAAATCACATGATATATATGTATATATATACACACACACACACACACACACGAGAGTGGAGAGTCTCGTATGCTCACTTAAGTTATACTATCAGGTCACTCATAAAAAGATCTCATTTAATATTTTAAAAATTAAGAAATCATCAAATTAAATATCAAATCATATATTAAATTAGATTTTTTTGTGAATGATCTAAGAGTGCAACCTCAAGTAGATATTTGAAGCTCCCCACTCTCTCTCTCTCTCTCTCTCTCTCTATATATATATATATATTTGTTTTTACTACGCTTTGAATAAGAAACTGCACATCGATCTCTTTCGAGTCTAATTGTTGATGTTTTGAATAGCTGCTCTATGTATGCATATATATACTCCATTTTCGGAAAGTACAGAATCAGCTGTTCTACTTGTACGCATGCAGAGTGATAGTCCAACAAATCACGATCGATTAATCCGTAATTAAGAAAGCTTCAATCTTTGGGGCTTATTTATGCATCCTGATGCGAACACACATAAACAGATAAATATACATGAATCATACACATCGGCGTCGTCCCTCTTCTGTGTACGTAGGTCCCCATTGGAGAGTGCAAATGAGGTGCTGAGAAAGTTTTAAAATCCAAACGTTTTCAGGCACCCCTTCTTTCTACATCCGCACACTTTGCATGCATATAGTGGCGCGTCAAAAGCCAGCAGCGTAGAATTAATTTGCGACTAAGTGTTCTTCTCTTCTTTCTGCTATAAAAGGAGATCATGGAAAGAAGAGGGAAGCAGGCAAAGCTATCTTCCTGATCAGCATCGTCTGAGGGAGAGGGAGATCAGAGAGAGAGAGAGAGAGTGGGAGAGATGGAAGGTAAGAAGGTTTCTATGGTGAACATGCTGCTGCTAGCGCTGGTATTTCTCATGTATTCTTCTGCTGCATCGGCTCGGCGCCCGCGCCTGTTCGACGGTCCTTCGATGTTAGGTAATTTACACAAATTAGTCTGCAGGGTGATATAAATATAAATATAGATATATATATATCCAGCTCAAATTTAGAGAATGAAAATTTGTTCTTAATCGTTGTCGAGGCGCTTGTGATTATGCGGATCTTCTAATTTGGTCGTGTATGCATATATGTATATATATATGTATATATGCTTGTGCTGTTCCGACTTAAAGAGAGACGATCGAGAGTTGGGACTACGATAATGAACTATGCCTGTGCATATATTATTCATCATCTCAGAAGAATTACCCCCACCTATAAATATATATATTTATATATGGTCTTTGACACATATACTAGTAATTAATGATCTTCTACGTCCCAAATCATGCAAGGGTGACCCGTGATTTCCTCTCCCAAGTAATATATATTAACCATAGAGATTAATTAATTTATATATATATCGTCGGTTACAAATTCAAGGGGAGAGTACGTATTTTCTTGATATATTATTGCACCGGCCGGCGTCCGATGAGTCAGGGAAGCGAGTGGTCGTCGGCCATGGCGGCGACATAGCATGCTGCAACCGGTGCGACTGCACGGAAGGGTCCTGCACCTGCCTGGACGAGCTGGAACGCTACTGCTCCGAAGACTGCATGAGCTGCGAGTGCGGCGACGGCTTCTACTGCCGCTGCATGGACTACCTGGACGCTTGCCCGCCCTCCTGCGACTACGCCGAATATGTCCCCGGTCAACACCACAGGGCCGGCGCCGGCGCTGCCACCACCCGCCGTCAGATCGGGAGCTGATCGCGTGCGCCCACACACACCTTGACCTTGAGACCTTTATGATATGATGATACGATCACCCGGGATGGAAACCGAGCTCGAGCTCTCTCTTTTCTCTGCTTCTCTGCTTTCTTTCTTTCGACGACGACGATGCTGGCCGTTCGAGACGCCAGTCGTGAATAATGTTACGTGATCACATCTTCTTCATCCGAATCTATATTATCGTTGCTTGTTTCTGAGTGTGAGTACGTTCTCTTCATCTTTTATATGGTCTGCCTATACGCATGTATGGAATGATAATGCAATCATATTGCCACTTGACTCTCACTCTCACTTTTTCTGTTTTTCTCCGTTTATTTTAAAAGAATTATTCTTTTAAATTAATTAAGATTTTAATTAAATTGACTATTGAACTTAGTAGGTCACACACATTATATCTGGTCAATTAGACGAGAACATGAATGCAATTTTATAAAAGTTTTGAGTTTTGTAAAAAAATTCATCTTCTATAAATAAAAAACTTATTAAATCAAACTCTAACAAGTCATAGGGCTGTAGCACACCCTAAGCAGTCTCTCTCTCTCTCTCTCCTCTCTTCTCTAAAAGATGATATCTCATGGTCAAATTTGAATCTGAAAAATTTCTAGAGACTTGAAGGAATGAAGAACTCGTCTATTAAGCAGATCGTATGGATACTGTTAAAGACCGTACACTTGAACGATTTTTAGCAAGGAAGAATGTTCTCTCTTCATCCATGGTGAGGGATTTTGGAAATCCCATCAGGTACTTTTGTTCTACTTTATATTCGGTTCCTGATTTTACTCGTTCAACATCGATCAAAACAAAGATCATAATTTTAAGGAATAAATTTTTTTTTTTACTGTCGTGTATTGATTCTTTAAATGTGGATGATATCACAGTGATAGGAAATTATAGCCAAGTTGTTCAATAGTTGATACACAATCTAGCTACATGGTTTTCTTTGAAGGACATGGGTAATTTGAGTTACTTTCTTGTTATTCATGTACATAGAACTTCTTTTGATTTTTTTTTATGGAAAGAAGAGAGGAGCACTACGGCGGGTGCCGCCGCGGGGCGGAGGGCCTCCGGCGGGGGGAGAGGGGGGGGGGGGAGGGCCGCCGGCGGGGGGGGGGGGCAGCGCGGGGGGGGACACCGCGCCGTCGACACCGATGCGGGGGGGGGGGGGGTTCACCGGCGGGGGGAGCACCGCGGCGGACGCCGCCGGCAGGGGGAGCGAACACAGCGACAGGGGGCACCGCCGCGGGGGGAGGGCTGCTGGCAGGGGGAGCACCGCGGCGGGGGGGAGCGGACAGCACGGGTGCGGGGAGCCTTCGCGGAGCTGCAGGTTCGTAGAGTCGTTGATCATAAACAAACACCACTGTCTAATTTTTAAAAATTATAATAATTTTGCAAAACACCAAATAATTAGACTATTTTGATTTTAAAAATAAAATTGAGAAGTCAAATAATTTTTATTTCAAAAATGAGGTTATCTTAAAATTAAAAACGCTGCCAAACACCCTATAAAACGGTTCCGCTCAATCAAATATAAACCAGACAATCAAAGTCACCCCCAGCTCGTACCTGATAGGATAAGCGTGCGTAGTAAGCATCTTGTATGGTTAGATTACCTAAAATGATATTATATCAAAATTAATATTGATATTTCTAAAGGACACATACCAAAATCGATACAAGAGGATGCTTGTAATCATACTTTGCATGTGTTAGAAATTTCAAAAGTAATATCATTGATCAAACATCTTTTGATGTTTTGTATCATTACCGACTTAAAAATTGATGGTGCGACAAGTGTCTACTGTCCGATACCCGACCAGATAGGGGCCTGAAGTAACCCAGGTGATCGAACACAAAATATTTGAGGAGTCGAACAAAAAGGTATGTTCTGGGTACTATCTAGTACTGATATAAAACTCGTATCAATAGCAAATTAAAAAATAACAGTGATGAAAGTGTTCAACACACAGTTATCAATATTGAAACTTGTATTAATATCGACCTTGTCGGGACTACAAGTTTCAAAATCGATAGTAATTCGATGCTTTGCATTAATATCAATTTCAATATTGATAAGTTACCAAACAGGCTGGTACAAGTGGCAATGCAAGAGAGGAAAAGGGACTCACACCTGAGGTTGCAGGAGGGATTGTCCAGGATCAGATCCGACGGCCAGAAATGTCGAGAACATTTAAATTAGATAATTAGTAGACATGAGTTTAATTTCTGTAAATTTTCACATTTTCTTTTACATTTAGGAGTCAATTGAAATTTAGAACTGTGAAAAATCCAAAACTTAGATATTAAAGTAACCAGACCTATAATTATAGGAATACTCTCGGATTTTTAATATGGGACTAAGTCTTTCGACACTTTCTCTCTCGACCAACTACCACCGTTAGACGGATAGAAATACACGAAATAAGGCCGAACAAAAATAAGAGTGGACTCACCCAAGAGACAGAATTTAAAAAGTTCACCTGTCCTGAGATCACGTGAAAAAATCTAAAATCTAGATATTGATATAACCAGAATGAGATCTACTGCCTCCTATGCCCGTCCTTCAACAAGAACTTCGTGTTGCCTTTCTCTTCCCCAGTCCCACGGCCATCCTCCTTTGGCGTCGACGGTGACTCCAGAAGTCTCCAATGGACTCGACGCCTCACCTCTAACTTGTCACCAATCTGCCTGATCTCCTCGGAGTCACCTCCGGCTTCTACTTATCCAATCTCCACCACGCGAGGTCAGAGCAAGTAGGAAGTCCAGCCTCAACACCCCGGAGCCTTGGTTCCAGTGCCGGATCCTCCCCTTCGCCGGGATCACCTCACAGCCTCGACGGCGTCGTCCCCTGCTTCACGCGACACAAAGGCTGCTACAATGCAGCCTTTAGAAGGCTTTGCCGGGCCGTTTCGCACGCAGGCGCCTTGCCACAGCTCCCAGGGGAGTTCGGCTGCGCCGTGAGCAAGACGCAAGCCCCGTGGGCTCAGCGCCCGCTGGGTTGGCACAGCCTGCGTGAGCTGGCCCCTTCTTGCACCGCCAAGCGTGACCATGGGCTGCCACAAGCCCCTCCAGGCTCGCCCTCGCGGGTTCGTGCTTGCTAATGGGGTGTTTGGTTGCATGATAATTTTTTGTACATTTTCATGATAAAAAATTGTATTAAAATAAAAAGTAAACCAACTCATGACATAAAATTATCATGTTTGGAGGGATGTGATTACAAAAAAGAGTAACCACCGCACATGATCAAATAAAGTGGGGGACCACAAGAAAAAAGAAAGAGGTGAGACCCTCTTTTTTGTTTAAGAAGAAAATCACTTTCAAAACATAAAATTGTCATGGTTGTCAAATACCTCTTTTAACAAGTTTTCTTACAATTTTTAAAAATTAAAATAAAAATCTCAATTATCATGCAACCAAACACCCCATAAGGGGCGGCCACAGCCCCTGCCACACTCACCTCTAGGGGCGGCAACGGGCTGGGCTGGGCTGGCCCGCGGGCCCACGGGTCGGGCTAGCTTTGGACCTAGACTCGGGCCAGAGAGCAAGCCCGCGGGTCCTTGGTCGGGCCACGAGAGCAAGCCCGCGGGCCACACTGATGATGTATCCCGTCTCCGATCTGATGATGGACCACACTCTACTGTGGCGCCGCCTATCCCAACGGAGACGACCGACCTCTCGTCCCCGGGCACCGCCCTCGCGAAGAACGCCGCGCGCATACCGTGAGGAGACCGTCGAATGAGGACGACGGCGATGGCGGAGACTCGATCCGACGTAGGTGACGCTGTTATAAATTTGACTGGCAATGGGCCACCGTTCTCCATCCCCTTTCAACCAACAATCTCAGCTTCAAGAATCGACTCCCCCAATCCAAGACGCCAATCGATTTTCCCTCGCGCAAGCATGTCGTTGCCGAGTCACGGCCTCCGGATCACCGGCCCGCTACTCTGCATCGTGCTCGCCGCCGCCAGGCCCGGGAGCTTCAATGTGGTCAATCTCGGCACCGCTGGGAACGGGAAGACAGATAGCACCAAGGTAGGGAAGGAAGCTGCTCTTGGTCCGGCGCCGACGAGCTCTGCGTGAACCCTATCTTGAGCTCGGGAACAGGCTTTCCGAGCTGCGTGGAGCGCCGCCGCCGGGCGGCCGAAGATCATAGTGCTGCTGGGCAGGTATTGGGCCGGGCAGATTCAGTTTGCGGGGCCGTGCAAGGGCACCGTGCTGATGCAAGTGGACGGCGACCTGGTGGTGCCGTCGATCCGAAGGCATTCGGGGAAACCTTGGATCACCTTCAAGAACATTGACAGACTGGTGGTCGCCGGCACCGGAAAGTTCATCACCGGCGGTGCCTCGCTTGGCATCACATCCGGTGTCCGAAGAACTTCGAGTGCCGGATCCCGCCTACGGTTAAGTTTTTTTTTCAATATAGTAATTCGGTTCAATTTTAATTTCGGTAGTACGTTGAGTGTTTCTTTTCAAATTTGGTTTTAATATATGTGAAAATTAATTGCTGTGGAGGCATTGGAACTTAAATTTTTAAAATTGTGATTGGATTTTAATAATAATTAAAATATTTAGAACATATTATTATATATTTATTATAGATTAGAGAGATTAGATTGGGCCGGGTCGGGCTGGGCCGGGCTAAATTCACATTTTAAATGGGCTGGGCTGGGTTGGGCCAGAATAGTAATGTGGGTCGGGCCGGGCCGGCCCGATTCATTTTATACCGGGCCTTACTTTGGCCAACTTCGGGCCGGGCCGGGCCCGGCCCATTGATAGCCCTACTCACCTCGCCTCCAAGAAGCCACAACCTCGATTGCACGATCGGGGGTGCTCGCCAGTGCGCCACGACACCCCAGAGCCGGGGTTCAGCAAGATTCAGCTGGCACCACACACCAGTCCAGCTCAAATGGCCCGACCGGACCGGTTCACTGGGTCTGGCCGGATCCCACGGCCAGATTAGCTGGTTCAGGCCAGGTCAAGATCAGACCACCTAGTTCAGGGCTGGTTCACACTCCCAGACCTGGTTCAAGACCAGTTCAGTGCTCTTATGGGGTGTTTGGTTGCATGATAATATAGATTTTTATTTTTAAAATTATAAGAAAACTTGTTAAAAAATTTTGATAACCGTACCAATTTTATGTTTTAAAAGTGATTTTCTAAGAAGATCTCATCTCTCTCTTTTTTCTTGTGGTCCCCTACTTTGTTTGGTCATGAATGGTAATTACTCTTTTCTTCTTTTTTGTTATCACATCCCTCCAAGTATGATAATTTTATGTCATGAGTTGATTCACTTTTTATTTAAATATAATTTTTTATCATGAAAATATACAAAAAATTATCATGCAACCAAACATCCCATTAGGCTGGTTCAGGCCCAGTTCAGGGCTTTTGGGGCCGTTTCAGCACCCTACAAGCCCGGTTTGGGGCTTTTCGACCTGGTTCAAGCCTGGTTCAGGACAGTTTTGACGCCTTTCAGCCCAGTTTAGGTGAACCGAACCCGGTTCAGCGTGTTTTCAGCCGGGTCCGGTTCACCTGATTTCAGCCCAATCAGAGTTGTGGCAGCACGTTGATCTATCTGGTTGGTTTACATGAAAGAAGAGAGGAGAGCAGGCAAATTAAGGTACCTTCCCTGATCAGCATCTGAGAGAGAGGGAGAGAAAGAGAGAGAGTGAGATAGATGGAAGGTAAGAGGCTTTCTCGGTTGAACATGCTGCTGCTAGCGCTGGTATTGCGCCTCATGTATTCTTCTGCTGCATCGGCTCGGCGCCCCCTCCTTATTCGATGGTCCTTGGATGTTAGGTAATTTACACAAATCAGGTGATATACATACATCCAGCTCAAATTTTGAGAATGAAAATTTGTCCTTAGCCGTTGTCGAGGGGCCGGCTTGTGATTCTGCGGATCCTCTACTTAATTTAGTCGTGTATATACATGCATATATATATATATATGTATGTATGTATATAATGTTTGTGCTCTTCCGCCTTAAAGAGAGACGAGAGTTGGGACTACGATAATGAACAATGCCTGTGCATCCATCACAGGAGAATTACCCCCACCTATATACATATATATATTGATATATATGGTCTTTGACATATACTAAATGATCTTCTACGTACGTCCCTAATGAAGGAGTGACACGTGGTTTTTCTCTCCCAAGTAATTAACCATATATATAAACAGTAATATATATATATATCGTCGGTTACAAATTTAAGGGGAGAGTATTTTCTTGATATATATTTATATATGTCGTCACCCGATCGATGAGTCAGGGAAGCGAGTGTGGTCGTCGGCCATGGCGGCGACATAGCATGCTGCAACAGGTGCGACTGCACGGATGGGTCCTGCACCTGCCTGGACGAGTTGGAACGCTACTGCTCCGAAGACTGCATGAGCTGCGAGTGCGGCGACGGCTTCTACTGCCGCTGCATGGACTACTTGGACGCTTGCCCGCCCTCCTGCGACTACGCTGAATATGTCCCCGGCCACCGCAGGGCCGGCGCCGGCGCCGGCGCTGCCGCCACCCGCCAGCATATCGGGAGCTGATCGCGTGCGCCCACACACACCTTGACCATGAGACCTTGATGATACGATGATACGATCACCCGGGATGGAAACCGAGTTCTCTCTCTCTCTCTCTCTCTCTCTCTCTGCTTCTCTGCTTTCTTTCTTTCGACGACGAGACGATGCTGGCCGTTCGAGACGCCACTCGTGAATAATGTTACGTGATCATCTTCTTCGTCAGAATATATATTATCGTTGCTTGTTTCTGAGTGTGAGTACGTACGTTCTCTTCATCTTTTATATATATGATCTGCCTATACACATGTATGGAATAATAATGCAATCATATTGCCACTTCTCTCTCTCTCTCTCTCTCTCTCTCTCTCTCTCTCTCTCTCTCTCTCTCTCTCTCTCCATACATATATATAGTTTTACTTTTCCTTTTAAATAGAGTCAGGTGCAAGTGAACATATATTACTAGCATCTGACGTACAAAATTCAACTATCATATGTTGGAATCCACGCGATCGTACAACTTTGATTGTAATATTACGTGTATTTAATAATAATAAAAAAATTTAATATTATTTTATTTTCCTCTCTCCCCTATTTATTTCCCTCCCTGCCTCCCCCGTCGAAACCCTCCCCACGCTGCTTTCTTCCCCACGAGAAAACCCTACCTCTCCTTTCTTTTCTCCCCTCGGTTGCGCCGCCTGCGGCCCGCCTCCCCGCCTTCTTCTTTTCCCGCGAGAACCCGCCGCGCTCGCCGCTGTCTGCCGTGTGGCCGACCGCCGCCTCGAGCTCGCCGCCCGGCGCCGTCCGCGACGTCGCCCGCGTCGGCCCCTGTGTCGCCACGTCTCCCCGTGCGAGACGCCCGCCGCCCGCCGCCCGGTTCCTCGTACGCCTCGGCCGCCGCGCGCGCCGCGACCGCCCGCCGTCCCCGCCACCCCGGACCTCGTACCGCCGCCAGCCGCCGCGCGATCGCCCCGTCGCCGCCCGCCGCGCGATGACCGCCGCCTCGCCGAGCGTGCCGCCCGTGCGCTCGTGCGCACCCACCGCCCGCACGTCGCCGCGGTGACGGCCCCCGCCGCCCCCATTGACCCATCGCGCCGCGTGTCCGCGAGCGCTCGCCGCCGCCTTTGACCGCTCGCCGTCGGAGCCACCCGGCCGCACACGCCTGTGCGCCCGCCTGCGCCGGCCGAACGCCGACGTGCAGCCCGGTGCGCCGCCGTGCGCCGCGCCCTCCGCGCGGTACTATCCTTTTCTCTCTCCTATCGCTCTCTCTCCTATCAACTTCTATTCAACTCCATAGATCATGATTTCTCTTCTAACCATAGATTTTAAGGACACCTACCTGACTCAGTTTTTCGACGCCGACGCAACCGCGGCAGTCTCGTCGCCAAATTCTATTTCCTTGGATTTCTGTGCGCCATTCGCCGTTGCCGTCAAGGTAGGCGTCTCGGCTATCCTTAGCACTTTATATATTATTTAAATCGTAAAAATTATGGTTAGATCATCATGATTAATAGGCTAGAAATAATGAGCTGTTTTTACTTTATTAGCATGTTTAGTTAGAGTTAGATTAATTTGTCTAGATCATGCATGCTTAGATTAATTCGGTTATTCAAGTATGCGGGTCATCATGATAGGTTGTATATGTTTAATCTAGCTAGTTTAGTATGTTTTGCATCACGATAACCTTAATCATGTATATTCCGATTTGATAAAAAGCCGTTGTAAAGTTTAGGCATAATGTGGTTAGAATTTAGTTTATTTTATTTTATTAGATAGATGGTTTTGTTTAAGCATGTAATTGTCATATTTAGGTTGTAAATGGCATGATTCCATGTATATGCATTAGTTTGTGCTAGATTGTGTTGTGGTATGCAAATATGTGGTGCATAGAACCATGGGTGTTCATCTATGTATTCCATGTTTGATTTGCCAATTTAATGTTCCTGTTTTACTGTCTGAGTTATTTATATGCTTGCATGGTGTTGAATGTGGTTGGTGCAGTGAGCTGCAATGTGGTTGTTTTGTACTACACCAGACTAAATTAGTGGCCCGTGGGCAGCGGAGGTTAGTTGAATCTGGTGCATCCTTCGATCCCAGATACCGCGGTTTATCCTAAGTACTCCCCTGCCTAGGGGTACTATGGGATTTAGTTACTATATGTTACTTCCTACTATATGGTAAATCCGGTGCTAGTTTTGTGATGTGACTGCATTTATCTGATGGAGCATGTTATTTACTCAGACAGGTGTCTAGTTGTGTAGATTGGCATAGATGGTAGTGTTATAGATGTGTCATTGGTTTTATGTCAGGTTTATGTGTTTTGGGCATACCTAGAGTGGTTTAAGGTGTAGGTTATGTTGGTCTAATGCATTTAGAATCTAGTCATCATGTGGGGTAGTTGATTGATTCTTTAATCAATTAATTAAAGATATATAATTAGTTTACACCCTATGTATTAAATCTGATTTGTAGGTTTATTATGTATAGAATACCACTAGAATCATTATTATAGTGGGGTAGTTCGGGTGTAAGTCCTACTGAGTCTGTGGTGACTCACCCCTTCCATTATTAAATTTTTCAGATGATTTCGAGGAGCCTCTTCCTGAGGAGGACTTTGGAGAAGAATTCGAGGGAGACCTTGGAACTGATCCAGAGCAGTTTGAGGACCCAGAAGACGAAGAGTTTGGTGACGAGTGATCACCTTGTTCTATCTAGGTTGCTGAGTTTTTCCTTCTATCTGTTAGTTAGAAACTGTTTGGGGTGTTTTTCAGAGGTCGTTTGGCCTATGTGTTGAATCCACTTAATTGTTTAGTTGTGGTTATTTGTAGTGTTTACTTAGAGTTTGAATGAGATTGGAACATTATAGGTTGTTTTTAGATTATTCAGATGTGATGATATGTGATTATGGTTTGTTCTCCTAAACTGTCTCGATATTCCGGATTTATTTTCCGCTGCGCTATTGTATATTCTGGGTCGTGACATTGATTATCTATGAAGTTTGACTTGATAAAAAAAATGGAAAATTCACTCCCGCTCCATTTAAGAAAATAAACTTCATCACTACATTCTGTTCGTCGGGATTTTCTTGCCATGCAATCCGTTCTGACGTAGCTCAATACAAATATAAATTAAAATGTCAAAAATACCCTTATATGAAATAAGCTCGTTTCCTCCGATGATGTATTAATATACCCAATTAATACATATGCACCGTTCATTGTTTTCAATGACATAATATAACAGTATTTATTACATCAAAATTCATAACATATTAATTATATCTCATTTATAAATTTAAATATTATAATATTTAGATATAACACTATTAAATCTACTTTACATCAAGATTTAGCTACCGCTCATATTGAGAACCCTTTCCCAGCACCTCATCCCATCCCGACAAAAACCCTCCCAACCTATCTTCAGATCTTCATGGCATCGAAGAAGGTGGAGATGGGAACCCCAAGCCCCTCTTCCACCCCAATGTAGAACTGAGAATGAAGGAGAGGAGAGAACATATTACCCATATAGATTGTGGAGATGGAGAAAGATCTAAGTAGGAGATATAGACACACTGCCTTTGCCACAAGATGGAGTCGAAACCATCGTCTTCATCACGAAATGGGGATGGAGCCACCATGGAGGAGTTGAGATGACGTCTACCAAATCGGATTCAATCCAATCAAATATACCTTTAAGAGATTCTACCAATTCCTAATACCGGAAAACAATGAGCATATGATACTCCATACTCTCCAAGCCATCATAGCATATAGTTTATAGCAGTATCCACATAAACTTCATTCATAGACAAGTTCTCTGACATGGTGGACCTTTTGACTGATAATAAATGGAGCTCCACTATGAAAAAATATATTTTAAGAAGAGAGAGAAAGATAGATAAATAGAGAGAGAGAGTAAGAGGAGGTTGGCCATGAAAATCACACCATTGAGTTAATAGTGTTTGACCAAATTCAGTCATATTTATAAAAATTGAAATTTTTTATAAAAACATCTCAAGTTTTATAATTTATGTTTATGCCTCCTTACATACAAACTAATCCTTATGTTACATGACCTACTAGGCTCAGTAATCTATTTGGTTGAAGTCTAAACAAAATAACAATTTAATTTAAATTAAATTCATGATGTAATAATAGATATAACATTTTTTTATCACGAAGGGTACAAGTCACGTCATAAATCTCAAATAACTTTGAGAATGATCTTATCTCTATTGAGTCTTTCCAACATCAATTACCATACATGTATTAATCATCATTCATCTAATGCCAAAGTTGAATAAGGATTTGATTGTCAGCTGTAAGAAATTGTCCATAACTATTTGATGCAGCGAAAGTGACGATTCATATGGGTTCTTTTAGAATCTATCTCAATTAGAACTGAATGATAAAAACTAAAAATCGATCAAATCGGGTTCGAATATACTTTATAGGTATTCATATAATCCCATGGATAGGAAGGAGATGAGCTTTTCAAAATCTTCAAACCGTTCAAATGTCCGGTCTCCAGCAGTATCCATACGAACTTCATCCACAACAGGTTCTCCCTTAGCATCGACCTCGAGAACTCTTTCCGAACGGAGCTCTATCGACCATGGACGCCTTCTAGAGAGAGGAAGAGGTAGGAAGGAGGCTAGGGACGTGATTTTCACCCTTGGCTTGATAGAGTTTGACTGAAACCATTAGTATTTATAGAAAATTTGGAGATTTTTATAAAAATCCAAAATTTTCGTAAATTACGCCTTTGCTCCTACACTTATGGATAAGTCCTTATGTGTGACCCATTAGGCCCAATGGCCTATTTGGTTGAGGCCTAAATAAAATAGAACAATTCTATTTAATTTAATTAAATCTATTATCTGATAACAGATTAGTCGACATACCGATCATTAAGGGTACAAGTCACATCTCATGATCCCAAATGGCTATGGGGATAATCTTATCTCCATTGAGCCTTTCTTTCATCGGTTACCACATAGATATAAATCCTCGTCCATCCAATATCTCGGTCGAAAAGGAGTATGGCATCGACTGTCAACACTTTAGTATACAGACTCTATAGGATCCTGTACTCAAAATTGGATCAATTGAAAAACTCATTTTTTAATTATCCTATCTACCTTGACCAGGGATTTAGAGTACTATCTCATAGGACATTCACTCTCACTTACCGAGAGTGGACGATCCCTTGTTATCCGCTCAATTACCTCCATCGGGTTTTTCTTGTACCGATCCATCGCTATATTGGACCATTTATACGGTGATCCATAAGACAATGGTCAAAGCACAAGTTCCACCCAACAAAACATCTTTGGCGACTCAGGTCAAAAATCTAACCATGCAATTGTGATGATAGAAAATCTTGATTGATAGTTCGGTAAGATATCATTCAGGGTTTCTAATTTGGTCAGTTCAGTGAACTCATTCAACTAATGAGCACCTGTATGTGTATCTCAGTGTCTCCACACTAATGACCAATGAGATTTGTCATCTTTGTCACATGAGAAGATATCACATACACCAGTCTATCCGGATCCTTGATGTCCCGTCTTAAGTATTCTATAACTAGGAATATTTAGATCAATTACTTTTAGATGATCAATCTCATTATCATGATTTCATCATGATTTAATCATCACTGTTTTTGATCAAGGACTTCATTATGATATTCGTATCTAATAAGAGCTTATAATAAAAATTTGCCTAATTAATTGAATGAGATATATCTAGAAATGTCGAATCATATCATATGTGATTGGCTTGTAAGACATATATTTCTAGTATCAACCCCTTAGTATATTGACATTTTGGAATCCTGTACTTGGCATTAGATCAATTAGAAAACTTCTTTTCCAATTAACCTCTCTACACCACCCAAAGATTTAAAGTACTATCCCATAGATATTCTCTCTCACTTACCGAGAGTAAATGATCCCTTATTGTTTGTCTAATTACCTCCATTGAGTTTTCTTTTATGCCCAATCCATTCATGAGAGTAAACAATCCCTTATTGTCTGTTCAATTACCTCCAATGGGTTTCTCTTGTACCTAGTCCATTAACTATACTAGTCCTTAAAACTGGATGATACATGAGTCAATAGTCAAAGAAAAGGTACACCCAGTTGGCAACTAAGGTAAAAGGTTTGATCATGCAACTATGATGATAAAAAATACTGATAGATGGTTAGGTAAGATACTATTTAGAGTTTTTAAGTTGGTCACTTTAGGATAACTCATTCTACTAATAAGCACTTATATATGTATCTTAGTATATCCAAACTAGTGATTAAGAAGATTAATCATCTTTATCTTATGAGAAGACATTGCATACACCAGTGTAGCCGGATTCTATGACTATAAATCTTTAAATCACATACATCTAGATGATCAATTCTATTATCATGATCTCATCATAATCCAATTATCATTGCATATGATCAAGGACTTCATTACGATATACACATCTAATTAAAGCAAGTAATAAAAAATTATCAATTAATTAAATAAAATATTATAAGAAATGACAAATTATATCAAATATGAATGACTTCTTAGGCATATATTTCTATGAATACGCCCTTCGATTGGTAACATAAATCCAAAAGGGCAACATAAGATAAGGAAAATCACAAAAGAAGGAAGAGTGAAAAAGAATATCCTTCGACTGTAATGTGACCTATGATCGAGATGCTCTAGCACTTTGGAAAAACTCTTCACCAAGGTCACATGAACTTTCTTTAAAGTGGAAGCCATGAACAAAGATTCAATGAAGAAAAATGAGCAAAAGTGGTACCAAAGGGAGAAGAAGGAAACTCACTAGTTTTACCTATAAGAGAATGGGATTGAAAAAAATCAAAAAAGCACTATTCAAAGGTACAAGATGCAAAGTTGAAAGTGCTTATACATAGGAATTCCACAAAGTAGATGTGCCACACAAAAGGGCGCATGCACCTGGACATTAGGCACATTCACTTGGAACCCAGATGTTTCTAATTCTGAACCTATTTAAATGCTCAATATTTTTCATTTTGCTCAAATAATAATTTTATAAACTTTTGAAATGTAGAAAGATACATAGCACAAAGCATTTAGTATATTAAGGCATGAAAGAATGTAACAATCAGGAAAATAGGTCACTTAACCCAGAAATGTACAACCTCTCTAGGGCCAAGGACCGCATGCCCTCAAAGGGGACATCAACTGACACAATATCTAAGATGCTTTAACGCTCTTAATCACCTCCTCATTAGCTACATTGAACCGTCTAGGCTGGGTCAAAGTCAAATGTGAGATGACAAGAATGAACCATGACAAGGGAGGTTGAGTTGTAGCAAGCATCGGTGTGGGTTGTATATTATAAAAGCACTACCCACAACAAGCTGGGCACAAGTCTCTACTAGAAGTTAGACAAACCCACAAGAAATAGCACAACAGAGCTTGAGGGACACTAACAAAGTTGCACCGTGTCAAGTCAAAATAAGCATGCCAATCCTACCTCTTCTGAAGATAGAAACACTTGTTAGCCACATCGCCATCCAAACCAAGCCTCGAAAGCAAAGGGAAAAGGGGGTCATTGGAAGAGCTCAGAAGGAGTCATCAAAGGATTAGCCATCATAAACCTAAACTACAGATTCGCACAACAGCCTAATAGAAACTTACTACAAAAGAAGGGGTGACCCATCCTGGTAGCTATCATGCCTTGATACAAGAAACCAAGCACCATTGGACCAAGGCGCTAACACTCTTAAAAACCCTTGGCATAAACCAACTGAATCGGCCTAATAAACTCATCACCAAAGAAGAAAAAGCAAGGTATCTATAGTGCAAGCAGCAACCCCTTTTTTGTTGGGAACCAAACTATCCTTATCCTCACCCGCTCTCCGAAAAACTGATAGACCAAGCTCCTATACAACACATACTCAGTCTATCACCATCCAATAGCAAGTGGGCCTCAAAAGAAATCATGAACCCTAATAGGGTGTTTGGTTACGTTTTTTTCCCTCTTTTTGATCTAAATTTTAAAAATAAAAGAGATATGGTGTTTGGTTGCAACTTTTAACTACTGTCTCATTTTTAAAAGTGAGATACTCTATGTACATAATCTCTTCTAAAATAAAAACAAGGCAGGACTTGTTTTGTTTTTGAGATAGACACGGAGGGCGCCGGCGGGGAGAGCGGACAGCGGGGGGGGGGGGGGCTTCGCTGCTGGGGGAGTGCACTGCGGGGTGGAGCACCGCGGCGTCGATGTCGCTACGGGGGGAGGGCCGCCGGCGGGGGGGGGGGGGGGGGAGCACCACGGCGGGGGGCACCGCCGCGGGGGAGGGCCGCCGGCCGGGGGGAGCGGACAGCGCGAGGGGGGGTTCGCTGCTGGGGGAGAGCACCGCGGGGGAGAGGGAGGCAGACGACACGGCGGGGGAGCTTTCGCAGAGCTGCAAGTTCGTAAAGTCGCTGATCATAACCAAACACTACTGTCTAATTTTTAAAAATTATGATGATTTTTTCAAACATCAAATAATTAGACTATTTTGATTTTAAAAATAAAATATGAAGTCAAAATATTTTGATTTCAAAAATGTGGTTATCTTAAAATTAAAAACGTTGCCAAACACCCTATAAAGAAAGCTACAACAAGAAGCGAGAGTTGAGGGAATAAAGATATTGTTTGCTCGCCCCATCTCTTCACAGTCCAAGTCTAGCAAAAGCCCCACCTCCTCCAAGAGTATTGTACACTTAATGTCCAAATGGATAAAAGTGTGAGTCTGAGGATGTCACCTCTCAACCAGTGCTCCCAACATAGAAACATCCCAATGATATGTGTCAAAGCGACAAAAATGCATCAAGATGCCCATCAACTCCTTGATGTATAAAATTTATCACAACTACGTGGTAAGCACCCTCATGATGTACCTGAAACGGAAGACTGGGAGAACCTCCTTGCCCTCTTTGTGACTTGGTGGATGGGATTAGTGGTTGTGATCACTAATGAGGAGAATAGGAATGGCCAACATACCTTTAAAAATGAAGCGAGAAAAGGAATGACCAACATACTTTTAAAAATGGGGAGATTGTAGGGTTTTGACTTCTCCTCTCTTGGCCGGCCAAAACAAGAGAGTTTTAGTGAGTTCATTCTCTTTAGTCCGATTGAAGCTTCACCTTGTCCAGATCAACCTAAAAATGTCCATAAGAAGATATATAAATAACTGAAAATATCATTAGTTCTAGAGAAAGCATAGCGTCATGCTCAAATTTGAACTTAAATATACGAAAGGAAAAGAAACTAACCATATTGAGATTAAATCGCAACCTCTATTTGAAAGGTTTAAAGATGCATGAAAATGCAAATGACTGCCTTAATGTATGCTAAACAACATGTTAATGACCATATCTCTTGTTGATCCATGCATATACTCTAATTTCATGATCTTTTATTATGTATGTGCCATATTTTGATAGAATCATTTGTTAATAACTAAAATGGTTATTATTAGGCCCATTAACAATTTAATCATGGCCTTTATGAAAGTCTTGACATTAAACATCATTAATTGATATTTCACATGGTTATACATGGAGGAAAAATATTATTGGATTTATATCACTATGTTGTCTATATGTTTTTAAGTTTTTTTTAATTACCTGCCGATTAATTTCCATAATGGTTTAACTTTGTTTATTGTATTTTCAATCATCAATTGATTAGTGTATTTGTGAAATTGATGATACAACTGTCCTTAAGCCTTCGCTTAAGTTTTGAGTTCATGAGATTAAAACTATATATAGATCTTATGTCTTCGTAATAGTATCCAGTTATTTTACTCATTTGTGTATTTTAATCACATTGTGATATTCTTTAAAAGTTGTGACAAAAGAATTGAATATCTCATGGTGATTTTTATATATGCTTTACGTTAATGTCCTGTTGTGTGATGCGCGTTAATCATTCCTTTAACAAGCTTATGTAGTTCAAAAGGAAAATAAAAAAGGTAGATCTTATTTTTCATATAGTTATATACATGACATGGTTGCTTTTATCACTCACAAATTATTGATGAAGTTGAGAGGAAAAAGAAAGTTAATAAATACTATTAATTCCATGATTTATAAGTGTTCAAGAACTTGTGGGGGGAGACTCTACATGTTATAAGCTAAATATGCTATGCTGAAAAATGGTTACCCCACTTTATATATGATGCATAATTTAAATTTTCTTGAAGTGTGGGGGTGTCTTGCAAAATTAAATATTTGAAATGAAATAAAAATTATTTGATCATACTAGACTAAGAATTTCATGTGGATAGATTTGAGGTTCTATTATTCAAAGTTAAATAATAATAAAGTGTGTAAGTCAATTAGAATATTGTATGCTTGAACCATGCAAGTATTTAAATAATGACGTGAAAATTATTTGTTGAATGCAATCTTTCTTATTACTTGAAAGTTGGCCAAATTGGTACATGTATGTGGCATAAAATATTTGATAGACAAATCATTATATTGTCTTTATATGTTGATAAAATCTTGATCTTTAGATCTAGTATGCATTTTATTTGAGTTTGAGATAATCATTTCAAAACATGGCCATGAAATGATTGTACTTGATATTTATTGCATTAAACTTGAATAAACTGAGATACATTTTGAGTTGTTCTAATGATCACAAATTTTTTGTCTCTCATATATTTTATGTGAGTGTAGATCGTGCAGATGTCAAATTAAACAAGTACTTGTAATTAAGAGAGACAAAGTCTACAAAAGACAAAATTGTGATTGCATTTAAAAGTCTTAAATTTTGTGAAAGCAAAAGATGGATTCATGAAAGGCTTGCCTAGAACGGTGGTTCTAGAAGCGTCGAGGGGGATGTGATTGAGCCCATAAATAAAAAGTTACCATGGTGGCAACCCAACCTCACAGAGATTCAATGGGTAGAAACAAGCTGATGGGTAACTATGTGTGGAGCACTTATATATAATGCTCCCATCCCTATGGCGATAGTGCTCATGTAGAAGCAAGTGGTAGAATGAGTTTTAAACTCTTAATGAATCCAAGACCCAAGTGGCAGGGTGGTTCCTTGCTCTCACCCTTGGAGGATTCACCGACATGTGTGGAGTCGTGAGGCCACGACTATGAGATGTGGGCTATTTTCTAAAACACACATGAGATACCTGTGCAAGGCCATTAATAGCGTAACCTGCATGAATTTGATCTTGCTATACTATGTATGGATTTGGGAAAACTTGAATCATGGAACTCGATTCAAGGTGAAACATCCATCGAGTGTTCTACAGGCAATCCCAAATATCACTAAGTGGGGTTCAAACCGAAAGGTACCTTCATCTACTACATAGTATAAGAGTGCTTACTAGTATTTGTTTGTTGATATTATTTTATTTTTATTTGATATACTTTTGTGAGTTTTAAGAAAATATGTGGGGGATTGTTATAATATATTTTCTTAAAAGTAAAATAACAATACCTTGCCACCCGACGGACACGTCGGGTGGCCTCCGCTCGCGCGCAAGAATCGCGCGAGCATTTCCTTCTTATCCTCCTTGCCGTTGGAGGGTATCCGACGTAAGGAAATAACAAGAAAAAAGGGGCTCTCTCGTGCGTACGCTCTAGGGCTCGCATGCGCACGCGCTCTCTCTCTCTCTCTCTCCCTGTTTACGACAGACTCCTGGTTCTAGCGCTCGAACAAACAGCCGAGGGTTTCTTCTTCTTCTTGACTAGAAGCACTCAAAGCAAGATCGGTTCGCATAGCTCTCCTGAAAGACATGCTGACGGGAGAGAAGGGTTTCGCCTACCCGAGGGTCGTCGTATCTCTAGGAGGACGTTGCCGCGAGAACCGCACGTCGGTTGGCAATAAAACTCTTAGTTCTAGCGATTACGCGCTTCGACCCAACAGGCTATGCTTCTAACTTAATTTATTTATTTTTAATTTGTTCATATAGTTGTGTTTTTGTCGATTTTCGGGAAAACGACCTAACAATCTAAGAGTTCTAATGGGAACCGGTGCATTTGGTCTAGTGGTATGATTCTCGCTTAGGGTGCAATACGTTGATCAATCATATTAATCTGTATTTAAGTGGATAGTGTTCTTTTCCCTGTCGACCACGGACAAGGGTCCAGGTTCTTAATCTTTCCATCGATGTTGTTTTTGTTCAACAAACTACTACACCATTATCTTTCCTTGGTACTAGTCAGATAAATACCCACAAATTCATGCATGAACAAGAGTCTAGACTAGTCTTTTTAAGTAGCATAGTCTAAATATTATTTATAAAAAAACACATTATTTTTTTGTAAAACTAACACACTTTGGTAAAATTTCAAGTTGGCAAAATCGAATTTTGAGAAAATACAATGGGAATCTGAAAATCTAACTTCTAAAAAGTGAAGTTGGAATTAAAGATCATGTTAGGCCTAAAAATGGCTTGAGCTCAAACCTTACAGCTCATATGTTTTATTTTACTTTAAAAATATTATGTATTGTTTTTACAAAAAATAATTAAAATAATACATAACTTTTATAGATATTTTAATAATATTTTTATAAAAATATTATTTTTATTTTAGTTCTAATTGATTTTTATGCTTCTTTTACGTAGTGTGTTTCATATTATATAAAATTTAAACAAGATAATAATTTATATTTATTTCTCTATTTTACATATTGTATAGTTTATACTTAAAAGTTTTATATAATTTTTAAAAATAAAATATCTAAATTTTAAATTATAATGAATCGGGCCATTTTTAAACAAAAATAAGGGTCCATTTAGTTCTATGTAAAACTAAAATTTTTGAATATGTTTTATGTGGAGTGACGTTTCGACCAAATATAAAATCATGTTTGTTATTTGGTTAGATGTATGCACATTTTCTTAATGATAATATTTTGGTTTTAATTGGTTAATTGGTTCCTAGAAAAAATGTTTCTATAAATTATTTTTAAGTTTATTATTTGTAATCTGATATGACATTATTCTTTATTGTATCATCAATAAGTAAATAGTATTATATTAATCAAAATAGGCCTTCTTAAATTTTAAATAAAATTTGATTAATAAATGAACTTTTTCTAACATATTAATTGGTTTAAATGCATTTTTTATAGAATTAGCACTTTTAACTTTGATAAAGTATTTTAAATAAAAATTTATTTTGATAAAATATGTTTCTTTTTACTACTAAGATTAACATTTCAATGTAATTATTCTTTTTTTAACTTAGACTCATCCTACTTGTACTCTACAAAATATTTTTATTCAAAAATTAGATTTCTACATTTATATAGATATAATTTTTATTAAAATTATGATGAAAAATACTTAAAAATAACCTGCCAACAAATGGCCTCCGCTCTTTCTTTTTTTTTACGGATGCCAAAATCTTGGTTTTGACCACGTCTAGAAAAAATAAAGTATGCCACCGCACTACTACATGCAACCAAATAATTAAAAATTTTCATTTTCCTCGAAACCTCCACATGAATCTAATTTTACAGAGGTACAAATGAACCCTAAGACATTTAACAAATGAGCCGAGAAACGTATGATGAAGTCGGACCGAAAAAAAATACGACTTAAATTTATTGAAGTCAAAATTTTAAACTAAAGTTTTAGTGTGGTCCGAATCTATCTATTTTACTAACTTCAACCTCTGTTTTGACATTGGTAAATCCGACTTCTACCCAACTACGTTGGTTTTGTAAATAAAATAGTATGTTAGTTTTATAAATAATATTTTAAATTGTGCTACTTAAGGCCATGTTTGGTACACTATCATTATCAATTTTAAAATTTATATTGATGGTGATCATTGAGAGATGTTTAGTTAATAATATTAATTTTAAAATTTATAGTACAAATAAAACATGTAATATAGTACAAGTGTCAACTTGTATCAATTTTGATAATGATATTCTAATTTTTAAAAATATCAAATCAATACTAATATAGTACCATTTTTGATACTCTAACGCCATAAAAAATACTTTAACTTATGCATATAAAATTAGAACCAAAATAGCTAGGCTTTGTGGGCCCACAGGGTCCTGCAACACCTCCTCGTTAAAATAGTAAGACCAACTAGTCATGGAGCACGGGTTTCCTCGAGAGGGTTACCGAGAGAACATGCTTTCAATCAGATAAAAATATGGAATCAATCATGATTAATTTACTAATTTAACTCATGAGATTCACATGATATAAAAAATTTCATATTTTTGTATCTATATATAGTGTAAGATATTCTGGTAGTAGAGCAAAATAACCCGACTAGTCGTGACCATGAAAAAAACAAAAAAAAAAGACCATAACTAGTTAAGGAGTAACTAGGGCTGCTGGCCAACTTCAGCGGTAGCTAGCTAGGCGGGCAGGCAACTGGGTGGCGAGATAAAGCCGGACGTCGTCCCTGCTGCATGGCTACAGAAGGACCGAGCCTCCCGGTTTTGATATGTCAGCAGCACGTCCTGCAGGCCGATGCCGCTGCACGGCTCGACGGGGCTGCAGTCGAAGGATACCGCTACCGGCGACGACGACGTCCCGTGGATCTCCCTGTACTCGACGTTGCTGATCTTCACACCCGATCGTCCCTGCGCCGCACGTACGTACGATAAAAATCACTTGAATATATATGTACGTATACATGGGAGAGTAATTAATTAAGCAAAAGCTGGCCATGCAGTGTTCTTCGACCGGTGCATGCATATGGTTGCTTCTTACAGAATCAGGGCAGCCGGCGTTGTTGGGGCAGTAGTTCTGGTCGATGATGATGGGGTTCCTGGCGTCCTGCATGACTGCGTTCCGGAAGGAGATCCCGTCCACGAAGCCCTGGCAGGGCCTTGACCATGTCTTGATCCTCAGCCCGTTCTGGGTTCCTCTGAACACCGCGTTGCTCACCTGTATGTTCCTCACGCCGGCCTCCTCCTCGCTCCTCGCAAGGCTCCCAATGCTGTAACCCTAACCACAGATTAGAATAGAGGGTGGACTCCCTCGGCCGTACGTGCGACTCAAGAGAGTGAGGTCCATCATGAAATCATGTCTAGAGATTCTCTTCGATCAGACAAGAAATTCACTGATCTTATTGAGGTAAGGAGGACGAAAGGGGGTGGAGAGAATTTTAAAACCAACACGTTTATACAGATTTATTTATAAAACTGTCACACGAATGTTCTTTTATTTTACAAAGCTAGCTATCACACTTGGAAAAAGATGAAGTGGTGAAAGCCTATATAAATATCTAACTTCTTCCAAACAAAGCAGATATGTAGTTAAATGGTTTTGAAACAGAGATCTTGAGTTCAAATCCTAGAAAGGTGGTATAGTTTATTTTTGGTATTTTTTTTCGTACCCAATTGAGTCCAACATTAATATATAGATCTATTCCGTCTGGAAAAAAAATTTCAAAAGCAACTCTCTCACTCTGATAGCTAGGATCCAAGGTTAGTGGGGTGTTTGGTTGCATGATAATTTTTTGTATACTTTCATGATAAAAAATTATATTAAAATAAAAAGTGAAGTAACTCATGACATAAAATTATCATGTTTGGAGGGATGTGATTACAAAAAAGAGTAACCACCGCACATGACCAAATAAAGTGGGGGGACCACAAGAAAAAAGAAAGACGTGAGACCCTCTTTTTTTGTTTAAGAAGAAAATCACTTTTAAAATATAAAATTGTCATGGTTACCAAACACCTCTTTTAACAAGTTTTCTTACAATTTTTAAAAATTAAAACAAAAATCCTTATTATCATGCAACCAAACACCCCATAGAGATTCTTTTTGCCAAACAAATAGCAAAATCAAGTTGAGAAGGGATTCCCAAAAATCGAGTCTTTCATATCAACATCTTAGAATTTCTGAAATCAGACTTCTTCGCGTGCAAACAAATTAGTGGGTTATTTTTATAAATAAACTTTTAAAGCGCGTGCTAGTTTTAAAGATTTTTCTGTGAGGAGATGTAGGAGGAGAAGGGGGAGGAGGAGGACCTGATGCCATGACCGGGACCGCAGGTGATGCCGTCCGCGACGAGGTTGGTGGTGCCGGGGCCGATGGAGATGCAATCGTCGCCGGTGCCGATGGTCGCCTGGGTGATGCGGACGCCGTCGGAGTTCTGGACGTGGATGCCGTCGGTGTTGGGGCTGTCGCCGGGGGCGGCGATCTCGAGGTTGTGCAGCAGGACGTCGGTGGAGAAGCTGACGAAGATATGGAAGAACTTGCTGTTGACGAATCTCAGGTCGCGCACTTGGACCTTATTCGACCGGCTGATCGTCAACGACTGCAGAGCAATATGTACCGTATTATATGTACGAGAATCACCACCACCTTAAAAGCAAAGACAGTCACAGGAGAAGATCCATGGAGAGATTTTATATATATATATATATATGTATACGTGAGAGTAACTTCCCTCGAGTGGGTGGGTATTTAAGAGAAGAGATCATCTTAGAAGACTCTTAAGTGAGTCCTTCTTAGATCACACAGTGTAATAAATACACGGCGTAATAAATACACTGTCACATTTATTGTGCTATGTGTGATTCGAGGAAACTTCTCAAGAGCTCCCTCGAGATGATCTCACTTTTTCGAGGAAAACTCTTCAAATGATATGATTTGATATCTTTCAAATATTTGTATGTCATCCCCAAAAGTCGCTCTGTGTATATGTATACGAGTACGAGTACCATTTGGCCGGAGGGGCAGAAACTTCCGGCGGACTTGCACCTCCAGAGGGACGCCCCTCTCCCGTCGACGGTGCCCCCGCCGGAGATGGACAGCCCGTCGACGCGCTCGAACTGGATCCAGTGGTCCCCGTTTCCGCCATCGCCGGAGTAGTCCTCGGCGGCGACGAGGGAGCCCTCCAGCCGGAACTCCATCCCCCTGTTGTTGCAGGGGCCCATGAACGCCTGATGCCCGGCCAACAGGAACTCGCCCGGGGGCACGTAGAAGCTGGCGTCCTCCTGCGACCCGCACGCCTCCGCCCATGCTCCCCGGAACGCCTCCGTGGCGTCCTTCCCGCCGGGGGCGGCGCCGTGGTCAAGGACGTTCGTCACTCTCCTGGCGGCGATCTGGGCGGAGAAGAAGATCAACGTAGAGAAGAGAAAGGGAAGGGCGGCGGCGACGGTGCCGGAGGCCATGGTGGGCTTGCGACGAGAATTTTTTGTGTTTATCTCTTGCGTACGTCGTCTGTGGTTGAGCCAGGGATCGATGCTGCTGAAGAGCGCGAGGAAGAAGGAAGATGAAGAAGACGGGGTGGGTCTCCTGTTGTCAAGTTCCGTACAGGGGTCGAATTTATGATGTTTATCTCTTGCGAAATCTCCATCGATATCTGAAGAAAGTTGCATTGTATTTATTGCTCGATATATATAAATCTGAGAAGGTATATTTATATATATATGTTTGAGGTTAAGAAAATGGTGGGTTTACAACAATAAGTAGAATTTTCTCGAAATTGTTGAGTCGAGATGCGTGGCAGACTGCGAAACTGCAAGTTGTTCGAGAATCATAATTTTCTAAAGAACAATTACCTGTATTTAAGTGGAATATTTTGATTATAGCTATTTTAGGAAAGCCCTTAAAAGTATGTAAACCTTGAGAAGCCCATAAAATCTCCAGCTTCTACGTAAAATGCCCCGAGAAGTATGATATTATTTTCAGAATTCGGATCCCCTCGGGTGGGCACTTGAGGGGGTCCGGTCAGTCCTTCTCACATAGGGGCTGACAAGACAACGACAAGATGATGATTTGACAGAGTCAAATCACCATCTTGTCAGGTTATATGTGACAGTGAGGGAGCTGACCAGACTCTCTCAAGTGCCCACCCGAGGGAATTCGGTCTCTTATTTTCAAGAACCCTGTATCTTATTATTTTTAATTCAAATTATGGTATGATACTCTGTAAAATTTGAACTATATTATTTTCAAGAACTCCGTAAAATGCCCTGAGAAGTATGATGGCTTATTGTTTTTAGTCCAAACATGGTTCATATCAAGATGGATATAGTTCAAATTTTCGTGACATAACATGTTCTGTTTGTACCAAAAATTACATAATTGATAGGATTAATAAAACATCTCTGGAGCGTCAAAACTTGAATGCCACAAAAATATGTGTTTATAACAATAAGTAGAATTTTCTAGAAATTTGTGGGTTAAGATGCGTAACACACTGTGAAACTACAAGCCGTTAGAGAATCATAATTTTCTAGAAATTTCCTTACCTATGTAATAGCGGAATATTTTGATTATAGCGATTTTTGGAAAGCCCTTATAAGTATGTAAAATTTGAGAAGTCCATAAAATCTTCAACTTTTACTAAATGCCCTGAGGAGTATGATATTATTCCGCAAATACTCTGTGCGTATCTTATTATTTTTAAGCAAGTGCTTCATTGTTCAGTCTGTTAATTTTTAAGCAATGGTGTGATTTAAGGACCGGCAGAATGAATGTCTATTATTTGATTAGGTAAGACGCCATCGTTGGTGAGAATTTCAAAAATGATAATTTTAGAGGTCAGGGTATTCATATCAAAATTGATACAAGTTTACATTTTTATTACATAACATGTTTTATTTATATTATGAACTACAAATTTGATACCATTAACCAAATATCTCTGTATTGTCTAAAATTGAAGATTGCATAGGTGTCTATAATGTTATCAAACATGTCCCGAGATATTTTATAATGTTTGACGAAAGATATTAATACTCTTTTATGTGATCCTTAAGATAAAATTTTAAAAATTAGATTTCTTTGAACTCTTTAATATATTTTGACACTTTTTTATTTTTTTCCATATTTTATCATTATATAGTTTAAAATGAAAATCGAAACTATTAGTTCAAAGTTAAAAGAATGCAAATTATAGTAAAAAACAATTAGATAAAATATTAAAAATTATAAATTTTGGATGGAGAGAAACATACCCTTCTATTTGTGGAACATATTTAGGCAATTATACAATTAAATTTCACACCCTTCTCTAGTTTAAAGATGCATGAGACACCCAAATTAACTTTCACGCCCTTCTCTTTTCTACTATTTTAGCTTAATTGATTTCTAACTTATAAATCAGCCAAAGATTGGACTTTGAAACCTTTGTTAAATGTCTGAATATAGTAGAGACTTCTCGATAAGTCACTTTAATTTCAAGCAGTTTACTATAACCTTTTATTTCATGAAAGTGAATAACTAATGACCAACTTGGTTAGAGTTTCAAAATTGATACTATATCAATTATAATATTGATATTTTAAAAGAATAGATTATTAATATCAAAAGTGATATTCTCTTGAGTGTTTGGTAATACTATATTAATATTAAAATTGATATCAAGTATTTTGTAACACTATATTAATATCAAAATATTTATTACTAGGTTGATTAGACACAAAATTATTATTAACATAAAAATAAATATTAATATCAAAATATATTATTAAAAATATAAAAATATTAATGATATTTACAAAAAATACAAAATATGTTTATAGATTTTAATTTTCATAATAAATTTAAAGTAAAATATGATAATATCCTCATTGCTTCACTCTCCAACCGATCTCCTATATTTAGTAAATGACAAAACTTGACAAAAATGATGTCAATATAACACATTGAGATATATCAATAGAACCAATATGACAAGCACTCTTTCATAAATGGGTAATTGTTAGAAATAAGAAAAAGCCCAACCGAAATAGCAAGGCACGTTAAGTGGAGTAATGAGGAAGAATAACATAGATTAAATAGGTCTTTCACATATGCATGTTTTACAAAGGATCTAGAGAGGTACCGAGGCACCATTTGGGAACCACGTAGAAGTGCTTTCTTTTCACTTCTCCTTTGTCGGGAATACCTTCTGATTTTATATGTCCCGTTTGGTTCCCCTTATGAAACTTCTTCTCCTTCGGTAGGAAGGAAGAAGCGAGAAGGAGAAAACTTCTCTTCTAAAATTTCAAAAGCACTCCCAACGGACAACGCCTCTCATGCTGTATCCTCTCCCGCAATTCCTTCCTAATAGGTCGCCGCCATGCCCCTACCCTTCCTAGCTGCCCGAAGTGTCTCATCGGAAGCCGCCTCCTCTTCACCGCGTCGATGGACCGTGGCGTGGATGACTCGTTGCCACCCGAAGCCTTGTGCCGGACCTCTCCTCTTCGCTAGGTCGACGGATAGTGGCGTAAACAATAGGACGTCTCCTCTCACTCCAGAGCTGTCCTCTTTGTTGGGTCAACAGATAGTGGCATAGATGACCAGACGTCTCCTATAGTGCTGGACCTCTCCTTTTCCAGTGCTGGACCTCTCCTCTTGCACATGTGTATCCTCATCCTCACCTCTCCTCTTGCACATAAACACATAAATTGGTCAGCTTCCGAGTTGATCTTGCTGCGCTGGCTAGGCATCCCGCGAAAGCATGCTACCCTTGGCTCATCATTTGCGCCAGTTTTTGGCATCCCGCCAACTTATGGCATCGACCTGTTGACTTCTCTTCACCGAGTCGATGGATTCCCTTTCTACTTGCCTCTTTCTATCATAGCCTTTTTAACACCCGCCCCCACCGAAGCTGGCCAACTGCTCCTGCCGGGAGAGAAGGCAAACCTGCTCAATATTTTATGCCGTGTTTGGTAACACTATTAGACATCTCTATCATTATTAATTTTAAAATTGATATTGTTGGTAATCATCTGGAGATGTTTGGCTCGTAGTATCAATTTTGGAATTTGTAATACAAACAACACATGTTATGTAATACAAGTGTCAACTTGTATCAATTTTGATATTGATACTCCATCTTCTAGAAATATCAATATCAATACTAATATAGTATCATTTTTGATACTCTAACCAAACAGGCTATTAGCTTATGTAAATTTAAGTTATATGCCCAGATGAAAAGCCTTCAAGATATAGAACTTCTACACATTTTTTTTTTGCATGGACATCCCCTCGATGATACGAAGCATAACATATCACAATTAATGTACAGACAGAAAGCCTTCAAGATACATAACACCTCACAGATGATTATAACCACATCTTTACATGGGCTGCCATAAATCTGCTTATGAAACACAACATATCACAATCAATTTAAGAAAATGGATGCAAGATCTCATCTTCATGTAATCAGAAAGACTAGTTGCATTTTACGGAAAATAAAAGGCCTGAACCGGGCTGTCTTCTTGATTTTTGAATGTGTATAGGCAATTTGAATGCCTATAACTCATGTCACAGATGCAAGAACTGCAACCCTTTTCATGAGAACTGCATATGAGAAGTACCAAATCATGTTGGTGATCCGTGTAAATTGGACACGAAATTCATCCTATTCTTTGTGCAAAATACGATCTTGTATATCAAGGGATGTATTTTGTTTTCTTGTCTATCATCCTGATTAAGCTGAAGATGACAGACAATTTAAGCATAAATTGAGACATGTCGAATGTTCAAAATTTTTTCTGTTTAGATCAATTTTATTGATTTGTTCAAGTGAAATAAATTTATAGAAGTACTTTTATTTTATATAAAAAAAGTATGCCAAACAACTTTCACTTCTCTAGTGGAGGAGTACTTTCACGTGAAGTGTCTTCTTTGTAAAGGCGCTTCCAACGGAAGCACTTCTCAAATCTTCTCAAATGGAGCCCGAGGCTCAGTTGATCTCTCACAGTGAAATAGATCTTTCACTTGCGATGATTCCAATATGGTACCAGGGAAAAGGTCATTATGTTTGACAGAGAGCTCAACTTGGGACCATTAAAGAAAGAAGAAGTTTAAGACATAAAAGCTAAAAACACAATAAAAATAATTTACGACTAAAATCACCTGACCACCCACAGCTCACAACTCCATTAATTGGTGCCTCTGATGCTTATTTCGATTTGAAAAGTGCTGCCCACTGTGCCGCAATTCCCATTTCCCCAAATCTGGCAGCTACACCGCCGTCACACTGCACCAAACCACCGCCTCTACAAAAGGACCACCAATGGAAACCTCTGCCCAGGTGGTCTCCCGTCTTCCGTGCCTCCATGGTCTCCCTTCTCTTCATCTTTATTCTCTCCCTGCTCGTCCTCCTCTTTTTCTCCTTCACCTCCCCAGCAATCGAACCCGTCGGTCGTAATAGCCGCCAACGCCACGCCTCCGCCGCAATGGTGCCCAAGGCTGTGCCAGCAACGGTGGTAATCAAGCAGGCGTGCAAGGCCACCCGTTTTCTCGGTCCCCTGTGAAGCCTCCCTGGCGAAAGCTCCACCCAATCCCAGCCCCATCGATCTCCTTATCAGTTATCACCACCATTTCAGCCGCCGCCCAGAACCTAGAAACCGCCCAGTCCATGGCCCATTCTATCCTGGACGCCTCCGCCGGGAATCCCCACCGCTCCAACACCGCCAATAACTACATTGATCACCTGGGCCATTTCGACAAGCGCCTGGCAGGCACCGCGGACACGTTCGCAAGGGGGCAGGTCAAGGACGCCCAGGCGCACCGCCCTACTCTACCAGTACGACTACTTCAACACCCTTAAGTATGTGAACGGGATGAAGCAGGTGGACGAGGCCATCAGGTTCCTCGTCTTCCTCAGCCAGCTCACTAGCAATGCCCTCTCGATGCTTGCCGCGTATGAGCGCTTCGACAGCGCCACCTCCTTGCGGGCGCCGCCGCTGACGGAGTGCGACGGATACTGGGGAGACCATGTGGTGGGGAGTTTTTTTTTTAAATAGCACACTTTTTTTTTAATTTTAAAAGTAGCACAGTAAAAGTTTTAATTGAGAATCTAATACAGTTTGGTCAAAATCGGGTTTTGAAAACTCGATTTTAGGCCCTGATACGCGCCCCACTTGATTACGATGGCTAATGACTGTTAGTTAAAATCGGGTTATACTTTAGCGATTTAAAAATCGGGTTTATGAAACCCGATTTCCATTCACACCGGCGTGCCTTCTGCGCTCTGCTAAAATCGGGTTTATGAAACCCGACATTGGGACAGAACTCCGCGCTTGCCCTCTACGGCCTGCTAAAATCGAGTTTCCAAAAATCGATTTTCAGACAGAACCCTTTCTCCCTATCTACTCTTCTGAAAATCGAGTTTTAGAAACTCGATTTTCAAACAGAACGTTTGCGCCCTCTGTCGCCTGAAAAAACCGAGTTTCCCAAACTCGATTTTCAGACAGAACCCTTTTTTTCCGTTCCTGTCTTCTGAGATTTTCAGACAGAACCCTTTTTCACTGCCTGGGTCCTGTGTAACATGTCCGGCAATGCCGGAAACACCTGTTTAAAAGTTTGCTCTATCACAAATCATTTATCCTCATGTAACTTGACTTGATTTCAGATTGGGAATATAGCATCCTTCTCATACAAGCCATTCATTTTCATAAAATCACATTTTCATACAACCTGTTTAAACTTTGCTCTATCACAAACCATTCATTTTCATACAACCACATACATCATCTATTTCCATACAAACACCCGCATGCACAAGTGTCTTCCCGAAAGAAACAAAAAAATACAACGGAATCTCATACACCATTGATCATTTACAAACATAGAAGAGATTATATATAAAGATAATTCCATACACTATCATTCTTTTACAACGCAAACATAAAACATACTATATCTAAAGAACAAGGTCACCACAATGATACAAACATATTACCCTCTCCTTCACATGAAAAAAAAAGCGAAATCACCCTCTCCTTCCTCTCCTTGGACGAGTCTTCCTCCTAACGAGTCTTTCTTCATCTTCTTCAGAGGAGATAATTCTAATCTACTCGGAGAAACATCACTTGTTATGTTTTCTCCATGTCGAGTCGGGCGGACGAGCACCGATGGAGTAATGTTGTCAATAACTTGTGATTGTTGTGTTCCATGTTGTGCACCCGTCGGCGTAATCATGGAGGGATGACGTACTCGTCTCCGCATATAAGTTGAAAGTCCCGCACCCGAAGGACCGGCACCCGAAGGACCGGCACTCGAAGGTCCAGCACCCGAAGGATAGGCACTCGAAGGTCCGGCACAATCTTGTCCACTCCAAGCAAACGGACGTTCGAGCCATTCTCCTGATGAAGAACACCTTGGCATCGTCATACGGAGCTTTTCGTGCATTTCTCGTTGCAAATCCAAAATGTCTTCTCTTGTTTGCTCAAGCTCACCGACATGACTGGAGACGAGCATGCGTTGAATCTCATGGTGCGTACGAAGCTGGCATAAAAAATTACAACACGAACAAGTATCTTTAATGTTGAATATAAAAAGAAATAATTGAGCTCAAAAATATCTTAAGGAATACCATTTCTCTTTCCACGGGACCTCTCGGATAGTACTGCTCGGGAGACTGAGGAGCATCCTGAACAAGATATGGAATGGTGCGTTCCATATACCATTGTTCATACCGTTGTGTTCCATATACCATTGTTCATATCTTTTGGTCGGATATCTAAACGTGAACGAACAATAGGCATAATTACATGACAAATTGTGGTGCATGTTAATTGCCTATGGGACATGTTACAAACAGGAGTGTTACAAGTGTGGTTATTTTCAAAACTCATAATTTTCCATAACCCTCCAACCCGAGTGCTAACAGAAGCATGTAGTCTCCACTTACACCCTTCACCTCTCGATGGACAAATCAATGTGAGCTTCGACTTTGTTGATCTATCTGTTCGGTGTTGTGTATTACGTTTCAATGCCCAAGTAGCAACGGCCTGTATAACGTCTTCTTTACATCTGAATACATCTCCCACCGAAAGATCGTCAACATTTTCTCCTTCACCCCTTACTATAGTTGTGTCTTCCCCTCCAACATCTTCTTCATCACTTTCAATGAAAATATTACTTGCGACGGCATTATTAATCCATGTTATATCTTCGCCGTCATGGAATGCATCAACCGCCAAGACACTACTAACCATCTCATTCGGTAGTTCATCGTTGTCACTTGATGAATCCTCAACTTCATCATTCTCATCATCTTCATCATGAGCTTCATTTTGCTCATTCATATTACTACGACCTTGAGATAACAATTGTGTCATGGTCGGTTGATTATAAGTGTGTGGAATCCATGTACTACATCCAACCTCAGATGACATGACCAGACATTCTTTTACAACGTATAGTACGATGTCATCGACCTCAAGACATCTCGTTAAGAATACTTTAGTAGAGTTGTCATCCACAACATTATTCACACCATCAAAATAATTATATAATAAGTTCAGAGTTATTGATCTTGAGTCACACCCAATTGCCTCAAATATGTAACTCTTCAAATCTTCGTGTCTACATCCTTCCAATATCTTGATGTTACGTTCATAACCACCATAGTAATAAGCGTAATCATTACTTATAGAAAGCATTCCATCAAACATTAGTCGGACATTGATTACCCTCGATGCCATGTGTTTGTTATGTTGACACTAGCCTGAAATACGAACTTGTCAAGATCGCATATCAGAATGGACAAATACATGAGGTTTTAGAGATACGGCCGAATTAATCCAATATGTCCTGAAGATCAAATTGATCCGGCCGACCGATCAGGATCAGAATCGGCCGATTCCTGGATCGGATCGGCCATTGCGGATCTGATTCTTGGCAGAAGGATCGATCCGGAAAATACCTCCGGCAGAATCGATCGGAATCAGCCGGATCAGTCATAATCGGATCGGCCGAATCGGTCACGAACAAAATTGAATCGTTTTTGTTCATTTTTTGCTATTCCAATCGGATCGACCATGATTCGCCAGAATTGGTCTGAATTGACCGGAATCGGTCCACAATCGGACCGGCACTCGGGATCGGATGGTTTTTTTATTTTATTTTTTTGCTTACCGATTATGGATCGATTTTCTTCCATTTGATTGGTCGGAATTGGTCCGATTGGATCGGATCGATCCCGATTCCGATTCTAATCCCACGATCCTTAATCGTATCCAATGCTAAATTAATTTGTGCCCAACGATCAAAACATCAAAAAACCAACATCCTATGACAATAAATTATGATAAGGATAAACTAACATTTTATATTATCCTACATGAAAAAATTATACAAATTGTGTTTACGTAAAATTAATCAACGAATTTAAGCATCAAATTATACCTACTAGCCGCTGCCAAGAGAGCCGCCCAAGCCCTTCTTTACTGCCAAAACCGAAGCCGCCCCGACCCCTAACTTGCCCCGCCACCGTCAGCCCTAGTTTGCCCCGCCGCCGTCCTCCGTGGCCGACGCCTGAGCTGCCAATCCACCCGCTGAAAATGTCGTAGGCCGCCGCCGCCGAAGGAGCACAAATCCGCCGCCGCCGAAGGAGCACAAATCCGCCGCCGAATGAGCACAAATCCGCCGCCGCCGAAGGAGCACAAATCCGCAGCCGCCGCCGCCGCCGAAGGAGCACCTCGCCGCCGCCGGAGGAGAAGGAGACGCCGCCGCCGGGAGAGAAGGAGACGCCGCCGCGGTAAGAATGGAGGAGGGTAAAAGGTAAAAGGGTCGGGGGGGAACCAGATGGTTAAATCGTTTTACTAAAATCGAGTTTCAGAAACTCGATTTTACTAAGCTGCGTTAACTCCGTGAAAATCGAGTTTGGGAAACTTGATTTTTGCAGAGCACACAAGGTAAGAGGCGCGCGGAGTTCTGTCCCAATGTCGGGTTTCATAAACCCGATTTTAGCAGGGCGCAGAAGGCGCACCGGTGTGAATGAAAATCGGGTTTCATAAACCCGATTTTTAAATCGCTAAAGTATAACCCGATTTTAACTAACAGTCATTAGCCATCGTAATCAAGTAGGGCGCGTATCAGGGCCTAAAATCGAGTTTTCAAAACCCGATTTTGACCAAACTGTGTTAGATTCTCAATTAAAACTTTTACTGTGCTACTTTTAAAATTAAAAAAAAGTGTGCTATTTTAAAAAAAAACTCCGATGTGGTGGCCGGTAGATTCGATCAAGGGGAAAACCTTGGAGGAGGCTTCCCTTCAGATCTCCTGGACCCAAAAGCAAAGGCCATGGGGGCAGATTCATGGTGAGAGATCTGACCTTCGAGAACGCAGTCGGGCCAAACGCGATTGGGAGCTTCGGCCTCGGGGCGAGGCGGAGAAGAGATGTGATCACGGACGCGAGCGGGAGCTTCGGCCGCGGGGCAAGGCAGCCGATAGGAGCTTCACTGGTAGGCGTGCAGGGACGTCAATAGTTACCGATTATCGGACGTGTTCGTTAGTTAACGAATAGTTAATGAATAATTTAAAATTTTCGAATAAGTTATCCACGTTTGTTTACCGATTAATCGTTATCTTAGTGGATGCGGTCATGGATACACCATAAATCGAACCCGAAAATCATTATCTGTGTTCATTAATTAATATATAATACAATAACTCACAATTTATGACATCCAAACATATATATGTCTCATCTAGAAAATCTTATTGTCCTTAATTCACCGGTTCACCCTCTTCTTAAAACCTTAACATTGGACAAACTTTGTCATGACGTCCTCTTCCGCTTCTTGATGGTGCAATCCACGTACACATTTTTGCCACAAATCGACTATCTCATGTTTTATGTTAGACATGTATTATTTTGGATATGTAATTAAGATTTTTTCTATCTCATATTTTGTGTTGCACATCTAATTATTTACTACAAACTAAAAAATTATTGTTACTATATACTTGTAAATTATTTTTTGTATCTCATGTTTTGTGTTAGATATATATTTAAGATTTTTTGTTCATTGCTATAAATAGATATTTTTAATCGTAATATATATTTTTTATGTGTGTCTTTATCGATAAAATTATCTTTACTTCTTTATTTTGCTGGGTTGTATCATACACATGTTATCTCTTTATATATTCAATAACCGTCTGTTATCCGACCGTAAACCATTTTTAAGCAGATAGAACAATGCGATTCGCGGATACACCCGATACCGATAGTTAACGAACAGCAAGTAGATACACCTTTTTCTTATAGGATACGGATACAAATAATACTATTATTCGACCCGTATCCGACCCGTTGACATCTTTATAGGCGTGATCAGAAGATATGTTGGAACCGACATGGCATCCATAGAATAATATCAATTTTAATACAGGTATTTTTAATTTTGATACATCTTTTTAATATTGATACAATTAATTAATAATATTATCAAACAGACCATAAGATTTTATGTTTTACGAAAAAGATTAAAGATGAAAAATAAGTTTAAGAATTGTGTTAGAATTATGAGGATAATTCTGTAGTGACTATTTGAGACTTGATATTGTATTTATATATCCTGGGTTCTTCTACCTCAACATCATAGTTTTGAAGTTTGTAAGATGATATCAGAGTGAGCACTTATTGACCTTTAATACTTGATTATGTTGCCTCTTATTTTTACTGTCTACTTTGACAGTGAGAGAGAGTGTTAGAATTATAAAGATAGTTTTATATTAACTATTTGAGACTTGATATTGTGCTTATATATCCACCAATCTTGGATGAGAACAGAGGTCAAAGTTCCAGCGATGTGGTGTAAGTAGGGGTGTCAATGGGCCGGGCCCGGCCCGGCCCGAGGTCGGCCCGCTTAGGGCCCGGTCCAAAATATATTGGCCCGGCCCAACCCGGCCCGCACTACATTGTTGGACCGGCCCGACCCGGCCCGCAAAAATTATTGACTTGGCTCGACCCGGCCCGGCCCGGCCCAACTATATGTTTTATAAATAAATATTTATTAAATTTAATAAATTTAATTATTTAAGATAACATTATAAAATTAATAATAATTTAATTAAAATATATTTTTAATAAGTAAAAATGATGTTTTTGACATTAAAAAATAAAAGTTATTTGGCCCGTTTTAGTCCGTGTCGGCCCCCTTCGGCCCGTATGTCGGCCCAACTAAAGTCCGTTGGCCAAATTCTTTGGCCCGTCAAATGGCCCGCAGCCGGCCCGGCCCGCGAACCCGTGAGCCGGCCCGGCCCATTGCCACCCCTAGGTGTAAGATTATAACAAAATGCCATGCTCAGAGGAACCCATCTAAACTGTTCATTGGTTAGGGCTATCATTTTGGCCCTAACCAAGATCCTAATTTAATTATTTGGTGGGGGCAAATATCTGCACGTAAATCGAACTATTCATTAGTTTGGAGATCTTCCAAACCAAGCCAAAACAGATCAGACGGACTAAACTGGTTAAGATAAAAATTATAAAAATTATAATATTAATAATAAAAATTGTATTGATATATTTATACTACAATAAAATTTATTTTAATAGTTTATACCTAAAATAAGTATACATGTAAATATTTAATTAATTTTGATCTCGAACCGAATAAAATTGAATTGAATCCGTTCGATTTATTCTCCTTTATTTGGTTCGATTTGATTTAATTTAATCCGGAAAAAAATGATCCCATATTGAACCAAACCCAACAGTGCACGTCCCCATAAATGATGAGCGTGGGCTGATTTATAAAGTCCAATAATCTAATAAACAGCATGATATCATATATTAATATTTATCATGATATGATTTTAAAATTTTATATTTCAATATTTTTAATCTATAAAAATCAGATAGTACATATAATTTACATTATCTAACGCCTCGTTTGAATTCAAATTTGAAACAAAACAAACTGTTGACAATCACCGGCTCTCCTCCTAGCACACCCTAAACCCTAAACCCTAAACAATAATATAAAAAATATAATATTTTAAAAGATGCCAAGATGTCCCAACAAGAAAGCAAATTTATCATCTAACATATTCCTGATTTACTTGTGTTTTGACCTACAATAACGGTCCTGACTTTGCTGAAGAATTTCGGAGGGCAATCAAAGTGATTAAAGTAAATTAACAGCAAAAATAAATAAATCTTAAAGTCCGAGAATTATTTCAGAAATATGACATCTCATCCATTAATAAAAAAATCTTTTAGATGCATATTCGTTGTGGGAATAACAAGTGATGTAGTCTGAGACTCTGAATCTCAGCTGTCAATAGAAAGAGGTATATATATACATCAACAGCTGTATCATGTGCACACTTAACTCAAACGAACTGGCTTACAAATATATAAAAGGGTTCATAAAATACAACGGGAAATATTAAAATATATTCAGTAAATATTAAAAATGTAAAGAATATTAGTAAAATATATAAACTTAATAGAAATATTGTTGAATTTCTTAATAGTCATAAATAAATAAATAAATGCATCTTTTTTGTTAAATGTAATTTAAAAACAATGTTTACTGTCTAGTTCGAATCACTTCAGTTCTCAGATGGACGGAATAATCTCGGTCTCTGTTTAGAAACAGTCACAACTCCCTAACGGTTTAGAGAATCGTTATTCAAAAGGGCTGAATCGTTACTGTCGGTAACGAGTTATATCAAGTTCGGTAGTAAATTAGGAAGATGTTGGTAACGCTTTAACCTTTCAATAGTGAGTTAGTATGACGTAAGTAACGATTCAACTCTTTTTGGTAGCCGTTGGTAACGTTTCACTAACATGCTAACTCGCTACCGAAAAAAATTGAATTGTTACGAATGCCTTACTAAGTCGATATCAACCAAATTGAGCTGTTACCAACGTCTTATTAATTCGTTATTGAACTTAATATAGTTCATTGCGAATAATAACAATTCAACCTTTTTTAATAACAATCGACTGATTGTTATTAAATCGTCACTTAAATGACCTGAGAGTTATTGTGATTATTTCTGATCAAGAATTGAGACTGTTGCTTGCACCGGAGAGTGAGGTGATCCGTATCCTCCCTAGCAATCCACTAAATCGATCTCCACGGTAGATACGAACAAGCGAACGATGGAGTAGAGAAAATTGGGGAGAAAGATAAAAGAGCGTTGGAGCGAACACCATGCATCTCATCGATTTGATCATGGTGTTCATCGGGTAAATCGAATAAATAGTCAAGATTCTCAAGAATCAAGATAGATCGTCGGATGTTGCTGAATTTACCGATGATGCGAAGGCGGAGCGGCGGCTGCGGCGCCGGCGGGCGAAAAGCCGCCCCCAGTAACTCCACGCCCCGGCCCACAGCTGGGCGGGAGGCGGTGGCGGGGGGCGGCGGGAGGGAGGCGGAGGAGGTCGGCGGCGGCGGAGCTGTAGCCGGAGAAGACGTCGCACCAGACGTCGGCGAATGCCCGGACGATGAGAGCGTGGTGGGCGGGGGAGTTGAGGGCGAGGAAGAGGCGGAGCAGCTCCCGGAGCTCCTCGCCGGTCAGGATCTCCTTCTCCACGATCATCTGCAACATGGAGCGCCGGAAGTCCCCCAGCGGGTCCTCGGTCCGCTTGACCACGGCCACGCTCTCCTCCACCTTATAAGGCAGCCGCGGCCTCCCGCCGGCGGCTCTCCCCTCGCTCTGGCTCCGGCGGTGGCGGCTCCGGCGACTGCGGTGCCGCTCTCCCAGCCGGCTACTCGCACCACCAGACTCATCGGCATCTGAAGCCACCAAGCCGGAGCGTACACAGCATCCGCCGTCGCCGGCGATGTGCCGCTCCCGCTCGCTCCGCTGGCGCAACAGGGCGGGGAAGCTCGGCGGGCTCTTGTCCGCTGCCAGCTCCGCACCGTCTTCGCCGTCGTCGACGTCATCGTCGCGGGCAGATGCGTTCTCGATGACGCCGGAGACCGAGTGGCGAGGACCCTTTGGGCCGGAGCGGGAGGCGGCCTCGGCGGGATCGGCGGCTTTCTCCGAGGTGCCGGAGCGCGACTGGGTGACGGAGACAGAGTTGGCGTCCTTGCAGCCGCACCTGAGGGAGAAGAAGGAGCTGGACGGGGGCGGCTTCCCCTTCGGCGCAGCGGAGGCCGCGGCCGCCGGCGTCGCTGCCATCGCCGGAAATGGCGGCGGCCGTGCTGAAGCAGAGCAATTGGGTGGCACTTTAAAATAGGGAAAATAGATTAGCGCCTTTAGCGGTTTCTAGTATAACATATACTTTTAACGGCCTTGTAAAAAGATTATGTTAATATCGATGATATTTTTTAACCAAAACAATACGATTCTCGGACAAAGGCTTGATCGGGGAAACTCTAATCTATCTCGTTCTACAGACATGAAAATGCGTACGTAAGCAAGCGGACAAGGGGGCGACGACAGACATCCAGCTGCAACCTCCACGACCGCAATCATGCACACGCTGGCGTCGGCGACCACGCACTGATCTCCGTGCACCGATGCACGTACGCACGTACTTCCATCTCGAAGGTGGGTGGATGCATTTGAACACTAGCCAAGGGGGTCTTAACGTAATTCTATATTTCAAAAATTTCACTCTATTTTTATAAAAATTGACGAGTTTAGAATTTATTTTTATATTTTATAAATCACCAGAATCCGAATCCTAACATTCTCTGAATCTAAATTGAAATAAGTTAAGTCCGTTTAGGTTTATTTGATTTGGATAAAAATAAGTATATATGTAAAATTAATAGATTAAGATTCGATAAATCGTAAAATATAACATATAAAACGATAAAAATAAAATTTTAAATAAATTATATTAATTTTTAATAATTATACGTAAAATATTAACTCATCTTTAAATAAAATTTAATGTAAAATGCATATTTCAGAAATTATCGAACTCTATTCTAATTTTGATTATGGAATTGAAATCACATCGAAATTAAGATATAATGATTCCAAAATTATCGGAATAAAAATTAGAACAGTACTAAATCCTTTGTCAAAATTAGATTGGGATACATATGATTTTGTAATCAAATTCGACCTTTTCGGAGATCTATCTACGTACGAGCTCAGTCCCAATGGGGGCATTGCGGTAATATATATATATATATATATATATATATTTATACGTGTGTGCTGTGTCTCACACCAAAAACTCAGCTGGTGCTGCAAAACGTGGAGCTGAGATGGGAGGGTTGATCAGCTAATTTTCAATGCTTTTAACTCTTTTGGGCAACCGTGTACTTATCAAACATCTCCATGAACATCAACTTTGAAATTGATAATGATAAAAATCAATAATTAATAAGTGTTTGCCAAAATCGAAAATCTTATTACAAGCGAAGTATGATTTGCAATATAATGGGGTGTTTGGTTGCACGATAACGAAGGTTTTATTTTAATTTTTAAAAAACATAAGAAAACTTGTTAAAAGAGATGTTCGACAATTTTATATTTTTAAAAGTGATTTTCTTCTTAAACAACAAAAAAAGGTCTCACCTCTTTCTTTTTTCTCGTGGTCCCCCACTTTGTTTGATCATGTACGGTAGTTACTCTTTCTTTGTTATCATATCCCTCCAAACATGATGATTTTATGTCTTGAGTTGGTTCATTTTTTATTTTAATATAATTTTTTATCATGAAAATGTAAAAAAAAAAATCATGCAACCAAACACCCCATTAAGCTACACTACTTAAAAGTAGTGAGGTGAAGAATAAAAACAAACAAACGATAACGAATAACTTCTTTCTCAATTGGAGTAGATGGCCCCACGAGATACAGCATATATATCGTACGTAAAAGAGATACGTGTAAATATGTCTCGTTTATATCTAAGTTAGAAGATGCCAGCGACCTAGGAATTCTTCTCTCCGAGCAAGGGGCCAGCTGGGGGTGCCGTGATCTTTTGCCAATAATTAATCATTCGCTGGTAATGAGGACGACGGATCAAGGAGATGGTCTCCGGGTGACAACAACAACACAGAGAGCATGCATATATATATATTGGGGGCGTCTCTTTCCTTACCCCGGCCATCTGCTCGTCGCCACCCTGGACCATCGGGCGGAGGTGGGGAATCCGGATAATGAGAGTAATTAATGGCTCGGAGACTTCGGAGGAGCAGCGAGCGTGAGTCTCCGAGCCATTAACATTCATATCATTTTTACAACTCATGTGTGACACGAAGTCTCCGAACCAGCGCCCGGAAGAGTACGTAAGTTAGGGGCATGGATCCCCTTCTCCAGGCGGAGAGAGAGCTAATATGGCAGCCACGCTCGCCACCCTCACCTGACCTAAAAGCGAAGCCGGGTCGCTGTCACGACCCGGAATTTAAATAACATAAACACAAATTTGCAACGAAAATACACAACGTTGTGACAATGGGATGGAACCCAATACTTAGATTCCATAACTCAAACTTAAATATTTTCATAAGATCAATCAAAACAAGATAATAGAACCATACTGTTAAGTCTCACAACACTCTTGCTCGAAAACAATCAAGATCATCTACCTAAGTAGAGAACACCAAGAATCTCCAAGTCCAAAAGACTCTGATTTCCTAGGGTTCCACCTGATCCTCATCTTCAAGCTCTTAAATCTTCAAACCCTGCTGAAAAATTTAACCCATAACGGGGTGAGTCCGGAAACTCCGTAGGATTTACACATTTTTCTTGCCAATCGGATAACTAACATATAATCAAGCAATGATAGTCAATATATCTAACTTGAGATATAATACAAATGATAATAACATGTCTTCTATATTTATCCATAACCCATAACCAAACCATGATTATCTTTAAGGAAAAAGATTATGTCAATGCCACTCAATTCTAGACCAATGCACACAAAACCATACAAACTAAACAAATATCATCTAAATGACCTCAAGACTTAACTTAACATGACCAAATTAAAACAAGACAAATCTGATTTTTCTAATCATGACAAGGTTTAACATCCATACATGACACACAAGTAACATATTTCATATCCTTTTCAAAACACATAGCCAAAGAGCAAGGAATTGGTCGTCTTGCTTCACATGTACAAATACTTCCACCAGCTCTAATATATATAGCAGTAACATATAATAAGCTAGCCCAAAGTGCACCTAGGCAGTGGTGACACTAAGGGAAAACCGCGGTAATCCGGGATCTATGGGAGGGCCGGATTCATCTAACTTTCCCGCTGCCCACGGGCAATTTACTAACATAGGCTGGTGAAGCCTTCATAGCACGTCATATCAAGAGTTCATAACATAATTTCAAATCATGACATACCTGACCATACCATGCATACATGACATAAACATCTAATTTCATCGCCTTTCATGCAAGACATAACATTCATAACGAACTTGACAAGACATAAGCTAACTTAATTGAACTTATTCTCAATGACAACTCATACTAATCATGACCAAATTGACATAACTAACTATGCATAGCATAGCCCATGATCTGAAACCAAATTAAACATATTTTACCATAAACAAGACAAGACTTGTACTAACCGACTTGGTTGACATATTCTGAATCAAACATACACCAAACCTGACCATATGAACATAATCATATCATGCATGACCTAATACATAATCTGAAACCAAACTAACCAAAATTTACTTGATTTACATACATGAAATGACAAACCGAACTAGATATACTTAATTGCATATACAAGACAATTAACCTAAATCAAACTTGGCATAAACTAAACAAATTAAGTTCTGAGGTAAATCAACCACAATCTGACCTAAACAGGCTCTAAAAGTTATGATTTGATGACCCATGATTTTTCCAAATCTACACATAATTAACTTTCAATTCTTGTTCCAAACTAGCATATAATCACATACATAATTTTCATAAGATCAAATCTGATGGCAAAACTTATACCCAAGCATAATCATGCTAAACATGTTCCATAATATACAAAATACTAATTTCAGGTTTCTGATATCAAAGATTTTGAGAATCTCATTAAGCATAAGTTCAAAGTCAAAATCTAGTCAACTTAAGGTTCATAAACTAAATCATGCATATTTTCTTATCCAAATGAGGTTAAATACATAGACAAGCTTGAGAAACCTACCTGAAATCAGAAAATGTTGAACCGGCGCCGAACCGGGCGGTTTGACCGGCTGGACTGGGCGGTTCGAAGACGCTGGACCGGCGGCTGGACTGGGGTGCTGGGCCAGCTCGACCGGCGGCTCGCAACGTTCGCGGAGGCGACGGCGATCGGAGCTGCAGGGCACGGTGGCGGCGGCGTTCAACAGCAACCAGGGGGGCTGCAGCAGTGAACGGCAATGAGGAGGGGCAGAGGCTGGCAACGGCAAGGGAGACTCGTGGCGGTGTTCCGGCCGAAACAGGGGAGGTCCGGCGAGGCTATCGATGGCGACGGAGGGCAGCAGCGAGGAGAGGGAAGGCCGGCGATGGCAGCAGCGGCGAGGGAGGACCCCCACGGTGGTTCCCGCCAGAACAGGGGAGATACCGACGGTGGGAGGCTGGCATGGCAGTGCACAAGCGGCAAGCGGGTCCACGCCGGAAGGCGGTGGCGGCGCGTGGGTGCGCGCTGCGGCAGGCCGCGAAGGCAGAGGCGGCCGGGCAGCGCTGCAGACGGGGTGGTGCGGAAGGGAGGTTGGCGATGGTGCAGGCCGGCAAGGCGACGGCGGCAGAGGCCGCGGGTGCGCGCTACGTCAACGCGCGGGGGAGGGGGGGGTGGCCGCAGCACCGAGGGGACGACGCAGGGCGGCGGGAGGTGCGGTTGGTGGTTGCGCATAGTGGTGGGTTGCGCGCTCGCACGCGCCAGAAGGTGGCCGACGGTGGGTCGGGCACTCACGGGCTGCTGGGCGATGGGGGCGCACGGCGCTGTGAAGGGCGGCGGCCGCAGACAAGGTTGCATGGGCGGCGGCTAGGAAAGGGGTGGCCGGTGGCGGGTTGCGCAGGCGCTGGCACTGGCGCGGGAAGATGATGGCGATGCGGTGGTGTGAAGGCGTCAACGGCTGGTGTCCATGCAGGAGTGGTAGGCTGGGCTGAGGGCGGCAGAGAGAAGAAGAGATGGAGGGGTGACTTGAGGCGGTGCTTCAGGCGGCGACTCCTCCCGGAACAGGGGAGGCGACGACGAGGAAGAAAAAGGGAGGGCGGCGACCAGCGGCTGGAAAAGAGAGAGAGAGAGAGAGAGAAGGGGGTTCAGATAAAAATTAATAAATTTAAAATTTATTTTTGTACCTTATTATTTATCAAAATCAGAATCAGATATTTTTCGATGACCTATCGAAATCGAAACGGAAAACAGTTCGTCCCAATTCCGTTTATCCCATCTCCATAAGAAATAAGTATATATAATTAAAATTAATAAAATTAATAAATCATAAATCATAAAATATGATATGTAAATTAATAAAATGATAGAAATAAAATTCGGCTGGAAGAGAGAGAGAGAGAGAGAGAGAGAAGGGGGTTCCGATAAAAATTAATAAATTTAAAATTTATTTTTGTACCTTATTATTTATCAAAATCAGAATCAGATATTTCGATGACCTATTGAAATCGAAACGGAAAATAGTTCGTCCCATTTCCGTTTATCCCATTTCCGTAATATATATTTCAAAAACTAACGGTTTAGATTTCGATTGCGACAATGGAATCGAAATCATATCAAGATCGGAACATAGTAATTTCAAAATTATCAGAATATTCAGAATCGGATTCCGATAGTTTCGTTACCGAATCCAACTCGTTTACAAAGGTAGCTGCCGGAGGAGCTTCCTCCTCCACCACCCGGAAGAGGTGATTCACGCTCGTAGGATAGAGAAAGAGGAAAGTTGGAAACTCTCAAAACAGGATGCTAGGGTCATAAGTGGTTTAGATGGTTATAGATGCCCATGGTGTTTGTGACAGGGCCATGGAATCGGTGTCCAGTAGGTCTGAGCTGCCGTTAGTTCAGATTGGGGGGGGGGGGGCGGAGAAAATTAAGAAATAGATCTCAAAAGTGATTTATTAATTTATAATTTAAACGTTAATTTTTTCCTTGTCTTCTGATAGTTATATGTATTATCATACATATAACTTGGAATGATAAATTAAATCAATATTAACTATAGAAATAGTGCATTTAACATTCATATCATTTTTACAACTCATGTGTGACACGAATTTTTAGATAAGAATTAATGATTCACAAGTATTCAAATGAATGAAAATACCAAAAGTGATTTACGAATTGGCAATCAAATGTTGAATTACGGAAAATGGTTTATCCTGTTTACAATTTTGTTAAAAATGTTACTTCATGTAAAATATTTTACATTGATTTTATTTTCACATAGATCTAAAACAAACCCTGAGGACTTTATAGACAATGGCGGCCAAACAAAACATTCTCTGCACTTCATATGCTCACAGCCGCTTATGGGGTGTTTGGTTGCATGATAATTTTTTGTACACTTTCATGATAAAAAATTATATTAAAACAAAAAGTGAACCAACTCATGACATAAAATTATTATGTTTGGAGAGATGTGATAACAAGAAAGAGTTACTATCATTCATGACCAAACAAAGTGGGGACCACAAGAAAAAAGAAAAAGGTTAGACCCTCTTTTTTTGTTTAAGAAGAAAATCATTCTCAAAACATAAAATTGTCAAAATTGTCAAACACATCTTTTAACAAGTTTTTTTACAATTTTTAAAAATTAAAATAAAACCCATATTATCATGCAACCAAACATCCCCATTAGCATTTATTTTATCACTACGTACTTTGCAGTTTTCCCGGTTTGAGAACCAGCCCCGTATTAAGTAGGAGACATATATAAGACCCATTCTATACACGCACACACACACAAAACAAGTGCAAGCTTCGCCTTTGGTTAATGATATAAGACCGATGCTATATATGCGAGACAACGTGGTCAATAGCATTAATGGAATTAACTGAATGCCTAGGAAGGCTAGGATGGGGGGAGGAGGAGCAAGAGGAAAGCAGCTATAGGTGCCAAGATTAGAAGTCGAAGGTTTTCGGATGAACACTGCTAGGTAAGTAACTAATTTGGATAATCCTCAAGTGAGGATAAAGATTTTATCCTTGAACTGGATAAGCATAGGAACTATTCGTGTCAATTCAAACTCTGGATATAGGGATTAAGAGAGTCCTAGTTGGTGGCTCATTCATTATGTTGAATGTCAAGGGAGTTACCAAGGAAGAGGTGGTAAGTTTGCAATTTTAGTGGAGTTTGACTTTTCTGAAAATCACGTTTCGTAGTGTGTGCATATGCTCTTTGGTGATTGATCCATGCTTCCACAAATTCACACATTTGGTATCATAACACCGAGTTTGATCAATGGAGTCAAAGATGACTTGGTGAAGATGTCGATGAGGATGTGGGGTGGTGTTTCTACACCGACATGACCTTACAACAATTTTTGTTGCATATGGAGCACTAACAACAATGCTCGGGGTGAAGACCAAGGCAGATCCGACATTGGTGCTATGGGACATTCAACAAGGGACCAAGACATAGGAGCTCGATTAGTGCGTAATGATGTCAGAGGCCGACAAAGATTCTGGCAGAGTGTTGGCAGTAGCATCTTCCCAACAAATTGTAGTGGCTACATGTGAGAAGGCTACAACAAGGACCACCATGAGAAAGAGGTGCAATGTTGTGTGCGCAGGAAGGAGGTGGCGGCTTCTTCCTGCACCTCTTCTCTTGTGCGTGAAAGAGGGCCAATGGCAGCTCAGGCAAGGTTGCAGTGTTCTCAGTGTTGAAGAAACTGTGGAGTAGCACCCACCAGTCCTTGTGTGCGTATCTTGCTCCATAGATGATCGAATGCTGGGTTTCCGTAACATTTTTTGAGAAATTGAACTCTACTAACATCATTTTTGCAACCCAGTAATCCCTTCGTAGGAAGGATGCTTCTTCATGGAACCCTTCTACGGTTATAGAGATTTCACCATACGGTAGCAATGCATAAAGAATATTCTTATGTGAGAAAGACTAATTAATGCTCTTCGCAAAAAGACAGATGTACTGATGAAGAAGATGGTGGAAAGCGTGAGTTGAATTGTGGGCATTGGCGATGATTGGCTTGGAAGACCAGACAGATGTCTAGGAGAAGCTAGAGAGTAGGAACATGTCCAAGTTGCTAACAAAACCAGCTGTTAGCCAAGAAACAATTATATGGCTTGAAGATGATCAATGGAATGAGGATAGAAGCACATCTCAACGACATCAACATGATCCTGAAGATGTGCTATCCCCTGTGAGGAAATCAAATAAGAGGATCGAACGTTTCTCTTGTTGTCACCATTACTTATGTCATATGATCATATCGTAATGACCATGCTATATAAAACTGACACTGTTAGGTTGGATGACGCCATAGCTTCATTGCTTTTGAATGAGTCATGTTCGAAGAGCAACGAAGCGGGAACGTCAGGTGAGGGTTAGGCTTTGACTACAGGTGGAGGTCATAGAACAATGGAGAATCACGGCAACAGAGACTAGATAGCAAAGGACATTCCTTGATGAGGGCTCACTGGTGCTACCACTGTGAAGAGGAAAAACACTTCAAGAGATTGCTGATAGTGTAAGAAGAATGAACAGTTGCAAGAGGTAAAGAAGGAGAAGGCAAAAGCAACAACAACAGAGGATATATAGCGAGGAAGACGTGGATGACATCCTTTGTATGATGTCCGTAGGAGAGGGAGATTTAGGCTACATCTTAGATTATGATTGCTCATTTCATGTATTCTTGTACAGGATGATGCTTGACCGGTATCAAGCATGTGATGGAAACATGGTATGATTGGCAAATGAAGCACACTATTCGGCTGTTGGTATCGGATCCATGAGGATACGCATGTTCGATGGGAAGGTGTGAACACTCATATATGTCCAACATGTGCTAGATTTGAAGAAAATCACTAAGAGTCGTGTGTTTGAGAGGTTACTGATGCACTCTTAAAAGTGGAACTCTCAGAGTATACAGAGGAGCACAGATTGTGTCAAAGGGTTGCTAACGAAAGGTTTCTACAAGATTATAAGGAGAGTTTATACTGATGTAGATACAATACCCCTAGTGAGTAGTACGGTTCAGCAAAAGATGATAAATGCTGAATATGGAGCATAGAGGAAGCGTGTGATGTTTGTTTATAGTTGTGATGGTACATAGTTGATATCTCTCGCGGAAGGGGCCATGTGTCGGGGCATGTAGCAAAGTTACGTTGTGTTTAGTTGAGGTGTAAGCCATGTTGGTGGAGCTGGCAAATAGACAAACACTTATGAAGTCAACCCAATGTGAAGAATGTTACATAAGTAACTGATTAAGTTAATCCTTAACTGAAGATAAGTATCTAGTTGGTTGAATTGGATAAGCATCAAACTATTTGAGTTGATCTAGACTCTTGATAGAGACTAAAAAAGTCATAATCAGAGTGGGTTTCTAAGGGTTGTTCTCTCTATAAATAGTTCAGGTTGGTAACTCATTTTGGTTGTCAGATGTGGAGTGAACCAACGGCGTATAGGTTGTACATTTGCCGTTTTAGTTGAATTTGACTTATTTGAAACTCTCGTATCGTGGTATGTGTCTACAATAAGGTGATTGATCCATGCTTATGCAAATTCTCATGTAACCCAATTGAAATCGCTAACAAGCACAACATGAAATTCCCAGGAAAAAATCACCAAACTTAATTTTCGATGGCTATACGAAACGATCCATTATAAATGAGATTCAATGTGCAATATATATATATATATATAACAATGTCTAAAGAACTCCATTGCCATCTTTGTGTGTTATGTTGTGACACATACGTAAGTACACTCTTACAAACACCAGAATTGCTAAATTGAGGTTGCAGAAACCAAAATCGAGAAAATGAACTTTTTACGAGCTATGCCCTCTCTAACTATATATCAAGATGGAGATTAAGAGAATCAGATCACCGTCTTGCTCTTGGCCATCTAACAAACTCTAAAATCATGACGTTAAAGCTGAAAGACTCATGATTAATAAATATGTGTGAACCTTTTACAAATCATCAACGTGGAACAATATATATGCTCTATACGAACATAAGCAATATCCGATGTTTTGGTCATAGTGCGCTGACAAATCTTAGATATGGGCAACTGCAAAGCTCATGGCTTCAATGAGATACACGGACGAAGAAGGGGCACGATGGAAATGTTAAATTCCATTAATTATCAATCATCAGGATGTGATTGCAGCTGGGATCCGATCGAGCATATGTCTATGATCTGCCTTTTAGTTTTGGACCAAATCAGTGTACGTACACGATCAATCAGACAATCTATGAAACTAATATCGGTTCCTGTTATTCAATATTAATTCTAAAGCATGATGCAAATGCATGGGTGATCGCTGCTACGTACATACACGGTCGCCGTCTCGTCTCCCTGCTAGAAGAACTCAAGCAAGGGGTACCGATCAGATTGGAGTTTCCCAGCAAGACACCCTTGTTTCTTATTGTTGTGGAACCCAATACACAGAGCTAGCTAGCTAGGGGAGGAGGTACGGTGCGGAACGCCGGCGGGCGGGCGGCGCCGCCTGATCCTCCGAGGCAGCAGCACAAGTTCTGGCCATTGCAGCAGCCGGGGAAGTGCACGGCGGGGAAGCGCGCCGCGCATACCTGCGCGCAGTTCACTCGGCTGCAGGATCCCATCGACATGCACAGCGTATTCGGAGGGCACCGAGGCTGCCCCTGAGCTTCACCTGTGTCGCACGCCCACGTACGTGTACACAAAATATTTATATATATATGACAACAACTCTCTGAAGTTGAACCATGATCTGATTCCCTTCTAGAAGCTCAGAAATAACTAGAACAACAAATGTGACTCATCCGGCTCGATCTTCAGTTGTTGAATCTCCCCAGTCCACACACTGATCGAGCGTCTCTTTTTGATGATGATCGAGCATATTATATGTACACATGATTATATGCAAAAAGAGATTGGGGTTTCCGGTACGTTCCTCCTACCTGGGAACGAAAGCAGGGTGAGAAGAGCGACGATCAGGAAGGTGAGAAGAGCGATGACTTTCCCGGCCGCCATGGCCTGATCCTGAGAGCTGCCCGCTGCTTTCCACTCGACTCCGCGCCCTGCGAGTCGCAGCGCGGCTGAATACTTAAATAGCATCCGAAGAGATGTTGTGTGCTTGTTCGGTAGAGAGCAAGTTAATTAATTTCTTTCTTGAATAATTAATTATGTGCCATTTCAAAATTTCTTTCTTAATTTCAAAATTTTGTATAAAAGTAGTGCCAGCTCGTTATTTGGAACAAGAAATGAATTTTTTTATTTGTCGGAACTTTAGAAAGGTGTTGTGGTAAGTAGTATAATTTAATACAACAATAAAGTCTACTATTACGTACTAATGTATCCAACGTAGTTTAAACTTTATGAATCTAGAATTAAATGATATATAAAAATACATTTTATAAGATGAGCACGTCCCGTCAAAATGTTGAGTCCGCATCACTTAATTTTTCGGTGGAATTAAGAAACAGTCTCAATTCCCAATCAAAAGGAGCTACGTACCAATCCCATGTCGCTCAAGTGACAATTAATTAAGTGAATTTTCATTACCTAAAAGGCTGAACCGTCGGTAATCAGTTGCACTGAGTAGCGAGTTAGTAAAAACGATTAACAATGGTTTAGCAAGTTATAGTTTGAGAGTAGCTGTAAGTGTTAGTTAACCGATATTCAATACTAATTCGTTAATAAAAATAGTACAACTCGTTTCAGCGCAGCAGTTCACATTTTTTTTCCTGTCTGGTCGTTTCCACACCCGCCGTTCGCTTCAGCCTTCGAGCAAGCAGGCTCTTCGACGCTTATGTTATGGCCCTCCGGAGTTGCTTCGCATCTTCTCTCTTGTGGTGCCGATCGAGGTGCCCCGGTGCTTGCCCAGGGGCGTAATTAAGAGCGGCGCCGGGGGGGAGTCTTTGGCGTGTACTCTGGAGTCCGGACCTGTTCCTCGATGCTCAGGTGAGCGTTGCGTTGCATTGATCCTTCAGGCTGGTGTTCTTCCTCCTCCTCTTCTTTCTTTTCCCTCCTGCGTGCCTGACCGCGGATTCTTCGGACGATCGAGATTCTTCTCTCCAATGTCCGATGTGTGTATATTTGTTCTTGGAACACGGATCATCATCTCAGTTCTTGGGTGAAGACAGTACCCTCAATTTTCAATAAAAATAGACTATGATCCTAGATTACTTAAGTGGTGAATCGTTATCCAAAAGAGTTGAACTGTTACCGACGTCTTACTAACTCACTACCCATCGGTAACGAGTTGTAGTAGCTCGATAGCGAGTTTGTAAGGTGTCGGTAACGGTTCAGTAATGATTCACTGACTTGTTAATCGCTACCGACGGGGGTTGAATCGCTACCGACGCATTGCAACTCACTATCTATCGCTTAAGTGACTGTATCGTGACTTTTTTTTTCATTAGGGACTGAGAGTACTCTCTCTACCTGAGAACTGAGGTGATCCACTCTCTTGTTCTCGTGGTTCGAATTGTAAACATAGGAACGATATTCGGTATCTCTTCTACTTATTAGCTAGTAGCTTTCGTTACGTCTAACTACAAGATAAAAAAATGAGGTTAGTCTCTCTCTCTCTCTCTCTCTCTCTCTAAGAAGAAAATCACTTTAAAAATATAAAATTGTCAAGATTGCCAAACACCTCTTTTAACAAGTTTTATTTCAAAAATATAAAACTTTATCAAAAACTCAAATTATCATACAACCAAACACCCTGTTAACCATAAAATATAAGATCGACAACAATTTAAATTAAAATTTATTTTCCATGAATAGGAATAAAATTTGTGATCAGAAAAAGAGAGAATATAATGAAATAATAGTACTTATAGGTAGCTAAAATGGATTAGAAGATACCATAAATTGTGACAACTGTGAAAAACATATAGAAGAAATACTAATTATCTTGATAAGATTGTGCCAAAAAAATTGTATGCCTATTTAACATATTTTAACTAGTTTTGGTTAAAACATGGACGGTAGAGCCATTCCACCACCATGGGTGTAAACCAATTCCTTTTTTTTTTTTTGAAATTCTGACTTGATTCAGAAAAACAAACTAATAGATTTGTAACTTATTTTTGTATCCTATAAATTATAAACATTGAAAAAGAATATTTTAATACCTTTTCATAATCAAAATTAGAATCACTTGATTCTATTTTTGTTTATCCAACTCCAATAAGAAATATGTATACGTAAGTAAAATTAATTTAAAATAATTATAAAATATAATATATAAGTTCGTAAAAATAAAATTGTGAAGAAATTATAGTATGTAAATTATTAACTTATTTATAAATAAAAATTAGTACATAATATGTATTTAAAAATATTTGTAGTTGGTTCCAATTTAGATACCAAAATCAAAATATAATAATTCTAAAATTATCGGATTAGCATCAAAACATCCTAACTCTTGTCAACATAGAAGTCAGCTATGCGGAGTGGAATCTGACCATGTCACCTCTTTAAGCACCACTTCAACATATGACTTTATCATATAATTAAATATGCCGATTTAAATACCTTTTAGATTGTGAACATAATTAAATATTATGCAACGTTATATTTTATGTAAATCAACATCAAATGTGCTTAATTTAGAGTAAATTAACTGCCACTCCATTTAACAAAATAACTTTTCACCATTAGTCCGTTGACCAAATATGGATGATCAACGGTCCAACGACTCATAGATCTCTAACACCTGGTCCATTTCGTCCATTTTAGCATTAAAAAAAAGCTCAATAATCCCATTACTGCCCTTACAAAGTCATTCTGCTTCCCCACTTAAACTCTTGACCTGACGTTAGATTAAGAGAACTTCGGACTTATTTATTTAAATGTTTAGAGAAAATTTATTATATCAGACTCAAATCAAGACTTCTAGGTAATATATTACACTACAGGAAACAAGTACACTACGACGGCTTTCCGTCATCGTCAATAATCCAAAAGCTATCACCAAAACGTAATGATGACAACTTCTTAAGCCGTCGCAAACTGTCACAAATAAACTCGTCGTCAACAATAATTGCGAATGTCAGCTGTCGCCAATAATGGTTATTGGCGGCAACTAAAGGCCATCACCAATAAATTAATAGGGACGGCAAAAATAGTCGTCAAAATTTTATTAGCGACGGCACGCCGTCGCACGTAAATGCCAACTATTAGTGACGGCTGGAAACCATCGCAAAACCATCAATTGCACCGCCGGATGAAGTTTTTGGGGTGCAAATTTTTAGTTTTGCGACGGCTAGAAGGAGCCATCGTCAATAACTTACAATTTTTAAAAAAAGTTTTACGCACCAAATTTATTAAAATCCACGTAGGAACACATTCATACGTGAATATATAATCTTTTCTTGTACTACATCCATACATATAAATCGACAATTACAAATCAACACATTGAAATAAAATACTCCCGAATTTAATACATTCATGTTCATTCATCCATAAACAATCACACATTTATGTTAATTATATATACTTCATAGCTAAAAAATATTATTACTTTTAGGACAAAAAATCATTACGTTTGAGTTATTAATCTAATATAAATTATTACTTTTTAATCAATTTTTTATGTCACGTTGATTATATATGATTTATCACCACAAACTATTATTAAATTTAGAGAAAAATGTTACCTACATTTAGTTTGTATCAAGATTTAAATCCAACATAAATTATTAAATATTAATCTACCTATCAATCAAGTGAATACATAAATAAAATATAAATCTTATTAGTATTTATATATATTTTAAAGATTTCGCACAGCATGTGCGTGCTCAGAGGCGTCTGTAGTCTTCGCGGACACCCGCCGTCTTCTCTTCTCCCCGTCGACTCTCTGCTCCTCCTTCGCCGCCTCAAACACGATCAGACAGCAGCGAGAGCGAGGTAGACAGAGAGACAAGCTGCAGCAGCTCAACTCCCAGCTGTGACCGCTCGGAACCCTCATGGAGTTCCCCGAGAAGGTTTCTCTCTCTCTCTCTCTCTCTCGTGGTTGAGAGCATCAGCTCTCGTTAGATCGATGGATAGATCATGCTCGGTCCTGTTGCAGAAAATGGTGCTTAGGCTGGACTTGCACGACGACAAGGGCAAGAAGAAGGCCATGAAGACCGTATCCAGACTTCTTGGTACGTACGTAGGTCCACCCCCCGGTCATGAATTAATTATATATCGTCCCCCCCTCTCCATCGATCTCTTTTTTCTTCTCCTCGTTGCGGCAGGTTAATAATATATATGATATCAAGTTAATCTATTAAGCAGCTAGCTAGCGATCGACGGAGAATTAATAATTAACAAAGGTGCGTACGTACATATAGCTAGCTATATGTGTATACCGCCTGATTAATTGCATCTCTCTCCAGGGATCGACTCCATCGCCATGGACATGAACAACAAGAAGATGACGGTGGTCGGGGTGGCCGACCCCGTCGTCGTCGTCACCAGGCTGCGCAAGTCCTGGCGCACGGAGATCATATCCATCGGCCCCGCCAAGGAGCGGCCGCCCAAGAAGGAGGAGGAGGAGGCAACGGCGAAGAAGAAGAAAGCGGAACCCAGGAAGCTTAAGATGAAGGAGGAACCCAAGAAGCAGATCAAGGAGGAGCCTAAGAAGGAGGCGCCGCCGGCGACGGAGGAGTACTACCCCGCCGGCGAGCAGTTGGCGGCGGCGGCGGCGGAGCTCGTCGGCGGGATGTACAGAGCCTACAACCCCGGCATCATCACCACCCACTGCGTCGTCCACGGCGCCGACGACATCGACGACGACCCGAACGTGTGCATCATGTGCTAGATTTCTCATCAGCTCTGCGCGAAGATAAGATATTGAGATCTTCCATCTGAAGGGGAGCGGACGAATGTATGAAATTACCTCTTCATTAGTTAGATATTGCTGAATTCTCACCTGTCTCGAGAGATGTGGGGCGTTTATTTTTTTTTTGTAATTTTGAGAGCAGTCTATTTAATTAATTAATCGGGTTGCATTTCTGTTCCTGCCTCATTTTCGTGCACACATTTCGCTGGTGGAGCAGAGTGTCGATATATATATATATATACTACAAGTGTAATTAATTAATCGGTAAAGCATGCACTAGTTAGGGTTTTTGAAATGGAGCCTCAAAGGACGGAGACGGCGACGTACGTTGATCTGGTCGTAATCGTAGCTTGAATGGACCGTGGTGGTTAGGTCGTCTTCGTGTTGGGGGCGGGGGAGGAGATCGAACGAGAGAGCAGCACAGTACTGGAAGGACCGATGGAAACGTACCACACGTGTGCCCCGATCTGATCGAGGAGCCGACGGCCCCGTCTGAAAGTCGGAGCGAATTACCACCAGCCAGCCAGCCAGCCAGCCAGTCAGCGAACGATCGAGCTGGCTTGGCCTCTCCGACCATCCATTCTCGGAAGGAAGAGTACTGCCTACCTGCTCGCCGCCGAGACAGGGCTGCCGGAACTCCGCCCTTGCGCCGCCGGACATGCATATTGATGTCAGGAAAATGCTGGAACCGTCGGGTGCAAGCCAAGGAACGCCCGGTGGTTGGGGCCGGGTCGCAGCTGGGTAACGCAACGACACTTATGCGCCCGTTGTTTTTCTAGGTAACGAACAAAACTCCACCCAAGTTATTCGTGAAGAAGTACACAGATAAAAATCGCCCTAGCACTTTATATTTATTAAATCCTCCAGATTCATCGTAACTTTATTCACAAGTGACCAATATGGACTATCATGTTAAAACGAATTCCACACAATTATAGAAGCACATTATTAATTAGCTAACTTTTGATCTCAACGGGAGCTGGATTCTGTTATTGTCACGGTCTAATATTCAAAGGGCCAAGAGACCACGAAACAAAAGATTGTCTATTATAAATGGATCATGATACAAGCAGAATGCAAAAGATAAAAAGTATTTGTAAAGAACAAGATCGTATTTGTTCCATTTGTGTCCGTAGAAATAAATAGTATGTATTCTTCAACTTCTTGTCCACTACTTTTTGAAATTCATGTTCTTCTTACTGTTGTTAAATTCTAATTGCATATTACAATTGATTGCCATTTAATATTCATTTATAGGGATGGAGTTAGGGCCACCTGACGCTTCACTTTTGTATTGATAGACTCTCCATCACTCGACGAATCCCAAGGTAACAAAATATGACGATCAAATATTTTGTTTATTTGTCATAAATGCTATTAAGGTAAAAAAAAATTTATACATGATGGTACTATTTTGTTATTAGTTAGTCACTTGACTAGTAGAGAATCCATTAGTTAGGGAGTACCTAAAGAGGGCTAGGTTTTTGTATCTCTATTGGCAGGTTCCTTTGTACCAGCAATTGATCACCAATCTGGCCAGGTGCTACGTCTCGAGACATCTATCTTTCACTTTCCTTGGGGTGATACGACAGTTTCTTTGTAGGATGTCTCCATGATCATGAGATTACGGGTAGATGAACCCCCTATCATTACTCCCTATATGGGTTTCATCCCATGAGTTCCATAAATGAAATGATGTGTGTTATCATTTTTTGGGTATTCATCCACCTTTGTAGGCTATGTGCCCTAGCCAGTCAACTCTAAAATTAGTATGGTTGGTACAGACTTTTGGGAATTTGGCGGGCAACCTACCAGTGGCGGATAATGAGGAGAACCAGATGGTATATCTTTACCACAAAAGGGCACTCATCTTGATACTCATTGGAGTTCTTTTGATGCTAGATGCTTCTGATAATGAGGTCTACATGTAGTATTTACTGTTTATGAAGGACATGGACTCTTTTGAAAGATTGTCATGGGGTAGTGTGATATTCAACTTTCTATACTGTCAATTATGTGTGACTATGTCTTCTGAATGTAACTGGATTGATGGATGTTTTCATCTCTTATAAGTACATATGTTTACAACTTGGTTATTTCATTTCATTATGTGTCCCTCTCAAGTTACTAATATTCAATGTCGTTGGTAGCATTGGTCTTAGGAGCATATCATGTTGGCCAACCTTGCAATGCACTATCAGTTAAGAATTTGGAAAGACCCAAACCGGTTGGGTGCAGGTAAATACTTTGATCATATTGTTCAATTGAATGTATTAATTGTTCTAATATGCTTCACTTGTACATATGGAATATGATTAATCAATGACCACAACACTCATTTATACTATTTTTTATCACGGTGAATTGGATATGGAAGAGGTTATCTAGGTAAAATATATTACATTACTTTTTCTCATATATCTTCTTAAAAATGTAAAAAAGATTTTTAAACCACTCAATCTTATCCACCATCACTCAACCAATACCCCGTAAGCCCTCCCCAAGCTCTTAAACCACTTATAAACACCTCTCCAAAAGTCCTAAGGACCATAGTTTTCTTCTTCATAAATATGATTTTTCTCTAATTCTAACGGGCTCCATAATTCATACTTCTTTTTTCCGGGGCCAATTCTCCACTCCCATAGCTTCTTTGGTGTCAATACTACTTCAAGGAGCAATGTTGGCACTCTGGAGATCAACTAGTAACTCAGGGCAAGCAAGGACTAAGGGTCAAGAGTCTACCAGAGTAGACCCAGGCACCCCATCAAGTAGGTGCTACCCGTGACACCCCACCAATAAATCATCTGTAGACAAACTCTTTTTTGTGCCTTTCTAGGGTTTTTGAATTCCTTTTTCTGATCCCCACTACTCTTCTTAATTCCAGCTTGTAATTTGATGTTGTTTAGTATATATCAGGGCATCTAGTTACATCCTCATGTATCTTTAAATCATCTAAAATAGGAGTTGGGATCTAGTCACAATCTGATCGATTTTTAACCTTTTGTCTGTTTTATGTTTAATTTGAGCATGTTAATATACTACAATCAGTCCTAATTTACTTTCACTTGTTTTCTCATGGACATTTTAGGATACTTCGGTCGAGGTGAAGCTATACACACTATCAGCCGAACCAAGACAAAAAGAACTTCTCAAGCTCTCTTCTTCCGGCCGGCCGAAAGAAGGAAAGTCAGAATCCACAAACACATCTCCACGTTCAAACGGTACATTGGTCATTTCATTTCATTTTATTTATTCTCTTTTATTTAAGAGCCCACGACTCCTGGAAACCACAACCCTAAAGATCATCCACCGAGGAGACTCATCTAGAGGAGGATAAAAGAAGAAAGGCAGAACCAAAACTAACATGGTTCATTTCGATGACCCATAGCGGATTGTTGTAGTGTGAAGCTATAGTGTGAAATATAGTGTGAAATATACACAAGACCCATTGGTAGTGATTTTGTTGGGTAATTTTGGAATAATTACCAAAGAGGTGACGATGAATTCAAAGCCTCTTCGTAAGAGTAAACGAACTCAAAAGAAGCAGGAATAACTTGTGAGATCTAAAAACGAGGATAAAATGATGAGATAGAAAAGATTTTGTTTCATTATATATTAAATATTTTGTGATTTTAAAAAACAACTTTTTAAATATAACTTATTAAATTTAACTGTTTTTGAAAAATAATAACCATAAGTCACAGTGTTACCCTTCAACTTGTAACCCAATTTGCAGTGCAATGGTTACAAGTTATAGCATAGTAAGTTGGAGATCTGTATCATGACTTGTAATCCAATTTGTGGTGCACTGGTTACGAGGCAGAGTATGGTACTAAGTCGGAGTACTATACTCTTTGACTTGTAACACTATTTGTGGTGCGCTAGTTGCAAGAGTACTTTGACTTTGTAACCCAATTGCATGCTCCATGTACGTATGAGTTAAAGATACACTAACTTTAAAGTTGGGTAATATTTTATTGATTTTTGATCTAATTATAGGTTAAGTGGGGTAAATAAAACATTCTTAATAAGTCATATTAAAATCATTGGACGTATGTTAAAATCAAAGTAATTGACTCTGACTTTATGTTTTGGGGGTGAAAGTCAATGTCTCGACAACCGACTTTCATCAAACTATGCTAGTTTTGTAAATTATTTTTTGCTGTGTTAGTTTTGTAAATATATTGTTAAACTAAACTATTTTAAAAAGTCCTAGATTATTCTTTTGTGGTGCAATATAGTTAGTAAAACCAATTGCTTGAGTTATTTAATTTCTTTTTCCAACTTGTCATTTATCTCATAGGTGTGTGTATATATCTATATCTATACTTAGGCCAATAAGGTGTTTGGTTGCACAATAATGCTTCAACATTTTCATTTAAAAAGTTATATTAAACTAAAATCTAAGTTAGCCAATGATATAAAATCGTCCTGTTTGGAGAGATGTGTCAACTTGATTATTGAGTCAATCTCTCCGCACTTAGGAGCGGAAAGAGGAATTAAACTAGAAACTAAATTGTATTAGACTTAGAAAGAAAAACTATGAAGGAAAGCATCTCTACGTTTCACTATCACACTCTCTTTAATCCCCGAATACTTGTCCTTCAACATCACTTGGGTGCCAGAAGGTCAGTCTGGGTCGCGCGCGCGCGCGCGCGAGAGAGAGAGAGAGAGAGAGAGAGAGAGAGAGAGAGAGAGAGAGAGAGAAGTAAGAGAGAGTGTGCTATAAAATAAAAGTAATGACAAAGAAAGAAAATGGTAAGAATCATGATGTGTGTATAGGTGTGGTTGCCTCGTAGTCTTCGAAATTAAAATAAGAACTAAGTTGCATGCGTGGTGCGGAAGATGGTAGATGCGAGTTTTGACTTCTTCTCTAGTTGACTAGAGATGAAGAGTTTGAGAACGATTTTCTTCTCCTCCAATATTGCGGTATCCGCGAGAATAGTCCACTTTCACTAGCTTCTCTTGCATTGTTTGACAAAGAAAACAAAGAAACAATTGAAAGATTGGTTAGAACTTGGAAGAGTGAAGTAACCATGCAAGTTTGTGTAGAAAATGGCAAATATAAAAACATACTAATTAGATTGAGATGACTTCCTAACCCCTATTTTTAGGTGTTTCGAAATGTATGCAAATAAAATAAAGATTATATGGATGCTAAATGATGTGGTGAAATAAGTTAAAGAAGTTGAAATGGAGTTGGGATAAGAAAATTGGACAAAGAGGAGTACAAGATAGAAGAATGGAGCACTGGCACCGTAAGTGCCCTGTTAATGGAGGCAGCTAGCGCCTTATTGATGGGGGTGCTGGGCCTTTGGACAGGTTGTCGAGAAGGCCTTTTTCTTTCTCTGCCTTCGCTTGAGCTCAAATCTGCATATGTCTACAAAGTTTCATAAGGGTTCTTACGTCACCAAGGATGATGTAGGAGTGGCGATGACGAAGGATGGACACGAGGATGAAGTCTGATTAGTTTGCCAAATATGATAAGAAAACTAGACATTGGAGATCTTGGGATGAAGAATTAGGTGCATTACATTGTCTCTCACAACTTCCAGAAGCTTATGGGGTGTTTGGTTGCATTTAATTTTTAAAAAGGTTTCATGATAAAAAATTAAAATATAATGCCAAACAAGATAATTTTTAAAAGTGAAAACGTGACAATGAATGTGTTTGGCAAAAATATTTAAATTTTTAAAAATGATAATGAGGTGTTTGGTAGCATTTTAAATTCAATTTTCATCAACTTCGTAAACATCAAAAAATAAGCATTTCATGCCATACAAATTTAGAAATTCACAAGATCAAGGAAATGACAAAATATTCATGTCATACAAGAATTCAATCATCTAAAAATATATAATTACAATCTACGACGTCTAACATAATCTTCCCACATTTCTTTTGCTATATTATCTCAAAGAAGCTTTCCAATACGTCTTTGCTCATTTGTGCTTGAATTGCTTCTAACATTGTCTTCATTCCTGATTCTTTCTTATCTTCTTTGTTCTATATCTCCATCAATTGCAATCCCTTGCTCATTCTTAATATCAATCCACAATGTGTCTTTTTCACCTGTAAAATCTTTAATAAAATTATGTAGCATGTAACTAGCAACAACTAATTTTAAATTTTTAAAAATTAAAACGAAAACCTTCATTATCATGCAACCAAACACCCCATAACTGTTTAAAAAATTAAAGAAAAAAAGTGCCCAAGAGTGAAGATTTGGTATGCCAAGTTCTCATTTCCCTTGTCTTTCACATCAAAGATAAATGAAAAGCAAAGAGACATCATTCACATCCGCATGCAAAAATTACATGCATGAGGATATATGACTGGTGGAGGGGGGGACCTAGCTTGTATGATGATATCATCAAATCATAACCACACAACGACCTAGCTTGTATGTATATATATACATATACATACATACATACATTCATACATACTCCATCCATCTTTTGTCAACTTAATTTATTTTGTTTGATCACCGTACAACTAACAAGGTGATGACTGGTGCATGATACGAATTGATGATCGATCCGAAATTAGGTAAAATATAACAAAACAACAATGACTTCCAAGGCCGAGAAGATGGCTGGGTAAAAGGGAACCAAAGAGGGGCTAGATGTGGTCCACAGGTGAGCCCAATCACTAGGGACCATTACTCCATTAGGCCCATTAGCACCCTGGTCGCCTCTTCCACTGCATGCTACAAATTGACAAACATGCCCCCCCTTGTATACAGTATTACAAAAATGTCATTCTTTTTTATATGGTAGAACTGTCAAAGTAATACTATATCAGGTGAAATACACTCTAATTAAACAGACCATATGAATCTCAGTTCTACAAACATGCAAGAGAAAAAGCAAACAGAGCATCTGAAACAAGAGTATATGATCCTTTTTGAACCAAATATGGTGTCAAAACATATAAGAAACAAAACAAATATAGAACTACAGAATGTAAAACCATAGTTCAATTGTAAATTTTATTTTTTTGATATACATAGTCACAGTGTCGCCCACACCCAAACCCCCCCTATTTTAATATACATAGTCATAGTTCTGATTTGAACGTTAGCCTTTAGTACTGCTCAAATCAGAATTGAATGGACAGGGTATTGATGCAAGGACAGACTAAAGCAGACCATTTGAGCTGCCTGCATTAATTCTTGTTTTTTAAAGTATTTCATCAAGATAAAGTAAGCTTCAAAAGATCATCATGTTTATTCTATCCATATATCACATATCAATTAATACAGTACACCACAAGGTACACATTGATTAATCAAGCAGGCTCAACCAAATACGGAGCATGCCCCATCTCCACATGACCCTATGCAATGTGTGCTCCATGATTTGTTTACGGCACAATCAAATCAACCACCAAAAACTTATCTACATGTTCTCTATTGTAAAGTGTTGACACAGTAAGAGCATTCTCCGGTGCCATCCCTTCCCCTGCTCTTAGTTGCCTGTTTCAAAATACAGATGTGACATTTCACATTCTATGATTACCATGACTACATGTTTACTGTTGCTTTATTTTTTCAAAGAATAACTATGCAGCGACCATTGTTATGACAACTATATACGCCAGTGAATAGCGTATATTGGAGTGCAGCAACTATTTTCAAAGGATAACTCTAATTTTTCAAAGGATATAGGAGTGCCATTGCTCTCGAGCAACCATTGTTAAGGCACCTGGTAGGAGGATGAAAACATCACCCATCAAATCTGGAAAAGCCCATCTCGGAACTGCAATTTCTTCCTAGCATATATCGGTATGCCCAATGACCATAGAACACAGGTCTAGGAGTCTGCGATGGTGGTGGCAAACTCCTCTGCCGGATAAAGAGAGAACCATGGAGAGAAGGGGGTGATGACTGCGCTAGTTCGATAGGGGAAGCTGTGGGTGCAGGGGCGGCATTGGAAGGGCTTCTATGCGGTGACCTGGGGACTCCAACAGAGCACAAGTGATGCGGAAGGCAGCACTGGCGGGAACATACCGTCGGAGGTGTTTCACCACCAAAATATCTATCCGCAAACAAGAGGGCCAGGAGGAGGCCGCCGCTGGGGATGTGTTGCCGGCGCTTGGGATGTGCCACCACTGCCGGGAGCTTGGAGGAGGCCGTCTCCAGGGATGTGCTGCCACCGTCGCGAAGAAGAGCCGTTGAAGGGAGCTTGGAGGAGGTTGTCGCCGGGGATGTGTCGCCGCTGCCGCGAGCTCTTGAAGAAGGGGGCAAAGAGGGCACGAGGAGGAGGAGGCTATTGCTGGATGTGCTGCAACGATGATAGTTGAGAGGTATCGAGGGTTTGCCCGTGAGGGCTTCGTGAGAGGGCGATATCCATTTTCAAAAAAAAAGTGGTCTATACCTCTCTTTTTTCTTACAACGCCCAGTCGGTGATTTTTTTTTAAAACAAAAAATTACAGGACGAGCCAAACACCCTGTTAAGATAATTTTCGTTACAATTTTAAAAAATTAAAATAAAAATGACAATTATCATGGAACCAAACACCCCATTAGAATCAACCCTCTTGTGAATGCCCAATCCTTTGAATGTTCGGAGCACCTCTCTTTTTATAGAGGAGAGCTAGTCCAAACCTTCAAGAGTTGTATTCAATGGCCATAAGTGAAGGGATCAGAACCCTAAGAGTTTATATTAAAAGTGCCCAATCTCCATGAATGAGAGGGTCAGGATTCCAAGAGTTGACATTAATGGCTATAAATGAAAGGGTCGGGATTGCAATATGAAAAAATGCTCAAGGTCAACAAGCTTCGGCATATGAAAAATGGGTAAGTTGAAATCTGAGACCCGGTGACACCTTGACTGGGCGCAAGGCACCCTGCTAAATGGGGAGTATGTGACATGCCCCCTTTGTTGGAGCCTCGATCACCCCTCAAGACAGGGCATCAAATGCCATGTCAAAGGAGGCGCCAGGCGTCCCCTTTAATGGGGGCATCATACGTCCTAAAAATACGTAAAAAGTTAGAAAACTTCGATGTGCTTCAGAAAGTGCGGAGGTTTTGAAAAAAAAAAACAGTTTCTCGGATGAAACATATGATTGAACAATAGTTTTTTTATCTTTCAACTGGGACATTTTGACGTATTTATAATATGTTAATAGAAAAGAGTAATAACCGTGTATGACCAAAGTATAGGAGACCACGAGATTAAAAACAAGAGGATGACATCTCTTTTATGTTCAAAAATAAAATATTTTTAAAAACATAAATTTACAATAGTTGCCAAACACTTGCTTTGTTAAAAAACATAAATTTATAATAAAAACTCACTTTACCCGGCAACCAAACACCCCTTAGGTGTCCATTTGGATCTATGCAAATAAATAAAAAAATAAAACGTAATCCATGATTTACACGTAATTTATTTTTATTGAAAACATAATCCATCATATGATTGCAGTTAGATTGTACTTCTAAAAAAATATTTTTATTTTTTTGAATACTTATAAATTCTCTAAAAATTCATGTATTGCACATTGTAAAATATAAATTCAATTCGCAACTAAACACCCCATAATTTTAACAAGAACTACTCTTTATAAAATCGATGAAGTCGCAAAATAGATCATCTACGGACTGCAAATTCTGCCGTCGAGGAGCAACTACTCTTTAGGTTTAGGGTATCTGATGTTTGCTTTACACGACGTCCGGACAGACTGAGAGAACCCTACGAAACAGGGCGCCGAAAATTAACGGAGGATACTAGTAAACTGATGTTACCACTCTCGTCTCACTACATATGACTTCATTTTTCATCTTGTGGAAATTTTGAACCACAGACGCACAAGAACGAAGCAGACAAGCGCAAACAAGATTAAGTGAAATACATGACGGGATCCTTGCTGAATGATTCTCCTGTTTAATCTTCTCATATTGTTCTTCAATCCTGCTTGGGCTTTCAGAACTGTCGTTTGCTGTCGGATAACAACATAAGCATGAGAAAGGACAATCAAAACATCCAACATACCATGGTGTAAGTGCAGGAGAGAAAAGCATTACACAACGGATTTAACGGACAAATAGTATGTGGAAACTTGGGTGCAGTGCAGACAAGTCGATACACTTGACAAGTAGCTCAAAACTCGCTAAGAAGTCGAAGCAACCTTCTCAATCAGTTAAATGAACAACCTGAACAATAATAAAACTCCAATTCATAAACAAGCCAAGCATAAGCAGAGGCACACTCGAGGAGTCCTTCACATTTGCTAACCATCTATTAAGATACTTTTACTCGTTGGAACAATTCATATATGTAACAGTGCAAAAAAAAACTAATGTAAGCAATCTCAGTTTAACTTTAATGATAGCAAGTGACTTTTATTTAGTTAAACAAGTGAACCTTAGATGATATTTTAAAGGTTCAACATCCAAGTACAGAAGCAAGCTCCATATGTGAAGTTCAAAAAAGGAAGAAGGTGTAAGTCAGCAATGAATTCCCAAGTTTCTATTTTCAAGCTGTTCAAGATCAAAATTGCCCACTGTTGATCTTGATCAAGATCAAGGTGACTGATATCAGCACTGGGTCAGAAATCTGCCAAAATCAGCTGGACTGCTACCGTTGCTAATTCTCATACAAGTCAGCTGATTCCTACCAGATTATTTGAATCTAAGTACCAAAATAAGGTTTTCAATTTCTGGGAAAGTAAAAGTAGATGATAACAAATGTGAATGCTGAAGAGTAAATGAAGACAAGCTTAAATCAGGTCAAAATCAAACAAATGGGCAGGATCAGGAATGTCAATGCCGTGAATTGATTCCACTTTGGTTTATCAGATGCTATTCGCAAGAAAAGTGCACAATCATTAATATGAGTGCTGGCAAGAAAGAAAGGTAAAATCGCAAGGGTGTAGATGTTGAAGAATAGGTAAGAGAAGGGAAGAGAGTCTCAGACCAATTGCGGCATTGTCCAACTTTTAGCTGGCAAAAGCAGACAGAGGCAAGGCTACGCACTTCATTTTGTGCATTTGTGATATTTCTTTCAGTTTTGCCTCCACAAACACATGATTTCAAACGAATGTTTTCCTTGTTTGGATATTTGGTTGTGTGATCCACGGCTCATTGTGTGGCTGCAACAAGTTTCATCCTTCAGGTTTTTGAGTAGTTGTAACTGTCATCATTTATTTCATGCGGCAATTGCTAGTAAGTTGATGACACAGAAAATATAGTGATGCATAATATTTCCATTGAAGAATGAATTAAGCAGAATATAAAGTTCATCATTAATCCAAGAATATGTTTGTCAGCAGATTTCAGGTCAAGCGATAAAAAATGAAACATAGATAGACCACAGGTCAGAGGACAATTACCAGCTGTGATAAAAGATCATTCTGAAACTTGGCTTCAGTCCCTATCTCTTGAGCAACCTGGAACACATCTTAGAAAAAAAAATAAAAACTCTATCAGATAGCAAAGATAAAAGGTGAACAAGGCAACTCCTAACCACAAAGCAAGGTTACTAACCCTCCTCAGATCAACTACTTGAGGTGGTTGCCTCATGGCCTTGGCATTTTCTGCCTCGAGAATAATTTATTTTACCCCAATTCCCTATGCCTTAAATTATCTTGGGTTTGGAACTAATGAAATCGATGATTTTCAAATCTACTATGCAAATTTTTCATATTTACAACAAATTATTTAAAATAGCAATGGACATAAACTGACATGTTACTATCAAACAGTTGATCCTACATCATAGGTAATAAGGCAACACAAAAAGTCAGTGATGCCTTTAATGATTGCTGGGCATCTCTTACCTTTAACAACAAAGGACCCCAATAACAAAGATACTAGAAGCAATCACCAGGAATGCTAACAATGGCAAAGGAACTTTTCTACAGTCCAACTTTTTGAGCGCTCACTGGGTAGCCTGTAAACTTAAGGGGTCCATAATTGCCTTGATAAACCAAGCCTGCAAAACTGTAGGACAACCTCTTCAAGAAAATTTAGCCATGTAGCATATATAGAGTAGACCCCATCACCTAAGCCCTAAACCTTAATTCCATCACCTAACAGTTTTGCATGCACCATGATAGAGAGCAAGTCTACTTGATGTATTTCAGTCAAATCAAGGCAGTATGACGGATCTTGCCCGGAACATACATATTGGTGACGAAACACTAATAGCCAGTTGATCATTTTTAAAAGCTTAAACAAGCTTTAAAATTCTGATATAAATTGAAGTTACTAGAAAAAAAATGAAATATAATCCATTAAATAACCTTTCAATTTAGGCATCCAACACATTTGATCTTACATTAGATGGCACTACCTGGCTGTCAATTCTCATATGTTTGAAGCTTTTCAAATATGATATGAATCCACCACATTTTTATCTAAAAAACTTATTAATAAGCAGCAATATCTTAAAACAGAAAGCAAAGATGGAGAAGTTGGTAAGGATGGATAACCAGGACCAGCCATAGTTGCTGCCTAGGTGCCAAGGCACCTTTTTAGGGATGCCTTTTAGGAGCTCAAAAGGCACCTAGGCACCTAGCTAGGCACCCAATTTGCAATTTGTGGGTGCCTATTTAATGAAAGTGTAAACAAAATAATATATTTCACCCTCACTTATACTATTACATATGTTTAATATTTTAATTAAAATATAAGTTATATACATAAAAATTATAATGTTCTCTTTTAACTCTCTTTTTCTCTCGCTCACTTAGTTTATCAGGATTAACTCTTTCTCAAAAGTATATAACCACACATACATAGTTACATAAATAAAAATACATATTTACATGCATGCACACATAAACACATGCATTCAGTTATAGCATACATATATACTTGTATTTATGTATATATGTTTGTATATATACATATAAATATATGCATAGTATTAACATTTGATTATATATAATTGAATATATGTATATATATGTATATAAACATGTATACGTATATAAACATCTAATTCCACTGCCTAGACCACCTAGGTGATGCCTAAGCACCCGCCTTGCTGTCCAAGAGGAATTGGCACCCTTGAATACCTTGTTGCCTTGACAATTATGGGACATCCTTGACAATGCAAAAGTGCGGTGACTAGTGCTTTGGGTTAAAAACCCATCCTCCTTAAATTCACCACCAGGTTGTGTATGACCACAAGGTCTCCTCGGCACTCCACTAACGCAAACTGCACATAGTTGCAGCTGTGCTGGAGGCCATGATAGTGGGGGCCATGGTGAGTTTGTCCTCATTAACAAAAAAGAAGTGGCTTTAAACCACCTCAATAGTTGTATCTGAAAACTCTTTTACCAACTAGGCAGACCAACTAGGACTTGGGCTTCTCAATCTTGAGATGGTAGTTAAACAACTAAATGATTATTTTTAAAATATATTTCAAATTAAAAGTTAGAAAACATATACTTTTTATACTCTAGTAAAAACTTAGAGAATGGACACTCTTTGAAGTTTGAACCAAATTCTTTGTGGATCATACACAATTCCAAGAATCATAATTTTCCAAGATGAAACCCAATAGTGTAACATTTATACAATATGAGGATATAGATGCATAGTTTTTGAAATTTTATTAGTTACATCTAAGAAACATAAAATTAAAGTTCATGGATAAGAAATATAACTATAAAAGTATGACATCCTTTTTATCACATTTCTAATCAGCAATAAGGATAAAGCAATTTTAGTAGGATTTTGTTAAAAATAATACTTCCCATTTCTACTATCAAAGAATGTTCAGATAAAACACATCATTTATTTGTAACGGCATCTAGAAAACCATAAATTTACACAACGCTAATAAAATGCCCATAAGAGGCCAAGTCAAAAAGCTTACTTGGGGTTGACCTAGTCAAATCGCCTAGGTGGACCACCTAGTCATTAGACCTAATTAAATGGGCCTTTTTTCACTAAAACAAGCTTTTGAAGCAAGGATAGAGGAGTAGTATTAGGGACCTGGAATGGTCATACTTGGCGCACATCCAACTTGGTCACCAAGTCAGCCAATCTGTATGAACTAAGATATTTCAGATCACCCATACCCAAAAATTCATGAAAGCCAAAAAATGGAAAGGGTAAAATGAGAATTCAGGAAAACTCAGATTTACTTTATTTTCTATGAGAAAAAGAAAAAAAATGTAGCCATAAGTGCCGAAGATGTTGCAACAAGATAAATAAAAAAGAAGAAAATGATGAAAATACCATAGTGGCAACAAAGAGTGGCAGGATATGTTGCAGCAAACGGTGGCTGGAACATGGTGGGGGAGGGATGGCCAGGTCTCACACAACAGCCACGTGCTTCCACCGAAGAAGAGTCTGTCACAGGGTTTAATCATGGTTAGCCCTTTTGTAGGAGTGGGAAAAATACCTAATCAGGCTGAGCTAGCATTAGCTGATAATCTGATCACAGATCATTCTTTTCCCCGTTCGGCTTAAAATGTCTAGGTTCAGCTGGATCAGATTGACATGAATAAGCTCGAGTGGCATGGATCAGCCAATTTGGTCCAATTTTGGCAAATGGTCAGTTTTCACTTATTTCCATTAAATGGTTAGTTTTTGAGTGTTCACCCCTGAAGTTGGAACAGCCAAAGCCAACTAATTCAATTCGACTGATCATGATCTCCATAGGTTTATGGTGTAACCGATGTCTTGATGAGTCAAAAGCACTTGGAAACGTAAGACAAGGATACCAATCCAGGTAGCACATGTTGGGAAAGGGTAAGATGGGCATTGCAGGCCAGGAACAGGCCAAGACGTCTCCCTCTCTTTCAACCTATCTATCTTTTAGTCCCAATCTAATACGTTCAGAAATATTCAGAAAATCGAAACAAACAAAGAGGAAGCAGAAGAGCGGAGACATACGCCTTTCAATTGTCTGATCTGCCGATGGAGCCCAGAAATATGCTCATCGAGGTCGGCGTGGATCGGGTCAATCTGCAGCTGGATCTCCCCGCCTCCGGAAGCCCCCGCCGAAGATCGTGCACTCAACCCTTCCCTGGAGCAAGAAAGAAAAGAAATTCTAAAACGGAATTCCACAACAAGTAAAGAAGATGGGAATATGCATATATTCGACAATGCCGGCGAGACAGCTTCCCTTGATCACCCTCGTGCACCATCTTCTTCTCGAACTGTGCAGTCTTCATCCTAAATTCGAGCCCTAACACAGCATTCGCCGATATTCGAGAAGCGCTGAGAAATCGAGACGAGGAGCTCACCTCGATCTGAGCGAAGCGGTGCCGTATAACGCCTCGCTCCGGGTGGGATTCGCCATCTCCGACGTTCTCCCCGGCGAGACGGAAAAGAGACCGGGAGAAGAAAAAAAAAACTGGGACTTGGCCGGGCGGTAAGTAGGACATGTCTCAAAGGATCATGTATACTTAACGGATATGATGCTAGCTTACTTCCCAATTAAATATCCTGTAACAAAAAATAATGAAGTGTTTATTTTTGAAATTCGAACAATTCGGTTCCATTTCGTCTACGTCAGGCTATCAAGTAGTAGTTTTAATTCACTTTTAAAAATATTTTAAATCTAACAAAATTAATGAATCAAATCACTCGAATAAGATTAAATATGCATGTCATCATAAATAAATATATATATATATAATAAAACCTGCCAAAAGGGTTTCTTGGATTCACGCTCCTGCCAATTATATCTATTAATGTCTTGCTCTCTCTTTTTTTCTTAAGATATATATATATCTTGCAAGCCACTCGTTAAAATAGTACACATATACATTGGCTGTAAAATAAAACAACATTACTCCCCAAGTATTTTTCTGAAACTCAACGTTGTTTAAACTTAGCTCTTTTATTCAACTAAATTCATGAAGCTCAGATGAATTGAATTCCCAGATTCAGTTCGGACAGGAGTTGGGTTTGAACGATAACCTTCCGACTTGTTCGATTTCACACAACAATTGGATCGTTTGGCATAAAAATATGGTAACGGCTACCTGTTAAAAATCCATAAACTAGTAATCAAATAAACTGATAGGAGAAGGATATACATATATATATAGTCTAAACCCACACTAGGGATTCAAGTTCATAGCTCAAAATAGGGCTGTTCACTGTTCGGTTCAACCCGAAAAATCAAACTAAACCAGTACTTTAGTTTGGTTTGGTTTGGTTTCTAGGACCCTTCAAACCAAACCAAACCGGTAAACCGAATAACCCGAATTAGATTAAATATTTTAATTTAAGTTATATATAAGATAGTATTTATGTATTTTTTCTTATAAAAATAAAATTTTTAAGAGTTTTTAAGGTAAAATTAATGTAATCTATAAACATATACACAAGATTTTAATAGAATATGATTTAAAGCGAACAAAAAAAATTATATATTGATATATTTACTATATCTTAATAAAATATGGTTTGAACCGAACCAAACCAAACCAAACCGAATTCATTTGGTTCGGTTTGGTTTGGTTTGGGAGATAGTTTGGTTTGGTTTGGTTTGAGAAAAAATACTCAAAAACCAAACCAAACCAAACCATGAACACCCCTAGCCCAAAATATATCATCTTCATATCTAGGTACATGGAATGCAGGGTCGCGACTTAGGCTCGACCCAGTCAATTCTTGAGCCGACCGAATTGGTCCTAACCCCACGACCCCGACCCGGTGGATATTTTAAATTATTAATTTATTATTAATTTTTATTGCGACCTCGACCGACCCTGGCCCAGCCCGAGTCTCAACCTCAGCTGACCTGGGTCGGTTTGGGCCCAACGGGGTCCCGCCCAACGGGGTCCCGCCCCCAACCTCACCTACCTTGTCCATGTACACTCATGCTGTTCACGTCTGTGCCAAAATAAATTGCAATACCAAACCACCACCTGATGCAAGAAGCAATTCAGATGACATCTGATTTGGCTTGATTCATATGTCTACAGTCCTGATTTTAACCATGATCTCTTGTAAAGAACGTATTAACTTTTCGGCATCAAAAAGATAAAAAGCTACATTAGGTGACTTAAAATCATCAAGTCCGAAGAGCCTTAAGGCAAATTATATACATAGCAAGTCCAGATAGGCTTGATTAGATTATTTAACTTATTCTTATGAACTAGAAGTATTAGAAATAGGATCATTCACTAAACGTGGTCAAATATCATAGCATTTGTAAGCTTTGAAATTGATTTGGATCGAATACGGATTACATCTGGGGAGAGCCTTCCTTGTATCTAAATTTTAACCTTACCAGGGATCAAAACATGGGTCGAATCGAATCAGAGACGGACCCAGTTTGCTTTCGTTGCTCGATTGAGGCGTCTTCTTGAATGAAAAATAACCCGTCCCGACAATCTCAATAACGTTATCTCGCTTCTGATTTCGAGGGACTTTTTAGTCGGGGAGGGATGTTCTTTTTCCAGTGCCGTACTTAAACATATTTTTAGACGTTTTGTCTCCTTTTGCTGTGTTGGAACCGTGAAGTCCAATTTATTTATGTGAGTCGTGTACATGATTTTCTCCGTTATCTCTTGCTATCTTGCGGTCGTGTTATGTCATGCTATCTTTTCATATCATATACATAGTCACACCCTTTATTCCGAGACCATTAATACGAACGATATTCACAATATTTTGGTGTAATCATCCGATTCAATGACATTTATCAAACTCTTACTAGGGAGTCACTATCTATGTTGTTTGACCTTACTTATATGTGCTGGTCGACTTGTGAATATATTTGTTTCTATTGGAGATGATGACTTCCAACAAAATTTTAGTTATGTTTAATTTCGTCCTGTGTCGTTTCTCCTTTAAGTTTAGTGTTGTAATATCCTTATCGTACTCTTCTCTATTATTAATGTGAATGTCTTTTGTCCCAAAAAAATCCAATCAGGACAATTATCCGAATATTTTTACCAAGCAATTCTACGAAGTTTGATTAGAAAGTTAGAAATGTGAAAAAATATTTCGGAGACTAAATATTTCAAGATAAGTAAAACTAAAACATAATATATGTACCGTAAATTTAATGAAAATCAAAGAGAAGTAGGTGAGGACGTCAGTTTAGATGAGATAATATTGTTTAAAAAAACTCAGTTCAAATATCTTGAATCAATTATTCAAAAAGATAGAGAATATGACGAAGATATTAATCATAGAATTAAAACAAGTTGGATGAAGTGGAGATTGGCTTCGGAGATTCTATGTGATCGTAAAATTCTATTAAAGTTGAAAGAAAAATTTTATCGTGCAAGTATAAGACCCGCAATGCTGTATGGTAGTGAATGTTGGACAATAAAAGAAAAACATACTTTTAAAATAAGTGTCGCCGAAATGAGAATGTTAAGATAGATGAGTGATCACACTATATCAGATAAAATAAGAAATGAATATATTAGAGAAAATGTAAGAGTAACGAGATGTAGGCAAATTGAAAGAAGGGAGATTAAGATGGTTTGGACATATTAAACGTAGACCTAAAGAAGCTCCAGTTAGAAAGATAAAAAATATTAAAATGACAGAAACAAAAAATGGGTGTGGTAGACCTAAGTTAACTTAGAAGAGAGTAATTCAATATGATTTAGATGGTTTAAATATCTCTAAAGAAATAACACAAAATCGACATGAGTGGAGAAGGAGAATCCATATGGCTGACTTCAAGTAATTTGAGATAAAGGCCTTAGTTGAATTGAGTTGAATTCTACGAAGTTTGATGCGTAATGAAACTTAAAGAGTTTCACATTGAATGTCGAAAAGATAACTATTTTTATAGAATCGATGTTCACCTTTTAATATACGAGACGCCCTTTAATTAGAAGAGGAAATCTCATCACCTTTTATATATATTTCATTATATAGACAGGAATACATTATAGATGTACGAGACTACCAGTGTTAGAGATCTCAATCAGAGCTCTTCTAACCATTCCCTTCAACAAGAACTGACGGGCATTTTTTTGACATGATTTGCCCTCCAATCAAGTGCTAGGGATGGTATCCACAGGCTTTTCCCTTTAGAAGTTTCCAGACCAAGACCTCACCAAGATCAAGCAAGAACAAAATAAACAAAATAAACACACACACACACAAAGACGTAGGTGTATGCAGGGACCGGGGTTGAAACCAGGTCAGACGGGCCCAACCCAACCAGGTGCAACCATGTGGAGAGTGGGTCAGGACCCAAGTCAAGTTTAGGATCGGATAATTTAAAAAATATATATAAAAACTTCAATAAAACAAAAAATATTTAGAAAATTACAACAAAAAATGTATTCCTATTCAAAACTTATATTTTGAATGCAATTCTCGTCCTTGAAATAATTTATCTAAATTGTGTATGTATATTCGTGTTCAGATGTTATTTTCACCGAAAAAAATCTTATTTGCTAATCAATATAATGCAAACATTGACCATAAAATAGGAAAATTTGGTGAGAATGGTACCACAACGCAAACATACATATAAACCTTTATAAGTGTGCTAAAATAACGAGATATCTTCAGTTGGATCTAGAAAATTTATCGAGTCCACAGGAAAACACAAAATTCAGCCCGAAAAAAGACCATCGTTCAATGAGATAAAAACTGCCTTTCTTTGGGTTGAATTTTTGTTCTCCCACCGATACTCCTTAGAGTGATGGGAAAGTGAGGGGAGTCTTAGAGTGGTGGGAAAGTCGGAAGAGTGAGGAAAGGTGTGGGGGAGTGTTAGCTGAGGAGAAATGCAGATATCCTTGCAATGTGAGCTTGTCTAGATTTACCACTATACTGCCAAAGGTTGAACACACATATATAGAGAGAGAGAGAAACACGCACGCACACAAGATCATCCTCTACTTCATTCCAGAGGAAAAGGAATATCTCATGGATTCTCTCTTGAAGGACGACCATGACTGAGTATATTCTGTAATCAAGTCAGCGATTGCAGAAAGAATAATAAAAAGTAGTGGAAATGCTATTTACTGGCATGCCTTCGCTTGGCAGCAAATTAACATCTGCAAACATACAGAGGAATACACATACAGATAGGTGTTATGTTGATACTTTGGTGGGACATACGCCCTTGACTGAGCAAGGAGCTGAGAAAACTAACTTTTGGGAAATATTTTCAAGGAAATTCTGATGGAGACTGAACGCCAAAAATCTCTAGACAGGAGTACTTTTACAAGCAAGCTTAAACATGTGCATCACCTAGGGGCTTGAGTTGACTTCAAGATGCCTTTACCCATGGAAGGCTGGGTCTGGGTTGGGGTCAGGTCACGTTACCCAGCCCGACCTGGTCAGTTTTTGTGCTGACTGGCCCAATGCGAACCCCAGGCACCTGATTCGGATGACCAAGACGTCTGGGTCGCACCAGGTCATGCAGAGTCATGCAACTAGGTCGCTCAATGGCTAGCCACACGTTGCAGGCGCTCCAAGCACCCTCAAGGAGCCTTCCACTTCCCTCCATCTCCCACTTCATAATTCTCACTCTAAAATTTCTTTTACCATCCGTCCAAGGAAAAATATGCTCATGAACAGTGTGGAAAATCTACCGAATATGTAAACAAAAAATTCAGTCCAAGCAAAAGACTGTCATCCAATGCCATAGAATTTTCCTTTCTTGCATGTCTCAAAAGGTTTTCTTCATCCAGCAGAATCGTTTTGCATCTCTTCATCCAGAGAAATTCACTCTCCCTTTATTTAAAGTTCTCAATTTATTTTTATTTTAGTCCATAATTAAAACTCCACTATAGTCTAGACTCTGAAGCTCTATATGGAAGTGGGGTTTTAATTATAGTCTGGAATGAAAGAAAGATGAAAGTTATCTAGAAAGACAAAAGTCAAAGATATGAAAATTATCTTCAAAATATAATATTTAAATATAAATAAATGCTTTTTATAATTTCTTATTTCTTATTTTTATTTATTTTATTTTATTTCTTTGAATTATTCAAAATTTGAATCCAAACTTATCCAGTTGGACCTGGTTTGGATACAAACCCGGGTGGGGTTGGACCAAGCCAACCCAATCCCGACCCCCAACCCGGTTTAACACCCTTTACCTTCTGCTTCATCACAGGAAACCCAGTCCTGACCCCCGACGCAGTTTACCTTTCCTTTACTTTCTGCTTCATCACATGAAACCCCAATAAAGTACCTTACCAGGCAGCTAATAAAATTTTTCTAGGTGTTGATTGTTTGCTTGTCATGCAGACATATTCTCATTGAATAAAATTCTACAGTGGCACAATTGATACAAGATTGGATTGCTTGGTAAAAATAAATCTATCAGGCATTTATTTCTGGTAAGTACAATTGTAGTGACAGACAAGGTTCTGCTTCCATAAAATAAGAACAACTTTGTCGCAAGGGTCAAAACAAAACTGATACGAATATCTGAATATGTTAGTCAATCAAGACACTCACACTCACTCAGGTGCTGAGGCAAGACCCCTTGAAGCACACCTCAAGGGGCACAGTGGTCATCTACCCTTCACAAAAATGAAAAGTTCATTAGGATATGATTTTATTTATTATACTTAATCAAAATGACTTTGAAAGGAATATTTGGTGAGACAAAAACTTCTAAAGTTGAATACACCTCGTTTTATTTCATTTATTTATATACGAATATATTTTCTATGTTGATTTATTGTTTTGTTGAAAAATCATCACCTCAACCACCTGACACAATGGAGGTGAGGCGGTTTAAACTACATTTTATTTCATTGAGCCACACTTTGAGAAAATCCACACAAGAATCTACTAGCATGTAACAAACACAAGAAAAGGCCATTGGCACTTGCTGTTCCCACCTGCTCGGGCAGTTGTTATTATTTTCAGCAGTAGAGAAATTTTGCAACTTAATCTCTTACTAGGAGCATCTGCAGGGCAAAAGGTAAACTTGGACAAAAGAGACATTGGTGTTAACGTCAACCACCAGGCAGTTATTAGGGTTTCCACTTTTTTAGTTCCACACGTGGAAGGACTTTCTATTTCCAATTTGGGAAATCCCTTATCCTATGGAATGTCAGATTGCTCACATTGGAATTTCATTATAAACAAGATGAAAAATGAACTACAAGGTTGGTAAAGCAAGTTGTTGTGTAGCAGAAAGAGATGGATCTAGCTGTAATTAGTGTTGTTTGCCTTGCTGCTATGCTTCATGTCAATTTTTAACGTTTCCAAGATAGTCTGCAGGAGATTGAGGCTTTTAGGCTGCTTTTAGATGTTGGGCAAGGCAACCAAATGGCAGAATGGGCTGATCCTATTAGCATTATGAATGGTGAACTGCTGGCTAAACAGATTGGAGAATTGACAGGGAGCTCAGCAATTGTTTGGATGTATGCACAAAAACAGCTAATTTGGCTCTATCAATTTCAATAATAGACTTCATGTATGTCATTTTAAGGCTATATCTCAATGCATGGATGAGAATCCAGGAAATACAGATATTATGAGGTGAGCATAGTAATGGAAATTGAAAGAGAACTCTTTTTCAGAGCTGCTGTTCACATGGCTTACACCTCTCTTTTGGCTTTAAGTGTATCTTTTGGTGGTAAGATTGCTGGTACATGGAATACTTTGCATACCTTTTTGGAAGATGAAATGAAATTCACTTGGACCTTTTGAGGACTCCTACAACCTTACTCACACCATTGATTCATCATATACCTCTTTCTTCTTATGATCGATTAGATCACCACATCAAATGGGAAGATTTGGCAACTGCCAGGTTTCAGAATTAGTTGAAATATTTTTCTCACTGTGGTTGTTTACCTTTGTCTTCCAAAGTTTCGGTTGCTTCATGAGTTTGATCTTTATTTTATTTGGGTTTCTTCTTGGGCTTCCTATCTTATGGATAGAGATAGGCTCTCTTGCTCTATTTTATTTATTGCAATGTATGAATTATTGCCTTCTTTTCAGTACAAAATTGTGATTGTATATTATGTCATCTTCCACACAGAATCTACTGGTTAATTTTTCAACAAGATCACAGAGAAAAGAAAACATGTTCCCAACCAGTGCTAATGCATTTGACAATAAGTTACTTTTACTGCAAAAGAAAATGTTCAGAACATGATGACCAAGCCAATGAATAGCAGAAAGATCATGAGAAGAAAAAAAATTAAAAGATGCATGTTGGCAAAGTTCTTCACCACGAAATGAATGATTCCTCACTTTACATGAAAAGCCAGATGCTTCTCATGCATGCCTTGTTCTTCGCCAAGATTAAGGATTATAGCGTACAAGTGAAAAACAAAAATCACGAGACACAAGACAACCAAATAAAAAAGTCAGCATTAGAAGGTAAGTTTCTACTTACTTCTTAGTAGAAAGAAAAAAGACAAACATAATCAGCGATAAAGCTCCTCCATGATCCAGTTATCTTCTCCCGAATAAAAAAAAGTTAAGGTGACCGCTCTCCGAGAGAAAAGCGTTTCTTATATGCACATACAAGCTGTCAATTCCATCGTCCATAAGCAATCTCTTCATGGCACTTCATTGATATGCAACTATCGAACTACGTTAAACGTTGGCTCTAAAACCCTTCCGCTTCCACCATTATCGCATCAACAACGAGAACGATCTCCAATTTGGACAGTTCCAATTTTGAGAGATCCCAATCGCTTAACTGCTGAACTCGGACGAAAAACAGATGTAGATGACATGAAAGAAGGAAGCAAATTTCCTTTACCTCACTTCATCTTACTCCATGACGACCTTAGCGCCTACTTCTTTCATCTTCTCCACGATCTTCTCGGCCTCCTCCTTGGGGACGCCCTTTTTCAGCACGGCAGGTGCCTTTTCCACAAGCTCCTTCGCCTCCTTTAACCCCAGGTCTGTAAACGACCTCACCTCCTTGATCACCTTGATCTTAGCCGCTGCCTCGAACCCTTCTAGCTTGACGTCGAACGCCGTCTTCTCCTTCTTCTCCACAGCCGCCGCGGCCCCACCACCCTTCCCTCGCGCACCCCCCACACCCGCCGGGCCCATCCCGGGCATCATCACCGCCATTGCTGGCATCTCCACACCGAGCTTAGTCCGCAAGAGCTCCGTCAAGTCAGCGACCTCCATCAAGGTGAGCCCCGTGATCTCATCCACGATCGCCGAGACTCGCTCGGTGGGAACTCCGGCAGGCGGCGGCGTATCATTCTGGGGAGCCGCGGCGGGGGCGCCAGTGGAGAGGTGCCTGCCCCAAACATTGCGAAGTACCGATCGGGTAGAAGAGGAAGAGGAGGAGGAGGAGGAGGAGGACGTCCACGAGGAATAGAGAGTTCGGGAGGAGAGAGGACGGAGGAGGGCGCGCATCATCCCCGCCGGAGACCGGGAAAGCTAACCTAAGCTGCTGGTGACGGCGGTGTTGCGGCCGTCGCCGCGGAGCTGGAGTTCGAATAATGCCACCCAAAGCTCAATCTAATGTCCAAATATTTGTTCAAGTTAGACCTGAACATCTTGATTTATACTTGTGCTGAGCTCATGCTCAAGACTACTTCTAATTAAGCACGTGCGCAACAAACAATAAAAAGTGAAAAGAACAACAGGAGGGTCCCCTTTTTGTTTCATCTAGAGAGAAAATTATAATTCAGGTGACGTTTGATTTGATTCAATAAGCTGTTTTAAATTTTAATTTCATCTTTAATGTCTTTGTGTGGAACATAGAATCGTCCTAATTAATCATCTCTCATAATAAAAGAGTATAGTAAATTATTTGAAATTATGTGATTTTTTCAAGGAATTATTAATATATTCATACATTTTAGAAGAAAAAAAAGGTTTGAATGCGTAACCCTAGAACGATTCAGAGTTAGACATTTTAAGCGTGTAAGACCATAAAATTTGAATCAAAAAAACTCTCAAGTTTCTAAAGGTGTTTGGTTAGAGCTTCATTTTTTTCCTACTACATCAATATCGATATTAATATTTTTAAATATTAGAGTATCGATATCAAAATTAATACAAATTGACATTTGTATTACATAATATGTTTTGTTTGCACTATGCATTTTAAAATTAATACAATTAATCAAACACCTCTCGATAGTTCTTGTCAATATCAATTTTAAAATTAATAGTGATAAAGATACCTAATAATATTTCCATACAAGACAGTGGATCATAAAAGCATAAAAAGGCCTCTTGCAGAGGTACTTGTGAAATTAAAAAAAAATGAAATCAAGTGTTTACATTTTCAAGTTAAGTCAAAATTACAAACGCCACAAATTAAATCTTGTTTGGTTCTTTTGAACTACGGATCTATCTGATCTGGTTTCAAAGGTTAAAATCAAGCTGACGAGTTGATAGAATAAACTGATTTGAGGCACTGGTGTTATGCTGAATTTACATATTTTTGTATAAAAGTAAGTATTTTAATGAGTGCATACTTGATTAATAAAAATCGGTTGAACCGGATCAAACCGAATTAATCTAATTTGGTTAGATTTGGGTGGCTGTTAACTTTGCTGAGTTTGCAGAAAACTCGAAAAAGAAACTGGGTAAGGTGCCAAATGTAATGCCTGGTCACTAGTGTTGATCAGAAGTGAATTAGACATAGGGTGTGTTTGGTAGGAATTATAAAGTATGTAATAATATAATTTTTATTTCTCTTCACTTTTCAAAAGAAGTATTATTTGTAATAGTTGATAAATTTCATAATGGATAGCACTCAGAAGTTGGGAGAGAAGATAAAAGATGAGTCTCTCTCTCTCTCTCTCTCTAAAATATAATCTCAATCATTAAAATCTAAAAGTCAAAAGGAAGTATGGAGTGTTTGGATGGGATTTCTATGTTGTTAGAAGTTTTACTTTATGTCTTGTTTGGTTACACTATTAAATATCTCTGCCACTATCAATTTTAAAATTGATATTGATAGGAACCAATAAGAGGTGTTTGGTTAATTATATCAATTTTAAAACTTGCAGTGCAAACAAAGCTATTATGTATTTCAAGTGACAACTTGTATTACTTTTGATATTAATACTCCAACATTTAAAAATATGAATATCAATATTGATATAGTACCAAAAATAAAACTCCAACCAAACCGGGCATTAATGATTGAATCCCCTTCGTTAATGTTAATCTCAACAGACACACCTTTTGGGGGTGTTTGGTTATGTGATAATTTGAGTTTTTGTTATAATTTTATATTTTTGAAACAAAATTTGTTAAAAGAAGTGTTTGACAACAATGATAATTTTATGATTTTAAAGTGATTTTCTTTTTAGATAAAAAAGAAGGCCTCACTTATTTTTTTTATCTCATGGTCCCTCACTTTGTTTGGCTATATAAGGTAGTTAGCTTTTTTTACTATCCCATCCCTCCAGATATGATGGTTTTTGTGTCTTTGGTTAGTTCATACTTTATTTTAATACAACTTTTTATCATGAAATTGTACAAAAAATCATGGTTCGTCGGGTCGGGACCCGGTTCGTGACCTTAGTTGTTTGAGTCGTGACCTATTTGTCCTGTTTGGTTACACTATTAAATATCTCTGTCACTATCAATTTTAAAATTGATATTGATAGGAACCAATAAGAGGTGTTTGGTTAATTATATCAATTTTAAAACTTGCAGTGCAAACAAAGCTATTATGTATTTCAAGTGACAACTTGTATTACTTTTGATATTGATACTCCAACATTTAAAAATATGAATATCAATATTGATATAGTACCAAAAATAAAACTCCAACCAAACCGGGCATTAATGATTGAATCCCCTTCGTTAATGTTAATCTCAGACCCACCTTTTTGGGGTGTTTGGTTACATGATAATTTGAGTTTTTGTTATAATTTTATATTTTTGAAACAAAATTTGTTAAAAGAAGTATTTGACAACAATGATAATTTTATGATTTTAAAGTGATTTTCTTTTTAGATAAAAAAGAAGGTCTCACTTTTTTTTTATCTCATGGTCCCTCACTTTGTTTGGTCATATAAGGTAGTTAGCTTTTTTTACTATCCCATCCCTCCAGATATGATGGTTTTTGTGTCTTTGGTTAGTTCATACTTTATTTTAATACAACTTTTTATCATGAAATTGTACAAAAAATCATGGTTCGTCGGGTCGGGACCCGGTTCGTGACCTTAGTTGTTTGAGTCGTGACCTATTGACTCTTCTGACTTTGACACATGTACATTATTACGAGTGATGGTCAACGGAGAAAGGTCCATTGACCATTGACTTTGATACCATGTTAACCGACCCAAAATTGTGACATTCGGTTAGAGAAGTCCAAACTTTTAAGCATGAGAACCTCTCGTCAATTGTCCGATACGAGACTATTTGACCCCCCCTTCCATCATCCATTGTAACCACAACTTTTAAAACTACAACACCATCCATAAGTTAATCAACACAATATTTCTTCGCCAATATTCTATGCAGAACATAATTTCGATTACTTATTAAATAGACATAAATCTAAATTAATTAACTAAAATAGTTGCAATATCTAGTAAAAAACAATTTATGACTCTCGTAATCTTATAGTACCACTAGTGCGTTCCATGCTTTTATAATTTAGATTGTTTTATAAGTTTCTTCTTAAATAATATGCATGATTGACATTCTTTCTTCCTTTACAAAAACTAGATTTCTTTTGAAGTCCGAGCCTACCCTTCGATCTCAAAATCTTGTAAATATTTTTATACCGCAATAAAGATTTTATCTAAAACACATAACTTGCCTATTCTAACCTTAATACCCCTAATAAGCCATACTATAATCTATTATAGACGCTATATTATACCTGAAATTATCATTGAAATGAGTATCAAAATAATTTAGAGAATCTTTATCTAATATCATCACTTTTATCGAGCAAATTCTTTTATCATCCTTAGTTACGATCATGCGATATTCTCTCCCATACTTACTAATTTATAAATATATTATTATATTTTTTAATTCTAAGTTTCTTATACATATATTCCAAAATTCCATCTCCTACTTACATAACAAACTCTTTTGCTTAGCTTTTTACTATCTTATATGTTTCTTGTTATTATACTTGTAATTTTTATACAAATATCTCTTATTCTTTATTATTTTTTATATTTCATCATTCAACTATTATCTCTTATTTTTCACGTAGATCATGTCTTTAAGATTATCTATATCTTTAAACAAAACTAGACTAATTTTAAATTTTAATAAATATATTTTATAATATTGCCTCTCCCTTTTCTCTTCTATACCCTCCTTAATCTTTAAAAATAAAAGAAATTTTTTTTAAAAAATAATTTAAAAGAAACTTCACTTACGGTATTTTTGAGACATCTTCATATGGAAGTACTTATTTTTAAAATACAATAAATCAAATGTATTTAAATTTTAAAATTTTTATAAAGACATTTATAGATGCCAAATATTTTTGAGACTAACTTAAAATTCTTGTTGGATGAAAGCTTCAGTTAGTAGCAAGTTTGAAATCAATAACTCATGTGGGACAAATCAGGTTCACTCGTTATACCGGCTCCTACATATGACTCAATTCATGAGACCGGATACTTGGACTCAATTTGAGGATAAAAGACTGGTATAATTAGAAAACTACAATGAAAGCTAAGATGCCTATTTAAATGAGATTTAGGTGAAAGAAGTGTAGGAAACATAGAGTTTAACATAGGTTTGACATGAACATTTACGACCCCAAACAAAATAAACAAAACGTTATACCGGCTCCTACATATGACCTAATTCAGGAGACCGGATATTCGGACTCAATTTGAAGATAAAAGACTGATATAGTTAGAAAACTACAATGTAAGTTAAGATGCCTATCTAAATGGGATTTAGGTGAAAGAAGTGTAGAAAACATAGAGTTTAACTTAGGTTTGACATCAACATTTATGACCCCATACAAAATAAACAAAATAAATAATCAAGGAAAAGATCAAAAATTACCTCTATGCTTGTAGATCCGACTTATATATCACAAGAACTATATTTCAAAATATTAATTTACAAAATTATTAAGATACCCATCTCTCACGGTAGGGTAATAGATTGTTCTAATTGCTTGGCTTGTTTGTTTGTTTTGAGTGTCCATTGTTGGAAGTCTAGGTGGGAGCTTCTCGATTGGTGGTAGATGGACATCGAAAGGGCACCAAGATGCCTAGGTGGACGGAAGAATTGTCGACCCGACATTAAAAGCTTCAAGTAGTGCTGACCTTGATGTTGATGGAGGTTGCAACTTGCAAGTGGTGGATCAACTTTTGAAGTTGGAAAGCCGAAGTAAAGAGAAAATTGGGAGGGAGGAGGAAGATGAATGGTAAAGAAAGAGGACAGGTGGAGTCACATTCTTCAAGGATGTTAGGTAGGTGACATTGTCGGCCGATGAAGGTGTTTGATGTGAATAATGATCCTCACGACCTCTCGACATCAAGTGATTAGATATCCTCATGGGTTCTCTCATATAAAGGCAACGGAAAGTAAAGAAAAACACACTCTTACTTCTAGTAATATTTCTTCAACATGATACAATGGGGATTCATGGGGAGAAGAGGAGGGGTTATAGCCCTCAAAGTTCCTTTCAAATTTTGAATCTCTCCAAACACATCTCCACCTACCAACAACAACTCATTAACTTGTAAAGTACTAATTCTCAAAAGACTACATTTCTTAATTTAATAGCTACCTATCAACTTAAAGTAATAATTAACCCTCAAAATACTAGATTTCTTAATGATACTAAAAATAACTACATACCAACTACTAACTTTAAACCTCTTAATTAATGAAACTAAAAATAACTCTCTACCAACTAACAACTACTAACCTTCCTAATTTATGAAGCAAAACTATCCTAGGTAAGAAGAGGTGGGTGGGTGGGCCACCATTTCTAAGAAGAAGCAAAAAGTGAGGCAAAATCAAATCCAAGCCAGACAGTGCAGATCACCCGATCTTAGCATGAATTGGCTTGACCTAGTTGGGAATGTTGACTCAAACTAATGTCCCCACCAACTCTCCCCGAGTGGGAAGGTTTGGATCAATGCATTGCAACTATTCTCTAGTATCCATGTGTTGACTGAAGGTGGTATCCCACTCCAACGTAGTACGTAGCATTGATATACTCCTCCTTTGATTGAGATACCATGTTCATCAAGTATACAATCGACATGTTCATGCTGCGTAGTGGGTATGGGTGATGTATGTTGTGGCTCGGGCTTTTGTTCAATTGAAGGAGATGGATCGAATGGGTCAATAGGGATGGCAATTGACTCATGATAAGATACAAGATCAGGAACATTAAAAATAGAGTTTATCTCTCAGTCTGATAAAATGTCGACTACATTTGCATTAGATCCCACCCATTATAAGATATGATATAGACTAGCACTATGGACTTGTAATTTCTTAACTACACTAGATTGGTACTATTCAAATTGAATCTACATTACCACATTATGACATGATCACCTTCATTGAACTTTTGGAGTTGACCGCGGGAATCAATATTGATTTTAGATGACTCATTACTAATATGAATCCACTTATTAAAATTCTCATGTATGCTCCTAATATGTTTGACAAAAGACTCATCGAACTAGATACTAGTGTATATGGTGGAGATGGGATGAGGACAACAAGTTTACTAAGATTATATCCATGGACAATCTGAAATGGACTTATACCGATACCTTTGTTGACTAAACTGTTGTATGCAAACTAGGCACATGGCAAGATCAAGTTCCAATTCTCTAGGTGAACTCCCACTAGGCATTGCAAGAGGTTTCTTAGACTCCTATTCACAACCTCAATTTGACCATTTGTATGGGGGCAGTGGAGAACTTGAGCTTAGTACTCATCATGTCCTGAAGAGTTTATAAAAAATAACTCATAAACCTCGTATCTATATTTGGCACTATAGTCTTAGGAAGGTCATGTAACCGTACACTTTCATCAAAGAAGATCTTACCAATTGTATAAGCATTAGAGGTTTTGGGACAAGGGGAAAAAATGGGTCATCTTAAATAACCACTCTACCAAGCACAAAAATCAATGCTTCTCTAGAAGTCTAGAAATCTATCAAGTTTCCTCAAGGTTCTAGAACCCAAGCACAAAAATCTATATTACCATCTTTGAGTTGAGCTATGATATATCTCTCAATATCAATCTTTTACTTATGTGAAGTTTCTAAGAAATTACATCCTACAATAAGTTCTAACTCCACAAATTCATGAGCTAACTGATTCTCTACTATGTAATCTTCTTCTTTTAAGGGGGATGGTTCTAGTAGAGTTTCTTCAAAAGATGGGTCATCTTCTAAGCAAACATTGAGTGTCATAGTGAGACATTCATAGACTTTATGTCCATAACCCTTGCACTTGAAACATATTTTCCTAAAATTCCCTTAGCGAGGTTCATTTTAGTACTGTGTATTTATAGAGGAGCGAGCATTGAAGAACTAAAAGTTATTAGGCTTCTCACTTGCATGTGTGGGCTAAGTGGGAACATTGTGGTTTTCTATCTCTAGTGTGCTAGGATACTTGGAATTGGTTGTTTTTTCCACTAAAATCATGCAGATTTGTCTTTGGTAGAATGGAAATATTGGGTGCTTGAGATTTTTAGAAACTACATTTTGGACCACTTGGTAGGCTTACTCCAAAGTAGTGATGTTCCTAAGAAAAATTCTCTTTGGACATCATCTCTAATGGGGTGTTTGGTTGCATGATAATTTTTTGTACACTTTCATGATAAAAAATTGTATTAAAATAAAAAGTGAACCAACTCATGACATAAAATTATCATGTTTGGAGGGATGTGATTACAAAAAAGAGTAACTACCACACATGGCCAAACAAAGTGGGGGACCACAAGAAAAAAGAAAGAGGTGAGACCCTCTTTTTTTGTTTAAGAAGAAAATCACTTTTAAAACATAAAATTATCATGGTTACCAAACATCTCTTTTAACAAGTTTTCTTACAATTTTTAAAAATTAAAATAAAAACCATCATTATCATGCAACCAAACACCCCATAAGTCTAAATCTAAACCTAGATAAAATGACTGTGGATCCTCATTTATTCCGCATCTCATCAATAACTCAACAAATTGGGTAATATGTTTGAAAACAAACTAGTTTCCTTGATTTAAGAGCCTTTGGCAATAGGAGGATGATACATATTTTTTTCTCAGCTTCTCTTTCATCTCATCTCACATGAAAATAGAGTGTTGTTTCCTCCAAAATACTAAGATCCCTATATTTTTCCAATAGACCTTAGTTTGTTTGGTCAACTTCATTTGGGCAACAAAGACTTTTCTCTCCTCAAATAACTCATGCCAATCAAAGTAGTAGTGCATATTTATCTCTCAATTGGTGTAGACTTAGGTATCTAGGGACCCAAAGTATAGAGCCTCTATTATAACACTTCTATAAGCAAATTCTTCCAAATTAGGTTGAGGTCTCATTGAGTTAGGTATATCTTGTCTTTAATTCTCTCGTTTTGTTGTTCTTTCCTTTATTTTGGTGAGAGATTGTCCTAGTTAATCTATTCATCCTAAGAATCACTCTATCATATCAAGCCTTTCTAGGACAATCTTTGCGATGACCGAGTTAAGTTCACCCATTGAGATTAGTTGACTATAATCGACCAAATATGCCATATTAGACCAAGTGGAAATGCAAGTAGAACGTGATGAATTTTTTATCTAAGAATTCCTTTTCTATGTCTTTAACTATTTGACACTAAATAACAACCTAACCTACCTATGCTCTGATACCAAAGTTAATGTAATACGTATCAGTAGAATGTTTATACACATAATCTGGTTCATAGGGTCAACTACTTAGACTCGATTTGAGGGTAAAGGACCAGTGTAGTTAGGAAACTACAATGAAGGTTAAGTGCCTACTTAGTTGAGATTTAAGAGAAAGATGAGTAGAGTCTAATGTAGGTTTGACACGAACATTCATGGCCACATGAAATAAGCAAAGTAAATAACTAAGATAAAGACTAGAAATTATTTCTATTCTTGTAGGGGACCCAATTGACACGTATCTCGAGAACTACATTCCAAAATAATAGTTCAAAAATTATTAAGATGTCCATCTCTCATAGAAAGGTAATAGGCTACATGCATCATGTTTTCAAGACCGTTCATGTTGATGGGCATCGATCAAACTGATTGATTGGCTTTCTTGCTTGTTTCAGGAGTCCATTGCTGAGAGCTCCTTGGTTGGTGGCAGACAAACATTGAAGAGGTGTGAGATGCCTAAGTGTATGGAAGAATTACTGACCTTACATTGGAAGCTCCAAGCTGCATTAGCCTTGATGGTGATGGAGGTTGCAACTTGAAAGCAGTGGATCAACTTTCAATGTTGGAAGATCGAAGTTTGAAGAAAAAGTGGAAGGGAGGAGGATGGTGAAGGGTAGAAAAAAATGATGTGTATGTAAGGAATTGTGCATGAAATTTTGGTGCAGCGGAAGCGACGATTCCTATGGGTTCCTTTAGAATCCGTCTCAATTAGAACTGAACGACGAAAATCGAAAACCGATCAAATCGGGTTCGAATATACCTGATAGAGATTCATATAATCTCATGGAGAGGAAGGAGATGAGCTTCTTAAGCTCTACAAACCGTTCAAGCGTCCGGTCTCCAGCAGTATCCACACGAACTTCATCCACAGCAGGTTCTCCCTTCACGCCGGCCTCGAGAACTCTTCCCGAACGGAGCTCCATCGACCATGGACACCTTCTAGAGAGAGGAGGAGGTAGGGAGGAGGCTAGGGACGTGCTTTTCACCCTTGACTTGATTGGGTTTGGCTGAAACCATTAATATTTATAGAGAATTATGGAATTTTTCATAAAAACCCAAAATCTCCATAAATTACGCCCTTACCCCTGTACTTGTGGATAAGTCCTTTTGTGTGTGACCCACTAGGCCCAATAGCCTATTTGGTTAAGGCCTAAATAAAATAGAACAATTCTATTTAATTTAATTAAATCTGTTATCCGATAACAGATCAATCGGCCTACCGATCATGAAGGGTACAAGCCACATCCCATGATCCCAAATGGCTATGGGGATAATCTCATCTCCATTGAGCCTTTCTATCATCAGTTACCACATGGATATAAACCCTCATCCATCCAATGTCCCGATCGGAAAGGAGTACGGCATCGACTGTCAACTCCTTAGTGTACCGACTCTATAGGATCCTGTACTCGGAATTGGATCAATTGGAAAACTCCTTTTCCAATTATCATATCTACCCTGGCCGGGGATTTAGAGTATTATCCCATAGGACATTCACTCTCACTTACCGAGAGTGGACGATCCCTTGTTGTCCGCTCAATTGTCTCCATCGGATTTTTCTTGTACCCGATCCATCGCTATATAGGACCATCTAAATTGTGATCCATAAGTCAATGGTCAAAGCACAAGTTCCACCCAACAATGCATCTTTGGCAACTCAGGTTAAAGATCCAACCATGCAACCGTGATGATAGAAAACCCTGATAGACAGTTCGGTAAGATACCATTCAGGGTTTCTAATTCGGTCAATTCAGTGAACTCATTTAACTAATGAGCACCTGTATGTGTATCTCAGTGTCTCCACACTAATGACCAATGAGATCAGTCGTTCTCATCACATGAGAAGACATCACATACAGTAGTCTATCCGGATCCTTGATGTCCCATCTCAAGTATCCTATGACTAGAAACATTTAGATCAAATACCTCTAGATGATCAATCTCATTATCATGATCTCATCATGATTTAATCATCATTGTATTTGATCAAGGACTTCATTATGATATTCGCATCTAATAAGAGCTTATAATGAAGATTTGCCTGATTAATTGAATGAGATATTTCTAGAAATGTCAAATCATATCATATATGATTGGCTTGTAGGGCATACATTTCTATCAGTGTAGAGTCACCTTCTTTAGAGACATAAAAGTAGGTGACGACGTCGACCAATAAAGGTACTTGATGCAGATAATGCTCCTCGTAAGCTCTTGATACCAAGCGATTAAGTACCCCTCACAGACTCCTCTCTCATAGAGGTGACATAAAATAAAGAGAAACGCACTTACATCAAGATATATTTCTTCAACACGATACAAAGACAATACATAGAGATTTTTAGCCCTCAAAGTTCCTTTCAAATTTCTCTCTAAAGATATCCCCAACTACTAATAACTACTCATTAACTCGAACTAATTACTAACTTTTAAAAGGTTACACTTCTTAATTTAACAACTATCTATCAACTTAAAATAATTATTAACCCTTAAAAGACTAACTTGTTAATGATACTAAAAATAACTACCAACAAATTACTAACTTTAAACGTGTTGATAAAACTAGAAACTACTCCCTACCAACAAACAGTTCCTAACCTTCTTAATTAATAAAATAAAATTTCTTAAATGAGAAGAGATGGATGGGCCATCATTAGGGGTGCAAACGAACCAATACACTCGACAAGTAACTCGAAACTCGGCTCGATAAAAACTCGACTCGGCTCGTTTATTATGTTAAATGAACAAACTTGAACAAAAAATAAAACTCGACTCATTAAACGAGTCGAGCTTGAACAGACTCCTGCTCGGCTCAATAAGCTCGCGAGCAGCTCGATTAAATATTATAATATATATTTATTTTTAAAAATTAAATTTTAAGTATTAATATTTATATATTGTCACTTAAATATATTAAATAATTTAAAAATTGAGTTTAAACTTAGATTGAGTTTCATAAATGAGTTAAATCTAAAGTTTCACAAATGACTTTTCATTGATTTTGGGTTTATAAAGGAGTTTGTATATAGCTTAAGTTTGAATATGAATTGAATTTTAGTCTAACTACTACTCGAGTTCGAGCTCGACTCGGCTCGATTAATAAACGAACCAAACTTGAACAAGGGTTCCACATACTCGCTAAAACTCGAGCTCGAACTCGTATAAAATAAACGAGCCGAGCTTGAACACCATACTACTCGACTCGGTTCGACTCGTTTGCACCCCTAGCCATCATTACAAAGTCGAAAAAAAAATGAGACAGTATTGAATTTGAGTGAATTTGAGCTAGAGAGTGTCAGACCACCTGATCTTCATGATCTTAATGTTAACTGATTCAACCCAGTTGAAAATGCCAACTTGAAGTAGCATCACCACCAATAACAAATTAACCTTTTCAATTATGATTTTAATAAAAATCAATTAAATAAAAATCTCTAAATAATCAAAATCAAAACGCTTATATAGTTTCAAAAACATTTATTACTTTTATCAATAAAATTAATACACACCATCTCAATACTAAAGTGTTACCTGATATATTAAATTTTTTATTTTTAATTATAATTTTTTATAATTAATTATTATATTAATTTTTAAAAACATATATATACATTAATTTTCCAAGTAAGTTAAAATAACATATACAAAATTGACTATTTTAAATTTAAATTTTAATAAATTATTAAAATATCTAATTCTGAATCTTGGATAAAAGTCAATTTTATATTCATTAATTAGTATCGAAATTAAATCAAATTACCATAATCTCATATTCGACCTCTAAAGAAGACAAATAGCAAAACTGATAGACGAATCCACATGCCTAAGGCCCTGTTTGGTAACACTATTTGACACCTCTATCACTATCAATTTTAAAATTGATATTCCTAATAATCATTAAGAAGTGTTTGATAAATAGTGTCAATTTTAAAATTGGCAGTGAAAACAAAGCACATTATGAAATACAAGTGTTAACTTATATCAATTTTGATAATGATACTTCAATCTCTAAGCGCCTGTTTGGTTAGAGTTTCATTTTTAGTACTATATCAATATTGATATTAATATTTTCAAATGTTGGAGTATCAATATCAAAAGTAATACAAGTTGACACTTGTATTACATAATATGCTTTGTTTGCACTATAAATTTTAAAATTGATATAATTAACCAAACACCTCTTAATGATTTCTATCAATATCAATTTTAAAATTGATAATGATAGAGGTACCTAATAGTGTTACCAAACAGGCATAAAATAATCTAATATCAATATTGATATAGTATCAAAATTGAAACTCTAACCAAACGGGCCATAAGATATCGAAGGACGTGGAAACATTTGGGGCATGCATAAAAAACTTTGTTTCAAGCCAACCAACTTGCCTACCAAACTGACAAGGCAACTGTTTTCAGGGGGGTACATAAGGCCCTCTTTATGAAGTGTATTGAGCTGTCATTGTCAATTTTGAAATTGATATTCATAAAAAATCATCAATAAGTGTTTATCTATCAATATCAATATTGAAACTCTTGAAACAAACAAAACATGACATGTAACATTAGTGTGCACTTGTATCAACTTTGTATTGATACTCCATCCTCCACAGATATCAATATCATACTTGACATAAAATCATTTTGATACTCTAACTAATGGCCTGTTTGGTTAGAGTATCAAAAATGATACTATATTAGTATTAATATTGATATTTTTAGAAGATAATGGCCCGTTTGATTAGAGTTTCAAATTTGATACTATATCAATATTGATATTGATAATTTTAAAGGTTGGAGTATCAATATCAAAATTGATACAAATTGACACTTATATTACATAATGTGCTTTGTTTTCATTACCCATTTCAAAATTGATACTATTAACCAAACACTTCTTAGTGATTACTAAGAATATTAATTTTAAAATTGATAGTGATAGAGGTGTCAAATAGTGTTACCAAACGGGCCATAAAGTATCAATATCAAAATTGATACAAGTTGACACTTGTAATACATAACATGGGTTGTTTGCACTACAAATTTTAAAATTGATACTATTAGCCAAACACCTTGAGGTGATTACCAACAATATTAATTTTAAAATTAATAGTGATAGAGGTGTCTAATAGTGTTACCAAACAGGGCATAAGCAAGGCATACGGCCTAGTATCTAAATGGCATCACTGTGCTTTGCATGCTTGGGACAGCCTTAACGACCTTCTAACATGCCCTACTCTCAAAACTCACCGCTCCAGAACCCAACTACAAAGCCCACCTAATGCCCTGTTTGGTAACACTATTAGGTACCTCTATCACTATCAATTTTAAAATTGATATTGATAAGAACCTTTAAGAGGTGTTTGGTCAATTGTATTAATTTTAAAATTTATAATGTAAATAAAACATATTATGTAATACAAGTGTCAACTTGTATTACTTTTGAAATTGATACTCCAACATTTGAAAATATTAATATCAATATTGATATAGTATCAAAAATGAAACTCTAACCAAACAGGGCATAAAATAGTTCTTAATCATGAACTTGATAAAAAAAGTCTTGGTCAAACCTTCCAATATTTTGCCGACTTGTCCAGATAAGATGATCAAGCTTTCTTCTGCTAAGCCAACACTGAATCAGCCTTGCCAAGTTACTAGCTGAAAGCCTGAAACCACTTGTGAACAAGAACAAGATGAAGCATTTTTCAACCACCCCGTCGACGTATATCTTCCAAGCAGCCAAAGCAATGACTAAAAAAATGTACACCATGGAAAGAGATTTAATCACCATTTCATAATAAGCTCGTCAAAATCTGAGTGTACCGGCTTTCCACACACATTAGCTCTTGTACAATCATTAATCAAAATGAAGTTCATCTCCGAAAATGGACATTAACAACAGTGGGTTGCATATAAGTCTGCTGGATGGAAAGAGCAAACGGTAAGATCGGATGAAACAGGAAGGATGAGATTCTCTTCGTACAGTTATCAGCTATTCCAGCTTCAGGACCTAATTTTAAATCACAAAGAAGGGAAAAAAGGAGAACTTCAGAGATTCAACCACTCCGGTGCTATTTCAACAGTTCTCTTCCAGGAATGAGTAAAACACCAACGAATATTAGGCCAACAAAATAAAAAATGCACCAAACCCAAACCAACTATTAAGATCAAAATCGGAGCAGTGCTTACAAATGGAAACAGAACTGACAAAAAAATTCTAAAGTTTTAAACACAACCTTCTGACTAATTTAATTTTTTTACCAAATGCAAGGAAGCAATAATCAAAGAAAGCAGTGCTTAAAAATGGAAACAGAATAATCAAACACCACTTCCTAAAATGTTTTATTTTATTTTTTATTGAATGCCACTGCAAGTAAATTTCTGAATTTACTTGTTTTCAAGACGAGAGGAAATGCATACTGTCATGGTAAGGCCATGTTTTACAAATTGAGGTTATGATATAACTGTTAATAGCTTTAAAGGTTTATTTTTGAGTCCCTAAAACATTAAGAATTAGAAATAAGCCACTCTACCTCATGTAGGAGTAGGGTTATTAACAGGTATGATTTGGTAGCCGAATCACCAAAATCTGATTCCAACTCCAACAATGGTTAGAATGTTCTGATTCCAATTTCAATTAATTTGGAATCAATATAGTCCGATTTAATTCCCAATGGGATTCCATTATCCAAATCGAACAAATTTGATAATTATGTAATACATGCTATATACTAATTTTTATTCAAAAACTAGTGATAGATCACATATGCTAACTAAAATTTTAACTTTTAATCAGTTTAAATCATGTTTTATAAATTACTTATTTTTATTTTATTATTTATTTGTAGTAGATTCTCCTCTTTGAGGGTCCCAAGTCCATATGAAGGAGGGGGTTGCAATAGGTGACAACTAGAACCAACGTAAAAATATTGCTATATCTCATGATATGGAATTGAATAAAACATTAGGGCATTCTCTACTTGAGACGTGTTGCACCATAGTTTGTGTGGTAAAGATCAAATATGTCGGCCGGTTTGAAGTATAAAGCAGGTTTCTTGATGGAGGAGGTAGAGGGTGGGCAGGTTCCGTGGATTGAGCAGCTCCATGGGGTAGGAAGAAAGAGGTCTGAAGAAAAAAGTGGCAGCGGAAGCCAATCCTACTACCTTCGTCGACTCTACCTTCCTTGCCTCGCCGATCTATCTTCCTTGCCTTGCCACAGCTCAACCATCTATCTTGGGTTCATGGAAACTCGAGGGGAGAAATCGGTGCAAATTCAAATGCAGTTATTGTGGGATGGGCAAATGTGGGATTACAAAAATTATCTTGACGGTAGGTCAAGGGCATATGACAAATTGGACCTATCATTATAAATATTTAGCGGACGGAATTAAGTATTAAAGATATTCGGTCAAGGGATCTTTTATTGAAGTTTTTTTCTTAATTAGGTTGTTAATTAATTTTCCTTTAATATTTGATAAGTATTTAGCAAGTCTTTTTACAAGTTTTGCATAGTTGTTTGGTAGAGACTTTTACAACTCTTTTAGATTTTACAGATTGTATGGTGAAACAGATATTATCCACTCTAAAAAATATCCAAAAATTTTCATCCTCTCCGTATTTGGTCTCAATCAAAGCGGATATTCGATTATCTGAATCTTTATATGGATTAGATCTCAGAAATGGCATGTCTACCCCGCCTATAGCCCTAATGAAAACTTATGTATCTTGTTGATAATATGAAGAGAAGAAAATTCCAAAGAAGGTCGGGTTGGGAATTGGCCCGGGGTCGGTTGGCCCCAAAATTGACCCAGTTGGACCAGGTCGCCACCCAAGCTGGACCAGGTCAGACGAGGTAGGATTTATATATATTTTTTAAAATAAAACTATAAAAATTACATAAAAAATCAAAAAAATTTATTTTTATACTATACATTTACAATATATGTACAGAAGTATAACTATATTTTTATGTTATAATTGAATATAAGTGTTTATCCGTGAACACAAGTAAATATGAATTTTTTGTGATTATGTTGTATTAGTATATGTTGGGAAAGAGTTAATCTCAAGTGATAAAGTAAAAACGGTTAAGAAATAATTTTATAAATTTTAATTATGCATCATATATTTATAATCACAAATTTTAACCATATGTAATAGTATAAGTGATAGTAAAATATTATTATATTATTAATAAATGGGGCGGAGAGTATTCACAAATCGACCTGCGCGGACAAGTCACAAAGGTCAAGGGGGTAGTGCCCCTTGTGGGATGTATCAAGGGGGCAACAAACTGCGAAATAAAAAAAAAGTCCAAAAAATCTAAGTTATAAAACATAGCGACCCGGTCGGACCGGGCGGGCAACTTTGCCAACTAGGTCTCTAGGTCACCTAACCCGAGGCTGTCTCGTGCAACCCCATGTTGAGCCGCCATGGGGGTTGCCCCTACTGGGTCAGAGCCGAGCTAGTCAGCCTGGAAACTAGCCAGGTCGCCCGACCCCGGGAAAATTCAACATTGCTTGTAGTGAATAAAACCAAATAGATAAAATTAAAATATAAATAAATACAAGAATTACAGGTTATAAACTATGGTATATAGAAAATGAAAGAAATAAAAATTAGATAGGATTCATTGTTGATAAAACGTTGAAGAATGCAATGATGTTAGTAAAAAGAGTGGAAAATATGATTATTATAATAAAAATAATTATAACAAGATATAATAATGTAGTTATTGCATATGTTCCAGAAACTGGACTAAAAATTAAGATCAAAGAAAAATTTTGGGAGGATATGAATGACCTTACACTGAAGTATATCACATGAAGAGGATACATCTATTAAAGAAAATTTTAATAGACATGTAATAAATGAATGTCATAGATATAAAGCCCATGGCTTTTAGATATATAAATTTAAATGAAAAGAAAAAAATCCTTGATTTACTATGACCTATGAGTTTATACTGACATATAAATATTTTATTAAAATAGAATCTCGTTTAGTAATATTTAAAAGTAAACAAAAAAGTCAAATCAACTTTATTCTTACATTTTTACAAAGAATGCAAAGTTATTTCATGTGAAACTTTAACAAGTCAATATAAATCAATGGTTTAGATGTTAAGATCAAAAGACATTTAAAAGAAAGGTTTCACCCATAACAAAATAGTGGTAACTAAAAGATACAAACAACAAATATTTACAAATGAACTTCTCATGATCGGAACGTAAATGTAGAAACCAGTGCTACATAGATAATTATGGCTACAAATATTAGAGAGGTAAATACAAAAAAAGTATTTGAAGAGTTTCAAAGACATAGTCAATCCAAAAAGAAGACATGGTAATAGAATGAAGAAGTGTAAAAAATGATAAAATATAAAAGAGATTAACATAAAAGATCTCCTAAGTGAGATAACAACAAAACTTATCAACTAGAGATATATTTGTAAATGTCTTTTGGTTCAGGATCCAATTGTCAATGTTGGCTCTATATAATGAAACTACCTTATAACCCAATTAAAGAAGAATTAGTGGAAGTTTTGAAGACTTTTGGTTCCTTAACGGAGGCGCTGTCCCTTCTCTCTCTTCTCTAACCCCCTGTAGGCCAAACTTCCTCCCCCTTTGGCAAACTACGCAATTCACCTCCTCCCTTCTCTCTCCCCGACAGTCCCCACCAGTCTGCTCCTCTGCCTCCATCACACGTGATCCTATGTTTTACCAACCCGTCAGCCATAGAAGAACGTCGGACACCTGACCGCCTTCACAGCACCAAACCAATCCAGCATGCGACGATAGGGCAGTCACTTCAAGTTTGTTGGCACACAAGATGCCTTCACACACTCTCAACCTTGTCAATCAGCCATAACAGACTCAATGTCATCGCGTACCTGCAAGGTGCAACAACATCAAGGCGGAGACCAAGCACTGCTCCATCATCTTGCCAGAAGCCTTACAGACGTTCCTGTGGCATCCAAAGTCTGTCAAATGCCACAGAACTATTGCACTCTCAAGTGTGCATCATCGAGCTCGAATTCCTCATGAGCGGGATCTGTCTTCACCTCCTTCCTGCAAAGCCTCATCACCATCACCTACACCCTCGCTGGCTGCACTGTGGGCAAGGTTTGCCATCTCGGATCTCGGCTTTGTCTCGGGAGGGTGAAAAAGAAGAGATCTCGGAGAGATCTCGGAAAAATCTCGGGAGATCGGATCTCGGATTATCGGATCAAAATGTATATATGTATGAAATATAACATAATATCTTATAAAGATAGGAGTACATCAATGAATTTACATAAAAATATATAGCACATTTATACATCAATTGTGTGAATGAAAAATTACAAAGTATTCTCAATACCAAAAAAATGATCTTTGTGCTTCTAAAAGATTTAATCTTGTATACAATCTTATTTAAATATTAATATGGTATTAAACTTATAGCACATTTTTATCCACGATAGTATAAGTAATAGTGAGATATGCTAATATGTTTACACTATCATAAATGGGGGCGCAGAGTAGTCGCGGATCGACCTGCGCGGCCAGGTCGCGGGGGCAGTGCCCCTTTGTGGGGGGTTGTCAGGGGGGGGATTTTTTTTTTCGGACCAGGCTACTTGGGGCGAGATCTCGGCAATCTCGTTTCTCGGCCTCCTTGGTGAGACCGAGATCTCGCGAGATGGCATTCCATGACTGTGGGTGATGTCCGAGCCAACAGGTTTCCCTCCCCCACTCCTCGCTCCCGGTTGCCTTCACCTGTTTTGTACCTGCCTGACTCCACCCTCCCTATAAATCTGTGTTGCCTGATTGCTTTACCAGTTTACCCTCTTCTATTTTCCCTGATGTTGATCACTTCTGGAGCCATGCCATCTACCCTTCCCCATCATCCCTCCATCCTTCACCAACCGATTGTCTACCTCCATCAGTTCTGCCATACCCTCCCTCCAACGATCCCGCATGTCAACACCACCTCCTGTTCCTCTGCTGCAGAGCCCTGGATCCTCTGGCACTCTCTGTCATCCCTCTGCCGTCCCTGCACAGGCCCTGACCATCACACTGTCTGCACCCTCCAAGTCATTGACCCTATGTGACACCCTAAACCTAAAAGCAGCTACCTAGAACGGTTTAAAATGTTAAAGAAGGTGTACTGTTATAGTACAAGTATGCATATTGATCCATCATCACACCACCACAGACAACCCATCGACGAAGATAAAATAATACAGAAAAGAAAATTATAATTCAGTGGAGGATCAGTGGGGTCAAAAAATAGTATTCAAGCACTCTTCACCTAATATTGGGTCAGGTGCACTTGCTGGCACTGCAGGATATGGAGCTGCAACCAACAAGGATGTTGCAGCTCCTACTACTGACTACACTTGGGGTTACATAATGTCAGGATGGAGATGATCAAAGGAGAGAAGGACAAGATTGTGCTAGTCATCAGCGTCATAATGCACAAAGTAATTGGAGATATCACTACCTTTATTACCAGTATCCAATAATTTCTAAGACAATCATGTTCCATAGAGAGCAGTGTTGCATCAGGAGAAGAGGACATATACAAAGGGCATATATCATCCATTTAAAGTACCCCAACATTTTGGAAACGGAGGCCATTTATTACCAGACACATTAGAGAGAGTACCCAACATCCATAATATATAGATGTGCTATTTGCCTCTCCCAAAGCAAGACATGGAAATAGACTTTCAAGAAATGGCATAATCATTTTTTGGATATATAGATATAGAGATACTATGACTTCATGTTTGCAATCCACATCACAACAACATGAGGGATGTGAAGATTCATATGACACTTGTCATCAATTTTGGTGATATAATCGTCATATTTGTAAAATATGTTAAAATTTATGAAATGAAGTTTTATTTCTAATATTTGTGTTCTTAATGGTGGTATGTATATGGCTGATGTCTACAAGACTGAAATAGAGTTGACATAGCTATTGCCAATAATTTAGAAATCAAATTCTGCCCCAACCTTATTAGTCTTATTCATTTCTTAATCCCGTGCATCTGGATCTCTATTTTATAATCCCAATTTTCAAAATCTCATAACTCTTGCTTCTGTTTTGCCCTAACACCTTTAACACTAAAAGATGGTGCACTTATTTTCCAATTTTACCCCTCCCTAATGTGCAGAGCATTCAGGCTCAGCAGGAGCCACCTGAAAGGCTGAAACATTTGATTGGCGAAAGATCGGATGTCTGATCATTTGTCTCATTGCTTGCAAAGTGGCATGCCCATGCATGGCCACTGGAAAGAAGGAAGGAGGCTGCCGAAAAGTACCATACCCAGGCTAGAAGATGCTGGTGTTTTCTTATCGCAGGCACATCATCATCCTGCTTCCCTGCCTGTTATCTTCTCTGTCATCCAGTGGTGAGGTCATCGCTGCACATTTTCTCCTCTTTACAAGCAGCAGCTGTGGCTGTGATAGATGCACTCAAATATGCTCTCCAGACCTAAAGTTGAAATGTTACTGTCCTTTTTTCTCTCTTTAGAATCCTCAGAGGCATAATCTTGGAGTTTGTTGAGTGCAAATATCACTGTAAGTTGTGGGAAACATTGTCTAGTTGCAGCTTAGACTCTGGTGAGGACTTCTCAGAACTGGTTGGTTATGTAGAAGAGGACGCAGCAGGAGGGTTCCTTCTGGAGACGGGAAAGAGCCTTTTGTCTTCATGCAGCCGCTGGAGAAAGTAAGAGTCAATACCTAGTAAAAAAATGTGGTTCTATTCCTAGTAGCAATATGTATTTTATTGCCAAAAAAATTGTGGTTCTATTCCTAGTAACAATATGACTTCAACGGGTCCCATGATTTCAAAACATCCTTTGAAATTGAAGGATGTCGGATAAAAGTATGGACTTTCGGTAGATAGGGATCTTGTTAGATGTATATTTTGTAACAAAGATTGCAAGGGTGGGATTTATAGATTGTAGCAATATATAGCCAGTCTATCCACAAATGTCACAAGTTGCAAGAAAGTTACACCGGAGACGAAAGAAGAGATCAAACAACACATGAAGCAAGCTAAACAATCTCGCTTTGAAAAGATTGCAGTCATAAGGGAGATTGAAGGAAGAGATACTCTTCTTAATAGGAATCCTTCGGAGACAAGCACCAAAGGCGAAGACCCACTAATTATGTGTGATCCAACATTTTTGTCTCCTCATTTGAGAGGTCCTATGAATTGACTTATGAGACAAAATTCAGAAGTTTCTAAAAAGAAAAATGTGAAGGACAAGAAGCATTTAAAGAAAAAGAGAGAGAAAGTTGTGTGATATGTTATTCGGTGGATTTACCAAGCAGGTATATATTTCAACATTGTATGTTTGAATAATTTTCAAACAAGGTTAGAAGCTATTGGTCAATTTGACCTGGGTTTGAAACATCCATTATATCATGAAGTTCATGAAAATTTGTTTGTGAAAGAGATTCAAACAACTCGATAATTAGTTGAAAAAAAAATGGAGTTGGGTGAAATACAGATGCACTATCATGTCGGATGTCTAGACAAATAGGATGAGGACATTGATAAATTTTTTAGTCAACACACATACGGACACAATGTTTCTAAAATCAGTAGATGCATTTTCACAAGTCAAAGATACAACGTTATTGATAGATTTGTTGGATAAAGTTGTGGTTGAAGTTAAAAAATAATGTTATCCAAATTGTAACAGATAATAAGGCCAGTTACATAGCGGAAGAGAGAATTTTGATGTCTATGCATCCTCGTTTGTTTTGGACATCATGTGTAGCCCATTGCATTGATTTGATGCTGGAAGATATCTGGACATCGAGTCCACAATTAGGTATGCCAAGTATGTGACGACATTTATTTATGGTCATACAAAGGGTCTTGCCATGATGAAGAAGCTCACCAATGGAAGAAACTTGTGTAAGGCAACAGTCACAAAGTAAAATCTCAAATTGAAATGTCTTTTTGTGATGTTTCATTTTAATTTGTGAATTGTGACCATCAATAACATGTTATTTTTTGTGCAAGATTTGCAACAAACTACCTAAATCTAGAGAGCCTATACAAGTTGAAGGTTGAATTGAGAAAGATGTTTACATCTGAAGATTGGAATGCCTCTAACAACCGATGAACTAAGCAAACTGAGAAAAAAAAGTCCTGTGATATTTTAAAAACAACTTTCTGGAGAGGTGTGGCCTAAGCTCTATCAATTTTCAAGCTTCTTGTGATTGTCTTGTGCCTAGTGAATGGTGAAAAACAAGATATGGGTTACATTTATGAAGTAATGAACCGTGTAAAAGAAGGCATTAAGAGTGCCTTGAATGATTAGTTCGACAAATATGGTCTAATTTAGGACATTGTTGATAGGAGGTGGGACAATCAACTCCATCGTCTATTACATGCAGCAAGGTATTATCTTAATCCATAATTTTTTTACTCAAATCCGGATGTTGAGAGTGATGAAGAAATAAAACAAGGACTATATGATACCATTGAGAGGCTAATTAAGTCTTGATGAGCAAATTTTGATTCCCAAGCAACCAAATGCATACAGATATGCTGAGGGCCTATTTGGCAGAGATATGGCCATTAGACAAAGAAAAACATTCATTCAAAGTTGACATTGACCTTTTACAACTTTTCATTTCTACATTTCACATTATTATTTTTAATTTCATTCATTATCATTTTTATTTTAGCAAATTGGTGGAAGAATTGGGGGAGCAAGGTTCTTCAATTGCAAAGATTCGTCATCAGGATTTTGAGCCTCACTTATAGTGCATTTAGTTGTGAACGCAATTGGAGTACTTTTGAGCAGACATGCACTAGTAATAGCATTCATTTTTTTGGGAGAGCAAGGTTCCTCATATTACAAGTGCACACAAAGAAAAGGAATAGATTAGAACAAAAAAGGCTAAATGATCTTGTCTATGTCCAATACAATCAAAGACTTCGAGATTGCCATTTTAGGATGGAGAAGTTTGATCATGATCCTATTTCTTTGGATGATATCAATGACGCCAATGAGTGGATTACTAGAGATGGTGAAGACTATGTGCATGAAGAAGAAGACCTCACATGGAGGGAAGTTGAGCTAGCAGCCGGATTGAAGAAGAGGAAAGTTCATCCACCAACGCAGAGACCTCTAAAAGACTATGACTTGAGAGGAGAAAGAGTGTGATCATCGATGAAGATACCTCATAATCGGATGGGGAAATATGCGTTCATCTTACCAATGAGTCATCCGACTGATATTTGTGTTAATTAGATGAGGACATTAGTTAAATGTACTTTTTAATGGTATTTTGAACTAGTGGTTATTTATGTATTCTATACTTGATTTACAATTATTGTTCAAATGTTGTCTACTTGATCTATTGTATTTTCCTTTATTGTGATGTATTCATTTTTCTAACATATTGATAGAAATGAAATGGGAAAAGATACATCTTTCAACTAATTTTTGATATATTCATTTTACGCATTTTTTATATAATTTATACTATTTTTTGTATTATTTTGTATTTTATAGATATTTTCAGCATGTTTAGATAAAATTTTCTGCATTTTCAGACATACTGTCTGTATTTCTACATTTTTATTACATTTTTAGATATATTTTCTGCATTTTAATATATATTTCCTGCATTTATGATGAATTTCCAACATTTTTTATGTATTTCCATATTTTTTATATATTTTTCCTACTTTGCAAATAAATATAATAATAATTAAAAAAATGTCACCTCGAGCACCTAAGGTGCCTGTCTCAGGTACTTGAGGCAAGGTGAGAGGTACCTTGTCTCGGTCGACTCATACCTTTGACTACATAGCCCACTAATGTGTCCATCCTAATTATTGCCTCATCATCCCACTGCCTAGCAACTTCAATCAGCAAGAGGCAGGACCTTCTTCTCCGAAATTTTATGTAGGCCTTGTTCTGCTGCTCCATGCAGTCAACATGCCAAAGACGAAATCAGGAACCACCGCTGAGTCGCAACTCCCAGTAGTGCACAGCTACAACTGGTTTCTTAGCACCATACACAGCGTCAAGTCTGAGAAACCAAGTCAGAGCACACTATATTTATCGCTTATCTGAATGCTGCATTGACTCTAGTGTGAGTTAACACAGGACAACCCTGCCAAATCGACCTAGAACCACTCTGGGAGCAGCAGCAGACCAAATGATCACATCATACTAACTTTTACTTTCATGTGTCCACCTTGGATATTGGATCACTATGGCAGATTTAAGTCTATATTGGCCAATGATCCATGGCTGAACCCTAAAAAGGTAGCTGGTCACAAACATGTTTTATACACTTTGTTCACAAAATGATGCATTAAAATAATATCTAAAGAAGTGTTTGGTTAATAGTATCAATTTTAAAATTTGTAGTGAAAATAAAAGATGGTATGTAATACAAGTGTCAACTTGTATCAATTTTGATATTGATGCTCCAAACTCTAGAAATATCAATATCAATATTTATATGGTATCATTTTTGAAACTCCAACTAAACAGGCGCTAAGATAGCTAAAAACACAAAATTATCATGTTTGATGCGATATGACGCGATGATGTCAAAAAAAATGCGAGGACCATGTAAAACCAAAAATGTGGTACAAGGTCTCATCTCTTTTTTATCCAAGAAAAAATTCTCTATAAAAACAGTTTATTATGATCGTCAAACATCTCTTTTTCATTCAAGAAGAAATCCTCTATAAAAACATAAGTTATTATGATCGTCAAGCATCTCTTTTTAACAAGTCCTTTTACAAAAACATATTTCTATACAGAAAATTCATTTTATCATGCAACCAATGAAGAATCCTTCGCTAGGCTAATAGCTGCTTTAGATTTCAAATGAGGCATTTGCAATACACACTTCTTGACAGGTTCCCTTTGTGCACATGTAAGAACACAGTAAAAAAAAGTTATTAAACATTATGAATCTAATTAAAAATCTAGGAATTTGCATACCTGGCTTTATCTTAAATTTGAGAATACCAGGCTGCCTCCGGGTGATGAACTTGATTGGGTAGTCAGTAACTTGCCTATGTCGATCTGCCATTGATATTAGCTGAAGCAAAATAGACACCAATAATACGACTGTTAATCATGAAAAACAAAAGTGAGCCGATCAAAACCATGCCAAGATGTGCCTCATTGGTATTATTATCATATCTAACATCCATGTGATATCGAGTTCAATCAAAGGTTAGGTGCCTCTATTACATAATGTTTCATTTCCATGCTGCAGCAAACAATGAAGAATATTTTATTCACAACTGAAGTGAAAGTTGCAAATGAAAAAGTGGACACTAGGAAATATTAGGTGTATGCATAATTGCAAACATGCCATTCTTGCCTACACTCAGAAACAAGTGTAACCAGTTTCCAGTATGCACCATTGCCTTCTCTTGACATAGACAATGGGATAAGTGTTTCTGCTTGTTTGAAAAAGCCACTATTGTAAAATATTATTATTATTATTATTATTATTATTATTCAAGCAATTGCATATCTTATAGGGCAACTTTTTCCACTGCCAAAAAAGTACATGATGAAATGAAATCAGAATTCATAAAAAACAGGAAGTGTGCGACAAAGATCCTTTTCAAGTATTCCAAGAGAAACGATAACAAAAATCAATCCAAAAGTTAAAAGTGTGCAATACTTGGTTAGTTCTAGATTCATCATAAATTAAATGATAAAGTGAAACCAAATCAAGACAAAAATGAAGTAGGATCAAGCAATCCTAGCTCAGGATCAGCACCCCCCTCAATAAAATTCCAGGAGACTGGGAACAGTTGGATTGGCTGATCCCATTGAATACTTTTCTTCTCACAAGGAGTTAGAGGGCAAAGTGCTAGCTAGTACAAAGTTGGGAGTTGGCAGCTGCCCCATGTGACTTCACCCTGCTCAGGCAGAGAAGACAAAGGGCCAAATGCCCCCACTCAGATCCCATGGACCAGTCATGTCATTACCCGGTATGAGAATGAGTTTTTAATATTTTATCGACTTGTGCTTCCCATTATTTATAATTTTTTTTGAAATTTGAGTGTAAAATATGGATGATGAGGATGTCACTGGACTATGAAGTAGAAAACATGAAAGTAACAATTTTTTGTTAAAAGCTGCAAAATGAAAATTCGGATATTTTGGAAGTGTTCCAAAGGAATATGGAGGTTATGATCTTAGTTTCGACTGAAATTTATTTAGAGAATGTTAGATGATGATTTTAAAAGTTTAGCTTTGGAATCACTTTATTTGGAGGACCATACAAATAGTTGTTTGGTAGAATTAAATACGAATTTTAACCTAACATGCATAGTTAAGGTGTATGAATTTTATGCATGTTCCCTATCATATTCAGTCTTCTCTATTTCATCTAAGTTATTCTGACATGCTCATCTATCTTACCACAGAATTCAAGAAAATTTTGACAATCTACCACTAAGTTAAATCCCTTCCCAGCCCCTATCGAGAAATAGAACTGACTAATCTTGAGTCTAAGGGTAGGGAAGCTCTTCCTAAACAACTTAACTTGTAGCTGGCCTTCTTTTTGGGCTATTATGGAATAGTCAAATAATGGGAAATTTTGGATTCAATTGACAACTACTCCTACTGGAAATAGGCATGACTATGAATTCAAGCCATAACACATGGCTTGCTTTGTAAAATCTGTACGCTGATCTAAATTGAGCAGGTGTTATATAAAGAAGATTTTTTTCAGCATGTTCTGTTCAATACTAGTAGGACTCGATATTGTTAAAAAATAGGAAGCAAAACCAAGTCAAGATGATATGGATCACCCTGAACTTTTGGTGCAACCAACATCTTGCTCAACTTTGCTTTGTTAGAAGGCTGGAACGGTGATGTTTGGAGCATGAGATGTGAGTGGAATTCATTTTAAATGCTAGACCAAAACTTAAACTAAAGTCAGTGCACTATAGGAGGGCTCATAAGCTACCGGCAATTGTTGTTTGTTACATCTATGATACTGTTCATCATGATAGTATGGTGCTGGCATCTCGTGTATATCTGGACATATTCTTCGAATTGTATACATCACTTATTTTGAATGACTTAATGTATTCAATAGCTTTTGCTCTCTTCATGAAAGATTTTGTATACTCTCTGATTTACTTGTGTGCATGGATCGTGGAATCGGACTGGATTGGAATTAGAATCCTATTTTTTTTTAGATTTTTTAAAAAAGATTCAGGCCAAATCGGCCTGAATCAGACTGAATCGGCCTGAGTCGGTTGAAATCGGAATAGGAAATTTTTGAATTTTTTTTTAAAATCCTGATCCGGATCGGTTTCTCTTCTTGAGAATCGGTCAAAATCGGACCGATCCGATCCGATTCAAATCAGATCGTACTGACTGATTCCGATTCCGGAATCCTTGCTTGTGTGCCAAGTTTGATAATATTTGGATATGCAAATGTTTATAAGTATGATTCATCATACTATTACTACAAATGCTTTATATAGAAACTAGATGTTAAAAGTGGGAGAATATGACCAACATACGATGCTAATTACTCTTAATGCCCTTCATAAAAAATGTGTAGAAAATATAAAAAACTACACCTATGAAGGAGTTGAAATTTTATATTAGTTTGATTGTGCTACCAATCTGTTTCTCAATAATTATGAAGCAAACATAACATGCACTGTTTTAAAATTTCACATTTCATGTGGTTATAAAAAAAATTAAAGTATGATTTCTTCATAGAACTTATTTCTGACATACAATACACATATAAAAGGTTATCCTTAGTCCTTACATTCATGGACATTTTGTGTTAAAATTGAATGGAATATATGTTCTATACAAAATTGATTATGTATCAACCTTCGTTCCCAATAGGGAAAAGATGAAAAGGAATCTGGGACACTATCAATCTGTTTCTCAATGACTAGAGACAAGCAATTATGAAGTAAACAAAACATGCACTGTTTAAAAATTTCACATTTCATGCGATTATAAATACAATTAAAGTATGATTTCTTCATGGAAATTATTTCTGACATATAATACACATAAAAAATTATCTTTACATTTCGTGGACATTTTGTGTTAAAATTGAATGAAATATATGTTCAATACAAAATCGATTAAGCGTCAACCTTTGTTCCTAAATCCTAATAGAGAAAGGATGAAAGGTTATCTAGGACACTATGAAATGGGAGGGATGGTCAGTGCCTCCTCAGAAAAGGACCAAGTATACTGGTTTGATATTGTATTGGTCATGGGGATGCGTTGTCGCTTGTGTACACTTGGGTGGACCATGGACACCCTAGGACAAGGGGTGTAATTGTAAAATGGGCCGGATATACTTGGATCCATAAATTCTAGACCCGAAAATTAGAGAAGTGGTAAACCCACTTTCTCTAATTTCAAAAACTGAGTGTCAATGCATACTCATTCGATACCCATACCCAGTGCAAGTGCATTCATCTCTTCTCTCTTGCCAAACAAAGCCCTATATCTTCCTCTTTGCTCTTTGGCTCCTCCTTGATGGCTCTATCTTCCCCATCGCAATTGGATCCAGTGTGGAGGTACTTTCCCACCAGCCACTGACAAAAGGCATTAGTAAAGTCTCCCTTAGGCACGATCAATGGCAGGTGGGTGAAGATGGCACTGTCAACTCAAGCGGTGCCAAGCAGCCAAAGCTTTGTGCTCAACTTTACTGGAAAAGTGACATTAGAGTTGGCGATGTCCTTCCTACACTACATGGTGTGCTATCTGTTCCATGACACAAGGAACAGCATGGGAGAGATCGCCATGAAGGGATTGAGCACCAAGTCCCTGGTTGTCTTGATTGTTTGCCTCGTTCTATGATTGGGTATGACATGTATGGGACAAGATCTATGCTCCGGAGAAAACTTTAGCCATCTCTCTCTCTCTCACTCCCTCCATTTGATTTCTCCTAAAGTGCCTCACCAAAAATTTGAATGATGAAATGTTACGGCAATGCAGAAGAAATAGCATAACGACTGAGAGGAGTTGAACTTGTGGGTTGAGGAATTTAAAATGAGCAAGTTTACCTGAAATCTATCCACCTAAGCACTCATTGCTGCCAGTTTTTCTTCAAACTCGTCATCATTGTAGAGGCTGACAGTTTTTTATATTTCTTTCTACAATTAAGATAAGAGGGGCTTTAGAGCTGTCTTCCGAATGGAGTTGGGTTCCATACTGGATCTCCTACTGTAATGGGTTAGACCTTAAAAAAGGCACTAAATCTGGGTCCTTTCAAAGATGAAAAGTTAATCATTATCTGTTGTTCATGAAATCATTAACTTGATGTCTAAGTAAATATATCTTTGCTTGAAATGAGAATGATTAATCTTCTTCGATTTGCTGATATATTTGTGGCATGAATGCTTTGCTGTGCTAAGATGCTTTCCACATTGGTCAAAGTGAGCTTTTTCATGGCAAAGGTATCTCATGCACGGTTTCCCAACTCATTTCCTTTTAAAAACTGTCAACGCCTCATCAGTGATCCATAGTTTATCTTAGAACTCTGTTTTTTGATTCTTCAATTTATTCATCAATTGCAGTTTGCATGGCAATTGGACTGGTCTATCAGGCACCATATTGGTGTATGCCTATTCCAATTTCAATATGGAATAGATCGGCCAAATCAGCCAATCCACGTGGAGAAATTCTGATTCATAATCAGTCTGGATCAATCATGTCTTTTAAAAATTTTCAAAAAAACATAAAAAATAAAATTAGAAAAGACGGTTCAAACATCCAAGCACACGTGCATATCAATTTAAGAGGTATCAAGGTGACTACACAAATATGTTATATAAATTTTATGATTCAATAAAGTTACATATTACAAATGATACCCAATACAAGTAGTATCTTGATATCACCAATATCTGTGATAAGTGATAACTATCGTGTGACTCCTCATTTTCTGAATTTTCGAAGTTCACTTTGAATAAGAAGCCATAATGTAACTCATATCCATACCCAAATAATGATTGGGTCATCTCTAAACTCATACTTGTGGATATGTAAATGAAATATGTGCATGCACTGTAATTAGATCTAGATAAGAGTATGCTGCACAATAATCATAAAATTTCATTTGTGTCTAGCAATGACTTCGACCACTAGAATGCTGGTGTTGGGCCAAATAGTTTTCTCCTTGTCCAACTTAACCTTCTCCTTCTCTCGTGTAGCTGCACTAGCACATATAGCAGCACCTGCACCCGAACCTCTTTGCCATCTCGCATCTCAATTTTATCTTGGGAAGACCAAAAATAGAAATCTCAGAGAGATCTCGAAAAACTCTTTGGAGGTTAGATCTTAGAAATACTAATGATGCGGGACAAACCGGCTAACTCGGGCTAAACCGAACGAAAACGACTTAAATCGGCGCTAATCGCCACTAAAACATCTAAAGAACCCAAAATGGAGTAAAACCGGTCCGAAACGGTCCAAAACAGTCCCGAACCGGGTCAGAACCGGGTCAAACCAAGCTGAACCGGTCTAAACCGGCTCAAGATGGCCCGAACCGGCCTGAACCGGGCGGTTCAGGCGCTGAACCGGCCTGAACCGGCCTTGGGCCGGGTCTGGACCCGGTTGAACCGGCCAGCCGGCCGGCCTCGGCGCGAACCGGCCGGGTCCGCGCTGCGCGAGCCGACCGCGCGCGCCGCCCGGCGCCGCGGGCGCGAGCGCACCCCGGGGGGGTCGTGGCGGCTTCCTGGACGCTTCCGCTGCGGTCGCGTGGCTGAACCCACGCCGTTGCCTGCTGTCGCCGTGGCCGCATCTCCGAGCGCCCACGCGGGCGCGTGCCGCGACAAAACGCGAGGACGGCGAGCGCGGGCGTCGTCTCTCTCGTCCGGACGTGGCCTCGCGGGTGGAGCAGCGGGGCAGGCGACGCCCCGCGGGGGCTTCGCAACGCCGTCGCCGCCGTCCGGCAGGTGCAGCCCGGAGCGGGGGGGGGAAAGGCGCAGCGATGGCCGAGTCGCCTCGACGTTGTCCGGCAGAGGCGGAGGCGCAGCGGAGGCGCCGTCGCCGTGGAAGGAGGCCGCAGAGCAGGGGGAGGGCCCGGGGATCGCCGGAGAGCTTCCCTCCCGCCGCTGTCTCCTTCTTCCTCTTCCGCTTCTTCTTCGTCTTCTTCTTCATCCGCATCCGTCCGCATCCGCGAAGGGAGGGAGATCCACCGCCCTCGTCGAGGAAGGAGATCGCCGTAGGAGAAGAAGACGGGGGGGGGGGGGGCGCCGGCTGGCGAGGTGCTGCCGTCGATGTGGAACCGAGAAGGGGAGAAGAGGGGAACGGCGCGGGAGGCCGGAGGGAGGGAAGGAACCGGTCTCACGATACCGGAGGTGGAGAAGATAAGCCGGGATTCCTTCCCGAGGTGAAGAGGGAGCCGGCCTCGCCGGAGGTGGGAGAGGGACGGCCCTCACCGGCCGGGGTGGGGAAGAGACGGCGCAGCCCCTCTCACGGGACAACCAACCGCGGAGGCTTCCAAAAATTCTTCTATTGATTGATTAACTACGTACATCCGGTCTTCCTCTTATAGGGGAAAGAGGAGAACATTTTAAAAAAAAGGACTCCCTAAAATCTATTTACATACCAGTCCATTTTAAGGGCTCAATATAAAAGATGCTCAAAAATGTCCCCATCAACTAATCAAAGTGTATGTTTAAGTATAAAATGTCTCGTGTAATCTCTTAAAAAAGGACAAGAGAACTCATATTGAACATCAAAATAAGTTGATAGAAAATTAAAAGTGAAATACATAGAGAGTGAACTATTGTTAATAAGAAATATATAAAAGATATTTTGTCAGATCTAAACTTCATCTTGACCAATATGAAGAAGAGGTTGATATGACATCTTGGGTCGATTGTACATATATAGTCATAAAACTATTAGGTTATAAAATTTTATTAGACGATATGTATGAATCTTTGGATGGATTCCATAATAAAGTTGACAATACATGAAACAAACTTAACAAGATCATCTAAAATAATACTAGAAAATAGAATAAAAGAGAATATATATGGTGTAGGTAGTTTGTCCAATATGAAGTTAAGAAGTTAGGAATAGTAATAAGCGGAGAAAATTAAGAGACCAAAGATACTATATGAATATTCTCATTTCGACAATCTCCTTTCTCAGATGCGTAAAGAAAGAGATTCTTGAGAGATCTCGAAAGATTCTTAGGAGATCACATTCAACGAGATCACATTCTATGATTATATCTAATTCACTGTTTGGTGAAGAATGCTATAGTACTCCCATTTGCACTTATAGTTCTTCTCCTAATTTCTAATTTTGTTTTCTTTTTAACATCTACCTGTGAACTAGCTCCTGCTATGTGGTATACCTTCTTCAAACGTTTAAACCCTCTAAACTAACTAGAACCGACATTTATCTTGTGTACCCTTTTGTACTGAAGGAGCTATATCTAAAACCACTGCAAGATGTGATTGGTGTTGAACCTCTTCATCCACAGCCCGTAAATCGTCATGTTCTCCTTTGGCCCATGCACGATCATCTACATCAAACTATGAAGGTGATCTCCCATCAATGTCTTCCATTCAAGGTGCAAATAGATACTTCTTTTGGAATAGGAATTCCAAATCAATACTTGATGACTCTTCCACAACTATTTATGCACTTCTGTGATAAGCTCCACTAACAAGTCTTGAAAATCTTTCATTGGATAATCTTTGCTGATCTTTTATACTTTTTGACTCTCAATCATATGTTGTAGTGACAGAACACCAACTCTTTAGTCTGACAGATGTTAACCTATTTCTTCTCTTCATATAGATAAGGCTAAACATACTCTAATTTTTTCACATTGCAAAAAACTTGTATTTTGGCTCAAAATGCGAAAGACAATAGCAACGAATGGATTCCATCCACTTTAAGATGTTCACTTGTACCCACTACTTAGTTGCAAGACACCATAAAAACACATAAACAACATAAGGTTTATAATTAGGGCGTTCATGGTTTGGTTTGGTTTGGTTTGATTTTTGAAGATTTAATTCTCAAATCAAACCAGATCATATTTTATTAAAGCCCAGTAGATATGTCAATGTGTAATTTCATTTTTTAAATCATATTTTATTAAATTTTAGTACATATATTCATATATTTCATTACTTTTATATTAAAAACGGTTAAAAATTTTACTTTTTATAAGAAAAGCTATATAAATAATTTTAATATATTACTTAGAATAAATATTTAATCTAATTTGAGTTATTCAGTTTACTGATTTGGTCTAGTTTGAAGTACCTTAGAAACCAAATCAAACCAATCAACAACTCAAACCAAAACAAACCAAACTATTGGTTTGGTATTTCAGGTTGAACCCAATAGTGAGCATCCCCTACTTATAATACATATATTCCATAAATAGAAAATTGCAAAGTATCCAATTTAGCATACCGGAAGTAACGTTATCATACAAATATTTTAAATCTAGATCAAAGAAAACATCAACTCCCATCCTCTATGATTGCATTTGAAAGAAAAATAATAGTAAAATAACTCTTCAATTAGTAATACAACAAGAAATCGCATGTATTGAGTCTTTTAACATACTTATAAACTAACTTCTATTTTGTCTTGTTGAATTATTGCAAAAAGTTGTATCATTGAAAATATACCCTTCATCATCTCAATGTTATTGCACATTTGTTCACTATAGTGTATCATTAGGTTTAAAAAATATCCTACATCATTAAAGAAATACAATTAAGTATTGTTTGACATTTTAAATTGAAAATTGAACATAATTAGAGATCGGGGCAATTACCTACTGCACGAACATCATGGTGTAATCTCTTGTCTCATCTACCATCATTCCATCAATGATCTTCTATCATTTCTTATACCCATTTGGGTGTTTCTCCTTTGTTTTTATCTCTGCCTTATAGATTGCACCACACAAGTATACTATGCAATTTTTTCATTAGAATCTACCAATTGCAAATTCTCAATACTTGTACAAGGGGTTCTATAATAGACAGGTAGTAATGAATTCTCTTCTAAACATAAGAACCCACAATAAGATACTCTATTTTAGCCAAGATCTTAAATTGATCCATTATAATAATCAAATTAGCTATGTCCATGATATACTTAGGCAAATTAATAAATTGTATCAATGTTTACTAGTCTAAAAGCTCTCCAACACAATAAAATGAGTGACAAGACTAGTGAGGCTAGACATAATAAGATCATGTCCATCCATAGATCGTGGAATCGGCCGATTCCTGGATCAACTATGTAGTTGAAATATACTTCACTAGCAAATATACTTCAAATATACTTCACTATCTACTTTGTAGTTGAAATAGTTGCTTTAACTCCTTTAAAACTTGTCATATTGTTCATTGGCCACTATTTTGCCTCTTAAACATGAACTCATCCATAGGTTAAGTCAACTATGACCTACGAAACCTATAATCCCCAGCTCCTACCTGTGTAAGTCAAGCAAGGATTGCAATCTCAAAACTAGGTTTCATCTCGGAAGGGTTAAAGAGAAGAGATCTCTTAAGATTCTTGGACAAAATCTCAGGAGATTGGATCTCGAATTTTATTTATGTAGGGTATACCTTACCCATGGATTGCCACCTTGCATCTCGATTTTATTTCATGGAGACTATAAGAAAAAAATCTCGAAAAATTCTCAGAAGATTGCATCTCAAAAATACCAATCAATATGCATGTTTAAGTACAAAATGTCATCTAATCTCTTTAAAAAGAATAAAAAACTCATATTAAACAACAAACTAAATTACGAGAGAATTAAAAGGAAATACAGACATAGAGATGGTGAATTATTGTTAACATGAGGCATGCAAGGGATCTTATATTAGATCTAAGCTTTATCTTGAATAATAAGGACAAGAGATTGATGATATATTGGATCAATTGTACATATATAGTAAGAAAAATATTAAATTATAAAATTTTATCAAACAATAATGTCTAAATAAATATTTATAAAGATTTCATAATAAATTTGACAATATATAAACCAAACTTAACAAAGTCATCTAACAACTTAGGGGTAGTAATAGACGGAAGAAATCAAGATATCAAAGATACTATATACATATTCTCATTTTGGCATTCTCGTTTCTCGGATGCGTGGAGAGAAAGAAATTCTTGGGAGATCTCAAAAGATTCTCGAGAGATTACATTTCATGAGGTTGAGTGGCCTCACCATCTGAATTCCTAGCTCCAAATTCCCTTGTCCCTTCTCTCTCCATCTTCCTTCTATGAAATTTTACTTTCATGCATTCCCTTATTCATTTATGCCTCATCTTCATGATATGAACTAAATGCATCATTCTGTATAATTTTTTCTTTGCCCTTTTTCATAGTCTTCAGCATTAGACCGATATCTCTACATCTTAGTAACTTAGAATGTGAATATACTCAATCCGTATATCCATATGATATTATCTTCTTATCAAATAGGTCTTCATCTCTTCTCGCAATTCTGTAGAGACTTTATAACATTTCTCAACAATCCTACTTATCCCACCTATATGCTATTTGAGGCAAAAAATACCTTTCATCTATTTTCCACACCATTTACATTGAACTTCTTTTTCGCCACATGTATCATAAATTCATGATCCCATCCAACATCATTGGATTTAGTGACATCATGTTGTTCATCAACCATTTTTCAGCCTTCTGCATGCCAAGTTCACAGTTCACCCCTTCACAGGACTGGTAGCAGTGGTGGCGGGAACAAGCCATATGATTTGGCGACGGCAGGGACTTAAACAACTCAAATGAACCAGTGGCCAAAACAACCTGGGCTTCTCAGGCTGCAGTGGTTCTTCTCAGGCAACGGCGACTGATGTCAAATTCAAGAATCAGCCGATTCCAATCCAAATTGGCTGATTCCACAATCCATGGCAGTAAGGTGTGGTAGACATAAGATTACCAAGAGGGCAATTTCTATGACTTGGATGCTTTAAATGTCTAAAAAATAACTCAGAACCTACATGTGGAGAAAAAGAATTCAAATGACTGACCCCAAATAGCTTGGGATTAAGGATAGAGTTGAGTTGGGTTAACTTCATTTGCACCAAAGATCTTACTTTGGACCCAAAAAAATGAATATCATTACCATCTACTTGCAAGCTATTAGCTATGTCATTACCAATTTTCTTGTCCATAAAGCATAGTAGTATGAAGGAAGCTTTCTTGAAGTAATCTGAGCCACATTAAGTCTTGTAATTATAACTTTGAAAGGACAGCTAAAAAACAATAAGAAAACCAAAAGAAACATAATACTGAAAAACTGTCTTATGTATATCAGCATTGAACAAAAGTTCACCATATACAATGTGTATCAATTATTTCAAGCATAGTCATAGTTACACATTGATACAACAGAAAAAAAAGGTAAAGAGAAAATGCACATAACTTAGGATAGAACAGAGCAAAACTTTTGACGACAAAGATGAAAGACATTACCTTCTCATCATACCGAAAAAGTGACTGGTCAAAGTATGGTGATGGACTCTGTGACTGGCAACTGAAAGGTAGAGAAGCTAGCATCTTTTTCACAAACTGCAGAATAAAAGCTGAAATCGATTGATGTAGTGAATATAGAAGATAAAAAATTAACCATTCCCTATGTCATTCTCCAAAGAAGAAATAACCCAAAAAAATTAGCTATAAATGCATTGTATACTTCAAAAATAAAGAGTAACAGAAAAAAAACTCCCACTTAGATCGTTTAGTGGATTGAAACAAAACAAGAAAAAAGCAAGGAGTAAAGACCTACTAGAATGATAACTAATAGCATCTGAGACAGGATAACTACTACAAGAAATTAATTCCGCCAAAGAACAATTTCACACAGAAATCAGATTCAAAAGAACACAAGTAGCTTAACAAATAGCTCAATCTCTGAGAAAAATACAGACTTTTCTTCAGTAGGAAGACAAGAATTATTCAACCTCCTTTTATTTCTAGTTCTCTAAAATCTAAATAGCCAAAGAAGCATGAAGCATCGTACTCACAGTCTCTGGTCACAAAATACTTGTTTGAAGCCTCTCAACTGCATAATCATATCAATGATATCTGTGAAATGCATGTGATGCAGACATGGGACAGGAACAATATATGAGCATATAGATTAGACATAATAGCTTCTGTAGTCCAAGATCTACCAATATGAACTTCAGAATATTTTTTCAATTCATTATGCATTCTTATTTTTTTTTATAGAGTCATTGAGATGATGATGTAAACCTATTATTTGGTAGGAAATCTGGTAGAATGATCGATCTTGCAAAGAGGGAAGATCCTTTCATCAAGAGAAAAAATGAAGGTATTGTAGTGCCAAAAACACCATCCCTTCAAAGGGGTAACTGTAAGCTATGGATAATAGGGAGATTGAAAACAAGATGCCACGTTCTCCAAGAAACTTTGAATCAGCTATCTTTACATCATTAAGGCGATTGAGCAAATAAACATTGCTTCTCCCCATCTCAGAAAGTTAATAAAAAATAAGGCATCACAAAATGATGCCAAACAGATTCCTTAAATATCTCTGCAAACAACTTTTTAAAGATGAAATGGTGCAATAAAGAAGAAAATTTGCATATAAATTTTCCAGCCATTAATATCCAAAAAATTCCATGTGAGCATCATTACCAACAATACAACTCTATACACTCAAAGGACAAATTTTCCATTTCCTTTTTTTCAAAGTAGCCACCAATACAGGCACAGTTCAATTAAAATGTAAAATAGAAGATATTAAAAAAGTAAGAAAAAAAGGGAACCATGGAGAAGATGACTCACAAGAAGACAAAAGTGTACAAACCCCAAAAGCCTAGAGGAACAAAAATGAAGCCTAGCCAAGGATGAAAATAATCGGAATCGAAAACAGTGGGCACTAATTCGATCTGAATCAGATCAAATCAGTTGGAATTGGCTATTTCCTTGGGAAGTAAACCAATTCAGAATTGGTCCGAATCAATCATATTTTTAATTTTTTTCATTATAAAAAATCATTAAAAATCCCAAAAAATAGCAGGGGCCCTACATTTTTTAAATATAAAACACTGATCTAACATAGTTTCATGCATGGATTACAGATTTATAATAGACTTTAAGACAAGTAGCCAAATATGTATACCTTAATAGCAATGATCATTTCATTAACCAATTGTAACATGGAGAACCTGAAAAGCGGGGGGGCTGAGCCAGGGACTGCACTGGGGTTGTTCAGCCCTTATAGTCACCTAAGGGGTGACTGTTAGGGCCTGTGGGGGGGGACAGCCCCTTACTGTTGTTTGGCCCTGAGGGGTGAATGTCAGCTTGGAATCGACATGAAGCAGTCAAAGAGGGGGGAGCCAGAATCGCCTGGAATCGAGAGTTCAGAGGACAGAATCTCCTGAAGATGGAGGAATCAAAGCCAAATCAGTTGCTAGATCGTCAAAATCATCGGAATCAATGCTGGATTGCCAGAATCGCCTAGATCGCCAATGCCCTAGTTGTTTCAGGAGGTAGAGAAAGGAGAAGAAAGATATTGGCCCGATTTCACCATTAAACTGGTGAAATCAGGTCGGCATTGGGCCTGAATCAAACCCGATTCTCAATCGATTCAGACTGATTTCGGCGGGAGTCCCATCTACATAGGTGCTCCAAGCCAAAATTGGACCGACATCAGCCAATTCTGATCTGACTGAACCATGGATTGCAGAATCGGCCGATTCAGATCGGGATTGCCCGATTCTTGGATTGGATCAGACCCCTCCGATCCGATTTCCGGCGGAACTACCGATCCGGACAGAAGATCGGTCCGGATCGGTGTTTGTAGGTGGAATCGGTGCCGGAATCGACCGATTCGGTCGATTCTGGATCGATTCTAGCGATTCCCTCACCGGAATCGGCCCATAGACCGCCGCAGCGGCCATCCCGCCGCGGCGGCCCTCTTCCCCGCCCTATCAGGCAGGGAAGATGAAGCTACCGGGTCCCGATGGATCCGGTGACTTAAGTCACCGGATCCGGCAATTTTAAGCGTATCGGGTCCCACGGACCTGATACGCAAACTGGTAGGGTATAAACCCTCGGATCCTCGGGCGGGGAAGACGTCATGACGGCAAGCTGCCGCCGTGGCGGCGATTCCAGGCCACTTTTGAGCCCGAAATCACCCCAAAATGAGGTACCTCCTTATTTAGTTATTTTTTTGTGTTTTAGGGTTTTTTTAAGGGTCAATCCGGATCGACTTTTCTTCCAACGAATCGGCCTGGATCGGACCGATCTGATCCGGATTGGATCGGTCCCCACCGATCCAGGGACCGATTCCAATCCCGTGATCCTTGGACTGAACAGATTCAGTAATCCATGAGCCCAACCAACAAGAGAAAAACAAAGTTACATGAAGAAGCAAGTCCCAGAAGGAAGCAAGTTACAAAAAGAAATCTTCACCCTCCCAAATTTTTGCAACGGCCCATCATGGAGAAAAGTTACTGCGAAAGAGAAGATCTGCTGAATAGGAAGAAAAGATTCTTGAAACAATCTTCTGTGGCCCTCAAAAGAAAACAACCTTCTGTCATACTCCAGCAGAGAGACCAAAGCATTACAGGAAGTCTGCCATTTCATATTCCTTGATTGAAGTGTCTATCATTAAGAGAGCTCAAAACCTAATCAAATATGCAATAGAATGACAATGAATCGGTATCCTGAGTATTCTGCTGAAAACGTATTAAATAATGTTCTGATCCAATTCGACTGATTCAGTAATCCATGAGCCCAGGCAACAAGAGAAAAAGTTACATGAAGAAACAAGGCCCATAGGGAAGCAAATTACAAAAAGAAACCTTCACCCTCCCAATTTTCTCCAGCAGCCCAATCATGAAGAAAAGTTACTGCAAAAGAGAAGATCAGTTGAATAGGAAGAGAAGATTCTTGAAACAATCTTCTGTTGCCTTCAAAAGAAAACAACCTTCTGCCATGCTCCAGCCAGAGATATCAAAGCATTGCAGGAAGTCTGCCATTCCAGATTCTTTGATTGAAGTGTCTATCATTAAGTGAGCTCAAAGCCTAATCAAACATGCAATAGAATGACAATGATTGGAATCCTGAGTATTCTGCTGAGAACGTACTAAATAGTGTTCACAATATTGCAGTTTAGAAGCAAATGGCCTTGATCTCTCAACATGTCAACAAAATGAGTAAAGCTTGTCCTTGTCCTCTGATTTTTCATATCATTCTTGTAGTTGTTGCCAAATTTGTCACAATGCAAAAAGCATTGAATGGACAAAACTGCAAGGCCTGGAATCTCAGGTTGAGGCATTTTATATATCCATGCATCAACTTGAACGAAGTGTTCCTATCACTGACAACAAATAATGGCATCTGAAAGTTTGAATATATCTTTCCAGATTTTGGAGGTATGTCTTAGATCTCCAGCTACACCAATGCACCAGCTTCCTCATCTTTAGCTTTCATGGTCATTTGCAGAAGAGAGTAAAGTTCACTATACCGAGTGCAGTGATACTCATGCAAATTTCATCCATGGGTTTGAAAACAAGAGTCCACTTGATAATATGACAACCTTTACCACCTGGTTGAGCATTTTTCTACTCGATAATAAACAGTCTCAAGCTACTTGCCTAGTGCATTCGCTCATTTAAAAAAAAGAAAAAGAAAAAATGCTCTACAGCTGGCAGCCAGTTATGCCTTGCCAGTCCCATGGGTAGGAAGATAGGCCATCTTTAAGTCCACTGGATAACGAGCCAATGCAGGCTACATTAGGAGCACCCAATCAAGTGAAATCAACAGCAGAAGAAACAAAAGGAAGCTGGTGCAAGGGTAACGGGGAGAAACCCACAAAAACAACACTAGGAAGATAAAAGAGAAAAACAAGTGCAAAAAGGATTCATACAAAGTATTCATCCATGGAATTTAACAAAACTAAGCAAGCTGTTGTAACCGAAAATTTTCAGAAAAAAAGAGAAAAAAAGAGAAAACAAAAGATGGCAGGCTCGGCTTCTCTAAAATTCGGGTTGTGTACAACATGTACAGGTACTCTACACAAGCCCAAACAGGCCCAATTCGGTCCATCTCCAGGCCCATAACAGGACCTTGATCGGCCCAATTCAGTCCACCTGAAGTGCCCACCGATAGAGCTTGAAATGGCATTTCAATTAACTCAAGTTGGCCTACCTGAGGGGCCCTTTGCAAGGAGGAGGCTGGACGGTCTTCTAAATGGGCCAAAGAAGCCGCGCGCAGCTGCTCGTGACTGGGCTCGACGTAAAGGAGGAGGGGGGGATTTTGTTGAACAAGGCAAGAAAATCGGAGCAAGGAGTAAATCCGGATCAGGATATTGACCTGCCATGGAGTCCCGATCGACATCCAATGCTGCAGCTCCGAGTCCTACTCGGAGATGACTAAGGGCAGCGATCGACGGAGGATATCCTGGGGGATCCCGATTCCCTCCCCAAAATACGGGGACCAAGGATACGGTAGGTCCCGAGTCCCTCGCGGACCCGGGACTACTCTCTAGTAGGAGACGGAGACCGGCCGAGCCTATAAGGCCAGCCGGTGCCGCCGCGCAGACAGAGAGCGACGGAGGCCAGAGAGAGGGAGAGAACGGGAGACGGACGCGGACGGGGTGGAAGGGCAGAGCAAGAGAGAGAGAGGGGAAGGGATTACCGGTCCTTCTCCCACCTTCTTCTTCTTCTTCCGCCGGCTTCTGCTACCGTCGGACGCCGCAAGCTCCTCTGCAAGCCGCCGCGACGCCGTAGAAGCTGGGAGATACTCCTATCGACGCCAGTGAGAGCCTCCCCCTCTTCCCTTATCGCCGTCGCCGTCGAGCAATGCCGGAGCAGTCGCCGGAAGGAGCCGCCCTGCCGTCGGGTGTCGAAAGGGAGGTCGGGCGACCACTGTAGCAGGGGGGAGATATGTCTCCCCCACTTTGGTCCACGGTGGAAAAGGGGTGGGTCCCACAAAAAAAAAGGTGAAAAAAAAAGAAAATGGGAAGCCGCGTGAGGAGGAGCCGCGGCTGCGCGCGGGAGGCCTGTTGACCCTCGGGTCAACAGGACGGTGGGGCCCACCGATAAAGATGTTGAAAAAAAAAAAAGAAAAGAAGAAGAGACGGAGAAGGAGAGGATCCGCGCAGGGGCCGGCCCATGAAGGCCTATTTGCACCATGAGCAGTACCCTGGCTTCAAAAATTAAATTTTCAAATCAATTTAATTTAAACAAACCGAGGCAAGCATAAGGCCGGTTCTAAACCCACCTCATGGCTTCGGCATAACCTAAAAGAATTCAATTGGGCATGCAGAGGCCGGTTCTAAACCCACCTCCTGACCCATGGTTAATTCAAAAAAATAATAAATAAAACAAACAATCAATTTAAATTAAATAAAAATCCATTTAATTCAAACAAACCGAGGCAAGCATAAGGCCGGTTCTAAACCCACCTCATGGCTTCGGCTCAACTTAAAAGAATTCAAAACAAAGGGAAACCAGGAGGCCGGTTCTAAACCCACCTCCTGACCCTCTTCTTAAGGTGGGCATACAAAGGTCTAGTTAAAAGACCCCAATGTCTTACCATCCCTCACGAGGGAGTTATTTTGCCCATTATGCCATGAAGAGGCTGTGCATGAGCAACATGTCAACATGCCCAAACCATAGGCTAATGAGGATGACCAACCATGGGATGAGTGCCCACAAGCTTATCAAAAGCCGGGTATAGTCAATCTCAAAACAGTGGGGGATGCCCATAAGTCTATCAAAGACCGGGTACATGCCGCCCGTAAATGACAAGTTCATCAACTCATGAAGAAGCCATGAAGGTAGAGACGAGCCTATCAAAGGCCGGGACATGTTCAATCTCAAATCAATGGGGGATGCCCACAAGTCTATCAAGACCGGGTACATGCCGCCCATGAATGACAAGTTCCAAATCCATCAAGGATTCAAAGGACCGAATTTCTGGTCAAATTGTAATCATGTCTCGAGAAAACAAATAAAGAGCTCATGTTCTGTGCGCATGTTGATGCCACAAGGAGAAAAACAACCATGAAGGCAAGACAATAAAAAATCTGAAAAACATAATTTAAGAATCTGCAACCTGTATAAACGAAAACATCTTCAACAAATCAAATTAAACCCAAGCCAAATCTGAAATCTGTCAATCCGTAAAATCACAAACCCAAATCAAATCACATAAATCTGAAATCTGAAGTCACCTCTAAATTCAGAGATTAAAAATCTGAAATTGAAGGCCTGAAAGTTGAAGATAAAATCTGAAGGTTGAATTCATGCAAAACCCATTTAAAAAAAAATCTGAAATCTGAACCAGGACTCTGAAAAATTGAAGGGCCTGAAATCTGGAGGGATCCGAACACTACAATCTGCAGTCTGAAAACTGAAGCTTTCAACAAAATCTGAGAATTGGAGTTTCAAGGTCTGAACTCCACATTTCTGACGTACAGCAAACTGAAATTTATAAGAGGTCTGGGGCTTGGAATTTGAAGAAATAAAAATTGGGCATTGCAGGAGCCGAGGCTGGTAGGATCTGCAGAATTTCGAAATCTGAAGATTTAAATAGTCTGAGTTCACCTCTGAAATTCAAGGCCAAAATCTGGAATCTGAAAGCTGAGATGCTGAGCATGAAGTCTGCAACTGACTCTGGAATTCGAAAATCTGAATACACCATGAAAATCTGAAGTCCAAAATCTGGAGTCTAGTAGGAGAGGAATCTGGAAGCTGAAATTTTGAAGCATAAAAATCTGCAATTGAAATCCGGAGGACTGAGAATATGAATGCACCATAAGATCTGAAAAAACTGAATCTGTGTCGAACCCACAAGAATCTGCAGAATTTAGAGTTTGAAATTTGAAATCAGTAAGAAATCTGGAAGTTTGGAGGACTGTAAATATGAAATGCAAAAATCTAAGATTTGATATTTGAAGAAGCCTAGAAATCTGAACTTTGTGGCTGAGGTCCAAAGTTTGAAACAAATTGGGAAGCTCCAAATTAGAAAATCTGGATGCGTAGGATTTGAACCCCAAGCTGGCTAGCCGAAGTTGCAGAATCCAGAATCTGAATTTTTTTGAAGAATGTGAAAACTAGGGACTGCCAAGTCTGAAATTCAAAAAGGAATCAGATCCCTTAAATTAGAAGCTTGGAATCTGCAGAATTTGAATCAGAAAATGCATGCGCCAAGTAGAATCTGCCAATTTTGCAGAAGTCTGAAATGATTGAAATCTCAGCGTGTCCAAATTAAAATTAAAATCCAAACCAGAAACCGAAATTGTTAACCTGCAGTAAATCCCAAACATAAAATCAAATCAAACCAAAACAACAAGTAAACTGAACTCAAATCAAACTCAAATTCAATTCAACCCATTCCAACCAAATTCAAATCAATTAATCAAACTCAAACCCAAATCAGTTTATAAATTTGAAATTCCAGAACTGTCAAATTCATCCCCCAAATCAAACAAGAATTCAACTGAATTCTAACAACTTTAATGAAACAAACTCAAATTAAACCAAATTCAACATAACTCAAAATTTCTCAAATTAAACCCATAAACAAACTGTCCTTAACCCAAATCAAGCTTAAAAATAAATTCAAATTGAACCAAACTTAAAACCAATAAAGCAATTCAACCAATTTAAATCACCCAAAACAAATTCAACTCAAATCAATTTCAACCGAAAATCAAACTGAAATTTAATAACTCAATTCCAACAAAATTCACCCAAACTAAATTTAACTCAACAAAATCAAACCAACAAATCAACTCAACCAATTAAAACCAAATTCAAATTAAAATTGAGTGTTTGCATTCCATCAAATTTCATGGGATTGTTTTCTCCTATGTCCATATGTGTGTGAATGTGTACTTTTGTGGATGCACGTTTTCTGTTTCCAATGGATTGCTATGACGCTTAATCAAGGGTATTCGAGCTATCTCGATGTAATTAACGTCGGATCTTCGCACCATCCGACGGGGAGAGGTCAAAAATCAATTTTCAAAGAACCTAACAACCTCAACATAAATTTCGACCCTAGTTAGTACTTTTATGAAATATCATCTATTTTCTTACAAAGTCAATGCTAAGGTCTAATTCAAATTCAAAAGGAAAATGAATTTCCAAAACAAGAGAATTAATCTGTTTGGATATTTTGAGGTTACATCACAAGCATATTCAGAATCAAGTATTCTTACTGTCAATAAGTAAGAATAAATCATTGATAAACCTTGACACTTAAATGATGTTAATACTCTCATGGAAAGACACAACGATCATAAATTGAACAAAGCCCTTGGACAGGTATTCCAACGTCCCCATCTGCTTCCTCCAGCGGCCTCCGTGCCATTCCCCCTCACCGTCCCCCTTCACCTCAGGTCCACTCTGGTTTTCATTCAGCATCTCCAAACAGCTTCAAGCAGCACCAACGACGATTGCATAGGTCCGGCAATCCCTGCTCAGCCCGTGCCACACACCCCAGGGGGTGCTAAGTCATCCGGCTGGCACTGGTTCAGTGACCGGTTGAGCCAGCCAGTATGCACAAGCGTCAGTTAGGCAGGTTCAATGCCCAAATCAGCCGGTTCAGTCCAGTCTGATCTGGTTAAGAACAGTTTGGGCCATTCCAGATCGGTTTAAGACTGGTTCAGGCCTCTTTTGACTAGTTTAAGCCCGGTTCGCTTTCATTTTAATTTCTTTTAGCATTCTAACATTGTTTCACAGTGTTTTTGGCCCGGTCCACCCACGACATCCCGCATTAAAGGAGGGAACTTTTTGTTAGTAGATTTGTCAGTTAGGCACAACTAATCACATCATTCATATATAGTCATCTTCATTTTCTCCACATCATGAGACATCACACTAATGACCGTGACCTTATTAAGCTTGCTCCCAGTAGATTTGTCACTTATTTTACTACGTTGGAGAGCTTAAATAGACACAAGCGGTCATTGGTCCAATTTATTCATTCACCTGAGTATATCATGTATATTGCTGTTTTGCGTAACAAAATAAATCAACTTGATATATTAGTTAAAATGGAGCATCTTATCATGGATTCTCGTTTTTTAGGAAGAATTCATTACTACTTGTCCATTATAGAACCCTTGTACAATTATTAAGATTGGTAGATTCTAATAAAAAAATTTGCAGGGATACTTGTACGATACAATGGATAAGGCAAAGAGAAAAAAATAAGTGATAAGCATCCAAAGGGGTATAAAAAGTGGTAGAAGATCATTGATGGTAGATGGGAAAATACGTTATACCATGAATTTCATGTAGCAAGTAATTGTCCCGACCTCTAATTATTTTATTTTGATCATTTAAAAGTTAAATAATATTTAATTATAATTGTTTAATGGTACAAGATGTTGTTTAAACCCGTTGGAGCAAAATGGTGGATAAATGTGCAATGACACTAAAGATGGTGATGAGTTAATATAGTGTCTTGCAACAACTCGGTAAAATAGGTTGAAAAGATATGTTAGAAGTATGTTAAAACTCAAAAAATGCAAACCATGTAATTTCTCATTGTGCGCTATTGATTGAAAAGATATTCTGATATTTTTTTCCTTCAGATGCAATCATATAGTATGAGAGTTTGTGTTTACTCCAATCCAAATTTGGTATATTTGTATGACCAAGTTCCTCATGATATGCTAAATTTGATACTTTTTAATTTTTCTATTTATAGTATATAAGTATTATAAGCCTTGTATTGTTTATAGGTTTTTCTTACTTCTTACAACTAAGTGATAGGTACAAGTAAACAACAAAAGTAGATGAAATGCACTTGCTGCTATTGAGTCAAACTTCAAGCTCTTCACAATGTGAGAAATAAGATGACCATCAGCCTTATCTATATGAAGAGCAGGAGTAGGTTTATATTGAATAGATTAGATAGGTTGATGTTTTGCCACTATAACATATGATTAGGGATAAAAAATACAAAAAATCACTAAAGATTATGTGAAGAAAGATTTTCCAAAACTTACTAGTGGAACATATCAAAGGGCAAAAACAACAAAAGCATGGTCATATAATATTGATTTGGAATATATCATGTAAGAAGAACATCCACTTACAGCTAGGATAGACGACAAGGATAAGAAATCACCTCTAGAGTTCAACTGAGATGAAGATGCATGAGCAGAAGAACTTGAGGATGTACATGCTACAGTCAAAGAGATTTAACACCGAGCACAGCCTATAGTAGTTTCAGATCCAACTCCTTCAGTACAAAAGGGTACACAAGAAAATTATTAGTTCCAGCTAGTTTGAAAGGTTAAAACATTTTAAGGTTGTTGGAACCGACATTTTTTTTCAAAATTTTTGGATTAGAATTAGATTAATCCAACACTCAATGGGCCCACAAATTATCCTCAGATGTTAGCCCATTATCACAGTCCCTCATGGGCTTAAAAGAATAAATAATTAACCCAATTAAAACCAATATTGCAGCCCATTGTGGCCCTCCTTAATGGGCTAGGTTTTAACTTTAAAATAGGCCCATTAAGTGATAAAATTGGCCCATCCAAAATTTAAATCCATTGGGAAAGCCAACAGCCTTTTCAAAATGGCACTAGGGGTCATTAATCCCCTTTAGAGGCAGCAGCCAATGGAAGGATGAAAAAGAACATTGGGGGACTCTAAAAGGCACACCAGGGATCCCAAAGGTCACTTGGCCACTTCTTCACATCCCCACCCCTTCATCTCCCCTCTCTCTATAAAGAGGCCTGCTGCACCATCTGATAGGAAGTGGGAAAATATCCCTCAACTCAGTCTGAGTCATCCTTGCTGTGCATCACTCTTGGAAGGCAAGGAGAGAAGAAGAGGAAGAGAAAGAAGAAAGGGCCGCCACTTTTGCTGCTGCGCCAATTATAGAGGAAAAGGAGAAGGTGAGAAAAAAAAGGCAGCTGCTGCACCCTACCCATTGTTCCCTATCTTTGAAAACCAGTTTTTTTCCATCTCTAGACCCTTTTCTATGCTTCCTTGCATCATCCCTTTCTCAGTCAACTCCTGTCTAGGCCTCTCAGAAAACCCCTTGATCAGTGCCAAAAATGTTCTCACAAGCCTCTGTTCAGACATGTGTTCACCCTCAAAACAGTCTCCTAAAAAGGTCGTGCTCTGCCCCGCTCATATACGCAAAGATAACCCAAACTGTCTCCATATATCCCCCTTCAAACCCATCCTGGCTGACCTCTAAGTCATCCCATAACAGGTACCAAACCAGTACCTAATCCAGCACATAAACACCTCACAAACCAGTCCAAACAACCTCTGTTCAGATCTGCAGAAATACCCCAAAACATGACCCCAAACCCCTAAGTTCAGCCTTGAACAGCCCTTAAAACAGACCCTATACAGGTCATTGAACTCAACCAGCTGCACAACAGAAGGAAAGCTATCCCCCCCAACCTCCCACCGCCACCACCTGACAATAAGAAGGAGAAGAAGCCAAGGAGAAGAAGAGGAAAGGATTGCAGCCCTCTCTCTGTTTCCCACTAACAAGGTGTGCCCAAGTAGAAGAAGAAAAAAATTAAAAAGGGAGGGCCACAGCCCTCTCCCCACTACCACAACAAGAGAAAAGGGAAGAGGAAGAAGAGAGAAAAACTCCTCTTACAGTTTCTGCTGCTGCGCCAATGGGAGGAGAAGAAGAAAAAAATAGAAAAATCATAAGGAGAGTAGCCCCTCATCCCCTGTGCCTAAAGAGATAGAGAAAGACAAATAAAATGATCAAAAGGAAAGTAGCCCCATAATGATTCTACTCATCCCCTGCATTTAAAGAAAAAGAATAACAATAGAAAATCAAAATTGGAGTAGCCCCTTGATGATAATACTCATCCCCAGCACCTGGAGAAGGAGAGGAAGACACAGAAAATCATAAGGGGAGTAACCCCTTGATAATACTGCTCATCCATAGCACTTGGAGAAGGAAAAAAGGACATTCATAAGGGGAGTAGCCCCTTGATGATAGTGCTTATCCCCAGCATGTGGAGGAGAGGAAGATAAATAGACAATCATAAGAGGAGTAGCCCCTTGATAACGCCAGGAGAAGGAGAGAATACAAATAGAAAATCATAAGGGGAGTAGCCCCTTAATGATGATGCTCATTCCCAGCACATGGAGAAGAAGAGGAAGACAAATAGAAAACTCATAAGTAGCCCCTTGATGATACTGCTCATCCCCAACACCCGGAGAATGAAAGTAAAACAAATACAAATTCGTAAGGGAGTAGCCCCTTGACAATAATGTTCATCCCAACACCTGGAGAAGGAGAAGAAAAGTAGGAAATCATAAGGGGAGTAGCCCCTTAATGATACTGCCTATGGCCTGCAAGAAGAAGAAAAATAGAAAAACAATGAGTAGCCCCTTAATGTTACCCTTGTGCCTATATCCATGCCTGTACCCTTTCTTTTTCACATACACATGGCATCGGACATGCCTATATCCAGCCCTATAACAGGTCCCTAGACCCCTTTGTTTCAACTAAAACAGACCCCAAAAAACAGATCTAATATGTCCCCCGATCAGTCCCAAAACTGACTCCAAAACAACCCCTATGCAAGCCTGAAAATGCCTAGAAAAATCAGATATTGTTCACGTCTTAAATGGATCCTAAACCAGATCTCAAATCCCTCCTAAACAGCCCCTAAACAAAGCCCCAGTGCAGCTCTGAGACAACCCTATACAGGGTCTGATCTCAATCATAAGCCAGTCACATATCCCTCTTAAACCAGTCCCTAAACACCCATGTTCAGATCCATAGATCTGCCCCAAACAGGTCCGAAAACCTGTCCAAAATGCACACATGCCTAAGGATGCGCCAAGCAATCAGAAATGTGCAAAAAGCTGCTTAGGCGGTTAAGATATGAAGTAATTTAAGTTGAAGCTCCTCCAAGTAATGAAAGATGAAGCTCCAACAGCAACAGGCCATCAAGACCCAGTGAAGATCAAGCAGGCTGATGAGCCCAATAAAGATCAAACATGCCATCAAAGGCCTAGGACGACTTCAGCAGGCCTTCAAGACCATTGATAAAAAAAACAATCTAGCTTGAATCCTGAAATACAAAAAAAAAACTAAGATTTTTGTTCAAGGAAAATTATAGCTTGCGTGCATTCCCACACACATTCCAATGAAACATGCATCCTAAATAATATTCCTCATCGTACTTTCATAATCTTAAAGTTAAGGAAAAGGCCGAGCATGATATTTTCATGTCAATATATCTATACCTAGCTATGAGGTTCATGTCATAGATGAATCCTCTAATGCCTATCAAAGACTAATAAAATTTCATCCTAATCCAATTCATCAAAACCCTATACATATGTTATTCATGTCAAGCAATAGAACTTCCAGGTTCAATGTTATTTATGGTAATGTTATAGCGAGTTCTATTAGTCCTTCGAACTTGAAAGAATGCAAACCGAAATAGAGAAGCTAAATCAATCATCCAATAATCAAAATTCAAGAAACACGCTCATATCTAAAACCTAAAAATTTAAAAATTTGAAAGTTTAAAACCTGAATGGATCCAATGTCCCAAATCCTAAAACTCGAAACCCAAACTTGAAACTTGGAATTTCCAAACTTAAAGAAATCTCACATCCAAAAAGAACAAATCCTCAACATCTGAAAAATGCAAACAAATTTAAAAGCCTGACACCAGATTTCAGAATCTTCAAATCCGAAAATTTTGAACATTGAAATCTCAAATAAAAAATTCTCAAATATGAAACTAAGCCAAGAATCATCAAATCTAAAAATCAGATTAAGAACTCCAAATTCAAAATACAAATATGAAACTTCAAGTTCAAATTATATACCCGAACTGGGTAATTCAAAATTCCAATCTTAAAGACTCTTAACTCTAGAGTCCGGATTTCAAAAGGAACAAATCTCTAAATCTTCAAAATCAAAAGTCGGGATCAAGAATCTCAAAACATCAAACCAAAAAATTCCATATTCTCAAAAGACAATAAATCTCAATCAAAATGACAAAGTATAATCAAGGATAACAAATCCTGAAACATAAAAAACCCAAATCAAAAAATTCACCAAATCTCCAACTCAAATTGAAATACCAAAAAATACATTAGATCTAAATGATAACAAATCGACCAAATTGGAATAAAAAAAAACACTTCAAATTGAAAGGCAGTAAGCCACATCCAATAAGACATCCAAGTCTCAATCAAAATACCAAAAGGCATTAAGACAAAACCATAAGAATCAACCAAATTCAAAAATGAATCCTTAAATAAAGAAGGCATCAAGTATTAAATAAAAGTAATCAAATCCAAAACAAAACCAAATTGCTAAATGGGCCTTAATCAACTCAGATTAAATCGTAAGCAACCTCAAAGATAAAAAAAAACACTAAGTCTTAATCTAAAACAAATCAAACTTCCAAAACTTGAAACCAAATCAAATTAAACCAAACAAGCAAATTGCTAAGGTTTGCATCCTAATTAAGTTCATGGAGGCGTTGCTCCTGCATCTTTATTTTGGTGGATGAATGGTTTCTATTCAAAGATTTCCATGGTGACTAATCAAGGATATTAAAGTATTTGTTCGATGCAATTAACATCGGTACTTTGCAAGTCCGATGGAAATAAGTCAAAATAAAAAAATTTCAAAGAACTTCAACAACCTCAATACACATTTTTACATCATGAACTAGTTAACACTCTTATGAAATATCAGATATTTTCATAGTTGTTCAAGCTAAACAAAAGATAAAAATTATTTTCCATAAAGAAAAATATGAATTTTCAAATTTTAAAAAATGAGGTTACATCAATGGTGTACCAGCATAGCATGGGCGTAGCATAGCATGGGCGTAGTTCACAGGAAGCAGAAAAAGGTGTAAAAAAAGTCAATTAAAAATTAAGAGAAGACAGGTGAGTCCCAATGTGAGTACTCAAACGTAACAACCGATTCACTATTATTGAACCTTTACTGAATCGTTACTAAAGTCAGTGCAACGATTCAGTAAGGGTTCAGTAATGGTGAACTGGTTATCACTAAACCACCACTTAAGTGGCATGAGACTTGTGACATGTTCTAATTGCGGTTGAATCGTTACCGATGTCTTACTAACTCGCTACCGAACGGGTTAAACCATTATTGACGTCTTACTAACACGCTACTGAACTTAATACAACTCGTTACCAACGGTAACGGTTCAACCCTTTTTGATAGCGGTTCACTAAACCGTTACTGAACCGTCACTTAAGTGGCTTAGGGGTTGTGGTTGTTTCTGATTGGGGATTGAGACTGTGGATCCGATTCAGGCCCGGATATGATCACGACCGAGGTGATTGCCTCGTCACCTCAACCTCTAAGGCAGTGTGAGAACCTTGTTTTCGTGAATTTTGAAAAAAAGAAAGATTTTCGTATCTTCTTTGGACTACTTAAGAAAATAGGTGATTGCCTATAAATGTATTAAATAGTCCGACGATACATTTAAAAATATTAGAATCAGGTTCGGTTTCTGTAAAAAATTAAAATTTAACCTCTCTCCGTCGGATAGTGTGAATATCCGACGTTAACTTACATCGAGTAACTACTCGAATGCCCTTGATTAACCGCCATAACAAACTAGTTTGAGAGAACATGCACATCCACATAACAAAAGAGAACTCATAAGGGCCTAGCCTTTCGGACCTGATAAGATTCGAACAAGTTGTCTTAACTTTGTCGAATGTTGATTTTTATTTGTTTTGGAATTGATTTTTGATTTAATTTGAGGTTGGTTTTATTTGGTTTGAATTGTGAATTTTCATATTTGATTTTATGCTGATTTTTGAATTGTTTGATTTTTATTTCGGTTTGAATTGGTTTCGGTTGCTTTTATTTTAATTGGTTGAAATTATTTTTTTGTTTGAGTTTGGAATTTGATGGATTTTTGATATTTTAAGCATTTTGACTTATTTAGTTTGATCAACATATGAATTAAGATATTTTTGTTGTTTTCTTATGTCAGTTGATATTTTGGTGTCGATTTGAATATGATCGGTGTGTTTTAGGTGGTTTGAAGTTTTGATTTGATTTCATCAATTTTAAATTTCATATTGTTAATTATCTGATTTTTCTTTTGTTTTATGGCAGAGTTTTAGTGTTTTAAAGTTTTTTTGATGTGATTTGTTTGATTGTTTTGAATTATTTAATTTTCAATTGACTAAGGAGTGGATTTTCATTAAATTAAATGATTTTAATTGAAAATTTCAGATTATTAGAAATCTGATTTTTCTTTCATTTTTCAGATTTAGTGACCTATTTTGATGTATTTTCAGATTTCATTTAGTTTATTTTTAGATTTGTTTTATCTCTTTATTTATATTCAGTCCGCATCTCATTCGGTCCGTCGTGCTAGCATCGGTGCCCGATTTGCAAATAGTCCTACGTTGGCACTTGAACTTTGCATTGATTTCATTTCATCCCATGTTGGGGTACATCATGTCGGTCCACGTCGGAGTACAAGTGAAATTTAAAAAATAATCATCTCTCTTCCCCCGGGATAATTTTTCATAAGATCGAGAGATGAATTCGGCATTATAACGGCATGCCGACCCATTCTCATTCAAATGGATTTTTACCCTCCGACATAGTTAAGTCTTTCGACTAGCCATGTTGAGGGAAGGGTCCGTCTGCACTGGGAGCGTGTCCCATGCCTACACCCGGGTCGACATACCGGAAGCTGGTCCGGACTAGCCGCCCAATGATGAAGTGCCCACGGTGTGGTGCTAACTCCTTAGAGTTTTCTTTATTTCATGTTCAGATTTGATTTAAAATTTATTTTGTGTCCAATGGGCCCAATGGGCCGGTCCTTGTCTTTCTTGGCCCGGTGGGCCGGCTTCAAGTTTTCATGGGCCCGGTGGGCCTGCCTTGTGCTTCTTGGGCCCTGGCAGCCTGTTTAGTGCTTTGACCGACTTGTCCATCCTCTGTTTTGTGCCGGAATTGGGGGTTGAAGATTGTGGACTCTTTGGCATCAGTTCGAGGCTGAAATCAGGCCGGTTTAAGGACTGTTTCAGGGGACTGTTTGCAGACCGGACGGAACCTGTTTTGGGCCCAAATGGGGGGGTGGTGGGGTGGGGGTGCAAGGGGTCTGACTGGTCCCTACTAGAGGTTTGAACATGGGGCTGTTGAAGGGGTCTTTGATAGATGGAGATTCGGGCTACCCGGCTTAACTCTTGACCCGTCCGGCGGATTCCAAGAATCCCGGGCTGTCACCCTTATTCCCTCCCATCAAAGAGGCTAACCGGTTTGCTTTGAGGTGCTGTAGAAGGTGTTTGGAGAAGTTTATGTAGACCGATGGGGTGTTTTGATGTGTTGAACAAAGGTCCTTTTTAGGATCTGATATTCTGATCGGGGCATTAACAGGGGTGCTCAAATGGGCCAGTAGCAGGTCTACATGAAAAATCGAATAGGGAAGGTCTTAAAAGTCAAATAGGCTCTGTTTAGGGGGCGCAAAGAGGACCTATTTTCTGAACCAGTTAACGGGTCAGAAAGGGACAGCACATAGGACTTTTTTGGGTCTGCAGGAGATGTTAAGGGAAGTGGATGATGACACGATCAGCCATGGCAAGAGGAAGGAAAAAAACGGAAATAAGAGAGAATGGGGCAAGGAGAAGACTTGAAGGGTTACATGACCATAACCGGGGCTCACCTTCTCTTTCTGTTGACGTTGGAGGCAGAATACCTTTTTTCTTCTTGGCTGGAACAACAGGTAGAGACAGGTTCGCCTCCTCGTCTTGTTGATCACCGGTGACTGCAGCAAGGTGCAGCTTTGCCCTCCCTTTTTTTTCAGGTGGCTCTGAAGGAGATGCTGCAGACGTGGCTGGCTGTTGGATGAGAACCGTAGGTTCTCCCTCTCCTGTGGCTGCTGCAGGTGGACCTCGGCAGAACGTAGAAGCCTTGGTAGTGGAGGCCTAGCCAGATGAAGGTGGGGAACGTGGGCCGCCTTAAAAGTCTCCTGCGGTTGGATCCTATAGGACCTGATGCGCTCTCTCCTTTCTCCCTCTTTGTCGTCGCCTCCCTTCCCTCGGGGATTTCCCCCTTTTTTTTTCTTTTATCTCAATAGCCCCCCCCCCTCGGTCCGCTGGATGCTAGCGGCAGATCCTTGAAAAACAGTAAGAGAGGGTCTTCGGGACAGGATAGCCGCGCTGCCCAGCTGGAAATCAAGGATCTTACCGTGGGCTGATCCTAAAAATTCTCCCATTATCTACTTTTCCCTCCTCTGTTAAATGATAAGAATAAAATATAGATCTTCCCATTAACTATTTCCTAAAATGTAGGAACTAAACGAAGGAGGGAGGATTGGCGCTAGCAGCTGTACATGGGAGAGAAAGGGAGTTGGCGGCTGACATTTTCAAATCGGATTTGACCTAATTCTCATGAGATGCTCCTGATCCGATGGTTTACATTAGTTCTGGCCGAAATTAATTTAATTAAGCTCCAAAACAGCTGAGAAAATCCAGAAAACGTCCTGATAGCCGTTGATCTTGTGTACCATCAGATCTACGGTTGATGGCCCTCCAATTGTCCGAAGATCACCGATTTGATAGAATTTTCGATCGGTACGATCTCGGCTCTTCAAAAATTCCGAAAGTTGCATTTAAAATGTAATTAAATAAATATACAGCAAAACTTTGGTCTTCATGCAAAAATAACTTGTCCAGGGCTTGTTTGGACAGATTTGCCCTTGTCTTGGGATATGTGCAAACTCTGCAAATTTTTGAAATTCGTCCATAACTTCTCAAATACAGATCGGATTGATGATCCGACTTCAACATTGCTCTTTTGGATGTCGAGCGGACATTCTGGCGGCGCCGGATGTTAATGGACTTGCTTGGATTTGTCCGAACCCAATAGAGGCAAAACAGTCATTTTTTGTCCGTAGTCGGATTGTGACATCCAAAGTACCATTGCGGAGCTTGCGACTGGGGCTGTATCGTAGGCCTACTTGCTTGGTCATTTGGGCCAATTAAACCCGCAAATACTGCTCAAAAGTCCACTTTCACTATTTTGCCAATATCATTCCGGATATGAGTCGGATTTCCAATCTAACTTCAATGTTGCTTTATTTGGAGTTAAGCAGACTCAGTGATGTGCCGATATGTTATCGGACCTGCCCTGAATTGACCGAACTCACCAAAGGTGAAAGAGATCATTTTACCGTTCGGGGTCTATCCGAAATCGGATTCTGACACTCGGGGTACCGTTGCGAAGCTCTTGACTGGTACAGTCCCATAGACCCGCTTGTTTTGTCTTTTGAGCCCAATATGCTCCCGATAAGGCCGTCTGAAAATTGACTTTCAGTATTTTCTCCATAACTTCTCTAATATGGATCAGTTTGCCGATCCGACTCTAGCATTGTTCATCTGGAAGTCAAGTGGACCTTCTGGTGGTGTCCAATCATTATTGGGCCGACATCTGATCGGTCGGGCCCAATAAGACTTATTGGACTTGTTCGGCCCATTGGCCCTAAATGCAATGAAAACTGGATCGAACTTGTCTGTTAGGTTTTCTTTTATGTATTTAGTCCAAAACATGTCATTTTTGGGTGTCATGACATTTTTAGGTGCCAACAGGCGGTCATGGGTGAGACGAGATGGTTGCCCCTCACCTCCCTCGCCTCAGCACCTAGGCACTTGAGGCATTCGTCTTTGATAACATAGATGCCAACATTCTAGTGACCGTCATCATTGGGTACAAATGGGATTTTATGATGAATATGCAACATGCTCTTATCCAAATCCAAGTGTAGTGTGGACATATAATTCACCAATACATCCACCACCAGATGTAGAGTATGAATTTAAAGAGGATGCCCAATCAATATTTGGACATTGGATACAAACCCATATTTGACTTCTCATTCATCGTGCATATTAAAAATTCTAGAAAATGAGGAGTCATATGAGAGTTATCAAATTGGTGATATTCAGGTACTACTTGTACTGTATATCATTTATACCATTTAATTTTATTAAATCATAAAATTGATATACTCATCTTGATACCTTTCAAATTGATGTGTATGCATGCTTGGATGTAGAAGTGCCACTTGTTTCTAATATTTTTATTTTTCTTGTTTTTTAATTTAAAAAAAATGATTCAGACCAATTCCGGATCATAATTTCTTCACGTGGATCAACCGATTTGGCCATTCCAATCAAAGTATCAATCGGCACATGCCAATTTGGTGGCAATTCCAATCCTGCCATCTTTGGTTTGTTCATCTCTTGATCTTTACATTCAAGACCACTAAGCAAGGAAGGAATAGTCGGGGGTCGGCCCCGGGTCGGTCGGCCCCAAAACCGACCCGGGTCGGTTGGGGTCGCGACCCGGGTCGGGTCGGGGTCGGGTCGGGGTCGGGAAAAAAAATAATAAAAAATTTAATTAAAAATAATAACCGGGTCGGGGGGCGGGGCCGGGTCGGGGTCGGTCGGCCCAAAAAGCAACCGGGTCGGGCGACCCGGCCGACCGGGTCGCCGACCCGGCGAACCATGCCACTAAGCTATGCAGTCTTGTTAAAGCTTCACAAGAAATAGCTTAACAATCTTGGCAAAAAACATGGTTAGTCTTTGTTGTAAAAATAAAGTTGATTTGACATTTATTTTATCCACTTTAAATGATATTAAATGAGATTCTTCTTAAACAAAATAAGCATTTGTTGGTAAAAGATCATAGGCCATAGAAAATTAGTGATACTATTCCCCTCTTCCTCTAGAGTTCTATATTTGGGACCAATCTGGGCCAAATACAGGATCAACCAATCTAGGCCAAACACAGCCGATTCAAATGGCAATCCAGATGCCCCTCCAAATCAAATCGGAGTATGCCGATCCCTATCTGATCTAGAACAGCCGATCCCACCAATCTGTCACATATTTCAATATTTATCAACAATGACATCTCCCAAATTTTTATTTCTCATTTCCTATGGATCACAGTTTACAACATGTATTTCCTACTTGTTTACATTTCTCCTCTATTTATTTGGTTTCTTCCAAACAAGCAATATTAATCTGTCTTCTCTCCGTAGTACTATGAACAAGTTTCAGAAGTTCTCTTGCAAGAGACCTAATATTACAAGTACTATTATTATCATTCTTTTAACATTTTATTTCTTAGATTTATTTTTATAGTAATAGAGATATTTTTTCTTTAATTTTATTCTAAAACATGTCTAGCTCTGCACTATGTATTAATTTTTTTCACCCATACCCATCCTTACGTCACATGCAGGGAAGCACCCTTGTTTTTCCACTCCACTTGGGCACTGATGCAGTGTGGAGAACTCTCCAACATTTATATCAATTGAATTTATATCACGAGATGTAACAAATATTTGTATGTTGACCGCTATCTCCCACAACTCTCCTCCTTTATCCAAATTTGGAACCGACAAAACACAAATAAACTTGAATTCAGACAGTTTAGTCAACTAATTATCTAAGAAAAAAGCTCCATCATAAATAAACTCCAATAAAGAACATTAAAGATGTTATTTCAAACCCTAGAGGCTAGAACACTTGCAGCTGAATTTATACCTGCATAGTCAAATCACGAATCAACCCAAATAAGTCAACAAGTTGAATAAAACATTGCCAAATTTTACCCAAAACTTAAAAAACTAAGATCTTAACATCAATTAATAACCATATCCACGACTTCCTAAGGTTGATAGAAACCACCAAAATTAAAACACTCCCATCCCATCCCCTTCCCAAAAAACCATCGTCATTACAAGTAAACCCCAAACTTCCAAAATTACAAAATAATTCATAAAACATCTTGAACTGAAAATCAACCCTCTAATATTCCCCTAAATTCACTTAAACAATTCAGACCACCAAAATTAAAATGAAAACAAAAGATAAAAATGCAGAAGGAACATAGAAGGACACAAAAATCTTAAAACATGTGACTTAAATAAGACCCGGACAAAAAATAATCAAGCATTAAATAACCCAATACATGGACCAAGAAGAAAAGTTATCCGAGTATAGTGATCATGTGCCATTTGAGTTTTTATTAACTGCTGTTTCAGGGCATCATTATGATGATTCATCAACAGTATCAGTCAAACAACTGATGCAAAGTAACCCAATGGTAAAGACTGGTGAAGTCAATCCAATTAAAATTGCAACCCAAAAAAGGCTCATATCAATAAATTTAAGAGGTTTGTACTAAGGAAGACCAGATTAGAATCAGGGTCTGGATTGGTAGTGCCAATCCCGATCTGATTCAGAATGGATTGGTTGATTCAGGCTGATCCAAGGTAAGCAAATCCAATCCAGAATTGGTCCACATCAGCTCTTCCAAAAACAGAAATAAGTAAACAAACAACTTTTTTAGCAGAGGACAGACTCCAATTCCTGTCTGATATGTAGGAGTTGGTTTGGTGCTGAAATTGGAAGCATAGAAAAACAGATATCTTGACACAAGAACTGGGTAACCCCCTTTTTCTACCGAACCCAAGACTAGTGTATCTGGGATAGTGAGACATCCCATTCTGGGAAACGGAAACCTGATATCCCCAGATAACTGACTGGATCCCCTTTCCAAGGGACCTAATACGAAGGGTGGGGAACAGGCAGGGGAGGTCACTGCCTGGCACCGGAATGGCTGATCCAAGACAAATTTGTGCCAAATATGACCAATTCAAGGGGAAATCTGATCTTGGATCGGACCCCCCCCCAACCTTAAATCAGGTTAGCATATGCTGATCCTGATTCAGAATCAGCCAATTCCATCAACCAAGTTGTAATTTTTGAATCTTTCTGAAAAATTTATTCCAAAAAAGAAGGCTGCAGCAAGCAAGGTGAAGGACGGAAAACAGCATCATATGCAGGTGAAATCTTCCAAGGGAAAACAATATCTACATATATTGTATTTACCTGTAAAAAGCTGCTCTTATTTTTAATGCTCTTTAGTTGCTCCAAAACGTGAATATTGTTGGAGTGGGAAGATATGAAGTTGACGTGCAATGAATACCTGGATGCTACAAGAAAATGATCACAGAACTGCTCAAACAAACAGTAAAGTTCTTCGGCGGAGTTCTGCAAATGTGAAAAAAGAAAGTTGGATGACTCGAGCACTGAAGCATACGTCTAACTAGTAATTAAACCAACAGAATACTCACTGGATGAAATGAAATTATCTCTGTTGTTTCCATGTTATATACGGCAAAAAAAGAAGCATATTGGTCTGCATTTCGAGAAACCTGAAAAATTAAAAAGAAAGAGAAGAAAGTGATTAAAACTAGAAATAATATATCAAATTAGAACAAATTAATGTTACCATGTAAAAAAGGGTTAATAATTGTAAATAAAAAAAGCTTATTAGCTCTTACCCCACCATCTGCACTACCAAACTTGAGTAGTAAATGACAGCGGTCTAAGAATTGCACCTGTTCAAATTGATCAAAATTTAATCAGTCCTTGAATAGTTCAATACGATAACTGATAAAAGGTGCTCCTTAGGCGTATACCAGTATTAAGGTGGGAGGCAGAATTTTCAAAGAAAACGAGACTTCGTTTTGAATTTTGAAACTTGACCAGTCAAGTTGTGACTTTATTCTGAAAAAGTATTCTCCTATAATAATGAGAGTTGCCATAAAAGGAAAGTGTTTTTTACATAATAAGCAAAAGATTTGGAGGATCAAAAGCTTCTTCAGCTTTCTGTATCATTTATCTTATTCAAATTTCACTATTTCAATTGTCAATATAGTTTTTAAGGGTTCTTTTTCAGGTGATGAAATTTAGCACACCCATTTTCAAAGAAAAGAAAACATGCAGATTACATTTCATATGTGATTATCATGCAGGTAACTGAATTATCTTCCAGAAGAGCCATCATGGCAACTACAATTATAAATGCTTCTAACACATTCCTATAATGAATGCTGCAATTTAAACAAACAGTTAAATTCTTATAACTGAAATTTTCACTTAGCAATGTATTAAAATAGCTTATTGCTCTCTCTACCACTTGGATCATAAGCTAAGAAGCATAAATTCTTAAAATGAAAAAGCTCGTCTAAATTAGGACCAACTAAGAGACTAACAACTGGGGTAACAAGTAACAAGAAACTAGAGTATTGTTACCTTACACATGACTAAATCAACATAATCTTGGAAATGAAAGTAAAACTTTTTCTTTAGACTCTGAACCCTCTGCAAAAAGAAAAAAAAACTGTTCGCATTAGCAGTCAGAATCATGACACCAGTGGTCAGAACTATCAGAACCAAAAGCAATAACATGGGAATCTCGTATAAAAACTGTAAAGCTAAAAGAAAGTAATGATGACTATAGTCAAGCAACCAAGCTGTTTCATGTACCATGCAGTAAATATATAGTTATTAACAAACAAAAGAATCAGTATGCTAGAAATCCTGTTTGTTCAATGAAAGGTAAGAAAATCTTGGAAAGTATAATTTAATATTTCAACAATTTCATAATTAACTTCTACTTACTAGCAAAAATTTTTGGTTACTTTCTAATTATAGGCCACTCGATACAGAACCTATATAGGCAAGGCAATAGAGATACACAAGCAAGACGATAGTATTCCAAGGAAAACAAATAAAAAGACTGCTGCTCCCCCCCCACCGCATATTGTTGCCTCCTTTACTCTAACTTGCAGTAAAATATGGCCTTTATACTATAAAATCAAGTTAATTGTATACAATCTAGTGAGGACACTAGGAATTGGCACCGATTCAGGCATGTTTACTGTCGACGGCGAAGATAGTTGGAATCCATATGGCTTGGAGATATTGGTCCTTGCATTTTCTACCTAGTTAATTGTCATTTCATTTTTTTTAGAATTTTCTAGAATGTCTAGCCCATCTTTTGCCATTTTTTAGACATTTTAGAATTAATAGGCATTTTTTTCTCTCTTCTCTATATTGTGTATTCCGGTTTCCTTCATGGTCCCTATAAATAGGACCGACCCTCCCATGTAAAGGATATGGTACATTGAAAATTGAAGTTGCATAGTTTGTTGCTTTTCTTATCCCGGTTTTGCCCTCCCGGTCTTCTTAAACCCTCAACCCTTCTCACTCCACAATGAAGCATCTTTCGTCCGCAAGCTCGTTTCCTTCCCGATGGAGAAACCCTAGCGATGGTGTGGTCTCTCCAATCCACCTTCTCCCGTGGTGATCTCATCAAGTGCCTTTAGAGAGATCTCTTCCCCTTGGCCTCCTCCATCTTTTCTTCTTCAGTTCGACCTGCATTGGACCATTCTTCAACTGGATCCGGTGAGCTCTTGTGGAGGTGATCTTCTACTCGACGGCGGTTGTCATCCTCTCTTGAGATCAGCTCAATCTCCTTCATCCGGAGGTGATTCCGACGAGCTCCCGTGGAGGTGTTCCTTCACTCATCTGGATCTTCTTCCCGTCCTAGTGCAGTGTTCATCGTGGTGCTCTTCCGACGTCGACAACCTCTGGTAGCGACTGTAGAGGTTTTCCCCTACGATTCTTCCATTTCTGTTGCCGTTGTTGATTCCCGGGCATCCATTGGAACAAATATATTGTTAATGAAGATATTGTTCAAATCTGAGGTAGAAAGCCAGTGACGATGAGATCCCTGGATCTCTTCTAGTATGTCTGCTCAGTTCTTTTTCCTCGCTCTTCTCTGAAGGTTAGTGACAGTCCGTTGAGGCTCAGTTCATCAATCTGGATGTTCTTGTGGTATTTTTGAATTCTTCTTACTGGAAAGGAGCAGATCGAATCAGTTTGTTGTTGTCTCGGATAGTTAGATCCAGTGGTAGCCAAACTGCCAAACCATAGTGATCCTCTTTATTTCCATCCCGTGTTCATTCTTAAGATGGGATTAATCCTCGAGGTTCCTGATGTGATACTGAAGGCTTCACCGATTTTTGGAACTGGTCCATCCTCCAATTATGGCTTCTATGCATTTTATGTTCCAGTTCCCAAGCTACTTACCTTACTGTAGATATTGTTTGAGCTATGTTCCTTCGAGTTGGTTTATCTAGTTGGTTTTTTAGAACATCCTGAGGATTGGTCCATTCCAATCCATACTCAGTTCCAACACTTCTTCAGTTCTGGTTTGTCGATAACCACTTGAGTTTGATCCAATTTTGGATGGTTCATGAGATGTTCAGAATCCTTCTATGAGGTTTATATTCATGGTTACGGGTCTGTGCTGATATTGGTGATGTTGTCTTGAGAATGTAGATTGGTCCTGATTCCAGTCCGGTCATTCCTGATTCGGTTTCTTTCCTATGAGTTGTTTTTTACCGTACAAGGTGTTGGATATCTGTTGGAGCCAACAGTTAAGGCAGCCTCCAGTTCTGTTAAATTTTACATTGAAAGATTATGATGACACCAGATTTGGAAAAAATGCCTTGGTAGCTATCATGGTTCGCTGGGTCGGCGACCCGGTCGGCCGGGTCACCCGACCCAGTCGCTTTTTGGGCCGACTGACCCTAACCCGGCCCCGACCCCCCGACCCGGTTATTATTTTAAAATGATTTTTTTTTATTTTTTTCCCGACCCGACCCGGGTCGGTTTTGGGGCCGACCGACCCGGGGCCGACCCCCGACTATTCCTTCCTTGGTAGCTATAACTAGTTGCTGGCGATAGTTCTCTACGGAGAGCTTCTTATTGAAGAATTAATCTGGCTGTCTGATTCCCTAGCCATGATGAAATTCTAAGCCACGTTATTTTTTGGAAGCAATTTCCCTACTGTTGAAACCGAGTTTTGCAATTCTTCACTAATCCGATGCAAACAGCTCTTGAAAGCAAATTTAGACTGAAATAGAGAAATTATTTGGTCGATCTGTCAACTTGAAGATAAGCGTTCCTTTCTACTGTTGATTGTAGGTCTTTTACCACCCTGTGAGGTGTGAGCCAAATTTGGTTATGTAACTATTTCTGAAAAATCATTTGTACTTAAAAGGGGCACCTATCCCTCAGCCGAAGATGGACTTTCCCACACTTAGTTGCGAAGGTACTCTCTAAACTCTCTACCTTGTATGGTTTAAATCTGTTTTTCTATTATTCAGTTTTTGTGATGCCGTACCTAGTGCGAAATTAGGTCCTAGCTAGTTCTTTAAAATTTGTTGTTGGAAAGTGGCGACAACAATAGAATGAACCACCTCCAAATAAACTAAAATCTGATTCGTTAGAAGAAGGAACCGATTTTCAAAATCTAAACAGAATTTCAAAATTGCCGTTCTGTACTAATTATGATTCGTTTAAAAGAGAAGGAAAACCAACCTAAAATTTCTTAACTAGATCAACTTAAAAAGAAACTTGAGAGACCTAGAACCTGATTTTGGGAAACAGATTTTCTTTGCGTCTAGTTAGCTCTTAGTCCTCATTCGAGTCTGTTCCCCATCACAATCTTGCCAATAATTAAAAACGGGCAAAAACATGTTTTGTTACTTTTACTTATGTGGAGGTTTAGTCGCACGTTAGATAATCTGTGAAAGCCTGCATTCCATATATGTCCAAACATCCCATAACATTGAATTTAAAGAGCAATCAAGCCCATTAACATGGTATTAGAGCTCATGCTTGATGCATGCCTTCTGTGCCAACCCTGAATTTGTGGATCTGACAAAACTAAAGCCAACTCTGCATGTGGGAAAACATTCTATGGTAATCTCATATTAGCTTTCACAAAAAAAATAAATAAGAATATAACATTGGGTGGGGGTGGGGGCTCTCCCCTCATCATCTTAAGGTTTTGAGTCAGATGATCTATCAACAACAAAAAAATGCGAAAGATATATTATGCTTTTGTGCCAAATGTTTATCACTGTAGTACCAAGAAGTCAAAACCTGGAAGATCATGTTAAGATATGCCAATAATTTTTCAATCTAAAAGTGCCTCAATTTTTCATTGTAATTCAAATATTGAACATCTGTTCAGTTTTACAGTACATAGTATCATGAGATACTCTTACGAAGAGACTGGTAGTCATATCATTGCTAGGACAAGATACATATAAGTAACATTCCCTTTGCTAAAAGATATCAATTATGAACACTTTGAGCAAGGAGTCCTTTGGTGCGGTAGTGGGTAGAATTGAAGAACACTTAAAAACTGAACATAGATGAAGCAAAGAAACAGAAGTTGTGAAAAAACTAAAACAAGAATGCATTAAGTTAAACTAAAACTAAAACTAAATATAACCAAGTAGAAAAGGATACAAGATACATTAGGACAGAGTGTTACAATACACATGTTTCCAGTATAGCATCAAAAACAAAGAAAAAATTTATTAAATTTAAAAATAAAAAGAATACATTACGGACATGCAAATTGTTAATCAAGATTGCAAGCCAAGAATTTCCAGATTGGGATTTGGATCAACCAAGGCTCCTAATCCAGATTAGGATCTGATCGACTGGCTTGCCCAATCCATCAGAAGAAAAACCAAGCCAATATCAGCCAGGATCAGTCCTCCAAAAGTTGAAAAAAAAATGAAAAAAAACTAAAAGATTAGTTCCTCACTGATGCACAGTTGATAGGTGGTCGGTATCACTGTCACCTCCCGGTGATTGGGGGCAGTGGCCACTGCTGCCCAGGTTTTCCCTGCCCAAGGATCATGTATTGCCAACCAAAAGTTTGTGGATCTGTTTTTTAATGGCTCCAGAGAGTCCTTGGCATATAATTCATAGACGTTGTACTTTAAAATGTCCGGACATGATGATTATCCTAAAAGATCCAACAGCATTTTACTCAGTTAAAAAGATCCTTCGATGGCTATTAAAAGAATCCATGGCAGACATAGGTTAGACATAGGTTGTTCGATTCTGTGATTTGAGTAATATAGAAGAATTTTTCAACTCATTTACCAAGTCACAGATCACGGCCATGTACATTAGCTCAATTAACAAAGCTATCACCAAGGCAATACCACATCAAGTTAAAAAGTATCATGGTTGTTTTGGTTTATGTGACATCACTAAACTACCTGGATGAAAGAACAATTCAGTTTCTAACCTGCCTGAGCAAGCGAGAAAAACATCAGCACTGTCCTATTAGTCATCAAGCTGTCTGGCATTATAATGTTTAAAAACTACCAGGGTAATTTTAGTCAGCAAAAGGTATCAAATTGCCGATTCTATCTTCTTTAATATGGAAGTGTTGCATAGGAACTTGGAGAATTTGATAGAGTTCTTATTATATAATATAGCACCCTAATAACTTTTTTCCAACATAAATTCATCAATAAGAACCATTTTCAACATAAAGCCATCAATAAAATTTTCATTTTAAAAGTTTACAAGTATAATAAAGCTTAAAATGAAAGAAGAAAAGAACATACATTTTATACTAATGGCCAGTTTTTTACTAATCACGATGCTTTTTTGGAAGGTGGTCTCAACACAAGAACCAAAATTAATTCAAAAGCAAACCAATGGATGATAGAAAGTACGAGAAGCACCTAGGTGGTAGCAAAGAAAAGTGAATATCTATTTTAAAAGATGCAAAGACCTACATCAGTTAAAGTTCTCTGTTGGCATCAAATTTTCGCTTAACTTACTTGATACAAATTTCAGCAATGCCGAAGCCGGTGCATAAAATCTGACCCAGATTCAAAAAATTCAAGAATAGAGGATGCAAATAGGCTCTGGAAAATGTCTTGGCATGGCTTTACATGTTACAAATGGCCAATATAATGTGCTCATTGCATAGCCCCGGTCGAGAGCTTCGCAACGGTGCCCAAAACATGGAAAACGGACACTAGAATGCCGAAATGACCATTTTGCCCCCGACACTTTGGGACAAGTTGGGACTCTAACATGGAATTCCAACTTTAACACGTTGTCAATGTTGGATGTATCTAGACAATGCTCAAAACAGATCGAAAATCCGGCCACCGGTTGAAGAGATATGCAAGAAAGATCAAATCTGGCCGAAGTCCGTGTTAACTCGCAGCAGGGGCATAATGGTCCGATCAACTCCGGATCGACCCATGGGCTGAAAATTTCAATTTTCATGGCCCAAAACTTTGATCTCATGAATATTGATGCATGAAAAATAAATTTGGCCAATGGGAGAAGGTAATTGCACTCAATTACAGTTTTCGGCATTATCGACAGCCGAGTTCGCCCCAATCAGGGAAATCGGTAAAATCAGAGATCCAAAGCAATTCGGGAGATCTCAGCCACACATCTTGGTGGATCACATGATCAATGGTCATCATAGCTCATTCCATATTTTTTGGGATTAATTTAAGGTGTATTTAATTGATTTCGGTCAGGATTTATTGTATCCATCGGATCGGGAGCACTTCGATCAAACCCGGGTTAAAATTAACCCAAATTGGGCTAACCCAAGCTGCATCTGGCCGAACCCAACTCTTTCCCACCTTCATTGAATGTTTAATGCCCTGAAATATAAGATTGGGTGCGCCAACACCCTACAATGTAGGGGCAGGTGTGCCAGCTTCTCATCCTCAACCACCTCAGCCTCTCATGGCTTATCCTTATCACCCTCAACCACTCCCTTGATTTATCCTCATCCCAACTGGCCCTACAACAACCCCTAGCCTATCCCCATCTAATGGTTGGCCGAACCAACCTCCCAACTTGCATGGTGAGCTCAAACCCCTAGAAGATAGGAGGTTGGCCGAACATGCTCTCCCTAAGTTGGTGTGCACCACCCTCGACAACCTCTAACTCAACCAACTGTGGGTTATTCTTATCATCATAAACCTCCATTGAGTTATCCTTATCTCCCCTCAACAGCCTCTAGCCTTATCCCCATCTGCAGATGGCGCCCCTCAACCTCTAAATAAACCCCCCTGCTGCCATGTGCACAAGACAAGTTGATCACCCTGCGGAAGCCCTGCCTCTCCTTCCCCTCACCATCTATGGTCGAACCAGGCCTTCCTCATCTTGCTTGGACATCTTCAGCATCAAGTCAGCAAGCTCTCCTACCCATTTTGGGTGTGCCAAGTGATGAAGAAGAAGAAGAAGAAGAAAAAGGCTTCCTCCAGCAGGTGTACCAGCAGCAAGTGCAACCAACCCACCTGATTGGTGTGCCAACTTTAGCAGGTGCAGCAAGCTCTCTTCATCCCTTTGCTCCATCCATCAACATCAGCAAGGAGAAGATCCCCTTTTCTCATCCAACAATAAGAGAATAAGGGTTTGGTGGCACTTTCAGCCCATCATCTTCAACACCACCTGCAGTGCAAGAGAGAAGAAAAAACCGGTGAGTAGGAGAAGCGTGCTCCGATGTAGTCCTTTAATTCTACTCTTCCCTTTCTCTTCTCTACCCATCTCCATGGTGTCATACCCTCTGAGTAATGCCCATTCAGCCCCTTTGAGTGCCCTCCACATTGGTCTACAGAAAGCCATCCTTTAGCCCTAAGGGTACCCTCCATTTGGCCATCACAAAAACAGCCCCTTGCTGTCCCTAAAAACAGGCCTCTGAACCAGCCCCTTGTGCACCCTTTTGGCCCTCCATTTCGGCCCCTAAACCTTCCACTATCATGCCTTGTTCGACCCCACTTATGGTCACTTGAACATGCACCTCTTGCTTCCCCTCAATTAGCCCCTTGCTGGCCACCTGAATGTGCTCTAGAAAAACAGCCTTGTTGTCTTTTCAATCAACCCCTATGTGCCTCCTTGAAACTCACCCACAATCAGGCCCCTTGAGTGCCCTTAAACACATCCACAATCAGGCCCCTTGTGTGCCTTAAAACCCTTAGTAATCAGGCCCCCTGAGTGCCCATGAACCTGTCCCTAATCAGGTCATCTAAACAGCCCCTTTGCTGGCCACCCAAACAGAGCCTTGCATAGCCTGTCATCAGTCCCCTTGTTGGTCATCTAAACAGCACCCCATACAAACCAAACATCCTCTTTGATGTGTGGAAGGAGGGGTGACAGCCCGGGCCTCTTGGAATCCGCCAAACGGGCCAAGAGTTAAGCCGGGTGGCCCTGATTTCAACATGTCAAAATGCCCCTGTGCTACCCCTAAATCAAACCCCATGTGTCTTGTTTTCCTTCCCCTTAGAGTATAGGGTGAAGGTCGACGCTTTGAAACTCTCAGAATCCGCCGGACGAGCCGAGACTACTCGGGCGGGCCTTCAATTCTCATGCCCTTTGTGCATCCTAAACCAGTCCTAGTTCACTCCTAAACCTGCCCCTTGTGCAGTCCTACCAAAAGCCCACCTAAACAGCACCTTAGTCATTTGTTGGCGTACATTTTTTTCAAAAAAAAAAGAGAGCAGAGGGGCTGACTTAGGAGCTGGGCCAACAGCCCATTAATCAGCCACAATTGGGCCCAATTGGACACCCCAGCAGGGGCTGGATTCATCCAGCCCATAATTGGCACAATTGGTCCAACATTAGGCCTTGTGCGCAGCCCATAGGAGGGCTTGGGCCTCCTCTCAGCCTGCTGGCCCAGAAACCAGGCCCAGTTGGGCCAGGCCCACTTCAATTCCAATGAGAATAGGCCCAGCCGCACCAGCCCTGCCACATCAGCACCCATGTGCGCACCAAGCCTGCCACCTCATCCTTGACCCATTAATTGCATGGGGAAACCCAAAAGGCAGGTCAACATGGGAGAACTCAAGGATTAATGCATGGTCATTAAGTCTTCTATGGGAGAACTCAAAGGTCTGGTCAAGGCCAATTAAAGCAGCCTTGGAGAAGCCTATTGACCACCACCCAAGGCATCTACGTACACCACCACCTGGCTCTTCACCTCCCCGTCCAGCCTCTATAAAAAGAGGGGGGCGCACCAGCCAGAAGGGGGGCTGCTTCAGACGCCGGGAGGCTGCCAAATTGCACCTGCACCTGCTGCCACCTGCTGCCTGCGACCAAGGAGAAGAAGAGAAAGGAGGAGAAGAGGAGAAGAAGACAACAAGGCAAGAAGGTATAATGGGTACTCCTCTTTAGCCCAATAAAAAGTCTTCCTTCTATCTGTCCTACGTGCCCTCTCCTGCCCCCTATCAATCCTCACAAAAATGCTCCATTTCAGTCCATTCAAACCCCCTTGAATTGGACGACGTCACACCCTGTCCGGCCTCTTCAAACCGGCCCAGTGCTGTCCTTGTTCAGTCCATGTTCAGACCACCAAACAGGTCCATAACCGGTCCCCTTGTGACCCGATCCTTTCCACTCTCAGACCTCTCTACACAGGTCCCAAATCAGGCCCCCAAAAGTGCCCATGTGCAGGTCTGCTTCGGCCCAACCAGAGCCCCATCAATCAGGCCTCAGCCGGTCTCCAAAGCAGGCCCTCGCCAGGCCCATTCCGGCCCAACCAGAGCCCCATCAATCAGGCCCCAGCCGGTCTCCAAACCAGACCCCAAACAGGTCCATATACAGCCCATATCAGGCCCCAGCCGGTCTCCAAACCAGACCCCAAACAGGTCCATATACAGCCCATATCTGGCCCCCAGCCGGTCACCAAACCAGACCCCAAAACCGGTCCCAAATCTGATCTCCAAAATAGCTCTTTGTGCAGGCCCATTCCGGCCCACCTAAACCCAAACCAAAACAGCCCCATTGTGGCCTACTGAGAGGACAGCAGTCCAGGAAGCTCCAAACAGGAGGACAGCAGCCAAAAGTGGGCCGGCTTGAAGGTGACGGCCCGGCACCCCTTGGAAACCGTCCGACGGGCCAAGGGCATAGCCGGGTGGCCTTCCAAGCCGGTCCAGCCAAGCAGGGCCAGCAGAGCAGCAGCTTCCCAACAGGCCCATCCGGCCCAAAGACAGTCCAAGCCAGACCCGGCGGATCTATGAAGATTGAAGACCGGCTTAGAACACCGATGAAATTGAACCGGCCTCCATGGCCTTGTTTCAAAAATGAACAAATAAAAATTTCAGAATGCGAAAGCAACATTAAATTAAGGAGATCCACCCTTCGCGGGGACTCCAACCTTGGACGACTCCCCCCGGGTCCGCCCGAAATGTCGATCCGGACGGTGGCGCGGGCATGCTCCCGTAGCCAGCGGTTCCTTCCCCCAATATGGCTAAGCTAAGGCTGGCTATTTTGGATGGGAAAATTTTCACTAAGTTGGAAAAATAGCCGGCATGCCGTTGTAATGCCAAAATTTTTTCAAAGTAGTGGAGATAAACCTATATTGGGGGAAGGACCAATCACATTGTACACCGATGTACTTCACCCCATCTTTCAATGAAATGAAGCCTTGATGTTCATATCGATGCATGAAGCCGGGCATTCAAAGTGACCCGATGGGTCGGAGGCGATGCAAACCGCCAAAACTAAATAAAAACCATTTCAAATACAAACAGAAAAATTAAAAAAACAGAAAATCAAATCTGAAAATCAAAACAATAAAAATCAGAATTAAAAGAAATCTGAAATTCAACTTATTCCGGTTCAACCAACAACCGATCTTCAACAAGATTGAACCGGTTTTGAAACACATCAAATTAAATCAGATGTTGACCAAATCCAAAACAGATAAAATTCAGATTCAAATTAAATCTGTCAACCATAAAAAATCAGGTTTCAAATTAAATCTGCAACCAACAAAAATCAGATTTAAGCAATCCACCAAAACAGATTCTAACCGACTTCAAAATCTGATTTTTAGCAATCTGAAAATTCATTTAAAATCCACAGAACTTCACTTAAATGAACAATCAAGTGCTTAACCCCAAAGAAACCAAATAAGCACATTTCAAACATCCAAAATGGATTAAAATCAACTCAAAAACCAGAAAATTCAGAAATCTGAAAATTCAACAAACCAATCAAGCAACAAATACCAAATTGCTTAAAACTTTAAGCACATCAAAACTGAAATCAAAACAAAAACTTGAACCAATTAAGTCCAAAGATCAAACAGATTCAAACCAAAACAACTTGAATCAACCAAAATCAAAATCAAACAAATTGATTCAAACTTCAAAACTCAAAACCGACTTCCAAGTCAATCCAAAAAATCAACCAACAAACAAATAAAACAAACCCGAACAAAGCGGTTTGCATCTGATCGGACCCAAAAGGCCGCTGCCCTTTTGAGTTCTTTACTTTATTTTGTGGATGTGCGTATCTCCAAACACAAAGTTGCCACGACGGTTAATCAAAGGCGTTCGAGCCGTTGCTCGATGTAAGTTAACGCCGGATACTCGCACCATCCGGCGGAGAAGGGTCAAAAAATGAAATTTTCAAAGAACCCGAACCTCGGTTCTAATATTTTTTAAACTATCACCGGACTACCTAATATTTTTAGGATATCACATATTTTCCTAGAAAAGTCCGGAGATGTCTTTCTTTCTAAAGAACAGACGCAGAAAAAAGAGGTTCACACACCAATCCATTCCAGCCCCTCTGAGGTTCACCTACCCCGCTGCTACAGCAAGATGTCAAGGTGCAAAAAATGGAGTGCAAATCAGGCCAACCAGGCCATAGAGGTGCAAATCAGGCCCATTGGGTCATGAAGCTCAAAACAGGTCGCCAGGGCCCATGAAGCTCAAGATTGGGCCAACTGGGCCAACATGATATGAAGCCGGCCTTCTCAAGCCATGAGACATGAAGACTAGCCCATTGTGCTGATGAAGCTGGCCTATTGGGCATTGGACATTAAAAATCACATTTAACTAAATATGAGGGCGAGATGCCAAAATTAAATAAGGAGTTAGCACCACCACGTGGGCGCTCCACCTTGGGCAGCTAGCCCGGACACATATCCGGTATGCTGACCCGGAAGTACGCGCGGGCCAGCTCCCGTTGCAGACGATCCTTCCCACTACTTGAAAAGTCAAAAGACTACCACGTAGGACGGGTAAAAACTCCACACTGATCGGAAAATAAGGCGGCATGCTGCCAAACTTTTCCCGGCCAAGTGAGATTTTACACCAAGGAATGGACTTTGATACATTTACACTTTGACAAGCATTATTCATGGCATATGAACTGCCACATTTGATGTACACCAGTATGAACATGAATATTCAATGGACATTTCAAGTGCCGAGTTGATTGCATGTGACCGGGCATCGACACTAGCCTGACAGACTGGATGTGATGCAAACCGACCAAGAGTTAACCAAATCTGAAGTTAACTTAATTAAATCTGAAAATACATTCAAACCAACCTTAAAACATGCTTAAAACAGGTCATTAGAGCTTTAACATTCAACCAAAATCAGATCTAACACAATCTGAAAAAATTGATTCAATACACTTAATTCATTAGAATTCAAATGCTTAAACAAGTGCACATCAAATAATTTACAACCAACTGAATAAAGCACATTTAAAACACATTAAAACATCTAAAACACATCTTAAAACATGTAAATCAGATTCATTAACAAGCTGAAGTTCAAGTTTAATCAATTTGAACCAAACTTCAAAACATTTAAAACATACCGAACGCACCCGAATCGGTATTAAAACACCAACCAATATAAGAAAATCACATGAAAATGACTCAACACATGTCAACTAAACTTAAACAAGTCAAATTGATCAACACATTTAAAATTCAAAACTCAAAACAAAATAAAATAAATTTCAACCAATTGGAGTAAAACAAACCAAACAATTCAAATAAGCTCAAAACAAATAACATTCAAATTGAAATCAAATTGAAATATGAAATTAACATTTCAAACCACATCAAAATCAATTCATAGATCAACATAAGTCAACTCCAAACCAAATCTAATCAAACTTGTTTGCATCTCATCGGGCCTGAAAGGCTGGGGCCCTTTGTGTTCTTTATACATTGTGGATGTGCACACTCTCGTCAAACAAGATCGCTATGGCAGTTAATCAAAGGTGTTCGAGTGTTTGCTCGATGTAAATGAACAACGGATATTCGCACCATCCGATGGAGAGAGGTCAAAAATATTTTCACAGAACCCGAACCTCGGTTCTATACTCTTCTAATATCACCTGGACTATCTAGTAGTTTTTTATGGTCTATCACCTATTTTACTAGAAAAATCAGGTACGATATTTCAACATTAAGAAAAACAAATCTTTTAAACACGTTTAAAAACAAAAGATTCCCGAGGTTCCCACATTCTCCCAGTCATGAATCCTAGAAAGAAATGTTGCATTCTTAATAAAAGAGTCAAACTTAGAAAAATGCCATTTGTTCACGGAAGACAGCACTGTAAAAGATGCAGTTCTGCCCCCCAAATGTCTTGTTGAAGACTCTGTTCCTTACCCTCCCAAAGGTCCACAGAATTGCCAGCCTGCAAAAAAATCTGAATCACCTGGCTTGGCAGTCCTGTAAAATCCCCAAGCAAGTGCCTGTTTTTTACCAATGCCTTGCAAGTCTTAGAAAAGGTTCTTTAAAGGACTTCAATGAAGCCAGATTAGAGAAACTTATGACCTATACTTTCCACGTACATACCATAAAAAATGTGTTTGGCTTCCCGACTGTCTATCAATTAAAGCCCATTTGCAATTCGTAGTCACCCCCATGCAATTTTCCAAAGGAATAACATGCACTTGAGTATAAATTGATGGTTCTACACCAGATTTGCCCGTCCAAACCTTCTCTCTCATAGTCATCACATTGCACACAGACCAGGACAAGCACCTCCCCTTGCTCTTTCATCTCCGTAACCTTGACCAGGAATGTGTCTTCACACTTCCCCCACAGGGAAATTTTGGTCTCTTGCCAATGGATATACAGCTGGGAAAGACTCTTTTAAAGAAGCATCACCATTTATCCTCCCAAAATAGTCTTTTGTATACCCTTCACCACAACGTTAGTAGATTTTTTGTATAATCCCAGCATTTAAGTATATCCCTCTATCTCAGAGAGTCTCCTGTACTCGGTTCTTGCATCCAACGTGCTTCAGACCAGCCATACTCTTCACTATGTTCACTCATAAGTCAAATCATTCCCTTGAGTATCCAACATTCAAAGCCATTTATTCATCAATCTCTTAGTAATGATGTGAAGTGGGAATAGACCTGCCCCCCACCTCCCACCTTCCTCTCTACTGTGACCCTCTCTATTATGACATATACCATCCAATAGAGACCTTTTAAGTTCACAGTTTCTCCCTGTTGGCCAGGAGAAATAAATATTGTCTTCAACAAACTGGCATGTACCTGTAAGGTGATCCTTTCAATTAAGCTTGAACATATTGGCTTCTTCTACAATATGCCTAAAACCTGTCCCAGCATACGAAAAGTAAAAGGATACATATGATCTCCTTGCTGGGGGCCTCTGGAGTTGCTAATAAAGCCAAAAAGAAGTGCCATTAGTCAATACAAAGAATTTAGCTACTTCAAGGCAACTTTTAGTCCAAGCCATTCATTTCCTTGTAAAACCCATTATTGTTATAATCCTACAATGCAGTTCCAATCAACTCTGTCGGAGACCATTTTAAAATCAATATGCAAAAATCCCCACAGTTTTCCTTGTCACTTGGTCATGTAATAGGCATATGGAACTACATGTATCTCCTGAGATGAAAGTTGTTTGTTGGGAATTTATAAGCTTATCCACCATTCTTCATACCCTAGTTGTCATAGCACTATGATTTAATAGAAGTAGCAAAGAAGGTACATCAGTCTGCATCCTTTGATCTTAATTGCTCCTTTTAGAAGCAATACACGTCAAGAAACTTGATCTCCTCCTGTCTCTCCTTAAATTCCAACATTGCTGCGAAAACATCGCCCTTGACCAAACCCAACAAGTGAGCAGAGACATGTCGGGATCAATATTAAACATGACCTCCATAATATCTTCTTTTTTGAAGAAGAGGATTCAACCTCCTGTGCTTAAATCTTTGATGTAACCTCGAAATCTCAAAAGAATTTATTTCTTCTGTTTTGGAAATTCATTTTCCTTTTGAATTTGAATTTGATTTGATTAGACCTTAGCATTGACTTCTTAGGAAAATAGATGGTATTCCATAAAAGTACTAACTAGGGTCAAAATTTATGTTGAGGTTGTTAGGTTCTTTGAAATTTTGTTTTGACCTCTTCCCGTCGGATGGTGCGAAGATCCGACGTTAATTACATCGAGATAACTCAAATACCCTTGATTATCGTCATAGCAATCCATTGAAGTAGAAGACATACATCCACAGTAAGCATTCACACAAATATAGGAGAAAACAACTCCATGAATTTGATGGAAAGCAAGCACTTAATGTGTTTTGGATTTAGTTTGAATTATTTGAATTGATTTGAATTTCGGTTTGAATTGACTTGAATTGATTTTAATTTGAATTTGATTGATTAAGTTTTATTTTAAATTGAATTTAATTTGTTGAATTGCTTTTATTTTGAGTTGAAGCTGATTTTTGGATTTTGTTTGAAATGAATTTTGTTGGAATTGAATTATTTAAACTTCAGTTTGGTTTTGGTTAAAACTGATTTGAGTTGAGTTTGTTTAATTAAATTTGTTAGAATTCAGTTGAATTTTGTTTGATTTGGGGAATTCAATTTGAGTTGGGTCGATTGATTTTAAACTTGATCTGAGTTTGATTTAATTTGCATTTGAGTTGATTTGATTGAGTTTGAATTTGATTGATTTGGATTGGACCGAATTGGAATTGAGTTTGGTTTGGGACTATCTAATTGTGGATCAGTTTCTGACTTGCTCTGATATAAGTTTAGGAGGCTCAGGTTTGGAACGGACCTGTAAATTCCATGATTACAATGTTCTTATAAAGCTCAGATTTTGAAACTTTGAAATTCAGATTTGAACCTTCAAGTTCAGATTGCAGAATTTTTAGTTCGGATCCCCCTGCAGATTTCAGTTTTCTTGTAGATTCTGCACATTAAGTTGAGTTTCAGCTTTTAGACCTCAGAGTTCAGATTCTGCATTTCTCAAAGATTGCAGATTCAGATTCTCCAGATTTCTTGTTTATGAATCTAATTAAGTTTGTGATTTGTTTGAGGGTGTTTTCGTTTATACAGATTGCAGATTTTTAAATTTTTGTATATTTCAGATTTTTACGGGTTATATTTTCAGATTTTTTTTATTGCCTTGCCTTCCAAAATGTCATGGTGCAGTCCTCTCCTTGTAACATAAGTCCGTGCACCGAACATGAGTTCAATATTTCTCTCAATATGAGACATGATTACAACTTGACCAGCAATCCGGTCTCTTGAGTTCTTGATGAACTTGTCATTTCATGGGCGGCATGAACCCGGTCTTGACAGACTTATGGGCATCCCCCACTGTTTTGAGATTGACCATACCCGGCTTTTGACAAGCTTGTGGGCAATCAACTCACTGATTTGAGATTTAGCGCACCCGGCTTTTGATAAGCTTGTGGGGACTCATCTCATTGATTGAACCTCATTAGCTCATAGTTTGGCATGTCGGCATGTTGATCATGCACAACCTTCTCATGGCATAATGGGTAAGTAACTCCCTCTTGGGGCATGGTAAGACATTGGGGTCCTTACAACTAGACCTTTGTATGTCCACCTTAAAGGGTCAAGGGGCGTGCTTAAAGCCGGCCCATTGCTTTCCCTCTTTGTTTTGGATTCTTTTAAATTAAGCCAAGACCATGAGGCGGGTTTCTAGCCGGCCGGATGCTCGTCTTGGTTTGTTGATTAATTTAAGTAGATTGTTATTTAATTTATGTTTATTGTTTGTTTTATTTTGTTTTTGAATTATGGGTCAATAGACGTGCTTAAAGCCGACCTATTGCTTGCCCATTTATTTTGATTCTTTTAAGTTCTGCCGAGACCATGAGACGGGTTTTTAGCTGGCCGGATGCTCGCCTCGGTTTGTTTAATTAATTAGGTGCATTTTTATTTAAGTTTGAACTTGATTGTTCCTTTTAAAATTCTTTTTTTTTGCCACTGGTCACCGAGAGATATTGGGCCGTAGCCCATCTCCTTCTTCCCCTTCCTCTCTTCTTTTTTTTTTTTTTTAAACCCCTTCGTAAGGTGGGCCCCACCATGGGTTGACCTCGGGTCAACCTCCCCTTCTTCCTGCGGCCGCGGCCTTTTTCTTCTTTTTTTTTTTGCTTTCTTTTTTTCTGGGTGGGCCCCACCCCAATTTTGACTTGGGGTCAAAATCGGAGCCGACGGACGCGCGCGCCTCCTCTTCCCCTGTTCATGCGCCAGCGTGGACGTAGGTTGGGAAAAAAATGAAAAACGGCGGCCTTCTCTCCCTCCCCACCAGACGACGGGTCCGCGGAGCTCTCCGCCGAGCAGGCGATGGCTCCGGCCTTCGGGAGCGGGCTCCGCGACGGCTCCAGCTCTCGGGAGAGGGCTCCGCGACGGCTACCAGAGAGGGCTCCGGCGACGGCTCAGCGGCCCGGGAGGGGGTTCTCGGCGGCATCACTCGACAGGGGGTTCGGCGACGGCTCCGGCTTTCGGGAGAGAGCTCCGTGACGGCGACTTCGAGGAGAGGGCTCCCGGCGACGGCTCCGGCAACTTCCGCGAGGCCTTCGACGGCGCGCTCCGTAGAGGCTTCCCGACGGACCTCGCGGGTCAGGGGCAACGGCGTAGGGGGAAGACGACTCCGGTGAGCTTACTGTCTCCTCTCCTTCTCTTGGTCTCTCAATGGCTCCCCCTCGGGGTCTCTCTCCTCTTGGCCGTGGCTTCTTTTTTCTCTCGACAGCGCCGGATGCCATGCTTTTATAGGCTTCGGGGGTTTCCTCTTCCGCGCGGGAGATCGTCCCGGCTCCGAGACGGACTCGGGGCTTACCACAACTGTCAGCCCCTAATCCCGGAAGGATATCGGAATCCTTTCGAATATGGAAAGCTTCCTTGCGCTGCCATTCCGGGAAGAAATCGGATTTCCCGGAACCTCTTTCAGATCCCTCCCTTGCCAAGACCAATCCTTCCATGCATAGGAGACTTTGTTGGTGCGCCAATTGCAACTCTCTCGAGGATATTGTTGTTGACGTAGATTGGCCTAGACCGGGCTTATTGTATTGGGCCTGTCTCGGGACTAAGCTCAGTCCTTGAGGATGTGTAAAGGGTGCATTAAATTGGATTTAAAATAACCCTTATTGGGTTTGGCCGATGAATATCAACTTTGGGCCATTTCCCTCACAAAGTGGTAACCAACGTGTATTCAATTTGATTTAATTAAAAAAATTTTGGTGTCCACAATCTTCTAGATCTCTTAGTGCATTGGCTAACTGTTTCTGAGCTAAATTATCGGCTTTGAACGGCAACTGTTTCTGTATCAGGCTATCAGCTCACTCTTAGTGCATTGGATAACTGCATGCATCATGGTTCATGGAATCAGATCGACATGGGAGGAGGGGGAAATCGTGCCAAATTGGTCTGAATTAACTAGAATTAGATAGAAATCAGCATGAAAAAAATAAAACATAATCAGGCCCAAAACCTGATTAGATTCACAGATTCAGGTTGCGACTTGAAGTAGCAACCCTCCTCCTGCATCCGAGGGACCAGATGCAGCAGGAGGATTACCTCTTTTCCCTCGCCGCTGCGCTGTTGGAGAACAAACCTCTACCATGCCCTGTAGGGCAGTTTTGAATGTTTGCCGCCGCCGGAATTCAAGGACTGATGCCAGAAAGGATGCCATGGCATCTTCTTTTGGGAGGTTTTAAAGTTCTGCCACTGCCACTGAGCTGCTCCGCCAGAACAGCCCCAGCAACACCAACCTTTGGCAGTTTTTGAATCATCGTCTCCATTTATAGGCAGCTTTTGAAGCATCAAAGCTTTTTGTGAGGGCCATCACCTCATTTAAAAGTTCATCAAGTTTAAAGGCAGGTGCCTAGGTGATCTCCGCCCTGCTGCCAGCATATTTTCAAGAATGATCTGATATGGACTGATTCCAGATCAACTCGATCCAGTTCATATCTGCTAGATCTGGTCCAGATATAGCTGTTCCACACCTGGATCTGCTAGATCAGGTTCAGATCAACTAGACCAGAACTAGGCAAATTCCGAATCAGCTGGATCAGGTCTGGATGTAGTTGATTCACACCCGGATCTGCTAGATTTGATAAGGATCCACACCCAGATCGCATTTGGCTTTGTAAATTTGGCACTAATGCCTTATTTCATGTGTTGTGTAGGAAAATGGGAAATCAAGAAGATGATGGTGTCAGATCCCACGATATTGGACAGAACCATGGATTTATCAAAATTGTGGTAAAGAAGAAGGTATAATGTAAGCGGTATAGAAAACTAATAATTATAGGGATTTCCTATCTAAAGCATGTTGGAGGGATCGGTGGAAATGTCAAAAAGGTAATAAAATCTGTACAAAATTAAGAGAAAAGATGATACCATACTTAAAAAAGTAACACAGAGAAATAAGGATTCAACAGCATAGAGAATTATATGCCAAGTAGCTAGGACGGAAAGATACTTATTTAATGACATCCATCTACTGAGCCCTATCAAGTTTCACAACTTTTAGCTATGGGTGAAGATTTTTGTAACTTGCAGTCAACAAGACTTATGGATGAGTCGATATGTATAAAAGGCAAAATTATGGGCAATGAATACAAAACACATATTCAAATTAGTCAAAGCAATTACTAAACCTGAACAATAGATAGTAAAACACATTTGCAAGTGGTTTCTGCATGCAGTTTGATAACTAGCAACTTCAATGCTATTATCGTTTATGTTATTGTCAAATTGAGACTAACACTTGATTGTACATCATGTTCATGTAGGTGTCCCAACTCATGCAACTTCTACTATATATTTTCATATTATAATTGATGCTATTAGAGAGGCTAGATCAACATCAAAGTATATTTATGAAACTAGACTTGATGAGGAGGTGTCTAAGCTAAAATCATGAATCGATGGGTTTTGCCTAATATGACAAAAGAAGAGATGTACTATTATGTGTGATAGATGGACATGAATCACGAGTATAATAAACTTCTTTGTATATTGTTCCAAGGAAACAATATTTTTAAAATCTATTGATTCATCTGGACATGTAAAAAATTCAATTTATTTATTTCTTTTGATAGTTGTAGTAGAATCAATTAGAGAGAATAATGTTGTTCAAGTTATGATAGATAATAAGCCCTCTTATAAGGCCGTAGAAAGTTTATGGAAAAGAGAAAATGTTTTTTAGGTACCACATGCAGCACATTCCATTGGCCTTACGTTAGAGGATAATGAGAAAGAAGTTTTTGTCAATACACTTGTTAATCAAGATTAAAACACATCATTCATATACAGTCATCCACATCATAAGGATGCACACAAATAGGCATGATTTGATCTGGCATGTTCCCTCTCACTTTGCCACAAATTTTATTACCTTGAATAGTTTAAGCAAATATAAACACGCATTGGATCATTTTATGCATATAGCTGAATACATAGATTATATGTGTGATTTGCATAAGAAATGTGTCAGTTTGACGCATTGGCTAGGATGGAGCGTCTAAATGTGGATAACTATTTTTGGGGAAAAAATTCAATATTATTTAAATATCATAGAACACCTTGTAAAAGTATTGGGATCAGTGAATCCTAATGATGATAAATGCATGGAATACTTGTACAATGCACTTGATAAGGCAAAAATAAAAATAAATAAATAAACATCAACAAAAGTACAAAAAAATGTGGAAAATTAATGTAATATAAAACAAAACACTACATCATGATATTCATACAGTCTGTAATTATTTTGTTTGTACATTTATGTTGATTCATCAATTTAAAGAATAATTAATTATATTTGAATGATAAGAAGGATACCAGTCATATTGCTCTTGCAATACCCTCAGACAGCATTCCTATTAAAGTATAGAATGTTTGGAGGATTTAGGGATGGAACAATTAACTTAACTTTTTAACAAAATTTTGATCACTAAGAAAATGATGAATTAACAGAGAAAGAGCATTATCATACTCATTTTTATAAAAAAATGAGATATATAAGATTGCTCAAATTAAAAAGAAATCAAACACATAAGTGATGTGGAATAACCTCTAAACAGAGTCATTGGTGGGAAATAAGCAATATAAATCATGTGCCAAGGTGATGACAAATACGGTATCCAGTTGAATGCCTAAATCAAACAAAAGCAGACCCGGAAAGAGACTCGCGAATGGGCGGAACTGTAGTATCATGGCACTACCCAAGTCAAGTATGCTCACAACCAACATACCCAATCTGGGGTTCGAGATGGGCCTTGCTCGCTAATGACAGTGATGGTGATCAGGCTAGAATTCTTAATCTCTCATGTGATCCAAGAGACAAGTGGAAAATAAATGACCAAATAAAAAGCAAAAATGTGGGAGGGGTAGGACCATATATCCATGTCGAGGCAACGGAGATAAATGCCAGGCTGCCCATCCTTCTGGCCGATTGATGCAATAAAAACTCTAATAATTGATCAAGCCCACACCTCAATAACAATGTTGGATGGTTGGTGTAACCTGGTTAGCATTTGGTTCAGCTGACTTGACACAATAGTCGGCCATTGGGTGTCACTTTGGCACGAGAGTTTATATCACTTAATCGCTTCTGGCGCCTCATTGGTCCTAACCTCTATTTGAAGTCACATCTTCAAAGGATCAATGGCATTCTCCCAGCAATGTATTTCCAGGGGGTGTGCACGTGGGCAGTGAAGTTGGTAAAGCAGCTGGATACTTGGACTAGGGAGGTGTCATCCAGACAGGGAGCGGAAGACGAAGCCACAAGAAGTGGAAATCCTCAAGCTGATAGGTCAGGCAGACTAGTCGACATTTACAGATCAGAATGGGCTGGCGAGAGTCAAATGGAAGTACCAAAAACCCAACTTTACAGAGCAAATGTCAGTTTGCCGGCATTATCAAGGATGAACCTCACATGGGCAGTGCCCCTGGTGCAGATGACACAGGAAGAGGAGAGGGTGAGGTGTAGCTCAACCCAAAGCCACTGTTGGCACTCATGGTGGCATCGAGTGTGCTTCTGTCATGGAGTTAGCAACCTCCGATGGCACACATGGAACACTAGCAATGTGGGTAAGAGCAGCAGCTACATCAAGGTCCCGCCGGTCTGTGCAGCCAGCAAGGGAGGGATGAAACAGGGTGGCAAAAGCCTTCCAAAAAGGCTGCTGGCACTGGCGGGCACATCGATCCACAGCCAGCATCGAGGAACCAAGAGAGGGCTGTCAAAGAAGCTGGCATAACAAGTGTGATGTCCGGGTGGGTTCAATGATCAACCATGAAAAGAGCCAAAGATAGGGGGAGGCAACAATCATGAAAGAAAAGATGAGCCAGATGAGAAGGTTCTGCGTAAGTAGGAAAAACAAAAAAGGAAGAGGGATGTGTGTGTGAGAGAGGAGGAGAAGGGGAGTAAAGAAGATGGAGAGAACAAGGGAAGGGGCAAAAGGAAAAGAAGTAGTAGTGATGTGGTCAAGGAGGAGAGGTTATTCCTAGATAACCAAAGAGATCTCGGCACGTTATTTTCTGTCTCTCTTGCATGACATATATGGGACGAAGGGTCTTTAATAAACCTCTCCTTTGTACATTTTAAAACAAACCCAAAACCATCTCGAAAGTGGGAAGACACCAAGCTAGACAGTTGTTAAAACATGTGTTCTCACAAGACTCAGCAAAAAAACTAACAAAAATAAGGACCTCATGTGGTTGTCATGATTGCTGGAACAATCACTCGTCGTCTTTGATCCACCACAAAGCCATTGCGACGGGCATTGGAACACATGAACTGTATTGAACCGGACTCTAGCACTGGTGTTCTCACCAATTCTCCCCAGCTTGGAGGAACTCGACCTCGTCAAGTAGTGTGTAGTGATCAAACATTAAGTACAAAAGTTGGACTCAAGACAATTAGATACCACAGATCAAATGCAATTAACAACAACATCAAGTGTATAATATTTTATTAGTTTTAGGACTTGACAAAGTTTTTTTTTTGCAAACTTTTATTTTAAGGGAGTCAAAAAAATTTAAAAGTACGGGACTTTTGATAATCATATTTTGTAAGAAATGAGATGACTTTTTTGTTTTAAAATCTTACCGTGTCTAAAATGTCAAAGTGGGATTTTATAAAATCTCCACGATGCACCTAAAGAAAGATCATGAAGAATGAAATGAAAAATCAGCTCCACCTTCCCTCTTCATCCCATCTGCCCTGGTTCCTCTTCTTCCAGCCTCTGCGTCCTCTCTCCCTCTCAAATTCTCTCAACCTTCAACCCTACCCTGGGATCTTCACCCTTTTCCCTTGGTTCACCTTCTTCTCTTTCACTCTCCCAGCCCTCTATCTTATCCTTCTCACAGCCCTTCTCCTCCCCCCCAGTTCTCCTTTGCCGGCTCAACTTATTAACGACATTGGCAGCCCTGTCCTGGCTCCCCACTGACTCAACCAGCTATTGCACTTGTTGAACGCATCATCTCCATCTTTGCTAGTGCTGTTGAATCCCACGCACAATCAGAGACTACCACCTCAGTGCTGTGGTACACTGGACATCGGCATACCAATAGCTGTGTCGAGCTTTGAATCAATGGGGTCTTCCGCATCTGTCGCAAAAGTCCATGATTTGTGAAATCAACTGATCCAGATCGATTCTGACAAGAAAAAAAAAGAATCAGGCATGACCAATGTCAAGTTAAGTCCCGACTCTTAATTCCCTCCCTCCCTCAACCCTAGCAGAAAATGCCCTCCACCCCAGGAAACCACAGCCAGTAAATGTGGTGTCTTGGGCATTTTTTAACATCATCACCAACGACGCCTAAACAAGGCTGAGAAGCTGCCAGATCCTTGTGCCATGGCCAAAGAAGATGCACTTGACACCTGGAATTAGGCATTGTTAAAGCTCCTTGGATGCCACCCAGTTCTTCTGACGAAATTGCTGGCATCTTTTTTTTGTACAATTTTTGAAGTGTCACCACCGCATATAGGTAGTTGTAAGGTTTAGACATCCATTATCACCTTTAAGAGCCACTGCCATCAGAGAGGTGACATTCGCGGAACTACCAGCTTCCAATCCGGTTCAAATCTAGCTGATCTGCACCCAGATTTGTTGGATATGGTATGGAACAGATAGTTTACACCCGGTCAAATTCCAGATCAGCTGGATCCAATCAGGGTGCACACCATCAGTCCTCCAGATCTTAGGATCTTCACAATTGACCTCAAGGTAAATAAATTGTTTGAACATTAATCCTAACTTCTAAAATCCAGCAAATAAACAGTGTAGTGTGGGAAGGAATTGAGCAGACAGTCCAAACTAAGAACTTCATCGTGCAATAGACCTCTATTGAATAGGTACCTGTTGGCGTGCACTTTTTTTTAAAAAAAAAGGAGGACAAATGGGCAGGCCTAGGAGCAGGCCGGACAGCCCACAATTCAGCCAAATTGGGCCCAATCAGGGGTCCACGGATGTCCAATCAGCAGCCCATCATCTCACCTAAAAATTGAGCCAATCCCATCCTAAAACCAGGCCCTGTGCAGCCCACAGCAGAGCATGGGCCGCAGCCCCCAGCTGGCCCAATTGGCCCATGTAAACAGGCCCATGCGCAGCCCATCTCCAAGGCCCACATGCAGCCTAGTGTGAGCAGACCTCACTGGCCCACCTGCCACCTCAGCACCCACCTGCGCACCACCTATCACCCCAGCCCCCAGCCGCCCCATGCAGCCAATCCAGCCCTGCATGGGGGGAGAAAAAAGCTGCGCACCACCTCCATCCTGCTGCCACCTGTCACCCCAGCCCCCAGCCGCCCCATGCAGCCAATCCAGCCCTGCATGGGGGGGAGAAAAGGCTGGGCACCACCTGCCACCTGCGCACCAACCCAGCCCCATGTGCAGCCCTCCTGCTGACCCTTCACCTCCCCTCCAACCTCTATAAAAAGAGGGGTGCGCACCAGCATTTGGGGAGGTTTTTCTGGACGCCGACAGGCTGCTGCTTGGCTACTGCTGCCTGCGACAAGGAGAAGAAGAAGAGAGGAGGAGGGAGCTTGGCGCACCAACAGGCTACCACACCTGCTCTCCAGCCACTGCCAGCGGCCAGAAGAAGACAACTGCTGCTCCTTTGTGCACCTGCTGCAGGTCCTTGCCCGCGGCCAGGAGGAAGGAGAAGAAGAAGAGAGGAAGAGGATAAGGTAAGAAGGGATAGTTGGCTTCCACGTAGCCCCTTAGGGGGCCTTCTTTCTGGCAGTTTACCTGGTCTTCCCTGCCCCTATCCGTCTTCAAAAAAATGCCCTCTTCCAGTCCATTCGAACCCCCCTAGATTGGACTGCAATCCCCTTGGCCGGAGCCAAAAAAAAAACCCAGTCCCCCTTGTGACCTGGCCCCAGCTCCGATCAAGCCCAAAAGAGCCCCATTTCGGCCCATTTCCAGACCTACCATCAGGCCCATAACCGCCCACCTGCAGGCCCAGGTTAAGCCCATATCCGGTTCCTATCTGACCCGATTTAAACCACCTGCAGGTACCCCCAATCCAGGCCCATGGATAGCCCCTGTCCGGCCCACCTGCTGGCCCTTCTACAGGCCCAGTCCGAGCCCACATATCAGGCCCAAAATCTGGCCCTTGCCCAGTCCAATTCAGGATCTGTTCAGCCCATTTAGCAGACCCCCTGCAGGTCCACTTTCGGTCCAGCCAAATGCCCTTGCGCAAACCCGTCTCGGTCCTCCTGCAGCCACCCATCTCACCCCACTTCAGGCCCAAATCCGGCCCCAATGTAGCCTACCGAACAGCCCCTGCTGCAGGCCTCAAACCAGGCCCATGTTCAGGCCCATATACAGCCCGTTTAACAGGCCTATCCGCAGGCCCATTTAACCCAGACGAGCATCCTCCTACAGCAGGGATAGCTCCCCACCTCGGCCCATAATCCGGCCTCTGATCAGACCCGGAATTGGCCCACAACCAGCCCACGTCTGGCCCCATGCTTAGCCCATGTCCAGGCCCCCAAACAGCCCGAACAGCCCCTGCTGCAGGTCTCCAAACCAGACCCCAAACAGGTCCGCATACAGCCCATATCAGGCCCCCAGCCGGTCTCCAAACCAGACCCCAAACAGGCCATCCAATAGCCCACATCCGGACCCCCAAAACCGCTCACAAACAGCCCCTTTGTGGCACCTATTAGAGCCCTAGGTGAGGGTGGATGACCCGGGGATTCTTGGAAACCGTCCGACGGGCCAAGTCTACCCCGGGCGGACCCTCATTTCTCCTACTCAAAACGGCCCCTTTGTGGCTATCCTTGCTATCTATTTTGGTTCCTTTTGGAGCACCTTCAAATGCCCCTGTTCCATTGCCCCTTGAGCAAGCCAAAACAGGTCTGAAGTTGCCCCTTTGAGCAATCCCAAAACAGGTCATTCTCAGCCTCCTCCGCCCACAATCCATGCCACTGCAGCAAGGGAGAAAACTCCCAAAACAGGTTCTGCAGAGGTGAAGTGAAGCAGTGGACACCAGTTTGAAGGTGGGCCGACTTGAAGGTGACGGCCCGGCACCCCTTGGAAACCGTCCGACGGGCCAAGGGCATAGCCGGGTGGCCTTCCAAGTCGGTCCTACCCAGCAGCTCCAGCAGTGCAGCAGCTTCTCAACAGGCCCATCCGGCCCAAAGACAGTCCAAGATAGGCCCGGCGGGCCTATGAAGATTGAAGGCCAGCTCGGAACGCCGATGGAATTGAACCGGCCTCCATGGCCTATGTTTCAAAAAATGAACAAAATAAAAATTCAGAATGCGAAAGCTACACTAAATTAAGGAGATCTACCCTTCGCGGAGACTCCAACCTTGGACGACTCCCCCCGGGTCCGCCCCGGAATGTCGATCCGGACGGTGGCGCGGGCCTGCTCCCGTAGCCAGCGGTTCCTTCCCCCAATATGGCTAAGCTAAGGCTGGCTATTTTGGATTGGTAAATTTTCACTAAGTTGGAAAAATAACCGGCATGCTGTCGTAATGCCAAATTTTTCCAAAGTAGTGGAGATAAACCTATATTGGGGGAAGGACCAATCACATTGTACACCGATGTACTTCACCCCACCTTTCAATGAAATGAAACTCCGATGTTCATATTGATGCATGAAATCGGGCATCCAAAGTGACCCGATGGGTCGGAGGCGATGCAAACCGCCAAACTAAATTAAAACCATTTCGAAATCAATCTTCAAATTCAAATATAAAATTAAAACAGATTTCAACTAAATCTTGAAATTCAAACAGAAAATTTAAAACAGAAAATTAAACTTGAAAGTCAAAACAGAAATCAGAATTTAAAGAAATATGAAAGCAAACTCGAAACTCATCCCGGTTCAACAAGCAACCGATCTTCAACAAGATTGAACCGGTTTTAAAACAAACCAAACCGAAATCAGATTTCAAACAAAAATCCGCTAAAACAAAATCAGATTTCAACTAAATCTGTCAACATAAAAAAAGAAATCAGATAACCTGCCAAAAATCAGATTTTGAACCGTACTGAACATCAAAAATCAGGTTTTCAATAAAAATCTGTCAATAAAAAAAAACAGGTTCCAATTAAATCTGCAACCAAAAAAATCCAGATTTGAACAATCAACCAAAACAGATTCTAGCCGACTTCAAAAAATCTGGTTTTAGCAATTTGAAAATTAATTTAAAATCCACCGAACCTTGCTCAAATAAATGACATAAATCAACCTTTTCAAAAGAAACCAATCAAACAACTGCAAACACCCAAAATGGATCAAAATCAACTCAAAAACCAGAACATTCAGAAATTACTAAAATCAAAATCAACCAAATAAAAAATCCAAACAGGCTTAAAACTTTAAGCAAATCAAAACTAAACCAAAACAACAAAACCAAATCAATCAAACAAATTGATTTAACTCAAACCTTCAAGCCGACTTTCAAGTCGATCCAAAAATCAACCAACAAACAAATAAAATCAACCCGAACAAATCGGTTTGCATCTCATCGGAGCCAGAAGGCCGCTGCCCTTTGAGTTCTTTACTTTTTGTGGATGTATGTCTTCTACTTTCATGGATCGCTATGACGTTTAATCAAGGGTTTTCGAGTAATCTCGATGTAATTAACGTCGGATCTTCGCACCATCCGACGGGGAGAGGTCAAAACAAATTTTCAAAGAACCTAACAACCTCAACATATAATTTTGACCATAGTTAGTACTTTTATGGAATACCATCTATTTTCCTAAGAAGTCAATGCTAAGGTCTAATCAAATTAAATCCAAATTCAAAAGGAAAATGAATTTCCAAAACAAAAGATATGAAATCTTTGAATTTGAGGTTACATCAGTACCATACATGAGACCATGAGTCATTAACCCAACAATTAGCAACCAAGCAACCTTATTTGTAGCAATATGGTATAGATCCGGGAAAACATTTTTTGGGCAGCACTTCTGCACAAGGATCTTTACACAATCTTGTTCTTTTGCCATTGCTAGTAATGATATTAAAAGTATACCTGAAGATGTTAATCTAAAGAAAAAGATCTTTCTATGCTATCAACCATCAGGTTGAAGGGGTAATGTTCTCAACCCAGCAATCAAGTGGAAAATACTTCTAACCATAATAGCCCACAACAAAAAGAGATTTATATCCAACTTCCATAACAATAATATCAGGTAGTATATCTCCTTTTTTCTTAAAAATACATATGATGATGCTTTTTCTCCATTCATTTCAACTTTTTCATAGATGTTAAAATTTTGTTAAAAAGTTAAGTATTTTGGGCAACATTGACATTTGTAAGATATTTCTTAAACCCTGCATGCAATAAATGAAATCTTGTGAGATACTCTATCAATGATACAGTGCTTGTTAGATCTCAGCATGCTAGAACAAAAGCAGAGCGGGAGGTAAGTGATTCTTAAAATATTTTTAATATTTATTTAAGAACACTAATCATTTCATATTTATCAATTTTCATATGCAACACTATAGAATGAGAGTTAAAGTGTACTCAAATCCATATATGAGACATTCATTTTACAAAGTTTCTCCTAGTATGTTTAATATGAGTTCATATTAATATGTTCAGGTTGTGACAAGTCCTCAACCTAAAGACTAATCATTTTCCATTTGTTATGTGTTTTCAACTAAGTGGTGGGTTCGGGCAAACACAAAAAATGGTTGGAATCCACTTGAATCTATTGCTATCAAGATTTTGAGTCAGAGTACCAACCCCTCCCATTGTGAGAGAACTGAATATATTCAACCTAATACACACCAAAAAGAGAAAAATGTTGACATCTGATAGGCCATAGAAGTTAGTATTTTGTCATTATAACATGAGGCTATACATAAAGAGTATTAAAAACCATTAGAAGTTGTCAAAGGAAACATTTGCATGGTTTGTAGGTGAAGCATAGGAAGAGAGATAGAGAACATAGGAAACATCTGAATAGGTTGACATTGACTACATTTTCCAGGAGGAGCACTCACTTGCTACTTGGATAGAGAAGGTAGCTAGGGATGAGCCACCTGAGTTTGATCCTGAGAACTGTGTATGGGCAGAAAAAGAACTAGATGATGAAGTTAAGGGAATGGAATAGGAAGTTCTTGCTACTCTTCAACCAGTCCTATCTTCTATCCTAATAACCCTAGATGCAGCTCCAGCTCCAACCTTAATCCTAACTCCAGCCTCACCCCCACCCCAGCTACACAACCAAATCCCAATCCAATGAAAACAAAGACAAAAACAACAACAAGAAAAATGGAATGTTTTACACAGCTGAAGAAAAGTATGGGGATTGGGAGTTCATCACATGACACATTAGAAGAAGTCAAGAAAAGAAAGTTGGATATTAGATGAAGTCCTATGAGTCCAACTGACAGTACGCAGCCAACCTCACACTCCTCAAATGAGTTCATACTACCCACCTAGCTAGGAGGAGGAGGAGGTGGAGAAGGGTGGGGGAAATACATATGATTGGCCTAAAGCAACATTTCAGTGGGAGAAGCCAAAAGATGAATCACGGCTTTTTGGATGAGTACACAGTAGATCAATATCTAGAACCAACTTCTCCAGATAATTTCCAGCCATTCATTCCACCTACTTCATCAGTGCATGTGCAAGACGCTGCATATGATTTTAATGAGATAGCTACCTCCTTTTTTCATATGGATACGAGCAATATGACATGCACATCTCAATGGAATACTCAAACCCAAGAGACTCAGGAGAAACAAGAGAATGAAAGACAATATCATAAATATTAGTAAAAAAAGATATCAAATTATATTTTATGTCAATGACTCTTAATTTTATCATGTTATATATGTTAAGTGAAATTATCATGCAATGTTATGACGTGAAAATATTTTAAACGTCATATTTTTATTTTTAAGATTTTTTGGTAAGTTTCCAATTTTTTAGAGATTTTACCGAATGTTTATGATTTTTTCAAACAAAAAACAAACTGTTCGGACTGATTTTGAATTGGCTTCCTTCCTCATAATTGGTCAAATCAATCCAATTTAAATCAGATCAATCCCCACCGATTCCGATTTTGATTCCTGCATCGTCGATTATGCCCCCTAAAGACCATCAAGAGCAAGGAGTTAACTACTATAAGTAAAATCCACATAAGATGCGCAAAAGTGGCTGCATAAGCCACATTGAACAAAGCTATGTGGCACTGGAAATCTCCTTTAATGTTTACTCAAAAATGAATTCAAGGAGCACATATATTCAAAGGGGAAAAAGAGAACAGGATGACAAGTATAGGCATACAAGAAGATATGAAAGATAAAATTTGACAATGCAGGACATAGAAGGTGGCAAGAACAAAGGCATACCAGAGCATGATCAGTTTCTTCATTCCAAAGTCCACGAAAGATAAAGGAAAGTAACCTCTGTTTAATACCATTTAAGAAAAGGCCACCATGCATGCGTTGCTGCTCTTCAAAGCCACCTTGAGTAGGAAGTGGAGATGAGGAATCCTGACTGGAGCTATCCAAGTTAGCTGAACACTAAGAATAAGAACAAGGATTATCAAAACATATTGCAACACCAAGAGAAGCATCTTGATAAAAAAAACATTTGAACATGTTTAACCTTACTTTACAAAAAAAGAAACAAATTTTCCATTTCTATGATTGGTTTAGAGGAAGACGACTTGACTTTGAACAAGCAACAATATTTTTTTGTAGAAGTGGCCTCAAAATGAAAGCCATAATTCAAAGTAGAAAAGAAAGATACAATGAAAAGAAAAAAGAAAACAAGTTTATATCGAGACAACAAAATAAAAAAATGGAATGAAAAGAAAAAGGGCCACAAAGCACACATCATAAAAGGAAGCAGCGCAAAAGACTTGAAACATCAGATATGCCAAGCATCATGATTCCAATTACAGGTGGGAATACAGTATCCAATAAGGAAAGAGCTTCATGGACAACGGAAAGATATAAGATGTCAGCAAAAAAGAAATTGTTCTCGAACATCTTAAATCCTTGATTACCCACAAGAAACAAAGCAAAGGTAAGTTCGAATGATGATTATGAGGAATCAAAGGATCAGGGCTAATCAAGTTGAATGATAAAGAGCTGGTTTCTGAATAAGAAAAAAAGGGATTTCTATGCACTTCCCAATATCGCTTGTATGACCCCACAATGCAGAAATAAATGACACTGGCTCTCTTCAAATCAGTCACAGGACATAACAGCTTCCTGCGTTAAGAGAACCACTTAAATTTACCCATAGTAGTCAGTTATAACTCTTCAAAGAGGTATTTTCACACAAGAAATCTGAATTTTCATCTGAAGATTCTTCTCATACACATGTTTCAGTCTTTTATAACTCCGCTTTTGCAAAAATTCTAAAAGAAACTGATCAAGAACCCTGACTCCCAAATATCCTCAACTCTTGACACACCCAATGCCTGCGGGAATATTTAGGATAGGGCAGAAATGTCATGATTAAGGTACACATAAGAGTTAAGACTAAGATGTACATCGTCTGCCCAAATATGCCCATTTACAAAAATTATTAATAAAGTGCATTGGCATTGTACAATGTGTGTGTGCTTGCTCAGTGCCTTCTTGTGGCATTTAGTTGGCAACAGTGACCGCAATTCCTTAAGCAGGGCTGGCAGGTGCTCAAGTTGTGCTCTGGACTACATCGTCACATCATTTGGGTCATTTGATTATTTTAGTCGGCCACAGCAGGATGTTGAAGGCATTAATTATCACTTCTTGGGCCCGCATGGGAACACTTGAATCTATTTTTGTTAGGAATCATCCAACCAGGCAATGTCTTAATGGCCTATTACTTGTTGACTGGGAGCTGACTTGACAATGTAACTTTTGCTTGAGTGGTAAGGCTGCCACAGTTTCCTGACATGTGACCAAGTGGTCAGACCACTTAATCACATGGGTCCCAGCTGTGTAACTGGGGGCACCAAGGCTGTTTTTTTGTCGTCATTGGCAGGATGTCCAAGCTACTGACAGTACCTTCAGTAGTTCTGCCTGTATAGAATGAACTGATGACTTTGATGCATGGTGCCAATGTCAAAATTGGGCAGTCAGAAGTTTTTTTTCTCCTCATCAGCCATCGTCAGGCAGTCAATGGTGTTTTCTGGGTTATTAATCTGGCCTTCAGATGTTAACCATGTCTGGTGCCAGAATGGATGCACGGGCTGTGAAATTTATTTTGTGGTCACTGCCCAGCAACCAGTCAAATGTTACCTCCTTAAGTTGATTAGGCATCAGGTAATGGAGCTTTCAATCAAGCCCACCGGTCGCCCTGACCCGAGAGATGAAGTTGGTTGTTCTGGTGATCAAGTATGTCCCATCCAGTCCTCATGTTATGTTATTGTCAATACTTCAGTCCCTTCCTTACCAAGCAATTGCATTGACGATCAAGCAAGTGGCTGTCTCATACTTTGCGCAGAGTCAAAGCATCTAGATGCCCAGGTATGGTCCCTTCTGTCCTCAATTTGTCAGCCATGAGTTTCAATGTATTCCATCTTTTATTTACTTTTTATTGGAAGTCGGTGAAGATTCATGTGACATTTGTTACTTGTATTCCAAGTGTGGTCAATCCATGTTCGACTAATAACATTTGATTCATTCCATTTGAGGTTCAAAGCAAGGACAGCACCTTGTCACTATTCTAGGATAGCTTCGCACATGAAAAGTTGGGAGCAGTAAAGATTCCTTTTTCTCTCTTTTTTTTCCTTCTCTAATTTCCTCATTAGTTTTGTTCCATTCGACAATGCTAAGTCCCCAGTAGGTGTGCCATGAGGGGTTGCTTCTTGTGTTTCTTCCCAATACTGCAGCCCCTTCTGTTGCCAAGGCCCAAGAGCAACCCCATCCTTGTCTAAAGGGACACCTTGATGGCCACCCCCATGGCAACATGTTGGGGCAGATTTCCCATGTCTGAGGTGGGCCTGGCATCCTTCATGTGGTGGTTATAACTGCCCTATGGCAGTTCCAAGTGCCTCAGAGGGTCACTCCGAGGACTGCAGCCATCCTGCATCAGGGGTGGGGTTGTACTCTTTTTGGGGCAGTTAAGCAACTACCTTTAGCAGTAATGCACTGATGGATGGTGCCGTGAAGTCCAAACCAGCCGGTTCACTGCAAAAGTCCCATGTAAAATGGCCAATCCATGGTGTCAGGACAGATGTCCGTGGGTCTAAGCAGTCACTGCAGTTTCAGTGCAAAATCACCATAGATCTAAGACATTGTTTGGGCACTGTTGGCACCTAAAATTTTCAGGTTAACTGGGGTGGGGTCAAACCCAATTCAATCTCTATTGAATTCCTATGTTTGATTATCAAGCTTTTTTGGCTCATAAATTGAAGTCAATCCCGTTGCCAATTCATTGAAAAAACAACCCTACCTTTTATACCCAATTGCATAGCCCATATGTTATATCATTAATGGGCTGAAACTTTTTTTTTTAATTTGGGCCCATCCTTGAGCCTAATTCATTAAGAAATAGGCCTATTTCCATTGCAAATTTCATAGCCTACTGTTTTGACCTTCACCGGGTTGTATTTCAATCACTAAATGGGCCTATTTTATATCACTTTTGGAGCCCATTTTCAGCCATATTAATGGGTTAACATTAACTCACTTTTAGGCCCATCAACATGTCAAAAGAAGGCCCACATGATAGCCTATTTTCGCAGCCCATCATCTATACACTTAATGGGCTGCTTTAAATAAGAAATAGACCCATGAATCATGTTATTTTCGCAGCCCACCTAACCCTATTTAATGAACTGTCTTTTAATTCACAAAGGGGCCCAATTTATATCATTTTAGTAACCTATTTTATGACATATTAATGGGTTGTCATTTAACTCACTTTTAGTTTTAGGCACATTACATGTTAAAAGATGGTCCATCTTGATAGGCCCATATTCTGAGAGTTCCCAACCTGCCACCTCACCAATTTCTGGAGGCTTCTCCAGTCCTTGAAGATCACGCGGATAGCTGTCCCCTTCCCATCTTTAGCCAGTCAACCTTCAACCTCCCACCTCATCATTCTCTAGAGCCTACTCCCATCCTCATTTAAAGACTGCAGCCTTGTTCAGATAGCACCAAAGGATGCCAAGCATCCTCCTGGAATCCAACCCCTTCAAACAGGACCCAAAATCAGTAGCAACCACACAGGTCTGGAACAGGCCCAGTACAGGCCTCCTTCAAGCCCAACTCAAGTATGAAGCAGGGTTTGGATCAGGCCCAAATCAGGCCAAGGACAGCAAGCTCAGAACAGGCCCAACACAAGCCCAACAAGCAATGCAAATCAACCAGCCCACATCAAGCCATGGGCAAGAAGGAAGATAAGCCTCACACATGTGCATGCATGCAGTGCACAGCAGCAGCAACTATGATAAAGAAGCGAGCTTCTTACTGTGATCTACAGCTTTAGAAACATCGCATTACCCTCAGGACTACATCAGAAGGTACAACACAGAACTCATGCACCAGTTCTCTTATAAAGGAGGAAAGCCACGCCATAGGCATCCTTAGATCAAAAGGTACAACACAAAACTCATAATTGGTATGCAAATTAATAGATGCATTTATGAATACACAACATTTCAAAAGCAGCTCACAGAATAAAAAATATATAAAAGACAGAAGTGAACTTGCCTGATAATGTGAACCAAGAAACAGTTCATCGTCTTCTCGACAAAAAATCCCTATTTTCCGTACATCAACCAGATTTCCAGAGTCTCTAATTTGGAGTACATGAATTTCTTGGTAGCGAAGGGACATGATACACAGTAAATCATCATATAAGAAAACTCCCGCGTTATGTGCCAGGTTGACAAAGTCATTGCTAAATACTTTTTCATCAAGAATAGCTCCATCCTCTAATCTGATTATTGCAGTAGATTTAGTAACAGCAGTATACTGTAACAGTAACATTACTAAAAGCCTCAAAATGAAGTACATACAATCTGTTAAACAAACCTCACAAGGTGAAAAGTGATCTTCTCAATTGCTGGCACCCCATGAATTGCACCATCAATTGCAGGAGCATCATGGATTGGAACAGTGGAAGTAGCAAACAAGCCAAATTGATGATTCTCCACATAAAGAAAGAAGTCTTTGCAAATAACTTCACCACACAATGCAAGCGATATGCAGTAAAGCTGAGTGAAGAAGCTGTCGAACCTCTTAGCTTTAGGAGGCAGATCATGAAAAACACAATCTTCCCCCCTGCATGAGAAGGACAGCCAAGCGGGCCTGTAGACAATCAGTTCTTGATGATTCTTGCTGAAGCTTATAAGGTACTGACCATCATCTGTAAATTTCCTAAACCAATTGTCTGGGCAATCAATATCATATATGGTGAAACTTGGAACCAAGTTCTCGTAGAATTGCCGAGCACAGTTGACCTGTCATCAAAAGGCAAGACAAAGATACTTCATAGATTCACCAATGGATGTCAAAATTAAACAAAATAATGACTGTTGCAAGTCAGCATACAAAACCAGAAGTATACATTGATCACAAAATCGTCTCAATTCCAATCCGATCGGAACGGCCAATTCTCCACAAGGAAAACCGATCTGGAATCAGTCCAGATTGATTCTTCAAAAAGCCCTAAAAACACAAAATAAGAGATCCAATATAGCCTCTTTGGTGACCAAAATCGGCCCCAGCCACTGCCACGGCACTATGCGGAGCAATTCTGGTGAGAAATCGTTGGAATTGGTCCGGAATTGACTGATTCAACCAATTCCGGTCTTGATCCAACATGATTGGGCCGATTTCAACAAGAGATCTGCTTGGATAGGGTCTCCCAGCCAAAATCGAATTGACAGGTGCCAATCCAATCCGGGAATCAACATATTCCAATCCAGATCGACCGATTCTACAAATAATATAAGTATGATATATGTAATGCACAAATTAAAATTAAGCCCACTGGAGAAACTTATGCTATTAAATATTGACAAACAATAAAAAATAAATAGTCCAGTCATGGAAAGAAATCTCACAAAATTCTTAGTCTTTGTGGGTTGCCAAGATACGAGGGATGTGAAATTTATGTTATCAAAGGTGTGAGGCAGTTGAGGCGAGGGACACCTCACCTCGCCCCATGGCCTCAGACAATGGAAACGATCAACGCTCTCACTGCTATCCATTTCTATTCGAGCAAAGAAAAGGGGAGGAGGAATTTGTAGAGGTATAAACATCATAGGAAGCTATAGGAGGGTATCCAAAAGCATACCAGTGATAGTGGAGGGCCTTCAAAGGCCAAATCTGCACCAGAAAGCCAGCACCTGCAGCATCCAACGAGCAAACCAGTCGGACAGGGAAGAAGAAACATTCATGTTTGTAGGACCTGATAGGGAGAGAATCCTTGAACCTAAAAAAACCATCCCCCGGAGCGCTGAACTGACCGGTCCGACCAGGCGGTTCAGAGGTTTCGCAGGTGACTCAGTTAAAAAATCAGATATGGGCTTAATGGACCCGAGAATCCCACCTTCTTCACTCGAAATCGAGTGGAAACAGCTTAATGAGCGAAAACCCGGCAGCAAAGAGGCTAGGCAATCTTGGCCAAATTGAGGGGGAGAGGGGCCGCCTAGCTTTGCCTCATCACCTAGGAGGTCACCTCAAGCACCTTTGATAACATGGGGTAAAATGTCTGTGACTGCTGGAAGCTTCTGGAGGCTCCTGGAGAGGATAAACCGTGAGAGTGGAGAGGGTAGTGAAGGCTGCCGGAGGCAGCTAGATAGGTGGCAGCCTGGATGCACCGTCTTCCCTTCCTAACCCTATTGCATTGCACCACTCCAGGTCATCAGACCAACAGTGGCATGGTAGACAGAGTCTGCAATTTAAGTTGTAGATCAAGGCCCAACATCCCTAGATATGCAACTTAATTTGCCATCTCAAGCAGATACCAGGTCTGACAATCCAGACTAGCACAGCCCATCTTCCCCTCGCGATAGCTCTGGAGCATCTGTCCTGCCCAATCTAGTGAGTTCTTGCTATGATCTCATCTATCTGACCACCCCAAGGTGAGGTCAAAAAGTGAGATGACAATCGTTGGTACCAGGATCCATGAAAAAAATTTCTTCTACAGCTCAGTTAAAGTATAATGCATTGCACCATAGTTAAATGCCTTAATAGCACTCTCCAGGAAAACAGACTCAAAAGCAGACAGGCTCAAATTGCTCAATGGATTATGACCAAAGGGAGGTCACAGTCCCATTAATTAATAGAAAAGAAGCAAGGTGTAAAATAAACTAAAGAACATAAAAAACCTTGTAGAAAATAGGTAAAGCAATTAAAAGAAACTCATCAAGTTACAATGAAAATCTTTTTCACCACACTGATCGCAGAAAATCCACTCTCTTAAGAAAGAGATGGCCCCGATCATGATCAAAGAATTCTGGATCTGGACAGGTGCTCGCGATCTGCTCAGCTTGGCCCATCTGAGGAAAGCAAAATTGATCCAAGATTGACCAGGACCAGTCCTTCAAAACATGGAGAAAAAATAGCACAGTTCAACTTAAGTCTTAATCCCAAATTAGTTGAGATCAGCTGTATGGATGATTGGATTCCCTTTCTCGATTCACATCGATTTTAAGTTATTTTTCAAAAATATTTAACTCAACCAATTCATATCAAATTACCCACTTCAATGTTAACTTGTGTCTACCATGTTATTTCCTTACTTCAATTATTTTGATATTTTTTACTTTTCTAACTAGAGTTTCCTTAGATCTAAGTTTAATATATCCAGACCATCTCAATCTCTCTTCTTTCTATTTATCTACAATAGCTGCTACTCTCACATTTTTCATAATATATTCATTGCATATTCTACCTAATCTAAGATGACCATGCATGTACCTTTAACATTCACATTTCAACAATATTTATATTAGAAATATATTTTTCCTTTATTATCCAACATTCACTACTATACAATATTGTTGGTTTTATAATTATACAATAAATTTTATTTTCAATTTGAGTAAAATCTTAGGATCATATAGTTCTCCTACAGTCAATCTTCACATCATCCATTCTGCTCAAATCTTATGGTTAATATCCTCATCACATTCATACTTTATTTTAAAATTAAACCAAGATATTTAAATTAATTACTTTGAGATAATATTACTTCATTTAAAATAGCTCTCCTCTCTTCTTTCCTTTGATTTTCATTAAATTTAGAAGGCATATTTCTTGCCTTAATTTTGTTTAATTTAAAATCCTTAAGACTCAAAAATGTTTCTTCAATGTTCTTCTATCTTCTCATTAACTCCGTATGCCTCATCTATTAATACATCGTCATCGGTAAACAACATGTACCGTGGTATGCCATCTTGAACATTCTATGTCAATTCATCCATAACTAATGCAAAAAGATGAAAACTTTGTAGAACCTTGATGTAAATCAATTGAAAAAAAAATACTCTTATTTTTCCTCCAATTGTGCAAACACTAATGGTTACTTCGTCATACCTAATGAGCATTATCTTTAGATCCAACACCCACCATAAAACATCTATAGAAAATATATCATATGTTTTTTCTAAGTCAATAAACACAGTGTAAATCTTCCTTTATAGCTCAGATATTTTTCCATCAATTTTCTAATAAGAAAATTAGCTTCCATAGTGGCCTGACCAGGCATAAATACAAATTGACTTGCTAAAATATTTGTACAATTCCATTATCGCCACTTCATAATTCTTTCACACAATTGTATAGTCGGACTCATAACCTTAATCTCTTTGGGCCTGTTTGGCACCAAAATTTTTTGAGGATAAACCTAGTTCATCCCCAAGTTATCCTCGTACCAAACACGGCCTTTATAATTTGAACAATCTTGCATATCTCTTTTTTTATTAAAATTTTGTATAATCATACTTTTTCTCTATTTATTTAGCATTTTCTTAAAAATTAATATTTTTAAAAAAAATGAGTTAATCATTCTACCCCTAAATGTCTCAATATTTTCATATTTCAATAAGGATGCTATTAGGCCGTATACCTTACTTGTTTTCATCATCTTCACTGCTTATTTAACTTTTAAATTTTTAATTTTCCTAGTATAATACTTTTTAAGCTTTATTACATTCCATCTTCTGTTTATTTATTGAAAAGAGTATCAAAATTAACTTGTCTGCATTTCTCTAACGTCATCATCTTTTATCAAAATATTTCTTTTTTTATTCTTGATACATCTGACTTGTTAAAAGAGATCCTCTCTCTCTCTCATCACAGCTAATTGATAAATATTATTTTCATCTTTTTAGTTCTGAGCTTCTCATGTATCTATTTACAACCCCCATCTCTTGCTTGTTTAATTGTCCTTTTTTGTTTCACTTTTCATCATGGTCATTCTAAGTCCAGGTGAGAAAGGATGAGAGTTGCAATAATTGACAACCAAGGTAAAAATCACCATCACACCTCATGGTATAAATTAAAAAAAAACTAAAGTAAAAAATAAAAAATCAATTCAAAATGATCCTTTGTGAAGAGGTGGGCTAGATGGGCAGGTCATTACATTTACTATATTCATATATCCGTTAATCAACCACTAACCAACCATTAATCATTTCTTAATGGATATCATATAGTAGTTCAAAGATAGATTCATTAATCACCCATTCTCGCCAATTAATAAACAACAAGTAAATATAGCTTTGCTTAAAAGATACAATTACCAATAGTGTCACTGTCAAATCCATACACAACCCATGAACATCCCTAGTAGACCCTACTCAGGATTTCAGGTCCAACCAAACTGATAACACACCAACAAATTAACAATCCATTTAATTTATGTTTGGTTGAGCTGGTTCACGGAGTGGTTCAACAACATATTACGTATGGTTCATCGGAAGACAGTGCCATGTTTAAGCCGGCTGGGGAGACCTGTGAACTGGGTGCTTTTTATGTGCAAGTTCGAGTGTTGCAAGGGATGAATAGAAGACCACATTTTCTTGTTCAATCTGCCACAAACAAACGACTTCTCAGTCCTCAATGGACACTGTGTAGCTACCTAGACGGATCTCTCCTACAGGTGTGTTGGCTTCAAACCCAGCAGAGACACGATGCAGAAAATGATTCTTTTCTGAAGAAAGCCAATGGGCGGTGTGGAGCACGGGAATTAGCACTACTCTCAATTGTGGTGATTCCACAACAATTTTCAGTTCAGCATCCTAGGCCGAGGGTAAGAGGTAAGGGGCCTTTTTACCAGTCTCCAAGAAGAGCTTCTAGGCTTGGAAAGTTTCACGGTAGCTAAAAAACAAAATCAACAAAGAACAAGATCCAGAGAAATGAACTTCATTCTGAGTAAGAAAGAGAGAAAGCATTGTGATTCATACGTAACAATTTTTATCACATAAAACTGTAAAAGGATTTTGGGTAAAGAAAAGATCACGGGATGCATAATCTGGTTGCAGCTCATAAACTAAATCTGCTTCTCTTGTGGGAAACTAAGACTGACATAGGTAATTCTCAGGACCCGGAGGTGCTGAAGTGCAGTAAATTGTCTGGATCCCTTGTGTGTCTTCTACAGGAAAAAGTGGTGATTTAGCAGTATTACAGGATAGTTGTTCTTTCACCATGGACGGCATTTGTAAAGATAAGACATTTTCAGGTCTCAAGTTCAATGTTACAGGTTCTAGAAAATATTGGTTTTTATCCAATGGTCCCGTGAAAGACACTGATGAGCATGAGTTCTTCTCTGACTTAAAGCAAGTGATTTGCAACTCCAACAATTATGTATGATGCATTTGTGAGAACTTTAATGAAGTTTTGAAGCCAGATGAGAGCTCTGGTCATCGAGATTGGATTCATGAAATTTTTGTCTTCAATGAGTGGTCAACATTTGTGAAATGATTGAGGTCCCTCATTCTAGCTTAAAATACACTAGATTGAACCAAAGATCCAAAATCTAAGTTAGATAAATTATTTATTTCCTCATCATGGGATGAGGTTTATGGAATCCATGAGGTTATTTTTATCCCCAGGGTGGTATTTGATCACATAGTTGTGGATATTACCCTTGACAAAAATAAGCAAGTGAAAACCAAGAAGTTTCTATTTGAGTTAGCTTGGTGCATGGATACAAATCTCAGAGATTTAGTTAAGGGGTGGTGGAACAAGCATGATGCGGATTCACCTTCAGCCACTTCGAGATTTGTTAACAAACTCAAGTGGATTAAAAGATGCCTTAAGAATTGGGTAAAGGTAACTTTTCATACCTAAGTTGCAATCAGGGACGTTTGGATTTCAAAGGTTGATCATTGTGAGCACTTAAATGATAGTGATCTGAGCAATGACAGTCAAAGGGAAAAGTTGAACAAAGTTAAGAAGGCTTACAAAGAAGATGAACTAGAAACAGAGATTGAAAGAATTGTGGTTAAATGAAGGCGATAAGAACACTAGGTTTTTCCACAGATAAGCATCCCTTACGAAGAAGAGAAATACTATCCAAAGATTGAGTATGAATGGTTTGACTGCCCAGGAACTAACCAGATAGGCAATGATAGAAATCTCGAAATTGAAATTGGAATTGGTGGGCACTGATTCAATCTGAATCGATTAGAATCAGCCGATTCCTTGTAAGAAAAATCAATTCAAAATCGGTCCAAATTAATCATTTTTAAAATTTTTCGCTATAAAAAATTAGAAATATCACTAAAAATCCTAAAAAATGAAGAAGCTTAAAAACTATTTTAAAAATGTAAAACAGTGATCTAACATAATTTCGTGTTATTATAATAAACCTTAAGACAAGTAGGAATAATTTAGTGGCAACGATCATTTCATTAAACAATGATAACATGATACAAATGAAATTGGCATTCAATAAGGGGTGACTGTCAAGGGGGCTGTTTGGCCCTAACAATCACCCCGGGTCGGAGGGTCTAAATAGCCCCTTAAGGAGGTGTTTCAGTCGGAATTGATCTGAAACAATCACCCCAAGGATAAGGAAGGGGGAGCAGGAATCGTCGCCGCCCATTGCAGAATCACCTAGAATCAAGAGAATGGGGAATCGCTTGAAGATCACAAGAAGATGGAGGAATTGATGCCAGAATCGATGCTAGATCGCCGGAATCAATGTTGGATCGCCAGAATCACCTAGATTGCCCGTACCCTAGTGCTTCGAGTGGAAGGGATAGAAGAGAAGTGACTCTGGCTTGATATCACCCTTAAACCAATGATATTGGGTTGATATCGAGCCCGATATAGTTAACAATACGGAACATAAGTTGTATTGGTGGAATCAGTTGAATTGGCTGATTCAGACCGATTCAACCGATTTAGAACAATTCCGCCAGGAGTCACATCTGGATCAATGTCCATGACCAAATTGGATTGAAATCGGCTGATCCAATTTGACTGATTTAGTAAACCATGGAGATAGGCCATCACGCAATAGAATCATATAGAGATCTTTTCTCAAATGATAAGGATTGAACACCTCTATTCAATTTCAATGGTCCTCAATGAAGAAGCAGAGCCTCTCATCTAGGCCATTAAATATATGAATCATTACAAAGCACTTGGTCATGATGACTTTTCAGTTATTACTGAGATATTATTAAGAAAGACTTCATGGCTCTAATCAAAAAATTTAAGAATGACCCAAGTTGTATCAAATTGTTGAACTCAACATCTTCGGAATGTCACCTAATGGCCTGTTTGGTTAGAGTATCAAAATTGATACAATACCAATTTTGATATTGATATTCTCAGGAGATGTAATATTAATATCAAAAGTGACAGTATTAAGTTTTTTTAAATGTTTGGTAATGTTATATCAATATTAAAATTGATATTAGATGTTTGGTAATATAATACCAATAGGAAAATCACTCCGCAGCGGGGTGTTCTCTCCGCAGCGGGGGCGCAGCACCTGGTAGACGGCGAGGCGGCTGCCGGAGAACAGGGTGTTGGAGACGGTGGCGTTCACGACGCCCGTGGTCACGTCCACCTAGTTCCCGGCGGAGGTCACGTTCAAGGGGTACCCGCCGCCGGCGTCGCCCGCCTGCGTCCGGAGGGGGTTGGTCGCCGTCTGGAACTGCGCCAGCGAGAGGGCGGCGGGGAGGACGTGGAACTGGACCAGCGCCACCTTCTGCTGGTCGGTGAGGGAGTTGAGCGTGCCGGCGGGGAGGGCGGCGAAGGCACCGTCGGCGGGGGAGAAGAGGGTGAGCCCGGCGACGTCGGAGTTGTTCAGCTGGGCATTGATTTGGTCCCCCACACGGGTGCTGCGAGCAGCCGGATGAGCACCGTGAACTGGCCCGCCTTCTCCAGCACGGCCGTCACGTTCACCGGGTCCGCCGTCGCCGGCGCCGGCGACTGTGCTCGGATTTCAGCGCAATGGAGCAGGAGGAAGAGGGCGAATCCGGACCAGACGGCCATGGCGGCCGGAGCGTTCGAGAAGAGAGGGGAGACTCGATCTTCCCCGCACGGGCCTGATCACCCGAGTGAGCTTGGAGGGGCTTTTAATGGCGACGGGGACTCCGGCTGCGGGGGGCCTCTCCGCGGCGGGGGGCGACGGGGGACTCGGCGGGGGGGGGGGGGAGCGGGGGGGGTCCGCGGGGGCGACGGTGGACTCCGGCGGGAGGGAGCGGGGGGGGGGGGGGGGTGCGGGGGGCGACGGAGGACTCCGCGGGGCTCTGTCCGCAGGCAGGGGGGGTTCTCCGGCTCCGACTCCACTCTGTGTCACTTTTAATACAGGTCTTCACCTGTATTAAAAATGATATTCTTTTTAACTGTTAATTTTAAAATTAATATTGGTATCCAAACACCCATTGATACAAAGTATCAATATCAGTTTTAAAACTGATATTAATACAGGTGCCTGATACTGTAAACAAACAGGCCGTAAGAAAGAGAATGTGAAGAATTATAAAAACCTTAGACAAATCAGCATGTTAAACCATAGTTACAAGATTGTTACCAAAGTACTTGCTACTAGGCACAATAGATACATTGGTAAATTGACCAATTCTTCACAGTCAACTTTTATTCCTGATAAACATTTTATGGATAATTTTATGATTGCTCACGAGTGTTTATATTATCATAAGCAAAAGCATAAACAGTGTATTATTTTAAAAGTAGACTTCAAAAAAGTTTATGATAAGGTCAAATGGTCGTCTTTTCATAATCATGCAACTGATGGGGAATCAGCAACAAATGAATTAGGTGGATCAAATGTTGTGTTAGCACTACAAAGTTTTATGTAAATATTAACAGGAAAGTTTTTGGATTCTTTGCACCCTCAAGAGTAAGGGTGTCAACTGAGCCGGGCCAGCCCGTTAGCCCGTTGGGCAGCCCGTCTCAAATGACACGCGGGCTTACTTTTCAAGTCTGTTGATGTTGCTGACAAGCCCGTAAAACAAATCCATATGCATGCTGGGTTGGAGCGGGCCTGAGCAGGGCCATGCTCATGCAGCCCGTCTGACTGATTAAAGTAACGTTATTGATTAGATTAACGTATTTAATAATAAATTATTTTTAAATCTGATATTTTAAAATGAGATAATATTAAAATTAAAATTGATATAGTGGAAATAAATTTATACATGTTACGCACTTACGTATGGTGTGTGATGATAAAAAGTAGAATTTTTGAAATAATTTTAGTTCCATATTTTAAGTTATTAAAAATTACATGTTGTAGTAAAATTTTATTTTACCACTTACTAATAGTAATAATATTATGAGATATACTTTTTAAGTTTCTACAACTTAAAGAAGACAATTTTTAAATTTTTAATAAAAAATCGGTGAATTTAATTCAAATTGACCAGGATTGATGAATTCCATCAATCTGCATCAGCCAAAATATGTCTAATTATAAATTTTTAATATTAAAATTAAAAATATGAAAATATAAAAATATAAAAATCATTATAAATATGAAAGATAATTAAACAGTATATTTTTATTTCTACATTATATTGTACATATTTAAAACTAATTTAATTAAATAAAATTTTTTATTATATATTAAGCTAATTATAGTTATTTTATTTTAAATATGTTTAAGCCTTTAATTTTTATATAATACAAAAGAATAGTTATATTAAGGTATATTTTTTACATAATAATTTAAACAACAACTTTTAGCTAAATTTGATTACGCGTTATATACATATTGTATGGTTAGAATTTATTTAAATATATACACAATTAGTATTAAATAAAATAACTTGTAGAAAGTTTAATTTTTATATTTTAGAGATCACAAATTTTTTGTCCATCACTATTTCATTTTGTAATTGATGTGTAAACTAATCTGTATCGGATCATATATTTGACCATCATTGTAAATGCATTTAGGATTGATCTTTATTGGATTTTATTTTTCAACTATTCTTTTTTAGTTTGTGGATTATTGATATATCATCATTTTTTTATTTCTCATGTTACAATATACAACAATTCACGGATTCACGGATTTTATTTTTTTATGATTTTTGTTTTATAGATTCTATATTTTGTAATATTATAAAATTTACAAATTTTATTTTTTTTACTTTTATAAAAAAAAATTTACGTGACTAAAACTCAGCCCGTTGGGTTAATGGGCTATGACAGGTTTTGGAAGGTTAAAGCCCATTTACACAACACAAGCCTGTTGGGCCTTATACATGGGCTTGGGCTTGGGTTTCAAATATGTGGGCTGAAGTGGACTTGGGCCAGGTAGTGAAGACACTAGACGTTAGCCACGATTTAGTCAAGTTTATAGTCGACGCAGGAAGAATATGGGGTCTATTTGGCTTGGAGACAGTTATCTCTATTTTGTTTAGTCAGGTTATTTTTTTTAGAATTTTCTAAGGTGTCTACGTAATTTTTGGACACTTTAGAAATTTTTTAGACATTTTTTTTCATCTTTTAGCTTTATTTCTGAATTTCTGGTGTAAATAGGAGGGCCGGATCCTATTTAAAGGACCGGACCCCTCTCATTAGGCGTATGATATACATTGAATTTGAATCCCGTTGAAATTACCTTTTCCGTCTTTGCCCCTGAGCGCTGCAGGTCCCGTCTCTTAAACCCTTGCGAGTGCTCATTCTCTCTCCCCGGTCTTCATTCGCGAGCAGCTGGCCCGCGTTCCTTTCCCGGCGGCGGACGGCGGGTCTACGCGAGGGTTCTTTCTCTCTCTCCCTTCGGCGAGCGGCTGGCTGCCTTCCTCGTTCTCCTCCGACGGCGAACCCTAGAGCGGGTGCTCCTCCTCCGGATCTCCTCCTTCCTGTGGAGAACGTGAAGAGCGCCTTTGGAGAGTTCATTTCCCCTCCATCAGATCTACCGGTTTGTCTTCAGTCCTATCACCGAAGGATGTTTCCTTGTTTCCCTGCGGGTTTCCTTCCATCTTCGATCCTCCGAGGAGAACTTATCCTCTTCTTCTTACCACCTTCTTGAGGATAGCTCGTCCTCTTCTTCTTAACTTCCTTCCTGAAAACAGTTCGTTCCCTCCCTCTTTCTCTAGATCTGGTGGTGTCTAGTTCCTGAATGCCTTCTTCTCACGAATGGTCTTCTTCCATACTGATATTATCGTGAGCATACTTTAATGGCGCATTCCTGGTAGCCGAGGCCTCCGTTCATCCTGTTTTGGAAGATGAACCTTCGATGTTGCCGTTTCGCTGATCGAGTATTTGTAAATCCATCTGCGGAGCTTGCTGAACAAGTTTTTCCGAGGCTTCTAAGGCCAGTGACGAAGGGATCCTTATCAAACTCTGGATATATATATCTTGCGATCCCTGGTTGAGGTCAGTGCTAACTTTAAATGGACCGCAGATGTCCTATTCGAGTACACCATTGTGATGGGATTTAAAGTCCTGAAGAACAAGTCCTCTCTAACTGGTTCTCGACAGTCTTTGTCCTAGTTGTTTCAGCACAGTTTCTAGTTTACTGATTCAACACGGTTTTAAAATACTGGTCCTTCTCCAGTCCAAGAGCAGAGTACTATCGGATCTGGAATTTCATTTTCACTGTTACATTGGAGTTCCATTATTTTACGCAAATAGGAACTGGTCCTTGTTCCAGTCTGGATCTGGCAATCTTTATTCTGTTGGTTAATCTGGATCTGTAATTTCTACTACTTTGCTATTCTTTGTGGAGTCAAATGAACGGATGCTGTTGATAATGGTTCATTGCCATTTGATGATCGTCGAGACTGGTCCATTTCCAGTCAAATTCCGGTTACTGTTGGTATATGGGACTGATCGAGACTGGTCCACTTCCAGTCACAGTTAGCTGATTTCCTGGTTTTCTGGAATTCGTTTCCTGTTACCATTATTTCCAGTCAACTTGTCTACCGCAGTCTTGGTTTTCATAAGAGATATTCAGCTTCTGGCAACAGTACATAGCTAAAGAGAATGGCAGACATGTGTGAATCTGCCTACATTTTCTGAATGGAAAATGATGAGGACCATTGATGCATCAACACCTTGGTAGCTTCACACTAGTTGCCGGTGTTAGTATTTGTTGAGGGCTAATTTGATAATGCCGAGAATGGTCATCTGATTCCTAGGCTGTGATGAATATTTTCTGAGCCTATTCTGTTTGGTTACTTTACATTCTTGGAAATCGGGGTACATTCTTGAAAATCAAGCAGGTGCAGATTATTTGGTTTTCTGTCAACCTGAAGATATGGTATTCCTCTGCTTGAGAATTGTAGACCTGTTACCACCCTGTGAGGTGTGGGTCAATATTTGTTGTGTACTTAATTGATAAAATCATTTGTAAGTAAAGGAGGAATACCTATCTCTCAGCAGAAGGCTGACTTCCCCACACTCCGGTGTAGAGGTACGTTCTGTTGAGCTCTTCCTTGTATGGTTTTGATTCTGTTTTTCTATTATCCACATCGAGATGCCATGCCTGGTGCGTTTAGGTCCTAGCTACTAGCATAATTGATGTTGGTCAATAGCGAACACATTTGAGTGGACCTAAATCCAGATAACTAAAATCGGTTTCGTTAGCTGTTAGAACCGAATTTCAAAATCTAACAAGTTTTTTTCAAAACTGGCGTTTTCTCCTCTATTCTTCTTCCTCTTCTGATTCAATAAAAGAGAAAGCAACTTAAGTGGAAATTTTCTTAATTAGATACCTTTAAAAATTGAAGGACCTAGAACTAATTGCGGGAGTCAGAAATTCTTTTGTGGGTTAATAGCCTCAATTTTAGTTTTCAATTCTGTCCCCCATCACCAGGCCAGCCCAAGCCCGGCCCATTGACACTCCTACTCAAGAGGTCCAAGGCAAGGAGACCCAATCTCCTCCCAATTCTTTGTCTTGGTTGGTCAAGTTTTTAGCATAATAGAAAATATAGTTGAGTAATATAGCTGATAGAAGGCATTAAAGTCACTACTAAAAAAACAAAGTATAACGCCCCTTCAATGATGACACTTTACTATTCTCATCGAAAAAATCTTGATAAATGTATCAACTTAAAAATCATACTCTCTTAGTTGCAGTCTATCACAGGACTAAAGAATAACTATGGGAAAATATGAGCTTATCGATATCAACTTAGTGAGGATCAATGTGAATGGGTGCAGAGCATTTTCAAAATGCCATGGACCTCCCTTCACATCAAATATCTCGGTTTACCCCTCTCTAGCAAAGGGACTAAAAGCAAAGACTGGCAATGTGTAATCAAAAGTTTGAAGGCAAATAATAAAGTTAGAAAAGTAGAATGTTGACCTCATGATGAAGATGACAGCTTTCCAAGACTATGTTGTAAAGTATGCCACTGTACTTTTTCTCCATCGTCGGAGTTCCAAAGTGTGTTTGTTATAAATTGAGGAGCATTAAGACTAAATTTTTCTGGAAAGGTAACAACGAAAAAAGAGACTACACCTTGTTAAATGGAACTATGTAGGACTACTAATGAAGGGTGAGTGGGATTTGCTCCCCTCGAGGCTTTAAATGATACATTGTTCTTCAAATGGTTATAGAAACTGAACCGTAACAAGGATGCTCTTTGGGTCAAAACAGTCTACACCAAGTATAGTATTAAGAATAATGGATCATGGATTAGAAATTTCAGAAACAGAAAGAGTTTCAAGCATATAAAAAAAGTATTATTCGCTATCATAGTTGTCAAGGCGGGTGCCTAGGCGCCAAGGCGCCTTTGCTCGGGTGTCTTGCCAGGGCACCTTTTGAAGAGCCTAAAAAGGCACCCAAGGCGCCCGCCTAGGCGCCCAGGCAACGCGTCCTAGGTATGTTTACATGATTAAAAAAATTTTGGGAGATTTTTCTCCTTGATACTCCCGACAAGGGACACCTATTTAATAATAGTCTGAACATATTAATATATTTCACTATCACTTATGTTATCATATATATTTAAAATTTAAGATTATAAACATATATTATATATTTAAAATTTATAAAGTTCTCTTTTAGCTCTCTCTTCTCCCTCTCTCTCACACACACTTAATTTATCAAGATTAGCTCCCTATCCAAAAATAAATAACCGCACTTTCATAATTACATATATAAGATCACTTATACTATTATATACTTTTTTTCTTTCGGGGGACTTCGCCCCCCAACAACCCCCTACAAGGGGCGCTGCGCCCTTGACCCCCGCGACCTGACCACACAGATTGATCCGCGACTACTTTGCGCCCCCCGTTTAATAATATTATAACAATATTTCACTATCACTTATACTATCGCACATATATAAATTTTATAATCATAAATGTGTTATATACTTATATTTTATAAAAATCTATTTTAACTTTCTTCTCTTTCACACACATCATATTTACTTATATACATAGATAAAACACTCACTCAATTATAACATAAAAAATATAATTATATTTATGCATATTTTTATGTATACCGACCCCTGACCCAGTCTTCCTTGAACACTGTCTTAACCGCCTAGGCGACGCCTAAGCGGCCGCCTTGTCGCCGAAACAGAATTGGTACCCTTCAACGCCTTGGACACTTTGTCGCCTTGACAACTATGTTCACTATGAATTTTTTTAATTATGCTCCTTCCATCGGCCTGGGGGGATGAGAGGACTAGAGGAGAACCTCTTTTTTTAGAAAAATGAATGGATTGGGCACACCCCTTTGGCCCATATGTTTCCTACACTACTTATAATGTGTTGCAAACCCTCGAGCAAAGATTAGTGAATCCTGGGATGTGGCTTCTAAACGGTCCTTAACATTTAGAAGGAATCTCAAGGAGGAAGAGATGAGTTGTATGATTCACTTGTATCTCTTGAGGATCGCAAGTGCATTGACAACAAAGAGGGTAAACTAGTATGACTATCTTGTAACAATCCATCTTCGTTGTGAACTCTATTTTATGCGGGCCGATAAAGGATGGTGGAAACCCTGTGGCATCATGATGTTTGGAAGCAACCCGTACCCATTAAGATCAAATTTTTCTTATAGAAGATTGGAAAGCAAATACTGACTACCAGATGCCATCGACGTAAAATCTTTCCAGCTATGTCCATTAATTGTGTTTTTTGTGACTGCAAGGAAAAAGGCATAAATCATCCTTCCATTAAGAAAGGGATCATTAATTTCCTATGGAAGATCATGTTGAAAAGTTGGAACACTGTATGAATGGAACCTACAAACACTATATCCCTCTTGCAGACCTAGCCAAGTTTGACCCCATGGTCTTCATATGCTATTTTGTGGAAGCTCATATTATCAAATACGTTGCAATCTATATGGAGCACAAGGAACATACGTATTTTTAAAGAATGGTTCAAGAAAACAAACTTGATCCTCTACCTCATGTCTACCTATGTCAATGATTGGTCGTTGGCCTATTATGGGAGCTCTTGGGAGGTAGCTAAGTTCATGGACTTGTTTCTACTTTTCATATCTTTTTTCTTGTAATTTGTTTACTTACCTACCACCTCGGTAATTGACTTTTTCTTTTACCCTCTTCTCTATTTCCATGTTGCCACTCTTTTGTTGTGTATTTCTTTAACATCTAAAAGAAAATTTGGTCTTTGGACCATTCTCAAAAAAAATCATCAGAGCTAGACAGTTGTCTAGAGAAGTTTTCTCATCACTTCTAGTATTTGGTTGGTAAAAAAAGGTATAGGGTTCACGACATCCAACGGAACAGGTAGAATTAAACTTTTCAATACTACCTTCTTAATGCTGCTAGCTGAGAAAGAGAACAGTTCCAATTCAAAAGACTTCAGGCAAATTAGCCTCTGATTAACACCTTCTACAAAATTTCCAATAAAACCCTAGCCAACAAGTTGTTGAAGGTGATCTCCAATTTGGTTGACAAATCTCAAACCGCTTTCTTAAAAGGAAAATTGATTCCTGACTCCTCCATGTCCGCCCATGATAACATCCATGACATCAAAAGGAAAAGAAAGAAGGGTGTGGTGCTAAAGTTGGACTTTGAAAAGAAATACAATAAACTCAACTAGAATGTTCTCCTTAATCCTTATCACCCTTAAAATCTTAAATTTTAAAAGAAAGTGAATTTAAAGGGTTAAATGTTGCTTGGAGTGTGTGGCTTTCATCATCCGAATTAATGGGAAAGTCAGAGGCTATGTTAATGCAGCCAAAAACACATTGGGGGGACCCATTATCTCTTATTTATTCATCCTCCTCTCCCAAGTTCACTCTCTTTGGATGAGAAAAGAAAATTGTGATCTAATTAAAGGTATAAGCATCAGCCAGAATACCCAAGCAATACCCAAAATTCAATATGTAGATGATACTATCCTCTCAGCTGCTAACCTGCTGAAGCTACAAAACATTAAGATCCTATTGTTTGTCCTCCATAGAATATCAAGTCTCAAAGTCAACTTCAAGAATGTGAATTGGTCTGGATCAAGTTGAGTGGTAGTGAAATTGATAAGTTGGCAACCTCCTCGGGAGTCAGATCAAGTTCCTTCTCTCTGCAATAAGTGGGCTTCCTTGCCAAACAAGAAGATAAAGAACAAGGACTAGAATCTAGTGGTTAAAAAGCTTTGAGTCCAAACTTCAGGAATGGAAAGGTAGGCTTCTGTCAGGTGGAGGTGACAAACTTAGAGAAAAAATCAAATGGAAACAAAGATCTAAAAAAACTTGGTTGAGAGAAGGCAACAAAAACACAAGGATTTTTCACACTATAGCTACACTAAGAAAGAAGAAGAACCTTATTCACAAGCTGAAGATTGATGATACTGATTTTGAGGGTAGAGATCAAGTGGGCACACATGCAGCCAAGTTCTACAAGGCCCTGGTTAAGGAGGACACAAGCTGGAGCCTGTTGATTAATTTTGATGGGATCAACGGGTATTTGAGGCTAAGGCACTTGCACCATATCTGAACAAGAAACCTTAGCTTCTATTAAAGACCCTTTTAAAGCTCCTAGACCCAACAGATTCTACATTGGTTTCTATTCATATTGTTGAGACATTATCAAGGATGATTTCATGGCCTATATCAGATAATTTGAAGATCAACCGCAGGTGATCAGGTATCTTAATTTGATCTCTCTAGTGCTGATTCCTAAAAAAGATTATGTGCGAGACATTAGAGATCTCATGCCGATTAGCCTTCTTAACTGATGCTATAAGATCATCATAAAGATTTTAGCTTCCAGACTGAGCAGGATCATCAATAAATTGGCCCTCCCTTCACAAAGTGCTTTTATTCCAGGGCAGTATATTCTTGATAATTTTATGGTTGCACACGAATGTTTACATAATCAGAGGCTGAGAAAGGAGTGCATCTTGGTGAAGATGGATTTGGAAAAAAGCTTATGAAAGAGTTAAATAGGATTGCCAACTTCGAATGATATATCTTATAGATTTCAATTACAAATGGATTTAATGGATTAAACACTGAATCTCTACAGCTAGATTCACAGTGCGCATCAATGGTAAAGACTTTGGGTTCTTCTCTTCCTCCATAGGTATTGAGACGGGGATCCCTTTTCCCTCCTCTTATTTGTCATCGTTAGTCAAGTTATGAGCATCATGTGGCATAAGGCTTCCCAGAGCAGTGTCATTGAAGGGCATTTTTGTGGGTAGCAATAATGTTCATAAATCTCATCTCCTCTTGGCGGATGACAATCTGCTATTTTCTGCAGCCAAGACAGAGAAGTACCTTAACTTAAAGATTTTGCGTCTCTTGCTACAGGCAGTCACAGGCATGAAGATCAATGAACAGAATAGTGATCTTATTGGGGTGAATAAATAACTTCATTCAAAGGTTTTTTAATATGCAATGGTCTGATTTTCCGATAAAATACTTGGGGCTACCCCTTTGGGATAGGGGTACTACAGGTAAGGATTGGCAAGTGGTTATTCAAAAGGTGGAGTCCAAACTTCAAAGGTGGAAGGGTAGATTACTTTCTGCTCATGGAAGATGGGTGTTATCGGAAACTGTTCTTCAAAGTATCCCTCTATATTTCTTCTCTATACTTAAGGTACCTAAAGGAAAGTGCAAGAAACTAGAGAGCATTCAAGCAAGATTTTTCTAACAAAGAGTTAGCGACAAAAAAGGTATTCACTTGGTGAAATGGAATCATGTTTGTAGACCTAAAAAGAAGGAGTGGGACTAATGACTTTTGATGTTTGCAACAATACACTTTTGTGTAAATGGATCTGGAAGCTCAACAACAACTATGAAGCTCAATGGGCAAGAATTGCAAGTTCAAAATATGGCCTGGATCTCAATGGACAATGGATTACAAATTTCAGCATTTTGGGCAGAACTTCCAAGATTTGAAGAGGCATTCTTCAGAATTGGGACCTATTTCAGTCTTGCTGCAATATTAACATTGGTAATGGGGACAGGAATATTTTCTGGGAGCATAGATGGGCTGGTCAAGACATGTTGGCCTCTTATTGTCCTATGCTTTATAACATTTGCAGCTCTCCCCATGGCCGGGTCAGCTCCTTTGGGGATGTTAATGCAGGTTGGTGCTTTCATTTCCAACGTAATCTCAACGATTCCGAGGCTGTGAACTATCTTATCTCCTCTCCATTTTGGAGGACCAAAGGAGTGATGATAGCAAGGTTGCTGAGATTGTTTGGCTGCCCAATAGGAATGCTAAATTTTCTGTTGAATCGGCTTATGCCAGATTACCTTATGGTGATAGTTTGGTTTATTGGTACAAAAATGTATGGAAAATCAATTTACTGGTCAAGGTACAACTCTTCCTTTGGAAGATGTTCAAATTTAGACTGCTGACCAGAAGTCACCTTAAAGGGATCTTTATGGATATATCCAGCACTTGTGTTTTCTATGGGACGGAAGAGGACATTAATCACCAGTTTATCCATTGTGGAGTTACAAATTTTCTTCGAAAGATTCTGTGCTCCAAATAGAATATTCAATGGAGGAAACTGAACAGTGTCTCATCTCTGATACTTGACTGGGCATATTACAACCCTTGGCCTCATGACAGTCAGTTGTGGGATTTCTCTCTACCTACGTTCCTATGGGCTATTTGGTGTGTGAGAAATAAAAGAATTTTCCAAGATCATTTTGAGCACACGAAGACTATCCTAAAGAGGATGGGTTGACTGGTCAAAGATTGGCTTTATTCCTGCAATAGGAGCTACCTGGATGAAGATTCTTTTAAAGACCAATTCTTATCTTTCAGTTCCTTCCTTCTTTTTGTAACCATTCCAACCTACCACCTGCTCCATAGCAGCTTGGTTGGCTATCATTTGTTCTGTATTTTCTCTTACTATTAATGAAACTGTGACCTCATGTCACATTAAAAAAAGGCTTCTGTCAGGTGGAGACAGGCCTATCCTCCTTACAGCAGTACTAAAAATAATACTTCATGTCCGTTTTCAGGTTACCAAAGAAGATTTGCAAGAATCTAGAAGCAAGAAAGGTCGCTTTCTTCTTTGGGGGGGGCACCTCATAGGTTGGAGCAAGACTGCACTCCAAATAACGAAAGTGGCATTGCTTGTATTCTGTTGAACACCTTCAATCAGGCTCATCTCACCAAATTAAATGTTGGACCATGGGCAGCAAAACCAGTAGTCAATGGTGGTCCAAAAAATACATGGAAGGAAATGAAATTTGGAGTGAGGCAGCTGTACCCAACTTCCTATTGGACCAGGGTGTGGAGAGACATAATGAAGTGCAGAGATACCAAGACACAGATAGCTACTTGGTGGACTACTGTTCTGTCTAATCAAACTCTCGGAGGAGTCTATTTTTGAGAAACCCAACAGAAAGAAAGAATAATAGGCTTTTAGAAATGCTAAACTTGATCTACCACATGTCGTTCAACCAGGATAGTGATGATATGAGTATGGAATTGAACAAACTTCAAATCTTTCTCGGATAAATTGATAGTCCATATAACAACGTCCAGGAGGGTTAAGAAAAATTGGCACAATATATAACACTCGAAAGTTTTGATAAAGATTAAATTTTTCCTGTGGATTGCCTGGAGAAGTGTCCCAGTTACAGCAAATCTTCAGTGGTTAAATGTTTCTGTGGCAAGGGCTCTACACGTGTGAACCATCTTCCTGACTACAAATGAAGAGCTACTGGAGCTGGGGCAAGGTGGCCCCATAGGATTTGAAGAATATTTTTTGGAAGACCATCATCCCGAACATTCTCTGGTCAGTGTGGAAGGAAATGAATGGCAGACACTCCACAGAAAAATTGATGGAGCCGGATCTCGTCCCGCATCAAAAATCTTCCCAGCCAAGCAGCATTTTGAAGATGGCTAAAAAGTTTATTTTCCTTTAAGGTGACAAAAGTCACAATTCATTAAGAAAAAGGATGCAAGCACAAATAGAGAATACAAAGTAAAGGAGACAGACAGTAGAATACAACAACAAAGCATGCTGATCACAGTCACAACCACAATGGTAGCCTTTTGGTGACTGCTATTAACAAAGACACTTCCAAGACAAAAATATGTACCAGAAAACAAAAGGGCCCGGGTAGTGTCCCAAGAATGCAGAGAACTAGTCCTTAACAAAAGTAGAAGACTGCTGGAAGATAGCCACCAGATTATCAAAAGAGTTGATTAGCCAGTGGGTGACAACCTGACAGCAGCACGCCTGCCAAAGAAGTAGCCCCCAGATTTTCTGCAAGTAGTCGAGGGTTGTCTGTTGTACTTTGTATAGAACTTAAAGGGATCTAAGTGGATTTATCCCCTCCAATGGTTCTCTCTCTCTCCTTTCTCTCTCTCTTTCTCTCATTTTGGTGCCTTGGTCACTAAAAAACTATTCCTTCGACTGGGGTCTCATAATATTTGCTTATTATGTAATCACATTGAATGTTTCCATTCCTTTTGGTTTCGCCTCTCATCACATTTTTTTCACAGTACTAAAGTTTCCACACACAAAAACATGACTTATCTCTGTGCTCTAGAAGTTGACGCAAATCTCTGAAGAAATTAATTTTATCAACTTCCCCCAAAGGCCCATACACACTGGTAAAAATACATAGTTTGCTATCATTTTTAAATGAAAAATTCAAAGCATGGTTGTGTCTGCTACAATGGATGCCTCTAGCTTATAGAATGTTCTCATTCAACAAGACAATAATATTCCAACATCTGAAGAAAAAGAAAAGCCTTACATATTTTTAGTCTTGGGAAAGTCCCCTTTGCTTGGATAAAAAAAACAATATTTAGTCTTGTAAAGACAATGTCCAGTCATGTTTCTCACTTCCCTAGCCTTCTCCTTCCCTGAACTTCCGCAATGTTCATGTTGATAAACTTCCTCATGAGCAAATGATTAGGCCCTTCCCTTTCCTTCTCCTACTCTTCAAGTCCATAATACATCCATTATTGAGAAAAAACATTAAATCTCAAGAACTGACTCTCAACTGAGCTTGTTTCCTGCAGTCCCTTTATACTTTCAGCTAACTAATGTCCTTTCTCAATTGCTAAAAGAACGTCCTAACTATTGCTTCCTACAGCAAAGCACAGCTCAACAATCTCACTCATGCTGATGATTAGTCATCTGAAAGCTAAAAGGTTTCATCCCCTGACCTAGGCAAATACTACCTTAGTAAAAGGAGAGGACCCCAGTGGCGCAATGCTCTGGAGCTTAATCACCTGTTCCAACCAGCACTAAGGCCTGAGCAAAGTCCTTCCCCAATATGTCCACAAACACCTCACCACAAGTTTCAGCAACCTTCTCAACCAGTCTGTAGTCACTAGCAGCTACAGAACCCCAGCATCGTCCATCCCTGCATCCAGTGAAGCTTTCTGCGAGTCTGCATCGAGAGCCACCCGTTCTTGAACCATTGCCCAGCATAATGGAAGACGGAGCAGATGGTTCAAGGCCTGGGACAGAGAGAGCCACACCGACTCTGAAAGGAATATTGAACTGCCCCGGTTCAAGGTGGCAAAAGAGTGGAACAGCCCTGGATTAACAACTGGAGACATGGTTCAGGGACTGAACTGGAGCCAAAATGGCTTGTTCAAGGGGTAAGTTAAATGGACCCCCTCCCCCCCTGAAACAGGACTCCCTTCATACCCATTGATAGTTTGTCTTCCCTGCCTAAATAGGCAGCAAGTCTCTCCATTGAGACCAGCACCCAGTGCAACTTTCCTCCAATAGCCAGCCTCAATAGCAGCCTCCTTCCCAAATAACATGACCATCAATGTTCTCTATTCGACAATACTCGGGAAAACCTAGGGAATTCAAACTTTCAGTGCGCTGGCCCAAATTACACTTCATTATCTCAGGTGCCACCATAGCTCCACCGTCATCCTCCACCAAGGCATCAGAAGCCTGATGGAAACCCAAAAACCGAGACCTTCCAATTTCGTGACAAACTTGGTTGAATTAAGTAGAGGATTCGACGACTCTACCATAACTCTGACCTCTTAGCTGGAAGAATAAACAGAGTATCAGACTCCACACAAACCAGAACACCACCCAAGGGCTGGATGATGGCTACTAAGGCTTGTCTAGACCACGCGAAACCAAGAATACCACTCACAACCACCTAGGATGAACCGACTACACCTTCACTTCTGGCAACCAGGTAGGGGTGGGCACAAAACGGTTCAAACCGAGAAACCAAACCGAACCAGCCCATTCGGTTCGGTTTGGTTCGGTTTGGACCCCCTTCGGTTTGGTTCGGTTTGGAAAATCTCCAAACCGATTTAAACCAAACCAAACCGTTTAAACCGATTTAATCAAAAAAATATAAAAAACTATTATAGTATTAATAAAAATGATATTTTTATAAATTATATAATAAAATAATATTTATTTTCATTATTTTTAACATAAAAACTAGTATATATATGTAAAAAATAATTAATTTAAATATTTTTATTTATTTTCGGTTTAAACCGAACCAAACCGAACCAAACCGAATTGATTCGGTTTGGTTTGGTTCGGTTTGGGAGGGTGATTCGGTTTGGTTCGGTTTGGGAAAAAAATGGTCCAAACCGGACCAAACCGAACCGTGCCCACCCCTACAACCAGGTACTGAAAAAAAAAACACCTCCTCCCACATCTTTAAAAGACTTTCCAATCACACTCACACATATAGCTTAAAATAATTTTTTAGAAAGTGGCACTACGTCATAATTCATTGATTCAAAATGCAAGGGTACAGGTAAAAAGAACAGCAACAAAAGGTGGAAGAATTGGAAGGAAAGGATAACACTCATACGTGATAGAGTGCACCCTGGTACAAAAGAAGCTGAATGCAAAAGGAACCCCAGACTATGAATGTTTCCCTAACAATGGATACAAGGGGAGTCTTCCCAAGTCCCCACATGTGTGAAGAACAAATAGTTGACAAAAGCAGCCACCATGTAAAGAATAGCAGACAGATTATCGAAGTGGTCTTCAAAAGTCCTCGTATTCCAGGCTCTCCAAATGGACCCAAGCAAAGCTGACAAAACTAGGTTTTACAGCAGAGGTTCGGAATGGCTTCAACAAAGGCTAACCTGAAGTTTGCGTCAGGCAAGGGCACCCTTCTCACCATAGAGAAGTTTCAGTTCATCATCCCCAACCTCCCCACTCCCCCCCACGGCCTCCAATGAAGCCGGAGACTCTCTCTCTCTCTCTCCACACCTTGGCATCTCTCCTTGAACCCAAACTGGCCGCGATGATGTGCCGCCATTTTCCAACCGTCCTCCATAGGATCAAGGACAGGCTCACGGGCCAGGGTGCCGGTCCTGCATGGCAGTCCCGAGTTATCACCGTGACCATAAACACTCCTGTCTCTGCCTTGTGACCTCCCATGATGATACAGACCCTCATGAAGCCTTTCTGCTCCGCATGCCGACTCTAGTTTCCTTTTTCCTCTTCCCCCGCATTACTGATGATGTATATTTGACTATGAATTGGGTATCGGATTTCCACTATTGTTCGAAGTAATTAATTACATTGCCCATTTTCATCAGTCACCACTACCAACCATGCTTTATAGCATCATTCACGACCTCGTAACCAAAAGTGTGTTCATATTTGCACATGCAAGGGTTAAGGTTAAGCTCACGAGCACCGGACGAGGTATAACCGGCAAGAGAGCCATAACCTAGACGTAAAAAGCACGGGGTGACTGAGAAAATATGAAGGGCGGGACGGGATCGTGCGGAAGGCAAAAGGATCAAAGGAATCCGCAGGATCACCAAGATTGAGAGCAGAAGTGAGCGTACGCTAGTGCCCGGACGGGGCGTCATGATCTGTCGCTCGAAAACCCGGGCGGTGAGATTGCCGCTCTTGAACATGTTCTCCCGCTGCCACTTCCACGGGCATGCCGCGGCTCCGGCACCATTAGGCGGTGCGGTGCCCTCGCTCCCAAGTCAAAGCTTTCCCTGACACTCCTCACAACCGACAGCACTGAGGATCACCAACAGCAGTTCAAATGACACGACGGGCAATCCAAAGCCACATACAGAGAGAGAGAGAGAGAGAGATGACCGAAGAGTGGGGAACAACGGGAGTGGAGGGGGGAAGAAGAAGAAGAAGAAGAAAGAGTAGGGTGAGTGGATCGTGTGGCTCCACACAGCTCTGGGGTCGAGCGGCTTCCTCCTGTTCCTCTGCCGCGAGGTTTTGCCGTTGCGGCCGGCCAGGAGTTCCAGACTCGCGAGATGCCAGCGGTGGCCGGTCGAGCCGCCCGGTTCGGGAAGCAGCGACAGAACCTGGAAAGTCGGAGCGGTCGGCCGTGTTATCCGGTCTGCCCGCGCGCCGACGTGTACGCTCGACGTCCGCTTTTGCTTGGGGTTCTCCCTTCCACTGCTTCGGACTTAGAAAGCGTACGGGGCCTGTCCACTTCAATAATAAATTTTGAGAGCGGATGATCTCAATCCTCACGTGGACGAATAGCTGCAGTTCTAAATCAGAAACGATCATATATTTTCACTATTTAAGGGACGATTTAAATATTGGTTCAGTGAATCATTATCGAAAAGAATTGAATAGTTATCAACATCTTACTGACACATTATCGATGGACAATGAGTTACTAATGGGGTGTTTGGTTGCATGATGATGGAGCTTTTTATTTTAATTTTTAAAAATTATAAGGAAACTTGTTAAAAGAGGTGTTTGGCAACCATGACAAATTTATGTTTTAAAAGTGATTTTCTTCTTAAACAAAAAAAAGAAAGTCTCACCTCTTTCTTTTTTCTTGTGGTCCCCCACTTTGTTTGGTCATGGATGGTTGTTACTTTTTCTTGTTATCACATCCCTCCAAACATGATAATTTTATGTCATGAGTTGGTTCACTTTTTATTTTAATATAATTTTTTATCACGAAAGTGTACAGAAAATTATCATGCAACCAAACACCCCATAAGGTGTTGATAGTGGTTCAATCCTCTTCGATATATAGCGGGTTCAAGATTTTCGAATAACAAGTTAATATGCTACTGAACCGTTGTTGAATCGCTACTGACGTCATACTAACTTGTTACTGGACTCAATACAACTCGTTACCGACGGGGGGTGAGTTATTCGGGCATCGATAGCAGTTCAGCCCTTTCGATAATGATTCACCAAACTGGTATTTAAACTGCCACTTAAATGACGAGGGTATGTGGCCGCTTCTAATTGGAGATTGCGGTTATTGTCTCCACCCGAGAACTGAGACGATCCACTTTCATAAATTTTATATATTTTTATGATAAATTTATATAATAAAATAAAATGTAAAATAACTAAAATTATCATATTTGGTGATATACGAGAGTATGAACCGTTTTGTGTTGAAATAAAATTTAACAGTGACAGACTTAAAATTATCAATATTTGGTCAGATGCAATCATAATAAAATAAAAATTCTGTAAAAGTATAAAATAATTAAATATCAAAAATAAAAAACAAGATATTTTATTTTTTTATCTAACAAATTTTTAAAACTTAATTCATCTTGCAGCCAAACACTCTATTAAATTGCCACCTATAACACTACTATGTGCAAAATTACATCTTAAATTTATACCACACGAGTTAATATTAATCATTTGGGCTATATTTGGTACGAAGATAATCGTGCATAAATTTTATTTATCCTCAATCCTCCATTTGTTTTAAAAATGAAATTTTATTTCAAGAAAATGAGGATAAAATGAGGAATAAGTCATCTCAATTAGTTCAAAGGATATTTTAATCTTAACAATTTTTTTCTAAGGGATAGTCATCTCTTCTAGTACATAGAATGTTTTGTATATAATCATTTAACTATCATTATTATATGAATTTAAAATTTTATATTAACAGTCAAATAATTTATATGTATCAATATTATTTTCAAAATTAATAATCGTATATCATGACAAAGTTATTCTCTAAATATATCATAACTCAAACCAAACACTAATAAGATAAAGATAGTCACTACTCACTAGGAGTAACTCGTCCTTATCCGCATCAAATTTATCCATGTACCAAACACGGCCTCGATGTTCAAAAATATTAATCATTATTGTGCTAAGCTAACATGGCATTTCTTGTAATTTAATAAGGTGTTTACGATATATATTCATCTCCATCCTAGCAGTTTAAAGCAGGCTTAAAAGAATAAAATTTACCAGCAATTTAATTAAATTTTTATATTAAAATAAAATATGTGCCCGTAAAAGATGTAAAATTGTAATGTTAGGAGAGTAGTCATAACAAAACTCTTGCTTGGACACAGGAATCACCGGAAAAAAAGGGTCTCACTTTTTCTGTCCAAGAAAAAAATATATCTTAAAATATAAAATTATAAAGATTGTCGTATATATATCCTTTCAACAAATTCCATTACAAAGATATAAATCCGTAACATGCAACCAAACACTCCCATATTAAGTGGTGTCGGCTTTATAACATTTTCTTTGATGATTAAGTTCGTTGAATTTAATAATAATATACTTATAAAATAAAAATAATCGAGCTAGGCCATAGTTAACCAAATACAAATTGACAGAAATTTAGTGCGGAATACTTGCGAATATAAAAAAATGATTTTATGAATACGATAAAAAATTTAATCAAATATATATGTCGTCGAATGTATGAAATAAAAAACAATCAGATATTTAAGTTATGATTGCTCCCATTCTCATTTGTCAGTTACTCCTAATTAACGTTCAATTTTTCAATGGTTGCATTTGGATGAGATCTATGTTGGGTGAATTATTTGAAAATCACCTGCACGGTGTTTTTTTGGGTATTTCAATGATTTTGAAGTTTAATGTATGTAGTTCAAAATTGCATTTGAGAGAGAGAGAGAGAGATGGTGAACTGTGAGAAAGTGAAAAAGTCAACAAATGGAGATTTCACTATATATATCTCACCAAATCTCAATGGCACACAAATAGGGGTGGCAATGGGCCGGGCCGGTACACGGGTTCGCGGGCCGGGCCGGCTGCGAGTCATTTGACGGGTCAAACATTTTGGCCCGCGGACTTTAGTCGGGCCGACATACGGGCCGAAGCGGGTCGACGCGGGCTAAAACGGGCCAAATAACTTTTAATTTTTTATGTTAAAAACATCATTTTTACTTATTAAAAGTATATTTTAATTAAATTATTATTAATTTTATAATATTATCTTAAATAATTAATTTTATCATATTTAATAAATATTTATTTATAAAATATATAGTTGGGCCGGGCCGGGCCAAGTCAATAATTTTTGCGGGGCGGGTCGGGCCGGGCCAACAATGTAGTGCGGGCCGAGTTGAGCCGGGCAAATATATTTTGGACCGGACCCTAAGCGGGCCGACCTCGGGCCGGGCCAGGCCCGGCCCATTGACACCCCTACGCACAAAGTCATGAAATCTCTCTAAAAATGCATGCCAGATGCACCCCCATGTGTGAAACATTTAAGTTAGTTCACTGACTTCTATGCATATTGTAAGTGAGGACATTTCCAGTTTTTTTCACGAGTTAGTATGGTAAATAATCGTGTATAGAGAGATGATTACAATATCTGATCAATAGAAGAGAGAGAAATTATCCAAATTATAGAGCCGTACAAAAAAAACTTCAAGCCCCGGTGGAAGAAAGAAATCCATCATCAAGATGGAAGATAAGAAGCAATCAGACATGATCAGATGTGCATCGCTCTCAATGGACGATATATTAATTGTAGGTGTGCCAAGCAGGTGAGGAGCGCACTGTTCAGTCCAGTGGAGGTTCAGATCTTTCTTTTTTTCAAAATCAAACCGGACAGAACTTATTCAATTTGATTTGGTTCCATTGGTGACTAAAAAATAATTAAATATTCAAAATATTAACTATTTATATAGGGAGTTTTTAGTTCCAAGTAGCTAATACAACAATATTTTTCTTGTATTTTAATTTAAATAATTTAGTCGAGTTAGTTCGATTCGAATAAACTTCAGGACTGGCTAAACCAAACGTGTGACTCGGACCAAAGTTAGGATTCAATATTGTATTCGGCAATACAATAATTGTTCGGCAACCATTGACAAAATTACTGTCGATTTCGATATTGACATTTCAGATGATAATAGAGTATATATCGATAAAACAAATTGATACCAATGACACTTATATTATAACTCATACCTTAATTATTATTATTATTATTATTATTATTATAAGTTTCAAAAATAATTTTAACAGCGACACATAGTGCCACCATTTATATCAATTTTGAAACTGAAGTGAGGGAGGTATTTCACAGTGTTATTAGACATGGAGTAAGGTAAAGCTTTACCAAGGTTATTACTTCTTGATATCATAGAGAGATAACTGGTTCATCATTATCTATAAATATTTATCAACATGGCTAAATACAGCCACCCTGTCTCGGAGGCTGGGCACTCGTTCTTCATTATGTTCAATCAGAAAAACCCAAGTTCAATTTGATTTGGTTTGGTTTTAACTATCGATTATTTTGGTTTGATTTTAAGATCTTTCAAATCAAATCAAACAGGTCAATCGAATAACTTGAATTAGGTTAATTTTTTACATTAATTTAAATAAATTAACAATATTTATATATATTTAGTAAAAAAAATTCAAGAGTTTTAAGGTAGAATTAATAAAATATATTAACATATATAATACATTGGCAAAAGATTTAAAATATCACACATAGGACATTATCTCTCTCCTACTGAGAATAGACGATCTTCTATTCTTCGCTTAATTGTCTCCATTATATTTTCATGTACCTAATCCATTAACTGTACATGACTACAATATTAAGTAATCCATGAGTCAGTAATCAAGACAAATGGTCCACCCGATAAGACATTTTTGCGGACTCAGATAAAAAATTCAATCGTGCAATTATGATGATAATATACCTTAATCGATAGTTCAGTAAGACATCATTCTGAGATTCTACACCAGTTAGTTAAGTGAACTCATTTATCTGATGAGCACATATACATGTATCTCAATATCTCCACACTAATGACCAATAAAATCAATCATTATCATCATATGAGAAGATATCACATACACTAATTTTACCAAATCCTTAACATCATATCTCAAGGATACTATGACTAGAAATATTTAGATCACATATCTCTAAATGATTGATCTCATTATCATGATCTTATCATGATTCAATAATTATTACAGGCAACTTAGAACTTCATTACGATAGATATATATATTGATAGTACGAGTAATGAAGATAATACCATTAATATTGAATAAAATATTACAAAAATGTAAAAGTATATCACATATGACTGATTTGTATGATATATATTTCTATCAGCTACAAGAGCCCCAAGACCTGCTATAAGACCCCCAAAGGGCCTCCTATATGTAAAGAATCGTCTTACAAAATTTGGTGAAGTAGAAATAATGATTCATTTGGATTTCATGATCTTTGTCTTGATCAGTATTAAATGATGAAAACGAGGAATTAGAATCGAACCGAATCGAAAATATCTTTGTAGGATTCAACCAATCCCTTGTACCTCATGAAAAATTGAAGATCTCATGTTTTTAAGATATCCAAGTGCATGACCTTTAGTGGTATCCATATGAATTTTTTTCGCAGACAGGTTTTCCTACGCGTCGAACTTTTCAACTCATCTTGGTTGGAGCTCCACCATAACAAATGTGCTCCAAGAGGAGAGAAAGGGTAGGAGAAGACTGATCACAAAATTGACTATTTTGACTTGAAAGTGTATGACCAAATTCACTTGTATTTATATAAATTGAAAATTTTCATAGAACCTCTAAATTTCTATAAAGTACTTCTATGCTCACATATTTATGGATCGATGTGTGGTACACTCTTAATAGTCCATTTGGTTGAAGTTTGATTAAGATAACAACTTATTTTAAAATAAATCTATTATCTAATAACATACTTAATGACTTTTCAATTATGAATAATATAAGTCGCATCACATGATTTCAAACGACTTTGAGAATGATCTTATCGTAATTGTGTCTTTCCATCATTAGTTACCATATAAATATAAACTCTCGTCCAATGTCTCGATTGAATAGAGATATGGCATCGACTGTCATTTCATTAATATGTTGACAATTCAAAATCTTATACTCGGAATTGGATGAAAGCTCAATTTTCAATTATTCCTTTTATCTTGGTTAGGGATTTAGAGTAATATCACATTGACATTCTCTCTCACTTACTGAGAGTGAACGATCCCTTGTTGTCCGCTCAATTACTTTCACTGAGTTTTCCTAATTTATGATCTATTAACTATGTTGGACTATCATATCGGTGAACCATTATTTAATATTCAGAGCACAAGATGTGTCTAGTAAAACATCTTTGCAGACTCAAATCAAAGGTCCAATCGTATCATCATGATAATAGAAAATCTTAATAGACAGTTAGATATGATATCATTCAAATATTCTAATTCGGTTAGTTTAGTAAACATATTTCACTAATAAGTATACGTATGTATATCTAAGTATCTCCATACTAATGATTAATGAGATCGGTCAATGTCATCTTATGATAAGTCATCACATATATTAGTCTATTTAAAATTTTAATATTCTATCTCAAAGATCGTATTATTGAGAATATTTAGAACACATACCTCTAGATAATTGATCTCATTATAATTTAATCATCATTACATGTAATCAAAAACTTTATTATGATACATGTATTTAATAAGAGTTAGTAACAAAGATGTGCCATTTATATTGAATGAAATATTTTAAAAGATATCGAATCATATTAATTTTTGTAGAATATACATTTCAATCACTAACATCTATGGAATCCCCCCTCTTATTTAAACCCTCCCCCCTTTTCCTTACTAATTCTTTCATTCTCTCGCTTTAAAATCTCTCTCATCGTTCCTCCAAGTAGAAATTTGTGCCACTCCATTTGGAGAAATAGTCTTTATTTACTTATCTCAAAATTTTTATTCTGGCTTATGATGAGAGTCCCACTTATGATCTAGGTTATGAACTTTTGTATATAAGTAAGATTCTGATTAAAGTCTAGAATAGAGAGAAGAGAAGATGGAAATCATCGAGGAAGACCAAAACCAAGGCGATAGAAGTTATATTTGAAACATAAGATTTGAATAAAAATAAATATGTTTTTAAAATTTTTATATTTGTATTTGTTTGGTTTATTCAAAGTTTGAATTTAAACTGTTCCAGTTGGTCCAGTGGTCAACCCAGGTCCCAACCTCGAGTGACCCGGGCTCGAGTCACTGGGAAAAATAAGTTTATCGTAAATTTAAGGGAAAATTATCACCAGCTCCATTTAAGAAAATCGGTTTATCAAAAACTCCGTTGACCAGTTTTTCATCCCCTTTAGTTCGTTGACAACACATCGTATTACCATTTGGTCCGTTTTGCGCATCGACTGTCCCGGTATCCCCATTTTGCCCTTCCCGGTGTTCGCGACCTCGCGTTTCCCCTTTTCTCGCGGCGCCTCGCGACCTCCTGAGCTTTGCCCTTCCCGATGTTCTCGCGGTGCCTCGCGACCTCCCGATCTTTGCCCTTCCAGGTGTTCGCGACCTCGCATTTCCCCTTTTCTCGCCCCTTGTTCGCCGCGGTGCCTTGCGATCTCCCGAGCTCTATCGCGAGGGCTTCCGTCGCGCCGTCGCGAGGGCATCTGCAGTCCAGCAGGCGCGTCGGCTTCTGGTCCAACGTCCAGCAAGGCTGGGGCACGTCGGCTTCTGCTCAACGGCTTCTGCTTCAAGGGTGGGGGCGGCGTTCCAGCAAGGCTTCTGCTCGACGGCTTCTACTTCAACGTTTTTTTTTAATTTTTCATCTGTTTAAAATAGCCATAAGTTCAACGTGATTTTAATAATTTTATTTTAAAATATGATCTATATCAAAAATCAGACATATTTTTATCAAAAATCAGACGTATCTTTGCCTGTACGTTATTTCAACATTTTTTTTATTTTTTCATCTGTTTTAAATAACCTTATGGGGCGTTTGGTTGCATGATAATGAAGATTTTTGTTTTAATTTTTAAAAATTGTAAGAAAACTCGTTAAAAGAGGTGTTTAGGAACCATGATAATTTTATGTTTTGAAAGTGATTTTCTTCTTAAACAAAAAAAGAGGGTCTCACCTCTTTCTTTTTTCTTGTGGTCCCCCACTTTGTTTGTTCATGTGTGATTAGTTACTCTTTTTTGTAATCACATCCCTCCAAACATGATAATTTTATATCATGAGTTGGTTCACTTTTTATTTTAATACAATTTTTTATCACGAAAGTGTACAAAAAATTATCATGCAACCGAACACCCCATTAGGTTCAACGTGATTTTAATATTTTTATTTTTAATTATGATCTATATCATAAATCAGACATATTTTTATCTTTACGTGACGTCCAACATTTTTTTTATTTTTTCATCTGTTTAAAATAACAGTAGATTCAAATTTTCATTTTTAATATTTAAGAGAGAATACACGTAAAGCATCTTCTTCCACGTGTGGGGGAGATAAAAAAGACTTTTCAAATCTAAAATGGAGTGGATGTGATGGTATTTTAAAAAGATGGATTTTTATGGGGTGTTTGGTTGCATGATATTTTTTTGTACACTTTCATGATAAAAAATTATATTAAAATAAAAAGTAAACCAACTCATGACATAAAATTATCATGTTTGGAGGGATGTGATTACAAAAAAGAGTAACCACCGCACATGACCAAATAAAGTGGGGGACCACAAGAAAAAAAAAAGAGGTGAGACCCTCTTTTTTGTTTAAGAAGAAAATCACTTTCAAAACATAAAATTGTCATGGTTGTCAAACACCTCTTTTAACAAGTTTTCTTACAATTTTTAAAAATTAAAATAAAAATCTCAATTATCATGCAACCAAACACCCCATTAATGACAAACCGATTTTGAAAACGGACCTATCGTGAAAGCAGTGGCCCCAAAACGGACCTAATGTGCATTTACGCTAAATTTAATTTCCCATGCCGAGGCTCAAACAAAGCCCCTCCCGCCGGTAGATGTCCACAACCCGCCGGAGCAGCCGACTCTTCTCGCAGCTCTCCGTTCTGTGGCGCAGCGCACAGCGTGCCGGAAGCCTCAGAGCCGCCGAGGCCGTCCACTCCCATCTGTTGAAGACCGCGCTCCTCCCTTACCTTCATGCCGAACTCCTCCTTTCCTACGCCCGCAGCGCAAAACCAGGCAGGACCTTGCCTGCCCGCTTCGGCGATCTTCTGGACGGCATCTGCCCGGGGCTTGAAGCCGAACCTTCGCGGTGGAACGTCCTGCTTTCAGTCTTGACGCGGCGCGGCCTGTCCTCCCTCGCGTTGAGAACCTTCTGCCTCCTGCACAAGCTCGGCTTCCCCCTCTGCAGCTACGCGCTCTGCAGCGCTCTCGCCGCTTCCGGCGCGGACGGCGCCGTGCGAATGGGGAAACAGGTCCATGCCTACGCGGTGAAGTCGGGGTGGATCTCGGCCGTCTTTGTTGGGGGTGCCCTGCTCAATTTATATGCGAAGGTGAATGAGCTTCGGGAGGCCCGCCACATGTTCGATGAAATGCCCACTAAAAATGAAACATGCGTGAACGCACTCTTATCGGGCTATGTCGAAGCTAAGCTCTGGTTAGATAGCGTAATTCTGGTCAGAAGAATGCTAGATCTGGGCCTGGCGCCCGATGGTTTCACCTTGTCGACGTTGCTGAGGATGTGCTCAGAGATGCCGGCACCTGCACTGGGGTCGCAGTTGCATGCCTACCTCTTCAGGAGGGCCGAGTACTCGGAACAGGATGTGTTCGTCCAAAGCTCTCTGATCGATATGTACGGCAAATCTGGTCTTGCAGACAAAGCCAGGGTTGTGTTTGATCGGGTCGGTAATCATGTGTCTCGGAAAAGGGATGTTGTGTTGTGGACGTCGATGATTAATGCATATGGCAGGAATGGGCGGTTCCCTGATGTGATTGCGACGTTCGAAGATATGTTGAATTTAGGTATAGAAGCTGACGACGTTGCATTTGTGGCAGTCCTAACCGCATGCAGTCACACGGGCGACGTCACCAGAGGACTTGATTACTTCAAAGCCATGAGAAATATGGACAAAATACTTCCTTTGCCAGAGCATTACGGCTGCATTACTGATCTACTTTGTAAGGCCGGTGAACTGGAAAAAGCATGGAAATTGGCAAGTTATATGGCCTTGGGAAAGGAAGATGGTGATGGCACCAAAGGCATCCGGGTCTATGGAGCTCTGCTTAGCGCTTCAAAAGAGTCTGGTAATGTCCTGATAGGAAAGCTTGCTGCTGAGAGAGCCCTTGAGTTGGATCCTTCTAATGTAGGAATCTATACGGAGCTCTCCAATTTGTATGCAAAAATGGGCATGTGGAATGAGATCGAATGTTTGAGGGAGCTATTGAATAAGAAGGGTTTGAAAAAGGATGTTGGATCTAGTTGGCTAGAACAGACAAAGAAATAATAACGAGCTTCGTACAAGGTTTGGAAGACCTCGTGAAAATGATATGTGGGCGATAGAAGGAAAAAAAAAAACTCCATGGTTAATGGTAAAGGAGGCGTGGAGTTTTTGAAGAAAGGAGAGAAATTTGAATTCTTTAAAAGTTTCTTCTTGATGTGTTGCCCATGTGAAAATCTCAGTTGTAAGACTTCTCCAATGGCTATTGTTTTTAAGTTGTTCAAGATGGAAAGGTAGAGCCCTGATAACTTAACTGCATTTTTGCATGAATCATACAGTTGCGGGTAGTTTACCTGTTGAGCTCAATAAATGTAATGATACTTTTGTCTTCTTGGTCTGGGCAAATTGAAATGAATCTCGACACTGTGAGTGTACATAAAATATTGTACCGTGCCTATGAAAGATGTTCTATCCTTGTTGTTAGTTCTCCTGTGTTAGCCAGTGGGTGAGATGGATTTTTTTTTCTCAGGAGTTGGGAGGTTTCCATGTAGAAAAGTCTGCAGTTGTATGATGGTAGTATGTTTGTCCACGTTAAACCACAAGACTTCACATCCTTCTGTTCACCTGAATCCAATCATCCCACTGGGAAGAAGAGATGGGTGCAAGGGTGGGTGACCCGCACCCTTGTGAAATTCACAACTTTGAGCTTCAAGTGAAGTGTGGTGTCTAATATTCCAGACTCGATGTCCCCCCATCAATCAAATGTGCCCTATAAATGAGAAGGTAACTCACTGCTTGTTAAATAGATTTCTAGTATGAGACTATAGGCTTCTCAAAAGATGAGATGATCTACGTCCTGACCATAGTTTAATAAGGGTCGGGTATAATCTAGCAAAAGTGCATCCAAGTACAATTATTTTATTAAATTTAAAAAGATTGCAAACATTCGGTCAAGTAGTCAACACTTCACAAGTTTGCTACGCAAATTATCAAACTAAGAAGCTTAAATAGAGAAGAATAAATAAGCCATCTTGAATTTAAAACGACTAAACATCACTACTTAAGGCCCTGTTTGGTAACAATATTTGACACCTCTATCACTAACAATTTTAAAATTGATATTCCTAGTAATCACTAAGAAGTGTTTGGCTAGTAATATCAATTTTGAAATTGGTAGTGAAAACAAAGCACATTATGTAATACAAGTGTCAACTTGTATCAATTTTGATATTGATACTCCAACATCTAAAATTATCAATATCAATATTGATATAGTATCAAATTTAAAACTCTAACCAAACGGGCCATAAAGAATTAGGTTTCAACGGGTGGAATTTAGACATGAGTTCTCCAGTGGTGGAGAGAGACAACGAGGATGCACCAAAAATAGATAGAAAGATCATCGGATTTCAAACGGGTGGCAGATCGTTGGGACTTCTAGGTGCGGAGCTTTCCTATGGTGAAGAGAGAGAGAGAAAGAGGTGATGTTGGAAGGACGATTAGAAAGATCGTTCAATTGGGTGACAAATTGCACTTTGGACAGGGAAATATGTATAAAATACGTTTAATGTGCTTTCCAGGTTTAAGATGTGTATAAAAAGTGTATGTTTGGATTTAAGATAGAAATGATCTTTATGTTTTTGTTTTATAGGCACCTTTACATATTACATGCCCGTCAAACATGCCCTGACTAGATACATCACAGAGTTGAGAGGGATACTTATCTGCTATACTCTGGAAGGTTGGGTCGGCTGACCCGGTCCGACCTACTTGGAAAACCGGTTGACCGCTCTACGACCCCACTTCTGCAACTCGGCCTGTTGCGGCCTCACCGCACGGAATCGGTACTTCCTGCCAGGTGCGGGAAGCCGACATTTCAAATTTTTCCTCAAAAGGTACTAATGTTCCTCTGAAAAGGTCTAGCCAAAGCACTCCCAACAAACCATGCTATCGCAAAAAGATGCCCCGGGGTAGATCCAATATGTAATATCTGTATGTCCCAAGAGGAAACCCTGTCCCACTTGATGTTTGATTGCCCTTGTAACCGGGCTACTTGGTTTGCTTCCCCTTTGGGTATTAATGCTCATGTAACTGTCTGGGATTTTCATGATCTTCTTAGCACCTTCTTGAATTGGATTTTAAATAGGGATCAGGACAAGCTTGTTTTAGGCGTTCAAGGTATTTCTATAATGTGGCACGTCTGAAAAAATAGAGGCAATTCTTCCTTCAGAAGCACGAAAAGAAATCCCACATGAATCCTTACGAATGCAGGCAAAGATGTTTCTTACTTCCTGTCTTAAGCAGGGCTTTCTACTTACGATGCGGACTTAAGGTGAAAACCTCCGATATCTTTGCAAGTCAAAATCAATGTGGATGTGGCTGCAGCTCACGGTGGGGGAGCTATCGCTATAGTTGTCAGGGACTCTTAAGGAAGGCTCCTGAAATGGAAAGCTCGGACCTCTCAATTCAACGACCCTTTGATTCTAGAGGCGGAGACAATAGCGGAAGCTTGTACTTGGAAGCACCTGGTTCATACTCCAGCCATCATCGAGAGTGATGCTCAAATTGTGGTTAGCGCCGTCAACAATATCGGTTCACCCTCCTGGAAAGCCAGCAACTTTGTCCGGATCAGCCGCCATCGCATTCAAACTTCTGCTGCAGCCATCGCCTCTTGCCCTATAGAAGGCAATGAGGCGGCTGATCAGTTGGCAAAATGGGCTCTACGGTTGGGGTTTGACTGCACGTGGTCGGAATCGTCTTTATCTCTTCCCAAGTGTTAGATCAGCTTTTGACAGAGTCACCGGGTTCAAATTAGTTTTTTTAATCTGAACTAATCTAAATCCAACCAGATTGGGACAGCTGACTGGACCCAACGTAATCAGTCTAGAGCCGACCGGACAGATCCTTCCTTGCTCCAAGGACTAATTATAGGGGTCAATCTGCTAACAAGTGACATTGCTCATTGGATGGTTGTTACCATTCATTCTACGATGAAAATTAGGGAAACCATGGCACTCATTAATTTTCTCTAATTCGTGTTAAAAGATTATGTAATCATGCTCCTACTCGATGAACACACATATGATAGAGCCACCGACCATTACTTCATATATTTTCAACCTTAGTTCTAATAGAAGTATCTTTCAACATTGTAGTTCTAATTCAAAGACGGATTTGTTTGTTCCAAAAAATTATATTGTATGTTATCAATGTGAATAAAAATCATATTTAAACTCTATTTCTACACCTTATATGTTGATGACCTCAATGCATGCTTGTATAACTAAAAAATTGAAATTACTTCCTACTTTGGGCATCCTATCTCACAGTATCAGGTAAACAAAAGATAAAAACATGTAGTTCATTCCACAAGAAAAATTTTATACCATCCAAAGTTCTGCATCAAACCAGCTTACAATATTGTCCACCCTAAGATAACAATATAGTGAAGATCATCCCATGAGGAGTGCCAGCAGTGCAACTGACAGTATCACAATCCACAGAGACCAGGAAGATACATACACCAGAGTCGACTTGACTAAGAAAGGGTCATTAACATTTTTCATGGCATCATTCACAGGCCAACTTCGTGTCAAAGCTACTTAAACAGATTCCAAAAGCTTGAAATGCCGATAAAGGGTACTGGTAGTCCATCGTAAACAAGTCTCTTCCTACCTTACCAAACTGCAATATGACTTTATGCTCACTTGACCCTGTGTGAGTTCCAGCAGCAGTATTGTTATTGTTAGGTGACTCTTCAGATGATGCAACCAGCTGGAAGTTCTTCACAGAGGCAACAGTCACCCGCCCACGGAAATTAAGGCACCAACACTGCAGTTGTTCATGCCACCTTGGTGACTTGTTCTTCAGAACAAGTGCTTTTTCTTTCCCTGCTCCATCAATAGAAACCTCTTTAGATCTCATGCTCTCTGCAAATCTTAAGCTGTCCGTGAAGCTGGTGCCCCCTGTGATCCTGGTGCTTCCAGCGACGCTCATGTGCTCCACAGATTTTGCATCTGCTACTTGATCAAGAGTTCGTGAAAATGACATGCTAGAAAAAGCATCATCTAAGCAACAAGAGTCATGGTAGGAAGGAACAGATCCTGTGGGCTCCAAGGCAGAAACAGGAATTGAGTGCATTGTGCATCGCATTCGTCGTGGACCCCGAGTACCAAGCATGTTCAGCTCATATGTTATATTTGCAATGCGAAAGCTTCCAGACGGCACCCTCGGAGATACTTTCCTACTGTAAAATCGGCGGCTGGAATGGCCTGAGGAAGTTACAGCTCCACAACAAGGAAGCTGGCTATCATAGATGGCAAATTTGGTTCCCAGAAAGTTCGATCTGAATGCACAAAGCAGGACCCCAGCAAAATAAATAATAAACTTGGTGAAACACAGAGAAACTAAAAAAACTATTGTCACAGAAATTCAATATTAGATATGCTCCTAAATATCAATGGATAAATAAAATGACCTGTTGGGGGAAAAAGTAGCATAAAAGAGAAAACATTAGGACTTGCATAACTAAAGATTTCATTCTTCATGGTTGATATGTTGGTGAGTAAATAGAAGGTTAGCATCAGTTATTGCACCAACCTGACTTTTCCCATGTAGCTGACACTGTTACGGGATATATCCTCCGAAGTCATTGATATTACATATTCTGCATGCATAGGATGTCTGGCCTTCCGAGCTGCAAGAAGGAACTTCCCATTTTCTGCAGAAGATACCATAAAAAATGTTGACCTGTAAAAAATAAGTACGATAGGCATGCAAACAAGAAATAGCCCATACCGGATGTAGGTTTAAACCTCACAAAGCCATTATACCTCCTCCAACCTTGCGAGGAACTTAGGCTATAACCTATCAGCTTATGATACACCTTTTACATAATGTGGGGTTTAAATTTAAACCTCCCAAAGCCATAATACCTCCTCCATCCTCGTGAGGAACTTACAACCTACCAGAAGGGGTGCAAATGAACCAAAGCAAGTAGCTTGAAACTCATTTTGATAAAAACTTGACTCAACTCCACTCGTTCATTATGTTAAACGGACAAGTTTGAAACAAAATAAAACTTGATTTATTAAACGAGTCGAGTTTGAACAAGCTCCTACTTGACTCATAAATGAGCTAAAATGAGTTTCACAAATGACTTTTGATTTACTTATTTTGAGTTTTATAAATGATTTTGTATTGAGTTTGAAGTTGAATGCCAATTGAACTTGAGTTAAACTACTATTCGAGCTCAACTTGATCAAGTAATGAACCAAGTTTGAACAAAGATTCAACATACTCGTAAAAACTCGAGCTCGAACTTGTGTAAAATAAACGAGCCAAGCTTAAGAAACATAATACTTGGCTCAGCTCGTTTGCATCGCTACCTATCAGCATATGGTACACCTTTTAGATAATGTGGGTTTAAATTTAAACCTCTCAAAGCCAATATACCTCCTCCAACCAACCTAGTGAGGAACTTATAACTTATCAGGAGTGCAAATGAATCGATACACTCAGCAAGTAGCTCAAAACTTGGCTTCATAAAAACTTGACTCATTTATTATGCTAAACAAACAAGTTTGAACAAAAAATAAAGCTCAATTCAGTAAACAAGTCAAGTTTGAACAGACTCTTACTCAACTCGATAAACAAGCGAGTAGTTTGATTAAATACTTGATCCAATATTTATTTAAAAAATTAAATTGTGAGTATTAATAGTTAGATATTATCGCTTAAATATATGTGATAAATCGAAATAAAAATTTGATTTGACTTCAAACTTATTTATAAATGAGCTAAAGTGATTCACAAATGGTTTTTGATTTATTTTGAGTTTTATAAACAATTTTGTATTAAGTTTCAACTTGAATGTCAATCGAACTTGAGTTGAGCTTCTATTTGAGTTAGACTCAATTAAGTAATGAACGAAGTTTGAACAAGGGTTCAACATATTCGTAAAAAGTCAAGCTCGTAAAGTAATTTAATTCATGTAAATTAAACAAGCAGAGCTTGAACAACATACTACTCAGCTCAACTCAGCTCGTTTGAACTCCTACCGATCAACTTATGATACACCCTTTAGATAATGTGGGTTAAAATTTAAACCTCCCAAAGCCATTATACCTCCTCCAAATTTGTGAGGAACTTATAACCTATTAGCTTATTTATTTGGTGGAGGGTATGGTGAGCGCAAAGAGGAGTGCTATATCCAAATATCTAAGAGGTGAATCATACGATACATTTCTTACTTCACCAGAAAAAAGGATGTGGCAGACCTATGTTAACTAGAAGAAGAGCAATTCAATATAATTTTGATGATTTATATATGTCTGACGAAATAACTTGAAATTGACCTGAGTGAAGAAAGAGATCCATGTAGCCAACTCCAAATAGTTTGGGATTAAAACTTGAGTTGAGTATATAAAAGGATACCTCAGCCTGTAAGTATAACTTTGTCCGGCTAATAACTTTGTGAATATGGGCATTTATCAAACCAAATACACCTATTCTTCTGTTAGCATTTTTTCCACTACCATGTTTATTTTATCTGGAAGGATAATTTCATGCCAAATGAAGTTCCCAATCAACCTCTGTATGTGTTCTCTTAAGTATATGCTTGATCTTCTAAAGGTAGTTATTGCTTGAAAAAAAATGTCAGATTAAAGCAATAAAATGTTTATGATGAAGTTACATGATTACCATAAAGAAATAATGAATAATGCAAACTCTGGATGGGGCAGATTGGACAAATCAGAGTATCAGACAGGGTAGTAGGACAAGATACCTAGTGCAGGCAACCATATTGGAACTAGTCAAGAATATTGAAGTTTGGCTAGGGAAGATCTATCATAGGACTAACCCCAAGCACTAGCGTAGCTTTCAATTGTCTGAACTCTGAACTTGTTAATCTAGTCATCACCATCTGATGCTGTAGAAACCTCATTTTTCCAAATATTATTTAATCATTTAAAATGATATTGTGATAATGTGGTAATATATAGATATGTGACAGGTCAGTATAGATCTAGGAACATATAATTATAGTCCTAAAATGTCCTAATGACGGAGAGACATCCCTTTAAGTTTGCAACTTTCAACCACATTTGAATGATGTCGGTTATCATGTGGGTTTATGAAAATATCTTTGGACCTCTCCTCACCGAATTAGCATTAATCCAATGTTAATTATATTGATCAACTACTCAAATACGTTGATTGCCCACCATAGCAATATATTTGTATGAAACCATTCGTTCCAATAAAAATAAAATATTTGACATGAAAGATACAAAACAACAGATGACATTTCCCCCATGGCCTTTTCATTGTTCATTTCTTTATGAATTATGAAGTTTGCATGACATTTGTTTATTATTCTCTTTGTATGCTGATAAGAATTGGTTTCTTTTATATGTTATGTGGCCTTTTATGGCATCATGTTTTATTCTGATTTGAATTAAAATCAACTGATTTGGGTTTTATTGATCTGGAGTATTTTTTATTATTGTTATTTTATGCAATCTGTTTTATAGTTTAATTATCTCTTCTCTCATCTTTTGATCATGTTTATTTTATGTTTATTTATTTTTTTATTACCTTTTTATAATTATTTTCATGTTTAGTTTTTATTTGCTGACCCATTTATTTATTCTTTACCGGTCTGTCTTTTTTATTTTGTTTTCATCAGGGCATTAGTTCATTCATTTATTGAGAAATTTTCGGTTGGATTTTTATCCATTTATCATATTTTTATTATTTAATTTTTCAGTTTGACTTGTCCGTTTATTATTTATTTGTGTTTCCTTGTGTATTTATCTGTTTATTGCTTATTTCTTTGTTTAGTCACCTGCTTATGACATTTCATTTATGATTTTTATTTATCTGTTTGTCATTTGATTATCTGTTTATTATTTATTTATTAATATTTTAATTATTTTGTCTTTTTTGCTTGCAATTTTAGATCCATGGGGGATGAAATTCACCTCAAAATAACATCAATAAGAACATAAAATAAAATATTTGATTCACATTCTATAGATCATTGGGTATATGGAATCAGGAGGCATGAATGAGCCATATCCCCATAAAATAAATTCTGAAAATCCCATAGGCATAATAAGGGGTTGATTTGATAAATAAGAGGTCATTTGACCCTCCAATGTCACATCCTTAGCTGTGTTATAAACATGGATGAGATAATTGAGAAGACATAAAGAGTCTACACCCTTAATATGTTAATCTCCATTTAATTTCCCATTGTTGACATGATTGGAGCATTTTTCATCGTTAGATATTAACTAGGTTCAATATACTAGCATAACTCTTTGCTATTTCTCTTGGTGCCTTGCGCACTTTTCTTTTTTCCTCTTAGTAGATGATCTTTCTTCTTCTCAAGGCCTTGCACTGGAACCTTAGTAAGACTTCGTGTGCCTTGAAAATGAGCTTGGAGTGGGCTATTTATAGAATAGGATGGTGGGAATGGTTGGTGTGGGCCAACTCCCACCGGTCTGTGATTTTTAAGAATTTATGCGTACATAAGGAGTTGCACATCTCCCTGCTGCTTTCCCCCTTTTATGTTTTGAATTTCGTTTGATACTTTGATGGGGCCCACCATAACAGAAAAGCTGATTTTCATCCATTTTTTATGACTTTATGACTGAATTTCGTAGGATGAGGTCCACAGTCAACAAACTGGAAATGTGATTCTCAGCCATATTTATCCTCATTTATGACTGAAATTCGAGGGAAGAGGTCCACTCAAACTGAAACCATGATTTTCAGTCATATTTTTCCTCATTTATGACTGAATTTCGAGGGATGATGTCCACTCAAACTGTAAGTGTGATTTTAAGTCATATTTATACTCATTTATAACTGAATTTTGTGGGATGGGACCCACTCAAAACTGAAAAGCTGATTGCAGCTATTTTTAGAGGATTTACTGATGGGAAACCGGTTCACTCTATTTTAGAATTTTTTAAAGTTCTTTGCATTTCTGTCCTTAGAAGGACTTGATTGTAAATATTTTGATTAGAGGTGTTTTTTGGTAAAAAATGGGGTATCTATATAAAGACCTCTTCATACTCCTAAATGAATGATACACGGTGAGAATTTGGCATAAGAGCCTTCGAGTGTTTGGTTCTGTTAGGAGGGGTGCGGCCCCGATATCCCCTTCTCCTCCTTGATCGGCTCGTTCCCGATATCCACCTTCCGGTGGTGTGCCGTTTTTCTCCCCCATCCTCACCTTCTAGCCACCAAGCCATTCCTCCCTACTTCCCCCTTCACAAGTTATGGATTCAAAGTCTGACAGCACCAACATCTTCGTCAAATTGCGAAGTGCTTGGAGTGTCAACTGATCGGCAATCCCCAATATGGTGGTCACGAGATTCCAACATCGTTCGGAGGTCAATTGAAGTCAACAACCTCTTGCGAAACACCAAAGGATACTTGGGGAGCCTGGCACAATGGCACCTCCATTGGTCTGCAACGGTACTTCTATTGGTCTTTAGCGCACGAGAAGGTAGATCCGGCAATCCCCGGATTTGTGTGACCGCTCATGCACATCACGGTCAATTGCCATTTTTGTGCTCTTCTTCCTCTCCGGCACATCATCAACTATGATGAAAACACCTCCACCACCGCCTCCCCCTTATTGCATCATCCTTCTCCTCCTTCATTATCATCTTCTTCATCATCCCGGTTTTCTACAAAACTGCTACATTCGGCCATGAAGAAACATTTCAAGGGCGTTCATAGCTGCTACAACTCCCGTGGGCCTTCCTCGGTTTTGTCTTCATGCAGAAACCTCACACTACTATGTGGTCACAGTCCTCACGCGCCATTGGGATCCCAGCACAAATCAGCCATGACCCACCTAATCGGTTCCATGTGAGACGGCCATGATTCCCTCCCTGATGGCTTGATGGCTTGGTCGATTCATAGACCAAACCGATTCACCACATTTTAGACAGTTTAAACTGCTCACTTCAATTTGGTCTAATTTTTAATCATTTACATCTTTTTAAGTCCAATTTAGCATTTTCGTCCAACATCAATTTTCATATCATAGCTCGGGATCAACTCATTCCTATGAATCTACTCTTGGAATATTCGGACCACTTAGTATCCGAGATATAAATAAAAGAGATCATGATGCGGTTTTAAAACTTGAGGATAAGTTTTCTCTCATGAAGGAAGAACGATTGGAAATCAGTTCACTCCATTTCAGAGTTCTTTTTGTTGTTTGCATTTCTGTCCTTAGAAAGACTTGATTGTAAATATTTTAATTAGAGGTGCTTTTTTTTAAAGAATGGAATATCTACATAAAGACCTCTTCATACTTCCAAATAAATGATATACAGTGAGAATTTTTGGCCCAAGAGCCTTCGGGCGTATGGTTCTGTTAAGAGGGCCACGGCCCCTAGTATCCCCTTCTCCCTGATCAGCCACAGTGGTCTCGATATCCCACCCTCCAGCAGTGTGCCGTTCTTTTCCCCCCTTCTCACATTCCAACCTCCCAGCCATTTCTCCCTACTTCCCCCATCATAGGTTACGGATTTGAAGTTTGACAACATCGACATTTTCGTCAAATCACATAGTGCTTTGAGTGTCAATAGATCAACAATTTCCGATCTGATGGTCATGAGATAACAACATCTTGCGGAGCTAAATCGACATCAACAGTCTCCTGCACAACACCGCATGATACTTCCGGAGCCTTGCACAACGGCACCTCCATTGGTCTTCGGCACACAAGGAGGTAGATCCAACAATCCCGGGAAATGCGCAACTGCTCGTGCACAACTCTGGTGGAAACACCACCACCACCAGCAGCAGCAGCCCCTTCTGCATCATCCTTCTCCTCCATTTCTGCTTTCTTCGTCATCCCTGGTTTTCCGCAAAACTACTACATTTCGCCATAAAGAAACTTTTCAAGGGCATTCATTGCATCTACAGTGCTCCTGCGGCCTTCCTCAGTTTTGTCTTCACGCAGAAACCACACGTTGCTCATACGCCATCAGGATCCCGGCAAAGATCAGCCACGACCCCCCTGATCGGTTTCATGCGAGGCAGCCATGATTCCCTCCCTGATGGCTCGGTCGATTCACAAACCAGGCCGGTTCAGCACATTTTAGACAGTTTAAAACTTATTCTCTTTAATTTGGTCCAGTTTTTAGTCGCTTACAGCATTTTTATTCTGGTTTAGTCCCACATCATTTACCTTGGAATTTCATGTGAGAAAGACCACCATAACTGAAGTCCCTATTTTTAGCATGTTTATTCTCCAATTTCCCTAAATTTTCAGGTAAAAATTAGTCATAATTATCTTCTACATTTTCTCCATCGGATGAAGATGACAGGAGGGATAGAGAAGTGTGGTGGGCTGGCCAGCCAGCCCTAGGCTGTGCAATCCTCTTCCCCTCTTGTTCTCTCTCCAGCACACCAGCAACATCAGGGGATTTGCAAACCTTCTTTTCTTTCCTCCATCTTCCTCTTCTCCCCCCTCAAGCAGGAGAAGCAGCAGCAGCAGTAGAGGGGCCTCAGGCCTTCCCCATCCTCTTCATTTATTCTCCCTCAGGCCCCCTCAGACAGGGAGGACAGAAGCACAACAAGAGGGATGGTGGCTTCCTCCTCTCCCTTTTTCTTGTCTCTCAGGCAGGAAGAACAGCAGCAGCAAAGGGGCTCTAGCAGGAGGTGCTAACACCTTGGTTCCTCGATGACAGATGGTAGATAGCATGGTCCTTCCTGCATCAATTGAGAGGCTTGCGGGGCATTGACAATTTGACATATGTTATGACCCCTTATCCACCATCAGCAGGAACTGAGCAAAATTCAACAGGGGCTTTGACCCCTCTTGGCAGACCTAAGGCCATTGAAAGGAGCTTCAAGAGGGGTGTATCCACTCTACGGTCAGCCTATAGCCATTAGAGAAGCTTGAGAGAGAACCAGCAGGGTTCAGTTCCCTTATTGCATCAACCAACAGTCTTCAACAGGGGTTTAATCCCCTCTTGGCTGGACTAAGACCCTATATAGGAAGAACAAATATTTGACAAGAATTTGCCCCTTTTCAATAGGCCTAATGCCATTCCATCCATGTACCATACTTGATTTTAGACCAATGGGTCAAAAAGACAGCAATATGATAGCTGTCAGTGATATTTGACCACAGGGCCAGCAGAGGACTTAATCATACTGGACAGTAATGGGCCAAGAGTAGTCATAAAACAGCTGAGAAACAATATTAACAAACCCAAGAAAAAAGAAAACTGTAAAATAACGCTGGTCACAAAGCATGTTTGAACCCCTCCTGCCAGGGCAGAAAATTGGCCCTTTGTGAGGGCTGAAATAAAACCACAATTAGGCTACTAATGTGCTGTCTAATAAGTCTAAAATATAATCTAAAAGTTGGGCCCTGGAAGGGCTGAATCATGGCCCAAGATTAAGCTGTAAGTTAACCTCAATTGGAGTACAAATTAGTCCTTGACTGGACTGATATTGGGCCTCTTGATGGGCTAAAAATGGGCTTAGAAATTGAACTGAAAATAGACCCTTGTGAAAGCTGGAAGGCATACCATAATTGGGCCTCAACTGAGCCTCTTAATGGGTCTGAAAATAACCCATGAGCTGGTGTTACCAGGGTAAAATTGGGCCAATTGAGACTGAACCATGAATATCTGGGGGGAGGCACTGAACCTGGAGCACTAGACACTACTCTTCACCTGAAACCCAGGGGGAGCTCATCTCATCTGTTGAGATGCAGAAAGCAATTATCATGATATAGATCAATGTATAAAGGCTTCTATTTCCAATGGTTAAAATTTTGATTGACTTATGAAACACATTTAAAATGCCATCTTTAATAAAGTCAAAAGCATTAAAAACAGGGTAAATTCAGTCAATAATAGTTAAATATATCCAGCTCATATTATATAGCTGATATACACACAAATAGATTTATAACTGCCTAATGGCCAATAACATCCAAATAATTACATTTCTAAAAAATTAACTAAAAATAAATTAAAAGAAATTACCTCTGCCTAGCACCACAGTTATTCTGAAGAAAATTTCAAGTGGTAAGTAGAAAGTTTTAAATAAGGTCTCAGGTTTTACCTGTATTAAGGCCCAAGAAAAGCTGGTATATTGATGTTGCCTTGTTCCTCTTAATGTAACACTGGATTGGTCCATTGCGTAATCCAGGCTGCAAAGGAATAAAAAATGTTTACACTTGTTCCCAGTTATTAACATTGGAAAAGAAATCATTGGTTCTACTACATAAGGTTTCTACTTTGTTCCAAGTTATAACATTTAAAAATGAAATGGCTGAATACAAAACTATAAAACATAGTATTTCAGCTAAACTAGTTCTCCTAATGCTAATGGATCAACATCTCATTCATTTCAGTTATCTTTTAGTTTCAACATTCAAAAAACAAGAAAGTGAGGGAAAAGATATTCGATTCTTGCATGGACTTCTTGAGAAATATCCAAGTACATCTTGAGAAATGAACTTATTGTGAAGATTTCCTAGCCAAGTCACCCTCCTTGTTTGGGACTCTGATCCCCATTCTACTGGCTTGGTGGTCGTTATGTTGCTTCCTTTATGTTGTTTTTTGAAGTTGACGAAGTTACAGTTCCTTGTATTGCGAATAAAAAAAATGAAGGAAAAAAGGAAGGAACTATAGAAAGACTATAGAAATGGTAGCAAACAAGAAACCTAAGAAAACTCTTTCATTGGCAAAAGTTTACTCATTCACTATGAAGCTGGTCCAAACCAAATGAGAGCCAGAGTGTGCAAAGCTACAAACCTTGACAAAGAGGCACATGCACTAAAGAATCAATGTCGGGTCCTCAAACTTTTCGGCAAAAACCCTCCTATTTTGAGCATTCCAAATGTACCATAGCAATGCTGTAACAGTCTCCAAATACTTGGAGCATCCTCCATGAAAAAAAATTTCTCCCAATGTAAAAGAAAAAAGAAAGAACATCATCCCGATCATCCCATTGCAAGTTTAACTTTGGAAAAGAATGAGCCACAAAGAATTAATAATGCCACATTTTAAAATATGATCCAAATCCTCTAAAAATGTCCCACTTAAAAGCACATTTTGAAGAATGCACATGGAATATGTTTTGGATGAACCCCTTCATGAGAAGTCTATATCTACATACTTTCCATAGGAACAACTTGACCCTGACAGGAAATTCAGGAACCCAGACAACCTTCTACCAATCCAATGTTACACCACCTTGGTTTAACTTCAGACAGGCAAATATAACTGAGAAAGTGCTATTCTTGGTTGGAATCCACAGAAGTTTATCGTCCTGATCCTTTATGCATTTGAAGTCTTTGATTAAACCCATCAAATCAACATAATCATACGTTATGCTTCCTTTATGTTGTGGAGCTTCCCCTACATATAACTTCTCTCTCTAATCGTATGTGAAGATCTACCAGGAAAAATGGCATTTTGAACTTAGCAGCTCTCCTAAACAACCTAAGACCGGGCAAGCACCTTATCAACTTTCTGACTCAAAGGCAGTTTGGCACCTTTAAGATTGATGGATGATTTGTTGCCTATACAATGTCTCAACAAACAAATACCCTGGTTATGCTTTTTCTTTCTTCTGGACTTCTGGTATACCGTATACATGAACTTGTAATGCTACAAATCAAGGATGGAAGGATGAAGGGTCAACCTGGCCCAAGCCGACCTGGATCACTAGGGGTTGGCCACCCTACCTAACCCTGATCTTGATCTAAAATATAAAAAAAAAGTTTAAAAAAATACAACAAATTACCCAAAAAAATCTGACATCAGACTCCAATCTGATGAAGAACATGCAAATACTTTGCTTTTTCCTACTTATCACTTCCAGCACTCTAAATTCTCTCTCTTTCTCTCTCTCTAAATATATACACACACACACACACGCAAAGTGTTGATTTCCAATACTTCCAAGTGAAATTCAGATAGATCCTTTTGCAATACTCAAACAGATCTAGTCAGAGGAGGAAAAGACAACCACACACCAGTCCAAGACAGCGAGAGTTCACGTGCGATAGTATTGGTGCAACAAAGCAAAGTAATCACATGGGACAGTCATGGTAGAAATAGACTGAGGGTGAATGGTGACGCTTTAATCGGAACAATACTACCGTCACTTGTGCATGGATCAGATAGTTTGTGTAATAATTGTTATCTAATCTCCCTTCAAAAATATCTTCTTTCCATATGCACCAATCCCAATATATCCCACATAAATAGATGGTGTTTGCTCATGATGTAGATTGAGAACAGATAAGAGAGCAATTATTCCAGTGTCAAATCAATACAAAGGGGATGATAGTATGTTCTGATTGAAGCATCACAATCCTCCGTTGTCTATTTCTCCCGTCTTCAGTGCTTCCTCGGCCTTACTGTAGCAACCATGATTTGCAGAATCGGCTAGATTGGATTAGAATCAGCTGAATTCTAGATCGGATTAACCAGTCTCGATCCAATTTTTGCCTGGAGCACCAATCCAGACTTGACTCTTAAAGGAATCGGTTTGGATAAGTAGAATCCGCCGAGAACCTTTGAATCGGGTTGGAATTGGCCAATTCTGCCGCATCCACCGGAACAACTTAAATCTTAATCTGAAATCAATATTAGGCCCGATTCGGGCCCAATATTAAAGATGATATTGGCTCGGAATCGTCAATCCCCCCGCTCTCCCCTAGGTCTTGATGATTCCGGCACAATTTCGAAGATTCCTTTGATCCAACGATTTGGGTACGATCCTAAGCTCTGTAGGGCGATCCCAAATCAATCCAGCATCGATCTTTCCATTTCTCTAGTGATTTAGTGTTGTGGAGGGCCAATTCCCCTTCTCCCAACATTGATCTCCCCCCTTCGATGAGTTCTTCCCCTCCGGAACCCCATGTGGAGGGGTTGTAGGGGGCTATTTTTGCCTTAAACAGTTGAGGTGGGGGTGGGAAGGGGTAGACATCTAGCTTATGGAGTAACACATTTAAGATCTCAAACAATCACCCGAGTGCATAGTTCGCATAATCGGCTAATCTAGATGGATCGCCAACTCTAGGATCAGGTCAAGACCTGTCATCAGATTTCGACTGAAGAACCAATACGATATAAGATCCCAACAGAATTGGCCCAAAATAGCCAACTTTGGCGATTTCTCTCCAAAATCAGTGAAAACCTTTGCGGCAGTCTTCCCAACCCTGTGTTACCAGGGTAGCTAGGGAGTCACCATACCTAGCCATATCTGATCCGATATGACTAGAAATCATTGCATCTGGGGTTACCTAGTGTTGAAGGACCAGGTAACACAAGGTGGGGAAGACCACCATGGAGGCACAACACCACCACGGGGGGGCCTTTACGGCCCATTTGGAGCTGATCTTTGCCTCAAAAGGGCCTATACATGATCAAACTCTGATCTAAGTCCAAATTTTGGATTTATTTCGATTTTTAAGACTTTTAAGTCCATATTGGTTTTCCTCCCAGAGAATCAATTAAGATCGGGCCGGATCCCAATTTCAATTCCATGTTCTATGTCCAATCCCCCAATCACCCAATGGTGACTATTTTAATTGACAGTCATCCCTCGTATGACTATCAATAGCAGCCCCTTAACGTGGTTGTCATTTCTTCCATCTCCCCTTTGTCATTAATAGGTTAATATTCTAATTTATTTTAACATGTTAACGTTACATACTTAAACAATGGGCGACAAAGGAGAGACATCTGCTCCCTGTGATTTGGGTGGGCACACGGCTTCTTAATGGACCCTAATAAGAGAATAGTACAATGTAACTGGTGTTGCAAGCAAATGAATTGGAGAGTATTCCAATTGAAACAATATGTAGGTGGGGTATGTGAAAATGCAAATAAGTGCGACAAGGTGCCTATGGAGAGCAGTGAAGCTATGAGAACCTACCTCATAGGAAAAACCTCATAAAGAAGAGTTCACATTGAGCCAAGAGATGAGTTGCACAAGGAACTTTTAGGAAGCAGAGATGAAAGGCTAACACAATAAGACAAAGGGTAAGGAAGAGTTGAACTTTAGTTATCCATAGATAGCGATGAGTAATCATGTAAACAACTAAGGAGAGCATCGCATGTTAACAAGCAACAGAGAGAAGATGAAGAGAAAAGGAAGGGATCTGGCATTTCGTCGATCACAATCGATCCAACCCATCCCCACTGATAGTGTCAAAATAAGAGATGGGAAATTTCATCGATCTGCATCGGCACAACTCACACCATTAGATGATTATTTGTTCAGGAAATAGAGCAACTTCCAAAGAACCATCAAACAAACATTCAAATGGGTGAAGATAATAACTGTAGTGGTAAAGTAAGCAGCTAGACATATCTACAAGTGATTTTTATATGTTGGCAACATTCTTAAAGTTTTTACCTTAAACCAAGAATTCCGGAATCGGAATCGGAATCGGAATCGGAATCGGTCCCATTCCTGGGAAGAGAATCGATTCCGGATCGGTCCGGAATCGGGTTTTTTTTTTGAATTTTTTTTCGTCAAAAAAAATCAAAAAATTCAGAAAAAATTCTAAAAATATAGGAAATGAGTTAGAAATTTTTTTACAAATAACCAATGCATTCATCCACAGGACCACATCGAATAAATACTAATGAACTCCAATTGAAGACTTGAAGTTAAGTACATATTCCAGACCGGAATCGATGCTTGGATCGACGGAATCGACGCTGGCAGCTGGGATCGAGGCCGGAATCGCCGGAATCGCGCCGGAATCGCCGGAGCGAGCTTCTGCCGCCGCAGAATCGACAGAATCGACCCCCGCGGGTCGATTCCGGCCCTTTTAGGGCCGGAATCGGTTCGATTCCCGGTCCAGAATCGAACCGGGAATCGAACCGGGCCGGTTGACCCGGTCTTCCGAAGGAATCGGTCGGATCGACCGATTCCACAAGGATCAACTGTAGGATTACCATTTAAGAAAGTATGATTATCTTCAATTTACTATTTTTAGTTAGTTTCAGAAAATCGTAGCCCGCTCTTAAGCTATAAACAAAACAATATGGTCGGAGGATCTAGATTATCCCTTGAAAAGCACATTATAATTTGGCCACCCACAAAGGTTTATTGTCTACTAGCTTCGCTTGGCCAAAATATTTGCTTACGAAATCCTGTTAAATCATTACTTAGTTATCCTACAAAGATTTAGTACAAGGCACATTCAACTTACTGAGCACTGTTCACTTGTTTTCATTCACCACACAAATTGATTCCCAGAAAATGGCAGCAAATATGCATACACGAGCTACTTCCATCAAATGAAGGAAGGACGTACTCGTGCAAGGTTGCATTTTTGCGTCAGTTTAACATGTACCACTTCCCACTAAAGACGAAGCTTACCTAGGCTCCATGCTAAGTTGCCTGACTGAGATTAGAACGAATTCTACTCAGACATTGCAGGATAGCCCACCGCATAGACGTCACAAAGTGGATTGAATCAGTGACCTCGAGAGCTTTCTAAAAGCTCCTACACCACAGACTGATCTTTGCCAAGTGTGTGAATACATATATATATATATATATATATATATAGACAGAGAGAGAGAAAAAAGATAGGTTGCAGTAAGAATAGACCATCCGACTCACCTGCTTGAGGGACAAGGGAAAGGTGAGTTTGCCGCTAAACTCAGGGGCACCCACTATATTCTTGCAAACGCGCCTCCACGAGCTGCAAACGGAGGCGCAAGCTACCAAGTGCCGCCGCGCCGGCCACGTTGACTCGCTCTGCTCCACTCTTCCCGCAACCTCCCTCAGAAGCTCGGGCGGCAGCCCTGCCCAGCAACCCTGCTCGTCCTCCGCGTCCAGTCCCAGATCGGGGAGCGAACACGACGACAACGGTGCCGACCTGCCCCTTTCCTGCTCACTCCTCCGCTGGTCGGAGAAACCCCTTCTAGAGATGCTTAAGATACCATCACGCACGACGCTGCGGAGGTGCATCCTAATCACCCGAAACGCCTCGCCGTCTCCACCAAATTCTGCCGCCAGCAGCAATGGTCACCGCCGCGTGCCCGCCAAGCCCATGGGGAACTTCTCCTCCATCTCCTCCCACGCGAAGAACGGCCACACCGAACGAGGAGCTGCTCCTGCCAAGGCCGGCCGGCGCCCTCTTCACCTCTCCGCTCTCCACAAGCACAAAGACCACACTCCCACCCTCACTCTCTCTTTTGCTGGCCCTGAAATCCCCTTCCTTCCCGGTGGACGAAATAATGCCTTGGGAGACGGAGCAAAAAAGCCCCTCCTCCTAACTATTTTGTGTATTCACCCACTATAATTAAGTGATAATCTTCTGACTGATATGCGTATTGTTTTATCGTCCACATAAATATATCTCTGACGATAAAATATTTGGTTACGTAATAAAATAATTATTTGTATAAAAATAAATTCTTGTCAAAAAAATAACAATCATGTTATGATTTAATACAAAATTTGTTCTTAGATAAGAAAAAGATGATATCTCGTTTTTTATTTCTTGTGATATTTCATATTTTTGTATGATCCTCATTTTTTATCTTATCTCATCAAAATAATTTAGCAGAGTTACTAATTTTTTTATCTTTCTCAGTTATTTTAATATATAAGTTTTTGTATACAAATTATATGCAGCTAAATATTTCTAGAATGCCAGGGGCACCTCTGCAATGATGTTTTCAAATTTTCATGTCTCTTGCAACCTATAAATCTTCTGCCGTCCGTCCGATATGCTGTTTCAGGCGGAGCCAACGATCCAACGGTCCAGATCGACGCCGGTCGAGGAGAAGTTTCCGAGCGGCGCGAAGCGGGAGCGTCCGACCGGCCTGGCCCGCCAGTCGCGCGCACCCGTCCTGCCGCACGCCCGCACCACGCCGTCGGGAGCGACAAGGCGGGCGGCGGCGGCTTCGGCCGGGCCCGCCGGAAAAGGGGGCGGCGCATCGCCCTCTCACGTCTCCGCTCCGTCGCGAACATCCGTGTCCCGTGCCGCTGTCTGCGCTGCGGCTTCCCGGTACGCGAGCGGAGGCGCTGTCGGTCGTTCGTCGCGGGGCGCGGAAACCTCATCCGCCGTCTCCCCCTTCTTCTCGTCGGATCCGTTCATGGTGTCCGGCCATCTGCTCCTCTCTCTCCCGGTCCGAGGCATTCACTTTGCCGGAGGACATTGCATCGTGCCCATCATGGAGGTATGAAGTTGACCTGCGCACTTGTTGGCTCCTTGTTGGAGTTGGACAGTTTCTCTGTGCCCATCACATGTTCGACAGAATGCGCGCCTTTGTTATTTTCCCAGCAGAGGGGGCGGGCCGAGCAGTCACATCCGACTATGTCCCGACGAGGCCGCGCGCACCAGTGTGTTCAGATGCCGCATGGAGCTCCGTGAGATCGGACGGGGGGGCGCCCCCGAAGACGCCGGCTTGCTACGCGCCAGCGACGTACGGTGACTGTCGGCAATCTGAGGTTCTCCTACGCTCCCAATTGCTGCCAGTCGACATAGTAAATCGCATCAAGCAAAATTATATCTTTATGCACAATGTTGTCTAGAAATATATCATGATGAACATAATTTAAATATTTAATAGCTTTATTCGTTGAATTATGTGTCAAATTTGGGACACAAACGATGACAAGTATCCTAATATTTGATTATGTTGTCTCGCTTTTAATATTCCTTGTTCATCTTAACAATAAAAGAATGGCAGAGGTGAGTAATAATATTTATCTATTCTCAAAGGTGTTTGGTTATATGATAATTTGAGCTTTTATTATACTTTTATATTTTTGTAATAAAATTAATTAATAAAGATGTTTGACAATCATTACAATTTTAATTTTTGGAAGAAATTTTCTTTTGGAACAAAAAAGAAGGTTTCATCTCTTTTGTTTATCTTGTGCCCCCCCCCCCCGCCTTATTTGATCAAATATGGCACACACTCTTTTTTATTATTACATATCTCCCGAAGCATGACAATTTTATGTCACGAGTTAACTCACATTAATGACGTCTTATCATAAAAAGTATAAAAAATTATTGTTCAACCAAACACCCCATTAATGTCATATTTAATTTGAGGTTTGTATGGGAACTCGCTAACTTAACACTTTTTCTGCACTTGAGAGTGAAGTTGCTTATCTATTATTAGAAATTTGTAATGATGGGCCTTTTATATTTATACTTTCGAGATTAATAAATATTTTGTTATCTTTTTTAATAAGGTGTTTGGTTACACAATAAATTTTTATACATTTTTATTATAAAAAATCATATTAATATAAAGTGTAAGTTAACCAAATACATAAAATTATCATGTTTGGGGAGGTGTGACGACAAAAAAGGGAGATAGTCACCTAAGCAAAAGTGGTGGTGGGGGGACCTTAAGATAAAATAGAGGTGTGACTCTCTTTTTAGGTCGGAAAAGAAAATCTCTTTTAAAATATAAATTTATAGTAGTTGCTGATCATTTTTTTAACAAATTTTATTACAAAAATATAAAATCATAACACAAATTTAATTTATCATGCAACCAAATACCCCATAAAGAAAAAGTTGCTATTTTGTATGCTCTAGATAGTGTTGTTACATAGGCCATGTCTGGTGACAACATGAGATATTTCTACCACTACCCGTTTTAGAACTGAAATCCATATGTAATGCCCTGTTTGGTTAGAGTTTCATTTTTGGTACTATATCAATATTGATATTAATGTTTTCAAATGTTGGAGTATCAATATCAAAAGTAATACAAGTGGACACTTGTATTACACAATATGCTTTGCTTGCACTACAAATTTTAAAATTGATATAATTAACCAAACACCTCTTAATGGTTTCTATCAATATCAATTTTAAAATCGATAGTGATAGATGTACATAGTGTTACCAAACGGGGCGTAAAATATTAAGAACTGTTTGACTCTATCGATACCAGTTTTGAATTTTATAATACAAATAAAACATGCTATGTAATAACAGTCACCACCTCAATCACTACTCTATTCCCCAGATATATCAGTTTTGATATCTAAATGTGCTTTTGTACATAGTATTATATCTTATTTGTATTACAAATTTCAAAATTGATATAGATAATGAAACACGTCTTGATACCTTGTATCAATATAAATTTTAAAGTTAATGGCGATAGAGATTTCAGCACTGTTACAGAATAGACTATTAAGACTTAAGAGACAAATTAAGACGTCTAGGCGGCATCATTATGTCTTTAACCATTTCATGTGAGCATTTAATCTTTATATCTCTCCAAATATAAGTGGTTATGGTAAATATCTCTTATGTACATAGGAATATAGGATAGAGAGGAGAAGCAACAAAGAAATGGAAGAATTATAATTTTAAATATAATTCTAGAAAAAACAAAATTTCCTGACAACTCCTTGGATTCTCGTATTTTGAAAAAAAAAAGTACTTCAGACTACAACTAGTCCCAAAATGTTATCGGTGAGTATTTTATTTTTTGACAAAATTTTCTTCCCTCTTGTTAGAAAGATAATGGGTGTGTGAGAGAGAAGGGAGAGATAAATATAGAAATAAAAATATTAATAAGGATTTTAAATTTAGCAATGAACGTATTAAAATAAATGATCGTATGTTGACATATAAGTCCATACTACGTAGATGAATATTATTATACAGATCAGACACAACTAGAAATATATATATATATATATGGAAACTAACGGATATGGTACATTAAAAAAACGAAAGATTGTGGTGGAATGAAGAATTGTGAAAGATGATAAATGATAAAAAATATTTATTAAAAAAATTGTTAAAATGTAAAAACAATGGAGTTTATGCGTGATATAAGATAGCTAATGCCTTGTTTGGTAACACTATTAGACATCACTATCATTATTAATTTTAAAATTGATATTGTCGGTAATCACTTTGAGGAGTTTGACTAATAATATAAATTTTGAAATTTATAGTGCAAACAACACATGTTATGTAATACAAGCGTCAACTTGTATCAATTTTGACATTGATACTCCATCTTTTATAAATATCGATATCAATACTAATGGGGTGTTTGGTTGCATGATAATTGAGGTTTTTATTTTAATTTTTAAAAATTGTAAGAAAACTTGTTAAAAGAGGTGTTTGACAACCATGACAATTTTATGTTTTGAAAGTGATTTTCTTCTTAAACAAAAAAGAGAGTCTCACCTCTTTCTTTTTTCTTGTGGTCCCCCACTTTATTTGGTCATGTGCGGTGGTTACTCTTTTTTGTAATCACATCCCTCCAAACATGATAATTTTATGTCATGAGTTGGTTTACTTTTTATTTTAATACAATTTTTTATCATGAAAATGTACAAAAAATTATCATGCAACCAAACACCCCATAATATAGTATCATTTTTGATACTATAACCAAACATGCCATAATAGTTTAAAAATATAGTTAGATGAACAAGAGATAAGATTTTAAAATATTTGGACGATATGTTTAAAATTAAATAAGATAACAAATATATTTATAAATTAACAAGGATGAAAGAAAGAAGACATCAATACCATAACTAAATCAAATATATCAAAGATTATAAAAGAATATTTTGATCAAATGTGATGACATCAAAAAAATGTGGAGAAGTTGTTTTGATAACATCTCTGATAATATTTTTGCTAGAAATGACATAGAGGATATAATAAGAATTTCTGTTGAGAGGATTATTTTTTTAGAAGTCAAAGAGATTGAACATAATGAAAAGTTGCCCCACATGTGGCCCTATTAGAATCCATATCTATGAAAAATACTTGGGGGATTTAGTAGTGAAATAGTTAACTTGATTTTTTTTTAAAAAAAAGAAATCTTATTATGCAATGAATGATAGGAGAAGGAACAGTATCATATTTATTTTGAAAAATGAGAGACGTAAAATCATTAAATTATGGAGGGATTAAGCTTATAAGTAACACTATAAAAATTGGTAAAGTTATGAAGTGCCATTTACCAGAAATTATAACTATTTTAGTCAACTATTTTTTATTTATGGTTTGTCAATATAATGTAAAAATTATTTTTTTTCATTAGTAACTTGACGTAGAAGAAGAAAATTCAATATATAGCATTTAGTATATAGAATATCAATAGATACTGGTGGTTAGGGTTGAAAACCGGTCGAGAGTGACATTATCTATTTACAAATTCGATTTCAATACGAGTTAAGTGGTTCTGATTTTGTCCTGATTATGATTCTCTTATCGTAATTAGAAACATCCGAAAAAAATTAAAATTTATAGTATATATTATTTTTTATTAAAAAATAATTAAATCTTATTTTGTCATTAATTTTTTTATATAAAAGTAACGATGACTATAAGCAGAAAAAAATTGAAATGGTTTAGATATGTTAAACATAGACCAAGTTTTGATTTTGGAAATATCTAAAGCGTAAAAGAAGAATGATGTTGCAGGTCCGAAGCTATTAAAATATCAAAACAAGAATTTGTTTTTCAACAATACAATATTTAAAACTCGTTCGATTTTTAAAATATTATGAGAATATGTTCAGAAAACATGAACAAGTATAATGACTGGCCGATTTGGGGGCCCATGGACCCCAGGCCGTCCCCGACCCGGCGCACCTTGGCAGAAGACTGGAAGCTCCTTTCGAGGCTTCGAACTGGTCGACGGTACACTCCGGCCACAAGGTCGTCGTGTCGGTTGCCGGCGGGCGGTCGGATCGCCGTCGCCGCACCTAAAATCAGGAATTCCGCCGTCGAAGCGTCGGCGCAGCTCTTCCGCTTTCACCTGAAGCTTCTCCTGCGCCGCTCGTGCGCCTTGTTAACTGCCTCCCGGGTTCGCGCTATACTGTCTTGCTTCACCGCCACCATGGACGCCGAGGAGGAGGCCGCCGCCCAGGAAGAGCACGCACCACCAATGCAGCAGCAGAACGAGGGTCCTCCGTCGGCGAACCGCTGCGCGCCCCGCAATGTCTTCATCCTTGCGGGCCAGAGCAACATGGCCGGCCGTGGCGGCGTCCGTAATAGGCGCTGGGACGGCGTCGTCCCCCCGCAGTGCCGTCCTTCCCCCGCCATCCTCCGCTTCTCTGCTCGATCTCACTGGGTGGAGGCCCGCGTGCCTCTACACGCCGATATCGACGCGGCCAAGACCTGCGGGATCGGCCCCGGCATGCCCTTCGCCCACGCAGTCCTCCCCCATCTCTGCTCGGAAGGGGCGTCCCCCCCAGATGCGGGTGTGGTGGGGCTAGTGCCGTGCGCGATTGGCGGGACCGCCATCAGGGAGTGGGAGAAGGGAACTAGACTGTACGAGCAGATGGTGAGAAGGACGAAGGCGGCGGTGAGCCGGGGAGGGGAGCTGAGGGCGGTGCTCTGGTACCAGGGTGAGAGCGATGCCGCTTCCCTCCATGCCGCCGATGCCTACGAGATCAACATGGAACGGCTGATCCAAGATCTCCGCCGAGATCTTGGATCGCCAACGTTGCCGTTCATCCAGGTGAGCGGCTCGCCGCTCGCGGCCCAGGCCGCTAGTTCTCGGCCGAGATTTGAGAAAACCATGACTTTCTCGCTAAGTGTTCGACAAATTGCGCAGGTGGCTATCGCTTCTGGGGAAGGTGGGGGAATGGAGAAGGTGAGACAGGCACAGCTGGCGATGAACCTGCCCCACGTGCTGTGCGTCGATGCCAAGGGGCTGCCGCTGAACGCCGACCACCTGCATCTCTCCACTGAAGCGCAGATTCGGCTGGGTAGCATGTTAGCCGAAGCCTACATTGAAAACTTTGTGGCCTGCAAATCAACCGATCAGGTGCCTCAGTCTATTCCTTCTTGCCCTTGATCACCGGATCGTTCTTGGTATTACAGTGATCTGCGGGTGAGCTTCCTAATTGACCGGTCATTGATCTGTGTTAAAGTCACTTTAAGAGAATAAGAGTGTCTATGAGTAGTTCTTACCCATCAATAGATATTCACCATCCTTCTCTTGGGTGCCTTTGTTTTTCGTTTTGCGTTGAAGATTGCTATTCATTTCTTTTCTCTCGTCCACGCTATCCTAGCTTGCTTCTCATATAACCTATCAATATCATTACCGGATGTTGCTATTGTCAGGTGTTAGGGTTTGCAGGGAAAAAATTGGTTCAATTTGAGCTCTTGGTTTGGTTCCATTTAGAAAAAAGTGGTCCCAAACCAAGCTGTCAACACCCCTAGCCACTAGAAGCCTGGCTAGACCATCTATTGCGTCCACTTTGTGGAGGGTTTTTTGGAAGTTTACACTTTTGAGATATTGTTATAAGTATATAACTTTAAAGCAAAAAGCACTATGCTGTGTGGTCAGAGGAGCTTCGACACCTTGGAGAAGTAGGGAGGTTGTGGTTGATGGCGGTAGGCTTGCTCTGGTCCAAGTATCCCCAGTTCGTTGGGGAGGATCGTTGTGGGGAGGGGGGGTTGGTTTGCAGAGTTGCAGCGGTTTGAGAAGGTAGGCTCCCATGGCGATTTAGGAGCTTTAGGAGATATGTGGGGGCTCTCAGGGTGCTTGTTGGGAGAGTGACGACGAGCTTTGAGGGTGGTGCTGGAGGTGGTTGACAAGAGGAGGATGGAGTTTTCGTTCATGGTAGCAGGATTGGTGACCATCATCTTCAGGAGCCCTCTTGAGTGGTTGGGATGACAACCCAGAGCCATGCTGTGGCGAAGGGCATCATTGCTACTCGGGAGGGCTTTGGATATGGCAGGTCATACAACTAGGTGGTTGGGGCTGGTCGGAGCAATGGCCTGAGACTTTGGACCTGCGATAGATGTTACAGCAATGACCACGCAACTATTGGCTGTAGAAATGGGCTATGTTGCCTCAAGTGTTGGGGCGGGGCATTGTGACTTGTGAGCAAGATTGTCTAGCTTCTGGTTTGACTTCTGCCTCTACTTATTATCCGGAGGCTTCCTTGGGTGTCAGAGGAGGTGGGGTATTCACGATACTGATGACGCATGAAATAAGGGAGAAGCAACCCTGGTTTGGCAAATGTCATCGTTTAATGTCCATCCAGGGGGAGGATGGCCTTGTCACTAAGAGAACTATGCTGGATTTCTTCTTGTTGCGTAATTGGTCAGAGTGCTTCAGCTCCACGGACCTTCATTGTGAGAAGCTCCTTGATCACATGTTGGCTCAATGTGAAGACAAGTAGCAATTTTTTGGTTTAGGCGGTAGAGGGGAGCGAGTGTTATACAGGTTCGAACATGGATTGATGAAGCCTCATGGGTGGATGTTTAAGGGGCTCCCGAGCCATATATTGCATAATCGGCTGATCTGGGATCAGGATTGGCCGATTTCTACTGATCCGATTCTCGGCCAAATTACCAATCTGGGAAAAAGTCTTGGTAGAATTGGCTGGATCGGGATTGAAATCGGACATTTTTTTTTTGCAATTTTGGCTGGATTGGCCACTATTGGTTAGGATTAGATTGGAACGGAATTGGAATCATTTTTTTAATTTACCAATTGGGATCAGGATTCTTCTCGGAGAATCGGCCCAAATCGGCAAATCCGGTCCGGATCTGATCGGATTGGATCAGGACCTGCCGATCAGGGTCTTGATTCCAATCCTGCCATCTTTGCCCCAAGCTGTCAAAGTCAGAGTGCAAGAACTCTCTATTTTTTCTCGTTCAGAATTCTGTCTTTCTAGAATCTTTCTACCTTTCGAAACTATCCTATGTGGATAGGAGGCATTTGTGGTGGCTGGTGAAGAATGCAATGTAGGTGGTCGTGGAGACTTGCTTTGCTTATGGTCCCTGTTTCTCTTTTCCCATTCTCATCGACAGGGCATAGTTCTATGTTAGATTGAGCTCTATTGCGAAGCAGAGGTTGGTTCTTCCATTTCAAAATTCCAAGTTCTCCAATTTTAGCAGGTTGGAGTGAATGTGAGCTTGCTAGCAAAGCAGACACTTTTGGCAAGTAGAAAGGGGCTTTGGGCCAACGGAGGGAAGTGGTGAATGCGCAAGGCAAGAAGCCTAAAATGGTGATAATTGGGGGGGATTTTGGGTATCTGGGCCCTAAAAGTACAGGATCCGAGTAATGTACATGTCGTTCGACTGCATCTTTCACGAGGTCAGACGGATTTGGGGGATGGACTGGTCAGAGCTTTTGCTAGGGACGAACAAACTCTTGACTGGTTCGACAGTTGTTCTTATGCCTTGTTTTGCTAGCCAATCAGGCCTATTTCTTTTGGAACGGTTGGAGTTGCTTCTTCTAGACTGGTTGAGCCTATTTCATTTCGACCGAGCGTGTCACCCAGTAGTCGGTCAGGCTAGTCATGGATTGGTTGTCTTCTTCACAACTACATCGTGCATGTTCATGCCCGGAGGTGACGATGAAGTAGAGTTCTCCGGAAGACCAGTGCCTGTGCTAGGAGTCACAGTACGGTGACGATGGCATGCTCTCTATTTAGGATCAACTCTACTCCCTTTTACCTCCCAGTAGGCATTGAGCAATTGTTCATGTCCCGGAACAAAACATCGCAGAGCTTTTTTTGAACTGTTTCTGAAGGCAATATCTGAGGTGGACAGATAGGGGTTGCGGAACAGAGTTCAATCATTCTGACTCAGAATTCTGAAGGGAATGTTAGGCTTTTGAGCTCAAAAGAGGCTGTAAAGATGCATGCAAGTCATATTCCGAGGGCAGATGACCTTCACTATGGTAATTGGGACATGGCCTTGGTCCCCCTAATCGGGGAGGAAGTGAATAATGTCAGTTGGGCGAAGGAGGTGGAGAAGTCGTGGATTTATGTCAAACGACAATATTCAGACCATCGAAGAACTTATAAGGCTGAGCTTTATGGGTAGAGACAAGAGGTATGAGGAGTGAGCTCCTTACTCCAAAAGGTGTCCTGGTGGGAAAGAAAACATCTCAGCTCAGTATAGGATCTAGGGAAATGAACTTCATCATAAGGATTGAGGTTATGGAACATGGCTGACGTGGGAGGAAGATTGAGGAAAACAATGTTATTTACACATGACTAACATTATAGCATGGAATTGCATAGGGATGGTGGGTAAAGAGAAAATCAAAGAATTACACAACATGATTGCTTGGATGTACTTCTCTTGTAGGAAAGTGAGACTGATTTCATTGATCCTCATGGGATTGAGGTGCTCAAATGTGGAAAATTAATTGGTTTTTCTTGCGTGCCTTCATTAGGGATAAGTGGAGGTTGGCAACATTGTGGGATGGGAACAAGAACAATTACAATGTGGAGGTCATTTACAGGGAGAGACATTACAGATTCTCAAGTTCAGTGTTTCCGGCAAAATTTGGTTTTTATGTGATGTGTACTGTCTAGTGAGAGGTTGAGACAAACCAATCTTTTTCTGATATGAAACAAGTGGTCAACAATTACAATAGCTCGATGTGGGGTGTGTGTGGTATTAATGTTGTTTTGAAGCCAAGTGACAGATACAGTCAGGGTTGTTGGACCCGGGAGATGCCTATTTACAGTGACTGAGTCAATGTTTATGATAGGATTGGGGTCCCAATGTGCAACCTCAGTTATATATGGTCGAATTGTATATCTGAATCTAAGCTTGATAGATTCTTTCTTTCTCTTCCCTGGGTGGACTTTGGTATCCCTGAATGATTTCATATCCCCAAAGTTGTATTTGATCATTTTGATGTGTATTTGAGGAATCACTTTTGGCAGGGTTAAACAAATGCAACCCAGGCAGTTCAGGTTCGAGCTAGCTTGGTGCAAGGGGCATAACCTTGGCATTTAATCATAGTTTGGTGGAATAAACATGCAGTGACTTCTCCTTCAGCTACTTGGAGGTTTGTTAGTCAGCTCAAGTGGATCAAGAGTTGCCTCAATTGGTGGGCCAGTGCCAACTTTCATACCTTAACGACAGAGGGAGACCTAGCCTTCTAAGTTTCATCGTTTGTAGAAGTTGAATGTGATCGGGTTGATCACTGACAGTCAAATAGAAAAGTGGATTAAAGTTAAGAAATGTTATAAAGAATGGTCCTATAGGGAGAAGATTAAATGGAAACAAAGATCTAAATAACAATGGTTAATGGAAGGGGATAAACACACAAGATTCTTACATACACAAGTTTCACACCGAAAGAAGAGAAACACATTACATAGATTGAGAGTGAATGATGTTGAATGCACATGTACAAACTAGATTGGGCATCACGTAACATATTTTTATAAATCATCCTATTCACAGACGATAGGGGCTGGGCCCCTCTTATCAACTTCAATATTCAAAAGGTTCTTAATGAGAATGATTTAGTCCCTAGTTTGTGTCTTTTTGGAAGAACAAATGTTATATGTAATAAATGACATGGACCCCTACAATGCATCTAGATCGGATAGGTTTTTGGTCTGTTTCTACTCACATTATTGGGAGATCATTTAGGATGATGTCATGGCTATTGTCAAGGAGTTTGAGACTACCCCGAAATGCATTAGATTCTTGAACACAACAACATTGGTACTCTTACCTGCAAATAAGAGTGTGGGGGATATTAGGGATTTGAGGCCAATCAGTCTTTTAAATTGCAACTACAAGACTGCTACCAAAGTTCTTGCAACTAGACCCAGTAGGCACATTGGTAAATTGACCAATATTACCCAGTCAGCTTTTGTTCATGGTAGATATTTTTTGGACAATTTTCATAGCTGCTCATTAGTGTTCACATGATAAGAAGCACAGGGGTAAGCAGTGTTTTATTTTAAAGTTGAACTTTGAGAATGCCTATGACATGGTTAAATGGTCATGCCTTTTGAGAATCGTGCAGTTAATAGGATTTAATAATAAATAGAGGTGGATCAAATGTTGTACCAGCGTGAATAAGTTTTCCGTAGATATTAATGGTAAAGGATTATATTTCTTTGAGTCATGGAGAGGGTCTCAAACAAGGTGACTTGATCTCGTCACAACCTTTATGTTTTAGTTGGCCAAATTGTAAGCATCATGCGAGAGAGAGCTGAATAACATAGTTTGATTGAAGGGATTGGAAATGATAATGGTAATGTATCACCCACCTCTAGTTTGCGGGCGATACCTTGATATTTTCTTTAGGGAACCTGGTCAAATGTTGCAACCTCAAAATCGTTCTTTTTTTGTGGTATTCATTCCAGATTAAGTATCTTGGTATCTCTTTCTCTGATAAAGGGATTAAAAGTAAAGATAGGCAATGTATTATTCACAAATTTGAAAGTAAACTTCAAGGCTGAAAAAGTAATATATTAGAAGAGAAGGTGCTACCGAGTCTGCCACTTCTTTTCTATTCTCCAAGTGCCAGGGCCATATGTCAAAAATTTATCAAGACTAGATTCGTTTGGAAAGGTAACAATAGTAGCAGAGGCCTACACCTCATCAATTGAAACCATGTGTGTAAGCCTACAAAAGGTGGAGCAAGTTTTGCTCTACCTGTAGCTATCAACAATGCTTTACTTTAAGTCGTTACGGAAACTGAATCTTAATAGAAACTCTTTATAGGTAAAATTAGTCTGTTCTAAATATAATATTGGCGAGGATGATTTTTGAATCACAGAATTTAGAGATAAAAGCAGATTTTTTAGTATTTGGAGAGGTATCCTGCATGAGAGAGAGTTTTTCAAGTCAGCCACCACCTTTGAAGTGGGTAATGGTCCGAGAACATTCTGGGAGAATTAGTGGGTCGAGCATGCCTCTTTCTTTGTTTCTTACTCTTGTATGATTTATGGGACGTGGACTCTAAATGACGCAACTTTCAAGAGGAATCTTAAGGATGTGGAGATCCAAGATCTTTCTATCTTGCTTGGTCTCTTTGATGACCGAAGGTACTATGTAAACTAAGAGGATGATTTAACTGGGCTGCTTGCAACAATTTTGTTTTTACTATGAAGTCGGCTTTGGGCAGATTAACTAAATGTGGCGCGTAAGTATTTTGGCATCATTTGGCTTGGAGCCAACTTATTCGTGTTAAACATTAAAATCTTCTTACCAAAGATTGCCAAATTTCATTTTCCTACAAGGAGCCACCTTCATAGGGTCTTTCCCATGGCATCCACATATTGTGTGACCACTTCTTCGTTAAACGTGGGATTATCAACTTCTCCCATGATGTGGAATATGATCTTTCTGGCTCTGTTACGGTCCGTTTAGGACAAAGGGATCAAACACATTTTTGAAGAATTTTTAGAGAACTCTAAGGCAATCCATCATTTGGTGTCTACTATCGTCGAGGACTGAACGCTTGTATTCTCTTTTGGCCTGTTTGGCACTATAAAATTTTGGGGATAAACCAATTTTGGGGATAAATCAGTATTATTCCCAAGTTATCTCAATACCAAACAGGTCCTTTAAGTCCCATGGAGACGTTTCGTTTGCTTGAATATAAAATCGGTCTTCTGCCTTTTAAAAACAATATATAACTTTAATAGAGTGTTTGGTTGCATAATAATTTATGATAAAAAGTTGTATTAAAATAAAAAATGAGGTAACCAATGACAAAAAATTATGATGTTTGGAGGGATATGGTAACAAAAAAGAGTAACTATCATATATGACCAAACAAAGTGGGGGAGACCACAAGATAAAAATTATAAGAGGTGAGTTCTTTTTTTTGTCTAAGAAAAAAATCACTTTAAAAACATAAAATTATCATGGTTCTTAAACATCTCTTTTAAAAAGTTTTATTTTAAAAAGATAAAATTATAGTAAAAACTCAAATTATCATGCAACTAAACATTTTATAAAGTTTTATGTTTGAATTTTAATAGTAAAAGTTTTTTTGATAGTTTTAGGTAACATGATAAATATGATAATTTTGATGCTCTATGAGGGCCTCGTGGCAAAGAAACTGCATTTAGAATATGAAATTCAGAGTTCAATTTCACGTCAAACTTTTATAATATTTTTATTTAAGAGATTTTGATATATCACTTCTTATAATTATTTATATTATTAAATCAATGGATAACAAAAAATATTGAAAACCCTTGAATGCTGTGTTTTTGAAAGTTTGGTACTTCCGCCTGAAAACACATAAAATGTCATTAATTAAGTATTCTTTTCTAGTTTTCTTGACAAAAATACTGCATTTTCCAAAAAGAGAAAAATGGCATAGAAGAGGGCTACCATTGGAGGACTTCTTCATCTCAGAAAATAGGGCATATTGCATCTCAGAAAATAGGGCATATTTAATGAACATTATCTCAAGTGTTGTTCACTTTTCAGGCAGCATGGTCTTATTTTTCAATTGCATAAAATTTTAAGAGCTTGCTAAAACTTTCAATTTTATGAGAATATATTCAAAAAACATGAATAATTATTGGCCCAAAATGCAAAAGTCACTTTCTTTAATAGAGTTATCCTTTAAGACCATATGATATTTAAGAATACTGGACGTTACTAAGTTGAAGATACACCCTTAATTCATCTAAATGCTAAGTACATAGAAAATGTCAAGATCATTACGAACATTCCCATCGAAACAGGCACCCCTGTCATTTTATGAACAAGGTACTCCTGAGCAGATGCAAGGAACTCCCAAATCAGATACAAACAATGCTCGCATAAAGCTGACCTGACATGACGCAATGGATTTTCAACAATCCGTTGCCAGTACAGAATGGTAAAGATTAAGTATTTTGTAACTTTCATTGTCAAAATTAAGGTTGACAAGTTCTTCCACAGGAGGGAATATTCGCGCCCTTCGGCTTCAAGTCCAACGGCCTAAAGCTCGATCTATAGCCATCTTGGTATATTAACACACTCATTGAGACACTATTACACGTACGCAGGAGCAAGATCGTCTCACCGAAAAATGAGCACTTAGACTTACTCCTTCCAAATTTCTGACGCATCTCCCTGAAACTTGAACAAACAGATGGTAGTCTCCACAAATGTCAATAGCATTCCACATGGATCTCTTCGCCACGACGTTCAACAGGTTGAAGAAGTCAAAAAATATTCGAGCTATGTCGATCTCAAATTTTTCGGTGACGTGCATCCTTCCAATTCTTGCTTGCTTTTAGTTCGCTTCATCTTAGCCTTAAATCTTGATTTGGCCATAAGTGTCTGAACCGTGTTCGCAAAGTTGCCGACTGCCATCAATACAAGCAGAATCCCACAAACCACAACCTGCAGAAGCAGTACGATTTTAGTACCACGACAAAATCCATGGCCGCGAATGAGAGCATGTGCGCAGGCACCGGGGAGGAGAGGTGGTTTGAGATAGAGAGAGAGAGAGAGACCTGCCATTGAGGAACCAGACCTTCCAAAGCATTCAGAAGCAATTTCACACCAACAAATGCTTCGAAACCCTGAAAAAGAGATGCGATTTAGACTGTTATATCCAGAAACATCATGTCTATATCACTTGCAGCCTTCGTAAACACTTACAAACAAATAAATTGTGCTAAAAATTCAGCCAACCTGTAACATGAATAGGATAGGACACAACAACCACAGTTGACCTTCTACACCCGAAGTTTCACCCCATACAACATCCATCCTCCGTGCCTGGGCAATCTCAGAAGACATAATCAAGCTCTCAAAAGGGTTGATCATACATTTATGAGCTGCAAGAAATAGTCGGTAGTAGAGAAATGCACATACACATGCACTAGATAATGTCTGACCCAACAGATAAGGTCTAACTGTAGGCACGAGATAGAAAACATGATCAGTTTGTTCAACTAAGGCAAGAGCATAATAACCAACAAGCAGGAAGTGAATTAAAGAAATAAGTCTGAAATCTCTTAGGAAAAATAAGAAACATGGAAAATGAAGTGACAAAGCAATAATGTTTCCCATAAACTGCACATGGAAATTTTCTCGGAAGATTGATCTTACATATAAATTCTCATATGCTAAATGGAGCACAAGTAGAAGTTGAAAACAACCAACATATGAAGCTCCAGCTCGTATAAATTCTCATATGCAAGCGTTTTCTCTTGCATAAACTCCAACTTTTCCATTCACCTCTGCCTTCTTCATCTTATTCCCTTGATCACCCCTTCAGGCTGCCTCCACCTATAGTCGTTAAGGCAACAAGACACTAAGGGTGTTCGAGTGAACGGGGCAAACGGGTAAACCAATGTGAACCCAAATGACCGGTTCGGTGCAGTTCAAAGTCTTGATTGAACTGGACCAAACATATATAATTAAATCGATTTGGTTTAGTTCAGCCCCTTTAAACTGAATCAGACCGATATACCAACTAACCTTCTTTGACTTAATTAATTTATATATTATAATGATTATTTATATATTATATTGATTTTAAAAATATATTATTCTAAATATATCTCAAACAATATTAAAAATATATAGTTCTCTCTTATGAATAAAGTACTAATATTAATATTAACAATAACTCTATCATGGTTGATCCCAAATCTAGATGATAAAGGAGGATGATTGTAGTAGGTGACAACTAACGTAAAACAAAGTCACATCTCGTGACATAGATAGAAATGATATAAACGTTGGGATGTACACACCTAACAATGTGTTACATTGGAGCATGGCAAAAATATATAGCAAGGATGAGATCGTTCCTCACATGCCACCCTAATGTGATGTTAAATAAGCAAAGGTTCCCACGGCAAATTTGGATGCGGGTAAAGAAGTCAGTCCATAGTAGATAGCAAAATATAAGTTCTAAAACAAAATCAAAAGCCAATAGACATTATTATAAAAAAATCTAAGAAAGAAAAGATTGAAACAATGATAAGAATATGTACATAGAATATTAGATCTCTTATAAAAAATAGTACAGAGAGGAGAAAAATTAATATCTTCTGTAACTAAGAAACTAAGTGAATAAGAGAGATGTAAAGTAGGAAACATAGGCTATAAAAGTATGGTGTAAAAGAAAAGAGAAATAAACATGGGATAGGTACATTATTGATAAAATATTAATAGGGTGCTTGGTTGCATGACAAATTGAGTTTCTACTACAATTTTATGTTTTTGTAATAAAACTTGTTAAAAGAGGTGTTGCCAACCATTACAAATTTATATTTTTAAAGTGATTTTCTTCTTAGACAAAAAAGAGGGTCTCACCCCTTTCTTTATCTTGTGGTCCCTCACTTTGTTTGATTGGTATCCACTCTTTAATGATGCAACCAAACATTATACAAATGATGCAACAGTTTTAATAAAAGATTAGGAGATATGATTATTATGGTAAAAATGACTATAGAAAGAGATAATTACTTCAGTTAGTGTATATGTTACATAAATTGAATTAAGTAACGAAATTAAAGAAAAATTTTGAGATAATATGGATAAACTTATGCGGTGTATACCAAATGAAGAATATGTATTTATTAAACGAGATCTTAATGGACATGTTGGAAACAAATATCATGATATGAAAAAGCTCACGAAGGTTTTGAATATGAAAATTTAAATGAAGGAAACAATATTTTGGATTTTGGTATGGCTTATGATTTATTCTAACAAATACTCATTTTATTAAAAAATAATCTCATTTAAAACATTTAAAAATGGATAAAATAAAAGTCAAATTGACTTCATTCTCACGAGAAAGTCTAATCATGCTACTTACAAGGATTGTAAAGTTATTCTAAGCAAAACTTTAACAAGCCAACATAAGTTAGTAGTTTTAGACAAGGTATGTGGGATCGGGGTCGGGACTGGCTCGTTTGGGCCCAAATCGACCAGGTCGGCCGAGGTCGAGACCCGGGTTGGGTCAGGGTCGGCTGGGGTCACAATAAAAAAAAAAAAATTTAAAACAACTACGGGGTCGGAGTCGCAGGGTCGGGACCGGGTCGGTCGGCCTAAAAACCGACTGGGTCGGGCCTGGGTCGCGGCCTCGCATTCCATGGTTTTAGATGTTAAGAATGAAACACAAATAAACACAATGAAAAAATTATTTATCGTAAAATAAAATGATAGGAGTTAAAAGATGAAATAACAAACATTTAAAAATGAACTTTTTAAGATAAATGATGGGAAGTCAGATGTAAATGTTAATACTACGTGGATGAACATGGCTATAAAGATTAGAGAAATTGCTAAAAAAGTACTCGGAGAGTTTAAAGAGCGTGATTCACCCAAAAAGGAGACTTGGTGAAAGAATGAAGAAGTGCATAAAGCGATAAAGAATAAAAGAGATTAATATCAAAGATTATATAGGTGTGATAACAACGGAATATATGAATTATACAAGATAGCGAAAAAGGAAGTAAAAATAACTATTAGACGAGCAAGAGATAATGCTTTTAAACATATGTATGATATTTACAGGTTAACAATGATGTGAGAGAGTCTCAAGATCTTAACCAAATTAGATACATCAAGGATAAATGAAAAATTGTGATCAAAGATGATGATATCAAAGAAAGATGGAAAAATTAGTTTAATACTTCTTGATGTCAAATTTGTTAAAAACATAAAAAATGTGACAAAGTTTAATTTGAATTATATTGAGAGAATTTATTTTTTATAAGTTAATGAAACATTGAAGATGATGAAAACATGTGGCCCAAATAACATTCCTATTTAAGTGTAAAAATATTAGGAAGATTTAGGGGTGGAATGGTTTAACTCAACTCTTTAACAAAATCCTAATATCTAAATGAATGTCAAATGAGTGGAGAAAGAGCATCATTATACCTATTTTAAGAAAAAACGAGAAACACAAGATAGTGTAAAGTATATAGGGGTCAAACTTGTAAGTCAAATTATGAAATTATGGGAAATAGTTATAGAGTAGTGATTATGGAATTTTACAAATCTATCAAGTAATCAATTTAGATTTATGCATGATCGATCTACTATTGAAATTATTTTTCTTATTAGAAGTTTGATAAAAAATATTGACCTTTGAAAAAAGATTTCCATTTGATGTTTATTGACAGAGAAAAAGCCCATGATAAAGTTTCAAAAGAGATTTTGAGGTGGGTGTTAGAACAAAAGATGATGATTCTTAGGTATATATAAATAATAAAAGACATGTACGATGAACCAACCGCTAGCATATGCACAATTAGCGGAGAAACAAAAGATTTTAATATTTCAATTGGCTTACATCAAAGGTTTGCAACATGCCTTTATTTTTTTGCAATAGTTATGAATGAATTAACGAAAACAATACAAAATGATATACCTTGATACATGATATTTGCAGATGATATTGTAATGATAGATGAGACACAAGAAAAACTGAATAGGAAGTTAGAATAGTTGAAAAATACTTTAGAGACTAAGAGCATCAAGATAAGTAGAACTAAAACATAATATATGCCTTGTAAATTTAATGAAAAACAAAGAGAATTAGGTGATGGTGTTAGTTTGGATAGGGTAATAGTATCTCAAAGAACTTAATTATAAGTATCTTGGATCAATTATTCAAAAAGAGGAAGACATGGATGACATGGACATAGGTTTAGAACAAGTTGGATGACATGGACATTAGTTACAAAGGTTCAATGTGATCATGAGATTCCACAAAGTTGAAAAGAAAATTTTATTGTACAAGTATAAAATCTACAATGTAGCGACAATTGTAAACAAATTAAAAGAAAGGAGATTGAATTAGTTTGGACATATTTAACTTAGGCGTAAGAAGGCTCTAGTTAGAAAAATAAAAAATATTAAAATAATTGAAACAAAAAAGTTGTGGTAGATCTAGGTTAACATGGAGAATAGTAATTCAATGTGATTTAAATAATTTAAATATCTCTGAAAAAGTAACTCAAAATCGACATATGGAGAAAAGACAATCCATATAGCCAACCTCAAGTAATTTGAGATTAAAGCTTGAGTTAAGTATTAATATAGATCAATTAATTTAATTTAATTTAATCTTATTTTATTTTTATAAATAAATAATATATCTTCAATCAACAAACAAAACAGATTCAGCTTAATTCACTATCATTTTGGGGATAGCTGAACAGGTTTGGTTTGATTCGGTTTGCATCTTGGTTTGATTTCGGTTTTAAAAAAAAAAGTTCCAAACCGAATCAAACAATGAACGGGACTACAAGGCACCCAACATTCTAAGGTGTCATTTCCTTTTTAGACAACAAGAAGCCCGCTTAAGCATCGTCTGAGCAGTAAAATTAGATGTTAATATTACATATATACATACATAAATATATACACCGCATATAGTTGGAAAAAGTATAGAATCGACTTTAAGATTTAGATATAAGAGATTTTAAATATAAGTATATACATATAACATATTTGTATGTATATTTTAACGTGAATTATGTGTTCATGTATGTAAATGTGTTTTATGTATGTAATTATGAATGTGTATCAAAGACTTGGTCTGGTCATGATGCCACTCCTTCCTTGCATGAGTCATTATTAGGTCAACGTTTTCATGCTGACCATTCTGATTTGGACATGGACCTGCATATCGCCCAGTTCACGGCATCGACAGCATCTTACCCTCTTACTAACGGAGTAGATATTTCCAGGAAGAAAAACATTGAAATGAAATAAAATACCTCGGAAAGGAGCATTCCTCCTTGAAGGTGACTCACCAGGATGTCATCTCACAAGGAGCTCGTAAACCTTAAGAAGGGAATTCATCATGCTCCCATTTCATCCTCAGTCAATTTGTCTTGAACAAATAAAAAGAAATAATCTTTTATGCGAGGAACTTATGATCACTCTTTCAGCTGTTGAAGACAGAGCTAAGTTTTTTTTTTTCAAAGTGACTAAGAGTCACACTTTCATTAATATTGAAGAAAACAAGAAGAAAAATATTATAAAGGATGGAGCGGGTATAAGAGAAGTCATACAACTCCTACACCAGCAACAAGAAGCACAAATAAACCTCCACACTACTGAGGTGGTAATAGAGAACAATATCCTACGTACAAAGAAACTTCTAGGAGAAAAATCTATCCCTAAAAACTAAGTCATCTGGCACACGGCCCATGTAGATAAAAAAACCAATCCTTCAAACAAGAAGCTGTGAACGGAAAGATGTTTAGCGGAGACTCAAAGTGATTCTCAAAGGTTCTTCTATTCTTGGTTCTCCATATGAACCATAAGAAGGCCGGCAGTGCCAAATTCCAAAGTAAAGGTTCAACGCTCCAAGTGTTACCCTTGTTCCACTACTGGATGAAGAGCGTAGCATTCATAGGCTCACCCAACTAACCTCCAACTACAGAACAATGTACACCACAAGTAATAACACCGCAGTGTAAGAAAGGATGGTGTCGGACCAAAAAAAATCTCTCTCTCAAGCATTAAGAGAAGAAGAAGAAACAAAGCAGGAGGGGGACCAGCCGCAGCTCCCTCTACCATCGTCGCCGGCATCCTTCGCTGCCGTTGGAGAAGCCAATGGGAGCCACTGCCGATGCCGCATGGAGACCGACCGAGAGAGGCCGTTGCGAACCCTTGCGAGTTCCAGTTGCGGTTGCGGTTTGAGGGGAGCCTCCCACTGCCACCATCGGACTACACCTCCGCCGCCACCTTGCCCTTTCAATGCCATCGTCGTCGGAGTGTGCCGTTGCCGCCGGGAGAAGGACATGGAGCCACAAGGACTCCCGCGAGCCATTGTTGGGGCAGAGGAAATGACGGAGAAAGAAGGGGGAAGAACCCCTTGTCGCCGCTGCCTTCTCCGACTGCAGCTGCCGCCGCCATCGTCGCCGCCCACCGCCGCCATCGCCGTCGACGCGTGATGGTTGGCCGAAGGAAGCTGCTGCGAGCCCTCGCGGGCTCCTGTGTCTGTCGGGGAGAGAGAAAGAGCCGAGGGGGGGAGGCAGTTTGCGGTCGAACCGCAGTCAACACAAAAAAAAAGGGAACGACCGCCCAAGTGGGCGGTCGTGGCCCACGCGCGGGCGGCCGTGGGGTGAGACCCGGTCAAAGACCGGGGCAGCAACCGGGGGGTGAACTTACCCCCCCCCCCGTTTGACTTTGGTCAAACAGCACCGAAAAAGCTCAAAAAGGGGGGGGGGGAAATGGGGGTAACTCCACCCCACTCCGGTCACCCCCCCACTAACTCGAAAATGGGTTTAGTGGGGTCTTCCAAATGACCCTTTTGCCCCTCCAAAAACCTCTATAAATACCCCCCAAGTGCCATACGTACATGGAGTTGGAGAGAGTTGAGAAAAAGAGAGAATTGGGAAGAGAGAGAAGCTCTACATTCTCACTTCTCGAAGGTAAGGAATGCCTTGCTTACGCTACCTTTCCATAAAAAGGGGCTGGTTTTGCGCTACCTTTCCATAAAAAGGGGCCCAAAATAGTAAACTATTTTGGATAGAAAATAGCCAACCTAACTACGGCCTAGCCGAAATGCTGCCGAAATTAAGTGGTTTTGCGCTACCTTTCCATTAAAAGGGGCCCAAAATAGTTCGCTATTTTGGATAAAAACAGAAAACCCAAATCGGTAAAGCCGAAATGCCGGCCAAACCGAACGGGAATTCTAAATGAAAACCCAAATCGGTCAAACCGAATGCCGGGCCAAACCGAACGGGAATTCTAAATGAAAACCCAGACGAGTAAAAGCCGTAATGCCGGCCAAACCGAACATAAGTCATGACATGTATCAAAAAGAAAGGCTTGAAAGCCCCTCTCATTTGTTGTACCTCTATGTACTCTGATCGACATGAAATGAAATTCAAGTTCGATTGATGTGTTATGTTACCTCAAAAGTGACATCAAATCCCCATGGTCTCCAAGAGATGGAATAAACTAAATAAATTATTTAAGTAATTTTCAAACTTAATCAAATAATTAAATAATTAAATCAAATCAAATAAGTAAATTTGATTAAATCAAATCAAATAATTACTTATTTATTAACAAAAATGCCATCACAATCAAATCAAATTCATGCCATAAAATCAAACATAAAAAATGACTACAAATAGTTACAAAACATGATAGGTTTAAATCCGACTTAACCATAAAAAATTAAATCAACCTAAATGGATAATGCTACTTAATTAAATAAGTATGCATAACAAAATTCAAATCAAATAAATGATCAAAACATTAATAAAATGTTAACAAAATCCAACAAAATTAAAATCAAATAAATGATCAAAACGTTAATAAAATGTTAATATAATCCAACCAAAATTATGTCATTAAATAATACATAAAAAATGTCAACCAATGACTACAAAAACAAGTTATGTTGGATTAAAATCAATCATGAAAAATTAAAGTGATCAATATTATTAAGAATAAATCTTAATAATAATAGTAAATTCACTTAAATCAAGAAAAAAATGCTAACAAACACATAAAAAATAGAAATTAATTCCTACAAACAAATAAAAAGAGAGATCAACTCAAAATTGTCTAAGTTAACAAATGACCAAAGACATGAACAAAACAAATCAAATCAAATCAAATCTTAAAGAAAATCAATGAACCCAAACTTAAAAGTTTGAATTAAGTTCAACCAAATTCCATCTCATAAGGCCATTGGGATATGTCTTCCAAAGATTCTTTATGTGGATGAATGACTTCCGATCAATATGTTGCCGCGACGGTCAATCAAGGGTATTCGAAAGTGTTTCGCTCGATGTAATTAACACCGGAATATCGCAAGTCCGGTGGAGAGAGGTCAAAATTTATTTTCAAAGAACTCAGATAACCTCACAAATTAAATTGTGGTTCAGATCATCTAAGTGGTGGGTGATACCCATATCGACACTTAGCAAATCTGTGGAACCATCGGTGTTCCTATAAAATAATACCGCATCAAATTAGCTAATACTCCTATGAATACCACATATTTTCATAGTAGTCAATGCTAGCCTAAAGCAAAAAGAATTTTCTACAAAAGAGAGGAAATTCGAGGTTCCAACAGATGGCTAATGTCCTCGATGTTGGAGTGACTAAAATCACAATGAACAGAATTCAACGGGATAGTCTAGACAAGTAAGACTTACTGGGGAGTCTCCCTTTGCTGATTTCCCACAAGAACATAATTTTAATTGGAAAATCAGACAACCAAACTGCTCTCCACTGAGAAATTTCATTGCCCCCGATGCAAAGTCTATTCCTGGCCGATTTCACAGATAGAGGAATCCTTTGTCCAAAGTTCACCCAAGTTGATCCTCCATGTCTATGCATCTGAAACTCCTTGAGAAGTCCAAGAGAAGTACAATATCAGAGGCTTCATCTTCCTTCAAGTTCCTTCTAAAGAAAAAAAATCCAGTTATCCTTAAGGTTGTACCATCCCGATGTGAGCAGACCATAGCATCCTTGTTCACAACAATTTTAAAAAGATTAGGGAACCTTCAGTGAAGGGGGCTAAGGCTAGCCCAACGATCCTTCCAAGACAACATTCTTACTCCGTTGTCCAAACAAATGGAAGAAGCCGACTAGAAAAAATCCAACTTATGAAGAATACCCTTCGAAATGTTGGCGATTCCAATGCGAGAGCTGAAGTCTCTAGCCCAAAGATGAACATCGCATAACCTATATTCAAAGCGGACAATTCTACTCTACAGGGTCTCACCACCCAAGTTCAATTTCACAATCCACTTCGAGAGAAGAGCCTAATTCAAAATATCCAACGACATAAAACTGACCCCTACCTTGAGCTCTACAAATCTGATCCCACTGAGTGCAGCCCCTTTCACCCCTCCCTTCCTTGCCAGCATAAAGAAGCCCTAAGACCATGGTTTGCCGGGTTGCGACCTGGCCCCGACCCGGTCGGATTTGGGCCCGACCGGCTCGGTCGCGACCCGGCCGGGTCATGCGACCCGACCCATATGGCCATTGGCAATGGTTATATGACCGTTGCCAACAGCTTGGGGGGGCTCCAGCCCCCCCATTCAGCCCCTTGCCCCTTACTCCCACCTCTCACTCTCACTCTCACTCTCAAGCTCCCATTGCTCTCAAATTTTGCTCTCATTGCTCTTATTTTATTTTTCATTTACTTAATTATTTCATTAAGTACTTCATTACTTCATTTAATATATTTATTTAATACTTATTTCATTGATTAGTTAGTTAAGTAATTTCTTCTTTTTAATACTTGCTTACTTGCTTAGATAGTTAGTTAACTAGAAGATTAGTTAGATATTTAGTTTAGTAGTTACTTAAGTACATAATTAGTTAGAAAGTATAGTTAATTACTTACTTTAGTTAGTCTTTTTTTTACATAATTAAAAATTCACTTAGATTGGTAGTCACTTATTAACGTCATTAACTTTTTTAAAATAGTTAATTACTTACGTAAGTAATTATTTAGTAAAAAAATGTCTTCTCCAAGTCAAACAACCCAAATTGCTAGCGTGACCCGGAGTGATCCGGCTTGGTTACATTGCAACTTGATCTCCATGGTGGAGAGAAAAGTGCAATGTAAATATTGCGAGAAAGTAATATTCAGTGGTATTTATCATTTAAAATTTCATCTTACAGACATGAAGGGAAACGTTCTTCCTTGCATACGGACTCCGCCAGAGGTCAAAACTCAATTTCGTAAGCACCTACAAGCGATGGAGCAAACGAAGAAAACTAGCAAATGGCATAAGGAGACCGTCCGAGAAAAATTGCTACAACCGGGGAGACGACCGAACAAGAGAGGCCGGATATTTTTGAAGACGAAGAGTACAAGGGCATGTTTGTTTTACTCGTAAACATGGTTCATTCTTTTATTTTAAAAGATAATTAAGTAGTTGAATTTTTTTAAATAGATGACCTCTTACGGGAAATGAAAGCAAGTCGAAGATCATTCGTCGACGAAGAGTTACATAGACGCACCGGCCGAATGATGTGTCAAGGGTCTGAAAATGGGAGTGGTCGAGGAAGTGGAAGAGGATCCAACAACCAACTGCAAGATGAGGTTCATGATCTCACCCAAGACGACGACCCGGCAGTAGGTCTCGTGGATCCCGTAATCACCAAACCATGACAACGTCAAATGACAATCACGACGACGATGAAGAACCTAAAATTATGTAAGGAGAAGATTGGCCAAGCAACGTCAAGGTGGTTCTGTCACCACAGCACATGGTTCGCCGGGTCGGCGACCCGGTCGCCCGGGTCGCCCGACCCGGCCGGTTTCCGGGCCGACCGGCCCGGAAACGACCCCGCCGGGCCGACTCCAAGCCGGCCCGACGGGGGGTCGCGCGACCCGGCGACCTAGTTGGCCGGGTCGCCCGACCGCAGGGCGACCCGACCTATGTCAATTTTTTTTATATTATTATTATATACTTAAAATTTTTTCTTCTCCCTCCCCGTTACCACCATTAAAAAAAAATTTCTTCGGGGGGCGTTGCCCCCCTGATACCCGCGGGCGCCGCCCCCGACCCCCGCGACCCGACCGCGCAGTCGATCCGCGACTACTCGCGCCGCATTTAATAATAGTATAACAATAATTCACTATCATTTATATCATCACATATATATAAGATTTATAATCATAAATATATGTTATATACTTACATTTTATAAAGATCTATTTTAACTCTTTTCTCTTTCACACACACACATCAAATTTGTCAAAAATATTTATTTTTTGAGTGTTCCATTTATTGATTGTACAATAATATTTTACTATCATTTATATTATTACGTATAGTTAAAATTTATAATTCTAAATATACGATACATCTTAAAATTTATAAATTTATTTGTTAAGTATCTTTACCTTCTCACTTAAGATTAACTCTTCCCCAACATATATTAATACAACATAATCACAAAAAAATCATATTCACTTGTATACATAGATAAACACTCATATTCAATTATAATATAAAAATATATAACTATATTTATGTATATATTTTATGTATACATAAATATATGACATAAAAAATATTGTTTCTATTTGTTTCTTATTTTTATATATTTTTTTATAATAAAATAAATAAAAATCCGATCCCCATCCGACCCCGCCCGACCCGGGGTCGCGACCCCGTCCGACTAGGTCGGTTTTGGGGCCGACCGACCCCGGGCCGACCCCCGACCCTGCCTTCCTTGCCACAGCATTCCGGCAAATGCCGCGAGGGGACCATACTACGAGAACATGATCGACATGATCACAGACGTTGGGAGGGGAGTGCCTGGTCCAAACCCAAAGGAGATATACAATGTATATCTTCCTATGGAGGTGCAAGAAACAAAGAAGTACGTGGCATCATTTGAACAAATATGAGAGGAACGAGGTTACACATTAATGACTGACGGATGGATAGGTAAGTAAATTTTCTTGTACTCATTTATATTAAATGTATAAATATTCATTTTAGTATAACTTAGTTAACATCTTATACTTAACAGGTATAACTAGAAAGACAATGATCAATTTCCTAGTGTACAGTCAAGCCAGCACGGTCTTTTGGAAGTCGGTCGATGCATCGGAACAGGTAAAGGATGCGGAATATCTTTATCAATTGATAGATGGAGTGATAGAAGAAATATGAGAGAACCGAGTAGTTCAAATAGTCACAGATAATGCGGCCGCATACAAAGCGACCGGACAGATGCTTATGGTCAAAAGACCAAAGTTGTATTGGACACCTTGTTCCGCCCACTCCTTAGACTTGATGTTGGAGGATATATGCAAGGATCCTCAAATAGACAGGGTAGTTAAGCGAGCCCAGTTTATTTCTTCATTTATTTACAACCACAACTTTGTCCTTGCACTTACGAGGGAACGCACCAAGAGGCTAGAGTTGTTACGGCCCGGTGCAACCCGGTTCGCCTCCCACTATATTTCGTTAGAAAGTTTGTTGAGTCAAAGGAGAACTCTAACTCAGATGGCCATTTCACCAGGTTGGGGTAGTTGGATAGCTAGATGTAACCAATCGAATAAGATAAAGGGGAGAAAAGTAGAAGAGACAATATAGAGTGGAGATTTTTAGAAAGTTGTAAAGAAGACATTATACATCGTCCAACCCATAGTGAAGGTACTAGAGATAGTTGACGGAGATTGGAAAGTAGACATGGGGTATTTATACGATGCGATTGAGAGTGAAAGAAGAAATCTCCAAGACAATGTCCGACTTCGCCAAGTGGTGTGATATCATAGATTGCCGTTGAGAACGTACGTTACATCAACCCATACATGCAGCAGGTATATTTTCTTAAACATTTACTAATCTTTTTTTTAATGTCATATATACAAGTTGTTTATTAATGTTATTTGGTTCATAGGTTACTTTTTCAACCCAAGGTATTGCTATAGTCCACAGTTCAAGGCAACGAACGAGCTATTAGACAACGTGAAGAGCGTCATCCGACGGTTGCTCGGTGACGACGACTAGGCTATTAACGCATGCAACAAGATGTACGATTACATAATATGGAGTTTTCACTTTGGAACGAGCAAAGTTGAACGAGTTGTAATGTTACTAAGTACGGGTACGTAGCAATTTTTTCATCACTTAATTAATCAAAGTTTACTTAGATACTAATATAAAACATTCAATTTATGCAGTTGATTGGTGGATGGACCATGGTAAAGCACCAGGGTACGAGGACTTGGCGGACGTAGCCATCAGGGTCCTAAGCCAAACCACTTCGGCTTCGGGCTGCGAGAGGAATTGGTTTACATTCAGTTTGATTCACACGAAACAAAGAAACATGTTGACATCAAGGAGATTTAAGATCTCATGTATTGTCATTACAACATGAGGTTAAAGTTAAAGAATTTGGAGAGAATGAAACAGAACCAGATGGAACAAAAGAGTTGGATATCACAGGCGGCGAGACGTTCGGTCGAGGAGCCGCAAATTGAAGAGTACATCGATTTGGATCAAATATTCTACGAGAAGAACTCCTTAGAAGGGTTGGGAAAATCGGAGTTCAACCCAGAAGACCGACAATGGGCTGAAGGAGTGCTCGATGATGTCCCTTTGGCCGAAGAATTCCAGATCCCTCCCTCCTTAGCAAAGCGACAGAGGACCGGAGAAAGAACTAGTCAAGGTACACAAAGTAGGAGAAAATGTAAACAAGTTATGATTGATCCTTTTGATATTGCAGATGCTGATATGGTCAAAGACGATCGAGAAGATACGTTGGAGCCGAACATCCAAGTGCAGTACCAGACTTTCGATGATACGTCATTTAAGAGTAGTAGTGATGATGGTGCTGGATATGGGGGTGTGAGCATTTTACAAGTACAAGGGGCCCCAGATCCTCCCACATCTCCTACAACGTTGCTATGTTTTACCGACGAGGAGCAATATACCCATGTGACCCAAGACGTCGATCATGGTACAAGGCCGCAAGGTAGAGGAGGTCATCGTAACCATAGAGCTGGAGCAGAATATCACGATGCCTTCAACTATGCATATGATTCATCCCAAGGCTCTTGGTTCCCTACATACGATCAAGAGTATTGTGGAATGAATTATGTTGAGTCATCAAATACTTTAATCCAATCGACCTATAGTTATGGTGACTCATTTGGATCAAGTTTTAGGATAGTTTCTCGAGGGACTGACGAATATGATCGTCATGTGTACATGTATCAAGCTGTGTACTCAACTCAAATAACATAGGGAGAATACATCAACTACCTATAAAATGTAAAACACGTCACATTGGAATAAAGTTGATGTATTATTTGTTTAAATCATGTCATTTATTTTCCCCAAATTTTTCTGTATTTTTTAAATTTTTTTCGCATTTTTATTATTTTTTTGAAATTTTCAAAAAAAAATAATAAAAAAGTGGGGTCGCGACCCGGGTCACGACCGGGTCGGCCTGGAGGTCTCGCGACCCGGTCGCGACCCGCGACCCTTCCTTCCTTGCCTAAGACTTTCAATTTTGTTGCATGGCAACTTGGTAACTTTCAGGATAGAAAAGAAACAGAGGAATACTCAGAAAAATGTGTTTAGACAAAATCCACTTGCCACCAGCCGTCAACAATCTACCCTTCCAGCCTTGTAACCTATTCTCAACTTTCTGGATCAGGGATTGCCAACCCAATGCCTTGGGTCCATTCTTTGACAGCGGTAAGCCCATGTACTTAATGGGGACAGAACTCCCTGGCATAGCAAAAATTGTCAACAACCTTTGTTTGATGGTCTCTTGGAGATTGAAGCCTACAAGTTCACATTTCTCTCTGTTAATTTTCAAGCATGTCACTGTCTCAAGCATAAAAAGCAAAATCCCAAGCCTAACACATTTAGCTAGAGAGGAAGAGAAGAAAAGTAGACTGTCATTTGCAAATTGCAAGTGAGTAATGATCTCCCTGTTAGCTCCAACCTTGATCCCCTCTATGAACCTATGGGGAAGGGCCTTCTCCCACATGGTACTAAGAACTTGGAATACTAACTCAAAAAGGAGAGGAGAGATTGGATCACCTTGTCTGAAGCCTCTGGCTGGTTCTAGTTCGAACCCAGGTGGGACCTGACTAAGGCTAGATCCGGTTGTCTTAGGGCCCGAACCGGCCCAAGCTGCTTCAGCTCACCTATGTTCTTCATCGACCAGTGAATTGGCTCTCGGTTCTATGGTTCGGCTTCACCCATTGCGGATTCACAAACCGGGGGTGCGTAGAGCAGTCTTTTGATTGTTTCGGATCAGCCGGCTTGATCCTCCCTTCCGGTACGCCCACCAGGCCATTGTGAGTCGAGTGCCGGGCCTCACCTACATCTTCTTCCATGCAATGTTGGTTGTCCTCTAATGGTTCCGCGGTTGGTCGACTCCCCGTGGCTCTGGTCTTTGGGAGTGCCCTACTTGTTAGTGTGTTGGGGCCTCTTCAGCAGTGTCAGTCTCCTTGTGCTAATGATCCAAAGCCGATTGCTGAGGCTACTGTTCATAGTTGTGTTTGCATCGGATGCGAACGAAGCTGGGTTGTCCATGCCAGCCAACTTGGATGTGGAAGTGGCTATCGAGGTCAACCCTTTAGTGCCGGTTAACTATGTAAACCCAGCTAGTTATGTGGAACAGAGCCTTGGCGAGAGCTATTTACTGTTGGTGATGTCACCGATGGTGGGTTGTCCTATCCAGCAGTGGATTCAGATCCTGTTGTTCATCTCCAATGTCTGTGCCCTTCATCTACTGTTGCTCAAGTAGAACTAGGGCCAGGGGATGTTCCTGGATCTATCTGATGCAGATATTGTGAATATAGGCGAATCATTTGGATTGAGCCTCATGGGCCAATAATTGATGGTCAGGACCTTAATTAGTGAACTTAGGCAGGACTTGGGCTTGACAGATGCCCCTGTCGAATGTTTGTAAAATTTTGAGGCATTTTGCCAAAACCTCAAGAGGCGTAAGTCTCCAAACTTATTAAGGTGTAACGCTCAAGTTAAGAAAAAAATATCATTTATAAATATTTAAATAAATAATCATGTAATCCTTGAACTATAAGTCTCATAACTTATTGAGATATTAAGCACCAATTTAAGAATATATATAATATATGAATATTCAAATAAATAATCATACAGTCCTTGAACTATCTAAAAAACTAGTATCAAAAAATAAAATTAATTATTAATTTTTAAACTAATATATTGTAAAAATAAACAAAGTTTGATTATTACTTCGGAATACAAAATGTGTAAAATTTTGATTTAATACAATTTAATTCTAAGTAAGGCATTTGATACTTGTAAATTTTTTATACTTGTTTTTTATAGATATTGCAATCAAATAAATTCTATAGATTCTGAAAAAAAATGCTCATAAAAAATAAAGCCAATGTATGTTCTTAAGGAAAAAATGCTATAAAAATTTATGTGATGGAAAGATGAAATATTTTCTCTTTATACCTGCAAACGGTTCGTAACTCTTTTTCTCACTTTTTATTAAAATACCTTCAACTTGAGACTAGTGTCTTTCTACCAGTAAGGCGTTGATGCAGTGAGAAAGATGTAAGCCCCATGTTTTGCCAACACGACGTAAGCCTCACCAAGGTGTTGAAGAGCCTCACCTTGAGGTGTAAGTCTCAGAACTTCAAGGCGAAGGTCTTTTAAACAATGCTGCCGTCTCCACTAAACAGTCCCAGATGAGAGTAAGATTTAGGGAGTTTAAGTTTATGTTGAACAAAGGTAACATTTTGGACTTAGGAGGAGAAGAATTATTGGGGAAGGAGATTGTCATTTACCCGTGTTGAACATCGATAGTTGGAATATCAGTGGAACCATGGACTTTTTAAAAAAACCATGAGTTAATGAAAGTGGTAGTTTCTCTCAAACTGGATGTTTTAGCTCTACAAGAAACAAAGTATGACTTCAACGAAAAGGATGTTGAATAGTTGAAGATTGGGAAGTTCTGTTGTTTTTCCCTGCTACTGGTAGAAGTGGGGCATTGTCATTCTTTAGGATAAAACCATATGAGGTGCTGATGTTACATTGGTCCTCAGATTTTCCTCTTGTAACGATGACAAAGCAATGGTTCTTTGCTAGTGTGTATGGTCCGCTGGAGGACCAAGTGAAAGAATCTTTCTTTTAAGATCTGGGTCAGCTTCTTTTGTCTCATGATGGTAAAGATCGGTGTGTTTGTGGGGATTTCAATGCAGTGAAAAAATTCAGGGGAGAGATGTGTAATCAAAGGAGTTGGAATGCTAAAATAGTTTTCTTCAATGATGGGTGAATGATTGTGGTCTTTTGGAAATTGTGGATGCATGTTTAGACTTGGTCTAATTCTGCTTCCAAATCCAAAGTGGACAGGTTTCTGATTTCTGCTCATTGGGCTGTGGAATTTGGGGTCCTCAAGGCTTTCCATGTGCCGAGGGTGATCTCTGACCACTTTCTTGTCAGTCTCCGCCATGGTGAATGAAGAGATCATCTTGGAAATTCCATTTTGAAATGTGGTGGTGCAAAGAGCCATTGTGTGAAGAACTAGTCCCTTCTTGGTGGCAAGAGTCACCCGAAGAAGTGTGTGCTACTCAACCTTTCGTGAAGAAACTAAAATGTGTGGGTAAAAAGTTGCAATCATGGGATGCTTCCATAACTATGCAGTCAGCGGCAACGAGATCACTCAAGAATAAACTGGAGATGTTTGAGCAACTTAATGACTGTCTAAGCTTCAAAAAAAATACAGAACTAAGTTAAACCTCATTACCCAAAAAAACACGGTTACCAGGATTAATGTGATTAACCCAAATTAAGCTACTATTCTAAACCAAAATCAGGAAAAGCTTTAGCAATCAAGTCTGATTATGGAATCAAAATACGGCATCCTGGCCGATTCCAGGCCAGGATTGGCACCAGATCTAAATTGGCAGCTCCAGGTGCCTAACTGCCTATTCCCTTTCTGAATTCCTTGCTAACAATCAAACATTCAGTTCAGAATGCACAATGTGCAGAATTTTGATTAATTTGTGAACACCAAACTTAATCGTGCATGTTTATCAGGCATATACCATTTCTAATTAATGAATCATTCTGCAAGAAATCTTATAACAATAAACTAGTTCAGTAACATGGAAATGGATTTATAAAGTTTCACACGACGTAAGGAAAGGGAAAATAGAGAGAACAATGCATCCAACACATGAAGTATATGAACAAGTGTGGCAAACAAAATGACAAGTATGGTAAAAGTTGATGTACCTTCCCAAGGGCAATCCGAGTGTACAATCTCTGTCGTTGATATCTATTTTGCAAAAGCATTGCAAAACCTTGCATCACAGCCCATTGTAAAAATAATTGGACACCTTTCTGCATTTGCAATAAAGAATAATTGTAAGAATCTTTCAAATATGGTTATGAAAATGTAAAACAAGTGGAAGCATGGGAGAAAAACCTGCTTGTTTGCACAATCTGGCTGCCCCTTAATTTCCCAAGTGAGGCTGATAAGTGCCATCAACATAGCACAATAATGGTGAAATATCCACCTACATAAAATATTAGTCTTAACTACCGAGCAATGATTTTTGAAGTAAAACTACAAAGGAATGATGATAGATCCAAAACTAAAAAAAATACAGTCAACTAAAAACAATTCTCAGTCAGTTGTGGATATGGAATGGACCACGAGTGGATATTTCCTCTACAAGATAAGGTTCAAAGAAGAGTATGACACCCAACTCACAAGAAAAAATAGCGTAGCATCTCAAAACTGTAACTCCAATGTACCACAAAGGTTATCTTCAACCATACATCAAATTTCACCACAAATTTTCTGCGAGTAAGCTCCATTTTATTAGTACTTGATACCCAACTATTTGTCCAAAAAAAGATACCCAACTAAACTTACCAAATAATCAAATTTCATCATAGATTTTCTACGAGTAAGCTCCATTTTCATAAATTCATAGTACTTAACACCCATCTGAACTTACCAAACAATGCACTCCTTAAAAAAAATAAAAAAGGTAAATGTAAAAGGATTTATAAAAAAATCCTAATGGCAGCTTCAAAATAGAGGTCATTAGAAAAAAGATGGCACATATCAAAACATGGCAAAAGGAAATGAATGGACTTGTCACCAAGGATCGCGGGATCGGAATCGGAATCGGGATCGGTGGGTACCGATCCGATCCGGATCGGATCAGATCGGACCGATTCCGACCGATCCAATGGAAGACAATCGATCCAGAATCGGTAAGCAAAAAAAAAAAAAAAACGATCCGATTCCGATCCGATCCGATCCCAGACCGATCCGGACCGATTCTGGCCGATCCTGGCCGATCCGACTGGAATAGCAAAAAATGAAAAAAATGATTCGATTCCGATTCCGATTCCGATCCCGACCGATTCGGCCGATCCGATTCCGATTCCGATCCGATTCCGATCCGATCCCGACCGATCCGGCCGATCCCGACCGATTCTGCCGGAACTTTTTTCCGGATCGGTCCTTCAGCCAAGAATCGGATCGGCAATGGCCGATCCGATCCAGGAATCGGCCGATTCCGATCCGGATCGGCCGATTCCGCGATCTATGCTTGTCACGAGGTGAGAAACATGCGTAATTGTTCTACATTCCAAAAATCATCATTAGTTTTCTTAAAGAGCATTTGAATGTTTATATGATTGAGAAATATAGCATTTTGAAAAAAGAAGTATTTATTTTTGAAGGTGGTATTATTCATTTTTAAGGTCACCTAAGAAAGGACATATTTCCAAAGGTGCATAACAAGTTGAGAAAATTTTTGTTTACTTCAGAGTGCATTAATGCTCATGCTAGTTTCTATACAGGCAACATTGGCACATTATTGAATAGATCTTTAGAACATAACAATGATGCGACCAGTGTAAAAAGCTATCAAACAGTATATTTAACACCATATTCTAAAAAAGTAAATGCTCCACTTTTATGGTTTTGGTGTATATATGGGAAGGCAAAGCATGGTTTGCAGGATCCAGCACCTCCAACCAGGTAAATACTGATGATAGGCCCACATGCACAGGAATTGGCACCCCCAATTCAGGCTAATTCGGATGATTCTGGGCCCATCTGGACTGAGATTAGCACTTTCCAGTCTAAAGGCCAATATGATCCTGAACACCTAGAGGTCAAGCAGCAATCATCAATCAATTAGGAGGGACCTGCAGCTTTTGTTTCCACTGAAACTCTTCTCATGGGGTTTGTTAAGAATATTGGTAGTAGCAGTGTCACTGTAGAAGCTGGATGAGGGAAGGACAAATGAAGGAAGTGAGGTAGAAAAGATGCATAGGGGTGCTGGCTCTCACAACTTGAGCTTCTGGGCTCTCAGCCTGCGGTGGAAGCTTGAAGCCTTGAACAGCAAGACAAGTTTTTCAAAATTTTTCTACTGGGTAATTGATCATCATCATGGACATTGGGCCATAGAGGGCAATGACAAAAAAAAAACCTTCACGGATGTCTATTCGCCTAAATCGACTAAAACTTTTTAAAACATAGAAATATCCTATTAATTATTGAATTTCTAAAAAAGACAAATGTGTAATAAAATATTTAAAAATTCATGTTGATACTGTATCTCATCTCCAGCTCGATCATGTCGAAGTTCTTCTATTGTAAGCACTCCATGTCAACCTCCCATAGTTTGAGTCCTCAAGTTTTGTAGTGCTGTAAGGACTTAAGAGCAGAAGCAGGTTCTCGGCCCTTGCACCATGTGCACACTGCATGTGGTTTCGTGAAGGCCTGGCAGGTGTGTGAAGTGTGAGCCGAGAAGGCAGCAAGCATGACTTTGGTGATAAAGGTTGTTGAGCAGGAGCTTCCTGCTCTGGTAGCAGTTTAACGAGGGGCAAATGCACTAGAGAAAGGAGATGAGGTAAAAGACATGGATAGGGGTGCTGGCTCTGCCAGCTGAGCCCTTGCAGCTCGAAAAACATGGGTTTTGAGCAGAAGGATAGGTTTCCAATTTCCCTTGATAATTGATCATTGTCAAAAACAATGATCCCTTTATAAAGAAGGCAATGACTGTCTATTTTCCTATATATCCTAAAACTTTCTAAAATTATAGAAATTGTTTTTATTAAGGTGATAAAACCATAATTCATTAGTTCAAAAGAATAGAAATCCAAATTACGAAAGGTATATTAAAAAATAAAAAGACAATAATGAAAAATAGACAAACTTACTACTCATCCATTTTTATGGATTTTTAGAGAGAAATTTCATTTTTTTTAAATGTTCATAAGTAAAAATTCAGAAGTTTTCGATTTTCAGAAATATTTTCCCTAATGTTTGGTCAATTTTCATGCAAAGAGATTGACCATATCATAATCCCTTAATTTCAAGGGTAAATCTTCAATTACTTGATGTTTTTGAAGGATTTTCTCATCTATAATGTCTCCTAGTTTCTCCACCAGATTTGGTCCAAAATTGGCAAGGAGGATGCAATTGCAATCTTTTAATGAATATATTTGATTTGATATAAAAAGGAAGGGAATAAAGAAGATTTGACCAAGGACAATCTCACTAAGATTTGATTGCAAAATATAAGATTTGATTTGATATTGCATGGGATTTAAAGAAATTGAGCAAGAAAGTCTTTCCTTCTCCCTCTCTCCTTCCACACTTGGTGCGCCAACATGAGATATTTCAGGGATCTTTTAGCCAATTTCAGCCATTTAATGGACCAAAAAATGACCTTTTTAGAGGGCTGGCATCAATTGTTATAATATAATATGGATAAATTAGCTTCAAGATGGGCTCAAAAATGGGCTTGACCAACCCGTTTTGAATGTCATTTACTGGCGCAATTACACTAAAATTTGGACACTAAAATTTGGCCAGAAACGGGCCTCTGAAATTGGCCCAATTGAGGCCTGAAAATGGGCCATTAAATGGGCTGCAATTGGCTTGCTGATTGTTGTTTTGTTTTGTGTTTTTGTTTTTTTTGTTTTTGAATGAGAAATTTCCGGTGCCAACATCAAGTTTTCAAAGTTGTGGATCAGCTCAACATAAACTTTCTGCTCACATCCAATCTGTATCTTAGGTTCTTTTATTCAGAGTATATCGACCCTAGCTTCTGTAGACATTCTTCTAACTTCTGCTATCTTTCCGCACTCCCCTAAAATCCCATGGGGGCATTCGAAGATAGGAAGTTCATTTTAACTAGATTTTTCCCTCACCCTTCTTCCTTTACATGAGATCATCAATCAAAATTTCATTGGTGAGGAGAAACTTAACCTCTTACCCACGTTTTCACCTTTTTAGTAGAGATTTATAACTCGATTTTTGGCCAAAATGAGATCCAAAGGGAGCTCATTGCCCTCTAAACCCAAAACCCCAAGTCAATTCCTAGCGGCATAGGGCTCTAATAAGTTCATCACTCCATTTATCGGGGGAGGACCAACAAGGAGGGACCACTGCCAGAGTGCAAAGTTGGAGAGGATAGCTAACTGTAGGGAGCAGGAGGGAAGGTCCCTGACAGAAACCAGAGGTGGGGCTCCATCAGAATGGTGAGCAATAGGAAGTGGAAGAAGAGGGAGTGGCAAGGCTCCAAGGGTGAGGGGGACGGAAGCAAAGATTATCATCTCGCATCTCGACTTCATCTCGGGAGGGATGAAGAAAAGAGATCTCAAAGAAATCTTGGGAGACCAAATTTCGGAAATGTTAGTCTAAATGTATGCATGAGTGTAAAATGGGATGATAATCTCTTCAAAAGATGACAAAATTGAAAACTAGGACTAAGCCAAGCAACAAAGGAAATCAGGACTGAAATACAAAGAGGGTGAGCATTGTCCACAAGGGACATATCAAAGAATTTGGGATCCTAAGTTGGATTTAGGCTTCAACTAGACAAATTTTAAGAAATGATGTCATAGAGAGATCATTTTGAAATCTTGAGAGATTGATGTGATATCTTGGATCATATAGAGTCATTTAAAATGTTAATTTACAAAAAATAGTGAAAAATGAGAGAACAATACCTAGATAAGCCTTTAGGATTGATGAAATAATAGAGTTGTTGATAAATGAAACAACTTAACAAAATCTGCTAACTAAAATAATAATTTAAAATAGAATGAGAGGAAATGTGAACAATAGAGACATTTTACATTAATATAGGGTTAGGATGTAAAAGTAACAATAAGTGTCGAACGAATTAAGGACCGGATCTATTTATATAGATATTGCAATTTTGGTGATCTCGTTTCTCAGAGGTGTAGAAAGATAGAGATTCCCAGAAGATCACATTCTATTGGGGGAGGGGGGACGTTGAACCAGTTTGGGTGGGCTGAGCCAGAGGTGGGATGGCCTGGTTTTAGGGGGTTTCGCTCAGCTGGGACTGGGAGACAGCGGGAAGAGACCATTTTGGAAAGACCTGGACTGGATATGGGGGATTACGAAAAAGCACCTCGGCACAGGTTAAACCCTTAACACCCTTGTTCTTCTACCTGACTCAATATGTACATTGAACTAAAGTTAATTAGCTACTCAAGGAACCCTTATTCCTCTCCACCGAGCATCCTTGGGTAACAATTCATGAGATACTTCTCTGGCACCCTTCCAAGAAGACGACCACTTAACGCTGTCTTGGAAACGCAGTACAAACTTCCAACGACATTAACACCCTCAAAGGCTTCAGAATTGTTATCTGGAGATTCGTTAATCAGCTCAAAACTAGGAGTTCTTTGATTTCAATGCATCTCCAACAAGTGATCCTCCACAAATTCCAGCTGCTGAGCACTATCGACATCAATCAGCTGCTGTGTAAGGACACAGGAAGGACAAGCATGAAAAAGAAGATGGTTTATGCATACCAGTCAGGCCACTAAATGAATGAACCAGTCTCAAAGCAAGCACGGTTCATCGATACGGTTCATCGATGTGGACCCTACCCACCTTCCACCCAGCTGGTTCAGACCCTGGGCAGAGAACTGGCATGACAACTCAGGTTGTTGGATCTTGAAGCTACCCCACAGAATGGGTCTCACCGAACCCGGCAAGCATCAATGGACTATTGTCTAATTTGTCTCAAAATGGACCAATACCCCAAGATGGATTCAAAAGTGGCTGGTTTCCAGAAACAAAGTAAAAACTACCCCAATAAATAATGAACAATCCGTTCCTCCCTTGGGACTACCCCCGCAATGCACTCCAAAAAAGAACGGGACTTGATTATATCCTTAATTACTTCAGAATTGGCAAAAGCAAAGCAACCCTCCTTCTCCGGCTCTGTAATACAGGAGAAGCAGGAATCATTGGAGTTACAACTGAAGTAGCTGGAAGTCCATCTTGCAGATGGAACACCTGAGCCCCAACAGAGAATGTTTCCGTCACAAATTCTGATTCTTACTGGTTGAAAAAGCTTGATACAGCCTTCGATTTAAACCTTTGAGTGCCACATGACTGGTTCTTCCAAGACACCATCCTCCGTTGAAACCAGTTTACCACCCAGCTCACAACGGCATTAACATCCTACAATGACTAAAAGTAAGACGGAAGCCAGAAGGCCAATCAGTTCACACCAGGTCAGAATTGTTTCACCATGACTAACTGTAAAACTAATTGAACCACCCTCTTCATAAAAGAACGATTACACACTACCATATTCCACTTGAGAAATGAGCAATTATTCACTAAGCATTGAGACTCAATCACCACTGATCCACCATGAACAAGTTTCCATCCACATGGAATGTGGGACTCAGTTCACACAAGCGGGTACATGACCATTCGAATATTATCTCTGCATCGATGCAACAAGGCACCCCTCCAACAAGTCTCTCTTTTCCTAAACTTGTGGAGACCTACAGCCTTCCATCGCTGTTTCATCTGACTCCTAAGAGTACTCAAAGTGATGTTTGCTCCAACTCAAGGGAGACATAAATTTGCTCTGATACAATTTCAGGGGAGACATCTGTTCTCCTTGATATTTCAAACCAGAATTGCAAAGGTAGCTCATGTGGCCCACTCCAAGGCAAAGAAGGCATCTGATTCCACTCCAGCAAGACGAGGCCTAGTGTCTCAAACCTAAACAGCATGCACAGGTATCTCTTTGGAAACCACCATGGAAACCATACCTACCAGGAGGTCTACGGGATCTAGTAGAACCCATCATTACCCATCTTTCCTCAGCTGGAAGGTCACTCTGTTGCCAGTAATGGCGGCCTGTCCTCCTGAGTCTAGCCAGCCACAGATTTTCTGCCCTGCAACATTCCTCTTCCCCAATCCAATCCACATTCTCTGATGGGGCCATCCACCCAACAATGAAAGTCCAGAGTGCCACCGGAAAAGGGTGGCCATCCCCAACAGTAAAATTGCCAGACCTTCTCTCTCTTACCATTGTGAAAACACTGCCACCTTGAGGTAGCTAATCTTTCACAAGCAATTTCCAGAAAAAAAGTATCTTATGAGGAAGAACTTTATTGCAAACTAACTTCACCTAGGGGACTTAATACCACCTCCTCGAAGAAAAATGTAGCTGACTTCTTGTTACGAGCCTTGTTCTCATCTTATACATACGGCCAGACTGCAAAGAAAAATGCCAAAGTTGAAGTCAACAAATTTGTCACTAGTCTTTATCAAGCAGATCTCCGCTGGATTGCAAATCAAGTTTGGGTGTCTATCTGAACAAAAATAACAACCCACATTGCCTCTTGTTACCATAAAAGCAAGAAAAAGACCGCAATCTATCCTTTGGTTTTTCGACCCTTCAATAATTTACAATCATAAAAAGCCATCTAGAATAACTAAACGTGGTTGAACAAAGCTATGCAATGAAGTTTTCACTTCCTTCTGCATGCTACGTACTCAGTATTCTGGCCTAGTAACTCATTATTCCTGAATGAGAGCCTGTACATCTATACGTATAAACATATATATATATTGCATCCTTCATTACATGTAGTCTGTTCTAACTTCAAAAAACATTCCAAATTTCCAAGTAAAGATGTCCTACACCTGTGTTACCATTGAAGAACATCCTTGATATATGCCTACATTTAAGTAATAAATAAATTATGACTTTTGTCAGCTACAAAAAGAAAACCAATTCAAGAACATCTTTTTACAGAAACCAACATGATGACAATAAGACCAAGAAACATATATGCCAGACTTCAATTAAGTACAACCATAGTGATAAACTGCTAGCATGCTATTATTCCCACAAAAAGAATCCTGACCAAACGTTTATAATTTTTCAAGACCAGGAACGGTCACGATGAGGTTCACACAAAGATTCAGGTCAAAGCAAACAAATCTGACACATTACATAAGTATATATGCAAAAGATATCAATTTTTACATTCAATTTTAAAAACAGCTACAAACTGATAAGACATTTTAAAGATATTTTTCTAAGAAGAGACATCAGTAGCACTGATGCTGACAAATACAGTTTTGGTACACAAACCTAACAAGTCCCTGACATTAAACTTCAGTTTACAGTGGGCAAACAAGACGATCAAAGTTTAACAGAACTTGTCCTTTTTACCTACCATGGACGGATATCACTTCCATTTGCTCTTAGAATATTTTCACGTAAAGCCAAGCTTGTATAGAGAAACAGAAGCCAAGCCTGAAGCAATATAAAATCTCAGAGGAAGCCAGTAGAGAATTGACAAAAAAGTAAACCATGTTCTGAAAGAAGCATATAAACACAGTCTTCACCTGGTACAACTGAACTGGCCATGCCGGAAAGCATCCGTTCCATAACCAAGACCTTAGAAGAAGTAAGGTGGAAGGGAACACAAGAAACATAAATGCTGTTCTATCCTGACAAAATGAAAAGTGAATAATATTAGAGGACAAAAGTTCAGAATCCTTAGATGCCGCACCTTGACTAATTCTTGACTGAACCCAAAGTACATGCCTCCCACAGATTAATTTGTCCAACTTATACAGAAGAGAGGAACTATAAGAATATCCAATGTTTTTAAACTGCATCCTCTTAAGGTAAATGGTGGCCAATTGATTCTAAGTTCAGGTCAAATTCAATGAAAATTTAGTATTATGAATCCATGCCAAACTCAATCTGAAAGTCTAGATACCCTGCACCTGGCTATTGAAATGTATGGGTAAAAAATAAGTAGGTCATCCCAGATTGCAATTAGGTGTTGATCACTTCTGATACCATTTTTTCAAAAGTGGTAAAAATAACAATTCATTAATTCAAAAGAATGAAAATTCGGATTACATACTGTGTATTAGTAAAAAAAGGAAAAACACTAATGAAGAAGGAGAGTAGCCTACTACTGAGTAGCAGACAAGTACATTACAAAAAATATACTACGACAGGTTACCACAAACATCTGCCAAAACCAAATGAGACCTGAAACACATAAAAGTCCAGTCCAGCACCAAAGAAACCATATGCTGAAAAATTCTTACCGGATCTTCATAGGTGCCATCAAAGATTTCTATCTGAGCCACCCAAATGGCCCACAAGAATGCCGAGAAAACAATCTTCCACACATCCAGTATTTTCCTCCATGGATTATTTTTATCCCAGTGAAGCAACAAAGAATGCACATCTTTAGCTTCATCCCATTGCAACTTCTTTTGAATAATGCTCGCCATAAAGCATGTAAAATACCACATATCCTCATAAAACAACCAACAAAGAACACAACTAATTGACAACATCGGAAAAATTCTTTGAATCAGTGATATTGTTAGAAGTCTCCCCCACAAAATTTTCCAAAGGAACAATCTTACTACGAGTGGAATAACCGGATATCAAACAGCTCTCCATCACTCTACTTCCCACCCCCTCCCAAATTCAACTTCTGACAGGCAGATTTGACCGAAAAGGCGTCATTCTTTCTGGGAGCCATAATAAGTTATCCTCATGAGAGTCCATGAATCTGTGATTCTGTAAATCAATAATGATTATGTCTTGAAGTTTGTGAAATTCACTATTTCTTCCGGCTTAAGATCCCTCCAGAATCTTATATGCCAGTTCACCTCCATGCCCCAAGCCAAAAGCACATTTTTTTCCTTATTAACAGAGATTCTGAAAAGTGGTTCATCCAACTCAGAGCCTTAAAAGTGGTCAGTCGAGAGGTTTGTCAAAAGATATAACCTAGTATGCAGCAAGGTCTCAGCTTAATCATGTAGATCACAAATACGACTTGTGCATGCATAAGGCCTAGATTTACCCATGGTTCTAGTAACATATCAGAGGGCCCACTCAAAGTTCAACCTGACAGCTTGCAAAATATTCAACATACTCGTGAGCTGAGTCACAAGGGTCCATCTCAGGCATTAACTCTTGCTCCTACAATAACTAGAATCACAAATGATATCAGGATCTAAAGGCACATGAAGGAACAAGATCTAAGAGTTTACATACATCATGAGTCTCCTGCTAAATTGTCATTTCTGAGTGAGAATTGTACTGTAATGTTCAAATTTGGTCACTCTTGACAAAGCAATTCCACATACAATGTACCCCCTATGTTATCAGAGGCGATCACCTTGCTCGTGCAAGGCAAGCACGCTTCACTTCGGCCGATATTGTCTAGGCAATGGATCCCCTCTGCCTCAGACGACGAGGCGGCGGTTTCAAGCACCTCTCGCACCTTAACGCCTCATAAAGAGGCTTAGGGACTCTCCAGAAGTCCAATCCACCCTCTGGTGGCTGCCGGTGGATGTTGGGGACTCTGTGGAGCATTGGAGGACCCCCTCTGCCGCAAGCCTGCCCCTATTAAGCAGAAAAGACGGGACCCATCACAGGTCTCAGGATCTGCTAGCCTAACCGGTTCAATACCGGTTAGACAAGAAGTTAAGCAGAGCTAGTTAAATGAACCAGTCCAATTTGAATCGAATCTTGGGACCTGCTTTCTCATTTCCCCGGCATCCGGTGGCTTCTCCGGTCTTTGGTGAGTCCCCCGATGCTCTCCATTTGCCTCTACTGCCTAAGGCAGTTGCCTAGGGTGCTTGAGGTGAGGCGCCCCTTGCTTGCCTCAAGCGCCTTAGGATTGTAAATGATATCTGATTTTTCGATATTTCAAACCAATTCTGATTAGCTTAACACTAAGTGAATGTTTGATATCAAATCCGACAAGTTATAGGAATCAGAATCGGATAATCCAATAAGCAATCGGATTCGGAATTGGAATCACTCAATACCAAACTAGTAATGATCAGATTCCATTAACATGAGATCTGAACCACTGGATTTGGGCGGGTGTCAGTCAAATTGTCACTCTTTATACTTACAGATTGCTATGGCCCAGGGCAACAAGCCCTAATCTTGCTAACACAGGCCCGTGCACCCCCAATGCAGTGCAGCACAGTTCCCTTCCTCCGGCACTGATGGCAAAGCCCTCTGACAGTGCAACTCATGATCTTCTCCATTACCCTCCTCCACTAATAGAGCATCTCCTCGCCAATGATTACCTTCAACAAGGCCCTCCTTGTTCTTCTTCATCTCCCCTCCGCTACAATCTGCTCCTTAATTTCTCTCTCTCACACTCTTTGGAGATGGACATGCACATACATTTTCTATCAGTCTATCTATCTACCAGGCAATGATGAACTGGAGATTGCCTGGTTCTCGCAGGCTGATTTTACTTTTCTCCATAACTTTTGATTCGGGGAAGGAAAAGACATCCACCGCATTCTTCAGCAGTGAGCAACAAGGACTGCCTGATCCTTGGATCAGGCAACTGGTTGTAGCTGTGAGGGGGTGCGGTGGAGCTGCATGCTCGAGAAAAGGTGAACGAGTCTCCATGCCCTCCTCCGCTTCATCTTCCTCCTGTCTTACTGCCAGCAGCAGCAGATGCTGTGACATCTGGCAAGCACGAAAAGACCATTGTCAGTGCCTCAAGTGTCTATGCACACAAAATCTTGTGCTCTCCTATGATCCTGTTTCCATGCTGTTCTCTACTCTTATGATTTACAAGTCGACATCTTCCTTGTAGCTCATTCAGATGAATTCCTTCTGTAAGATTTTTAAACAATTTGCAGACATTTGTGTAGAAAAATTGACGTTACTGGCAAAATCTCCCTTATTTTGTTTTGTTTTATTGCTCGTGTTACTTCCTCTTGTTTTCTTCAGCTAAAGCTCCAAGATTTCCTATTTCTGGCTGGTAGACCTGATGTAACCTCAATATTGAAGATCATTTTTACCTTTCTAAAAAAAGATTTTTTTTGTTTTTTGTTTAACTTCAACAATTAGAAAAATATATGATATTTCATAAAAGTATAGATAATATGTGAAATATAAAATATATATTTGGTTCTTTGAAAATATTTTATTTTGACCAATGGTTTGCAGAATCGGCCAATCCAAATTAGAATTGGCCAATATAGAACAAAATTGGCCCATGTTGATCCGATCCACCACTGAAAGCATTGATCCAAGATCGATTCCCAGAGAAATCAGCTTGCATCATGAGAATCAGCCTTGGATCTACCGATTCTCCAAGATCGGATTGATCCAGGCCAATTCGTTGGAAGTTTGTAAATCGTAAGTTCCGGATACTTACAAAATTAAGTCCGATTCCAAACTCAATTCCGATCTAATTTCTCCCCATTAAGAAGAGAATCAACAATTCTCTCTCTCCCCTCCCCTACCCTCAAGCAGTCCCCTCCGGCGAAGTCAAGAGCTGCCCTCCAAAGGTATGGTTTTCCCCTATTATCACCCTCCCTCTTCTCCCTCCCCCTAATTGGCTTCTCCACTTCTCTGATCGAGATCACTCCAAGTGTTGTAGACACGCCAAATTGACATAATTATAGAGCATAAATCTCTCATTCCTATGGATAACACTTAATTTTGGACGAGTGAACTGATTGGTATCATCTGCATGAGCTGGTACAGCTTTAGGACAAACACGCCTTATTATCAGCCCACATGTGGTCGGCCAGCAAGACGTTTTCAGTTGGTGGGAGATTTGGGTGTAGTTTTATAGGTTTTGTCATTTACCTAGCTATCGGCACGTCCCATTGACAAGATGCGTACAGACCTGACACAAAAGTCAACCTGACAACATGGTCTCTTGACACCAATGTTACCGTCCCTCAAGCGCATTGATTTTTGTCCTAACTAAAAGTGTCAAACTAACAAGACACCTTACAAAGTAAGGTCACTGTCAACGACACCATGGTTGCACGTTTAATGTCATTTTTAACCAAAGACATCTTGCTGCCCAGACGTTTCTGATTGGGCCATACCGTGGTCAGAATGTCACCTATACTAGCGCATGATCTCATTTATGGCCGATATGAATGCGTCTTGTAAAGTAGACATTTTCGCTAGGACGTGTGCCAAAGAGGGGACGTGTTGACACCACATAAGTCAAAGCCAGATCTCACAAAGGATGGGCTAGATTTCGGAGCTCCTAAAAAAGAAGCCACTGACTTCCAAGGGTTCCAGAATTTTGGTCTTGATCTCTCCACTCACTAAGCAAGCCCTCCAAGACTCTCTTTTACTTCACCATCCCCCACCATCTGCAAGAGAGAAAAAGAGTCAAGTCGACACTGCCAAGAGATCTCCTTCCTCGTCTCATCTTCTTGCCATCGAGATCAGTCAGGAGCTGCCCTCCCTCTTCCCTACTGCCATTAGTTGGGAGGTCTGCATCGAATCAGACGCTGAGGAATCAAAAGCATTCCACTGCCAAGATGCAAGTGTCATTTGGGCAAGACACCCCTGTCCCTAGGGAGTTCACTTTAACAATAGATGCGTGCCAAGAAAAAACTTCGAGCTCCTCTTCCCCTGCTTGTCGAGGAAGTGGAAGTCAGAACTCAACATATCTCCCCGTCAAGAGGCACATTACCAGTCAATATCGTATTTAACTTGCGTCAATTACTCTACTACAATCGAAACCCACGATTCCTGACGACCGCAAACAAATGACACCCACCCACAGAACATCCAACTTTAGAAGTGAATGGGTATTGCAAGAAGATTTGAGGGGGATTCCCCCCCCCTTGCCATTGCCAAGTGCCATCCCCTTGGGGTGACTAGGGCGACTGCATAGTCATCACCACTTTGGGTGACTAACAGTGGAATGGGGGTGACCGGGGAGGGGTGGCCAACTAGTCGATGGTTTGTTCATTCCTATTTCAGACAGTTCGATTTCCAACCCTTGTTCGGACCGTCTAATTGTCTAATATATATTTTTTAATATGAACTACTTTTATGTAGGAAAAATATTGAATAGGGAACAATGTGCCCCTGCACATCGTGACATTGGATGGCAAGGCAGATACATGTTATATGTCGACAAGAATAGAGTGAAATATAAATGACACGGAATGTGTTTATCATCTCAAACAACACATCAGTGGGGTGAGTGAAAATGCGAAGAAATGTTACAAGATATCGATAGAGCTCAGATAAGAGATGAGAGCATACTTAACTAGGAGAGCATCATAGAGGAAGATTTGAATTAAGTAGAGAGCCCACCTATATAATGAGTTACTCGAGGTTAAGACAAATCTCGTATTTGAAAGTAGTAAAAAAATCACACGTACAAATTGAGGTGTCTTCATCAAGTTGAGGATGAAAAGAGAGTAGAAATAAGAAAAACAATGCATCCAAGTAAGGCACTGGCTCGCGAAGATAAGAAGAGAAGAAGGGGGTAGGAGGATCTACTACCAAACGGTCGGATGTGGATCCTAACACTCGCCCTACATCTCAAGCTTAGGTAGGCCAAGAGAGTGAGTATTGTTGGTCGCAGTCAATTTGGCAGCCAATGGACACATCCATGTATAAACAGAGTGGTAAAGGTCAAAGGAGTATCAATTGTGCCTTGAAAAGAGTTAAGACTTCAATTGGGGCTGCAAAGAAGGCAATGAAGCACACATTTGTAAATGGTTTTTACATGCAAGTATATACAATACTTAACTTATTTTGAATGTGCCCCAACCATGCGGTCAAAAGTCCATATTTTCAAACGATGATTGATGTTATCACTAAAGATGGACTGAGATTAAAAGTCACAAGTTCGAAATACATATGTGAGGAAGGGTTGGATTCAAAGGTTGATAAGTTGACTTTGTGAATAGATAAGTTCAAAACAATATAGAAGAAAAAGGTTTATATTGTTATGTATGACGGATGGACAAGAATCGCAATGAGATAAATGATAAACTTTCTCATTTATTATTCTGAGAACACCACATTTTTAAATTTATTGACGCAATGGGCTAGATAAAAAATGTAGAGTACTTGTTTGGTTTCATGAACGATGTTGTCAAGGAAATAGGTGAAGACAACATTGTGTAGTTTGTCACTAATAATGAAACTTCATATAAGGGTGTAGAGAAGAACTTGATGGAGACCTGACCACATTGGTTTTGGGTACTAACCCTATTTTGTTAAGCGTTATTTTTCTTTTTCTAAGTTTTCTTTGAGATATTTTCTCCAAGCATTGACACTTAAACCTCCAGCATGACCCAAAACGATCCGACTTGTCTTCGTTACAACTTGATTAGTATGGCAAAAAGAAAAGTTCAATGTAAGTATTGTGAGAAGATCCTGAACAGAGAAATATATCAGTTTAAACATCATCGCCTCGCTTGGATGAAAGGAACATTCCCCCGTACACAAGGACTTCGTCCAACGTAAGATCATAATTTCATAGACATTTACAATCTAAGGAACAAACAAATGGAGCATCAAAATAACATAAGGACACCGTCCAAAATTTTTTTCATAACCATCTAGCTGTAGGGTTCATATATACGAAAGTATACATTAGCGCCTAGCGATTCGAAGTACTCTTGCGGAAGGCTTTGATAATAGTCAATTGCTAATAGAACTTAATAACTTACATCAATATCAAATGACATTGATATTTAATACTTATTCTTATAAAGAAAGGAAATGATATGTACAATAGAGACAAGTCGAAAGTCTTTTACGGCCGAAGATAAGTATCAACGTACCAGTCAACTCATGGGTAAAGTTACAACACGGTCATGGTTTCAAAAGTGGAAGGGGATCTAATAATGACTGAAAAGAAGATATTCATGATCTCAAAGAGATGATGAACCAAGAGTACGTCACATAGATCTCTCAATCACACGACCAACAGTTGGGACGATATCACAATAGTTATTCTACAATAGCATATTGACAAACGCTACAAAGAGACCGTATTGCGAGTTCATAATCGACATCATAGCTGGCATTGATAACGGTGTTCCTAAACCAAATCTGAAAGAAATTTACATCACTCATCTTCCAAGTAGTAATAGACAACACAATTGTGTATAAAGCAGTTGAACAAATATTGATGGTCAAGAAACCATATTCATATTGGGTACCATACTTCTCTCATTCCTTACTTTGATGTTAGAGGATATATGTAAAGATCCTCATATCAACTAAGTAGTTAAGATGACCTAATTCATATAATCTTTCATCTATAACTGTAAACTTTATCCTAAATCTAATAAGTATTAAAATGGCCGAGAGCTCCTTGAAGAGTTTAATGCGGCAAAAGCCTGCTCATACCTAAACGATACTTTCACTAGGATGGTTAAGTTGGATTGTTAGGTCCAATCCTTCGAAAAGAAAAAAATGAAGGAAAGTAGAGGAGGCATTCAAGAGAGTGGCGATTTTTGACGAGTTGTAAGGAAAATGCTTTGTATAGTGCATCCTATAGCTAAAGTTCTTAAAATAGTTGATGGAGACAAGAAAGCAAATATGTCCTATATGTATGATGCACTTGAGTGGAAGAAGGAAGAAATCTCAAAAATTGTGATGGACTTCACAAAGTGGTAGGATATTATCGATCGTCGATGGGAGTGGATCTTAAATCATCCTATACATACAACAAGTATTTGTTATTGCCATTAAAGATATAGTTGTTGTATATGCTTAGTTCTCTACTAGCATGTATGTTACATTGCCCATGTTACCTCTGGTGCCATTATTCCTACTTCTGCAGCTATAGGTTTAATTTTTACCCAATATGGGAAGCAGCATCCGTTGATGAGTAGTTATACAATGGCGGTCCTTATGAGCTAATTATTCTACACTTCTTACTTGGTGTGGCTTGCTACATGGGTCGTGAGTGGGAACTTAGTTTCCGTCTGGGTATGCGTCCATGGATTGCTGTTGCATATTCAGCTCACACTCGTAGGACTGGAGGTTCGGATGACAAAAATCAAGAAAGAAAGGGCGAACAATTAATTTGGCAGTTCTGATGACAAAAAATAATGAAAAAGGAAATGAGAGCGGCACACTGCATACCCTGTAGCTGTTGTATTCCTCCTTCACCTTCAAACGGACATCTTTCCTCGTGGCACGTACATTAACCGGCCCGAGAAACATTTTCAGGAATCGACCTAATCAAGCATGCACGTTAATAGAGAATAGATGAAAATTTCAAAACTGAAGCAACAAAAATAGGCTAGGTGCAGTACCACGGCTCTTGTTAGGAAGGAGATAGCCAACATCCCCGTCGCTGACAAGGCATCTCGCCCTGTACAGCTCTTCATCCAGCTAAAACAACAGGGCGCATCATCACCATATTATTCGACAACACCAAGAATTAGGAACAGATCAGAAAGCTGAAAGGGAGACCGTGGCCGTGGATGCCAGCGATCCCCTCCTCATCCTCACACCTTTTCGACTTCCTTGGGATCGAGGCCCCGGCCGCGGCCGCCGGCAGAGTCTAGGGAAGACTGGAGGCGGCCAAGATCAGCGTCCAGTGCGAGGGCACGCTGACGTAGGGCTTGTTCTTCGTTCCAGGTGCCGGAGATCAGGCTCGCCGCCGACTCCTGCAGCTCCCTCGCCAGCTCCACCACCCGCGCCACCTCCTCGGCCATCCTTCTCGCCTCCGCGTCCTCTGGAGCGGCGGTTGAATCTTCCGCCATCCCTTCCCGCGGCCGCAGTAGAACGAGGAGAGGGGAAAGTAGAGAGGGGGGAGTCGGTGGGGAACCAGGCGCGACGAGGACGGCGTGGCGACGGACGTGATCTCGTCACCCTGACCCGTCTGTGTGGCCCCCGGCGATACCTGGAATCCCGCCCGCCGGGATGTCCGTCGGCTCTTTCGCCCTTCCGAGGGTTTTGGGCTTCGATAATGTTAACTCCCTCTCTCTCTCTCTCTCATTTTAATTTTTCTCCCTTTTTTTAATAGTACAATTTTAATAAAAATATATACTAAAATATATAAACAAAAGCTTAAAAGAGACAAACAAAATTTAAAGGTATTATCGGACGTTTCTGTCGAAACACTAAAATATAATAATCATTAAAACCATCAAGGAGAAGTAAAATGGATGATCACACCGTATAAATGTGAATATCGTCCATGATCTCACAAATAAGATAGTAACTGTGACAATAACTCGAGAACATGTCACACAAAGCAACAACAAAGGAGGGTCACCCCTCCGACATGCACATAAAAAGTGAAATGTCTAGGTAGATATTTAGGTGACTCCCTGGAGCAGAGAAGAAAAATCAGGCCGGATTCTTCGAACATTTGGTCAACCTCATCATGAACTGTGCTAAGACTGCCTCTTATTCCCTCGATCTTAATGGACACATTTTAGACAGAAGTTAGCCTTCTAGACGTATCTACCGGGGTCCCCTCCCCCTTTCCCCCTATTTATACATTCTGTGTGCTGCTGAGTTCTTATCTTCTATGATTACCTCAGTTCATCGTGATAAGAAAATTACCGGAGTCACCATCAGCAGTGGGAGGTCTCTCGGTTGCACATCTTATGTTTCTTGATGATATTGTGATCTGTGCAGTGGCAAAAGAGGACAAAATCTAGAATATCCTCCACATTCTTAAAGAACATGAATGTCAATCAAGTTAGGCTATCAGCCACTGCAAGTCAAAAATCTGTTTCAACAAGAATGTCTTCGTGCACTCTCGCACCAAAATCTGCCATGACGTTGGTTTCCAACAAGTCTTGAAAGGAGGATCTTTACCTTGGATTCCTATGGACACTGCGGGTGGCAAAGCTTCTCACATGGAGAATTTACCCAAGGGTTGTCAGCAAGGTAGGCGCCTAGGCGGGGTCGGGGTCAAGGGCGGGTCGGTTGGACTCAAATAGACCTGGGTCGGGACAAGGTCGGCCTAATAAAAAAATAATTTTAAAACATCCACCGGGTCGGGGTCTCAAGGTCCGGACCGGGTTGGTTGGCCCAAAAACCAACCAGGTCGCGACCCCGCATTCCATGGTTGTCAAAACAAAATGGCTGGGGTGAAAGACTAGCTAACTTGTCGTCAACGGCCGGTAGAACTACTCTTATCCAATCCACTACTCTTATCCAATCCACCATCGGCCATATGCTTTTCCAAACCATGTTCTGTCTTCGAGGTGCTAGCTAAAACTCTGTGCAAATTAATTAGAATCCCTCCTTGGAGTATTCTGGTGGTGCCATACCCTTGAGCACAACAAAAAGATCCATTTCACCGGCTGGAACTATATATATATTAAGTAGCCGAAGCTGCAGCTTGGGGGACCCGGGGATCAAGGATTTGAAAATTCTCAACCAAGCCTCCGGCATGAAGCTACTATGGAATACCCTACACAATGGGGACCAGCTTGTGGGCTGCACTTCAGAAGGCTAAATATCTAAAAAGATCAGAGAGTATTTGGAATGTGACTAGTAGGCAGTCTGGTTCTGCATTACGGGTGGGTTCTTGCTCCAGGCTATGCACTTCGTTATCTCAAGGGTGCTCGTTGGAGAGTTGAAGGATGGCTCCCACGTTCATGCATGTACGGCAGCATGAGTGGATCTTCCATGGGAAGGGTCCAGTCCGCCTCTGCTGAAATTTCCAAGCTAGTATCACTCCCTCTCGTGATGGTAAGTAAAAGAAACGCTTGCCGATGGAGTTTGGATGCTATTCGGAACTAGTTTTACAAGCAATCTGTCACTAACATTCTCAGTACCTCTTCATGTCCATCCATCAACGAAGACACTCTCTTAGGGCCGTTAATTTACTGCCGACGGTAGTTTCTCTCTTGAATCATCAGTCTACTGGTTTCTCAATGACATGGCTATATATCCTGCTTGTCAGTAGTTGAATCTTTGGAACACCTATTTTTTAGTTGTCCCCCGTAGAAGAGCTGTGTGAACAATGTCTCCTCTGGGCAGTTAACTTACTGTGAGAACCTCGTTTTTTACATTTCATTTTTATTTTCAAAATTATTTTTGCATCTCCTTTGGACTACTTAGGAAAATAGGTATTAACCTATAAATGTATTAAATAGTCCAACGATACATTTAAATTTATTAGAACCGAGGTTCGGGTTCTTTGAAAAATTTGATTTTTTGACCCCTCTCCGCCGGATGTTGCGAATACCCGGCGTTAACTTACATCGAGCAAGTACTCGAACGCCCTTGATTAACCGCCATAGCCATCCGTTTGGTAGAGTGCACATCCATACAAAACAGTAAACTAGAGGGCCGTAAGCCGTGCGGGCCCGATGAGATGCGAACAAGTTGCATTACGTTTGGTTGACGTTGATTTTATTTGATTAAGACGTGATTTTTCCAATTGATTTAAATTTGATTTTTCAAATTGTTTATTTTTAAATTATGATATTTCCATTAACGTTTTGAATTAATGGGTTGAGTTTGATTTATTTGTTTTGTTGAATTTCAATTTGATTATGATTTTTGTTTTGAGTTTAAAGTTTGATTAAATGAGTTAAACACCTTAGGATTTGAGATTTAATGGTTAACACATTGATTAGTATTATTTAATTTCATACGTTGTTTTTGTTGTGACGTTGATTTAAATATGTTCCAAGTATTTTAATTAATTTAAGATTTTGATTATGTTGTTTAAATATGTTTTTTTGATTTTTTGTTCTTTGTGGTTTATTTTAAAATCTGATTTTTGGTGTTTACGTTTTGATATGTTTTTTTTTATACATTAGAGATTATTTATTTAATTCTCTTTGGTGTTATTTAATTACAAATTAATTAAGAAATTTAGTCTCATGCGCTACGCATACTTTAATTTGATTTTTGGGTTGTTTAAAAGTCTAGTTTTATGTTTTCAAATTTGACGAATGTTTTTATTATTTTCTATCTTATTTATTTGATTTGAGTTCGCATCCCATCCGACTGTCGAACAATCGGTGCCCATTTTGAACATTTGCGTCGACACTTGAACCATCTTCATTTCATTTCAAATCATGCCGGGTTACATCGAGTCGGTGCCGAAGTCCAAGGTTTGAGATTTCTTCCCCCCCGGTGCGCTTCTCACAAGATCGGAGGAAAAATCGGCATTTCGGCAGCATGCCGGCCGGTCCTCGACCGAGTGGGCTCACCTCCAATACGACGAAGTCTTTTGACTTGTCGCACCGGGGAGAATGGAACCGTTTGCAACGGGAACATGCCCGCGCCCACGTCCCGGGAGCGCCTACCCGAGACGTAGTCGGAATAGCCGTCCTAGGGCGCTCGGAATTTTGAGCTCACCCTTTATTTAATATGGCATTTCGCATTTTCAATTTTTATTTAATTTTTTATTTGTCAAAGCCTTTTAGGCTTGCTGCGAGTCGAGTTGGCCGAGTCGAGACGGCCCTCCGGCGATCCGGTAGCTCCAGTTGCGGCAGCCGCACGCACGCGTACGCATGGCCGCAGCCTCCCTGCCCTAATACGTCGGTCTTCCGTGGGCCCCACCGTGGGCGTAATGATCCCAGGACCATTCCACGGCGCAGGGGCGCTGGGCAGGCTCGGCTGAAGGGGAGCTCGGGTCGGGCACTGTTTCGCCCGAGCGATGCCACACGCATGAAGGGACCTCTCCGCGGTTATGGCTGTCCCCTTGGGAATCCTCTAGAGGCCTCGCCGCCACCATCCGTCGTCGCGGGAGAGGCGCAGAGGTTCCCTTGTGAACGGGAGCTGCGGAGCAATTCGCCCCTCCGAAGCCCCCCTTATCGTCGGGTAACTTGAATATGCCGGAAGAGCTGCTGCGAGAGCAGCTAAATGAGCCTGGACGCCACCATAACCGCAGTGAAGATCGAGTAAAGCAACCGTGGAGGCCCTCTGCTGCCATCGATGGTGATCGCACCATCGCTCCCACCTCTCCTGCTTCTACCGTAACTGTGGAGCAGGGGAGCTCTTCCCCGGATAAGAGCCGGACGAGAACGGCGTCCGAACCCGCACCGACAAAGCCCCGATGCTGGCCGTCGCCAGGGGAGGAGAAGAAACGGAGAAGAGCGGGATTGTCGTGGGCGAGGTGCCTAAGCTCCTGCTCAACACCGCCGTCATCGAGTACCGGAGTGGCGATGACCGGGTGCTGCAAGCCTTCCGGTGCGTCGGAGGGAGCTTTGCGAATAGCGTGTGCGGGCAGACGTCCTAACTGATCAAAGCCCCCTCACCCATGGGACGAAGGCTGGCGCGACCTCGGACGTTTTCTCTCCGTGGTGACAGCGGTCACCAAGGAAAAGGGAGAACCAGGAAGAGGAGGGGCCGCGGTTGGACCTGCAGTGGTGTGCTCGTCGACGTCAGTGGAGCCGCAAAGAGACAGATGGGGGAGCGTCGGTTGCGCTGCCCGGCGGATGTTGCTGTAGCGTGCGTGATGTCGGGGAGAGAGAGAGAGAGAGCGCGTTGGCGTCCTCAGCTGGGGATTGAGACGAGGGAAGTTGTACCCGGGGGTGCTGCTGCCTCGTCCTGCTCGGGTCGTCCTTCCCTTCTTTCCTCGGATCCGATCCCTCCTCCCGCGCGACCTGTCCTGCCCCGGCCTCTTATCCTTCGGCTGCTCCTCCTTCAAAGCAGGCCCCGGCGGCTGGCCTTCCGCAGGAGCACTTGCCGCGATATCTTCTTTCCCTCTTTTTTTCACCTCCGACGGCAGCAGGGGATGGCTCAAAATCCGCCCTCCTTGCCCAGCTGCGACCCATTTCTAAATTGCAAAATTTGATACCTGCTAATTTGAGAAAGAGCACCGCAATGGGGAAGGATTCGCATGCGGAGGATTGGCGTGCAAGAATCTGGCCGCCGCTTCTTCTTCTCCCTTCCCTCCGTGTCTCTCTTCTTCTTCTTTTTTACTTAAAATCCAACTAATGAAAATAGGGGAAAGCCAAAATCTCTATTTTTTTTTATGACTACCGGGGGCGGAAAAAAAAAGTTGGGCCCGTATGGGCCATCACACTCTCAATTAGTGTTTGGACGTGGCCCTTTTTTTTTTACAAAATGATATTAATAAGCTGTTGAAAAATTAAGTGCTGACACTTACCTCTGGAGCCACATAGCTTTTCGTGACCTTGCGGGGGTACGGCTGAATTTGGGTGTCACGGCTCTTGCTGTTATCCGTCAACTGTGGCTGTGTCTAGAGATGTAACGTTGTTTTCCCTCACAAACTGACTTTAAATCAGTTCAAAGTCAATGTCGACCGCGCCACCTCTGACTCCTCCGGGGCCATCGCCACGGTGGCTAGAGATGCTGCGGGAGGTCTCATCTTCTGGAAGACTGGAAGACACTACTGAGCCATGACCTCGTCAAATCATGGAACTTGGGGTCGTGACCCGGGTCCCGACCCGGTCGGTTCTCGGGCCGACCGACCCGGTCCCGACCCTGTGACTTTGACCCGGCGAATGTTTTAAAATTATTATTTCATCGCGACCTAACCAACCCTGTCCCGACCCGGGTCCCCACCCCGGCTGACTCGGGTCAATTTGAACCCAACCGACCTGCTTCCGACCCCAACACCGCCTACCTTGCGTCAAATCATCCTCGGGTCCTCGGAGCCAAGGCCATTACAGAAGCTTGCTCTCGGGCGACTTTGTCTGGATCTGTCTACGCCATTGAGAGTGACGCGTAAGCGGTGGTCGATGTCTGTGAAATTCCAAAAACGCATGTACGCTAAGGAGACCCAGGTCCAGGCTATGATAAAGGCAGGACTATCATCTGGTGGCCAATATGGGATAAAACCCTTCAACACTCTCCCTCTCGGCCAGCCACCACCGTCAGAGCCACGATAGGAATACACGGGGCAGGGCCGAGCGAAAATAGGAGCAAATCCACCGGAGGACAGAGCCTACAGTCTGACCAGCTCTGATACCATGTGAAATTCCAAAAACGCACGTACGCTAAGGAGACCCAGGTCCAGGCTATGATAAAGGCATTGAACTATCCTCTGGTGGCCAATATGGGATAAAACCCTTCAACAATGTCATCAACGATGCAGGACCGTCGTTGTGGAGGGTCCAACACTTCATTGCTGACCGCAGGAGCATTTTATTCGGTGCTTCGATTTCTATTGCTTTCGCACCTAGATCTTGCGACCTTTCGGCCCATCTGGTGGCTAAGTGGTCTCTTAACTCCCGGTCAGGACTCCGCACCTATGTCTCCTCCTCTCTTACTCTTATCATCTGCTGCTGTCTGGGATCGGTTATGTAAAGACATGCCCGGTTGATCTTCAGTTTTAGTTTTGCTTTTATTTCAACAACAACAACAACAACAGAGAGAGAGAGAGAGCGGCCACGTACAACACACATGAAATACTCATTTTAATAATTCTATTGAGAAATTTTCAACTGAAACTTGAGTCAGAAGTGTTCGAACTATTTTGTTTGGACCAACCCCACAAATCTCTCTCTGCGCTCTCCGTCGTCTACAGAAGACTGCTGACGGTATTGAGTGTTCCTCTGATTCTCTCGACTCTCTCTTTCCACGACTAACTTCTCTCTCTCTCTCTCGAGACACTGATGTGCTGACCAGTGACCGCTTTAAACGAGTCTCTTACCTCGAATGAGAGAGAGAGAGAGTGCAGATCGTTTAAGTTTTTGGGTGGAGGGAGTACTCTCAATCTCCGATGAAAATCAACAATGACTTTAGGTCACTTAAGTGGTGAACCGCCACCGAAAAGAGTTGAACCTCTACTGACGTCTTACTAACTCACTTCCCATCGGTAATGAGTTGTATTAGCTTGGTAGCGAATTTGCAAGGTGTCGGTAGTGGTTCAGTAACAATTCACTGACTTGTTAACCCGCTACTGACAGGGGTTGAACCGCTACTAACGCCTTACAATTCACTACCTATCACTTAAGTGGCTGGTATCGTGACCTTTTTTCATTGAAGACTGAGGATACTCTCTCCATCCGAGAGCTGAGGTGATCCACTATTCTCTCTCCCTCTCTCCAAGGTCTGTTGTAATCGTGGGTGTAAATGGAATCTCATTTTCGATTTCATTTTGATGATAATTACATGTTATAAACTGATTCTTATATTATAAAAAGTACTGGAATTGGATGCTTCAAGAAATAATTAAAATTAGAATAAAAATATATAATTTAAAATTAAAATTTTATTGTAATAATATATAAAATTAATAGAATAATACACAAACGATTAAGATTATGATCATAAAAGATAAAAGTAAAATTTAAAGATATTATTTCAAAATTTAATAATGGTATGAGACTTTCTAGCCTATTGTTTGATAAAAAGAATATATAATGAAGATTTTGAAAATTACCAAAATATTTAGAATCAGATTCATCGTAATCAAATTTAAAATAACTTGACCCTTATCCGAAACAAATCATAAATAAACTGTTGTTGTCGACCCATTTACCGCCCTAGTTTTAAACAAGCACAACTTCTAACATGCAAACAACTATTTCGGCCCTACATAATACATTGAAGCGAGAAAAACAATAGCTTCAAACATTACACATGAGGGTTATCAGTAACGGGGTGTTTGGTTGCATGATAATCTTTTGTACATTTTCGTGATAATAAATTATATTAAAATAAAAAGTGAATCAACTCGTGACATAAAATTATCATTTTTGGAGAGATGTGATAACAATTAAGAGTAACTATCATATATGATCAAACAAAATGGGAGACCACAAGAAAAAAGAAAAAGGTGAGACCTTATTTTTTATTTAAAGAGAAAATCACTTTCAAAACAAAAAATTGTCATAGTTGCCTAACATCTTTTTTAACAAATTTTTTACATTTTTTAAAAATTAAAATAAAAATCTCCATTATCATGCAACCAAACACCCCCTAAGTCATTTTTTTTTACAAAAGCCTAGTTTTTTTAATGTATTCAATTTTAAGATTCAGATGTTATTTCAAATAATATTAGATACTAGTTGTCAATTTATTAAATAATTTTAATCATTAAAATTTTAAAAACATCTAGATAACATATTTAACAAAAAAAGAGAGACTCACCTCTTTTTTCTGGTCCCCCACTTTGTTTGGTCATACGTGGTAGTTACTCTTTTTTGTTGTCACGTCCCTCTAAACATGACAATTTTATGTCATGAGTTGGTTCACTTTATATTTTAATACAATTTTTTATCATGAAAGTGTACAAAAAATTTATCATGCAACCAAACACCCCCATTAGATCTTATCTTCCTCGAGAGCCTCTTGATTCTTGAATATGGGTGGCTGCCATGCAAATTGAGAAGAAAATGCTTGTTTTTCTCAGCTCATTCTGATTTATGGGTGATTCACCAAATGGTTTGATTTGGTAGCTTGAAGTTTGATAGCTGCCACCTCTGAGTAGCTTTGAAGAATTCCCCTGAAATTGTGGGCAAGATTCATCGGTTAGCAGGTTGTTGAATGCACAAAAGAAATAGAGGGTATGGTCTTTAGTAAAAATGATAAATATATATATCTATGTTTTATAAGGGTTAAGTATTTTTAACCCAGGACAAACTTCTTGTACACAAGTCCGAATAGAACCAAACTGATTTTGAATTCATTGTGGGCAAAAGTTCTAAAAATAATGATTTTAGCTGAACTAAATTTCTTTGTTACTTAGTTCATTGATCATAATATGTATTTTAATTAATTTTTATTTGTACACTAAATGGTTTTAGTGTGGCCGGACATATTTTAGCTTAATTGATATCTAATTTTTGAATGGGTCAAAAGTTAGACACTGAGGTTGTGTTTGATTTAACTTCATATAAGAATCTAAACTCTTAATGAGTGGTAACAAAAAGTCCTTAAGTTGATTAAGATATTGTAAGTGATTTGTTTTGTTTGACAACAGTGTTGATAAGAATATCTGTTTGGAAGATCGTACAGATTCAATGAGATTTTATTAAGAAGACAAGTGTGACCATGTTACAATAAGTTGGCGCCCTATGAAGTGATGTTCATATTGTGAACATGGCACAGCTTTTGAAATGAATCGGTTACATTTTTTTCTTCTTCAGATATTAGATATTGGGTGAGAGGTTGAATCAGATGTGTTATCAATTCTCTGAATTCTTACCAAATCAAACAACAGAAGTCAATTAACTGTTATCAAACGGGGCTGAGACTTTTGGTGAAGTATCTGGACATAAAATAGTAACTTTTTGACAAACCACTTAATTTTAACCAGTTCACTATAGTTTTTTTTTCCTTCAAGGTGGACAACTAAAATCTTGTGTTGCATCAGAGAGATTAGAGATGAAATCAAGATTTTAGATATTTTATTAAGTTTAATCTAATTTCACTCAAACTTTTGGTAGATGGAAAGGAATGTGATATATCTGAACCTGACATGGACCTCAAGGGTTGCCCATTAAAGAGAGGCCCACTATGTAGGTAGTAAGAGTGGGGTGGGCTTCACCTGTTTTTTTTTTGTTTTTTTGTTTTTTTTGTTTTTTTGTTTTTTTTTTGAAGAGTAACAGAGTTGGTTCATGCCATATGCACATAAGCGCATTGGAGTGGTGGAGTGGGCTTCACCTGTGACACCTAAAGGAGTTTTTGGTTGTACCATATTATGTTTTTCTAACAAAACTTGTCAACAAAAATATTCAATAATTACAACAAAAATATAAATTCTAGAGGTTTCCTTATTAGTAAAAAAAATTGTGAATCCCACCTTTCATAGTTAGGCATGATCCCCACTCTTTTTGTCATCCCATCTCACCAAGCATGATACTTCTGTGTTTTAAGTCACCTTAGATTTTCTTATGATAAAAACATTTATCATGAAAATATATAAAAAATTATTGTGCAACCGAACACTCCATAAAACCTTTGTTACCTCCGCAACTAAGGTGGCACCGGCATTATCTTAATCTAAAATTCTAAGATTTTAATTTGATATCTAGCCCCAGTCTGAGATGAAAAAAATATTTAATTTAAATATTTTTTTAAAATTAATAAGATTAATTTTTACAAACACTATATTATATATGTAATTTATGTTCTTTATAAAGAGACTATGCCTGAGAAAGGAAAAGAATACAACTTGATCATAAGAGATTTATCAAGATATAACATATATATTTAGAAGTTAATAAGATACAAAATAAAACACTCTGAAAACCCAAATGTCTGAATGAATCAAAAGTCAAAGGTTTGTTCAGAGCAATCGAACCCCACCTAGGTCATGTCTAATTGATCTTAATTAGCTATCCTCTAACTTCTAATCAGTAAAAGAGATTTTCAGTATTTCATATTATTTGATAACTCATTCAACCTCTTAATCAATCTCTTATATCTAAAATATTCTCTACAAATTAAGTTATAAAATAGCATTAACATAGCTTGTTCTTCATACTTTTTTCCCCACACCGAATCAGAACTTGGTGACACAAATTAGGCCAATACATATGCATATTACTCACACATTCATATTTTTGATTGAAATGTGGCAACAAATAATTTTTCCAAAGATCAAATGAAGAGAGAATTTATAAACAACTTCTTCGGCAAAGGTGCAACCAGAAAATTGAACCAAGTTGAATGAAATTGAGAAGTCACCATGCAACCCAATAAGGAGATGAAAGCCATTTTTTTTCTAGAAAAAGTGATGCAAAAAAATCCTGTTACAGCCAAATAATAAATAGACCTTAATCAATCATTGGTCTGATTCACCTTATGGGGTGTTTGGTTGCATGATAATGAAGATTTTTGTTTTAATTTTTAAAAATTGTAAGAAAACTGGTTAAAAGAGGTGTTTGGTAACCATGATAATTTTATATTTTAAAAGTGATTTTCTTCTTAAACAAAAAAAGAGGATCTCACCTCTTTCTTTTTTCTTGTGGTCCCCCACTTTGTTTGGTCATGTGTGATAGTTACTCTTTTTTATAATCACATCCCTCCAAACATGATAATTTTATGTCATGAGTTGGTTCACTTTTTATTTTAATACATTTTTTTATCATGAAAGTGTACAAAAAATTATCATGCAACCAAACACCCCATTAGGGGACGTCTATCGTTTGATTAATATTAGAGTCCTAGTCAAACTCTCATGCCTTAGTACATAGCTAGACATTTAAATTAAGTGAGAAAATTTAAGTTTGTAATTTTCAGTCTTAATACTTTTGTTTGAGAATTCGAACATATATGTGCACACTAAGATGTACAAGATATTAGAGGTAAAATTAAGATAAAACCATTAAACAAACACCACCTAAAATATTTATGAAGCAGCACTTGTTATATTATATATACGGTTTAGAAAATTCATATTTGAACTAAACTTTACTAAAATGTTAAGCATCCGAAGAACATAACCGGACCCTCTCTTAGGTGGTGTTTGATGACAATAACATTAATGACTGACATCTGAAAAAAAAAATGATTGAGATTCAATTTTTATGTATGGATACGTTGCAAAGGTATCTGAAATCTTATGGGATGTTTGGTTGCATAATAATGGGTTTTTTATTTTAATTTTTAAAAATTGTAAGAAAATTGGTTAAAAGAGATGTTTGGTAACTACGATAAATTTATGTTTTGAAAGTGATTTTCATTTTAAATAAAAAAGGGATCCCACCTCTTTCTTTTTTCTTGTGGTCCTCCACTTTGTTGGGTCATGCGTGATGGTTACTCTTTTTTTGTTATCACATTCTTCCAAACATGATAATTTTATGTCACGACTAGATTCACCTTTTATTTTAATACAATTTTTTATCATGAAAATGTACAATAAATTATCATGCAACCAAACACCCCAATAGTATTTAAGATCGTTCGATCAATTGATGATTTACTACTTGACTCTGAAATCCGAACCTTTTAAGATTATTCGACAGCCATAATTGATCAATTTGACGCCTGCAGCTCTGATATATATGAGCACATTATTTGACAATAATGTATGGATGTAAAAATAAAACACGACAAATAATATCAGATACCAATCAAAAAACATTAAATTATAAGAAGTATATATATGAACCCGTCACATTCCACCACCTCCAAGAGACATATTAAATCAAAGATTTTTATACATTATCTCTTAATTAAATTTGTGGTCTTCAGTGTGATATTTGCTTTATTGTTTGAAACAAAATTATATATTAACCACCGAATATACATACGTTTGCGTGGGAGAAAGGTCGACCGTCGTCAAAGGTATATCAAATTCGTTATTGTGATCGTCGGGGTGTAAATAGGTCGGATTTGATAACAACGATCACAGAATTCGATTTCTATTCCTACAAGAGTTAAGGTGTTTCGAACTTTCGATTCTGATTTCGATTATTTCGGAGTCACCACGCTCCAATTTTGATCCGCGTTATCGAAATCGGAATCGAATCCGACAATTATCGATTTTGATATTAAATATTAATTTTTATTTAAAAATAAATTAACGATTCGTGTATAATTACTAAATTTTGATATAATATCTTTTAGGATTTATTTTATGATTTTATCGATTAACATATTCTATTTTATGATTTATTTGGCTTTATTTTAACTATGTTTCCTTGTATATTCCTATTTTTTATCGAAATCGGATCAACGAAGACAGAATCGTCGGATTCCGATTCTGATCTCGATAAATTATCAAAATATTCTGATTCTGATAATCTATACGATCTAAAAATAATTTTCGAATTTATTGATTTTTTTCTCAAATCGAATCAAAATTTTATAATATAAATTTTTGTTTATATCTTTAACGATAATTTGTTATCGGATATATTGGAAGACATATTATTTAGAATGACTGTTCAAAAATTGAAAGTCTATCATCGAGCCGTTATTGACCGCCGCCGCCGTCCGTCCAGCGCGCACGGTAACGACCGACGAGGAATCTCAACCCGACGGCTGCTGGCCAGCGGCCGCCGTAGTACGACCGAGATTAGACGTCTCTCCGGGGACCTCCGTGGCGATCCCCGTCGCCGACTCGCCGCCGCGCGACTCTGTCCGCCGAGTCGCCTCGTCGCCCGGTCACCGGCGATTGCGCGCTGAGCCGGGCGACCTTCCACGGGACGTCCGGGACGGGAATTCCAAGCTCCAGATTCATGATTTTACGAACTCTAACGGATGTATTCGAATTTTATTTGGAATCATACATCTTTATAATTTCGTGGAATCAGCTGGTTTTGCATCGATCCTTTGTTTCACGAGATTTTATATTGATAAGATGCAAGATTAATGCAGCGTCGTCGCGATGAAAAGGCATAACATGTTGATCGATGACATAAAAGAACAAGATAAATTAAAAAAGAGTACACGGGGGTGCAAACTAGTCGATCGGGTCAAGTCGTCCAGTTGAGCAGTGTTGTTCTGGTTAAGTTTCACTCTTTAATCTTGTGTGAACCGGAGCTTTGTTTAATTAAATCTTCCGACGACGATCACATTTAATCTTTGTTTAAATTTTCTTGTATTTACTTAAGCCAAAATTGTAATAACAACTCGACTGCTCCAAGTTCAAAGTCGATGCAAATGCGTTTATAAAACTCGAACCTGAGCCGATTCCTCCGACCAAAATTCTACGATGTCTGCGGAACTCTATTTAATTTTAAACTCGAATCAAATTTATCTCAATTTATTATATGAATCGAAATGATAATATATGATTATTAATATTTATAATTTAATTTTTAAATAAATATTCGATCCGATTTACTCGTGAATTCGCAGAATCAAGAGCGTGAATCTACCCGAAACTAGATTCATCAATCATTAAAATTTATTCATTTAACATGACAAATGTATCAAATTTCTAACTATCATCGATATTGGCTCGTTCGCACCCCTTATCATTTATCATACATGTTATTATTTTATTTTAAAGCGAAATTAATATAAAATATAAGAACGATCAAACCCGATTACGATTGCGAAAGGTAAATCGGGATAAAAGACAGACAGACTCGGGTCCCTTGCGGGTACGGTACGTCGCCGCCACCCACGTGCCGTCCATCCGCTGATCATGCATGGCCGCTGCAAGTCTCTCTCCTTCCTCCTACGGACCACGCCACCGAACTTCATTAATGGCCGCGCCTCGTCACGTCCCCCGCGCGACCCCACCGCCGGCGCCGGCACGCACCCGCACCGTCCTGGTCGCCGTCGGGAGGGTATCCACGGCGGCGCGTCCGTCCACCCGCCGTCGCCGGCGGCGGCGGCGGCGGCATCCTCTCCAGCTGCGAGCCGGATTGTGACCTGCCGCTGCCGGCCGGTTTCTTCCCCTTTGCCTCTCCCGGCCTTGCCCCAGTCCGTCGAGCTGGACATGCTTGATTTCAGAACGATTTTTTATCGTGCACCGGTAGGCAGCCCACCATATTGTGATGGCAATGGCATCCAAAAATTTGATTCCCGAAGATAGCAAATAACAGAGATTTTGGGGGAGGCAATAAAACAAACAGGTGACGGGCGAGGGGGGTATATGTGTGATGTAGGTACAGTTGCATGGAGTAGTCATGGACCTGACCGAACGACCTGTCTAACGATGGGAAGAGGCTAAGTAGATCTTCGCCTTGAGTTGTGTGCATCTCCGTGTACACCGGCTGCCGGCCGCGGGTTTATTTTCTTCTCCGCCTGCGATGCTGCCAGTGCCATCCATCCGTTCCTCGGTTTGACTGGTCCAGGTGATCTTTATTCGACGGCAGGAATGGCGAGGCCGAGGTAGTACTACTACTACTGGACCATGGCCACGAAGGAGCCCGTCGCCGCCGCCGACGCCATGGCAGCGGTGGACTGCTTTCCTGACGTGCCGTTGACTCCGGGCCGGCTCTGCTGGTACTCGATCTTGTACGCCATCTTGCCGTCCCCCTCGTCGTCGTCTTCGTCGTCTTCCTGGTCCACGGTGTCGCTGCCCGCCTGATCCTCCGGCCATTCGCTGGCTTCCGGCACCGCGTGGGAGCGTTGCTCTTGCTGCTGCGCCATCGGATCCTTCATGACGTCTTCTGGCTTCAGATATGGAGACGATAATCAGCAGGGTTACGTAGCAGTTCTCGGCGACACGACCAGAGAGAGGTTGGATTCTGGTACGACCCGTGTACGGTGTACCTTCTTTGCAGGCGCTCCGCCGCCAGAGTCATCTCCGAAGAAGCTCGCGGCGAAGCCTCCGTTGATCTGCAGGGCGGAACCCTCGCTTCCGTCGGGGTCGACGCCACCGCCACCGCCACCGCCACCGCCACCATTCCTGCTGCCGTCGCCGTTCTTGGTTTCAGCCTCCGTGGCAGCTGTCCGCGGCTGTTTACCTGCTGGGCTGGGGGGCCGGCCTTGTGGCGGCGAACTGCCGATTCCGGCGGCGACGACCCCGCGGGGGCCAGCGCCGGCGAGGGTAGTCTTACTGCGATAGAGCGCCTCGAGCTGGTGGAAGTAGGGGCAGGTGTTGGAGTCGCCGGCCCGCCGCCTCTTGCTGCCCTCCTTCACCTTCTTGAAGTACTTGTTGATGTTCTCCCACTTCTCCTTGCACCTCTTGGCGCTCCGGTGGTACCCCATGCTCTGCATCTCGGCGGCGATCTCCTCCCACAGCGGCCCCTTCAGCCCCACTTCCTGGTACCGCGGTTCGAGCCCGCTGCGAAGGCTGATAAGGGCATGAACCTCGGCCTTCGGCCATCTCGAAGATGCTGGTTCCATGGGTCCGGATCCGATCCCGACGCCGCCGACAATCTCCGGCGGCGCCGACGGGACGGGGCCTGCATCCATGGGCGACGACGATTGGGTGCATATTACGGGCTCCGCGCCGCCCTGGCGATGAGCGCGCTGTTCTGTCTGCTGCGGGGCCGACGATGGTGCAGACGCCGCCGGATGCTGTTCTGCTGCCGCCGGCGACGGAGCAGCCGACACCGGTGGTGCCGCGACGTGCACCGTCTGCCCTGTCGCCTTGTGCAGGAAGGCGATGATAGCGGCGTCCCTGGAGGCGGCGACGGCGCGCTCCTGTGCCATCCTCTCGTGCTCGCGGTTCAGCCGCGCCATCTCCTGCCGCTTCCAGGCTTCCTCTCGTATCATCTTGTCCTGTTCGCGCTTCTCGATGGTCTCCAAGAACCGCTGCTGCATCGCCTCCTGCCTCTCCATCACCTGCTTCATCAGCCCCTCGAAGAAAGCCATCATCTTCTGGCTTCCACCGCCGCGCCGCTTCCGCTTCAGCGACGACGACTTCGTCGGCGGGCCCCCTTCCTCGGAGTCGGACGACAAAGAAGCCGAGTCCGAGGAGAAGCTGAAGCCCCCCGAGGTGAGCCCAGCCATAAACTCCGGGGGCCTGCGCGTCTCCGCGCCGACGGATAATGGCGGAGCAGCGTTCAAGGGCGTCGGCTGAAGCCTGCCCGCGGACCCCAACAGGTCGATACCGATGGAGGATGCGATGGGCGCAGACACCGGGGCCGATGCGGAGACAGTGGGAGCGGCGGCCGACGGGCTGGCACCGCCGCCGCCGCCGCCGCCGCCGTGGAGGGCTTCCAGCTGGTTGAAGAAGCGGTAGTTCTTGCCATCCTGGCGGCTGGCGCGCCCGTCCTTGGTGCGCTTGTAATACTTCTGGACGTTCTCAAACTTCTCCTTGCACTTCTTGGCACTCCTCATATATCCAATCTCCGCTAGCTTCCTGAAGAAATTAGGAAGGGGACGGCGTATAAACAGACTGACAAAACCACGAGCCGATAGATCAGTAACGCCTTAAAGCTGCGAAGAACTGCCGGAGCTGAGAAAGAAGACGGTAAAATGCGAAAGAAGAAGAAGAAGAAGAAGAAGAGGAGAGGGGCTTTGCCGCCATGGGAACTGCCGCCGCACGACGACGAACGCGCAAAAAGATTCGACAGTCCTGGCCAGATTCCGTCCAGCCCGGGCGTCGCTCGATCGGCAGAGAAAGATAGCCATATTCAGCGGAAGTCTGAACAAATTGTGCTCTTTTTTTCTTTATAGTAATAGCAATCGTCTCCCGGTGTCCTGCAACGATGCGGCGACCTCGGCAACATGGTTAGGAACTTGGGATCGGCGCCGCCGACCTGAAGCGGCGGTACAAACCCTGCCTGCCTCAGGCTTAATTAAAACAGAAATGATTGACGAAAACGAGGCGAGGAAGATGCCACCGACGCGACTGAGATAGATAAGCTCAGATCTGCATCTGAAGACGCCGATGGAGGTGCCGCCGGCCGCTCTCTCCTCTACCTCCTCGCTTTCTGTCCACGAACTCTGCAGAAGCTGCAACGAGGCGCCACCGTCTCCCGGCGATCGATCTGGTTTCTCGGACTCTGTAGTCCGGATACCGGCCGGCCGTGAGTCTACTGTTTCCTACTGGATTCTGAGCTTTAAACCGAGCTGCATTCTCTCTCCGATCTGCGCATTGCTGCTCAAATTTCGCGCGCAGACAATTCGCGGGATGCATAAGAAACGGGAAGAAAGATCTGGGGTTGGGGAAGGAGACGAATATATACAGAATTCGCACGCGTGCCGTTGATATTTGTGCGGCGGAAATTCCGGAGATCACCGGGAGAGGCGGAGGGGAAGGGCAGAAAGGCGGCGGAGGAGCATCGATCGATCCTCACCTGGAGACCTCCTCCCAAAGGGGGCCCTTGAATGTGGCCTCCCGGAAAGCGGCGTCCATCTCGGAGCGTATCTTGAGGAGGGCCAAAGTCTCCTGCCGCGGCCACCGGTTTCCGGGAACCGCGCCCCGCTCAGCCTCGTCGCCAACGGCCGCCAAGCCATCATCGTCCGGGAAACCACCGGACGCTGCCGCCGAACCGGCCAGATCCTCGAAGCTACTCGATCGCGGAGGCAGACGACTGATGGCCGGCGACGCCACCTCCGCCAGCGAGTGATGCGCCGCGGGGGGCGCTACCAGCGGCGGCTGCGGGCGCTCCGAGCTGCTAATTCCGAGCACCGGGGCTCGTCCGCCCGCCCCGGACGAGCCAAAAGGGGTCATTTCCGGCAGGGAAAGACCATATTGGGACCCTCCCTGCTGCATAACCGAGAAGTCTCCCCCTCCCCCCTTGCTCCGCTTCACCGCCGCCGCCTTTCTACTGCCCGTCACTGCTCCCCTCTCCGTGTACCTCACCAGCGAGCCAGCCTCGGTCAGAGCAGCGGAGGCCGCGGTGCCGAACCCCCCCTCTTCCTCCCCCCTCCTCCGCTCTCACGAGGCTGCGAGCAGCCAGAGGAGGACGAAGACCCCATCGGAACCAGGGAATGCAAACCAGTGTAATTAGGGCGGTGAAAATGGAATGTAAGGCCGGGGGGGGGGGGTGTTGTGGAGGCGCGGAGAAGAAGTGGAGGCTCCGAGTAGGTGACGTGGATCTGCCCGACAAAAATCTAATATTAAAACGTAAAATGCGGAAATACCCGTAAATGAGCGCGTGTAACTTCGTCGATCATCGTCGAGACCGGCTCGCCGGCAAGAAACAAATCAAATGCTGAGCTGTCACCCCCGCGGTTTGCTCAACAGCGTAGAACAGCAGGGCCAGCGGCCACCCGCGGATCGGAGCCCGAAATCGTGCAGAAGAGCGGATCCGTTTCCGGATCCGGTCGAGCGGCATGCGGATGATCCGATTATGTACGGGGGAAGATGAGGAATTATTGTTGCGGAACAGCGACGAAGAGGAAAGCTCGGGGAATATGGAGGAGGAGCAGGAGGCGGAATCTGATCTGACTCCGATAAGAAATAAAATATAATTTTTATCTGATAACTTATCAAAATCAGGATCACGTATTTCGGCAACTTATGAAACACTCAGTATTTATCGAAATAGAAAATAAAAAATGATATTATCGCTGCCTAATCTCATGGGCTTGCCGCCCCGGTGGGTGTGACGTGGGGGCGTAAAAAAAAATGTGCGGGGCATATATATATTGAGAGAGAGAGAGGGGGGGGGGTCACGTTGAAACAGCTGTAAGCAGGGGGTGTAAACGGTTCGGTTCGATTCGGTTTGATCACTCTTTTTCCAAACCGAAACCGAACCGATAAGGTGAATCGAACCGAACCGAACCGGTTCAGTGAGCCCTGAACCGATTGTGATTCGGTTCGGTTCGGTTCATCGGTTTAATGTATATTTAAATAAATAAAAATAAAATAAAATAAAATATATATTATAATAATTATTTAAGATTAATATAAAGTCTAATACTGTATTTATAATATATAATTTTATCTTTATACTAATTAACTTACATTTATAATAAAACTTATTTAAAATTGATATAATATATATTTAAATGTAATATAATATGTAAATAAAGTGGGTCAAACTTTATCAAATCGGGTCAACCGGTTTACCGGTTCGGTTCGGTTTGGGGAGGTGCCAAACCGAACCGAACCGATAAGAAATTATCGGTTCGGTTCGGTTCAAAAAACCGAATACATAGCCTCTCAAACCGAATGCTTCGGTTCGGTTCGATTTACCGATTTACCGATTTTACATGAACACCCCCAGCGGTAAACGCTGCCCGCGAGGCAACGCACCGCCGGCGAGGAGGAGGGACAGGATGGACGAACGTGCGCGGCCGGCCGGTCACCGCGGGTCCCACACGTGACACGGCTGTCGCGCCCGCGGTACCCTCACCGCGCCCCGCCACGTCGACCGTTACTTCACATGACACGTCGCCGCACGGCAGCGGCGTCACGTGACCGACGCGCGTGATCTCGAGTTCTAGTCCCCGCCGCATCTGTTACCCGGTCCATTCGGCCGGACCAGACGTCCGTCAACGTGGACGCGGGCCGACGCCCAGAATGGTGTTCGCCTCTCGGGTCGCGCCACGTGGACGGGCCGTGGCGCCCCACCTGATCCCGATCGGGTGATGACAGCCGACAGGGGGCCGTCGCGCCACCTTACCTTGGGCTCCAACCGGGCCGGATATAAATATTGAGCCCGGTAAGCTCGAGGACAGGGACGGCGACAACGACAAAGCCGGCGTGGATATCAGGTCGAGCCGGTTAGGATGGGGGGGACCGTGGCCATGTGCCGTGCCTCCGCCCTCCGGCGAATCTTGATCCCGTTACCGGGGCCGTGCACTCACCGCACCGAAGGCAAGAGGGGCGTACCACCCACCCACCTGTCCGCTGCCCGTCGGATCGTACCTAGCGGTGCGAACCGGTAAGGATCCGGCGGTCCCGATTGGTCCGAGGAGGATCGACGCCCCCCGAGGATAAGAACGTCGGTGAGGTCACCGGCATCCTCCCCGCGTGGCGTCGGCGGTGGGTCCCGCACGGCCGCATTCCCCGTTCCGCCGCCCGAGGGAGTATGAGTTTAATAATTAAATTATTTCGATAATTTGTTAGAATCGAAATAGAAATCGAACGATTCTATTTTTATTTGATTTTGATGACAAATAAATATATACATTAAAATAGAATCAAATAAATCATAAAATATGATCGATAGAATGGTAAAAAAATTCAAAAATATTACCTAAAATTTTAATAATTATATGTAAATATTCATCTCGAATTAAAAACTATCCTATCCTATTCCATTCCGATGATATATTAATAATCTCGGAATCATCAGAATCAAAATCAGAATATCGAAAGTGAATTCTTAAAATCCTGTCATTGAATCCAACCCCCTTCACACCACCCGTGCTCCGTTTATTTCTGATCTTTTACCCCGCCGGGAGCAGCTGAGGTAATCCGAACTCAAAAGGCAAGGGCGGCGGGTTTCTTCCCTGGTCTCGTCAGAGAAAGCTTCCGCTCTCCCACTTGCTTGCCGCTCTCGTCGGATCGGCCTCCTCCCCGGCTTGTCTGTCTGCCGCCGCCGTCTTGACGACGCCCCCCTCGTCCGACCGGAACTCGAGAGTGGGGTGCTTGAAGGGGGGATCAGCTCCGGCTCCTCTTCGGTCTTCTCTTCTCCGGCACGACACACACACGACCCTCTCCATCATCATCATCATCATCCCACCTTCCGAACGGCCGGCGGAGGTGAGAGATGCCCGTCGTTGATTTGTCTCTCGCCGAGGTTGAACGCAGCCGCGGAGAAAAGAATTGGGAGGAGGGGGGGGGGATCTAATGCCCGCACCGCACACCCCCGTCGGAGAGATCGTCGGTCGGGGTCAGATCAGATCAACACCCGCTGGGGGAGTCCGCCCGGCCAAGTGGAGATTTGGGCCTATTCCTTCCTGCCGCGGGAAGGAGGAGGAGGAGGAGGAGGAGGTTATTCTGACATTCAGACATTGCCTTTCTATTCCCCAGGTAAACAACAGGTTTGAAATTTTTTCTTTTCATCCCATGAGTTACTAGTTAAAAGCTACGTGCTTCGCACGTGTACGTAATTATTTCATTATATTTTTATTAAATTTTTAAAAATATAAAAATTAATATTTTAATTAAGGATGTCAAAAAAGAAAGTGTTTGTTTTTTTACATATACCACACATTGTAAGAAGAAAAAACATTAAATAGTAATTAGTATCGTTAAATTACACGATGCAAGTAGAAACCTATTTGAGATGTGTGTACAAATAACACTAATAAAACTTAGATAGATATGTATCATTCTTCTTACTGTCATATATAGCACGAAACAAAGGTATCTTAAAAGTTGTGACAAATTGCTAACATAGACAAACAAATAGTGCTAAATCAAATCAAACACAACATAGTAGTCCAGCACCAAATGAGGGTAAATGTCACTTGTACTCCTAGAACACAACTTGTGCTATTCATATCTTCGTTTCTTTGTTGGACGACTTCGCGGCCTTGCAAATTGTTGAGAAGTTGAAGCCTCAGTTTCTTCATTGATTGTAATGTGCTCAACATTGGTGCAAATGTAATTGATCCCATCATCTGTATTCTTTTTTGTACACTTTATGGTCAACATGTACTCTTTGTTGATAAAATTCTCCATAATTTCAAAGTAAGAAGTCAAATCTGTTTCCTGCAAAATAATATGTTATGTCAAATATAATATAAAGTTATGAAATTTTAGAATATGTAAAAATATTTCGAAACCAACCTTCTTATCTTTCAGAATATGTACTGGGACACCAAGTATATCCTCAGCTTGGCGGTTGAATAAAGTAATCCACATGTTTGCTATGCCATCGGCAATGTTTAATCTTAAACAATACCTTTAAAAGAAAAATATTTTTCAAATGATCACATAATTGTTAATGTAAAAACAACAATATAATTTTCAATGATAACGGATTTGAAAAATAAATATCATACCTTTCTATTGCCTTGATGTGGTTGTTTGAACACTTTAAACAACTGTAAACATTATTTTCCTCCTTGAGAAGTCGAGCACATGAAGAACATGCTTTGTACCATGGGTCTTTGTTGTGTAAGACATCTTGTATTTTTACTTTCACTCTAAATGAAATTACCTATGACATATGGGAGCATTTAAAAATTCAATAGTGCTTGAAGTAATTTAATTTAGAATTGAAAATAAAACATGAATGTGTTTTGGTAATCAATAAGAACTTACTTCGCAATCAGAGTTTGTTGTGTTGTCGAGTAATTGTTGTAAAGATATCTCTTCAGACTTTATTGTTGTTTTGTCTCCAGTAGGTTCTTCTAATATTCGCTGAGACAATTCATCGATATTACTTTTGGCCCTGTGTGTTTATTAATAGTATAGTGTAGAAGTTATTAATAGCAAAAAATATATATATAAGTTAATCAAAAGTAAATTATCTTACCAACTTCGCAACAAAGAAGCCCTTTCTGTTGCTGGATTGATTTGTATCTTGGTTTTGTACGTTGTCTTCAACCCAAAATGGCCTGTATTCATTTAACAAATGATGTATTAAATATTTGTGTGGTTATGAAATAAATAATTCATGCATAATACATATTTCAAATGGCTAACCTTGATACACATGAGTTCGCAAAGAAGTGGCTAAAATGACAGGATGATCCTTGAGTATGTTAGCCAGTTTTTCGCCTTCATTCTTTACGAAATTTTCCCACAATGTTAAAAGTACGATGTTCGAGCAACTAAAAAAATACATACCAAAGTTTAAAATCAAAAGTAACATGAAATAAACATTTGTAAGTTAAAAGATAATACGTGTCATCTGTCAACGTTAAAGTTTGCCGTTGAACACTTTTTCCATCTGATCTTCGAACAACAGTGGTAGCATCATCCATGTTGATAACAATACATAACAAGTCTACAAAAAGGTAAACTTAATTAATTGGTGTATTGGTAAGAAGTAGAGAGAAATAAAATACATATCTATGAATTCTTCTTACGGTTTGATCTTCAACAAGCTGTTACATAGAAATTAAAGCTGTCTAGCCCTATTTCCTTTTTTTGAATGCATTCAAATGATGTTATTTCTGATAACGTTGTAGACTTGGTAAAGATTATTGTATAGTCTACATCTCCAATGTTTTATTTGGGATTTGCAACTTTTATCTGTCCATCTGTTATTTTGTAGCACTTCCCCTTTAAAAGCATTTCATTAAATTTGACGATTGTTTCCAAGAACATAGTGGCTTGCATTCTAGTTCCCTATGAATCAATAAATTTAAAAGATTAGACATAATAAAATACAAGTGAGAAATGCTAAATAAAAAAACAAAATTGTATTTTACCTGCTCATCCATCAAGCACATGTTAATAACTTTTCCTGTGTTGTTATTCCTTGAGAAAATATAAGGCTCCTTCTTTTCAACTAATTGGCATTTGATACTCCATTTAGTTCCCCCTCGCATTGAGTTCTTTTCAACATAATATATGGCGAAGTCATATTCATCACAAATAGATTACGGACATCAAGAAGATGAATAAAGGGATAAGCATTTATCTATATCAATGAAAATTAAAGTACGTACAATGTGTGACTTCAAAAAGCTCTTTATATACAATATTTCGTGTGTAATTGAAAATTTGTTCGTCATTGTAAATGTATGGACCCACACAACATTTTGTAGTATTTCTTGAAACTCCCCTTGATAATGCAACATATAGTTGACCGTGAGAAAAAACTGGCTCTGGCAAATAAATCCCAATATTTAATATAGTTTGGCCACATGCTTTATTTATAGTCATTACGCAAATGATAAACGTATTGGAAATTGTTTCCTTCTAAATTTAAATGGATAAGTATCCATTTCAGGAGGATATAAAGGTATTCTAGGTATCAAAATTTCTGAACCAGCATGTTGTCCAACTGGAATTTTTGCTTTTATGACATTTCTCTGGAAATCAAGACAAATCAATCTTGTTCCATTGCATAAACCATTTGGAGAATCCAAATTTCTCAATAACATGATAGGACAGAACTTTTTCAAGATGAGCTTTGAAGGAGGCATGCCATTTGGTGTTAAACTATTTAAAAAATCAACTTGATATTGGGTATCCGTCTCATCCTTTGCCTTTGTCAAAACTATGATAAGTGTATGCTTCACCAGGAAATGTTGTAATAAGGATTTCATTTATTTCATCTACAAACTCATTCTTTGTTGCCAAAATTGCTCTATCAATAACATATGCTGAGTAAGTGTAATGATCATACAAATCAGGATAAATAGCATCAATTATTTTGATTCTCATATCTTCAAGTGCATCATACTCAATCAACATATCATGTGGAATACGAACTAAGTCATGACCAATACTTTTTTCTGTTCCATTACCAATGCGCATGAGAAAATTTGCAAATTCTCTGTCACATTTTGCACGCATATTTTCTGTCAAATACAATTTTTCCATTGCTACCCATAAATATGATCGACTAAACATGCATCTATTGTTTGTTGTCGTGTTCCCTTAGGAACTACCGGTAAAACTTGTCGAAAGTCTCCTCCAAATAACATTAGCTTTCCACCCGAATGGAAGTTGTGAATCCATAATATCCTGTAAAGATCGATCAAGTGCTTCAATTGCAAATTTTTTGCACATGGGGGCCTCATCCCATATTATTAATTTTGCCTTCTTGATCAAAGTTGCAAGGGAACTTTGTTTTCGTATGTTACACATAGATGAGTGTTTAATATCTAGAGGGGTTTTAAATGCGGAATGTCTTTGTTCTTCCTCCCAGGCATCAAAGATGCGCAACTCCACATGTTGCGATTGCTAAGGCTATTTTTCCTTGTTTTACGATTTACTGCCAAGTAAAGCACGATAAAGGTAAGTTTTACCAGTGCCTCCAGGACCATCCACAAAAAATAGACCCGGTTTTTCTGCATTTACTCGGTCCATTATTTTACTAAATGCTGTCTTTTGATCATTGTTCAACAAAATAATAGCGTCCACATCTTCTTGAGGTGTTTCAATCAATAATTCATCCATTATTTCTTTGGAATGGATTAAAGATGAAATCTCCATTGGTGGTAACTTTGGTAAATCATAGTCATTGATATCCTTTCCCATACTTTCTAAGAATACCTTGATATCCTTCAAAGTGGCCACAATTGCATCATATGGTGACATATCTCCGCATCGTTGAAAATCCTCTGACATATATGTATTGAATTGCATCCACAACATCTTGACGTTTTCAGGTTCACAAAATGCCAAAACGATAGCAAATAAGCGCCGTAAAGAAAAAGGCATTTGATATGTTATTGCTTCTGTGAAACAAGAGATAGTTGCATGATCACTTTCTAATAACCCTCTTATTAGTGCAGCTTTCTTGTAAGTAGGATAGACAACAGATTAAATGTACGCAAGTCCTCAAATGATGTTGGTCCACGTACTTCATTTAAAGTATCCGCAACACATGTCTTTCTCCTTCGATGGATTGGTTGCTATGATTCGGACCTATCACCAACTTTTTCTCCTCCTTGTCCAACAAAGTTGTGATTTATCCCGAGATATAATTTTAAAACTCTCGATAAAGTAAAGAATGTGCCTCATTGTCAATTTTGTTCCTTGTAAAAAATTCTGTTAACATAGTTTTTCTTGATCGAGATTGTGTGCAAAATATTTTGCAAGTCTTCACCACTTACGACGTAACAAACTGCTTGTCTGGTAAATGTATATCCATTGGAAGGACAGATGGAAATATTTCATTCAGATGAAATTGGTAGATTCTCCACGTTGCTTCGGGTGGTGAAATCCATCTTCCATCTTGGTAGTTCTTTATCTCATCCACAACTTTGTTTTTTTCTCTATCACTTATATGTATTGCCACACGATCATGACCTTTGTAAATGTACTTGTATAAGTATTTCACAGCTGATATCGAAGAACATATCTCAATATTTATATGACAGTTATACCTCTTCAGCAATGTTGGATTGTAAGGAATTACTTATCATTGTCCAAATATTCTTTCCTTACTAAAACTCTTCTCCCATCTTCTCTTAACGGTAGATTGGATATGAATTGCTATTCTTCATTGAGAACTCATTGAAACTCCGTGGATACTTACACTTGCATTTACTATTTTTCATACATGGAGAATTCGGTCTCAGGGATCCACAAGGGCCATGCATCATATGTTTCAAAACCAAGTCGTATAGTTCTTTATCAACATTGGGATCAGGGATTTCTGCTGAAACTATTCTATCATATGTTTCAGGATCTTCAATTTTTTCTTCATTTTTTAACACAATCAAGAAATGAGCATGTGGCAACCCCCGTTTTTGAAATTCTATAACATGTATTTGGGCTACAACATTTCCAAAAATCTTTTTCTTGTACAACAGTTGTTTTAAGTCTTGAATTTTTGATCTAAATATTCGAACAATGATATACGATTACATTGAATGCAACTTCCCATAGTAGTAATAGTCTTTGTTTTATTTCATCCCATTCGAGGTTACAAGTAATTGTGAGAAATATGTCGGGCTTTCCATAACGTTGTACAGAGCCATTGCATTTAATTACCTTTTCCTCATATCCCTTGGACCACCAATGAACGAAGCTGGTAAAATAATTCTTCTGCCTATATTTCGAGAATCAACTTCACCTTCTTTAAAAGCATCTGCAACTCCTTGATACAATTCAGCTCTAATATGTTGCTGATTTTTATAAAAGAAATCCAAGCGTCTGTTTCTATTTTAACATACATGTCAACAACATATTGTTGAAGTAATCTTCCTCCAAGTAGTAAAATATTCTGACTATTTTTTCGCATTTGCAAATGATATGCATAGTACTCCCTTGCGGACACATAACATTGCTTATTTCTTTCTTCTGCATTTGCTGTAATTTACAAAGACATAAAATTAGATATCAAAATATAAATAGTTAATACATAAAATCATTATAAAAATTTTGACATACCTTCTTCTCTTTGAATCATATCGTCAAATGAACCTTGTTGATCAATTATTGCATTGCTCGATCTTTCTACACGTACCATGGAGTTTGTTCTTAGAATTCCTCTGTGCCAACCACTCTCTCCTTTAGGGAAAAGTAAAGGATATTGCAGTGGGTCATAGCAACCATAATAAGATTGAACTCGGTGACTTTTCCCATCTTTTCCTTGAACAAGTATGTTTGTTACATATCTGCCTTCTATGTTATTGCCCTCAACCCAAATAGCCGCCACTTGATCAGAGCTTGGCACATTATATACACGTTGATCCAAACTTGGGTTTGTTATGATAGAAATTGATTTGTCCTCAAGTGAAGGCAAAGAACTCGAGTTTCTCAAGAATATGGAATACGGGTTGACTTGTAAGATTTTTATCGGCATCTCAAATTATTTCCTTGTTTAATTTGGAGCATGGTAATGTCGGTTTGTAACTTCATTTTCAACATCATAAAAATATAATTGAAGATATCTTGCAATTCCATCACTTGGCAATAATGATGGTAGTCGATGGTGCATTTGTCCCAAAACATTAAAATGTGTAACATCCACTTAACATGTTAGCATAACCTTATGGTGCAAAGTTGCTCCCAATGATGTAAATGCAAATACACTATTATACCCACGAATTGAGGTTCTAAATTCCTTGGACTTTTCATCTTCGGAAGTATATAAGACTATTAAGTCTTCTGGAAAAACTGTTGTTGTCAATAGAACTTCCCCATTGTAACAACAAAACGTAGGTGGTTCTTGTTCGAATCTTGTAGCTCCACAGTATGCACAATCTCTTACAGCCTTTACGTAGTGCCGGCTTGAAAACTGCTGTAATTTCTTGTCCCTTTTCTGCGAGCGATATATCTCCCTTCTTCTCTTGTTCTTATTTTCTCGATTTTCTTTAAAGGAAAGACAAAGTAAGATTATTTGATAAAGGAGATAACCTAAAAAAGAATGATACATACCTGAATTTTGTTGTGTTTCTTGCATATTTATGTAAGAGTCCCTCGTCGTGATTATGTTTTAATGCTATAGCTACAAGTTAAAAGTAAAATTATATTTTGTCAGAATGTTTCTAAAAAAATATTACAAAAAACCAAACTAAAGCAACACTTACTACATATATTTTTTGATTTTGATTATACGTTTCAAGGAAGATCAAATTAAAATACATGGATAATGTATATAATTTTTAAAATTTTAATTCACATTTTTACCTTACTTTATGTTAAGTCATGTATTTAAAAATATTTTTTAAATTTTTTTATTTGTTTAATGAATTTATGTATTTTTACCACAATTACATTTAGATATCATAAGCTATTCATTTAAGAGGATAATAAATTAAAGTATGTCGTTTCATTTTTTTCTCCGAATTTTATATGCTAATATGGATTCACTAATCTGGCATGCTTCTAGTGTGTTGTCAAACACACCTTCTATATTGGATTATAGTAAAAGTACAACACATCGTTCAGTGTTGCCATCAACATATATTTTTTACACCATCAAAGAAGACAAACAAATAGGAGCGATAAAAGAACACACATAAAATTTGAATGGAAAAACTTACTTCGTTGAATACCTAGAAAAGATCAGTTTAAAGTTTAATAAAATTTGTAAGAGTTGGCTACATCCTTACGTGATTAATTGTCTTTGGTCCTTATTTACAATTAAAAGAAGCTAACAACACTTTTAGGGGCTATTTAATATCGGGTAAACATGAGAAAAATTTGATTTATTTCATAAAATTTGTAGATAATCTAGGCTTATCCCCAAAAATTTATAATATTAAACAGGCCCCTTTGAATTGTTTTACAAAGCTAAATTGTTAAGTTTTCGATCTCCTCACCTTAAGGTCTTTAAGATTCATTTTCATGAACGACATTCTTCGCACGTATGTGTATAACTCTTATTATATTTTTAATTTTAATTTTTTAATTTTTTTTTAAAAATAATCATATATGTCTTTTTTGTCATTTGTATAACATAAATATAACTATATTACTGGTGTTTAAATAAGTTACGTTAAGTCAGTGTTTTCAACGTGACCAAAAAAAAGAAAAAAAGAAAAAAGTTAGTGTTTTCAAATTAGTTAATATTGTAGATTTTACAACAAAATGCAACAATTTTTTACTTGACACTTTTATATGTTGTGTCAATTTTTTTATTAATTTCAAAAATCTAAGCTGTAAATTATAGAGATATTCAAAAAACATAGATGATTTCAAAGTCAATTTTTTTTTTAAAACTCGACTATTTGAAAACCGTCTGAATAATTGTTAGGCCACCATTCTCCTTATCTTAAGGTCTTTAAAATTCATTTTTATGAACGACATTCTTTATACGTGTGTGTCTAACTCTTATTATCTTTATAATATTAATATTTTTTAAATAATCATATATACTTTTTTGTCTTTTGTATAACATAAATAGAACTATATAAAAATGTTTAAATATGTTATGTTGAAGACATTGTTTTCAAAGTATTTAATATTATAGATTTTGTAACAAAAAATAACAATTTTTATTACTTGACACTTTTGTACGTTGCGTCAATTTTTTTTTAATTAAAAAATCAAGGCGGTAAATTATAGAGAAATTCAAACAACGTAGATAATATTGAAGTCAAAACTTTTTTAAAAACTCAACTTTTTGAAAATTGTCGGAGGTTAAAAATCCCTAGATTATTAAATCATAATTGAAAGATACTTGTATTTCTAAAATTTTTAAAGTGTTGGATAATTGGAGAAATCGAGAAAAATTAGTTACTTGTCAAAACATAAATTTTTTGAAAGTTTGAATATTTAACATACATGAATTTTGAATTAAGTAATGTACGTGATAAATTCTAAATACGCAATCTATAAGGCGTAACTCCGCAAAATTTGAAATCTCATATTTTCCAAATTTTCTTGAAAATAGAACCATATAGAGTAAATTGTACCTACTTCAACAGAATATATCATCATTTAATATAGTGCACAAAAAATAAACAGTCTAACTTTTAAATGTGTTTGGTCCATAAGTAAAAAAGTTTAATAACTATGAAGAAATCCAAAAAATCTGATTACATAAAAGTGTGAACTTTTTAAAAGAAACTAAGGTATCAGAAATTGGTGAAGGTTAAGTAATATGTAGAGTATTAAATCATAAATTGGAAAATACTTGTGTATCTAACTTTTTCTTAAAAGTGCTGGATAATTGGAAGAATTGAGAGAAAATAGTTGTTTGAAAAGTTTTGATAACTCTGAAAGTGTGTGCATTTAACAAATATGAAATCTTTAAGTGACAAATACCTAGTATGAAATTTTTTAGACGAAAGTTAGATTTAAGGCCATAACTTTGAAAATATAATACTACGAAGAAATTCAAAAATCATAGATAATGTAAAAGTCTGTTTTTTTTTAAAAAACTAAGGTAAAGAAAAACTATCAAAGGTTAAGTATTCTGTAGAAATTATAATTTAAAAGATATTTGAGTTTTTAATATTTTTTAAAGTGTTGGATATTAGGAAGAATTGAGAAATATTAATTGGTCGATTAAACTTAAAAATTTTGAAAGTTAGACAAAACTCAAATTTAAGGTCGCAAATAACTATGATTTTTTTTCAAAATTCTCTTTAAAATAATCGCATGAAGTAAAATATACCTATGGCTAATAAAAATATCTTCATTAGGACAATTCACATAAGATTAAACAATGCAAGTTTTAAATATGTTTAGTCCCACATCAGTAATATATTGTTCCCTATAACCATCATATCAACTATTACAACATTTAATGTAGAATAACAAAACACAGAAGAAGATAAAAATTTAAAATAAAAAAATCCTATTTGTAGTCTGCCTTGACATTTGCCAACCATTTGATATATGTCTTCACATCATCTGGTTGCTCGTGAATGGTGAGTGAAGGTTTTTGTGTAATTGTACCAATGGTCCACATACAAATTGCATTTCTAACTTCAATCTCATCATCTGCTCCCAAATGCCTCAATTTCAATGGTGGATAGTAAGACAAATCACTTGCTATAGAACGTGGTAGTCCTATTTGAGGGTGACATCTTCTTATATTGTACACAGCCAAATCAACAGCACCAATTAATCGTAGATGAAAATGATCATTTGAGTTTATGTGAAATTCAACTCCATAAAATGCTAACGGTGTAGAGATGAACCCTTCAACTTCCAAACAATATAAATATTTATGCCATCCTCTTCTTGTAACAATATCTTCCGTCAAATTTTGCATGTTATCTTCAAATTGTATGCACTCTCTTAAAGGATATAGTGGGCTTTGTTGAAATGTTATAGATGCTTGAGAGCTATCAGATGAAAAGTCATACTTTAAATGAATGTACGCATTTGTAATAATATCATGCTCCCAAATATTTTATTTCCAACACAAGCGAGATGACAAACAGCGACTACAAAAATGCTATCATTGCATGTTCAATGGACTTTCCATTCCATATATAAGATATAATAGGCACATGCTCAATGCCTATGAAGTCGAATGATCTTGGAAACAAAAGTGCTCTGCTAAGCAAGAAACCACTCCTTTTAAGAATGCCCAAATTGCTTATTTCTCTAAGCTTCCTTTTCATTGTGATCCATGTGGCCAACTTGTGATTATTATTCCTCGAGTACGTGTCATTGCTTTTATCTCTTCATAGTTGTCAACTATCTCAAGAGAAATTCATCACTCGAATCGGATTAACGGAATGTGCAATTGAGTCTTCCTTTCATAGTCAACTTTCTCGAAGCCAAAGAGAATCTGACATTCCTCTACCAATATTGTTGCTTCAAAGTTGGAGAAAACAAAAGTGTTTGTCTGTGGGTGCCATAACTCCACTAATGCACCTAGCATTTCCCAGTCAAAATTTATATTCTCATAACCTTTTGCAATGAGATATAAATTGGCCATTCCCCAAGACTTTAAAATTCCTTTCATCTCTACTGTTATCAATGACAGCAAAGATTTTAGCTTGAGGGTAATTTTGTATAGGGCTTTTTGTCTTCTAAACTTGGTATTTCCTACAAAAAATTAAAGTCGAGTAAGTTTTTTTGGTATATTATAAAATATGTAGGTAAAGTATGCTTGCTAACCTTATGTGATTTTTCGTAGCTTGCTTATATGACCTTCAAGATTTGACAACTTCCAGAAGAGGTGCATAGGAAATTTTTTGTCTTCCTCTATCCATGCTACCCAAATATTGTGGAAAATAATTCATCAAAATGCTTGCTAATAAGGTAAAGGGTCAATTTTTAAACCTATCTTAAAATAAAAAATGTATTTTATGATGGAAGCTAATGTATTTTTATTTTTTTTAAAAGTTTTACAAAACTATTTAGGATTTTACAATGCCTACAAGGTATTCATTTGCCTAAATAACAAAAGATATTCTACTATAATCTATAACAAATGCATGGTAGCCTTTTTTTGATCTTCAATGGTTTATCAAAATAAAAGAAGTAATATAGTCTATGATTAATTTCAGATATATAATAAATATTTAGAAAACTTGTAAATAACCAGGACTCAAAAATAAATGCATATTTAATACAAAAAAATCTAAACTTTAAGTAGAACATCAGCATTGATCACTTAAAACATGTCATCAACATACATTGCTTCTCAATTAAAAAACGTGTCATCAACGTACACAAGTTTTTAAATATGAAATAGTCAACATGATAATTTCAATTCTTACCTACACCTCGACGTATATTAGAATGATCCCAATCCAAGATTGAGTTAATTTTAGCTTGAGCAAATAAATCAGCTGGATACCTTCAAAAAGTAAAAAGAGACATGAGACATAAATATTGAACTAAAATATGATAATTTGATGCTATACACAAAAAAATTTCAGAAATTCTATCGCTTTCAATTTGCAGGTTGCAAATTGCCATGATATTAGAAGTATAAGTCAAATAGATGGAATATACATCGGGGATCGGCATGTGCAAAATATATACATATTGCACACATGTTCGCATTTTTTGCATTTACTTGTGTATCAACAGCTCTAATACACTTCTGCTCATAAAGAAAAACACCATCCAATTCAGTGAAAGGAGGAAAAAGGAAAGTCTAACACTTCAAGAATCTATGACCACAGCATCAGGAATATTGTGCCGATAAAGGTCACTACAATTTACAAATCTTTTTTAGAATTTACATCCTTACCATTTCTTGAACTTCTTTTAACATCACGGAAAAAACTTTGATGGATATTATCAAATAGTTGTTTTATTTCTAGTGTAGACATGTTTATTTTATTTCATATGAGCAAAGTGAAAACCGAAGCAGGAAGTGGAAGAAACAGAAGCAAGAAAACAAATGGTGAAACAATCTTCACACTTGAGGAAATGACGTGTCATTGTTTAAGATTGTATGCATTCCCAATACTGTGCAAGGTCATAAATTAATGTACCAATTTATATTCTGTAAAATCTCATTTTACAGAATTAATTAAGACACTAATAATTTAGGTTAAACTTTTAAAACAATTTTAAAGTTTAACCATGAGTGAATCTATGTAAATAGAACTAAACATCATCTAACATGTCAATAAACACTTTAAAACATGTTAAATAATAATTTAGAATTTTTCAGAATTTTTCTGGAATTTTTTGACAATTTTTCGGATTTTTCTATGTTTTTAAACACTTTAAAATCATTTGAAAAAGAATTGGCGCATTGCGCCAAGCTCACTGGCGCACAACGCCTGTTTTGCGTGCGCCCGCATGCGCCGCAGGGTGCGCCAGGCTCAAAAGATGCGTGCGCCAACCTCTGTGCGCCGGCGGGTGCGCCGGTCGCCTCCCCGAGCAGGTACTGTTCATTCGGAGGAGAGTTAATCTCATTAACTCGGACATATCTCCCTATACCGGACTCCGAAAAATCTGGAAAAATATGCGTTGGTATCCTTATCAAATAAGGAATCCAAAAAAGTCGGCCTCATATCCAGGAAAAATCCCAATCGTCCTAAAATTGAGGAAGAAGAGGCTGCGGTCACCCAAATTCCGTAGCAGAAATCTTTATTTTGCAACGAGGATAACTCTTTATCCAGGAAGCCAAATATTCTCCAAAAATACACTTTAGAATCCTCATCATATGACGTTTCCAAATATGTATATATCCCTTCATATAAAAATTCTCTATCAACAGGAAATCAGGAAGAAACAAGTCGGCGCCGCCAGATTCTGCAGAACCCTAGTTGACAGGCAGCACCATCCTGTGTTCATGTGCCCCTTCTCAGCCAGGGAATGCTGCCATCAGCAGGAAAACAGGCCAATGTTTTTTTTTCACATATCCAGTGACTGAGGGCTGCAAGATTGGTCAACCCAGATTAAATTGGGCAGTCAGCATTGTGATTGGCACACCCCCACTCTTATCTAGCATGAAACAGTTGATCCTGACTCATATGGATCAGGATCAGCAGAAGGCACTGGCTAATCCAGGGCCAATCTGATTCCATATTTCTGGCCTTGTGGTTGTCCAAACTGTTCCATCCAAGGATCGTGGAATCAGAATCGGAATCGGGATCGGTGGGTACCGATCCGATCTGTGGATCGGATCGGATTGGACCGATTTCGACCGATCCAATGGAAGAAAATCGATCCAGAATCGATAAGCAAAAAAAAAAACAAAAAAAATGATCTGATTCCAATTCTGATCCGATTCCGGACCGATTCTGGCCAATCTTGGTTGATCTGACTGGAATAGCATAAAAATAAAAAATGATCCGATTCCGATCCCGGCCGATTCGGCTGATCCGATTCCAATTCCGACCGATTCTGCTGGAATTTTTTTCCGGATCGGTCCTTCGGCCAAGAATATGATCAACAATGACCGATCCGATCCAGGAATCGGCCGATTTCGATCCGGATTGGCCGATTCTGCGATCTATGGTTCCATCAGATCCCATCCCTGGAATTTTTTTCCGGATCGGTCCTTCGGCCAAGAATATGATCGACAATGACCGATCCGATCCAGGAATCGGCCGATTTCGATCCGGATTGGCCGATTCTGCGATCTATGGTTCCATCAGATCCCATCCTGTTCTAACAAGAAATTTCCTTCTAGCCTGGTATCTTCCAATCTTCTTTAGGTCGGAAAAGAAATTACTTGAACTTTATTTCAATATAATAGCCTTTTCCAAATTCATGTGTCTATTCTTATCCTAGTAGTATTTTATATACATTTAAAAAAATTCAAAGTTCAAGGAGAATGATAAGGATAGGACTCCGGTCTCCTTTTTTTTTTCCTTTGAAGATGACACAAGGTCACAGTTTCCTTAACGATAAAAAGGAATACAAAATAAAAAGTATCAGGAAATAAAATTAAAGACTCCAACCAGTCACTGCCGAGAAGGTAGGGACTGGCTAGTTACAAAGAATTGATCAAAAGCAAAAAACCGCTCCAAGAAAGCTTCTCATCCAAAGAAAAGATGCTGCAAGCCATAGTCCAATCTTCCACCAACCAACCAACTCTCTTTATAATCATCTTTATATGCTCAAAGTGGTTGTCAAAGATCCTTTTGTTTCTACAAACAGACCACAAGACTGCCAATACTGTTAACTCTCAAAGTTGAACGTCATTAGGCCAGGGGTTGTAGTAGACCCATTCAAACAAAGGAGAAAGAGTACGGCTGGGTTCCTCCAAAGGAGGTGCCATTTAGAAAACATAATCTTCTAAACAAAGTTGATCGCTCCACAATTTAAGAACAAGTGATTAATGTCTTCTTCCATGATACCATAGAAAACACAAGAGTGTTTTGGAAATTCTTGAAGATCCCTTTGAGATGTTGTCTGGTCTGGAGCCTATGTTTGCATATCTGTCAGACTAATTGACAATCAACCATTAAATATGTTTAGCAAGGACTAATTGACAATCAACCATTAAATATGTGAAACTGTATTGGTCCAAAATTTAAAACTGATTTTGCATTATCAGGACAAGAATGACAGATTCACAATATGCAAATTGGCATAACTACGTTTCTCATAAAATATCCACTGGTCTTAATATTTTTGCCATGGTAAAAGATCCAATGGCAAAATTTTAATTAAAATATGGTCGGACCGGGTTGCAACCCAGTCCGAATCCGACTGGTCGCGACCCAAGATCCAACCTTCATTGGTTACAGTAAATTAGCTGATTTCTGGAAATTAAGAAAGAATGGGTCAGAACATAAAAAAACAAGATAGATGGAAATATCAGGGATTCAGGATGATTCAGGGATCCCAGCAGATGAACGCACAATACAGGCAGGCCAAATGAATCGAGAACGAAAATTAACCATGAATTTCACCATTTTGGTGCCGAAATCCAATTCATAGGACATAACTGTTCCCCATTGTTAACAGACAATTGAATCAGCTTATTGGACAATGCCAACCGTTGTCCTCGAAAGCCAGGTGAGTGGCAAGCTTGAGACTACAAAGTACTTAAAGTATGTACGACAACCTGCTAGAGAAGAGAAGCTATCATGTTTTCCTGCTGCTTGGTATCTTGCAAATAGCTTCCAGTATCCTAGAGTACTCAACTTCTCTTTCTACTTCCAACAGAGTCAGGACCTCCTTCCTCTCCCTCCATGCCCCGAAACATTTCTTTTTGCCAGCCTATTCCTAGGTAATGACCTCATCAATAAAAGTTAGGTAGGACAAGAGCAAATGTAGCAGCAGCAAGTGGGCATGGTCTGTGGTCTGGCAATGGGAGGCTGCAGGGATGATCAACTGCGTGCATCAAGATCACAGAAGTGCATCATCATCTCAGATGACCGTAAATGAAATTGTGACCTTGATGGCAGTTCTAACTCCTGGTTCAGAGGTGATGTTTTTTTGGCGTTGTGAGACAACGCCGACTGGGGTACAACTTTCAGAATGATAGAGCCAAGATCATTAATGAAATATAACTTCTAGCAGGAAGCTCCATATCTCAACACAGGGCAAGATGGCTGATGGCCAGAATGCTTGACTAATAGAAGGCTTGTCGGACTTGTCACAAGCACCCACTTTGGCAGCATCCCAGGACAAGGATGCAAGCAGATCTATGTTTTTGAAAAAGGGTGACTGCGTAGATTCTGCAACAAGGAACATCTCACCCACTCAGCTACTTGAGGCAGCTGCAGTTGCACCTTTCTGCCATTTTCCCCTAAGAGATTCCATAATTATATTTCATATTAGTCTTCTATCAAATGATTTTATATAATTTTAAATTAATAACTTAAAAATATCAGTGATTTTGGGTTGGGTGCATTATTCTCTAATCTATTACTTGTCAAGGAAGGTCGAATCAGAATTGAGGTAGCTAGTGTCAATCATAATTCCGATCCTGAAGGTCGGATCCTGGGAAGAAAAACCAATCTGGAATTGGTTGGGATCCAACTCTTCCAAATTTTGAAGAGAGAGGGGAAGAGAAAATAAAAAATAATAAAAGTTAGGCTGATTCCGATTCAACATGGATCGGGGCCAAAAATGCCTGTCATGCAAGGATATGGTGGGGCTTGAGAGATATTCAGGTCTGAGCGTTGATAAACCAATTTGTAGTAGTTAGATAATGTAAGTAGTAATACTGAGGCATTTCTTTCATTGCCATCAAATTAAAAAAGCAAGACCGAAAGATTTGTCTCAAGTAAGGAAATAAGGAAATAACATGGAATTGAAAATGAGACAATCATATGTTACGTACCAAAATTAAAAAAGCAAGACAAAAATTTTTATCCTAAGAAAGGAAGTAATAAGGAATTAACATGGAATTGAAAATAAGACAATCATATGTTACGTACCTTATTTGAAGGATGATAACCAAGAAATTTGTAAGATTTTGACAATGACGACAGAAATTCTGTGGAGTGCTGCGTCCCAAAGAAATCCTGCGAGAAAATTTTTTTTGTTACGTAAAAAAACATAAGTTGAACGCTTTACGATCTGCTTAACATAAAATAAAAATGTCATTGAGAGTACCTTTTTTTATGGTCGACGTTGGGAGGATTGGCGATGTTGGCTTTCGTAGATACGCGTCGACAAGGAAAATTACCAAGGTGGTTTGGGCTTTCGCTCGAAGTAGGAAGAATTGGCTGTATTGGTGAATGAAGATGTGGTTGCGGCAGGAAGAAGTAGGTAACGACAATCGCGGGGGAAGGGGGTGACACGCAATGGAGAGTGACGGTTGTCAAGAGTGGCGACGGGGGTGGATTGTGCCGTTAAAGCGGTTGCGGTTGCATTACGTAAAACGTGGCCATGGAAGGAATACCGAAAACGCCGGTTGGAAGAAAGGAGTGGCGGTAGAGGGTGATTGAGGCGGGAGTAGTTATTTGCGGTTGGTATCGGTCGATCGAGGTAGAGACGGGAGGAGGGGGCGATGAGATTATTTGCGGTTGGAAGGGGGAGATGGCATCCTTCGAGGCGGAGACGGAAGGAGCCAAGGAGGGGCGATGGAAAGTGGTTTACCGCCGAGCTAAGATGGAGTGGAGGAACAGTCGGAGACGGAGAGACGTCGGGCCTGCAACGCCGACGCCGGACCGACGCCTGCGGACAGAAACGCAGTAGACGATGGACGTAAAAACAGGGACCGACGCCGGTTGACGAAGAGAGGGCTTTGGACGGGCGAGGGCTTTGGACGGGCGCTGCGGACAGACGTGTGCGCCGGTTGACGAAGAGAGGGCTTTGGACGGGCGCTGCAGAGAGGGCTTTGGACGGGCGCTGCGGACAGACGTGTGAGATGTTCGTGAGAGTAGGCAGTGACGAAAAAACAGCATATTTGCTTCTATGTATTAGTTATAGATTATAGATTGGAATTCGGCATCTCTGACTTCCGGTATACAATATCTTCGATGCTACCATGTATGCATTTGCGATTACCCACTCTATATTTTACTGATTTTTCTTCCACATTTCATCAACTCTCCCCGTATTTTCCCACCCCCTCCCCCGCCGGCCTCGCTCATAATAATCTCCTAAACCTCAGTCCACGTCGTGGATTGCGAGGTCTCGACCTGAGCCGAACTCGGTTAATTTTTGAACTGAACGATCCATCCCGATAGATGTTTTAAAATTATTATTTTATTATCTTTTTAGCGTGACCCTGATCGACCTTGACCGAGCTCTGGTCTCGACCCCAACTAACCCGAGTCAGTTTAGACCCAACAAACTCAATCCCGAGCCCAAACCTTATCCACGTTGATCCCCATCTTACCAACCACCCGTACATTTCACTAATTAACTTGGATATGGTTAAGAAGTGAAGCAAGGAGTGTGAGATATGGAGTGTTGATAAAATATGAAGTTAGTAAAATAGAGGGATTAATTGGGTTGATAAACTGTTACACAGGCTCGTGAAATACGGATGAAGTTAATGGAGCATGAACTGAATCAGTAAAAAACAAAAACAAAAGAAAAAGAGAAGAGAAAACATTGTGGGTTGGTAAAATCAGGACAAAGTTAGCGGAACATGGACTAACTTGATGCTCAATGTCCTGTCGTCGTTAACATTAATGGAGGAAGTTTTAGCTGTCACCCAGCATATATGGGTGATCCAAATTCATCCCCTCGATTCAACATGTTTTCTGTTTTTATCTTAACCTAGTGGCTATTTTATTACTAAAACTATAAGGGTGTTTAATTCGTTTGAAAATAATTTTCTCTATATTTTCAAGATAAAAAATTGTATTAAAATAAAATATGAACCCACCAATGACATAAAATTATCACCCTTTCGGAAAGATGCTAACACTAACCAAAAAAAAAAGAGTGGACAGGGTATATGATATCCAAACAAGGTGGGAGATCGCGAGAGAAAGAAAAGAAGAAGAGATGGGACCCTAATTTTTTTTTGTCTAAGAAAGTTTTTTTTAAAAAAACATAAAATAGTAATGGAGGTAAAACATCTCTTTTAACTAATTGCAAAAATACAAAATTATAGCAAAAACTCTATTTGTTAATCGTGCAGCCAAACACCCCCTGCACCATCTATATGTTGTTAGGCCTGTCAACTGAGCGAGCTTAACACATCGGCCCGTCTAAAAGCCCATCATGGGTTGGGCTTAGGCCCTCAACAAGTAACCATCGGGCCAACATAACAGCTACACGGAGCCCGTTCGTTCCCATCTCGCATGGCATTGGTGGGTCTGACTACGTTGGCCCGTTGAGCCCACCGTGGACCTTTTATTAATAATAGCCTTTGCACCAAGTGGCCGTGGACTATTGAGTTAACTCTTGTCTTGATTTAGAGAATAAGAAAATGTTACCCACCATGAACTGTCTGTCCATCGGATGAAATTTAACGTTACACTGCTATCCCAAGACTCAATATCGATTTCCATGACTATTAAATTTAAAAAATTATTTATTCAACCATTTCTTTTCTGGCCTTTTCTTCTTTTATGGTATGTGCACTCATATTGCCATTATGAATGCTTATAGGATATTTGGTTGCAAACTAAATTTTTATGTATTTTCATGATAAAAATTATATTAAAATAAATTTTAAATCAACTAATGACATAAAATTGTTATGTTTGGAGAGATTAGATGACAAAAAAAAAATAGAAATCATATACGATCAAGAGGTGGGAAGATTATAACATAAAAAAAGTCTCACTTCTTTTTGTCCAAAGGACAATTCATAGCTTCATCTAAAGACAATTTATCCCAGACCCCCATAAAATAACACACTTGTGTACAAATTAAACATTTGTAAAAAAACAATGACAAGTGCCTTATTCATGATATTTTGCGTTGTTTGGTTGTACAATAAATGTTACATATTATTGTGAAAAAATATATTAAAATATAATTTAAGATGATCGATGACAAAATTATTATGTTTGATGAGATGTGATAATTATGAAACGTGAAGGACAGCAAGACAGAAGGAGCTCTCATCACTCAAAAAGAAATCTCTTTAAAATATATCTTTTTAATGATTTTCAAATATTTTAAACAAAATTTGTTATACAAATATATCTTTCTTGATAAAAACTCAATCTCTCATCCACCGAACGTTAATCGCCCCTGCACCAAGCGGGTGTAGACTATTGAGTTAACTCTTGTCTGAATTTAGAGAATAAGAAAATGCTTGCTTTGAGATTGAGACCGCATGCCTTAATTCTTCAATTATATATACTTCAAAATTGATCAGCATGCGGCCAGAGCAACAAATTAAATCATTTTTTCTTTTTGATTGCTCATATTACAACGAGTCACATATTCATAGATTTTATTTTTTCTGATTTTTATATTTTAGATTCTATATTTTACAAAATTACAAATTTTAAAAAATTTATCATTTTTTATCTAATATTATTTTACATAAGCAAAGTCCGTTAGATTAATGAACTATGGCAGGTTAAAACCCATTTACACAATTTAAGCCCATTGGACTTATTGCATGGAGTTAGGTTTCATATGTGGGCTTAGAGCCGGGCCAGCCCAAGCCTGGCCACTGACACTCCTATGCGTTGTCAACGTTTTCATATTTTACTAGCACATCCATATTTTACAAATCTGCCTATATTTTATCATCGAGCATGCTTTCGGTCTATAGATTTTACCAACTTGTCCCAATGTTGTTAACTTCAAGTATATTTTAGTGTCTTGCTGTTTTAACTTTTTCTTTCTTTCATGTAACGTCCGAACAAGAACCTATTCATCTTGGTATTGCCGCTCTAGAAAACACCTCATGGTTTGTCAGCTGGGGACAAATAAGGACGGATAAGGAAGCCATGATAAAAAAAATTGAAAGATCAGATTAAATATAGCTCATCAGCCAACTTCTCAAACCTCTGAGACAGGCTGCTGAGCTTGCTACACCTGTACAGTTCTAACAAAGATTCTAATGCTTTGAGCATCATCTGTTTTATCAGTACATCTGAAGCACATTCAGTTTTCTGTTGGCTTGTAAGAGAGGCCTCGTTGTTGTCTTGCTGGTTCACTGTCTTCAAAAGTGGTGAACGAAGGGTGGTCGAGAGCAGCTGCTCCAAGAAAGTAGCTTTCTACGAAAAGGGAAAAGAAATGTGCAGTCAGCAGAAACAACATTTAATCACATTTAAGGGTAGAGGAAATGTCGAAGTTTGATCTGTGAAATGCATGCGGCACACTAGCCAAAAGTACATGCTATGTTACCGCTCCACTGTAAAAAGTAATTCTATGATTTGAGCCTTTGAGGGTTGCAAACCCGCTGAGTTCTTGCTTCAACCAAATACCAATCAATTTTAGATAATTTATCAGTAATGCACCTCTTCTATGGTCAATATCCATTCTAAGTTTCATGTGCTCCTACTGATGTGTATAATTAATTAAGCAGAGTACATGCAAGGTGGATTTCAACAGAACCATGCTTCTAGCTAAAAACAGCCAAAATTCACCCTTGTAATCCAAGACATCAGAAGCGTGGCTTTCATTAGCAGTCTTCTGTTTGAGAGTAATATATACATAGTCTTATGAAATGTAGAGAGAAACTTCAACTTTTCTTACTTTTATGAGGAAATCTTTTAGAGCTTGATCATCCCCAGAGGAAGTCAATCCAAGCACGTGCAACATTGTTAAAACCAACTGAAGAACACAAGTTATAAATCAGTAAGACCTGCCAGCTGAAAAATGCACACATTTCATATATACTTGTATCAGAATCTTTACCTGCATTTGAAGAGCATCTCTGTATTTAAAATTTGACGGATCTAGAACCCGCTCAGAAGCTATGGATTCTAGTACATGTTCAATACCCTGGACAATATCAGAGAACGAGCTCCCATAATCTGCACGATATAAAAAGAAGCAATACATAATAACCGCAGTAATAGTATTTATATTACCGAATGAGATGAAATATAGCAACAAACTGAAAACATAAGTAAAAAAGTTTTAAGGATCAAAATTCAATAACATAAGGCCCATGATTTACAGGATCGGCTGATATGGGGATTGAGATAGGCACCTGATGACTCAATCCTGGAGGAGTCAACCCCGAGGAAATTTATGCCAGGATCAAGCTCTGAACTGTCAGATTGACCTAGGTCAGATCACCACTGTTTGGTGGTGGAGGGGCAGCGCTGCCATCCCCTGCATGTCCCCCACCCTAACAGGCAGGGAAGATTGACTTAACACAAAACATTAAGATGCAGTAACTTAAAGTACCAGATCACTTTATATCAGGTTTATAAATCCCTTATCTAATAATCCAGTAACTTAAGTCATCTGACCTGATCTTTTTGAATTGGGCATGCTGGACCTGATATGATAATGGGTGGGGAAGTATCTAAGGATATCAAGATGCCATGAAATAGTTCATGGATGGATGCTATTACTGTAGATATTTTTGTACGCAAAACAACCAGGTGGTGCTAGCCTAATTTAAATCACCGGAATCTAATATGATACTCAAGCCTTAATCCAACATTATTTAGATCAGCCATATGGATTTAGAACAGCAGGATGGGTTGCCCAACCCCGGATCCATGGATTCAGAACATTTATCCATTTACAACCAAATGTACTCTTCCCAATTGATTTAGACGGAACAGAATATCTTCACTATGCAGAACATGTTATATTAAAATAGAAATGAATAAAAATCCATATTTTTTAGATTCCTTATAAATTTTTATAATTTTTTTTCGCAATTTTCTGAACTTTTACATTTTTAAATAATTAAAAAATAATTTTTCGATCCCATCAGACCTGGACACCACCCGGTTTGGATGGGTCTGGTCCGGTTTAGGCCAGACCGACCCAGCCCCAACCCATGACCCAGCCTTCCTTGCTCTAAACATTCTTTTTAGCTACTTTTCTTACTAATCCTTGTGTTAAAGTTTTTTTTATAATTATTGTTATATCAACTTTTTATTCGTAATAATTGTAATTTGATAAATCTATGGAGCCAGCCATAGTGATCCGATTTGGTTTCAATGCAATTTGATAGACAAGGTGACAAACGAAAGTGCAATATAAGTATTGTGATAAGGTTACGTACGATAGAATTTTATAGTTGAAGTAAAATGTCTCTCAATTTTATACATACTATCTATTAATCAAGTGAAGGGGGGCAACTACATGGCAAAAGGATATCGTTTCTCAATCTTCTAGCCGTAGATTCCACATCTCTGACATTGGATAGGAGCACTTGACGGCTAGTATACTGCACACAACAAAGGTGCTCATAATAATTGTAAAAAAATGGATATAGGATACTTATGATGCACTTGAGCAAGCAAAGAACAAAATTAAAAAAAAAACTAATAGACTTCACTGAACAGTGGGGTGTCATTAACCGTTAGTGGCATTGATTACAAAGTTGGTCAATTGGATCAGGATCGGCTGATTCTTAGATCGGATTGGATCGGTCCCTGGTGATCCGATTTTCACTTGGAGAGATGGTACAACTAGATCTCCCGTTAAAATCAACAAAAAATGGTCATATCAGCTTGGATCGGGACCGAAATCGATTGATTTTGAGCCAATTCTGGCAAAGAAACGTCGAAATCGGCAGGAAATGTTGCCGCAGTAGCATTTCCAGCCCATTTTGGAGCCGTAACAGGTAGGGGTGGCAATGGGCCGGGCCGGCCCACGGATTCGCGGGCCGGGCCGGCTGCGGGTCATTTGACGGGTCGAACATTTTGGCCCGCGGGCTTTAGTCGGGCCGACATACGGGCCGAAGCGGGCTAAAACGGGCCAAATAACTTTCAATTTTTTATGTCAAAAATATCATTTTTACTTATTAAAAATATATTTTAATTAAATTATTATTAATTTTATAATGTTATCTTAAATGATTAAATTTATCATATTTAATAAATATTTATTTATAAAATATATAGTTGGGCCGGGCCGGGTCGGGTCGGGCCAAGTCAATAATTTTTGCGGGCCGGGTCGGGCCGGGCCAACAATATAGTGCGGGCCGGGTTGGGCCCAAGGATCGCGGGATCGGAATCGGTCCCTGGATCGGTGGGGACCGATCCGATCCGGATCGGATCGGACCGATCTAGGCCGATTCGTCGGAAGGAAAATCGATCCGGATCGACCCTTAAAAAACCCTAAAACACCAAAAAATTAACTAAATAAGGAGGTAGATCGGATTCCGATCCGATCTTACCCCATTTTGGGGCGATTTCGGGCCCAAAAGTGGCCCGAAATCACCGCCACGGCGGCAGCTTGCCGCCGTGACATCTTCCCCGCCCTATCGGGCGGGGAAGATGACCTTACCGGGTCCATCGGACCCGGTAAGGATAGGATCCGGTGACTTAAGTCACCGGATCCTCAACCGGTAGGGTTTATACCCTACCGGTTGGCGTATCGGGTCCCATGGACCCGATACACTTGAATCGCCGGATCCGGTGACTTCCTGGCCTTACCGGGTCCGATGGACCCGGTAAGGTCATCTTCCCCGCCCGATAGGGCGGGGAAGAGGGCTGGCGCGGCGGGATGGCCGCCGCGGCAGCCTGTGGGTCGATTCCGGCAAGGGAATCGCCGGAATCGATCCAGAATCGACCGAATCGGTCGATTCCGGCACCGATTCCACCTACAAACACCGATCCGGATTGATCTTCGGTCCGGATCGGTAGTTCCGCCGGGAATCGGATCGGAGGGGTCCGATCCGATCCAAGAATCGGCCGATCCCGATCCGGATCGGCCGATTCTGCAATCCATGGTTGGGCCGGGCCAATATATTTTGGACCGGGCCCTATGCGGGCCGACCTCGGGCCGGGCCGGGCCCGGCCCATTGACACCCCTAGTAATAGGCCTATATCGAATTCATAATATGTTTTTTTCAATTTTTAGGGCTTTTTGAAGAACCGATCTGTCCGATCCGGACAAATTCTGGATTGTTTTTTTTCTCTTAGAAAACTAGCCAGATTGACTAATTTGGATCCTGATTCTGATCATGCAATCACCAGTTGATAGAAATCGACCTTGCAGACTACATGCATCAAATAATATTTATTGTCATTAAGTTCATAGTTTTTAATTTAATATGCATAGTGAAGTTAAAGCAAACTACTTTGTGTTGGTTACATTTTCAATCCAAGATATGCTTATTACGATGCCTTCGATGCATTTGATGAGATTTTAAAAGGTGTGAAGACAATAATGTGTAGAATGCTTGGAGACAATACGATCGTTCAATTATAGCACGCATAATTGAAAAATCTTAAATATTTTTTCTTTTCTCATTTAAATTTTCATATCCAAAACCTCTATGAGCTTTCTCTTGTCTATGGCATTTATTTCAATCATGTCTGTTGAGATCTCCTACAATAAATATATTTTCTTCATTTGATATACCTTACATATGATCATCCTCCCAAAACTTTTCTTTAATCTCACTGCTTAATCTAATTTATAACATTAACTATACAAATTACAAATTATCTCTACTTCTATAATTATTTTTACCATACTAATCGTATCTCTTACTCTTTTCACTGGAAATATTTCATCTTTTAATACTTTATCAACAATGATACATGCCCCATTCTTATTTCTCTTTTCCCATATACCATGGTTTGTAGCCGATATTTTCTACTTCTTTCATTCCTCTGATATCCAATTGGCTTATTGAATGCACACAATATTGATCTTTCTTCTCTCCATACTATCAACAAGTCCCATAAGTGGGGATCCAATAATACCAAGTACATATTCTTATCATTCTTTTAATGTTTCGTTTCTTAGATTTCTTTTTAAAATAATATTTATTTGTTTTCAAGTTTATTCTAACACTTGTATCTTGCTCTCTATTGCGAACTAATTTCTTTACCCACACCCGTCTTTGATGTAGGAACGCTTACCTTTTTTAATACCACATTATGACACTTATGTGGTGTGTCGCATGTAGGAAATGTCCTCACCCTTGCTATATTTTTTGTTACACCTGGACTTTGGTGGAATGCATCGTAAGGTGAATACGCCCCAATGTTTATATCATTGGAATACACATCATGAGATGTGATGATAGTTTTACACTGATGGTCACCTATCACAACCCTCCTTTCTCATCCGGTCTTAGAACCGGTCATAGCATGAGGCAGTTGACCAACATTTTTTTTTCCTTGTAGATGCCCCCTGTAGAAATGCCTAAAAGAAGAGAATATGATACAGAGAAAGGTTACTAATGATATGCAACTCGATGTAAACTTTGAAAGACTTGGATTAAAAAATCTACAAGTCAACAAAAGCACAGAAGGTAGGTTTTACATATCAAGCAGCAAAATATTGGTATTGTAGAGCTAGGGTGTCTAGCCATACGAGCATATTTGACTACAAACACGGAGAACATTGTGGAACCATACATTACAGAAAGCACCAATACCAGATCATGTAAGGTGTAACAAAGCAACTAGTTCCACACCGATCACATTCATAGTGGATTCTTGGCACATCATGAGGAAAAGGAAGACCAAAAAAAACACTATAAGAATGAGGAACTTAACACCAACACCTAACACAACAGAAGCTGACAGGAACCATGAACCTAATAATGACAAGCAAGCAAAAGTAAAGAAGTGAAACAAAATACAGAAGTAATAAGCTGACCAATTCTTGATGTAGGCACTGCCAATGCAACTGCAGCATGTATTCTAATCTTGAAATTGGTAGAATCACGTAGCAGCAGTAAGAGAACACTATAAACTGAAGGGGCCCTGTCAAGAACATAAAACCATAATCATTGTGAACAGATACCTGAATTTAGGTGGGCAAAAGAAGCATTAAACATTGCATCAGCACAATGCCATGTCCATCAAACATGATATATCTTGTCTGCGCAAAATGTATCATTTGGTGTTTGTGAAAACTCATCATAGGAACATGCTTAATTTTCCTTGAAATACACCAGGAAAGAACCTGTATGGCCAACAATTTTGATTATAAAAGAAATAGTCGTCCATATATTAAACATATCATATTTTCCTCCTTGTCAAAAAGCCATTCGAAGGAAAATGAGAATCTAACAGCAAACCACTTCCTTTGAAAGCCAGCCCCACTCGTAAAAGAAACATACACCGGGTGGCAAAACACCTTGCTTAAAGTTAGAAGAGAATGTAAAGACAAAGGCAAGCTACTAGCCAAATGTTTTCGATAACAAATAACATTCCACAAAAACGTAATTGCAGATTACTACTACTAAACAGATGAACAGATACGGCTAAAACAATGAAAATAGGAGTATAACCATGCAACTTTGCTTAAAATTTTTCTTCAGATTTATAGTTATTTAAACTTCATCAAAGTTCATCTACTTACCAAGATGCATGCTGTAGTTTCAAGGACTTGTTCAGGAATAGGTTGCTCAGTGCATGACAGACGTTCCACTGCACCTGTTTACAGTTGAAAGTGACAGAGAATCAGAAAGTTCAATTTGTGACAAAAAATATGCAAGAAGAAACAATGCTGTCATCACAATATCTGCACTAGCAAAATATCATTAGAGAAAAGCTCAAAGAACCGTAGTTGTTACACATGATAAGCATGCCTGTGCAATTCTTCGTAGTAAATTGGTAAAATGCATTGACAATTGAAATTATATTTCAAAAATGCATTTGGAGCAAGATACCTTTACATTTCCTGTTGTTACACATGACAAGAATGCCTGCACCATTCTTTCTAGCAAATAAGTAAAATGAAGAGAAGCTAATTGAGAAGATCTGCATGAAAATCTTAGATCAATAGCTTCAGATTCATTGTAAATTTCAAGTAAGTGAGATGTCTGCAATTCGCTGTCAGCATTTGACGGTTGGTCAAATCCTTTTTCCACAGAAGGATTTTGTGAAAAACTAACAAACTTTGAAAGGTTCCCGAGAGCCCTGACAGCATTTGCTTTAATCTATGGGCAAAATGAAACCAGAGTAAGTTGAAGTATAAACACATTAGGTGTAGAAAGAAATTGATAGGATCATAAAAATTAGCAGTGTAACCTGGAAATCATTAATACATCATTGTTAGCAAATAGCAACATGAGCTACTGCAATAATTTCCTGATAAACAAAAAGACAATAGATAAAAATCATCACTTTATTTTTTTTTCTTGCACAAGACATCTGTAAGTAAGAAAAATCCCAATATCCCATGTCTACTGGCATGTATGCCCCTACAAACTACAAAAGGTTGCATTTATGCACTTAATAACACTTTTCTGTAGTTAATTTAACTTAGCTAACCACTATAAAATGACTAGATTAACCCTCCTGTATTCTGTCTCCCTTTCTGCTTCCTCATGTCTCTCTTAACAGAAAGTGTATAATATCGAGATCAGGGATTGGGAATTGGTCTATGTTTGCATCTCTTCTTCTACAAGTAAAATAAAAGATGCAAAAAAGGGTGGCAACATATGAAATTTGAGATGATCATTATTCATCCATAAACATTAAATTGTCCTTCATATCAACCATAAATCACCTAATTTATACATAAAATCAATTATCGTTCCAAAGATTTTAATACCTTTTGATATTGTCATCATCAATAAAGAATAATAAAAAAGTAAGTCATTTTCTTATCATCATCTGAATCATCAAGATTTCATCTTATCAAGTGTCAATCATCAAATATCACTCATTTTTGAGTAGCTGAAAATTTTTATGTATGTGTGTGTTCGTATTAACTTTCTAATAACTGAATATCAAACCAAGACATTTCTTATTAGTTAGAAACCACATATTTTTAAAAGTAAAGAAGAAACCACATCTTTAAGGTTGTTCAAGTAGCAGACAACTTTTATGTATGTCTGTTCATTTCATGAACTTTGTACCAACTGAATAAGAAACAAAGACATTTGTTCTAGATATTTCTGAAATCCTTTTCTAAATCATGACATTTCCGTTCTCTTGTTTCCATGGTAACTTGGCATTTTCCACAAACATATTGCTTGTTTCCATCAAACATTTATCTGAAAATGTGTTCCCGACTTTTAAGTAATTTCCCCAACTGCACAACAGAGTTCTTTACTTTTAAATCACATCAGCAATTACCTACAAATGCTTACCAGACAGTATTTTTATTTCTAAATCACATGCCATTAGGTTCAAGGACATACTTAAGAAATTGGAACAAGAATTTTGCTATGATAAGTTTATATTTATGCAAAAGGTAAAAAACAATTGCTACCACAAGCAATGTTATTACCTTGTCACCATCCTTAGTTAACTGCAAAGCACATTCAAACAAGAGCAAAATAGTTTGTAAATCAGCAACCTGACCTACATTAAAATGCAAAGATTTGATGAGAATTGATTAAAACCAACATGGACTGCACTTATAAGTGGTGAATAGCAGACAGTGAGTTAACTCTTCTTGCACAAAGGGAACCTTGAGTATGCTTATTTTTATTAATCAAGCTTGACCTTAAATATCATTCAAAAGGAAGAGTAGCAATTAACTTCCAAGTACCTGAAGAATCATCTAACTGAAATTCCATCAAATGGCAATGAAGAGAATCACAAACATTTGCCAAAGCCCAGGAGGAAGTTATACGTACCTGAATGGGTAACTCTTCATCAGAAAAAGATCAGATAGTGAAATAAAATGTCAACAAGCATGGCACACAGAAGACACTATATACAACAATAATGTAGAAACAAGAAAATACATCAATACCGAAATTAGTGGATCATGAATGTTGTATTTCACTGCATGCATAACATCATCCAGCACTTTCAAACTGAAAACGGAAGGTCCATTCATATTAGTTGGCTAAACAGGTGAACAATATCAAGCTCAAAATAAAACAATGTTAACCTGCTGAATATCTGTGGAAAACATCCGATAACACCAATGGCTCGGCAAGAAGCAGCCCTGACTGATGGAACCTTGTCGTTGAGGGCCAAGTAGACCTAGAAATTTTGGCATAAAAGAGATATAGTAAGACTGCACGAAACAAGCAACAAGTGATTAAGCTCACATTAGGTAGCCTTACTATGGAATCAATAATGAACTTCTGCTTCTCATTTTCAAGAGAGAAGAAAACTGAAGATGTCATGCCCGCAAAACAGGTAACTGCAGCTGCTCTTATCTGTAAATGAGTTCCAAAAAAATCCATGAAACATTACCCAAAAAAATATTCATAAAGAACTGTGCATATTTGTTGAGCATGAATTATTAGCAATCAGGGAAGCAAAATCAGTGGCAAACTTCCTACAAGTCATAAGAAATCATATAAACATAAAGAAAAACTTTGGCTGCATTCTGGTCTCAGAGAAGAAAAAGCAATATAACTTGCATACACTTCCTTAGTTGGCAAGCTGTCTTAAGAATTTTGGCTCCAATGTTTCTTTGCAGTGATGTATTCCATCTTGTCATACAAATGCACAAGGAAACAAAAGGCTTGAGGATCATTGTTAGCCAAAAGATAGCTTGCAGAATGGGCCAATCTGGTTCGGAACAATTTCGATCTCAATCGGAATCGGCTGATTCCCAGATTGGATCAGATCCCTCTGATCCAATTACTGCTTGGAGACCTGATCCAAGCCGATCTCCCTCCAAAATTGATCGAAATTGGTTGACTCAGCCTAGATTGGGACCAGAATTGATCAATTCTAGATCGATTTCGGCGATTCGTTGCTGGATTTGGCCCACTGGCTGCCGCTGCGGCTTTCCTCCCTGTCCTAAAACTTGGATGATCACAGCCTTACCGGGTCAGATGGATCCTCTCCACATGATAGCTAGATCAGACCCAAATTCAATCTAGCTCTTATTTTACAGTTTTTTTATTTTTAGGGTTTTTAAGGACTGATTCCAGATCAGTTATTCCCTCGGAAAATCAACTGATCCACCTAATTTGATCCTAATCGGAATCGTCACCCACTGATCTGGGTTCCTATTCTGATTCCGCAATCCTTGATGTCACCTCATCAGCAAAGAAATTAATCAAAAAGTGAATAGCACAAACTCCCACTCTTGTTATGAGAAGAATACCATCAACAAGGAAAATAGCAACTAGTCTGATGACATGAAGCAACTGCTAGTATTTACCAAGATGAAAAAGGATATGAGATTTTCTCTATTTCAATTGGGTAGCATCAAGGATCCACAATGTCTTTACATTTTCACAATAGTTGCATGACATTTGTGGAGGATACTGTGTTCAAGGATACATAAAGAGTTAATAGAAAAATAGAATTTTGAAAGAAGGTTTCAGGTTGGAGATAATAAAGATAGAATAATATCACTATAAGTTTAGCTAATGTCAAAGAGGAAGGAAGAGGGAACTTAGATAAAGTAGTAGTATCTCAAAGTACTTGTTTGGAATATTTTTTATTCATTCATCCAAAAAGAAAAGCGAGGATAATATCAAAGCAAGATACTTAACTAGAGATTGAATACTGGACTTCATACTTGATCAGAGACTAATCTCAACTAGAAACTTAGTCCCAAATTACTTCAAGTCGGTCATACGGATTCTCTTTCTCCACTCACATCGAATTTGATTACTTCTTCAGAGACATTTAAATCATCTAAATCATATTGAACTACCCACCTTCAAGTTAACCAAAGTCTATCATGTCCTTTTATTGTTTCTATTATTTTAATGTTTTCGGCTTTTCTTATTGGAGTCTCCTTATGTCTACGTTTAATATGCTCAAATCATCTCAATCTTCCTTCGTTCAATTTGTCTACAACTGTCACTACTCTGGCATTTTCTCTAATATATTCATTTCTTATTGTATATAATCTAGTATGACCACTCATCCATCTTAACATTTTGATCATACACTATTAAAATTGAAAAAAAAACTACCATATGGCAATACAATCCCAAATGCTGTTTTATACCTGTTTTTGGCACAACAGAGAAATAAACTTCAAATGAATTCAAATGGAAATATCAACAAAGAATATACTACCAAACCAGATCTTAATGTGCACTAAAGAAATGCAGAAGCTATGTCAACTGAGAACCAATAGAAAGATAAAGATTATATAATTAAGGGATAGACAAACAAGGATTACAGGGTTGATATTGGCCCCTGGATCGGTCGGGGTTGATCTCGTTCTGAATTGGGATCCAATTGGCATGTTCATCTGATCCACTCTGTGCTGCAAGTTTTCTGTTCCGCCGCTGCCAGCCATCGCTTTCCCACAACATATTGGCTGTCCACCCTCCACCAAGTCATTCTCCCTCCTCTGCCGCCAGCCAGGAGGAGCGGCATCTTCTCCACCCATTTCAGGTGGGAAAGATGGAATAAAACTTCCCAATCCTATCAGGATCTCCTAACTGGAAGTTGTGGAGCCACCAGATAACAGGTCTCTGATAAAAAGCGGAACCGCAAACTAAAGTTGCAGACCTGTGGACTGACTCCCACGCCCGAAATGGTGGAAAAGATGCAGCGAGTGGCTGAGTGTTCTTCTTCATCAACCAATCCTATGGATTGAAACAGTCAGAATAGATCTATCAGGCTAAGTTTAGCTTAATCCCAGCCGAAGTTCCTTCCACGATCTGCCATGGCTCAGGATTGGGTTGAGAGGGTGCCAATCTCAATTGAGGATTGGACGATCCATTTTCCTGAAGACCATGAGGTAAATGCTTTAAGCAGTCCTCTAGTACCTGTTTAGTGCTTGCTGTGCAGTCCATGTGTTGTGGTTCTAACTTTACCCGACAGTGTAATAATCAAGTACTTCGAGTATATTTAATGTAGAAAATAGAAGGGTGTGCTGGGAATCCTAACCTCAATTTTGTCTCTCCACGGACACCCATTTTATCCTTTCTCCCTGTTTACTTTTGCCAACAGATACTCAACTCAAGCCTTAATCCCAAAGTAATTGTGGCCGGGCATATGAATTATCTTTCTCCATTCACATCAATTTTGAGTAATTTCTCCATAGACATTTAACTTATCTAAATCATATTGAATTATCCTCCCCTGGGTTAACTTGGGTTGCATATCCTTTTTTCATTTCAATTATTTTGATATTTTTTACTTTTCAAACTGGAGCATCTACATTTAACAGGTCTACTTTTCCCAACAGATGATTTTACATATTAGATAGTTACAAAAGTGACTAAATCAAGCATATTAAAATAATGGAACAACAATGAGATCAATCTAGAAAAAGTTGGAGCCATGGAAGGGTAATTCAATCTGATTTGGATTCAAGCCCCTCAAAAAGGTTGCCTAAAATTGTTCCCTATGTAGACAGAGAATCCAGGAAGTCAAACGAAATAATTTGGAATTAAGGCTTTCATGAGTTGAGTTGTGCATAGATATGCAATGAAAATGTAACATTAGCTCCCAAGTTTCTTCAAGAGAGCAAATCAAGATTTCTTCTCTCATAGTCTCTAAGATTAAGCTGAGAACTGAATTTGCTTTTCTAGCCAAGAATTATATCATATATCCAAGTGGTGAAGTTAACATGACGTAAATTGAAGTGTCAATTGTATGACAAAAATCAAAAGAACTAAACATGAATAATCTCAACTTGAGACGTTGATTGTTGATTCTTCTCGACAGTTTGACCAATCAAAACAGTGTTTATGGACACATTAGACTCCGATGCTTACCATAAAAGCTGATTAGTACTAGATAAATGTCTGCACATTATTAGTACATTTTAAATGAAGAAAGCAGGTGAATCTGACAGACAAAAAGTTGACAGGTATAACTGGAGAATCTAAAACCAACACATATCATGAGTTATTTATACAAAGAAGACCCACCATTGGAGAACCATGTGAAAGAATCAGAGGTAAATGTTTACTGATCACCACATTCCACTGCATGGCCCCAGATCTATGCCCTGCAGGATTACCAATCTCACAAGCAGGGGCTGACGAGACTCTCTTTTGTCTGCTATTTCCAGATAAATATTGGATATCAGGTAAGTGACATTCTGAAAGGCTATCTGTTCCTTGAAAACCAGATACTGCACGAAGACACTCATCCAAAACCTGAGAAAAAAAAGCAGAAAAGTGAGCCAGAAACAGTTTCTATTTAAGGTACATACTAAAACATTCGCAACTATCCATCAATTATGTTAAAGAAGTCAACAACAAAGAAAAATAAGCAATTGAGTTTAAAACTAGAACAAGGAACCATAATAAACAAAGTGGCAATTTCACATAAGAGACCATAATGACTCACTCGAAACAAGAACGCACTCTGAACATCATAACTGAAAAGGTCACATGGCAGAAAATTCAGATGGAGAAATATACTGCAAGAATGATATGGAGATCAGACGAGCATATGTTGTGAAGACAACTCTAGCCTGTCCACTGTCTGCAGAATCGGCATCACAAGTGAGAAATCAGCATCGCTCACAAGAATGCAGCCTGGCTTCACCAGATTCATTAACTTGGCCTGGCTTGGCACAACCTTTGGAGGATTGGCACCCTCCAACTGATTCTGGGGAGAAAGGCTGTTCATGGTCCGATCTTCCACTGGATGATCCATCTGGATCGGCCGGATTCTAGACAGGGATCAGATTGGACTGGCCAATCCAATTGAACCCTACTCCAGTTGTGGAGCAGAGGGCAGAGGGACGGCGCACAAGGAGGCAACCATCCCTTGCATCTTCCCACCATTTTTGTTCAGATTCTGACGGACAGACATGTGCAACCTCTGTCTTGCAGAGGTGGCAGATCAGCCAATCTGCCCAAAGCCTGGTGCCAACCGACCCAATCCCTGCCTCAGCACCACCAGATCAGCTGATCCTGTGCTTCCGGCAGATCAGCCAATCTGATGACCTGATCATGATCCTGGGCTTCTGGCAGATTGGCCAGTCTAACCTGGAAATCCTTGACTATGTGAGATCCATGCAAGGATTGCCATCTAGGATCTCAGCTTCATCTCGGAAAGGTGAAAGAGATGAGATCTCATGAGATTCTCAAAAAAAATCTTAAGAGATTAGATCTCGGATTTCATTTATGTAGGGTATATCTTACTCAAGGATTGTCATCTCACGTCTATGTTTTATCTCATGGAGACTGGAGAGAAAAGATCTCGAAAAAATCTCGAGAGATTGGATCTCGGAAATGTGCATGTTTAAGTGTAAAATGCTATGTAATCCCTTCAAAAAGGACAAGGGAACTCATATTAAACATCAAAATAAGTTGTGAGAGAATTAAAAATGTAATACAAAGAAAGTGAACTATTGTTAACATGAGACATACAAGAGAACATATGTTAAACCAAAGTTTTATCTTGGATAATATATATAAGAGATTGATGACATCTTGGGTTAATTGTACATATATAGTCAGAAAAATATTAAGTTATAAAATTTTATTAAAAAATAATGTCTAGATGAATGTTTTGATGGATTCCATGATAAAATTAGCAATATATAAAGTAAACTTAACAAGGTCATCTAACTAGTTAGGGGTACTAACAGGTAGAGGAGATCAAGGTATTTGAGGTACTAGATAGAATTTTTTTCTTTTTGGAGATCTCGTTTCTTGAATGCGTGGAGAGAGATTCTTGAAAGATCTCATTCCATGGATCCAAGGTTTGCATAACTGGCCAATCCCCTTCTGTGACTAAGAGACCAATCCCATGTTAACTTCAGTAGGATCAGCTGGGTCCTCTTGCATCCCCCAAGATTGGTGATTCTAAGCCAGGTTGACTGATATGAGTTGATCCGTCGAACACGCTCAAGTAGCCTAAGAATGCTGGGAGTGGATGACAGTCCGCAGAAGCCAATCCCAGCCTGAGTCAGACCAAGAAGCGGTCAAAGCATGGCTGACTTCAACCATGTTGAGCCAACTCCTGCCAATTCTCAGCTTCCACCAGATCAGGCATATCATCTGATCTCATCCACAGCCCAAACTGTCTACGAATTGGTGGTCATTGCTGAGTTTCACCACTGGTCAGATTCCAGATGACAATTGACTTACACTAGATTGCGCAAATCTGCTGATTAGGATCACACTGGGCAAATCCAAGATCCAAAGATTGCCGGATCGGAATCAAGGGCCAGATCAGCCAGTGCTGATCCGATTCAGACCGATTCTCAGAAAGGAATCTCAATCCAGAATCGGTCATGATCAAAAAAAATTTATTTTTTTCAAAAAAATCATGATAAAAGTATAAGAGTACTTAGATTTTTTTTTTAAAAATTAACATCTAACACACTTTCATGTGACTATCACTTTCTATGAGACATATTAAAACAAATGAATATAAAATAACACCAATATTTATTCTAATAAAGAAAGAAAATTGTACAATTGGTAAAAATAATACATTCTCATCATCACCATCTATGGAATTGACCCTCAGTCTTCATTCTCTTGATTTGTTTGAATGAACCATTGAGATTGATCAGTCATGATTAGTCCATACCCATAAGAAAATAATGAATCGGCCGGCATTGGAGCTGGAGGTGAGGATAGATAATATGCCTTGAAATTTAAATCATGTTCTGGATAATTTGCCAATGCGTGTTAAACAAAAAACTCATCTGATTCCAACCTTGACTTCTTCCGCTTGAATGTTATCACTGACCTAAATCATCAAGCTATGCACCACATGTATGTGCACTACTCGATCTTGAATCACTTTCTCCTCCTCCTCCTCCACCACCTCCATCTAAACTATTTTGGTTTTGTTGTTGTGTAGGTGGAATGAACTCTTCCTTATCATATCTGAAGAAGATGCCCGGGTACTATCTGTGGGATTGGCAGGTTTTCGCCTAACAACTAGTTTCCTCATCTTCCCCGCTTCCTCTTCTTGTGTATCATATCCAATACTGCGTTGATATATCTTTTGCAACTATTTGAATCCTTCAAATCTTTCTTTCCTTTGTGTACTCTTCTGGATAGTAGGACCTAAAAATATGACCGGAGACTTTGAAGTTGTGGTGTGAGGTAAATCTTTGTTGATCTGGAACTGTACAGGGAACTTGAGTATCTCCTTGTTCTTGCACTTGTTCATTTTCATTCTCACCGACTACGCTGTCAAGTTCTCTCTCAACTGATGCTTGATGATTGCGGGTAAAACAGTGGAGCTGGTTCAACATTATTATCCTCTATCTATACTGAAAGTTGATGTTCTTCTTAGAAGTTGTATTCCAAGTCAATATCCTCGTGTGATAATCCTTAGCAGCATGTATCGTGCCTTTGCTGATAAAGACCACATGCAAATCTTATAAACTTTTCTTAAGTAATTTTTTATCAGTCCTTAATGTTCTTGATCCTTAGTCACATATTGTAATGATAAAACACTAACTTGTTCAATCTCTCACTCTTCAGTTTCTTCTTCTTTTTTATGTGTATTAGGCTGAAAGTGCTCCAGTTCTGCTTACATTGTAATAAACTAGTGTTTTGACTCAATACTCATACTACAATAGTGGCAAGTGGATTCCATCCACTTCTATTTGATACTTATATCAACCACTCAACTACAAAAAAAAATGTAGTATAGTAATTTTGTAATCTTCTTACAAAAACTTCTAACATGACCCAAATGTTATCAAACATACCGGAAAAAACCTTGTCATATGAGTACTATAGACTTGGATCTCTGTAAACTCTAATTTGATGCTGATATGATGTCATCTAAAATATGATATGAAATAGAAATTAATTAATACATGGCATTAAAAACTCAATTAGTCATATGTAAGTAAGCAATAACTCACTTCAATTTCCGCTTCTATTTTGTCTTGTGAATTTCTACGTAAACGTTGTATCACTGACAACATGCCTCAGATAACCTTTGAGTCATTGGATACTTTTGTATCCTGGGGTTCAAGAAATATCTTGGCCAAAGGGGAAGACAACCATTAATGACATTTTAACACATTACTATCATGAAATGCACGAAATACAACATAATAAACCAATACATGCAGCATGAATACCATGGTGGAGTGTTTTATCCTATATGTTATCTATTATCTTCCATAATTTTGTGTAACTCTTTAGATGTTTCTCTTTGATTTTCATCGCCTTTGTCCATTGAATCATATAAATACCCCCATCTAGTTTTTGTCATTCGAATCAACTAATCTCAACACATATACCATGGGTTCTAACAGGGACAAGTAATACTACACTATTTCCCACCACCTATTGTCTTCAATACTATGTTCCATCTTTGCTAATATATCAAACTGGTTCATATAGTCATGAGTGTCAACCATCGATGTATGTTGATGACAGTATGAATCTCTTCAAGTCATGTTGATGTCTCAACATGTTCTCTAATGCAAAGAAATACGTGACAAATCTAGTTGGACCAGATTGTACTAGATTATGACTATCAGTATGTTCTTTATAATGTGCAAGAGTCTATGATGCCCATATATAAATGATGGAACCAATTGTCCTTGAATCACCAAGGGCCTAATAGATGGCTTCTTCCCAATGTCCTTCAACATCAAGTCGATGGAATGTGCAGCACAAGGCATGGAATGCAATCTCCCGAGAATCACTCGAGATCTCCCGAGAATCTCTTTTTTTTCACACGTCCGAGAAACGAGATCGCCGAGACGAGAATATCCTTATAATATCTTTGGTACCTTGATCTCCTTTGCCTATTACTATTCCTAACTTGTTAGATGACCTTGTTAAGTTTGATTCATATATTTTCAATTTTATTATGGAATCCATATAAGTATTTATCTAAATATTATTGTTTGATAAAATTTTATAACTTAATATTTTTATGACTAAAGATGTACAATTGACCCAAGATGTCATCAATCTTCTATGTTCTATCCATATTGTTCAAGATGAAGTTTTAATCTAACATAAGATTTCTTATATGTCTCATGTTAATAATAGTTCACCCTTTCTGTATTACACTTTTAATTCTCGCATATCTTATTTTGATGTTTATTATGAATTCTCTTGTTCTTTTTAAAGAGATTACATAACATTTTACATCTAAACATGTACATTGATTGTTATTTTCAAGATCCAATCTCTTTAGATTTTTTCGAGATCTCTTCTATTCAGTATCTATGAGATCAATCTAGATGCAAAATGACAATTCTTGAGTAAGACATACCTTATGTAAATGAAATTCGAGATCTGATCTCCCGAGATTTTTCCGAGAATCTCACGAGATCTCTTCTCTTTCACCCTTCCGAGATGAAGCCGAGATCCGAGATGGCAATCCTTGGCACAAGGTACCCAAAATAAGTGTGATCTTGCCTCCATCAGCTTTTTCCCTATAGTCTTATAAGAAGTTTCATTGTCAGTGACAAAGAGAACAATGTTGTCTTCACTTATTTCCTCGATAACATCGTTTATGAGACCAAACAAGTACTCTACATTCTTGATTTGCCCAGATGCATCAACAAATTTTAAAAATGTGGTACCTACACAACAATAAAGCAGAAAGTTTATCGTTGATCTCTTGGTGATTTTCGTCCATCCGTTGCATATTACAGTGCAACTCCTCTCCTTCCATATTTTCTTAAACTCTTCTATCCATGAGATCAATTCATCAACCTCATCATCCAACCCATCGTCATAGATGTATTTAAAACTTGGGACTTTGAATCCCAGTCTAGCTTAGCGATAGCATCGATCATCATTTGAAAATATGAACTTTTGACTGCATGGGTTAGGATAGATATATCAAGTCAAGGTAAGATAACACTATTAATATTTGTTTCATTTTCCAATAACATAAAGTCACACATTCAAAATAAGTTAAGTACTACATATACATGCATGTAAAAACCATTTACAAATAAGCTACACTACTTTCTTTGCAACCCCTATTGAAACTTTAACTCCTTTTTATGCTTACTTTATACTCCTTTGACCTCTACCCATACATGGACGTGTTCGTCGGTGACTAAACTGACTGCGACTGACAGAACTCACTCTCTCAGCCTAACTTAGGTGTAAGGTGAATGCCTTCCACATCTGACTATTTGACAATAGATCCTTCTATCCCCTTCTCCTCTTCTCATTTTCGCAGGCTTGAGCCCTACTTACATGCATTGCTCTTCTTATTTATGTCTCCTCTTCATCCTCATAAATTGATGATGACACCTCAATCTGTGCATGTGACTTTCCTTTTTTCCTACTTTCTTCCATGAGATATTTGTCTCGACACCCGAGCAACTCATCATGCAAATCAACTATCCACTCAATTCGAATCTCCCATTGTGATGTGGTTAAATATGCCCTTATTTTTTCCTTTGAGCTCCATTAGTGTTTTGTCACACTTATTCACATTCCCACTCACCCCACCGATGTGTTCTTTGAAGTGATAAACACCTACATTCATTTTTTTCCCGTACCATTTATATTTCACTCTCTTCTTGTCGACATCTAACATGTGCCAATGCTGTCATCCAATGTTATAACGTGTAGAGGCATGTTGCTCCTCATCTGACAATTTTTTTACACATAAAAGAAAGTTCTTATCAAAAAAATATAGATATATATATATATTTGACAATCAAACAATCTGAACAAGGGTTGGACAATCTGATAGTCTGGACAATCGAACTGTCTAGAATAGGAACGAGCAAGCCACCAGCCAGTTGCCCTCCCCGGCCCCCCTCTCACTATTAGTCACCCTAAACCCAAAGGGATGACTAGCTGTGGGAGGGGGGTACCTCTACAGGCACCACCCGAAGTAGTCGGCACCACCCGAAGTAGTCACCCCAAGGGTGGCAGTCATAGTCACAGTCACCCCCGACCCCCCCCCCCCCAAAAAAAAATCTTCTTGCGATCCCTCCCCTTTAGCTTTTAAAGCAAATAGGGGCCAGGGAAGCATCCTCACTGAAGAGGCAGAGAAGCCATTTAGGGGGAGGGAGGTAAGAGGGGAGAGGGGAAAATAGGGAAAAACCATACCTTTGGAGGGGAGGGGAGCCCTAGAATTGGAAGGGAGGGGAATCGGGAAGGGAAGAGAGAGAATTGTCGATTCTCCCCTTAAAGAGGAGCAATCGGATTGGAATAGGGTCAGGAATCGGATCCAATTCCGTAAGGATCCGTAACTCATAGACTCCCAGCAAATCAGCCTAGATCAGTCAATTCTCAATCTGATCTTGCAGAATCGGCCTATCCAAGGCTAATTCCTCCAGAAATCAATCCTAGATCGGTGGTGGCTGATCTGATCCAAGGATTGGCCAATTTCAATCCGGATCGGCGGCATTGGCTGATTCAGCAAACCATGCCAAGGTCCAATTAGAAACTGACTGCAGCTTCTTAAAAAATAGAATATAAATGGCTGGTTGATTCCTGTCTGATTTGGATCGCCAATTAGAGTCAACTTGTTCTGCAATGAGTCAAATGCAGGGTAATTTGGGAGCCATCATAGTCAATAAAGAAACTTTGCCAAAGGTAAAAGACAAACAAAATCCTAAGATTTTTTAATTACAGACTCCAACTAAAGAGGGAAAGTACTCAGAAATGCGTAGGTGAAGAACTGTAGAAGACATATCTCAGAACCATAAACATGATGAGGCAACTGAGATCATAGAATAAGATCAAAAGATCAACAGACGTCAAAAATCTATAGTTATAGTAACATATAAAAATTGAAGTACAGAGCGAAGAGATGCAACTACGCAAGAACTTTAAGAAATAAATGGAACTTCAAAAAAATACAAAATTTGCCAGGTCTGGACCCATTGGTTAGAAAGACCCCGAGAGTTAAGCCAACTATGTGGTAAATGACAAGGTGCAAGTCAAAAAAATATTCACACACTTAAAAACAAATGCATTGACAGGTTATAACTTGAGTGCATAATTCTCTCTCCATAACAACCAGAAAGGGATATGATTTGGAACAAATGGGATCTGAAACACGGTTGAGAGGATTGGCCGAAATGCATTGGCATCAGGGGGGAGCCAGATTCTGGAAATTCCTTCCTCCAGGATTGGTCTAAACGAGGCCAGTTCAGCCTAGATTGGCCAATTCTTGAAGTGGTGGCAATTTTAAAGGCAGAGGAGCAGCTGCCGGCTGCCCCCTACGTGTATCCCCAACCAAAAAAGGGGCATCTTTTGCCCTGCAGCATCCAGCAGAGGATACAACAACTGATCCACAACGGTTGAACCTGTGCCTGCAGCAGCTGTGGCAGTGGGTGGAGCCATCTGATCTGCAGCGGTGGTGTGGCAGAGGTGGAAAATAGGGCAGCGCAGATCTGCACTGCCCTAGTTTCCACCTCTGCCATAGCCAGGTGCTGCAGCCACAGGATCTTCCATTGCACTCGCTGCAAGTTACTATAGGTGCAAGATGCACTGACTGTGTCTAATGGACAGTCGGATCTGCAGCCTGACAGCTGGACGATCCACAACTTAATAGCTATCGGGTCATTGATTCTTAACATAATATGAGTAATAAGTTAACTTGACCATAACTTGCATAAAGATGACAATTCCATCAGATGGCAGGATCACATCGACCACGCATTAGTATATCCAAAAAAACTTGCCTAAAGTTGAACATTCCATCTGATTACACTGCATAATGTCCTCAATTGTTGCTAAAAAAATACTTGTATGCTCATTAAGCAGTTCTCCCATGCTTGCTTAATAATTAGGTTACTATGAAGCTGAATATGCATAAATATGAGTCCGCATGCAAAAACACTTGATTAGCATAATTATAAGTCTCAGCATCATTATCAATATCATGCAAAACTTACACAGAACATGATATAATATATGTGACACTTCAAAAGTTAGTGCCCTGTTTGGTTAAGCAAACAGGGTTAAAAATTAGGATTAGTATGGGCATGGATACTAACATAGCACGTATGGTTCAACTGTACGTCTTAAAATTTATATCAGTTTTCATATATATATTTGTGTCAAAAACAAGTATATATACACTATTATACATAGCACGTATGGTCTGACCTTTATTAAAGTTGAAACAAGTGTACATAATCCCTAAACCTTCACACTATTCACACACTAGACCTCTATTTAGACTATAAAATGATTACAATTTCATTGCTTCCAGAACTTGTACTGTATAAATTTCAATATTAAATTGATATGCTACCAGATCTGATACTCTAATCAAACATGCAATAAGCTATAAGTAATCTTAAGTCATAAGCCATGCTATCAATAAGTGTAATCTGGCATCATTTACCATCTGTGATATCTTCATGAATTTAATCTCGTCTAGTAGCAAATGCATTAATCAATAAGAAACATTAACTTATTTGTAACAACATCGTATTAACATATGGTTTGCAGGATTGGCAGATGCTGACCCAATCCAGAAAGGGGCCCCATTCCACAGTGGATTTCTGCCGTGATGGGACTACACGCAGTTAATTGGAGATTGGCCGATTCCGGTTTGATCCCTGACTGATATGGGCCAAGTCGGCCGACCCCTGCAGGATCACCATCAGGAAGCAGCAAAGGGCAGTGGAGGGATCACTCCCTGGTTGCCCAGTAACTACAAGCCGGATCTTCAACTTCAGTCATACCAGGTCTCTGGACCCTATGTGAGCGAATATGCCAACTTACTAGGCGGACCTAGCTCGTAGTGGTCTGTAGTCCATAATTAATCAGGGATGTCAACAAATAAACAAAAAAACTTTTTTTTGTGCTGTATTAAAAAAAATGTAACCAAGCACTCGAAGTCCGATAAGGGATTATGCTATAATGAAATGAAAGATGATTAAAGCTACCATGGTTCCTTCATCTTTAAATAACATGCATGCACATAATCGACGTCACTTAATGATCTAGGGCCATGGAAATAAAGATGTCGTAAATAACTTGTTTCATTAAAAAAACATTTAACTAAACTAAGATGCACAACTACTTGAAAACTGGTGAACGAATCCTCAGAGAAAATTTCCCACTTTAAGAAAAAATGCACCTTAATTAGAGTGGCAAAATTTAACCATAAAAGGCATAACAATTTCACTAATTACCTTAAAACTAGATATTGTACTCATATGTATTTAAGAATACTTTGCACAAATGTAGAAAATAAAAGACAACATATATAAATAAGATTGAGCCCGCTGCTTATCCTAAATTCCTAGCCTACTCATGGATATATTGGTGAAGAAAGAATTAAATGTTTAACAAGAATGTGTTAAAATTTTCTTATTACCCTGAATGCTTACACAGAATCACATGCCTAGGATTCTCCAATGATGTTCCAGCTAATATATATAAAGATAGATAGATAGATGTATAGAAAGAGAGATCTGCAGTAAAAAATCATCTGGATAGTAGAAAAAGCTGTGAGCACATAAAAACTTGGACCAAAAATATATCAGAAAAGAAGCTACAAGAAAGAACCTTGATAGCAGCTCCTATGCATTTCTCATCAGATGTTCCTAGAGTATTTTCCAGATTTACTGATGGATTTTCTGAATGCCTATAACTAGATTTTTCAGGAAGAAACCTTTGCAACAAGCTATGAACATTATCGGAAAGGTGTTCCCAGCAAAATGTTGCTGTACTTGGATAATTGTGCAACAATGCCCGAAGAGCCTGGAAATAACAAAAACATAAGAGTGCTTAATTCAGCAAATGTCAAATGATAATCTATCAGGTTACTTTATCCTAAAAGAAACAAATACATGACCAAGAAGTAATTAGCTCAATCAGAGAAAACATACAAAATTTCCTTCAGCATTTTGCAGACTTTGCTAAATGAGTGGGAGAACATTGCGAACCACAATAAGGAACGAAAGTTAATGACAGATGCACTTAATAACACTTCTAAGAAAAAAGTAACGAACCATACTAATTAGACTCCTTCAATCCCCACGTGGAAAAGAAATTATATGTAAACCATTGAACCCAATCCCACGTAGTAGACTCTAAAAATGAAAGAATATTTGCAATGTATGACTTACCAATTTATAGGGTACCAATGCTTCATTTTCCAACAAGTAACATGGAATAACTTGGCTTATGAGCAATTATGACTTAAATGATGGGATCTTTCCTCAATTATCAAAAAATAGAAAATTGATGGAAGAAGAAACCCAGTACAGAAACCTTCAACCAAAGAAATAAATGAGTAAATAACAACTATATGACCTATATAAATGAGAGACTGATATGAAATTATTGGGTAGGACAACCTAAATAAATTGCCAGGAGGAGAACTACTAGCAAGTACAAACAAAGACAAGTTTTTGAGTCAAAGCCATGGATGGATTCCACTAAAACAAGAGATCCCACATAGATAGGAAAGGAAAAGCAACTACTAAGCATGGTTTTCCATCTTGCAAAATTCACACTGAATTGAGAGTCTAAGAATTCCAAATGGTCCCCACACTGAAGCTAACAAGTGGCAAATGTATCCTAACATGGGATACATTTATGTAACTGTTTTGCAGATTCTCACCTGATCAAGTGCCAAATATTTACAAAATGATTTAAAACAGTTTGCTTTGTGGTTTCTATATACACCACAAGACACTAGCTTAACTATTTGCTTCTAAGTATTACACAGATTTTTAAATGTCCAGACATGATACAAAACCTAGTTCTAATAAAATGTGACATATGGAAATAGCCCCAATTATAAATTTCAGTGTAAGTTCTGAAGGATGAAATTATTACCTGAAGGGCCTCAAATCTGACTGTATGATGCACTTCTTTCTCAGAAAACTGAAATAGAACAGAAAGAATATTTGATCGCTCCCCTAATGGAGTGAAGCCTGAAAATAAAATAAAATTTATCTCCTCAGGTGTTAGTCATATAAATAATTTTTTTCCCGATCGTTATACATCGTAATGTAGTGAAAAACTAATATCAGCTCAAAGACCTGCCAAAAATCAAGTAGCTTTAGCAAAAATAGATAAGACATAATTTATTATAATTGTATGATATTTTAAGTGAATAATACCATAATTCTTAATATAAAGTGGAATTTAACTATACTGCAATTATTTAAATAGAAATACACTAAAGCGGCAAGAGAAGGCCACAACGAGTACTATACAAAAGAATGCATAAGTTAAGTACATCCAGTAGCTGAGACTAAATCAAAATCCTAAAGCCACCAAAAAAAAGATAAACAACTGGACAAAAGTACCTAGTCGGTCTCTTATGTCACAGGAAAAAGCTAGTTAGAAGAAAAGAATTTCAAGGAAAATGAAAATGTATCTACTAATAGTTATCAACAGGCAAATTGAAAGAGAAAGTAAAGTAGGAAACAAGACTTAAACATTGAAAGCAAGGGTATCATACAAGGAAGGCAAGTTGCAATCTGCACTTCCACCAGAGAGGGCCAATCAGATATGAATCAGCACTTGATTGAGCCTATTGATGAAAGCCAAAAATCAGACTGACTAATCATGACTTCGATAACCCAGACAAATTTGGCCACGACTGATCCAATCACAGCAGTTGCAAACTTGCAATCCTCGCTTGCCTCATGCCAGTCAGCTAGTTCAGCCAGATTGGGTGACCTTGAGTAGCCAAGCCTAACTGAATCACGCTTATTCCTGCCTAACTTTTAAGAAATCAGCGCTGGATCAGTTCTTATCTGGCATTAATCATGGATGACTCTGATGTGGATATATCGATCATGTCAACCAAACCAAAATAAAAAAGAAACAAAAAAAATTTAAAGAGTTGGCACAATATCTATAGTCATTGACTTCAACTTATTACCATGAAAGTCATCAAGAGTATATGGCCATCAGGCTAGTGCAACAAGCAATTCGTTTTTCAGCTAAGGTTGGTAGGAGAGGTCTAGTTAAGAGGTTTACTACATTGATGCATACACTCTTTTTGAAAATGTTATGCCTAAAAATCAGAAAAGATAATAAAAAACACCACATGAACTAAGCTTTTATCTAAGATGGATCTTATGATTTTGGACACCAAAAATGAGACGAAAAGCTATAGAAAGAGGACCCTCCACTCATCCAGAAATAAACAAATCTGGAGGATGAAAAACCAATGCTGACAACATGATCTCCACTCCTTAATATAAGACAGTTCCTTGACAGACTTAAGGAAAGGATTGAAGCCTTGAACTTTATTTTGTGCTGAGCTCTCCAAAACAGCCCATGAAATATCTAGAAAGCACCACTCCAGCAAATCAGAAAAGTGAAACATGGTATACAACTCCCACTGCATAAAAGAGCTCAATAGGGAACTTCAACATTTTTGAAGGGCATTTCAACCACGAAAAAGTGGTCTTGAGTTTCAACATAAAGGCCACAAAACACTCACCATCTTTCCTTGTGTTGCTTCAGCCAAGAGACATTAATGGCCATGGAAGACCGTGTTGGGGTGGGGTCAGCTGACCTCGCCCAACCTGGTCTGATTTGGGCTCGATCAACCCGAATCGGCTGATCCAAATCAGCCAGGGTCGCACTAGACCCAGCCAGTCCTGGGTAGCCAATGGCTAGCCATTAGGGGGCCTGACCCTTCGGGTGCCTCCCCTCTACTTCTTCTTGCTTTCTCACTCTAAAACTCTCTCTCTAGCACTCTAATTGCTTACTCTCTCAAAAGCTCTCTAAAATTCCAACTATTCACAATGATCTCACATTCTCAAGACATTTTTTACTTAACTGTTTTATTCAACATATTGTTTTAATCTTAATTTTTAATTATTGTTACATAATTTTTTCATCAAAACTATTTTGGAAAAACCATGACATACAAACCATTGGCTCAACCCAAAGTGATCCAACTTGAACACATTGCACTTTGATAGATATGCAACAAAGAAAAGTTCAATGTAAATATTGTAACAAGATTATGTATGGTGAAATCTTCCGGTTAAAACATCGCATAGTCAAGAAGAAGAAAGTTGTGGTTCTATGCCACGGGGTTCCATCCGAGGTAATAAATCAATTTCATATCTACTTCCAATATTTAGAACATGAGAAGGTGATGTGTGAACCTCTTTTTTTTTCTGCGTCTGTTCTTTAGAAAGAAAAACATCTCCGGACTTTTCTAGGAAAATATGTGATATCCTGAAAATATTATGTAGTCCGGTGATAGTTTAAAAATATTAGAACCGAGGTTCGGGTTCTTTGAAAATTTCGTTTTTTCGACCCTTCTCCGCCGGATGGTGCGAGTATCCGGCGTTAACTTACATCGAGCAACGGCTCGAATGCCTTTGATTAACCGTCGCGGCAACCTGTTTTCGGAGATATGCACATCCACAAAGTAAAGTATAGAACTCAAAAGGGCAGCGGCCTTTTGGGTCCGATCAGATGCAAACCGATTTGCTCGGGCTTGTTTTATTTGTCATTTTTGGATGACTTTGATTCTTTCTGATTTTTGAGCTTCCTCTGCTTTAAATTCGATCAAAATCTGATTTTTTTGTTTAAGGACTGGTTTGGGATTTCACCGGGCCACAAAGGGGTTGGAGTGAATGGATTAAGATGGGCCGAAATGGGCCTGGACAGAGGGCTGGTTTGGAACCGGTCGTAGGACCTGAACGTGGGCTGAGCAAGGGCAGCGTCGAACCTGCTTAGGGGGTCTGCTCAGATGACTTTGAATAGACCGGTCGGGGACCTGTTTGGGATGTCCGGGATAGGCTGAAACCGGATCACAAAGGGACTGGTTTTAAGCTCTGGACATATGCCTGCAAATGGGCTGATATGGGCCTATTCGGAGGTCTGCTAGATGGGCTGATCATGAGCCCGAGTGGGGTCTGAAATGAGACCGATTCTGAGGTCTAGGCATAGGCTGAACAAGGGCAGTCTGTTGACCTGTTTAAGGATTTCTGTTCAGGGAAAAAAAAAAGGGCCTGCACAAGGGACTTTTCGTGGGCTGGTTAGGGTGCTGGACAGGAGGGCATGATTGGGGTCTGATCGGACGACCAGACAAGGCTTGTTCTTGGACCTGTTTGGGATGTCCTCGAAGGGCTGAAAACCGGGTCGCAAAGGGACTGGTTTTAGGCTATGAGCATAGGCCTGCAAGTAGGCCGGTTATGGGCCTGTTTGGAGGTTGGCCGGATGGGCTACAAAGGGGCCTGTTCAGGAGGTCCTTGATGGACTGAAAACTGGGTCGCAAAGAGGACTGTTTTTGGGCTCTGGGCATAGACCTGCAAATGGGCCGGTTTGGGCCAGACAGGAAGGGCTGATCGCAGGCAGGATTTGGGCTGGATTTGTGCCTGGCGCATGGGTTCGGATTGGGTCTGAAAAGGGGGGCAGCAAGTAGGCCGAACAGGGTGCTGTTCATGGGCCTGGACTGAAGTCTGCGCAGGTGGTTTCAGGTGAGCAGCCATAGGCCTAGACAGGGTTTGCAGCGGGCTGGTTATTGGGCCGAACAGGGTTTGCAGCAGGCTATCAGGAAGCTGAGGCAGTGAAATCCCTTTTCAGACCTGCATTACTTTATTTTTTGTTTGTAAAAAGAGTTTTGCTCATTTGATTTTGGTGGTTTGCATCTGATCGGGCACATTGGGCTGCCAATCGGTGCCCACATTCATGCATCGACATACCAATGAATCTTCATTTCATTGAAAAAATGAGTGGAGTACATTGGTGTGAAATATGATTGATCCTTCCCCCAATATAGGTTTATCTCCACTACTTTAGAAAAATTTTGGCATTACGACGGTATGCCAACCATTTTTCCAACTTAGTGAAAATTTACCCATCCAAAATAGCCAGCCTTAGCTTAGCCATATTGGGGGAAGGAACCGATGGCTACGGGAGCATGCCCGCGCCACCGTCCGGATCGACATTCCGGGGCGGACCCGGGGGGAGTCGTCCATTTCTTTTTAGTTTTATTTCTGGATTTTATTTTGTTCATTTTTTGAAACATAGGCCATGGAGGCCGGTTCAATTCCATCGGCGTTCCGAGCCGGCCTTCAATCTTCATAGGCCCGCCGGGCCTATCTTGGGCTGTCCTTAGGCCGGAAGGGCCTGCTTGGAAGCTGCTGTTCTGCTGGCTGGACCGGCTTGGAAGGCCACCCGGCTATGCCCTTGGCCCGTCGGACGGTTTCCAAGGGGTGCCGGGCCGTCACCTTCCAGCCGGCCCACCTCTGGCTGCTGCCTTCTTGCTTGGGCCTCTCTGGACCGCTGCCTTCTCAATAAGCCACAGAGGGGTGTTTTGGCATGGCTCTGAGTGGACCGAAATGGGCCTACAGGGGAGGGCAATTCAGGCTCTGGTTGGGGCCTGATTGGAGGGACTTAACAGGCCTGTACAGAGGGTAACATGGCCGGACCTGGATCTGGTCTTTGGAGACCGGTCAGGGGGCTGTGGGGTCTGGGTGATGGCCCTGTCAAATGGGCTTGCTTATGGGCCTGAACATGGGTCGGCCATGGACCTGAACATGGGTCGGCCAGGGGCCTGCAGCAGGGGTTGTCCGGTGGGCTACATTGGGGCCGGACTTGGGCCTGAAATGGGGTGCGCAGACAGCTAGGAGATGACCTGCTAAGGGGGTGCTCAATGGGCCAAAACAGGTGCAGCTCAGGGGGGATTTGAGTGGGCTGCAAGAGGGCTGAAGATGGGCCAGGATGGGGCTTGTTTCAGGCCTATAGAGTGTGTTTAGTTAGGCCACATGGGGGGCTTGAGTTTGGCTGCGAGGAGGGCAGGCAAATGGGCAGGCTTATGGGCTCTCTTGGGCCTGCGTAGGGGGTTTACTAGGTGGGCTGCAAATGGCCTATGCTGGGGGTCGGCCAAGGCTGGGATTGGACCAGCAGATGGCCTGTTTTGGGGGGCCTGAACATGGGTCTGAGTTGAAGCCGAACATGGGCTGATTATGGGCCTGGCCATGGGTCGGCCATGGGCTTGCAGCCGGGGGGCTGTTTGGCAAGCTACATTGGGGCCGAACTTGGGCCTGAAATGGAGTGTTCGGTTGGACTGAAACAGGCCAGGGGCTGGAGATGGGCCTGGAATAAGCAGAAAAGAAGGCCCTTTGAGGGGGCTACATGGGCGCACCAACCCACTTTGTTTACCTTTTTCTTCTCTTCTTCTTCTCCTTCCTTCTCTTTCCTCCTCCTGGCGGCAGCAGGTTGCAGGCAGCAGGTGGCAGCAGGTGCAGGTGCAATTTGGCAGCCTCCCGGCGTCTGAAGCAGCCCCCCCTCTGGCTGGTGCGCCCCCCTCTTTTTATAGAGGGTGGAGGGGGAGGTGAAGAGCCAGCAGGTGGCTGTACGTGGATGCCTCTTGGCCTCCCCCATGCAGTTATTGCATTAAACTAAATTTATTGATTGGCTGTCCCTTGATCTCCCCCTGGCCTCTTCGGTTTCCCCCCTCCATAAATTGACTAATGAATTGGCTGGGGTGGCTGCATGGTGCGTACAGGGGTGCTGAGGTGGCAGGTGGGTGCGGCTGGGCCTGCTGATGTGGCAGGTGGGGGCCAGTGTGGCATGTTCACACTAGACTGCAAGTGAGCTGGCATATGGGCTGCGCACAGGCCTTTTGGCATGGGTTAATTGGGCTGGCCGGGGGGCTGCGCACAGGCCTTTTTGGCATGGAATTTGGGCTGGCTGGGGGGCTGCGCACAGGCCTTTTTTGGCATGGAATTGGGCTGGCTGGGGGGCTGCGCACAGGCCTTTTTTGGCATGGAATTGGGCTGGCTGGGGGGCTGCGCACAGGCCTTTTTGGCATGGAATTTGGGCTGGCTGGGGGGCTGCGCACAGGCCTTTTTGGCATGGAATTTGGCCCAATTCTAGGATGGGATGATGGACTTCTTATAGGGCCTATGTGGGCTCCTGATTGGGCTTGTTTTGGCCAAAATGTGGGCTGTCCGGTCTGCTCTTGGGCCTGCCCATTTGTCTCTCTTTTTCTTTTGCGAGAGAAAAAAAAAATGGATGCCAACAGGTGACAACTACATTTCACATGAAAACCATCTGGAAAAAGAATTCTAAGTCATTTAGTCGTGAAATCAACATCTACAGCATTGGGCAAGACCGTCCATCGGCTAGGAGCACTAGACCATCAGAAGATTTTGATAACGGTATATTTATAATTAAATTGATCGATCTTCATCTTTTAATTTGTTTTTTAAAAGATGATATTATATATGTCATGGAAACTAGCCACAAATTCTTTATGGATGAAGATACGTACAGACGAATTGAGAGGTATATGGGTCAAAGTTCTGACAATAGGTAGGGATCTACAAATGAACCTCAACAAAAGATCCATGATCTCATAAATGATGATGACCCACAAGTAGATCCCTTAGATCCACATGTCACCTAGCCAAAACAAGACTTGGTAACGAAGAACTTAAAACTATGTAAGAAAAAATTTGAAAAAACCACTTCTAAGTGGTTCTATAATAACATATTGGCCAATGCTGCAAGAAGACCATAGTACGATAACATGATTAACACTATTGCGGATGCTGAAAATAAAATTCATAAACCAATGAATATATAAATTTACAACATATTTGCCTATATATGTTGAAGATATCAAAGAGTATGTCAAAATATTTAAACACATTTTAGATAAAAGATGAAGCACACAAAAAGAATAATGGTTGGACATGTACGCTTAATACTTAAAATGGAATTTGAAAATTGTCCTTTTGTTAAACTATCTTCAATATCTTTCTTACTATTCTACATTCTTTTTGTTAATATGTATTACTAGAAGAAGGAAAATCAACTTCCTAATATAATGTCAAGCTGGAATGATCTTTTAAAAGGTGGTGGACACATCCGCTAAAGTAAAAAAATGTCGAGCACTTATTTACTTTGATAGATAGCATTATAAACAAGATATGAGAATATTGTGTTGTCCAACTTGTAACGGACAACATTGTTGACTACAAAATAGTTGGTCAAATGTTGATGATTAAAAGATCACACATATATTGAACCATGTTCTACATATTAATTAGATGTAATGTTAAAGCATATATGCAAAGATCCAATGATGACATAATAGTTAAATTGGCACAGTATATATCATCTTTCATTTATAACCATAATTATATCTTGAATATGATGCAAGAGCAAACGAAGAGTCGGGAACTTTTACGGCTGAGTGTAATGAGTTTCACATCACACTATATATCACTTAAGAGTCTAACGCGGTAAAAGTATCATTTGCTACAAATTATAATCTAACCCTGATAGATAAGTTGGATTAGTCAAGTTAATTTTTCTGATAAGGAGAAGAAAGTAGAAGATACCATAGATAGTGGAGACTTCAGTAAGATTGTGAATAAGACATTGTGTGTAGCCCAAGCAATAGTAAAGACACTTAGAATAGTTGACATCGATAAAAAAACGAACATAAGAGTTCTATATGATGTGAGTGTACAAAAGAAGAAAAATCAAATAAAGTAAGACATATCGAAATTGTATGATATCATCAACCATCGTTTGCAATGCATCTTGCATCGTCCTATACATGTACCATGTAATATTCGTTGTTGTTTAGTTTATTTTTTAATATGCACTTCAATTGTTTGCTTAAAATAAACTACTTTGTGTAAGCTACAATTTCAACCCAAGATAAGCATATACCGAATAGTTCAACACATTAAAGAAGATTTTAGAATGCTCGAAGATAGTCAACTAAAGTATGCTAAGAGATGATGACCACGTAGCCATAGCATGCAATAAGTTGCATAACTAAAGATTGAGATCAATGCACTTTGAGATGTCAAAAGCCCAAAGAGCAATTGTGTTACTCAATCATGGTATGTATTAACATGACTAAAGATTGAGATCAATATAACTGAGTACCCATGTTTTAACGACATTACTCACTTAGATAATTGAATGATAGATCACGACAAAGTAGTAAGATATGAAAACCTAGGTTTACTTGCATTTAAAGTTCTAAGTCAAACCACATTAGCTTCAGGATTAAGAGAAATCAGTCAACTTTTGGACTAATCCATATAAAGTAGAGGAATAGGTTGACTACAAAGAGCCTAGAGCAACTTATCTATTGCCACTACCACACGAGGTTCAAACTAAAAAATTTGCAAAGATTGAAGGAGTCTGATAATAAAAAGCAAAGATGGAAGGATGAAGCTATGTGATGGTTTCGTTAATAAGTAACTATAGCTAATGAGGACATAGAACTTAAATGAAATCTTCGATGAACAGAATGCATTACAAGTATGAATGAAGGATCTAGAAGGACAAGGAGAACCCGAGTTCAATGTGTAAGGCTGATCTTGAGTGGAAAGAGAGTTGGATAATGTACCAATATCCAATGAATTTCAAATTCTCCTAAAATTGTCAAAGAAGCAACAGACTAGAGAATCATCAAACTAAGGTAAGAAATACAAGGGCAAGGGTAAAACATATTACGATTGATCCTATGAATATTATAGATCAAGATACAATTGACAATTCAAGAGAAGACACGTCAGAGCCAAACATCAATGTTCGGTACTAGACATCAGACAATTTGATATCGAGAGTAACAATGATGACCTAGCAGATGAAGATACATCATCTAGGCCAAGAAGGGTGTCAAAAGATCTTCACCATTTGTCTTCACCAATGTTTCGCTAACAAAAAGTAATACACTCATGCAACACCAGATTATGATCATGGTATACGGACACAAGACATAGAAGACACATAACTAGGTTACAGTTATCAACATTACCGGTTTTATATACTTGAGTCATCTCAAGATTCTTAGTATATCCCACATAGTTACTCATCTACAAGTTTAATACATTTAACTTATGGGTGTGAAGCTTGGAAAAAATATCATAAAACAATTCAAGAAGATGGCAAAGAATACAATCAACATATATATATATTGATTATAATGTAATATCCTCAAATCAAATGTTTTGGGAAGAGTATATAAATGTCATGAAACATGCTCATAATATAAGATTTGAATAGAAACAAAATGATAATGTTTTGGTCACTTTCATGTTTTCTTCTCAAAGTTCTCCAATTTTAGATCCAGGCCTACTCGTTCCCGACCACCAACCCAGCTTACCTTGCAATTGGCTACACAAAGAATATCACATGCAATTTCCCAAAGAAAGAACTGAATCTTCAAAAGAACATATTGTTCACATACAATAGGACCAGACAACCAAGAGATGCTATTGGATGTGCAGAGAATTTTCCATGTGATTTTCCAAAGAAATAACTGATCCTCAGGGGAACTTACTTACGCACAACACTGAGACCAGACACCAATAAATGAATTCTTCGTTAGAAAAACTTTTTAAAACCTGAAAATAAACAAAATTGGTCCACAGGAGTTTCCAGAAATTATTTTATTCGGTATAGTAGCAACAAATTTGCAAGAAGATAAAGATCTCACACTAATGGATCCTGTCTTTGGGACACCTAGAGTTTTCTAGTGCACAATAAAGGCATTTGCCACCTCATGTTCCAAAAAGACCCTAAATTTCTGTCAAAGACCTATACTACCTGAGTAACTTCACAAATATAGGACAAGTAATTCCTTCAGTAAATACTGCAGAGAAGGTGCATAACTGGCTACTGCGTTCTCTTAGCCTAGACATCTTATCTGCAGTCTAGGACCCTTCACAAGAACAACTTGATCATCATCCACACCTCTAGGCCCCAGATATGCTTAGTCCAATAACTTCTGCACCACCAACAGAACCAAAAGAACTAATTTGCCAAAACCCTTCCTCATTCCGTAACCAGCATCTCTCGTCTGCTTATTATTAAGGATATGCAAACAATTCATAACGTTTAGAATTAGATATTTGAATTTCCTCATCCCAAATTCTTAGCCTTGCTAAACATCAGCTCCAGCGAAGATACACTAGTGAAACCTTCTGTGTACCAACAACCTTGCATCCCATGAAGCTTGCCAAAGAAAAACATTAATTGGTTACCTCATAGACATCCATCCTTTTGCAGTCGCTTGTCATCATAAAGGTGCTGCTTCCATGTAGAAACATCAGAAAATGCATTCCAACAAAACCTAAATAGTTAATTTTGCTGGCATCCATAACTTCTAGCCATTAATTCATGGCAGTGCATACAGTTCATGCCCAACATCCCATAAACACTAAAACAGGATCAAAATGGACAACGCAGTCAATGAAAATCAGAACCATCAGTGATATTGCGGGAACCTCAATTTTTAGAGTTTGAAAGATCAATGTCTGAATTTTCTAGTAAAATAGATGATACCCCATAAAAATACTAGATAATTCGGTGATATTGTACAATTATTATTAGAACCGAGATTTGGATTTTGTGAAAATTTATTTTTTGACCCCTCTCCATTGGATAGTGCGAATATCCGACATTCATTTACATTGAGCGATGACTCAAATACTCCTGTTTTGGATAGAAAATTGAGGGCCCGCCCAAATAGTCTCAGTCCATCCAGTAGATTCTGAAAATCTTGAAGTGTTGACCCTCACCTTAAGCTTTGAAGGGAAAGGAAAAAGAGGCATTTGGGTCTGTTTTGTGATTTGAAATAGGTCCTGTTTGGGGGGTTCTTTGAGCTGACAAAGGAGACTAGAGAGGAGCTGATTAGGGGGTAGCACAAGGGGCAGGATAAGATGATAAGGACTTGGTTTAGGAGGCCAGCAAGGGAGGCCAAAACAGGTGCTGTGTAGGGGCTGTTTAAGTGGACAGCAAAGGGCTGTTTAGTAGGGGTGTAACGGGTTGGATTCAATAGCGGAATCACTAGGATCCGATTCCGATTCCGATAAGGGTTAAGGTGTTCTGATTCTGATTCTGATAATTTCGGAATCACTATGGTCCGATTTTGATCGGATTCCATTATTGGAATCGAATTGAATCCGATAATTTCTTATTTTGATATTAAACATTAATTTTTATTAAAAAATAAGTTAATAATTCACATATAATTACTAAAATTCAATATAATACTTTTAAAATTTTTATTTTATCATTTTATTAATTTATACATCATATTTTATGATTTATTTAACTTTATTTTAATTATTTTTATTTATTTATCATCAAAATTAGATAAACGGAAATGGAATCACCTGATTTTGATCCGATAAGCTATCGGAATATCTGATTTTAATTCCGAAAGCTTATAAGATACAAAAATAGTTTTCAAACTCGTTAATTTTTATCGGAATCGAATCAAAATTTTGGAATATCGGAGTCTGTTTACACCCCTACTGTTTAGGTACTATTTTGGGGATAGCAGGTAGCCACACAAGGGGCCTGATTAAGGACACACAAAGGAGAGCTACAGGCTGTCTAAGGGAACAGAACTAAAGGCCTGCATAGGGGACATAGATGGGGCGCACAAAGGGGCTCATTTGGGACCTGTTTGTGGGGCCAGCAAGGGGGGACCGAACAGGTGACTTGAAGTAGGTGCACAAAGGGTGCTCTAAAGGCTAATCTCTGGCCTGTTGAGGGAAAAGAAATGGGACCGGACAAAAGGATTTTAAAGGGACAGCTTGCTGATTTCTTTTGGGCCAGCACTGGGAACAGCACATGGGGCTGATCAGGCGGCCAAAATGAGAGCTGAACAGGGGCTGTTTCTAAGGTGCGCGAAAGGGCTACTTGCAGGCTACTGTTTAAGGGGCCTGATCAGGGGGTTTAAGGTGCGCACATGGGCTGCTTTGGCATGTGTAAGGACCTGATTGGATGACTAAAAGGGGCTGGTTTAAGGGGGCAGCAGGGACTATTTTTTTGGCCATGAGAGGAGATGGAAAAGAGGAGAATGAAAGAAGAAGAAAAAAGAAAACTAAATCATGCACTCCTTTTTCTTACCTCCTGTTTTTTTTCGTAGAAGTCGCTGGAAGAAGAAAACAGGTCCTTCTTCTCCTTTTCTCCTTCGGGCAGGGGCTGATGGAAGTTGTGGAAGGCTGCTGCTTGGCTGCGCTGGAAGGAGAAGGCCACAGGGCCTGTTGCTGTCGCTGCTAATGCTGCTGCTGCTGGGTGCTGGAGCAGGTTCTAATAAAGGAGAGCAGGCCGCAAGGGAGCTGCTGTTGCTGGAAGAAGGCTGGCCCTCCTTCCTCCTGTGGTGCTGTCGCCGACTCGCCGCTGCTAGGAAGAGAAGAAGCAGAAGGGCAGGAGGAGAAGGTTGCGCACAGGCTGGAGAGAGGAGGGCCGTGTGCACAGGTGAGGGTGGTGGGGAGAAAGCTGTGCACCAGGAGAGGGAGGAGGGAGCCTGCGCGCGCTGATCAGGTGTGAAAGAGAGTGCTGCACACCTGTTTTTGTTCTCTTAGTCTCTCCTGCTGAGGGTGGATGTCCTAGGAGATAAGGATATCTAGAAGTTTTAATCCACTTAGAAGTCTCCTCAGGAGGAGTTCTAACCGAAAGAGGAGTCCTCCCCAGGACTAGTGTGTGTGGCTGTGGGTCAGGGAGAGAATGAGGTGCGTGCCCCTTTTTTTTGCTCCCAGATTTCCTGCCGACGGGGACAGCTGACCAGGGATGAGATTTAAGAGTTGTAATTCATTGAGTTCTCTTCAAGAGGAATTCCGACCGAAGGAGGAGTCCTCCAAGGAGCATGTGCATGGCCAGACTTGTGAGAAGAGAAGGCTACACCTTCTTCTTTTCAGCTCCTGATTCCCATTAAGACGCTTTTGATCCGACGGTTGTCATCACTTTTGAACGAAATTAATCAAATAATCCCTGAATTCATCCGGAAAATTTGGAATGTGCTCCGATAACTATTGATCCTGTGCTCCATCAAGATATGTAGCCAAGATCTCCTGAATTGCATCAAATCTCTGGTTTTATTGATTTCTCCAATTGGTGCAATCTAAGCTGTTGAAAATTCCGAAAATTGTAATTAATTGCAATTAAATCCTTCTCATGGCCAAAATTTATTTTTGATGCATCAATATTCCCGAGACTAAAATCTTGAATTGGGAAATTGCAATATTCAGCCCGTGAGCCAATCTAAAGCCAACTGGACCATTATACCCTTAAGGTGACAGGGCACGGATTCCTATTTTCTGGAATAATTCTTCAATCACTGGTCGGATTTTCAATCCGTCTTGAGTGTTGTTCAACCCCATTTTAGACCGACAAAGTGGTGAAGTCAGATTTTTCTGATATAGTCCTAATTTGCTCCGAAGTGTCAGAGGCAAAATGGTCATTTTGACCTTCCAGTATCCATTTTCTATGTTTTGGGCACCGTTGCAAAGGTTGCGATTGGGGCTATGCAGTGGACTTGTTGTCTTGGCTGTTTGGACCCATTAAGCCATGTTGAGATGTTTCCAAAGTCTGTTTACACTAACGGCCTTTAATTTACCGAATTTGGGTCAGAATTCCAAACCAACTTTGGTTTTGCTCAAATCTGAATTAAGCAGGCTGAATGGAGTTGTTTACACCTTTCGGGCCTATTAAGTCTTATTGGGCCTAGCTGGTCTATTGAGCCACTAAGGTGGGGTCCACCCCCATCTTTTCTTTTGGTCACTTCTTTTCTTCTTGTGTTCAATAATTTTGGTCCTTTCTGTATTTATAAAATTTTAACGCCAATAGATACCTATTTGGAAGGTCGGGATGAGAGCCAGTAATGGCAAATTTTCTTGAACAAGAACATGACCGTATTATGTACAGAAGTTATAATATATCTAGGTCCTACTATAGAGAATGAAAACAATATGAAGCAAACCTGCCAAGGCCTCTTCCTCAAGAATTGTTAAGAAATGCTGTGAGGGTGGTGAAGTAGACATTGCTGCCGCTAGGCAACTAAACGCTGTCCCCTGTCAGCAGCACAGAAGAAAAACTTCAAAAACCAGAGTAGCAATGAGAGTGACCGGGTTGAAAACTGCAAATACAAACTTACAGTCAAACTTATTTGGTCGGCCTTGGTAATAGGATTAGTGATTATTCTAGCCATTACGGAAGCTACAACCGTGAACAATAACTGTCCAGGCATTCGAGAATACCTGTGTTGCATGGCAATCAACAAAGAAGAATAACTGGGATGTATGTGTAAATTTGTAAATATTTAGATAAACATACAATTTCATTCTCAAGGTATGCAGTTTGACAGAACCCAACATTTTGAAATAAAATACGTAAGATTCTAATTAACATTGGACTAGACATGCATAAGTACAGTTGTATGACAAGCTTAACATCTAACATCATCCTATGCACAATATCTCATACCAGCATAGATCCCTTACTAAATAATCCTTGGAAAATGACTGAAGAATGCAAGTTTATTATCACAAAATCGAAATGGAATAAGTATAAAATTGATATCCATCAAGATACTAGAGACAGAAAGGACAAAAGCCAAAGCAACTTGCTGTCTTACCCTACACCTTTCTTTGGCATTGCTGTTGCGTTAGCAGCTTTATTTCAGTATCTTAAAGAATTTAGTCTGTCTTCATGACCACTTTCCAAAAATAAACTAACATGGAAGACAGCATGGTTGGTACACAACCTGTGTCAGGGACACTCACAATCAATAAATTCAATATGCAGTCTGTGGTAGGGTCTCATTTGCCAACCGACGGTGATGATGATTACGCAAGAATTTCTAACTAAACTCCCATACGACCTCACAGTAAAGTGAACAATAAACGAGCAATAATGATGTGACTAAAATACAGTTAGGAGTTGTACCCCTACGTTAAGGTGTAGGTGGTGAGTGCCTGGCTGTCCACCTTTTCAACCGGTTATTACAAAATAAATCGCAACAAATTACTAAGCTCATATCTCGCAGGGGCAGTAAAAGACTATAACATAATTGAAATGTAATCAGAAGGTGGACATGTTGGCGGGCCCATGATCAATTCAAAAAGATCAGCGAGCAAGCTCGAAGAGGTGAGTTGAACTAGCACTTGATATGAGGAAAGACAAAATATGAGAAGGTGCAGAATGTGGGCCTCTAGAGAGTGTTGACCAAGGATCGCAAAATCGGATCAGTGGGTCCCAATTCCCATTGGTTCCGGATCATATTGGCTGAAGAGCCGATTTTTCGGAAGAAAAATCGAATAGGAATCGGTCCAGATCAATTCTTCAGAAAGCCTTAAAAAAACAAAAAAAAAACTTAACAAATAAGAGGCTAGACCAGATTTCAATCTGATATAGCCTCTTTGAGGCAAAAATCAGCCCCCAAAAAGGGCAGCTGTTTCCGGTGGCCATAATTTGCAGAATCGGCTGATTTTTGGATCGGATCGGCCCATCCATGGGCTGGACAACCGATATAGGTCAATTCAAGTAGGAATTGGCTTAAATAGTAAGAAAAGTCAACTCTCCATAATCGAATTGATAACGGGGAGTTCATAAGTTACGGATCTTCCCTTAATCGGGTCTGATTTCGGATCCGATTTCTCCTTGTTAAAGGGAGAATCGGACCGATTCTCTCTCTCCCCACTCATATTCCACTCCCTTCCCGATAGATCCTAGGTCTCCCTTCCCAAATCCCCTCCCCTCCCCTCCAATGCCCCTTCCGATGGTCCCCTCCAGCGAAGGTGAAGAACCTACATTGGAAGTATGTTTTTGGCCCTTCTCTCTCTCCTCCCTCTCCCTAAAATTCCTCACCGTGAGGATGTCCCCCCATGTGCAACCAATGCTTTGGGGGTACCGTTCTTGCGATCCTGTTTTGGGGATACACCCCCTGCACATTTTAGATCCCCCCTTAGAGGGGGAATCAGTCATCAGTCACCCTGAGGGGTGATGGGTTGACTGTGCAATCTCCCCACCCGAAGACCACCCTTCGAGTGGTGACTGTAGGGGTGGGAGGATCCCTAAACAGTCACCTGAAGGGGTGACAGTCACCCCTTTTGATGACTGTATTGTAGTCACCCAGAGGGTAATTGCACAGTCGGAGGGGATGAGGAGGAGGTAGGTCACCATCCGGATGGTCCAACTGTTTGTTCCTTTTACGGATGGTCCGGTTGTCCAGACCATTCGATTGTCGAATCTATATTTTTTAAATATGAACTAATTTTTGTGTGTAAAAAAAATATTGGATGAGGAGAAATGTGCCCATGCACATATTACATTAGATGGCAACAAGAGGGACCATCTATATGGTCCAATTGTTTGTTCCCATTGTGGATGATTCAATTGTCTGGACCATCCGATTGTTTGGACCATTCAATTGTTAGATATATTTTTTAAATATAAATTATTTTTTGTGTATATAAAAAATGTCAGATAATGAGCAACGTGTCCCTACACATCGTGACATTGGATGACAACATAGGAACATGTTAGATGTCAAGAAGAATAGAGTTAAATATAAATGGTGTGATAAGAAAATGAATGAAAGTGTCTATCACCTTAAACAACACATCAATAAAACTAGTAGAAATGTGAAGAAATGTGACAAAGTACCAACATAACTTATATAAGAAATGAGGGTATACTTAACCGAGAGAGTATCACAAAAAAATCTAAATTAAGCAAAAACAAGACTTGCACGATGAGTTGATGGGATAGCAAGACAAAAATCTCATAGAAGGAAGTATAAAAAAGGAAAGTAGGATGCGTAAGATGCAGTGTTTTCATCAAGCTTCGATGATGAAAAAACACAAATGAGAAAAGCTATGCATACAAGTAACACTCGGGCCTACGAAGATGAGAAGCAGAGGGGGCAGGAGAATCTTTCACTAGACATTTAGATATGGATCATAGCACTCACCCTATACTCCAGGTGGGTTGAAAAAGGAGTTTCGTCGATCGCAGCTAGTTCAGCCGCCGACAGATACTGCCATGTATCAACAAAGTGATCGAGTGCAAAAAAGTATCAAGTAAGTCTTTAAATGAGTTAAGGCTTCAACGAGAGCTGTAAAGAAAGTAATAAAGCATATTTTAAACATTTTTTACATGTAGGTATATACAATGTTTCACTTATTTTAAATGTCCCTCTATGTAAATGAAATTTAAAACAAATATTAACAACATTATCTTATGTTGACTTGATATACGTATCCCTGCATATGCAGCCAAGAGTCTATATTTTCAAATTAAGGTTGACACTATCATTAAACTAGCCCAGGATTAAAAATCTCAAATTCGAAATACATCTATGAGGGTGAATAGGATGATGAAGTCGATGAGTTGATCTCGTGGATAGATGAGTTCAAGACAATATGAAAAAAAGCACTATAATGGGTGACGGATTCTCGAGAATCATCAAGAAATCAATGATAAATTTTCTCATTTACTGTTCTGAGGGCACCACATTTTTGAAATTTATTAATGCACTTGGGCAAATTAAAAATGCAGAGTACTTGTTTGGCCTTATGAACAATGTTGTTGAGAAAATAAGTGAAGACAATATTGTTCAGTTTGCCACTGACAATGAAGCTTCTTATAAGGCTTTAGGGAAGAAGTTGATTGTGAAACCTCGAAGATTTATATATCAAAATATAAGAATATATGTTGTATGACATAGTTTGAAAATTCATTTGATTTCCGTTTATTTGGGAAATAAACTTTCCTTATCTTATCTTTGGCTACTATGAAAATATATGATATTTCATAGAAGATATTAGCCAAAATATGTGGTATGTATAAAATATATATGTCGAGGTTAGGGTTCATAAAGTTTGTCTTTGGACCTCTCTCATCGGAAGTTGCGAATTTACGATGTTAATTACATCGAGACTCTCGAACACCTTGATTAACCGTCGTAGCAACTCGTATATAAAAGGAAAGCAGTCATTCGCAAAACATAATCACATCATCGTATGGGGAGGCTGAACATAGCCGCCAATCCCATCAACCATGTCATTTCTACATCTTTTTTAGAATATCCCGTCTTATGTAGACATGGACTTTCCACTTAAATCATAGAGTTTTGGTCTATAATTGACCTCGCTCTAGATGAAGTGGGAATTTTCCAATGGATTGAGTGTATGTACTCTTCCCAGCTGGGATGGATCGATGACACCGAGTGCATGTTCGGAGCCCGTACGGAACAAACAATTCGGGACTTACCCGATAATATTTGTTCGAAGTATCGCCGAATATTGCCTAAGTATAGGCTCATATTATGCATCTTAAATATTTTTTATGTGTCAAAATATTTAAGATATATGATTTTTATGTCATTTGGGCCGCATTTGGCCTTGTCATCATGTCATTGTCATATCTTGGTCCGGGTGACCAAGTCTTCATTATCTTCTAGACCCGGTTGGTCTTGTCTTCATATCTTCAGCTTCGTAGTATCTTTGACTTCAATGAGGCTACCCAGGGTGGCCCTTAGCCCCTCATATGGGTTCTAAGGGGGGGGCGGATATCGCCTTATCTCTTGGCTACAGTCCATCTTCATTCCCCCTATTATATAGGGTTGATATAGACTCTGCATATATGACCTGTTATGGGGTCGATATGGGTTGGGAAAGACGACCTGATATGGGGTCAATATAGGCTAGATATATGACCGGTTATGGGGTTAATATATATAGCAAAAAAACAGTGACCTGTATATAGGTCTATAGGGACTGAATATGTGACCGGATATAAGGTCAATATATGGCTGAAAGTGACCTGTATATAGGTCGAACAGGGGGTTGGTATATGGTTTGTATATAGGGTGATGAGGGGGCAGGTAGGTGACCTGCATATGGGTCAGTTAGAGGGACTGTTTGGCATGGGTATATGGTTATCGAATGTGAGTATGCAAAGAGGTAAACGTCATGCCTGTATATGGCTGAATAGGGGACTGCTTCTGTGAGATAAAACAGTCATTGAACAAGGTTATGTGAAGGCTTGAAGATGTGACCGGTTATGGGGTCTATAGATGGCTGAAAAGGTGACCTGTATGTGGGTCGATATATGGCCTAATATGTGACCTGTATATGGGTCAGGTAGAGGGACTGATATATGGATTGTTATAGGCCTGAGTATGAGCTGAACAAGGGGCGGTATGGAGGTTGAGCAGCAACATCTTCTCCATCTCTTGTGCACATCGGTGACAGCAGGGGGGACTGGAGGAAGGATCTCCAATCTGTCCTCTCCATCGGACAGTAGCTGGTGGATCTACATCTCCCATGGGCGCAGCACTTTCTCCTTCACCTTCCATAAGTTTGACGTCTCTGCGGGTTTCCTCCATTGGCATAGCACCAAGGAGATGGTGGCAGCATGACATGGGTTTCATCTTTTCCCATGAATGAAGGACAGCTGCAGCATCTGGTGGTGCACGTGGCTTTAGATAGCAATGCCATCGTCTCCATCGGTTCTCTCTCTACCTTGGACAAGTGACAGCGTGACGTGTACCGGCATATGCTCCTCATCTTTTCATATTGTAGCAGCAAGAAGGGCAACATCAACCTCCATTAGTTGGTTGGTACGGCAGCGGTCTTGCTTTTTTCTCCCTCCTCCATCTTCATAGAATCTCTTTACTTCATGAAGCCTACCCGGGAAGCTCTTAGTCCATCATGTGGTTTCTAAGAGGACCGGGTATAAGCTTTCTTCTTCTATTTCCCACCTTCATAGCTTTGCATGAATCATATGGAGATAGATGGCCACGCCCCCATGGGCTTCATATTTTCAGCTTCATGATATGTCTTTGCTTCATTAAGGCTACCCGGGGGAATCTCTTAGTCCATCGTGTGGGCTCCAAGAGGACCCGGGTATAACCTTGTCTTTCACTGCCTTTGTACCTTTGACACCACATCTCGTTGCCTTTGCACCATCGGCATTATAAGGAGCATATGGGGTTGATTTATAAAATTCTAGGTGACCTATATAAGGGTTGAATGGGCAGAATGTTTGACCTGTATAGGGTCCCAAAGGGATGAAACTATGACCTATCATAGGTCGATGTATGGCTGAAAAAATAACCTGCATATGGGTTTGGATGGGGGCTGATAGGTGACCTACAAAAAGGCCAGCAAGGGGCTGTTAAGTGACCTAATATAGAGTCAATGGGAGGGCTGTTCGTAGGGGACAGCAGCTGCCCAACATGGCATGTGTATAGGCCACACGTGGAGCATCATAGTGTCAAAGGAGATAGGCCGGATGGGGTTGGTTATATGGTCCTTATAGGGGCAGAACAGTTGGTATGCATAGGGTGTTATAAGGTGAAACAAGGCTTGCTGCATGGAGAAGAGATCCCGACCATATTCATACGAAGGGGGACTATCCAGAAAGCATATCTCCATAGGGTTCAACTATGAGCATGAGAAGGGATGGCCGATGGAGCTTCTGGACGTATGGAGAGGGGGAGATGCAGCCACCGGGAGATGCAGCCGGCAGGTTCTCCTCCTTGCTGTCCTTCTGCCCTCCCTTTGAGCAGCATGGGGCCCCTTCCTCCGTGTGGCCATCCAGCCCCCTCCTTTGAGCAGCATGGCTCCTTCCTCCGTGTGGCCATCCAGCCCCCTCCTTTGAGCAGCATGGCTCCTTCCTCCGTGTGGCCATCCAGCCCCCTCCTTTGAGCAGCATGGCTCCTTTTTAAAGGATTCCTGGCACTCCCTCTCTTGCTGCGACCGGAGAACGTGGGAGAGTGGGGGTGTGGTTGTGGTAGGAGTGGGAAGGTGGGGGAAGTGGTGTTCGTGGGCAAGTGGGTGAGAGTGGGATGGTGGGGAGGTAATAACGTGGCCAAAATTGATGAGGTGGCATATTTTGAAGTTTCCAGAATATGGGCCAAGGTTGACATCAACATGGGCCATCTTTTGACATGTTAATAAGCCCATATATGATTTAAGAGATGGTCCATTAATATATCATAAAATAGGTCACGAAAATTATATAAAATGGGCCCATTTATGAATTAAAAGACAACCCATTAAATAAGCCATAAGTGAGCTGCGAAAATAAGTTATCACGTGGGCTTACTTGCTCGAAAATTTTCTGATCAATATATCCGACATCTGACTTCAATTCTGGCTCATCTGGATTATTTTTTGATCACTTGGACCATTTTGCCCTTGACCTGGTGGGTTGGCAAGAAGCACAAATTTTGAATTTTCTTCCATAACTTTCCGAATATGGGTCGGATTTCTGATCTGAATCAGTTTTCCGCATGTGCTAACTTTCCTGCATCATATGAGCCCACAAGTTTGTTAATGGGCCGAGTCCGGGTCTTCCGAACCGAATGTGGCCGAGAAGGGGCATTTTGGTCATTTGGACCCGTCTCAGGTGTTTTGGCCCATAATTTGCCAAATATTAGTCGTATTTTCAATCTGACTTCAACGTTGCTCAATATGGAGCTGGGCAGACTCAATGATGTGTCCATGTGTTATCGGATCTGTCCCGAAGTGTCCAAACCTACCAAGGGCGAAAGAGGCCATTTTACCGTTTGAGGTCCGTCCGACTTCGGATTCGACAATCAAGGTATCATTGCGAAGCCCTCGACAAATATAGTCTGTAGACCCACTTGTTTTGTCTTTCAGGACTGATATGCCCGTGATAAGGCCATCTGAAAATTGACTTTCGGTGTTTTTACGCATAACTTTCCAAATATGCATTGGATTTCCGATCGGATTCGGCATTGCTCGCATTGAGCTAGGCGGACACGATGGTGGTGCTTGATCGTCACTAATTTGACATTTGGTTGCCTGGGCCGAACGGGGGCAAAATGGTCATTATGCCACCCGAACCGGATTTTGGCATTCAAGACATTGTGCAAGGCCTTGACCAACACGGTATTGTGGACCAACTTATTTTGTTCTTTGGGTCCATTAGGCCTACGAAGGCTCGAAGTCCATTTTCACCTTGTTTTGCTCGTAACTTGTCAAATACAAGTCAGATTTCCAATCTGACTTCGGCATTACTCAAGTTTGAGCTGGGCAGACCAGGTAGTGGTATCTGATCATTATCGGCCAGTCATCGGGTTGATCAGGCCCAATAAGACTTATCAGGTCCGTTCGGCTCGTTGGTCCCAAATGTGGTATAATGTGGGTCACATATATCTGTTCATTTTTTTTCCATATACTTTTGCCCAAAACTTGACATATTTAGGTACTTATGAAATTTTTGGTGCCAACATTGATATAGATAAGACCACACTTGTTTTGGATGCCTTGCGCTGCACATTTCTTCAACTTGATGTTGAAAGAGGGGGTAGGAGCTATGTATTAGGTTCTTAGTGAGTTAATGACAATTGGTTACATCATTTATATATGAGCATCCTAGACTCCTGCACATCATGAGAGAATATACAGATGGTCATGATCTATTAAGACCTGGTCCAAAAAGATTTGTCACACATTTCCTTGCATTAGAGAGCTTGTTGAGATATCGACATGACTTGAAGAGATTTATACTATCATCAGCATACATCAATTACATAGTTGACCATCATGATAGGATGGATCGGTTTGATTTCCTAGTAAAGATGGAGCATAGTATTAAGGATAATAGGTAGTGGAAAAATGTGTAATATTACTTGTTCGTGAGAAAACCCATGGGATGTGCTAAGATTGTTGAGATTAGTGAATTCAAATGACAAAAATTAGATATGGTACTTGAATGATGCAATGGAAAAAATCAAGATAAAAATCGAATAGAAACATCCAAAGGGTCACAAGAAATGATGGAAGATAATAGATAACAGATGAGATCAAACACTCCACCATGATATTCATGATGCAGGCATTTGTTTTTATGTTATATTTCATATATTCTATTGCAGTGATGTATAAAAATGTCATTAATGGTTATCTTCCCCTTTTATCAGAATATTTATTGAAACCAATGATACAATGTGACGGGCAAGTTTCCAATGACTTAAAGGTTATACGAGACATGTTGTCGGTGATACGACGTTTATGTAAGGCTTCGCAAAACAAAACAAAAGCGAAAATTGAAGCGAGTTATTACTTAGTTATATATGACTAATTAAGTTTTTAATACTATGTAAAAATTAATTTCTATTTCATATCGTATTTCAAATGACATCGTAAGTATAAAACTATAGTCTACAGAGATTCAGATCTACGATACTCATATGATAAGATTTATCTGGTATGTTTATTTACATTTAAGTTATGTTAATAATTTTCGTAAGAAGAGTACTATCTATCTTTTTTGAAGCTGAGTGTTGGATCCAAATATCCAACAAAAGTTGATAAAATCCACTCGCCGCTATTGCTGTTTAAGTTTAGAGTTAAAGCACTAGTTCATTACAATGTAAGAGAAACTAGAACATTTTTAACCTGATACACACAAAAAAGAATAACAAGCTAAAGAGTAATAGATTGAACATATTAGTATTTTGCCATTACAATATGAGACTAAGAATCAAGAACATTAAAGACTAGTAAAAAAAATTTGAAGAAAGATTTAGAAGATTTGCAAGTGATCTTTATGAGCAAAGGCACAATGTAGGTGGTTAAGGATTATCACATGAGGATATTGACTTGGGATACCTCTTCCAAGAAAAACAACCACTTTCAACATGGATGGAAGACAAAGATGTCAAAGCAGCTTCACAGTTTCACCCCAGTGATCGAGCATGGGCCGAAGGTAAGCTTGACAACATAGTCAGTCAAGAGAAAAATGGACAAATGCAAAAACAATGAGATACTTAGGTTCATTATATAGCTTCAATCCAACAAGATTCACTTCACACCATAGCTAGAGAACCTCCAATCATAGCTCTAGGTCCTTCTACTGTCCAACGGAGTACACAAAAAAAAAGGATTTGGAAGATTCAAATCATTGAAGGTGTACCAACACAGTATTGGACAAGGTACACAAGAAGAGGAAGCAGTAAAGAGGAGGAAACAAGTTGTCAAACAAGGACTAGTGAGTCCTAATGATAGAACCCAAGCACCCACCTCATATAATAAAAAGGAAGAGTTCATTCCACCCACACAACAACAAAATCAAGGTGGTTCAGGTGGAGGTGGAGGTGGAGGTGCAAGAGGAAAAGATGGTTCAGGATCTATTAGTGCACGTACGAGTGAAGTAGGGCATGATGATTTTGGTTAGTGATAACATTCAAGTGGAAGAAATCAATGCCAAAATTAGATATGCTTTTCTTTATGAGCATGCACCAACAAATTATTCAAAACCTACTTTAGACTTCGAGTCATGTTATCCACCCTCACCTCCAGCTAGCAGTGTCATTATTTTCATATCGGTATGGGCCAATCATGAGTAACCAGTCTCAGTAGAGCATTCAAGAAATTCAGAAGAATAAAAAGTACGAGGGTCTATTCTGTAGATGGTGGTGATAAAAAAATTTCATTTTTTATTTACATATGAATTGTACAATTATTTTCTTTATTGAAATGAATATAAGTGTTATTTTATATCCACTTGTCGTAATATGTCGTATAGAAAGTGATAGAATGTGACTGTGTTAGATGCTATTTTCAATTTTCAATTTTTTTAGATGCTCTCATTTTTTTAGATTTATCATATTTTTTTTGAATTCTTTTGAAAAGAAAAAAATCTCGATTCAGACCGATTCTAAATTGGGATTCCTACCAGAGAATCAATTCGGATCGGATCAACACTGGCCAATGTGGCCCCTGATTCCGATCTACCCAATCTTAGCCGGTGATGAATTGCCAGAACTGGCCGATTCAATAGATTTTGGTCTCCATCCAGGCCGATTCAACCAATTTCGGTTGATTCCGAAGGGAGTTTGGCTTGGATCAGGATGTCAAGCCAAAATTTGACGGCTGAGTGTCGATCCGATTTAGGAATACACTGATTCTGCGAACTATAATATTGACACCTCTCTACTAACTTCTCGGCATTGTGGTTTATCCTGTGTGGCATATAAGAAGCTCTGTAGGTGGTCCCAACGTTGAGAGAACGTTTGGCAATCTCAAGCATTCGTCGAACCACCCGAAGAGGGAGCTTCAGCCAGCAGTGAATCAGAGTCAAGGGCAATGGTAGGCAGGGAGGAGATCCTTTTCACAAGTTCACAGTGTGTGCAGCTCGACGAAGTGGAGGGCATCACTGATTCAGAAGAGCATTGAGAGGTTGGCACTACCAAGTGCTCCAGAGGCAGCAGAAGCTAGCAGTGTCACGTTGCAGAGGGGTGCTACATTGCTTTATTACCAAAGTAATTGTAGCTTTGAATTCAGATTTTAGGGAGGGAAGGTGCTGGCGGCATGGAAGGGAGAGGATGGAGACGAGCTCAATTAGGGACACTCTAGGGCCGATGACATCCATTGAACTGTCAGCATACGGCAGGGTGGTTTGCAGGGCGGTGGAGAATCGGACAGTGGTAAGGGGTGTGCCTTCAAAGCCTTGCAAGCACGACGGAGAGAGTGTAAACAAACGGCACTGTGAGGATGCACCCGCTATTGCAGTGGGTTGCTGGAGACATGGGTGGTGTGGCATGTCAGAGGGTCTCCGGTGAGTGGGTCATGGTGTGGTCATGTTTACTGCAGAGGGGATGATGTAGGGAGCTGAGAAAAAGAAGAAAGGGCAGGACAGGGGAGTGGAAGATGTTCAAAGAGCAGAGATGAGGAAGGAAGAACACCAAAAAGAGATATATATACATAAATAGAAAGAGAGAAAACCGAAACTTTTTTTCCTCAACATATCTTGTACATGGACAAACAAGCCTTTTATAGACTATTCATTACATATTTTAAAGGAACCCCAAAACTGCCCAAAAGTACAAGCATACCTGAACTGTCTAATACTTAAACACAAACCCTTACAAGGCTCAAATAAAATAATACTAACAAAAGTGTTATCCTCCAAAGACCAGCATGGCGACTAGAACGATTGAATGTTATATCCAATCCATACTCATTGTGTGGCATGGTAATGGCATCGATACATGCGATCTGGATCGAAGCAGACTCGAGCATGGGTATCCTCACCAGAATATGATAAACATTTTTGGGGTAGAAAAAAGAAGATAAAAGACCATCTTCTGTTGAACTCTAGAATAATTCGAGCACCATAGCAAGCTCTTGGAAAAAATCTGGATCTCTCCATCTTGACGCCTATGATGTTGGGGGCCTGCTGTTACACTGAAAGAAACGAAATTCTTCCAAATTTGACTAGATTACTTGGAACATGAATCTTTTGCTGTGTTCTGGAGTGGCTAACCTGGAATAAAAGGATACTTGTAGCTACATGTTGCCTTCTAGGTCATATATTGAGGGCTCACTGATGCAGCCTCGGGATTGGATGAAGGCATTTGACTTACAAGCTTATCCTGGCATAAATGTACTACTTTCTCAGGCCCAATTTGTCCATTTCTTTTATTTGATATTCTTTTTCTGTTTGAGCAGTGATGGATCCATTCCTGCCATACAGTATACATTCATCCCTTTTATTTTCTTCACCATATCATGGATAGATAAATTTCCTATTTTTCGATACTCTACACTTTAGAAATGATGGACTTGTGGCCTATTTTTCTGGTCACCCTCAAAATATCACTTCCCCCACCAGCATGAAGCCAATAACCAAAATGGAATTCCTTATTTATTATTGTCAAAATTGATTAAAATATGCATTTAAAGGCTGTCTTTGTTGAAATATATGTGAAAAGCAATGCATAATGGCCAGCTCAAAAGACGAAGACTCATTGTAATTACCAGTATATTGATGTTAGCTCCTTTAAAATTTGGAGTTTTTAGCTTGTTATGAGCTTGTCTCCTTGTCAAGTAAACAAGAGCCAAGCTCTAATCGACTTAAAAGGACAAGTCACAGCCAGACTGAATCTCATGGTTAAACCAGGATCCTCTTAATAATGCATGCAGGTTATACCAGCAAGTCTCTTCTTTTAAGCATGCAGGATGGGCTTATCCACATAAAAATTGGCTGTTCCAGATGAAATTCAGCAATCCTAGGCCAATAAGCACTGATTCCTGATGCCATCTGTCAGAATAGGCATGGATTGGTGGCTGGAACCAGCAACCCAGTTCAGTTGGTGCTGATGGTATAGGGACAACCTGGGTCAGCTAGTTCCTCACTTCCTTGTGACAATTACTTTATGCATCCTTTGATTGATTCACACCATATATTCTCATAAGCCCATATGCACAACATCATAAGCACATTGAGAACATAACTGTAACCATACACATGAAATGAAAAAAGTTGAATTAGGGTGTCAATGGGTTGGGCACTTGGGCTGTTCAAGCCTATTGTCTAAGCCCACATGATATTTTTAGGCCTATGACGAGCTTGATGGGCTTGCAGGCCAAGCCTGTAAATCCATTTTTGGCACACAATCTTTTTGTGCTCGGTTCTCTCCTCTTCCAAATTTGCATCTTCTTTCCCTGTTAGGCGTGGCAAGAAGCATCTATCCTATTTCTACTTTCTGCCCTGACATCGCCTCTATCTTCCATCATCCCTCCCCTTTGCTTGGCTGGTATCCTGTGACCTTGGCTGCCATGGTGTTTGTCCCTCTAATGAAAGCTCATCCCCTCCCATTGAGAATACTAACCAGAGCAATAATCCCCAAGAGTGATGGCGATGGCAACAAAGAAGCCTTGACATCTTGCTTAATCTGTTTTGTAGGTGATGAGTCAAGGAACAGGTGGGATTAGTGAGTGAGCTATGGGGAATTTGGGCTTTGATGTCTCTCAGCAGGGAAGAGAATAAAAAGAACACCAAAAAATGGAGAATAATAAAGCTAGGACATAATGTTCAGATATAATATTGAGAAACACTTATTTTGGGGACAGGTCACCAATGCTCCACTTAGAAAATTCTACATTGATTGGCAGGTGTTGAACCGGTTATTTTTGACAAAAAATATACCGACAAGCAACACATTTTTATAAAATAACTCAATGTGCATACATGTATTCCTTCACAAACATGTTTGTACAACTTGCCGGAATTTAAATTCGAGAACACAAATTCCTCGAAATTCATCGGGATCGTGGTCAAAAAAATGGTGGAAATAAATGACCACTGAATACAATGGAAATAAAATAAAATAAAAGACGATATCGTCACCCTTTCCGATATCGCCGCACCGTCGTCGGAGCCGGCCAAGACGGAACGAACGCACGAAGCACCGCACGACAAGAGGAAGACCACTGCCGTCAATCCGTCTCCCCACCGCGTTCGCCGCGCGTTGTCGCGACAGTTCTCGCGACCGCACAACCGCCGCCGATGTCGAAAAGACTTCGACGCCGCTGCCGTAAGCCGCTGTCAATAGAAGCCCGCCGCCGGAATGTTGCCGCCCGGGCTGTCAAAAAAAAAAAAAAAGGAGAGAGCGCGCTGGAAGAAATCTGTCCCCGGCAGATTTCAGCGCGCCATCGACAACAGAGGAGAAGGGTCGAGAGAAAAACCCTCACCAAAAGCTGCTGAAGCGAGCTCTCCGTCGAGACGTTCACCGTCGAGAGAAGCCCCGCCGCTGTGTTCTGCGTGCGCACCGGCACCGCTAGAAGGGACCCGCCGCAAAGCTATGTCACCGTCGGGGTGAAGAAAGGAAGGAGAAGTCCCTCAGGGGCTCCTATCGACCGGCGCCGGCGCCAAGTCCACCGCCGCTGCTGTGGCCAAAGCTTGACCTCCTCGCCGCGGAAACGCATCCCACAAAGATCCCCGCCGGGAACCCTCGTGCGTTCGCGTTGGAGAGGGAGGCAAGGAGGAGAAGAAGAGGACAATGCCACACCCACCCCCTTCTCGCCGTCTCCGTTGCCAAGTCCCCCGCGCACACACCCGCACCGCCGGGAAGAACCGTTCGCCGTCGAAGTCCTCTCGCGCGCGCACCGTCGAGGCGGAGAGGAGCTCCCGCGCGCACAAAGCCGCCGGAGGAGGTCGCCGGGAAGCCGTACGCCGCCGCCGGGCCCCGCGCGCACGCCCCCGTCCGCCGCAAAGTCCGTCGCCGCCAAGGTTCCCCCGCGCGCACGCCGTCGAGACCGAGAGGAGCCGCGGCGAGTCCGTCGGGGAGAGAGAACAGAGAGGGAGGGGACGCGGGCGGCAGTTCCGCGCCGGGCCGCGGATGACGCCAAAAAAAAAAAAAAGAAAAAAAAGCACCGCGCGGGCGCAGCCGGCTGCGCGGGCCGGTGCGCGCGCGGGCGCGCGTAGCGCAAAGACGCAGCGCCGGCCGCCGGCCGCGCGGGGGCCCCGGTCAACCCCGGGGCTGCTCCCGTTGACCGGGGGGAGGTTTTCAAATAAAAAAAAAAAGGCACACGACTCCGGCCGCGGGCCACGCCCGTGCCCACGCGCGGGAGGCCGCGGGCACCGCTCGGGGGTGAACTTACCCCCCCCCCCAGTTTGACTTGGTCAAACAGTGCAGCAAATTCAAAAAAATGGGGAAAAGGTGGGGGTAACTTCACCCCACTCCGGTCACCCCCCACTATTGCGAAAATGGACTTAGTGGGGCCTTCCAAATGACCCTTTTGCCCCTCTAAAAACCTCTATAAATACCCCTCAAGTGCCATATGTACATGGGGTGGGAGAGGGTTGAGGAAAGAGAGAATTGGGAAGAGAGAGAAGCTCTACATTCTCACCTCTTAGAAGGTAAGAAATACCTCGGTTTTGCGCTACCTTTCCATAAAAAGGGGTTGGTTTTCATGCTACCTTTCCATTAAAAGGGGCCCAAAATAGTTCACTATTTTGGATAGAAAATAGCCAACCCAACTCCGGTCTAGCCGAAATGCCGCCGAAATTAAGTGGTTTCGCGCTACCTTTCCATTAAAAGGGGCCCAAAATAGTTCGCTATTTTCGTGATAAAATAGAAAACCCAAATCAGTAGGTTCCGAAATGCCGGCCAAACCGAACGGGGATTCAAATAGAAAACCCAAATCGGTCAAGCCGAAATGCCGGCCAAATCGAACGGGAATTCTAAATGAAAACCCAAATCGGTCAAACCGGAATGCCGGTCAAACCGAACGGGAATTCTAAATGAAAACCCAAATCGGTCAAACCGGAATGCCGGTCAAACCGAACGAGAATTCTAAATGAAAAACCCAGATCGGTAAAGCCGTAATGCCGGTCAAACCGAACACAAGACATGACATGTATTGAGAAGAAAGGCTTGAATGCCCTCTCATTTGTTGTACTCCTATGTACTCGGATCGACATGAAAAGAAATTCAAGTTCGATTGATGTGTTATGTTACCTCAAAAGTGACATCAAATCCCCATGGTCTCCAAGAGATGGAATAAACTAAATGAATTATTTAAGTAATTTTCAAACTTAATCAAATAATTCAATTTGATTAAATCAAATCAAATCAGTAAATCTAAAAATCAAATAAGTAAATTTGATTAAATCAAATAATTACTTATTTATTAACAAAAATGCCATCATAATCAAATTAAATTCATGCCATAAAATCATACATAAAAAATGACCACAAATGGTTACAAAACATGTTAAGTTTGAATCCGACTTAACCATGGAAAATTAAATCAACCCAAATGGATAATGCTACTTAAATAATTAAGTGTGCATAACAAAATCCAAATCAAATAAATGATCAAAACATTAATAAAATGTTAACATAATTCAACCAAAATTATGTCATTAAATAATGCATAAAAAATGTCAACCAATGACTACAAAAACAAGTTATGTTGGATTAAAATCAACCATGAAAATTTAAAGTGATCAATATTATTAAGAATAAATCTTAATAATAATAAGAAATTCATTTAAATCAAGCAAAAATGCTAACAAATACACAAAAAATGGAAATTAATTCCTACAAACAAATATAAAAAAAAGAGATCAACCCAAAATTGTCTAAGTCAACAAATGACCAAAGACATAAACAAAAACAAATCAAATCAAATCTTAAATCAAGAAGAAAATCAATGAACCCAAACTTAAAAGTTTGAATTAAGTTCAACCAAATTACATCTCATAAGGCCATGGGGATATGTCTTCCAAATTAAGGCTGATGAATGACTTCCGATCAATATGTTGCCGCGATCGGTCAATCAAGGGTATTCGAGTGTTTGCTCGATGTAATTAACACCGGAATATCGCAAGTCCGGTGGAGAGGGGTCAAAATTTATTTTCAAAGAACTCAGATAACCTCACAAATTAAATTGTGGTTCAGATCATCTAAGTGGTGAGTGATACCCATATCGACACTTAGCAAATCTGTGGAACCATCGGTGTTCCTATAAAATAATACCACATCAAATTAGCTAATACTCCTATGAATACCACATATTTTCATAGTAGTCAATGCTAGCCTAAAGCAAAAAGAATTTTCTACCAAAAGAGAGGAAATTCGAGGTTCCAACAGCAGGAAACTTAGAAGCGCATTCCTGGCCAAGATAACCATGCTGCTGGGCTCCACATCTGGTTAGACTAGCGTCAATTTCTTACTACCAAGAGGGCAGTTGCCACCGTTGATAAGGGCTTGCCAATAAAACGTGAGCATTATGATCATGGGACTCATCATTACCACCCACCATTTGAATACGTAAAGGCAACAACAAGGCCCAAGATCAGATGCTGGCTTTGGCAGAGCTGCTTATGGTCCCTGTTTTTAACTCCCTCTCTCTCTATGTATATATATAATTTAGGTGATGACGATGGGGTGAGATGGTTGGTAGATGTGGAGGCGGGGGAAGGCCAAAGGGGGTCTAGGAGGAGAATAGTACTAAAGGGACAGTTCTCATATAAGCCATGACTTCCAGTGGGCTGGACCAGGATGGGTCAGGTGGAGAACACAAGAAAAGGCCAGGCCAGACTGTCCCAATTTTTTCTTAAGGCATCCTGTTACAGGCCTGCGTCAGCAGGGCTACAGCCCTATGCGGATTCTAAATCTTCATGTATTATTTATAAGGTTTTATTAATTGACAATCAAACGCCAAGTATCTTGAACTAGCTTGTGTTAACCATGCATATAAAGGACTCTGCTTCTTCTTGAAGTTTCTACATTTGGACTTGTACATGCATCCATACTTATGATGAAAATTTTAAAGATTAATGACTTTTTGGTATTTCATGCAAAAGCAGTCTAATTTACTTGCTTGTGGGTAGATATTGGACTTTTGGATCTAGAAAGTGCTTGCATGTATTTCTGAAAATTTCTCGTGAATATTCTTATTTATGGAGCTAAGGACTGCAGGACCAGATTGGGGCTAGGACCAAATCGGCCAGTCCAAGGGAAGGGGAAAACTCCAAAACCCACTAGAGTTGGGCTGAGAACCTGTTTAACTAGGCTGAAATCTAGCCTGCCTTGGCCAAAACAAGCTAATTCCAGTCTATGTGGGATTGGTAGATTCTAGCTGAGAAGGAAGATACTAGAATCTCATTTGTTATCTGGATAAAGAACACAAATATAATTATCTTTTGAAAATTCTTGTGGTAGTCATCCAGATCCAAAACGTATCTAATTGTCTAAAAGTTTGATGGGCTGCTTTTATCTCAAGGACTGTATAATTCCAATTTCTATGAAATGCAAGATGTTTATTACTTTATTTGAATGATAAGAAACTCAAATTTACGTGAATGACAGGATTCCAGTTTCCAAGCCTAGGAATAGTTTTACATTCTAGATAAACAGAGCAACTTGATTATAGTACATATTTCAGGTGTTAATGGATAGTCAATTATTATCCCCAAACTAATTTGAAAGATAACCATTTCTAGTGAAGATAAAAGAATAAACAAAAAATGTTTTCTATCATGAACTTTATACTGCAATAGAAGAATAAAAAAGCAAACGGTAGATATAAAGGGTATCATAAGAGTCAAGTGGAGAAAAAGATCTGGAGAATAAGATCAGTTAGGAGTCATACGGAGTAACAGAAATCAGAACAATAAGCAATTTGAACACGGATGCCAGCAATCCTCCGTGAGTCTCATGTTGAACCAAGTGCAATATTCCTGCGAACATAGAATAGTTAAGTATAAACCACTTGCGAAACAAATTTATGTTACAAGGATGACAAGGTAATTTAAGACAAAAGTGAGAAGTAGGTGCTGTTCTGTTTGTAACACCAAGGTTGAAATAGGCTTGCGAAAGCCTTGCATGGGATCAGTCTACCAGTAATATTATTCTCTTCTGGCCATTTTCCAATCCAATTTCTTAACATCCAAAATCCCTCTGTAACAACAAAGGGGCCTTGAATATGACAATAAATACTACACTAAGAACAAGAAACGTAGTTTCATCTTCATATCCTCATAATCTTAAATTTTAGGTAAAGCTACCCTTCAAAATGAGTGCTACAAGAACGTAGAATTGGAGCACTGGACCTTTTAGGGTTGCAAGTTGCAACAAAATGTGCACACGTGAGGAAAAAAGGCATGTCAAACAGAATGATAGACACGAATAAGGTGAAAAGGATTAAACCAACCCTCTGTCACACAAAAGAAATATGATACTATTATTGAGCATGACAATAGGATTAACAGTAATCTCATCTCGCAGAGATTAGATAATCTTACAAATCATTGATAAAGGTAAGAAATTAAGCTCAATTTGCTCATTTGATGCGATCTTCACTAAAATTCTTGATTGATGTTTACTCCAGACCCTTAGGGGCTGTTTGGTACAAGATTAATTTGGGGATAAACCAGGTTTACCCCTAAATAATCTGGTACCAAATGGGCCCTTCATGGTTTATACAACTGGTGTTTGGTATCTTAAGAAAAAAAAATGTTCCATAGCATAGACTTCAAAATCATCATCAATCTTACAACTGATGCATTCTGTGGCCGTTCAGATTTCAGATAACAAGAGAACCACCTCTGAAGCTAGTATTGCTCATAGTCATGGTATCAATAATAAAATGACAAGTAAATGAGTAAAAATTGGCATGCAAAAGGCACCTCTCGGATGCATAAACATGGTGGTTTAACAAGATTTTAAAACACCTAGAAATAAAATATCTTATAATCGCCCATTCAAATGAATTGTAGACATGTATATCTGCAAAACTGTAAGAACTAAAGGTTCATTCTTTACATCTGAAGATTTGTAGGCAATTTTCTGCAAATATTTGAAGGATTCCATGAAAATTCTTAGGGCTTTTGAGGGACAGAAGTTAAGCAAGAATTAGTTATTCAGATACTTGTAAATCCCCTAGAAAGTATATGTAGAATTTCCTAAACCTTAATTCCACCTGAAACGTCATCTGCACTTCTAAAAACCAAGTACTCATTTCCACTGGCTACCAAGTGATGGGAAGGCAGGAAGGGGCCCAAGCAGTTCAGCCCCTTTCTTTCACCTTCTTATCTGTGCCCAAGTTTAAAAACGGGAAGCAGTTCAGCCCCCTTCTTTCACCTTCTTATCTGTGCCCCCCTTCTTTCACCTTCTTATCTGTGCCCAAGTTTAAAAACGGGAAGCAGTTCAGCCCCCTTCTTTCACCTTCTTATCTGTGCCCAAGTTTAAAAACGGGGATATACATATATAGAGAGAGTGATATCAGAGTTATTTACATTTTCTTTGCTTTATGAAAAAATACAAAGAGGAAGCATAAAGGCAAACATGAACCTTGAGAATTCTACTCCACATATGCCCAGTGATTGTTTGAGTTTTCAATCAAGCCACTCCGAAATATGATTCCTATGCTTGTTACCACACAAGATTGGTGAGCATGACCACTGGACCATGTAACATACCATGCCAAACTAGAGGAAGCACTACATGGAAGAAAATGAAAACTGGATTGCCAGACCAGAGATCACATTACTACAGGAAGAATGATCCACCGGGAGGAGTCTTTGATGCGGGACAAACCGGCTAGTCCGGGCTAGACGGAACGAAAACGACTTAAACCGGCGTTAATCGCCGCTAAACAGACTTAACGAACCCAAAATAGGCCCAAACCGGCCCGAACCGGTCGAAAACGGGCCCGAACCGGGCCCAAGGTGGTCTGAACCGGGTAAAACCGGCCCAAAACGCACCGAACCGGCATGAACCGGGCGGTTCAGGCGCTGAACCGGCCTGAACCGGCCCGAACCGGGTCAGAACCCGGTCGAACCGCTCGCCCGGCCGGCCTGGGCCGTGAACCGCCAGTCTGGGCGAGCCGGCAACCACCCGCGTGCGTCTCGCGCGCTGCCCGCGCTTGCGGGGGCGAGCGTACCCCGGAAAGGGGGTCGTGGCGGCTTCCTGGACGATCCCGAGGAGGTTGCGTGGCCGCGCGGTGGCCGTCCCCCGGTCGTCCACGTGGTGCCATCGCAGGGCAACCAACGGGCCACGACAAAGGGGCCAATCGCGGCGAGCGCCGTCTTCGTCGCCCGAACACAGCGTCCGCGTCATCGTCGTCTCGAACGGAACCGCGCGCAGGCGGAACAAGGGGAAACGGGAGATGGCGATGGCGATCGAAGCTCCGGCTGCTCCTTCTTCCTCTTTTCTCTTTCGTCTGTCCATGGTTGCCTTGGAGAAGAAGGAGACCGCGAGAGGGGAGGGAAACGACGATCGGATGCACGATTCCGGGAGGACCGGACCACCTCCATCCTTCGCCTCCGTCTTCTTGGCTTCTTCTTCTTCTCTGCGACGGCGGGGAGGCCACCGACGTGGGAGGAGACCACAGGGGAGGAAGAAGGGGAAGGGAACTCAGACCCGGGGATCGCCGGATCTGGTCCCTCCGCAGCTCCTTCGTCTTCTTCTTCTTCCATTGTCGTCCTCAAATGGCAGCGCGTAGAGTTGGAGTGGGAAGCAGCGATCGATGCTGAAACGTCTTCGTCGAACCAGGAAGGGGAAGGGAGGAGGAATGACACGGAGGCTAGAGGGTGAGGAGGAGGATAGGATCGGCTACCTGCCGGACTTGGAAGGTGGAAGGGGAAGACCCTAACCCTACTGGTCGATCGGGGAGGACGGAAGAAAATGGGGGCCGCAGCCCCCCTACGTGGGAGAACACCCAGCCGAAAGGCTTCCAAAAATTGCTTCAATTGATTGTTTAACTATGTACATCCGGTCTTCCTCTTATAGGGGAAAGAGGAGAACATTTAAAAAAAAAGGACTCCCTAAAATCTATTTACATACCAGTCCATTTTAAGGGCTCAATATAAAAGATGCTCAAAAATGTCCCCATCATTCTCTCCGACCGGGAGAAAACTCGACCTCGAGTTTTTAAACCGGTTCGGACGTACCCAAGACTCGACTCGTGAGAACGAGCCGATTCCGGGCTCTGATACCAAACTGATGCGGGACAAGCCGGCTAATCCGGGCTAAACCGACCGAAAACGAGAAAAATCGGCGCTAATCGCCGCTAAAACATCTAAAGAACCCAAAATGGAGCAAAACCGGTCCGAACCGGTCCCAAAAACGATCCCGAACGGGTCGGAACCGGGTCGAACCAAGTGAACCGGTCTAAACCGGCTCGCAAGATGGCTCAACCGGCCGGACGAACCGGGCGGTTCGGGCGTTGAGCCGGCTGAACCGGCTTGGGCCGGGTACGGACCCCGGTTGAACCGGCCGGCCCGGCCGGCTTGGGCCGCGGGCCGAGGTCGGCCGCGAGCCGCACTCGCTCGCTCGCGTGGGGGACGCGAGGGGAGGGGGTCGTGGCGTCTTCTCGCGCTGATCCGGGTGGTCGCGTGGCCGTTTCTCCGGCGTCGACCGGGCGTCGACGTGGCAGCATCTCGGGCGGCCGCGTGAGCGCGGGCCGCGACAAAGGGACGAGGACGGCGTCGTCCTCGCGTCGTCTCTCTCGTCCGGACGCGGCCTCGCGGGTGGAACAGCGGGGCAGGCGACTTCTTCGGCCTCTCCGGCGATGTCCCGCGGAGCGAGGAGGGAGGGCGAGGGGGCCGTCGGGAGAGATCCCGGCGCCGTCGACGGCGCCGGCGGCAGCGGATCCGGCGACCGGTCGCGGAGGACGGCGACTTCGCGGTGGAGCTGCAGCCGGCGGAGCAGGGGAGGGATCCGGGGATCGCCGGATCCTCTCCTCCCGCAGCTCCGTCTTCTCCGTCTTCTCCTCCTCTTCTTCTGATCTGCATCGTCTGAGGAGAGGTACCGCTGGACCTATCCGCCGTGGGAGGAGTCCCGGTGAGTGCTGCCGAGTAGAGAGGAAGCGGGAGGCGGAGATCGGGCTGCGGTGCTGTCGCGAATGAAGAACCGAGAAGGGGAGGGTTGGAAGAGTGGCGCGGAGGCCGGAGGGAAGGAGAGAAGGAGGAGGAGCCGGCTAGCTACCGGAGGGGTTGGAGAAGAATCGGCGCACCTCGCCGGAAGAGAGGAAGAGAAGAACCGGCCTCACTGCCGGAGGTGAGGAAGAAAACGACCCTCACTGGCCGGGGTGGAAGGGGAGACGGGCCGAAGCCCTCACACGGGAGAACCAGCGCCCCAGGGCGTTCCAAAAATTCCAATCGTATTGCTTATCTCTCGTATGTACATGGGTCCTCCTCTTATAGAGGAAGAGGAGAACAATTAACAAAAAGGACTCCCTAATAAGACTATTTACAAACTAGTCCATTTAAGGACTTAATTAAAAAAACTCAAAAATGTCCCCATCAGTCTTCCCTGCATGAATGGCATGTGCCATGTCAGTAACAGTGTCCTCGGGATACAAGAAAAGTAAGGTCATCTATTGCACTTCCTAGCTAGCAGAAGAGGACCTTGCTGAATTGCTGATGCATCACATTCTCTTTTTAAATGGAGTATTCTGTTCTTTAAAGGACAGGAAAGGGAGTACATATTATCAATGTCTCACCACGTTACATCCTTGTAACCCATTACCAACAGAAAAATGAATGCTTTGTTGCCCGGACAACGATCATAAGCACTAAAGCTATTTTAAAATGCCTCACCTTCTCGCGTTACACCTCATCATTTTGTGGCACCACCTTTTTTAAGCTTGAGTGAGCTTGTAAGATTGTATGAATGTTATTTACTCATAAGATAAGACTAGAGTACATTAATCACTAGCAACCTACCAAAATGATGTAAGATTTAGGACCATACCATATGCCTCTGAAGCAAGACGTGAGCCTTCATTACATATGGAGAGCCTTAAAGCAACATTTTTCTTGAATGGTAGCCTCATTGAGAAAATCATAATTCACTAATGCCAAAAAGGAAAGTTACAAAGATGGATGAAACACATAAAAAAGAACCAGAAGACAAGAGGATAGAGAAGGGAAGGAGGAATGGGTTATGGGTCCTACCAACAAGTTAGATACCGACCATACAGCACTACATGAAAATGCAACTCCAACTATAGAACCTGGAGCCAAATACAAGAAAGAAATTTGCTGATCTCGGCATAGCAACCGACCAGTCCTTAATGAACCTGCATGTCTTGTGGAGAACAGTGGCAACTGAGGCAAACTGTTATATAAGTCTCCATCATTTCTCTCTCTCCACATTTACAAAAGAATGGTTGAGAAAAGCAAGCCTTATCCAATCATTTCACCCTCTGATGAACACATCCACTCCCGATGCCATAAAAAGTGTCCACACTCCATAATATATTGCATCTCAAACCATTGTATTGGAAAAACTCTTGAATAGAACTCCTTAAAGCAAATTTATTATACTTGATTGAAAGAAGAGGTGTGCTCTTCCATCTTATTGAAGCATCAACAAAGAGCATATTTGGGGATCTCTTCCATCAGCTGTGTGCAGTCTACCTCTGGCTATCTTCCAAAAGGAACAATCCGGGCTTGAGAAAGAGTGTTCATTCTGGAAAGTATATTCCTAATTAACTTTCATTCCTCACTACTTAAATACTCCACATACTGATCAGCCCGAGAAAATTTGCCCCTTGCCTGGCTTCCAAATTGTGCAGTCTTCTCTTGGGTTGTTGAAATTATACTGATACAAACCACTGAAAAGACTCATCAACTCCCCAACCTCGTGGTCCTTCAAATTCCTTCTAAATGTAAGCTTTTTTTAAAAGATGACAAAAGGCAAGAATTTCATTAATGCGAAAGAAAACAAAAACATTAGAAAAGAGAGTGAAGAAAGTAGAAAAACAACAGACAACTAAAGAGGGAGAGAGACTCATCTATCGAGGGAATAGATAAATCCTAAAGACTACAAAAGGGACCCAAGACTTAAGAATTTCCCTCCGAACGATGTCTGCTCCATTTGAGATCCCGTATGAACCATCATTTAAGACATGAACTGAAGAATCTCTTTTGGATTGTTGAACTGGTATTCAAAAATTCTTGTGTTCCTATGTGCCAAATAGACCACAACATAGCCGATGGTATCAATTTCCGTACACTAAGATCAGGTGGCCAAGGATTCAAAGATGGACATTCTTGCATAAGTGACACTAAGTTAACTACATCACTCCATAGGATCCTCTAGTTCCTGAAAGCGGTTCTCCATAATGAATTGTTAATCCCACAATTACAAAACGGGTGATCCACCATCTCCTCTGTGTGTCCACTATCTGCAGAAAGCACAAAAAATAGAATCTAAGGAAAAGAAATCTTGTGAATATGGCATCTAGTAGACAATTTTTGTCCAGCAATCTTCCATAAAAAAACTTTTATTTTAATTGGCAAAATAGGATTCCACACTACTTGGAGCCACAGGACTTCCACACCTCCCTAGATTAATTTACACAATGCCGATTTCACTGATAAGCCCTTCTTCTTATCCGGCAGCCATAAAAGTACCTCCTCTTCTTCCTCTTTGCATTGGTGATCCCCAAATAAGGACAACTTACCCACACCACCTTCTAAATGTAAGCTTCCAGATAACATAAAAAGACCCCACATTTTGCATCTGGTTATCTACATTCAGGTATATGGAGGTAGTAGCCTGTATAAGCAATGAAACTGGCCTACCAAGGCTTCATTTATGATGCACCTATCATCCCGAAATTTGGTTTCATCCACACTGCGTCACTGCCCACTAAAAAACCAAAAAAGATCCCAATTCACTGAAACGCTCTTGCACAGTGAAGACAACTGTAGCAGCTTCCAAGAGCAGTAATAGGGTCTTGAGGTTTGCCACCATGTTCTCCTCGAGGCACCAGCAAGAAGAAGAGCATAGCATCATCAGCAAACTGCATGTGAGTCACTGTTGTTACCTCCAGTCCATACCATCATCTCAAACTGTCAGTATCACCCACGTCCTTACCAACCCTGCTGATCTTCATCACCAATGAAGGGCTTACCCTCAAAACTATGCTCCAGATGTATTTGCACACAATAACCTGTGGAAGAACCTATCTCTGTGAACTCCCACCCCTAGCATCTTGTAGGCGTCAATTTATTTCAAAAAAAAGAGAGAAGGACCGGACCTAAGGACCAGACCAAGGTCTGGTCCAATCCCCATCCAATCCAACCCCCAATTGGGACAATTCCAACGGGACAAACCCTCACCTAGGCCCAATCAGATTTTGGACAGCTCATTGGCGCAATTTCCATCCCCTGAACCTTGCAATTTGATCTAATTTAACCAAAGCCCAGCTCCCCCATGGTCCAATTGCACACAGTCCATGAAAGAGAAGGAGAAGTGGGCCACAGCCATCAAAACAAGCCCAATCCAGGCCACATCACCAGGCCACATCAGCTGCCAGCTCGGCAGACCCCACCGTCCTGTCCACCTCAACTGCCACCTCACCTTTGACTCATTTATGGTGTGGGGAAAGCTAAGAGACAAGTCAACATGAGAGAACTCAAAAGGTAGGTGAAGAATTAAAATTCTAGAAAAATTCAAGAAATGTGGGTCATTAAACTACCTTGGAGATGGGAAGAGACATCTGTAAAAGAGGAGGGCGCGCCAAGGCCTGGAGCATCCAGAGAAGGACGCCGACAGGCTGCCGGAAGCCTGGAATACAGCTCCTTTGTGCACCCGCTCCAAGCTTTGTCCATGGCCAGAGGAAGGAAAGGAGAAGAAAAGAAGAAGAAGTAAGAGAAGGAGCTCCCTTGGCACCACTCCCCCTTGGAAGAGGGGTGCTCTCGACTTCATCCTTTGTCCCCATTCCATTCGACATCAAAAAAACAGGTGGGTAACGGCATATATATAGCTATGTAGTCCTTACAGACACTTCCCCCACCTCCTTCCAAATTTCTCTTCTCAAACCCTCTCATGGCCTAAACCAGTCTTCATCAACATCGGCAACCCAAAGTCCACCTAAAGCTCAATCGGCCCATGCAAGACTTCAAAAAAAACTTAGTTTGACCTCCTGTTTGATCATCTATTTGGCCTTCTTATCTGACCCTCCTCTAGCCCCAATTAGCTCACCAATGAGACCCCTAAACAGGTCCTAGAATAAGTCACCCTCGGTCCATTTCCTGACCCCAAACAGAACGTGTTTTGATCTATTGTGTAGCCTCCTTTAACAGGTCAGAAAAGCCCCCCTGTCGGCCTACCTGAAAGACCCCTGAACTGGTCCTTAATTGGGTCATCTCCAGCTCCTTCTCGGTCAACCTAAAGATGTCCTGTCCAGTCCTACAAAAATCAAACCACTTCCATCCCTGTTTGACCCCATGTCTGATCACTTTAAACACCCCTCACGGGAGCCCCTAAAAGCCCTCTAAGCAAGCCTCCATGTTGACCCCCATTCAGGTCCGCAAAAGACCCCCTACGTCAGGCCCTATGTCAGCCTTGCAGAGATCCTATTTGGTCCTCCTCAAGTACCTTGAAACAGGTCCTATGTTTCCCCCCTTTGCAGCCTACCAGGAGACCCCTGAAATCTGGTCCTATTGCAACCCCCGCTCGGCCACTGTCCAGCCCACCTGAAAGTCCTCCAAGCAGGCCCCATTCAACCCCATTCCGGTCCACTAAAAATACCCCCAAACAGGTCACTATCTCATCTTCAGCATGCCCCTACACAGTCCCATCTTCGGGCCATTCAAACAACCTCCAAAAAGGACCAGTTTTTGCTCCTTTGTGCAACCCCTAAGCAGGTCCCTTATCTATCCAAGCTTGGCCCTCTGCCGGCTCACCTAAAAGACCCCCTAAACAGGTCCATTTGTGACCAATTCCTTAAACCTTTAAGGCTCACTAACAAAGCCCCGTTGAGCAGGTTCCTTTGTGGCCAGAACCTTGCCCCCTTATGGCCAATCTTTAGCCCCCTTGCGGCTTAGCCAAGTAGCCAACAAACAGGTCCTGTTTGCCCCCCTTCAAAAAAAAATGAGGTCCCCTTGACAGTCCCCCTTGCGGCCTTCAAAGAGGACAACAGTCCCCTCACTTTAAGCAAAAAAAGAAAAAGCAAAGCAATGCAGCGCAGCTCATTAGAAACGAAGGAACCTGCCATTTTCAGTATTGGTGGGTAGGGGTGATGTCTTGGACTTTTTCGGAATCCGCACGATGGGCTGATTGTTTGTCCTAGTGGGCCCTTACCATACCATCAAGATGATTGAAACTACAAAAGCACCAAAGTCCAGCAGGCCTTGTTGGCCCAAAAAGATCAAGACAGACTCATCAAGTCCAAGAAAACTAAAGACTGGCTAGGAACACCGATAGAACACAAACCGGCCTAAACAGCCTTGCAAAAAAAAAAAACGAAATGATGAATTAAAATAAGAAGTGAAACACCCTTCCACGGATACTTCATCTCTTGGACGGCTCCCCCGGGTACATCCCGGAATATCGATCCGGACGACGGCGCGGGCACACTCCTGTAGCCAGTGATCATTCCCCCGATATGGCAAACTAACACTTGCCATTTTGGAAGGGTAAACTCCACTAAGTTTGGAAATGACCAACATGCCATCATGATGCCGAAATTTTCCTAACTTTGTAAAAAGTTTTACAATTGGGGGAAGGAATACTCACTTTCTTTATCTCACCTCATTGTACTTTCAATTAATGAAATGAAGCATCATTCGAACGATGTGATGATTGAATGAAATTGGGCATTGATTGGTAGCTCAATAAGTCGGATGGGGCGTGGACCCAAGGTAAGTAAGATTGGCTTGATTTGACGTTAAAGCACGATAAAATGCTTAAGAAGTCAGATTGTCACCAATCTGGAAATTTAAATAAAAGGCACCTAACCCAACCTAATCTAATATTTAAGACAAGTAGCAAACAATCAAATTTAAGTAACATCCGAAACATCATAAGGAATATCAAAAATCTGTCCTTAAGTAAAAAAAAAACAGATTTTAAACAAACTCTAAAACTTAATCAAAATCCTCCAATAAGTCCAACAAAAATCGAACTGCAAACAAAGAAAGCCCAAAGTTGCAACATCAAGCAAAAAATCAGACCCAACCAGATCTGTCAAAAAAATCAGATTTCATCAAAATTGTCAACATGCAAAAATCAGACTTTCTAACATCTGAAAATTGACTTAAAACGGAAAAAAGCTCATTAAGTCAAGACCTAAATCAAATAATAAAAGATCAAACTTAAGGGGAACGAAACCAACAGCATTTCAACACTTTAAACACACTAAAACCAACCTAAAAAACGAGATTTGTAAGCTAATCTGAAATTTTAAAACTGACCTAATCAATCAAACCCCATGGTGCTTCAAATATCCCTAACTTCATCAAAACTGAAACTGAAAACTTTTGAACCAACTAAATCCAATCAAAACCCAATTAAACCTGATAAAAAAGCATCTGAGAAAGGATAATCCAAGCTAAACAAAAAAGCAAGTTAGAGGCTTCTTTAATGTCAATGAACCAATCTCAAACCAAAAGTTCGCGCCTAATCGGACCCAAAGGGCCACTGCCCCTTTATTGTGTCTATCATGTCTTGGATGTGCACATTTCTCAATAACAAGTTGCTACGACGGTTAATTAATGGCATTCGAGCCGTTGCTCAATGTAGTTAATGTTGGATATTCACACCATTCGGAGGAAAGGAATCAAAAAAATTAAATTTTCAAAGAACCCAAACCACGGTTCTAATACCTTTCTAGTAATGCCAGACTATCTAATATTTTTATGGATATCACCTATTTTGTTTAAATAAGCCCGGGACATCTAACACACCTCAATAGAATTACCACCATCACCTGCCTACGATCCTACCCTAACCCTCTTTTTTGCAAAGACCTCTCCTCCAACACCACTTTACCTGGTCGAAGACCGTTCACTGCAATCCAAGTCGTAGCCCTTTATCTAGTTCCTCTTGGTCAAAGACCCTCTGATCAAACCATGGATTGCAGAATCGGCCGATCCGGATTGGGATCGGCCGATTCTTGGATCGGATCGGTACCCACCGATCCGATTCCAGCCCGAATTAGCGATCCAGCCGGGAGTCCCGGCTGGATCGGCCGGAATCGGTCGGATCGGTCGATCCCGGACCGATCCTGAAATCGGTCGATCCGGACCGATTCTCCGGAAAACCGGAAGACCCAGAATCGAACCGATTCCGGGATCGAACCGGGCCTGTTTTAAGGCCCGATCACCCCTAAATTGGGGTCGATCCGGACCGATTCTCCCCCCAGCTGAGCTCTTCCTGCTTCCTCTCCTTCCCCCCAAGCCTCCTTGGAGATCTAGGGCATACTTCACCGACGATCCAGCTGTTGGAGGGCCGATCCAGCTTTCCCAAGGGCCGATCCACCCTACACAAGGTTTGTAAGGGGGGGGGACCTTCGATCCCCTCTTCCCCCCCCCCCCCCGGCCGGCAGGCCGCAGGCCCTCCTTGGGTACTTCCTCCCCTTTCCCTTCCCCCTCCCCCAATCCTAGGCCCTGCAGCTGCAGGTTTGGGATCTCCCATTGGGGGATTATTTCACCCCCAATGGGGGTGGAATTGCACCCCTGAAGGGGAGCTAATCACCCCTTCGGGGTGTTGAACAGTCACCCCCGAAGGGGTGAATGTTTTGATAGCCCCCCCCCTTAGGTGGGGGGGGGGGTTGGTATGAAATCCCCCATTGGGGGGGATTATTTCACCCCCCAATGGGGGTGGAATTGCACCCCCGAAGGGGTGCTAATCACCCCTTCGGGGGTGTTGAACAGTCACCCCCCCTAGGGGGGGTTGGAATGAAATCCCCCATTGGGGGGGATTATTTCACCCCCCAATGGGGGTGGAATTGCACCCCCGAAGGGGTGCTAATCACCCCTTCGGGGGTGTTGAACAGTCACCCCCGAAGGGGTGACTGTTTTGACAGTCCCCCCCCTTAGGTGGGGGGAGGGGGGTTGGTATGAAATCCCCCATTGGGGGGGATTATTTCACCCCCCAATGGGGTGTAATTGCACCCCCGAAGGGGTGACTTTTTGGACAGTCCCCCCCCCGGCCCCTTTAGGTGGGGGGCGGGAGTTGAATTGCACCCCCCTGCCCAAGGCTGGGGGTGGATTTCCTTGATCTAATATTGTGTATTATTTAATTCTCATTTGTGTTGTAGATAAGATGTCGGACGAGGAGCATGGCACCGGCCCCGCGGAATTTCGTGACATTGGATGGCAACATGTCCATCTCCTTGATTCAGAGAAGAAGAGAGTTAAATGCAAGTGGTGCCAAAAAGATATGAATGGAGGTGTGTATCGGCTAAAGCAACATATAGCCGGGACGGGTGGCAATGTAAAGAAGTGTGATAAAGTACCGGCTGAGCTGAGGGAGGAGATGAGGGGTTATTTAACTGGAAGGGCATCACAGAGGGAGGTGAGAATTGGTCAGAGACAAGACCTACATGACGAGTTGCTAGGTCGGAGAGACGCCGATCTTATGGCCGGAAAGAGCAAGAAAGGGAAAGGGCCAGCATATGAAAGGGTCCAAGTTGATTCTTCATCTTCATCAGATGAGGAAGAGGCTCAGGGCAGGAGAGTCGTACATGAGAGTAGAGCTCAGGCCCGTGAGGATGAGGAACGAAGACGAGGAGTAGGAGGTTCGGCTGCCAAACGATCTGATGTGGGGGCGGGCACACGCCCTGTTCGAGAGCCTGAAATCCGGAGGACACATTCTATTCGACCGATGCCGACATGAGACACTGCCATGTATAAGGAGAGTACATGAGACACTGCCATGTATAAGGAGAGTGGCAGAGGTCAGAGGGGTATAAAACAAGCATTTAAAGGGGTGAAGGCCTCGACTGGGGCAGCAAAGAAAGCCCTAAAGCATATGGTCAAGTTCTTTCTACATGCAGGTAAAGATTTGTTGAAGTTGTGGTTAGCATTTGCTTGTTGATATGAATTTCTTGTTAGCTTAGTTATTATTAACAACCCTCTCTTCTCCCTTATCTTGTTTTTGAATTTGTAGGTGTCCCGACACATGCAGCCACGAGTCCATATTTCCAGACTATAGTTGATGCGATTGGTGAGGCTGGGCCGGGGTTGAAAGCCCCCACATCAAAATATATATATGAAACAGACTTGGATGAGGAGGTCGATGAGTTGACCTCATGGATAGATGGATTCAAAACCATCTGGAAGGAGAAGGGGTGCACTGTAATGTGCGATGGGTGGACTGGAATCACAAGGAGGTCACTTATAAACTTCCTTGTGTATTGTTCTGAGGGTACCGTATTCCTTAAGTCGGTAGATGCATCAGGTCAGGTGAAAAATGCAGAGTACCTATTTGGCTTGATGAACACTGTGGTGGATGAGATAGGGGAGGCCAACATTGTGCAGTTTGTCACAGACAATGAGGCCTCATATAAGGCTGCAGGAAAGAAGCTCATGGAGGCTCGACCTCACTTGTTTTGGGTGCCCTGTGCGGCACATTCTATTGACCTGATGTTGGAAGATATTGGTAGGGATGCTAATGTCAAGTCATTGGTCAACCAAGGACAACTAATCACCTCATTTATCTATGGTCATCCACGACTTTTACATATCATGAGGCAGCACACCGATGGTTATGATTTGATCAGACCGGGTCCCACCAGATTTGCCACCCATTTTATTGCATTAGAGAGCCTATACAGGTACAAGGCTAGTTTAAAAAGGTTCATCCTCTCCATCGCTTATCGGGAGTACGTGGATACATACAGAGCTCCTTGGATCGGTATGAGATCTGCTAAAGATGGAGCGGTGATAAAAGATAACGAGGTGGTGGGAGAAGGTGCGGTACTACTTGTACGTCATAGAGCCTTTGGTGCAGGTACTTAGGTTGGTGGATTCAAATGACAAAAATCAGATGGGGTACCTGTATGATGCTATGGATAAAGCTAAGTTGAAAATTAAAGAGAAGCATCCCAAGGGTTACAAAAAGTGGTGGAAGGTGATTGATAATAGATGGGACAAAACCCTACACCACGACATTCATGCTGCAGATATACTTTAGTAGTGTAATATAATTGTATTATAAGTTATATTTTGTGTATTACCCCCACTGTCTTTATACTAATGGAGTATTAATGTCGTTACAGGGTACTTCTTGAACCCAAGGATACAGTATGGTGGCCAAGTATGTAATGATGGTGAAGTATTATCAGGCACACTATCCGTAATTAAACGACTATGTAAGACCCGAGAAGACGAACGTGCTTGGCGAGGTTGAAGTAAGTAATACATTTCATATCAATTAAACTTAGAACTTTATCTCAAGAAGAGAAGATAACTGATTTATTTTGGGTTTTCTGATGACTTCATACAGGCACAAGATTGGGGTGTACGGGGATCCAGATTTGCAGTACTCACATGATAGGGTCCCCCCTAGTAATATGCTTTCCCAAATTAATGACTCTTTGGTTACTTGATTTTTTTTACATAAAGTTACTGATTCTTGTAATTGTCTTCTTTACAATTACAGCTGAGTGGTGGATTATGGTGACAAACAGGACTGGATGGAATCCACTCGCATCCGTTGCAATTCGGGTGCTAAGTCAGAGCACATCGTCATCCCAGTGCGAGAGAAATTGGAGCACCTTCAACCTTATTCACACGAAGAGGAGAAATAGGTTGAAGACAGAAAGATTGGAGAAGCTTGTCTACTGCCATTACAATATGAGGCTGAGGATCAAGAATATCAAAGATAGACAGAAAACATCGGAGCAGAGATTTGCACAGTTTGCAGGTGGATTGTACCAAGAAAGAGCACAAGCCCAAGCTACTCAGGGCTTGTCCCAGGCGGATGTGGACTTGGAATATCTATTCCAAGAAGAACATCCACTTGCAGCGTGGGTGGAAGACAAGGATGCTGAGGGAGAGCCAGAGTTCAACCCGAACGACGGATCGTGGGCCGAAGGAGAGCTTGACGGCGTCGTTGGTGAGGATGAAGACATGCAGAAGCTCGAAAGTCAAGTTCCGTGCACGGCTCCACTTCCTGATCCACCCCGGACTACAGCTTCTCCAGAGAGATATCCAGCTCCCCCCCGGCCGCTATAGCTCCAGCTCGGATTCCAGTTGCGGGTCCATCTACCACCACCACCACCAAAAAGAATGGTGGATTATTCAGGGCTTTAAAGAAAGTATGCTTACCTTCACAGCAAAGTAGTCAAGGAGATCCTACATTGAAGAGGAAGAAGATAAGTATCAAACGGTGACATCATCTCCTTGACACCGAGACCACTCAGCCACCTTCATCAGATGAGGATAAAGAAGAATTTGTCCCACCCACATAACAACAGCGTACAGGGGGTGGAGGTGGAGGTGGCGGTGGCGGCAGCATAGGTGGAGGCGGCGCCTCAGGTGCAGGTGAGGGTGGCTCTACTAGTAGTGCACGCACGAGTGGAGCAAGTCCAGATAATTTGAGTGATAAAAGACACTCATGTTCGAGTGGCAGGGGCAGCGGACGCTGGACCGGGACGAGGATGATTGTTTTTGACGAGATTTCAAGACAATCAGAATGACCAGGACAGAGATCCAGATCCATCCTACTCCGGACATTACCATAGTTGGTGGTGATGACATATGCATAATGTATTTGTTTTTTTATTTAACGCAATGTAATATGAGTGGTAAGAAGAATATGTGTTGTACTATTGTGTGATTGGATATGATTGTTTGTTTGATAAAAATATGTATTTTATTTGATGTATGATGTGTTCTATTGTGTGATTGGATATGATATGTGTTCTATATGATTGATTGTTAATTTGTTATATGAATGAGTGTTCCCTATATTTTTTCACTTTTTTTCTGAGTTCTATGTATTTTTATTGATTTTTTTGGCGATTTTTACAGATCTTTTTCACAAAGCCAAAAAAAAAATGATCCAGATCGATTCTGGATCGGTCTGGCTCCAAGAGAATCGCCCTGGATCGGACCCCACCGATCCAGGGTCCGATCCCGATCCCGCGATCCTTGGATCAAACCCCCCTGTAAGGACCCATCCAAGACTTCATAATCCCACCTTGCCCCCTCTGCATCCCCCTAATGGAGGCCCTCCACTCATCTATTGAAGCCCTTGTACACTCTTCTCCATAGGGGTGCACACAAACCAATACATTTAGACAAGTAGCTCGAAACTCAACTTGATAAAAATTAAACTTGGCTCATTTATTATGTTAAATGAACAAACTTGAACAAAAAATAAAACTTGACTCATTAAATGAGCCAAGCTTAAACATACTCATACTCGACTCGATAAGCTCGTGAGTAGCTCAATTAAATACTTAATTTAATATTTATTTAAAAAGTAAATTATGACTATCAATGGCTATGCCTTGTTACTTAAATATTTGAAATACGTCAAAATTTGAGTTTAAACTTAAATCAAGCTTCATAAATGAGATAAAGTTAAAATTTCACAAATAATTTTTGATTGATTTCGAGTTTTATAAACAAGTTCATATTGAGTTTAAACTTGAATGTGAACTGAACTTGAGTCGATATGCTATTGAGCTCGAACTCAAGCTTGGCTCGATTAAGTAATAAACCAAACTTGAACAAGAATTCAACATACTTGTAAAAACTCGAGCTTGAACTCGAACTCGTGTAAAATAAACAAGCTGAGCTTGAATAACATACTAATCAGTTCAACTCGTTTACACCCTACATAGTGTTGCTGAAGATGTTGAGAGAAGAGAAGAGAGTGGGGAGCAAAAAGAGAGTGGGGAGATGAGTTGATAGAAACCTTCATATGTAAAAGTAAAAATGTCTTTTACACATTACATAGAGGCACTGAACGAGATTCTGATAAAAAATAACCTTGGGACTAAGAAAAATAACCCTAGGGACCTAATATAAAAATAACCTATAATATTTATAAATTTATAAAAATCAAATTATAAAAATGCCAATTTTCTGAATTAATGACCGATTAAGCAAATTTATAGAGAGCTAAAACCAAATAACTCTAGCAAAATATGTTGCCAAAAAGGTGTAGGTTAAATGTGACAATATTTACAAAAGACTGGGTAGTTTAGGAAAGAGGTTAGTAAAACAATTGTAATAAAGAAGAAAAATGCCAATTATGAAGAGCAGTCTAGACGACAAAATAGACTGCAGAAGAGGAGGAACGAGAATGCAAAACACTAAGAAAGTTCAAGGTTAGGGTGTCAATAAAGTACAAAGGTTACAGTTGCAACATATCGAAGGGGCCATAATACTGCACCATTCTCTCACTTTACAACAAACAGAAGAAACCAAAACCTCCATCAGAGAAGCTTTATGCTTAAATTTTCTAAGGTTGCATAAAGAATTAAACCACCAAACATGTTTGTGCCTTTATCGTTCTATGAAAAGTTCCCCTTGGAAAGGGTCTCAATAATTGTTCAAGGTAGTACAACAGAACTCAACTTTGAACTAGACAGCTCTCAAACCCTAGATGCAAAGGAATACTACAAAAAAAATGATAATCAACAGTTTCATCCCCTTGCTGATAGTAAGTATGATCACTCATCGATAGTGTAATAAATTGTGGAACCTCAATTTTTACAAAATTTTGGAAATTCATTTTCCGTTTTGATTTTGCTTTTGACTTGGCCTTAACTATTAGGAAAATATGTGGTATTTCATATCAGTATTAGCTAGGTCAGTGGTATGCATAAAAATATATGTTGAGGTTATTAGGTTCTTTAAAATTTTGTTTTGACCTCTCCCCATCGGATGGTGCAAAGATCTGATGTTAATTACATTGAAAATACTCGAATACCCTTGATTAGCAGCCATAGCAATTTCGTAAATAGAAGACATACATCCATACATCCATAAGATAAACACATGGGAGTAATAGCCCCATACACTTGACGGAATGCAAAACTTAGTATTTTGAACTTTAGTTTGATTTGATTTGAATTTATTTGAATTGTTTGAATTTGGTTTGTTGGTAAGCTTTTTTTGATTGATTTTTTTAAGGATTTTTAATTGAGATTTGAAATTTATTGGTATTCAGATTTTTTATTTAATTTTTGATTTGATGAATTTTGGGATACAACTTTATATTTGGGGATTTTCAGGATTTGATTTGATTAAGACTTAGATGTCTTTTTGGTTGAGTGATATGATCTCAATTTGATTTGGGTTTGTTTTAAAATTTTGATTTATGATGTGTTTTTATTTATTTTTTTGACCGGAGACTGGATGTCTTTGATTTAAATCTTACTTGAGTCAAGTTGTGATTTTGCGTAGGATTCATTTGAATTAGTTGTTTTTAGTTAGGACTTAACATTTTTTTTTGACTGAGGACCTGTTCTAAATCTGATTGATTTGCTTTTATTATGTTTTCGGTTTGATTTGAGTTGACGTGGACATTTTTTATTTCAGATTCTTTGTTGTTTTCAGGAATTCAATTTAATCTTAATATTATCATGTTTTGTTTGGTTTAGGTTCTGTTTGTGGATTTTGTTGATTTTGTGTTCTTCAATTTTTAGTTTTAATCTTTCATTTTTTTTTTAGATTGAGATCTTTGAATTTTGAAGATTCATCTATGGGTTTTGAGTTTCAAATTTTGGGTTGGCAAACATTTAAATTCAGGATTTTAATTGTAATGCTTCTGATCTGAGATCTATTTAGATTTGGTAATTGGGAATTCTTTTATTTTGAAATTTCAATTCTCAAGTTAGTGAACTGATAGACATACCTTAATTTCAATTTTTCTTTTTGAATTTGAGTTGCCTTGGATTGGTTATTAAGATTAGATACGTTGGGCATTTGTTTTGAATTTGATTGATCTGTTTGTTATTCTATGACTTCCATCTTTTGACCTTTCTAACGAGCTTTTCAATTATGATATGTTTTGGGAGATTCCAAATGAAAACTTGGTAAATTTCAGACCTAGGTTGACACTTATAAAACTTAATCTTAATTTCATTTGGAAAGTTTGATGTACCCTCCGACCTCTACTGCTGAAAATTTATGAATTGAGTATGTTCTTCGGTCTTCAAGGATTTTGATTCTCTTTGATTTTATTCTGACGATCTACTCTCTAGATCTCCCATGATTCTACCTACTCTCAGATTCATGGAACCTTAAAGTCATTTTTTTATCTCCCCATCCATCGGTGAAAACCCTGATTTGCAAAGAATCCAAGCTTGATGATTTTTTTTTTGTTTTTAGAGTTTGATGACTCATCAATTTTCTGCAATTTCCAAAAATTCCTTTAGGCTCAGACTTTCAGATCTGCAATCTGATTTTTACCATGTTCCACTTTGGTCATGACCTAGAAGAAAGCCCTATTTACTTATCTTTCAAATAGACTGGATTTAAATATTACAGATTTTGTTTTGCTATGCCATTTTTAATACATTTGCATTTCTTCATTTTCATGGGATTATACTATAAGCTCCAATGATAATAATGAAGTGCAAATTTTGAAATTTTCATTTATTGACAAATTCGAATGCAAATTACATGTGGGGGACATAAAATGTCATGTTTCCCATTGATGGATTTTGTTAGTCCTTTGTGGACATAGAATGATCCTTCCTTGGCATATGTCTCTCATTTTTTATTTAAGGGGAAATTTTGGCATGACCTCCCCATAAATTGATGAGATATACCTCCCTTAGTAGGTGGAGTTTGATACTCCCTACTTCGGGGGAAGGATCGGTAGAAGATGAGAGCTTGCCCATTTCCCCGTCCGGAACTAAGCACATCGGGAGCATGCCCGAGTGCCCGTCTCATGAGGTACCTATGAAGATACGCTAGCCTCTTAATTAAAATTTTTAATTGATATGCTCAAACATTCGATCATGAATCTTTCAGCCCTGGCGGCCTTAGTTCTTCATTGTTGGTCTGGTTGGGTTCTTGTTGGCCCACTGGCTCCTTTAATAGAAGGTGAACTCCGACAGCTTCTGGTCTTCTCAGCTGAAACGAGATTCTTTTCACACTTGATCATCCAGCAAGATAGTGGCCCAATTGACCTATTGACTTGTCTAACTGAGGAGACGTTTCTTTTAGATTTTTCCAACAGCAAATCTGGGTCCGGTTGGCCTTGGAGACATTAAAGAAATAATGCTCCATTTTCTCCATTCATTTGAAACCACAGCAATCCCTCTGACCCTTGGAGCTCCTATGTGCGTAGCAACAGAAAAAAAAAAGCGGGGGGAGGGGGGGTTCAGATGCTGCAACAGCAGGAGAACAGCAGCCTTCGACTGCTTCTCTTTCACCTTGGACAGATAGTGGCAATAGGAGGTATCAATGGCCTCTCTTTCATCTTCTCCCCCAGCCGCAGACAGCAGTAGTAAAGAGAATATGAGATATCAGTCTCCTCATCTTCCTCCTCCATCAGCAGCAACAGGAGGCAGCAACAGCAGCCTCAGTTATTCCATATGGTAGACCCGACAGCAAGTTCTCTTTCCTTCTTTTCACAGGCACTCAAGCAAGGCCAGCAACATCAAGAGAAGCATCTATCTTCTTCTCATTCCCCCCTTCTTGTGCAGTAGGTGGGAACGGTAGAAACATCAATTCTTTCTTTTGCTCGGTTGGGGTTGAAAGAAGATAGGCCTTCACCACCTCTCCATCTTGATAGCATCTCGACAGCAAGGGGGTAGAGCAGTAACACCTACCTTATTTCCTTCCATTGATAGTAGGAGGAAGGCTGGTTGACTGCTGTTCTTTCTCCATCCATGGACGAAGGAGGTTGCAATGGCACCATGGCAGCACGTCACCAACTTCTCCTACAGGCGCAGGGATCAACAGTAGGAGGAAAGATCTTCATCAACATCTTCTCCTTGAACAGATGGCAAAGAGAGGATTATCAATCCCTTGCTCTGCGCAGAAAATCTCCCAACCAGCACAGATAGCAGCCACCACCGGAAGAGAAGCCCCTTCTGCTGTTCTTCTTTTTTCGCCAAGACCTCCAGGGTTAGGGCCAAAGCCCCAGGGAGCCGTTGGCTCCTCATACACGACCAGAGGAAGTGGAGAAGTGGAGGCCCCAGTTGTGGCCTGATTTCCAGACTTATTACGGTGGAGAGGTTGCTGACCCGGTCAATGTGCATCGTAGGGAGACTTGACAGGAGGTGTACGGCAGTTTTTGTTGTCCTGAGGTGTGCGTACATCAAATGAGGTGACTGACATTCTTTTGACCTAATCTACATCCAGATGGCTTCAATCTGACGGTCAATGTTAATTCGGGATAGAATTCATTTAATTAACTTTGAAATTGATAGAAATAATTCAAAAAATGTTCTGATAGCCGTAGAACTTATACTCTATCATATCAACGGTTGATAATTCTTAATTTATCCAGACATCACTGTTTCGACAATTTTTTCCAATAAGTGCAATCTTGACCCCTGTCTCGGAGTGCATACGAGCTCCACAAATTTTTAAATTTTGTCCATAACTTCTTGGATATGGATCGGATTGATGATCCGACTTTGATGTTGTTCATATAGAAGTCGGGCAGACTTTCTGGAGGTGCCAGATGTTAATGGGCCTATCTAAATTTGTCCGGGCCCAATAAGGGCAAAACGGTCATTTTTTCCATCCGGAGTCGGATTCTGACATTCAAGGTACTGTTGCGAAGCTCTTTATCGAGACAATATTGTTGGCACACTAGTTTAGTCATTTGGGCCCACTAAGCCCAGTAAAGACCGCCTGAAAGTCCATTTTCACTGTTTTACTTATATCTTGCCAAATACAAGTCAGATTTCTGATCTGACTTTAATGTTACTCAATATGGAGCTGGGCGGACTTAATGATGCACCAAGATATTATCGGGCATATCCTGAATTGTCCAAACATACCGCGAAATAGGTCATTTTACCGTTCGGGTACCATCCGAAATCGGATTCTGACATTCGAGATACCGTTGTGAAACCCTCAACTGGTACAGTCCCATGGATCCACTAGTTTGTCTTTCGGACTGATATGCCCGTGTTAAGGTCATTTGAAAATTGACTTTTAGTGTTTTTCTCATAACTTTCCAAATATGGGTCGGATTGCCGATCTGACTCTGTCATTCTTTATCTGGAAGTCAAGTAGACCTTCTGGTGGTGCCACTTTTCTTTGGACCTTCCCCATATTGCTCAGACCACACAAGGACAAAATGGTCATTTTGCTGCTCGGAGTCAGATTATGACATTTTGGGCGTCGTTGGAAATGTCTTAACTGGTACAGTACCGCGGGCTTACTTGTTTTATCATTTGGTCCCATTAGACCTACCAAAGGCCATTCGAGAGTGTTTTCACCGTTTGACCCATAACTTGTTGAATTCAAGTCGGATTTCCTATCCGACTTCGTTGTTGCTCAAGTTTGAGCTAGATGGACAAGATGGTGATGTCTAACCGTTATCAAGCCGTCATCCAGCTGGTCGGGCCCAATAAGGCTTATTGGGCCCGTTCAGCCCATTGGCCCTAAATGTGAAAAAAGTGGGTCACACATGCATGTTCAATTTTCTTTTATGTATTTTGACCAAGACTTGTTATTTTTGGGTATCATTACATTTTTGGGGTGCCAACATAAATGATGAAGGTGGTCACAAGTAAAAAGCTAAACAATTGCTGGTCCCCAGATGAAAACCTTCACTTAAAGTGGATAAGGATTTCTAGATAACATCCAAGAAAAGAAACTTGCACACCCCAAATACAGAGACCTTGTATGCTTTTTAGCTAAAAATTTGCCATTTAAAAACAAGCACCGCACCAAAGAATCTATCTTGCAAGGTTGCACTTATGCTTCCTGCATCACAGACAAAAGGCTAACCAAATGACAATCAAAGTTTTAAAGCTGTTTAGGCTGTCCGAGATGGTGGAGCCCCTTATTGACTAGGGGCATTGCCTAGATAGCGAATTGGACTTCTCATGTTTGAGGCAGTGATCAAATTTATCTGCCAACAGGATGGATATGCATCATTGTAAAACATGGAGGATTAGACGCCTTTTGTATTTCATATTTAAATCTAAACCAAGTGAACTATTTGATCAGATCAAGGATTGTGAGATCAGACTCGGGACCTAGATCAGTAGGTCCCAATTTCGATCAGAATCGGATAGGATCAGAAAAATCGGTCGATTCTCTAAAAGAAAAAAATGATCCAGAATCAGACTAAATCAATTCTTCAAAAAATCTTTAAAAAAAAAAACACACACACACACAGAGAGCTCTTCGGGGCTGATTTCAACCCCAAAATGGGCTGTATAAGGCTGCAGCCATGGCTCTGTCCCCCACCCTATCAGGTAAAAAAGATAGGGTTATCGGGTCCCGATGGACCTGGTAAGGTATTGAGCAGGGAAGATGCCACAGTGGCCATTTCCGGCGATTCCAACGATCAATTGCTGAAATTGGTCGATTATAGTCCAAATCCAGGTCGATTTGACCAATTTCAGTCAATTCCAGCAGGAGATTGGGTTGGTTCAGGACTCCAGCCTGAAATTCAATCAAATAGGTCAGGATTGGGACTCTGGGAATTGGTCGATGCAGATTTGGATCAGTCGATTCTGCAATTCATGGATCATATAGAATCTCATGTGACTTGGAAGAAATGTAAACTTAACCTACCTCTGTGCACTTGCATCAGAACTTGACCAAGTGAGCTAGAAAGTGTTGTAAATGATTCACATCTTGAAGATTCCCTGAATTCTGCGACTTGTAGGAAAACTGAAGAATGAGCCTCCAAAAAAGTAATTACAGCTGATGCAGATGCCATCCGTGTCTGCTTTGTAATTATCAAATGATCAGAAACAGGAGAAAAAAATGATAAATATAAAACTAGGATGCTTTAAAATCTTGTCTACAATGAAAAAAAATTTAGAAAGGAAGGAAACCATAGAAGCTATACCTTTAGTATCGGATCAAAAAGCAAGCATGAAATTAAGTTTCCATGCTGTCTCCTGAACAAAAATAATTTAAAAACAGTCATTTTAATATGATTCACATATGCATGGTCAGACATGTGAAACAATTATAGGAACAGCGCTCACCTCACTTGAAACACATCACTAGAAGGTAAGAGCATTCTTGAAATAGATGTGAGTGCATTTTGATCAGCCCGGCAAAGATCCTTAGCACCACAAAAGACTTGTTAGCATTACAGCCATATACCCATTAATGTAACAACTTGATGCAGCCAAAGAACTTCTGAAGTGTAGATTGCCACTAGTTCATTCTGTTCACGATTTATCATTGAGCTATTATCATGAAGTCTAGATGGAAGAGAAAAAATATGGTAAGCATCAATAACCCAATTATCCACCCAAACTATGCCAAAACTATATTAGACAAATAACCAATCGTGGTATTTCTACTTGGGTCCTGGTCTAACTCAGGTAGGTGCCATTGCTAAAGGAAAGGAGAAGCTGTGGTTTGATGGGTGGAGTGGGCATTGCTTAATCTCTCATTCCCATCCTGCTATTCCCATCCATGGGACTCTCAAAATCTATGTTATCCGAGGAGCGAAGCACCCGAGGAGAGGAGAGGGTCACCTCGCCTCAGCACCTAAAGTGGGCACCTCAAGTGCTTGAGATGACATATTTTTTAACATATCAGTAATATATAACTATATAAAACATTAAAACTTTTGAAGAACATAAAATAAAACAAAAAAACTCACTTTTGTGGCCTGCAGGGCATCAGGACACCAGAACCTCAGGGTGAAAACTATGGTTTTTGAGTAAGGTCCGAAGACCAAAAGTTCCATTATGCTTGTAAAGATAACAACAAAAAGTGAGAGATAGAAATATAGGGAGGAGGAAAAAGGAAACCCCCTACCAAGATCGTAGAGGGGTAGAAAAAACAACATTACAGTAAAAAACTCGAGTTTTGAAGACTAATCCCTGAACTTAGCCACCACCTGAGAGTTTCCAAAGTGAGCCACCAACCAGTCCACAACATAGGAAGTCAACAGATAGAAGATAAACTTTGGATTGTCAAAATGGTCTTCAAAGATGCAAGTACTACTTGTCGCCAAATAGACCAAAACATAGCCGGTAGTACAAGCTTCCTCAGGACAACATCAGTCAGCCATGGATTAAGACTTGGCCATAGTCGTAAGAGAGAAAGAGTAGACATATGATCCATCCAAGGGACTTTCTAGCACCCAAACAAGATCTTTCACAAAAAGTTAATGATCCCACACTTCAAAAAAATATGTTACCAAAGGCAAAAGACACTTCAGGCTAGGAAGGGTTTGCCTTGCCTCTAGCACACCAAGCAACCACCTTAGGCAATGGATGCGAACTGAAGGGGGAGAGGGACAGTTGGGGTGCCTCTCCCACTGCCATCCACAATCCCATGCTGAAAGAAGACATCAAGTGGAGAAGACATTGCCTAGGCAATGAAGGCCAGAGCGAGCGCAAAGGTCTCACCTCAACACCTAGGCAACTGCCTTTTATATCTTGGAGTAGAAGACTCTGTATTAGAGATTTTGGGGCAAGGAGAAGAAGATTTAAGTTACCGGATCCAACCCTTACCGGGTCTGGGTCTGGGTCCGGGTGAGGTGGACAAGGCAGTTTTTCCTCACCTCGATGCCTCAATGCCCTGAGGAGAGCACCTATGATAACATAGCTCAAAATGGGTCCCCAAAAAAGAAGACAAAAAGAGGAGAGAGAAATGGGGCAGGTGGCCATTTCACACCTAGTGGATCTCTAGGTGGCACACACGACGTCCAAGTAAAAGAAAAGAAAAAAATTAAAAGGAGAAGTAGGCACCCGCACACTGAGGAGCTCAGATCAGTGGAACACTCACTGGGCCCCACACATCAGCAGGAAAAGAGAGAAAAAAGAAGGGAAAAAAAGATAAAAGAACAAAATAAAAAGAAAATGTCTCCATCAGAATCCACACTGCTCCAGCATCTGGTGAGAATTGGTCCCAAGGATCTAGGTCGTTAGTTGACCATGTACATAAGTAATAAGGATCAAAAGAATTAGCAGTGGAGGAGACCAGCAGAAATTGCCTCCAACCCCAAACCCATGGAAAATTGCCTCCAGGATCAAGCTCCAGCAGATCAGGTCAGCAAGTGTCAATCCTGCAAACATTGAGTCCCCCTCCCTATCCTGACAGGTTTGAATTGAACTTCTTCACCAGCCTACCCTAGTCAGCAACCGTAAGCCACTAGGAACCAAGGGGACTCCTGAGTACAAAATGAGAAGGTGCCCTAGCCTACCCCGGGATATGTGGAATCACCTACTTACTACAATTCGGAATATTTTATGCCTATATGAGCTCTGATTTGTCGAAGCTGATTCTCAGACAATAAGTTACATGTGAGATACAACATAAACTTCAATTTGAGAATCTTTTCTTCATCAGGTGAAGAGAAGAGGATGGTGTCACCTGCGAAATGCAGATGGTTCAGTTTCTTACTCGATTCCTTATCAAGAGACCTTCGATCAGTTCCACCTCTGTGAAACCGAAAATTTTATCCCCTTTAGAGGAAGAAGAAAAGGGGGAAGAAGAAGAAATAGAACAGGGGGGAGAAGCCAAAGGAGGAACAAAAGCTCCCTATCACTGCCGATAGAAGGGCCTAAGGCCACCGATGTTGTCTTTGTTGCCCTCCTACGCATCCATCGAACCCATCGGGAGCGGGAGAGGCCGCTATCGCCGCCGCTACGGTAGTTGGGAAGAAGAAGCAGGGACGGAAGCACCGCCCTGTGTGCCGGAGAAGAGAAAGAGGAGGAGGAGCAGTTGGAGGAGCCGTCGTCACCGCCTTCAGCAGCCGCAGCTGCCGCCCCCATCGTTGCTGGAAGGAGTACCGCGAGGGAGCCGTACCATCGGGGAGGAGCTCCTCCCGCCACCATCGTCCTCTTGCACCGACGCTGCCGCCGCCGCTGCCGCCGCCGCCGCCGTCGCCCACTATCACCGTCGTCGTCGCCGCGTGAAGGCTGGCCGAGGGCAGCCACCGCGAGCCCTCAAGGGCTCCTATGTCCATCAAGGAAAGAGAGAGCGTCGGGGAGAGAGGGCCGAGGGGGAACTAGTTCGCGGTCAAACCACGGTCAGCAAAAAAACGAGGAAGAAAAAAAATGACCGCCCGAGTGGGCAATCATGGCCCGCGCGCGCCGCGCGTGGGGCAGCCGCGGGATGAGACCCGGTCAGCGACCGGGCCTATGACCGGGGGTAAACTTACCCCCCTGTTTGATTTGGTCAAACACCCATAAAATCAAAAAAAATGGAAAAAAAGGGGGTAACTCGACCCCATTCCGGTCACTCTCCCACTCCCACGAAAATGGACTTAGTGGGGTGACTTTTTGGGACGAAAATACCCTTGAAAATTCCCTATAAAAGGGCTTAACATGCTGTATGTACGTAGGGTTGGCAATTGGTGAGAAATAGAGAGTTGAGAAGAGAGAGAAGTTCTGGATTCTCACTTCTTAGAAGGTAAGAAATACCTTGGTTTTGTGCTACCTTTCCATAAAAAGAGGTTGGTTTTACACTACCTTTCCATAAAAGGGGGCCCAAAATAGTGAACTATTTTGGATAGAAAAAAGCCAACCCAACTTCGGTCTAGCCGAAATGTTGCCGAAATTAAGTGATTTTACGCTACCTTTCCATTAAAAGGGGCCCAAAATAGCTCGCTATTTTGGATAAAAATAGAAAACTCAATTCGGTAAAGCCGAAATGTCAGTCAAACCGAACAGGAATTCAAATAGAAAACCCAAGTCGGTAAAGCCGAAATGTCGGTCAAACCGAACGGGAATTCAAATAGAAAACTCAAGTCAGTAAAGCCGAAATGCCGGTCAAACCGAACGGGAATTCAAATCGAAAATCCAAGTCGGTAAAGCCGAAATGCCGGTCAAACCGAACGGGAATTTTAAATGAAAACCCAAATCGGTAAAGCCGAAATGCCGGTTAAACCGAACGGGAATTCTAAATGAAAACCCAATTCAGTAAAATCGAAATGCCGGTCAAACCGAACGGGAATTCTAACTAAAAAAACCCAAATCGGTAAAGCCGTAATGCTGGCCAAACCGAACACAAGTTATGACATGTATTGAGAAGAAAGGCTTGAATGCCCCTTATTTGTTGTACTTCTATGTATTCAGATCGACATGAAATAAAATTCAAGTTTGATTGATGTGTTATGTTACTCCAAAAGTGACATCAAATCCCCATGGACTCCAAAAGATGGATAAAACTAAATAAATCATTTTAATAATCCAAACTTAATCAAATAATCAAATTTGATTAAATAAAAATCAAATAATTACTTATTTATTAACAAAAATGCCATCATAATAAAATTACATTTATGTCATAAAATCATACATAAAAAATGACCACAAACAGTTACAAAACATGTTAAGTTTGAATCCGACTTAACCATAAAAAATTAAATCAAGCCAAATGGATAATGCTACTTAAATAAATAAGTATGCATAACCAAATTCAAATCAAATAAATGATCAAAATGTTAATAAAATGTTAACATAATCCAACCAAAATTATGTCATTAAATAATGCATAAAAAATGCCAGCCAATGACTACAAAAACAAGTTATGTTGGATTAAAATCAACCATGAAAAATCAAAGTAACCAATATTATTAAGAATAAATCTTAATAATAATGAGAAATTCACTTAAATCAAGCAAAAAATACTAACAAACACACCAAAAAATGGAAATTAATTCCTACAAACAAATAAAAAAAGGAGATCAACTCAAAATTGTCTAAGTCAACAAATGACCAAAAACAAAACAAATCAAATCAAATCTTAAACCAAGAAGAAAATCAATGAACCCAAACTTAAAATTTGAATTAAGTTCAACCAAATTCCATCTCATAAGGACATGGGGATATGTCTTCCAGCTTTGTTTTTATGTGGATGAATGACTTCCGATCAATATGTTGCTGTGACGGTCAATCAAGGGTGTTCGAGTGTTCACTCGATGTAATTAACACCGGAATATCGCAAGTCCGGTGGAGAGAGGTCAAATTTTATTTTCAAAGAACTCAGAAAATCTCATAAGTTAAGTTGTGGTTCAGATCATCTAAGTGGTGGGTGATACTCATGTCGACACTTAGCAAATCTGTGAAACCATCGGTGTTCCTATAAAATAATATCACATCAAATTAGTTAATACTTCTATAAATACTACGTATTTTCATAGTAGTCAATGCTAGCCCAAAAGAAGGAAAAGAATTTCAAAAAGGAATCATAATCCCAAAAAAAATTCTTTTTCTCTTTAAAAAGAAATCGGAGAAAAAAACGAGGTTTCAACAACCTCCTAAGCTTCATTCAACATCACATTAAGAGTTGGCCCATTCAGAGCAAGAATAAAAAGGAGATCCCTGTCACAGACTTCTCAAGCTGTTGAAGTAGCCACTCTCCTTGATTAATTTGCACCAAGAATCTAGCTGACTATAAACACTATCTGACCCAAGGGAACCAATTGCAACCATCAGCCTCAAAAGTGAGCAAGTGTGAAACTGATTATTTTGGTATTTCAAAAATACATGTGATCATCTATATATATGTTTATATAGACATATATAAATATATATATATAAATATTTACTCGTTTACATGTATTTCGCTTGTGCAGTTGAGGTAATGACTTTCTAGAAACCTGATCTTGAAGAGATAAATCTCTATTGAATCCCTCAAGAGACGACAATCTCTTCTCTCGCGTATCAAGATAATGACCTTCTAAAAACCTGATCTCAAAGAAAAAAATCCCTATTAAATCTCTCAAGGAACGATCTCTTCACTTGCATGTCGAGACAATGACCTTCTAAAGGTTTGATCTTGAGGGGATAAATCACTATAAGTCTTTCGAGAGACAACAATTTCTTCACTCACATGTCAAGACAATGACCTTCTAGAGGCCTGATCACGAGGAGATAAACCCCTATTATGTCTTTCAATGGACAATATCTTCGCACGCATGTTGAGACAATGACTCTAGAGGCTTGATCAAGAGGGGATAAACCCCTGTTGAGTTCTTCAATAGACAATATCTTCACATGCATGTCGAGACAATGACCTAGAGATCTAATCGTAAGGAGACAAACCCTTGTTGAATCTTTTAAGGAACGATAACAAAATCCCAATGAACCCCTCATGGAAAACAAATTGAACTTGCAAGCACCAAAGGAGAACATCGACAAGACTTGTTCGGAGAGTGACCAAAGAAACTGACCACCATTGCCATGAGGACAAAGAAGGGGATCAACATTACTTTTTTAGACCACATTGCCACGTCGTCATTGACTCTGTCAACACTATCACCGAATGAGGAGACATTTCCACCATGGCGTAATGTCGTCACCCCCTTCGCCAGAATGAGGAGTCCTTGTCGGACACCTATTCGTGCACCGTTGGAGAAGAAAAGGGCCCACAAAGCTCCCACAAAAGTCGTTGTCATCAAGAATCTTTAGTGCTACTAAAGCAGCTAAAGAAGGAGTCTATCGAAGGGCACTTGTCCCACACTTCTATTGAAAAGAGAAGAACAAAGAAGAAAGCAAAAGAAGCATCGCCGCAGGGCACTACAACGAGCCATCATCGTCTGAAATCCACTGCGCCGCCAAAGCCATCAGAGAAGAAGGGAGCCCGATGGGCTTCTTATTGCACCAAAGAGAGGAAGAGGGAGCAGGCGAAGAAGTCCCTCTACCGTCATCCCCTACCATCTCCACCACCGTCAGGAGCCGACACCACCACCGTGCAAAGAAAGGCTTACCACAAAAATCCCTACACGCAGTAGTGACATGCCCACGTAGTCGTGGGGGACGAGACGTTTACCTCCACGTAGTCGTGGGGGACGAGACGTTCAAAGCCAAATACATGATAAATGACATAAAAAATGAAATGAAATCAAATCAAATGAACAAATCAAATAATCTCAAAACATCATAATAATTCAATTAAGATAACCTCTAAATCCAAAACATATCAAACCACAAAAATCAAGTCTATAAACTTAAAACAAATTAAATCAAACAAATACAATCTCATAAGACCATTGGGATATGCCTTCCATTCGTATTTTTGTGCACAAGTGACTTTCAATCAATACGTTGTTGTGACGGTTAATGAAGAGTGTTCAAGTTATTGGTTGACATAATTAACACTGGAATATTGCAAGTCTGGTGGGGAGATATCAAATTTTATTTTTTTAAAAATCAAATAACTTCAACATATAAAAATATGGTCTAGATCATCTAAGTGATGAACAATCCCCATGTTAACACTTAGAAATTCTGCAGAATTGTATGTGTTCCCATATTTAGATACCACACAAAATTAGCTAGTACTTCGATAAATACTATATATTTTCATAATCGTCAATTCTAAAATAAAAAAATCAAAACTCAAAAAAAAACTTTTTCAAAAAAAAAAGAAATTTTTTAGAGGAATTTAGGCAGTTTCAACAGCAAGCAAATCCATTTTTAAAGGTGACAAACATCACGATTCATTTGCTTATAAAAAATAAAGGTCTGAGCATAGAGAAGGAGAAAAAAGCTAAAAAAAAGACACAAAAGTAAAAAACAATGAGTCACTATTGAGGGGATAGCAGCCAAGCACCTACAAAACAAAACAAGCAATACCAGTTGATTCTGTCTTAAGCTTTCTCAAATTCAATCTCATGTAGGAGTGAGCACGGGTCGGTTTGGTTTGGTTTATGGCTAAAAAAAATTTAAACCGAACCAAACCGAAGACCCACCCCAACCCGAACCAAACCGAACCATTGCAAATCAGTTTGATTCGGATTGGACCAGTTTAATCCATAAGTTTGGAATAGTTTAAATCATAAACATATAATTAATATTTTATTCTCTATTACTCAAAAGAGATTAAGATTAAATAACCTTATTTTATTTGAAATAAGATTTAAAATGAGTTTTACTCATGGAGTATACCCATCAGCCATGGCAACAAATGCCCAAGAGGTGCGTATTGACTTGGCCGCATGGGGTTTTTTTAAAAGAAATCCTAGGTACCCAGCTGTTGGATCATCCAATGTGGGATTTCTCAAAGAGCTGTAGCTTTTGCAATTTGTCCCACATCGCTTATTTGAAAGAGGCTTGCATGCTTTATATACTCCATTCCAATAGAGATAATCAAAAGCTTGTTGGTCTACTCACTGGTGGGCTACATAGGGGCTACTTGGTGAATTTGATTCGGCTTAAGGTTTGGGTTGGTTTTTATCGGTTTGGCTATTTTGAAAACCGATGGAGCCGAGGACAATCTTCAACCCGAACCAAACCGACAATTTCGGTTTGGTTTGGTTCCGATTTTCGGGTTGACCCGAATAATGCTCACCCCTAATCTCATGTATGTCCTTCCGTACAACCATGGGTCATATACAGTCACATAGTTGTCCAAGATGAACCTCCCCTTTATAAAAGCTGACTGATTAAAATCAGCCAAGCTATCAATGGCTTTTTCATCAGGGATATTAGCAGCATTCTAAAAATGGTCTTAAATGCCATAACAGAACTGAGATAACATGTAATATCATATCATATGCAAAATAAGCCATGTTGTACACACTACGTCAGCTAATACCTGCAGAATAAAAGCATTTTTTTCATTTAGTTCTTCAAGTAGAACTTTTTCTTTTACCTAGACAATTGATTGAAGAAAGCAATGTATGCATAAAGAAAAAGAGAGTAATTAGACAGTTTTCAAACCTGTATGCAAACAAGAGCAGCTATTCTAGCTTTAGAGCTTCGAAATACATCTTCATTCTTTACAGCTCTATCACTATCACTATTTTCTGAATCTGATGATGCCACCTCATGTTTGAAATTTTCAGAACCTATAGTTTGTGTACTTGGCCCAAAGGATTCAGCTGAACCCAGATTGCGCAGGTGTGGGGGTACATATCGGCTATGCTTGATATTTTTAGATTCCGATGTTCCAGATTTCAGCCTTGAAGTCAGTTCCCTCCCATTAGACCCTACATTTCCAAGTGCCAAAGAGAATTTATTATCCAAGCCATAGGAGAGGAACATTTTTAAAACCACCAAAAGGCCTGCCACCTGATGCATTGACAATCAAGCAAAACTGTTAGAAGAGAAATGGGCATTTGCTTGAAGACACTAAAACAACATGCATGATGTACAGGCAAGGGCCTACATGTTCCGAAAGTGAAATCTTTGAACTTGAAAGAACCAAATGCAAACAATTAAGAAGCTTTGTGTAAAACCTGCATGCACAAAAAAAAGGTTTCAAGATTTGTTTTTTCTTCAAAATACACACAGAAAATGAAACAGAACCTGGACATTTCATATCCTTTGGAAAGCGAATGCTTAGATGCCAAATGGTCCATCACTTTCCTTAGCACCTGTTTGGACACCAAAAAGCCCAATCAAATGTATGCAAGTGATATTTGGAAAATAACTAGAAGCATGCCAACCTCCAGAACAGCCTGCCATGAATCTGTGGGAATAATAGAACCAAATCTTGAGAGTACATCTTCCATCATAGAGAAAGAAATAATGTGCACTTCCAACATGCTACTGTTTATAGTTCTGTTTCCAAACAGGTTGTTCTCTCGCAGACTGTAACTTGAATGAAAAACTAACTCACTGTATGAACAGGAGACAATGTAGAAGAGGATCTTGATAAGTACTTTACTGTCTACTGACGAATAACTGGCTCCATACCCGATGACAACTCGTCTGAAATCCATCTCAACGATCAGAGTAAGTAGATGGGTCTGACCAAAATAAATCTTCAAATATGTAAATTAGACATGTTACAAATATAAAATATAAAAAAGAGACTAGAGCATGTCATAAATAACTTCAAACCTGAGAATGTTTATTATCTGTATCATGCACTTTCTTCCAGCTGAATCACTTGGAAAATCTCTCTTAATCTCAGATTTGCCATGAAGACAAGCAGCTGACTTTTGTAGAAAATCTAATAAAATATTCCATGAGGAAGTACTTACTTCCATGTGCACTTTGCTGCTAACATTGTCAATCTGCATAAACAAGATATAAGAGAGAAAACAATAACAGTATCATGCAGAGAGAACATTTGTCCCAACCAAAATGAAAACGCAATAGGTTTGTCCCATTCAGATAGAAATAGAATGTAAAACGTACAACGTATTACTTACGCAGGGCACAAAAAGTAACAATGTTCAGTACACTTGAACATGAGAAAAAAAAAAGAAAACAACCACACAACCATAAAAATAACTTTATAAATGAAACCATGCAATTATGAAAGTTGTCACATAAAAATGAAAAAGGAATAAGCCAGAAAGATATGGTCGAAATAATGTCAGAGGATTGCACAAGCCATGTTTCTTAAAGGGAAAGGAATATCTCCAACTAACCATCTCTTAGTCTGCCACAACCCAGTCACACTGGTTGAGGTCGCATAGCAAGGCCAAAAAAGCAATAGATTCCAACACTAATTTCCATTTTATGTTATCCATAATAAGAAAAAAAAATTAGCAGAATCAGATTGCTTGATAAATATTTTTCTAGGGTGAATACCAAGTATTGCAAATGATTGTCGGATCGGAATCAGTAACCGGATCGATGGGTACCTATTCAAATTGGATCAAATCGGCCGATTCCAACCAATTTTTGGAAAGGAAAATGATCAGGAGTCAGTCCAGATCGATTATTTTTTTTTGTTGTAAAAGATTCATAAAAGCACTAAAAATCATAAAAAATAGGAAACCTCCTAAAAAAATATTAAAAATAAAAATATAACATCTAATACACTTTTATGTCATTACAAGAGAGTTTAAGATAAATAGATATAAGTTAACTCTAATGACCATTCCAATAAAGTGTAGACAGAAAACATGGTACAAATGATATGTAACACAAAATATGCACTCATTTCACCAATATCTATGAAATTGACTTTTGTACTCCTTGCATTCTCCCGGATGTTCAATTGAGAATTCTCAATCATAATTGAGAATAATTTGACTAAAATCATAGATATTGGTGGGTGCGTGGATATAAAATCATATACATTATCTTACGTTAGAGCGGTGGGTGGGTGGATATATGGCTGTAAGTCTGCAGAGATTCTAGATAATTAGTTGTCACGTACTGATCAAACAACCCCATTTGATTTTAATGTTGACTTCTGCCACTTAAATGTTGTCTATGGAGTTTGGATCAAATCATCAGCCTATGCTCCACTGGTACGTGCATTGTTGTTAGAACCTCCTCTCCTCCTCCGCCAGCACATGAACCTCCTACGCTTTACTACATCGTTATTTGAAAATATATGATAAAATCATAAGAGCATAAATAATTGAGTGTGATATCGATATATAGGAACTTGCAACTTGTATTCCATAAATCATATCAGTGTTGACATAGGGGCAAGTCAAAGAGGTAGGGAGAAGGTTGAAGACATGGTTTACACCCTTGACTTGATAAAATTTGGCTGAAACCATTAGTATTTATAAAGAATTATATAATTTTTCATAAAAACCTAAAATCTCCATAAATTACGCCTTTGCCCATGTACCTGTAGATAAGTCCTTTTGTGTGTGACCCACTAGACCCAATAACCTATTTGGTTAAGGCCTAAATAAAATAGAACAATTCTATTCAATTTAATTAAATCCGTTATTCAATAACAGATTAATCGGCCTACCGATCATGAAGGGTACAAGTCACATCCTATAATCTCAAATGGCTATGGAGATAATCTTATCTCCATTGAGACTTTCCATCATCAATTACCGCATGGATATAAACACTCGTCCATCCAATGTCCCGGTCGGAAAGGAGTATGGCATCGACTGTCAACTCCTTAGTATACTGACTCTATAGGATTATGTACTCAGAATTAGATCAATTGAAAAATTCATTTTACAATCATGCTATCTACCCTGACCAGGAACTTGGAGTACTATCGCATAGGACAATCACTCTCACTTACCAAAAGTGGACGATCCCTTGTTGTTCGCTCAATTGTCCCCATCAGGTTTTCCTTATACCCGATCCATCGCTATACTGTACCATCTATACGGTGATTCATAAGACAATTATCAAAGCACAAGTTCCACCCAACAAGTTATCTCTGACGATTCAGGTCAAATGTCTAACAATGCAACAGTAATGATTAAAAAATCTTAATTGACAGTTCGATAAAATACCATTCAAAATTTCTAATTTGGTCAATTCAGTGAACTCATTCGACTAATGAGCACATGTATGTGTATCTCAGTGTCTTCACACTAATGATCAATGAGATCGGTCATCCTCATCGCATGAGAAGACATCACATACACAAGTCTATCCAGATCCTTGATATTTCGTCTCAAGTATCCTATGACTGGGAACATTTAAATCAAATACCTCTAGATGATCAATCTCATTATCATGATCTCATCATGATTTAATCATCATTGTATTTGATGAAAGACTTCGTTATGATATTCGCATCTAATAAGAGCTTATAATAAAAATTTTGCCTAATTATTTGAAAGAGATATTTTTAGAAATGTCGAATCATATAATATATGATTAACTTGTAAGACATACATTTCTATCACCTATCTCCCTGCATCCCTCTTTAATACCCTGCCCAATTCTTGCTCCTTCTTATCCAATTCCCAGCACCTTTCTCTCCCTTGTCCGCTGTCAAAAGTACACCAACAGTCCAACCTCTCCCTCCCCTATCCAATTGTCCCATGTCAAGAATACCCGTCCTCGCCCTCCCCTGTCCAGCTTGATGTTAGTTGTACTTCTGTATTTTTATCTTTTTCTTAACTTGGGATAATATAGATTGTTATTTACATATTGCATTTGCATATATTATCAACAATATTTTTCATGTTTTTATAAAAAAAAGTTCGAAGAGTATATATCATTTGGTATGTCAATTTGATTTTCGTTGGTTTGTCTTACAATGTTATATATGCAAATGCTCTTCATACAAATGTTATTCTTACTATACGTCAATTTTATTAGTTCTTGTAAGTTACCTAACTTACCTTTAAGTAGTTATATAATGAAACAGAAATCTTGTTTAGCTTTATTATTTTTTACTACCTTACCACCTAGGCAGACACTTTGTCAATGTCGCCTAAGTAGTAAACATAGTTATTAGAGGCGCTCTCCGCAACCACCCAAGCGATTGAGACTGGTGAGGCACTGCCAAAACACCTCGCCTCACCCCAAAATGCCTCGCCCCACCCAAATCAAACAAATATGGTCAAACATGATCCATTTCTTGATTTAATTATGATATTTGGTTTTTTTGTTATTGATTTCTACTCTCATTAAGTTGTTATACTATGTTATGCTTGATTTGTACTCTACTCTTGTTAGTTGTCATAATGTTATGTTTGTTATTGACCTTGTTTTATTGTTATAACATTATTTATTGATCGGTACAATATATAGTTATTAAAATGATGTATTTATTTCAATATTACAAGTATTTTTTAGATTTATTTCAACTATTTATATTAGATATATGTATTATTTAAATTAAAATAATTAAATAATATAAAAGGCCTCGGGCGCCTGAGGCAACGCGCTAGGTCCCTCGCCTCGGACGCCTCACGCCTCGGATAACATAGGTAGTAAATTATACTTCAACCACCTTAGGTACTCTGTCACCTTGGGTTATGGTCTCACAAAATGACTTCCTTCCATATTTAAACCTATCATTTCATATTTTCCCCCATTAATTTCCAACCATGTCATCGCTTCAAGCCAATGGAGCAATACTCTCAAATGCCAGTATTTTCTCTCATCCTTGAAGACAAATAGGAGTGTATTTTCTGCAAACTATACATGAGTAATGTGTTCTCTACTGATTCCAACATAATGCCCTAAAACAGACCACTCTGACTAGTCTTCTCTCACATGGAGATCAAAACATGTCCAACTAACACAAAAAGTAAGAGAAAATAGGGTCTCCATTTCTCAATCCCCTGAAGCACCCAAAATATTTGAAAGATTCACCATTAAGATCTATTCAGAATTTAGTTGTACTAACATAATTAATGATCCAATTGGTTCATTTTTTATTGAAACTCATCAGTCCCATTATTCTGTGCAAACATTTCCAACTCACCATATCATATGTCGTCTCAAGTCAAGCTTTGGGAGAACTCCTTCCTTATTCCTGCTCATTTGATCATGGATGCATTCATGAGTTCATAAGTTGCCATTATATTATCTAAGATATATCTTCCATGTATAGAGACTTATAGAATTCACCAATTTCCCTTAATAATTGTTGAGTCTGTTAGCCAAAACCTTTGTCATTATCTTGTAGCTGCTTATAATGAGACTGATACGCCTAAGATCCTTGAAATCATAAGCATTTTCCTTCTGAGGGACCAAAACCAAGGATGTTAAATTCATCATTCTGAACTATTTAGGCTCTTGTCCAAATTCCGACATCACCACAGAGAAGTCCTCTGATAATTTCCAAACATTTTTGGTGGAAGCCAGCTGAGAAGTCATTTGAAGCAAGAGCTGTATAAGGATCCATTGATTGAATAGAAGTAAATACCTCCTTCTTGAAGAAGGTCCCAGTAATTTCAGCTGCTTCCTCCTTTGTTAATTTCTTGAGTGAATCACAAATTTCTCAAAGATTTCCAACCTCCTCTTCCTTAAATAAATTCTCATAAAATTATACTGCCACTTTACCTATCTGATATGTATCTTCATCGGGCGTCCCCTCTATTTGGAGATAGTGCGGAATATTCCATTTTTTTTCTCAAGGTTGTTTGTGTATAAAATCTTCTATTCATGTCCCCTTCTCTTAACCATATCTTCTTTGAAAGGCTTCCCGAGCACCAAATCAAAAGAAGAAGGCGATTGTTGATGATGATGAATCCCTGAGCAAGTTCAAAAAATTCCATTCTTTTTCTTAAGGAAAATATTACCTTCCTGTGCGTGGTTAAATATGAGCTATTCAATTCTGCTCAAACGTGCGTTTATAGACTGAAGTGACGGACATGCACAGCATTCGGGGCAAAGCCTTTTTAGGAAAAGATTTTTCGACAAGAATGAGAATTACCAGGTCGCATACTTGAAAGAGAATGGCTTCCCCTCCTTCACATCCGCAGATGGATGACCCAAGTTCCGCCAGAAACAACACATCCGAAAGCACCTGTTTTTATCACCGTTTCTGCCGATTTGCATCAGACGGGAATAGACCGGAACAGAAGGAACACCGGCAAAGGATGTCTCCAACCGACGTGAAAAAAGCGAAAGACCTCGTGGGAAGGCAGCTCGGGCGCGGCAACGGCAATGTCATCGGGCGTAAGGGCAAGGACAACTTTGCGGAGGATGCCCACGAGGGTAGCGCTCGGAGGGGACGCAAGGGCCTCGTCCCTCAGCGTGAGGAACGCCGTTCGCCACGACCTGACAGCGGAGGCCGCGGAACGGGACGAAGACGCCATGGTCTGACCGCCGCCCGCCCCGCCCTCAGGCCATCGCCGCCGCAGCCGGTGCTTCTTTCGGCGCGGCGCCGTCGATCTTGCTCCGCACTGCCCCCTCGATCCGGTGCAGATCTTGGTTCCCCAGCTCGTCTACTGGGTTCGGCGGTTATCGGGGATCGAAAATGCCCCGCAGCTGGTCTACGTGTAAATATTTCTTTTAAAAACTAATTTCACTGTATAAATTTTTGAGGTTAGAGGCGATTTTTCTATGTGATGAATTTGTGTCAGGGATCGCTGACAAATTGGATTAAAAGAAAATATTAAATAATAAAATATTTGATTACAAAATATATATATTTAATACGTATCATAAAATTTTGAAGTTAAATTTAATTTATCTTTTAAATTTTAAGAATGATCCAAATTTATCTCTAAATTACCTCAGTATCAAATAACACCTTAGAAGTTATTTAGGATAATTTAAGAATAAATTTGAGTCATCTTTAAAATTTAGAGAATAATCTAAATTTATTTTCAAAATTTTATAGTACCAAACAAACTCTTATGGAATATCTGATTATATGATAATAAAAATTTTTGATTTTTAAAAATTGTAAAAAAAATTATTAAAAAAATATTTGATAACCATGACAAATTTATGTTTTGAAAGTGATTTTCTTCTTGAACAAAAAAGAGGATCTCACCTCTCTTTTTTTTGTGGTCCCCCACTACTTTGTTTGATAATGTTTAATAGTTACTCTTTTTCTGTTATCACATTCTTTCGAATATGATAATTTTATATTTTACTTTCTATTTTAATATACCTTTTTTATTATAAAAATGTAAAGGAAATTATCATACAACCAAACACTCCCATTAGAGAGTAACTGATCGACGAAAACAAAGATTTATCAATGTTTAACTGCCTTTATATGGATTTTGCCTCTTTTTTTTACTAGGAGATCCATCTTACTTCTTTTTTTTACTTAAGCACCCTTCTTATTATTTATCAACCATGTTTTCAACTTTGAAAGAGGTAAGAAAAATGTCATTAATACGAGCTTCTCTTTATTTTATACTTACGCCCTTCTCAAATCTGATTGATGCTAAAAATACCACCGCGTCAAATAGCTGGTGGTGACTTATGGTAATATCTTAAAGTGGAGTCTAACTTATGGGATATATAAATAGACTCACTAATTAAGCCACCATGGTAGTTGACAATAATGTTTAGAACAAGTGGTAACACCTGTAATATTATTGTAACAGTGGTTGAAGTCCCACGTGGCTAAATAAAAATATAAGATAAATGGAAACTGGTGGGAATTTAGATTTATATCTTGAAGTGAAAAAAAAATTGTGAAGTAGCTAGGCAGCGGAACTTATTTTCACCTGCATCGATTTTGACGTTAATATTTTATTCTTTCAAATGTCAATATCAATCAATTTTATTATTTTGTATACTCTAACCAAACAGCAAAACATATAAACCATATCTATAGTCTCTGATTGTTATACTATCGTTATTTTAATAATATAATATTAATTTTGTCGTCAACAACTCTAATGTTTTCTTTGTCCGAAAAGACATCCATTCGTAATACAAATAAACACATATGTGGCCTGACAACCAATATAGACGACGGAAGACACCCGATCAAACTAAATATGGGAAAAGTTTTGTTGGAGATTATATTTTTTCAAGAAACACTAGCATAGTGGTAAATCCACCAACATAACATATAAAAGTACATAAATATTAGAGATTTCATAAAACGAATTCTATCATGAGACTGAATGATCATACTAAAAAGATATAGATATCGTCTAGACTAACGATCTCGGGACGAAGTTAGTGACCGCCTTCTCCCGGCAAACCCCCTTCGTCCTCTAGCATAACCCCTCACCTTGGCCAACCCTCTCGCCCCCTCGTACGGAAGCCTTGTCATCCTGGTGGAATGCCCTCCTCCCCCCTATAGAATCTATCTTAGCCTTTGAGATGACTCTACTCCTCCGCCTCTTTGCCTTCGGCGAAGTCTCCTAACTTAGAAATCTTAAACCTTAAACCCCAAACCCCTCCAATCTCTCTCAACTCCTCGTCTTTCGTCACCCCCACCTCCGCCTTCATCGTTAGAGATTCCATAAAAAGAATTCAATCACGATACTGAATAATTATACCAAAAAGATATAAATATCGTCCAAACTAATGATCTCGGGACAAAATTAGCAACCTCCTTCTCCCAACAGACCCCCTTCGTCCTCTGACATAACCTCTCACCTCGGCCAACCCTCTTGCCCCTCCCGTGGAAACCTCGTCATCCTGGTGGAATGCCTTCCTCCCCCCCATCAAAATCCATGCCTTTGAGATGACTCTGCTCCTCCGCCTCTTTACCTTTGGCGAAGTCTCCTAACTTAGGAATCTTAAACCTTAAACCCTAAACCCCCCCCAATCTCTCTCAACTCCTTATCTTTCGTCACCCCTCCTCCGCCTTCATCATTAGAGGCTCCATAAAAAGAATTCAATCACGAGACTGAATAATTATACTAAAAAAATATAGATATCATCCAAACTAATGATCTCGGGACAAAGTTAGCAACCCCCTTCGTCCTCTAACATAACCCCTCACCTGGCCAACCCTCTTGCCCCTCTCGCGGCAACGTTGCCATCCCGGTGGAATGCCCTCCTCCCCCTATCGAATCCATCTTAACCTTTGAGATGACTCTGCTCATATGCCTCTTTGCTTTTGGCGAAGCCTCCTAGCTTAGAAATCTTAAACCTTAAACCCTAAACCTCTCAACCTCTCTCAACTCCTCGTCTTTCGTCACCCCCTCCTCCGCCTTCATCATTAGAGACTTCATAAAAAGAATTCAATCACGAGACGAAATAATTATACTAAAATGATATAAATATCATCCAAACTAATGTTCTTGGGACAAAGTTAGCAACCTCCTTCTCCCAACAGACCCCCTTCGTCCTCTGACATAACCTCTCACCTCGGCCAACCCTCTCACCCCTCCCGTGAAAACCTTGTCATCTTGGTGGAATGCCCTCCTCCCCCTATCGAATCCATCTTAACTTTGAGATGACTCTGCTCCTCGGCCTCTTTGCCTCTGGCGGAGCCTTGTAACTTAGAAATTCTAAACCTTAAATCTTAAATCCTCTCCCCACTCCTCCAACCTCTCTCGTCCCTTCCTCTTTCGTCACCTCCTCCTCCGCCCGCCCGGTCCCCCCCCCCGCCCCCCCACCCCCGTGGGACCCTTTGTCCCCTACAACTCTAATGTCGTCTCTCGTATGAAAACATACGAAATTGTCCTTCTACCTGGCGTCGCTCGCCGCCGACGAGGGCCAACAACGGAGCCGTCGGCGTTCCGTCACGGATCCCGAACGACAGAGATAACTCCGAAAGCGATCTCCACATACGGTGGGGTGGAGCCGGCGAGCCATGGTTCTAACCATTATCGTCACAGGGAGCTCAGGACATCGCCGCCGCCGTACATGTCCACGGGCCGGCACGCACTTCATCAGAAGCAAGAACCTGACGGTCGTGCGCCATTGTTGCCACAGCGATCGAGGCAGTCTCCGACCTACGGTCGTTCACACAGGGTCGAGTTCAACGGCGACCCACAACGGAATGGGTCCCGCCGGAATCTGTCCTCCGCCGGCGTAGCTTTCCCCCTTTCCGAATTCCGCCGTAAAGGGACCTGCTTTGCCGCGGAATTGCGCCCACCGGCCGGCCTCCGCAGAGAACCCACAGGAAAAAGAGGGAAGCAGCCGTTGATCTGTGTGCCCGCGCACCAGACCTTCTGCCGCCTTGATTGTTCTCCAACTTCTGCCGTCACCGGCGGCGAGCGACGGCATTCTCCCCCGTCGTTTCAGCCTGGAGACGCCGGCGTCTGCACCTGTTTAGCTGATCCTAGAAGCCGCTTCATATACACATGTATATAAATCACACACTTTCCCAATCTCCGTCCGCGAGAGTATGTTTTGTTGCCGGAGAAAGATGGAGCCGCCGATGAGGCCGCCATTGTTGTACATGCCTGCTCCGCTTTTCTCCGCAAGCAGCAAACCGACCGCCGGCGGCGACCACGACTCCGGCGGTGCGGACACATGGGGGCCCTTCGGGAGCGCCGAGAACTACGGGGCCGAGATGGCCCTGGCCATGGGCATTCTCCTCGCCGGCTTCTCGCTCGGCCTCCTATTCATGCTCGGCATCCGTCTCTACCTCCGCCGGCGCCGCGGCGGCAGGGCCCCCCCGGGGGGCGGCGCAGACCGAAAGCCCCAGACGGGGAAAGGCCGAGGCTCGGAGGGCGGGCAGCCATCGGAGCCGCCCACGCTGTACGAGGCCGGGAAGACGGAGCTCGCCGGGGCGGCGGCGCCGGAGTGCGCCATTTGCCTGACAGAGTTCGAGGAGGGAGACGCCCTCAGGGTGCTGCGGGCGTGCAGGCACGGATTCCATCTGGAGTGCATCGAGAGGTGGCTGGCGTCGTCCATGGCAACGTCGAGGAAGGCGGCGTCCGCGTGTTGCCCTGTTTGCAGGGCCTGCTGCCTGGCGCCGCCGCCACCCCGCCGAGCGCTGGAGGAGGGAGGAGTATTCTAACAGCGGTGAGGTTACCGACGAAAGAGAAGCATTATGTGTATTTGTAGGAATTAATGAAGAAGCTTTTGGTTTAACCTCTTAGATCTGTAAATGAACATCTATCTAGCTATATATATAAATTGAAAATTAAATTGCCTAAAATAAGAGGCTTTGAAATTCACAATTCTTGTGTGTGCGTCTAATAAACATATTGAAGGTGATAAAGACAGGATAGTTTAGGGGTTGTCTGGTATAAAATTAATTTGGGGGATAAATCTGATTTATTCGCAAGGTTTAAGGAACAAACCAAGTTTATCTCCCGAATAATCTTGTACCAAAATGGCCCTTAGGATCTGGTTAGCTTTGATTTTGGTACATTTCTTTTAAGGGACTGAACCAAATTGAGCTCAATTAAAACTGATTTTCTTAGTTTCAATAGATAATTACTTATGTTAACTCAAGTCAAGATTAACGAAAAATATTTTTTTGTAAGAGTGGATGATCATAGCAGATATCTTACATAAAACTGGATATTTGATTTGTTCTGTTCGAGTTTGCTAAAATTAACTTTTACTTTTTTTCTTATTCAAGAAAATTCAGATTTGTAATTGCTTGAAACTCATTTAACGGATTATATTTTTTAGACAAATGCTTGTTATAGCACAGCCAAACATCAAGAAGCAAGTAGCACTGAGTATTCATTGCATCCTTTGCAAGAAAATGACAAAGACCACCCAAGATATTTTACAAGACAGTGGCAAGATATCATGGCCATCTAAATTTGTCATTTCTAAGGGTCTCAGCAAAAAAACTGTTTGTGTGCTGTCAGCTCTGGGAAGGGTAAGCAGCAATAAAGATGATTGACTGGGAAAGGAGGGATGGGTTCTCCCACCACCCATGTTAAGTAGGTCTATTGGATTAGGAGGAAAAGATAAAAAAAAATTATTGTAACCAGATAGGTCTTTGGTTGGAAAATTACCGCTTATATGATTGGTGATAAAATTATATATACGGATGAAATATAAGCAGAAAAAACATAAAACCATGATGTTTTATGAAATATCATAACCTTGGATACCACTTCCACTAAACAACTTCAAATGACTCTTTAACACTCCCAAACCCTAACATCAGGCCATGGAGAGATTCTTTTTTTATGATACAAGGTACCTCACTGTTCTTGATGCTGGGAAAGTGACTTGTGGTTACCATGTTTGATGGGAAAGTGGTGACCCATGAGAGCAATAAGATTGGTAAAAAGGATGCTTCCTATTGTTTAGAAGAATTCCTCTTTCAAATGTACTTCTGATGTGGTTGCAAACAAACACCTTAAACAAAATCCTGTTATGAGTGTGTATATATATACATATTCTTACCAAGAATACCAGTACAATGCCAGAACTCCATGAACAAGTGTCCATTCCTGTTTTAAACTCTGATTACAATAAACCATGATTGACTTTGCTAATATGCATTGATATTTATTGCATCTAATAAAAAAACCATGATTCAATGGACTAAACTGTTCTAGTTTGCTTTGGTAGCTTAGTTCAAACCAAAACTAAACAAATAATATGTAAAATACCGATATATGAGTTAAATATATATATATTAATACAAAATATTGTTTTTAATACTATATCTTATTTTTAAAAGTATTTTAATTCAAAAGTTGGCCATTTGGTTTGGCTTCACCAATTTATAGTTTCAAACTAAATCGCTCTATATAGGCACAATTCAACTCAAACCGAACCGAACTAAAACGACTAGTTTGATTGATTCATCTGATCAAGATGAGACCTTCATCATTTTTTTCATTTTAAGCATGGGATCAGAACGGATAAATATCAACTTGATCAATTTATGTCCCCAACTGCCACCGTGTTGACGACATAAAGATATATTAACTACAAAGAGGAAGCAAAGTTGGCGACTGCCTCGTATCATTGAGAGAGAGAGAGAGAGAAATAAATGAGTTGCAGTTCCTTCACATTTGTGGCTTCATGATCCAGAATTTCAGCATGCCCCCCCTCTTAAAAGCCATCGATTTCAAGATAGCTAGGTGTTCTTAATTTCACAGGTGAAGATGTACCCATGATTTATGGGAAAAATAAAACATGTTTAACTATCTATATTTTTGGAATATGTTATGAATATGGTAATATATGCCAATATCAAACCTTAACACCCTGTTTGGTAACACTATTAGGTACCTCTATCACTATCAATTTTAAAATTGATATTGATAGGAACCATTAAGCGGTGTTTGGTTAATTGTATCAATTTTAAAATTTGTAGTGCAAACAAGGCATATTATGTAATACAAGTGTCAACTTGTATTACTTTTGATATTGATACTCCAACATTTGAAAATATTAATATCAATATTGATATAGTACCAAAAATGAAACTCTAACCAAACATGGCATAAAATATCACGCAGTAATATTTTTTTGAGGAAGTGTACTCCGGTTAAAATTAATCAAGCTGTTCCAAAGTCCAGCATCAGTGAGCAACGGAGGATAGATCAGATCATGATGATGTTGCTTGAACTTCAACCATTTGTACGTGGTGTGGTCAATTTCAAGGCTTCTTTAAAATAATAGAAAAAAAATCTATTTGATTAAACAATCCAAACATTAATGCCCGGTTTGGTTAGAGTTTCATTTTTGGTACTATATCAATATTGATATTAATATTTTCAAATGTTAGAGTATCAGTATCAAAATTAGTGCAAGTTGACACTAGCATTACAAAATATGCTTTATCTGCACTACAAATTTTAAAATTGATACACCTAATCAAACACCTCTTAATGGTTCCTATCAATATCAAATTCAAAATTTATAGTGATAGAGGTACCTAATAGTGTTACCAAACACGGTGTAAGAAAGCGAGCTAGTTGATGACGAAAACATTCAATAACCGACGTAAAAATTAAAAATTAAACTTACCCATCTGCTTATCATTTAAGAACTGACTATTTAAGGAGACAAAAAGGGACGACAGGCTATTTGACAAGAACTTGAGCGTAAGGGTGTAAAATATTTGGGGTCTGTTTGGTTAAATGAAAAAAGAAACGTTGAAAATGTTTCGCTGGCATTTAACTTTTACATGGAAAATTTGTTTCATTGATGGGAAATAATTTTCTTGAAATGTTTTATACCAGAAGTTCAACATCACTTTCATAAAACTATTTATTATATGTCATTTTAAAGATTGTATATGAATTTTATATTTTATATTTTATATGATAAGACCACATGAGTTTGGAACTAGTTTTTTTTGTTGGAATAACTTAAAGACTCATGACTAAAACTATTATGTAACGAACTATTATTTAGAAGTCATACTTTTTAAAAAATTATATACTCGAGAAATACTTAAAATATATAATAAAACGTTTACTCTTATTTTTTATAAAATTTAAAAATTTTCTAAGATTTTTAAATGATATGAATTTTATCGAGTATTTTATTCGACATGATTCTTCCATGTCATACAAATATTTTATTTAAAGTATTAAATTTTTCAGTTTATACTAACATGTTTTCACTTCATTTACGTGTTCACGATCATAGCAACCTGGAAAAAAATTGTGATCAATCACTTCAAAAAAAAATTTCACTGAAGATTCTTTGGACAAGAAAAAGTGAGATGTTTTTCTTAGTAGTTCTCCCCACCTTTTTATAGTTATACATGATCCAACTCCTTTTGTCATGGTGTCTCATCAATCATCAAACATGATAATTTAATTTTATCTATTTGGGCTATCTTAAATTTTATTCTAATATACAATTTTATCATAAAAATGGCTACAAAATTATTATGTAACCAACAACCCGTAACGTTTATCAAGGAAGTAGTCCACAATGGGTTACGCTAACCCCTGTTTTGATCATCTTTACAAGCTCATAAATAAAGTACATAATTTCTTTCTAGGACAAGATCACACTTCCTTTTTGTATGTGTATATTATCTCTCACTTCTGCCACACCTGATAAGATACAGATGAATATGAAAAACAAATACCTGAAATGGTTCCTTTTATTGGGTAGCTATCAGTATTAATACTGGAATTTTTAGTACAAGAAAATATGATGTATAATAAAATGTCCACTCGTATCAATTTTGATATTGATATTATAAAATAATAAAGTTGAAAGTACATGACTTCTACCCATGTTCAATATTGAAGGCCACCTTGGTTGAGCTGAGAAAAAAAGATAAGCAAAAAGTTGGTCAAAAGGGACTAGAACAGTGGAGTACTGGAGTTGGCTCATTGATGATGATATTGGCAAGACTTCTTTTACCTTTCTTTTTCTCTTTAACATAGAAAATGGTTTAAAGCAATGTTTGATAATTGTATTGAATATCTATAAAATTGATAGTAACAAAAATCATTAATAGGCATTTGACCATCAATATCAATATTGAAATTCTTAGTGGAAACAAAGAATACAAGTGTTCACATGTATCAACTTTAATATGATAATTCATCCTTTGCAAATATAAATATCAAAATTGTTATAGTATCATTTTTGATGTTCTAACTAAACATGTCATAAAAATAAGAAAATACTTTGAATTGTATTGGTTGGTTAAAAAAAAGAAAATTCAAGTTTATTTTCATCAACTTTACTTCCTACGGCAATCTTTACCCCTTGACTAGGCAATCTTTACCCCTTGACTAGTCCTAACAACTAGTGGTTTCCCACATTGATGAGATTCACATGCTTATGGGGTGTTTGGTTGTATGATAATGAGCATTTTTTATTTTTATTTTTAAAAATTATAGTAAAAGTTTTTTTAAAATGTGTTTGGCATGTGTTACAATTTTTTATCTTAAAATTTTTTTTACCCTCCTCCACGTCATGGAGAAAAAAAAGAGGTATTGAGCATTTTTTTTTTCAAAAGGGCACAACTAATGCACATGGTCCACAAGCCTAACCCATGTGCTACATAAGTGACTTTTCATTTATGCACCAAACACCTTACCATCATTTCTAAAAATGATAATGTTTTTGCCAAACATTATATTTTTATAGTTTTTAATTTTAAAATTTGTCAAGTTTCAATGTGTGATATCATTTTTTATCATGAAACCATATAAAAAATAAAATGCAACCAAACACCCCATTAGAGACCTTCAAGAGAACAGCTTTTCTTTCTAGTCATATGTAAATATAATACGTTGATTCTAGAATACACTAAGAAATTGAATAAGTGAACTACCAATATTTTTGGTTAATTATTTTTTAAAAGTTGAGTTGAAAATAAATTTGAAGTTGCACATATTTTATTAGAAGTAATCCGACGAATATATCTTCTAGGAAGACTGTTAATTAGTGTGATCGTGGAATCAATTACATATCGTATCAATCTTATGACCTAGTTAGGAGTTTTTTATGACCGGTATATGATATGTGTTATGTATGATCTCGACGTGAATGTCAAGGTTTTTAAAAACAACTGTTTGTAATGTCTCGATTTGATAATATGTTAAAAGATTATACAAATTGTAAAGGTTGACTTGGTCAACTCAAGGATTATTCCGGACTCTTCTAGACATATCTTCTAGGCACATCCAATGTGCTCAAGTATCTTCTAAGCACATTTAGAGAGTGCTTAGATATTTTCTAGAGATATCCCAAAAGGTATCTTCTAGCCAAATCTAGATAGTTATTACCACCTCTATATAAAGACATGAGGAGGGAGAGAAACACATACATAAGCAAGACAAGGCCAAGCTAGCAAGAGAGAGCCACCACCACCCTATTCTTCTCATCTCTCTATTTCTTGTATTCTCTTAGGAGATATCATAGAAAGAGTTTGTGGGTGTAAAGAACATCGGGTCTTGAGAGATTCTCCATCCTTTGTACTTGTTTCTCATATAGTGAAAGGCGTTCGTCTTCGCCCGTGGACGTAAGAAGACATATCGCCTCCGAATCACGTAAATCCCGTGATATTCGCCGCGATCTTCAACACAAATGAACTATTAAAAAATCTAATTAATTATTTTTTGGATGTTAAGTGGTAAAGAACAAGTTAAATGTATTTTGTTGGATGTAATAAAGATGGATAACCTCTTTAAAAAATTACCAAATATTATGATTATTGGGTTAGTCAACACTCAACAGATTTAGTTGTTACAGTAAAGTGGAGATCTATCTAAAGATGCCAGCTAGAGAGACCCCTTGCTATCTAACCGTCCAGTGTCCACTCTTAGTTGTTTTTTTTTTCTGTCAATCAAGAACATAGGAGACATTGTTTGTTAATCACATAATCAAGAAGAAAAGTGTTTGACTAGATCCTTCTTTATATAGTGTACATAGACATGATCTATAGTTAACTAGGAATATTGCTTTGATCAATAAGGTGAGATGTTTGTATGAATATCTATAGTTCAAAAAATTTCACGGGCTATGATACCATTCTGACTTGGTAATTACATTATTTATCCTTTGATTCTATACATGAATAAATCTTTTACCCATTCAATAACCATGGTTGAAAATTTATATGCTTTATCTTATAACCATAATTTAAGTTAAAGATGAAGAATTGAACAAACTTCGACATCCATGGTCGGAATTAAGTAATTTGTGGTTTGTTTACATGGATCCGCCAACACATTGCCACCACTATGATAAAATGTTTTTTCTATGTAAATGTTTTATGATACTATTTTTCAAAAAAAAAACGAAACATGACAGTAACGATAAAATATGATTTTATAAAAAAATTCATTTTTTAATCTTTCATTATTTTTCTTTTAGTATAGGATCCGAGTCTATTATTTTCTAACTAAATATAATACACTTAAGTTTTTAATCGTACTACGTTTTATTTTAATGTACCAATTAAAAATAAAAAATTCAGAGCTCCTTTTCGGCAAACCTTCCCAATCTCTCTCTTGTATTTGAGTTCGGATTATCTCAGTCCTCGGGTGAAAGGGATATTCTCAATGTTCAATGAAAAAATGTCGCAATCTCAACCACTTTAGTGATAAATAATGAGTTAGAAAAATGTTGGTAACGATTCAATCCCGTCGATAACGAATTAACGACTCAGTATATAGTTGTTGAACTATTATCAATGTTTTAAAACTCACTACCGAACTTAATACAACTCGTTATTGATAGATAATGAGTTAATTAGATGTCGATAACGATTCAATCTTTTTCGATAATAATTTACCAAACTTATTATTTTGAATCATCACTTGAATAATCTGTAATCGTGATCAATTTTGATGGAGAACCGAAGATACTCTCTCCACCGAAAATCTAAGGTGATTCAAACTCCTCGTATTTGAGAGCGGATCACCTCAGTCCCCGGGTGGAGGGAGAAGCCTCAGTCCCCAATCAGAGGCGGCCACATACCCCCTTCACTTAAGTGAACCGGTTCGGTGAACCGGACCGAACCGGGGTCTGAAACTGAACCGGTCCGGTTCACTTAAGTGACGGGGTATGTGGCCGACTCTGATTCGGGACTGAGGTTTCTCCCTCCACCCGGGTGAGGTGATCCGCTCTCCTCGTATTTATATTCTTTTTCACCAGGCGGTTCAGCTCAGCGTGCCTCCCCCCACCGTCTCTCTCTCTCTCTCTCTATTTCTCTCGAAATCCGTCCATATGCGGCCGGACAACCGGCCTCCCGCGGCATCGCTCTCCCGGGTCAGCAACGCCACCGCCGCTTCCAACGCGACCAGCAGCACCGCATGGGGGCCCTTCGGGAGCGCTTCCACCTACGGCGTCGACATGGCCGTCGTCGTCGGCATCCTCCTCCTGGGGTTCATCCTGGGCGTCATCATCATGCTCAGCGTCCGGCTCTACCTCGCTCGGCGCCGCGACGCCCGGACCCCGCCCGCAGAACCCCACTCCCTCCGGAAGCCGGCAGGTGCCCCGGGGGACGACGACGGCCCCCCGCCGGAGCCGCCGGCCCTGTTCTCGGCGGGGAAGACGGACCTGGCGGGCGCGGCGGCGGAGTGCGCCATCTGCCTGACGGAGTTCGCCGAGGGCGACCCGCTGAGGGTGCTGCAGCCGTGCCGCCACGGCTTCCACCTGGAGTGCACGGAGAGGTGGCTGGCGACCTCCGCCCGCTCCTCCCTCCACCGCCCCGGAAGGTCGACGGCGCCGCCGCGCTGCCCCGTCTGCCGGGCGAGCTTCCTGTCCCCGGAGCACTCGGCGGAGCGGCAGCCGGAGCCCTGAGGGCGGAGCGAGAGCGTCGACACTGAGCAGACGGCGGAGAAGCAGAATCGGGGTGTGGTTACCGCCGAGCTCCAGGGCGTCATGTGTGTATGTATGTAGCGTAGACCCGTGTCTTCGTGCTGCCGTCGTGCCGTGCAGCATCCAATAAAGCCAGCGAGACGTAACGTACACGTTGGACCGGATTCCTCTCGAGGGTAAATGGACATATCCGTAAAATCCGACCCAAGAAAGGTATCTCTGTAAAACGGCAATAAGAGGCACGGAGGAGTAAAAAAAAAGAAAAGAAAAGAAAAAGGTTGGCCACTGGCGGCTAGCCTAGCCTGTCGAGTCATGTCGGAGCGGCAGTCGACGTGGCCGCTTGTCCGCTGCGCTGCCGCACCGTGGCGTGCGCGGGCAGTCGCGTAGTTGCGGCGGGCCCCGCAGGTCGCCCTGCCTACCTGGACGCGCGGGTGACGTGGTCGTCGGCGCCCGCGTTCCGTGCGTCCCTGTCTCATGCTTCTTCCACGGGTCGCTCTCTGCCAACCGCACGGCGCACCGCCACGTCCCACACCAGGATCCGAACGTCAAAACGGAGTCGGGCAAAGCGGGTCGGTCGAAGGGACCACCTCACATTATTCGAATAGGAGCTGTTATTTCTTTATAAAAGTAAACATTTCCAAGACAACGGTCATATTTTGCATTGCTATGTAGGATATAAAAGATAATCCTTAACTTGTTATTTATTCCCGGTATTAGATACGTCTTTTTATTTAATTTTGAAAATCTTAAAAATTTCTTTTAATCTTGTTGTTTTAAGAATAAGAATCTACTCATTTTTTGGGACACATGGCACATTGGCCGGGCGTGCGTCGCTCTACGCACAGGCGAGGGTTCGAGTGTTGACCCATTGAATACCACCCCCCTCAGGGGTGACCCGGCTGAACAGCAGTCAGGATTCGATCCCCCGCCCTACTCCGCCCGAAGTAGGGCATCGCGCCAACCGACTACTCGATCGAGTTGACTACTCGATCGAGTTGAATGGACGTCCAGTCTTTGATTCAATCAGGGGTTAAACTTCTTATCGTGTTTTTAAATTTTTGTTTTTCATAGATATAGATTCTCAGATCGGTTGATGAATATACAAACTGATATCAGAATATTTCACTTAATTCTTCAAATTAGGTAATCAAGCAACTTATTATAATTTTTAGCAGAAAGTTGCCGCCTAGTTTTACCCTTTACAAACCGACAATGCTGGGATTCGGTTTTATATCTCTAAACACATCCCATATACCCTGATAAATATCTTAAAAATAAGTTGTATAATTTATGAGATGCTTGATTACATGACAATTGATGTTTTTTCATAAAAATAAAAAATGTTTTTTAACAAAATTTTTAAACATTGTTTGACAATCCTTACAAAAGTATTTTTGAATAAATGATTATTTCATCATCATTAAATCTGTTATTTGAATAATAAATTTAAATTAATTATATAAAATTATTAAATTTTAATCAGGTCTTAATCAAATAGTCTATTTAGACTAGTGGGTCACACACATTTGTACTGATCCGTAAGTCCAAGGGTATGTGAGCAATTTATAAAACTTAAGTTGTTTTGTGAAAAAATTTCAATTTATATGAATAATAATAAATTGAGTTAAACCCTATCAAATCAAGAGTTTCAATCGCCATCCACCCTCTCCAACACCTTCTCCCAAGGTAGCTGGCTCCATGAGATGAAAGAAAGCCATTAAGGACTAGTCGAAAGATCCGACGTGTGAGAAGACCCGACTTCAGAGATGGTTCATGTTATCGTTAGAGACCATGGACTTTGACGGTTGAAGAGTTTGATTAAGTTCTTCATTTTTTTCTACAAGGGATTAAATTAATCCTTAATAGATATACTTGAACCCATTTATTCAGTATTTGATTTTCGTCATTTGATTTTGATTGAGATAAAATTATTAAATTTTAATTAAGTCTCAATCAAATAGTCTATTTAGACTAGTGGGTCACACACATTTGTACCGATCCGTAAGTCCAAGGGTACGTGAGCAATTTATAAAAATTAAGGAGTTTTGCGAAAAAATTCAATTTATATGAATAATAGTAAATTAAGTTAACCCTATCAAATCAAGAGTTACGTTGCAATCGCCATCCACCCTCTCCAACACCTTCTCCCAAGGTAGCTGGCTCCAGGAGATGACAGAAAAGCCATTATGAACTAGTCGAAAGATCCGACGTGTGAGAAGACCCGACTTCGGAGGTGGTTCATGTTATCGTTAGAGACCGTGGATATTAATCATCTCTATTACTGTCAATATTAAAGTTGATATTGATATGCATATATATGTATATACTATTAGACTTTAATAGTAATAGGTACATTAATAAATAAGCCATGAATTAAGAGTTCAATTAAGTTGACAGAATTGGAGTTCCAATATTGATCGAATGCCCATAATTGAGTACATTGTTTGGTTGGTTGATTGATTGATTGGTTGACGATGATGATGATGCACACCACATTATAAGAATGTAAGAAAACAATTATAATGGTGCAATTTTCCGACCAAGCTCAGCTCAGTTGGCGCGACGCCCTGCTCCTGGGGTTCGATTCCGGTTGCTGTCAGCCGGGCCACCCCCGATGGGGGGGGGTATACAGTGGGGATCGAGTGGCCCTCGCCTGTGTGAGCAGCGCACGCCCGGCCAATGCGCCATGTGTCCAAAAAAATATAATGGTGCAATTTTATAATTATAATTTTATTTTAATAAATTTAATGTTTCATTTTAATGTAATTTAAGGGATTCAAAACATGTCGTTATATCTTCTAAGTTATCAAAATGTTGTCGGGCATTCCGATAGTTTATCCTATCTAATCAATTATGTATCCATCTTTTCAATTTTGATAAATTTTAAAAATATATAATCATAAGAATTGACATTATAATAAACTAAAAGCATAAAATTTAAAATATATGACAGTAAAGTGACAATACAAATAAAAAGTTTAGTGCACTCAAAAGAGGAATTGTGTTAAAGTGAACCCCATTAACCTCACTAAAGTTTGGTATTTTAAATATTCTTGAAGTCCTAAGAGGCAATTTGATATTAGGATAACTTGGGGATAAATTTGCTTTATTCCCAAATTTTAAAAGATAAACTAAATTTATCCTCGAAAAATTTTTGGGGTCAAACGGGCCATAAAACTTGTAAAAATGAAACACATTGAGTTTGCCAAGACATTTTCAGAAAGCGACCTCCACTTTATAAATGTTGTTTTAAATATAAAATGGTAAAGGTGACTCCATAATAAGATAGTCTAGTGCAATCAAAAGAGACAGCTTGTATGAAAAAAAGGTCACAATTACATATAACCCCTGTTTCCTTTTACAGGCTGTTTGGCACATCTGTAATTCTAAGATATTTTAGATTTATCTTTATTTTATAAATAAAAATAGTATTATATATAAATTAAACTTACATAAGATAGCCACTAAAAATACAAATATAATCATCATATATGTTTACATGTATCTCACCTTCTAATTCAAAAACTTGGATGACATGGTTGTGTAATAAATTGAGTTTTAATAAACTTAATTTTTACTTTCAGTGGTCAAACAACGTACAATTTGCAAACATACTTTAATTTCACCGTCAATAAGGAGATACTTATAAACATGAAACATCACTACTTAACTTCAAAAGCTTCGTTAAGTAAGAAATAATAAAAAAAATCTTTTACCATGTCGACAACACTCTAGTTTGTGAATATGTTAAGAGATTAAATCAGTGGATGATCAACAACATATTTAACTATTTTTCAGAAGTTGAGTTGAAAGAATTCTGAAGTTAAGTATGCTCTGTTGGGAATAAGTCGAGGATGAGTGACCTCTTGGAAGGGCTCTTAATTAGTATTGTTGTTGGACTAGTCGGTTGATTTAATCGGTCATTACATATGATATCAGAACATGACTCGGTCGAAAGATCCGGTGTGACTTGTCTAGAAATGCGATATGTGGGTGTGATCTCGACGAGAACGTCGAATCTTTAAGAGAGATAGATTGTAACACTCTGGGTTGTGAATATGTTAAGAAATTAAATTTGTAGAGTACAAACAACATTGGTTAACTATTTTTCAAAGATTGAGTTGAAAGAACTTCGAAGTTAAGTATATTTTGATAAGAGTAAACCGAGGATAGATGACTCTTGGAGAGATTTTTAATTAATACTGTTGTTAGATTAGCCAATTAATTTAGTCCAATGTTACACTTTTTGAATCAGAGGTTGGAGGGGACTGCTCAGTTTGTCAAACAACACCCTATAATGAAATTTGTTTGAATGAACGAGAATGTAGCTAGTCTTTCTTTTGGTAAGGGATTTAAACATTCATATTATATGTGTTCAATGAACTCTCTTTAACAGTGACATCGAAGTTCTTTCTTCCACGCAACCCAAAAAAACCGAATTTTTCTCTGAGACGGGAAATTCCCGTAAAACCCCGAGAAGCGGCGACGGGGAACACAGCGCCGCGGTAACTTCACCGCGCTACGGTTCTCCCTCGTGTCCCTTCATCTTCATCCATCTCCAGCTCTGTCGGGGTTTTCCGGCTGCGGCGACGGCGAGCTCCGCGGCGGCGGGCAGACGGTCCTACACACCGGGCAGCAGGGAGCCGTCGTCCTTCCGAAAGACGGGCGCCGGGAAGAGCCGGAGGAGGACGCCAGCCACCTCTCCGAGCACTCCAAGTGGAAGCCGTGCTTGCACGCCGGAAGCACCCTCAGCGCGTCCCCCTCCTCGAACTCCGTCAAGCAGATGGCGCACTCCGCCCCCGCGCCCGCAAGCTCCGTCCTCCCCGCCGAGTACAGGGTCGGCGGCTCCGACGGGCCGCCGGCCCGGCCCGATCCGTCCCGTCCCAGCCCCGGCTTCTGCCGGCCGGCGCCGGCGCCGCCAGCCGCCGGCGACGGCACCCCGGGGTTCCGGTTCCGGCGGCGGCGGCGGAGGTAGAAGCGGACGCCGAACATGAGGAGGACGCCGAGGACGAAGCCCGAGAGGAGGATGCCGATGGCCAGCGCCATGTCGGCGCCGTAGGTGGAGGCGTTCCCGAAGGGTCCCCACGGGTTGGCGTCGGCGGCGGTGGCGTTTCCGTTGCCGGCGCGGGCGCCGTCGCCCTCCGCCCTCGGCGGAGGCGAGAGCAGTGACTGCCCGGACGGCCGCATCGGTGGCTCTGTCTTCCTCGGGAAGGAGCACCGAGACAGAGAGAGGAGGGGGCGGTAAATAAATATAAGAGGGCGGAGCGCTCCGGCGTCCGGCGACAAGCTCCACGTCGAGCCGAGCGGATAGCGACGTGAACCCCGGCGATTCGTCTTCTTCCCGGCCGGCAACGGCGAGGAGCTAAGGTTGGGCGTCCGCCGATTTCCTCCGGGCGGCACACAGATTGGGCGGCTCCCGGCCGGGCGGCGGTGGGGGCAAGCTCCGATCGAGCTCAATCATGTCGCCGCTGTACGCCGACCCCCCCGACGGGATATAATCTGTACGCATCCACGCAATGATTGGATCGCTCACAGTGCGCCGGCGACTGTGCTGACGGGCTTCTTCTTCGCCGGCGGCGGCGGCGGCACATGCGAAGGTGGAGAAGGGGACCCGCCCCCTCTCTGCTGCGCTGCACGTCCGACGGGGTGCTCCACCGCTCGCCGGTGCTCATCCATATCTCTTCCCGCTCCGCCGTGGTCCCTGCCGCGCCGCTGCAGAGTACAGACCGAGGAGAGTGGATCGTCTCAGTCTTCGATCAAAAGTAATCGCATACTTTTGTTACTAAAGTGACGATTCAAGAACAGATTCGATAAACTGTCATCGAAAAGAACTGAATTGTTATCGAGGTTTTTGTAACTCACTATCCGTCGATAACGAATTAATAAGACGTCGATAACAATTCAATCTTTTTCGACAGTGATTCAATAACGATTCGATAATATAAATCAAAAATCTTGAACTCGCTACCGAAAAAAATTGAACCATTATCAACATCTTTGTAACTCATTATCCGTCGGCAATGAATTAGTAAGAAGTCGATAACAACAGTTCACCGGATCGATTCTTGAACCGTCGTCACTTGAATGATAAAAATATGGGATCGTCACTGATTAAGAACTCAGATTACTCTCCTTATTCGGAGACCGAGGTGATACGGACGGAGACACCTTCGGATAAGATTAAGGTGGAGCAGGTCATCGATCAGATCAACAGTCTCTTGATTGGACTGTTGATCTGATTACTAATTGATTTGATTTAACTCTCATGTATAATTAATTACATTGAGATCAAGGCCGTCTTTACAAACAACCGCAGATGCGTCGATAAAATAGTACGTAAAGTAGGTTGAATAAATTATACATAGATGATATATATGTATATATTGCATATTGTTGATAGATTAGATTGACGATTTGAATAAGATCAAGCCGCCGGATGAGTTCGAAAAAAAAGAGAGAGGCCGATTCAAGTTTTGGAATAATACCCCCCATGTGTAATTAAGACTTGATAAGGTGGTAGTTTTTCACGCACAACAAAGATATTGTCAAAATAGGATCTAAAATCATCACAAGATGATCATCGATCGTTTCCGATGAGATAGGATGGAGAGACCATTTATATATGACTATAAATGTGAACCGCACGGGAAGAGAAGGCTCACCCTTTTCTGTTCTGACCTCTTAAAGATATATTCTTGGGCAAAACATCATCTTTTAACAGCTTGACGGAAACTTAACTTATCGCCCCCATCAAACACACACCATGAGTGATTACGCACTTGTATTCGGTTGGAGTAGTGAAATCGACAGGATTAATCGTCGAAACCTGTCACTTAAAATCAACCAGATCGAATTTAGATTTTTACTGGGATTGATGGTGAAGATTATTAATCATGGTAAAATTTACATTTGACTCAAAAGTGACGAGAGAATCGTAGAGACATTGTAATACGACCAAGACAGAGTATATGCATTTCAGATTTAACAAAATCTTAGGAATTGAAATCTTGGATGGAGAGGTCTTTTCATCGAGTATCCAATTTAAATATTTGGGTTCAATCTTACGTACAAATAAAGATTGTGACGATGATGATGTCAACTATAGAGAATTAAAATGGGATGATCAAAATAGAAACACGTGATAGAGGTACTATACAATCATAAAATCTCTCAAAAATTGAAAGAAAATTTCTATCGCACGGCTATAAATCATGTTATGCTTGACGATAGGGAGTGTTGGGCAACTAAGAAAAACATATTGCTCAATTGAGTGCAGTTGAAATGCTAATACTATAGTAGATGTGTGGCCACATACGGGTGAACAAAATCCATAACGAGTATATTTGAGACAGTGAGAAATGCGGGGAATTGAGGATGTAATAAAGAATGGTAGACCTTGTTGGTTTGGACATACCAGGGAACACCCTCTTGAGACACCTGTTAGACAAGTTGAGGCCCTAGTGTTGTCGGTATAGAAGAAGTGTGGAGATAAACCCAAATTAACCTATCAAAGACAGTCCAATATGACTTGGATGATTTAGACATAAGAGAGAAATTAACAAAGGACTGTGTGGAACCTTTGAACTTGAGTTTGAGTTAGAATTATAGAGGCAATTGTGAAAGTAGGCACGATTTTGTGACGTTTGTAAAAAAAAATACTCTTGGAGTAAAGAAAAAATGGTGACTTTGCAAGAGTCTAATTGCGTTAATAAATGAACAGAACATGATCTTTGCATTGGGAAAAAATAAGATGATGAGCAAATAAGTTTATAATGTAAAAAAAAAAAATTAAACAAAAACATAAATTATTAATCCGAGTCACCACGTGGACAGATTTCACTGCTGAGGGAGCCACGGCGGCGACGGTGATGATGACAAAATGTGGGCGAGGGTGCAGTTGTGAAATTTTTTTGGTGATTTTTTATGTATACAGGTGAATTTTTCCATTTTGTTTATGTATATGTGACTATTTTTGGTGCGATTTCTCTGTTAATATGCTTATTTTTTGGAGATTTGTTATGCATACACGTTGATGTTTCCTAACTTTTTTACATGTATATACACGTATATTTTTTTGGTGAATTTTTATGTATTTTTTTCATACATGACTACTTTTTGACGATTATTTTTGTAAACAGGCGATTTTCTTGGCTTTTTATGTATACATGCCTTTTTCTTGGAGATTTGTCATGTATACAGGTTGATTGGGCGTGACATTTTAATGAATATATGTCTATTTCTTATACAATTTATGTACGCAGCTTGATGTCTATTTTTTTGATCATCTTTATGCATATAGGTTGATTTTTCTACTTTTTATGTACACGCCTTTTTTTTTTTTTTTGCTATTTGATATGCACAAGTTGACTTATCTGATTTTTATACGGTTAAATTTTTATGCCTGATTTGAAGCTCGTGACCGGGATATGTTTACCAAGTTTAAGGCTTCACTTCACATTCTGTGTTAACTTTGGCCTGCAATTTTTTTCTACATTATAAATGTATTATTTTCGGATTCAGTAATTTTAGAAATTAAAGTAAAATTATAAAATTGATGATAATTTGAAATAAAAAATATTTTTAATCAATTATATTATAAAAATCGAGGTATGTGGGTCGGATTAATTACCAGACTAATGGGATGTTTGGTTGCACGATAACAGGGATTTTTATTTTAATTTTTAAAAATGGTAAGAAAACTTGTTAAAAAAATATTTGACAATTACGACAATTTTATGTTTTGAAAGTGATTTTCTTCTTAAACAAAAAAATAGGATCTCTCATCTTTCTTTCTTCTTGTGGTCCCTCCCACTTTATTTGGTCGTGTAAGGTAGTTACTCCTTTTTGTTATCATATCCCTCCAAACATGATAATTTTATATTTTGAGTTGGGTCACTTTTTATCTTAATATAATTTTTTTATCATGAAAATATATAAAAAATTATCATGCAACCAAACACCCCCGTAAACCTGTATTCTAGTGTAGCCGAATATTCCATACCGTAGATATCTAATATCTCTTTCTCATGGGTAGTTGCGACCCCCAAAAAGAAAAGAAAAGAAAGAAGAGAGGCATAATTTATCCGTACAATTTAGTTTGGAAAATAAATCTCTTGAATTAAACTAAAAATCGTCATATCATAAGCGGTATGATTTGGTTTAACCTCTCTCTCAACCTGAACTGAATCAGGTGTGACTTTACTTTTTTATTTTCTATAATACATTTATTTTAAAAGTATTATATTAGAGTAATATCGAAAAAAGATAGCTATTTCTTATAGATAAAATAATTAATTTGTGGTTGATTTTTTAGCCTGCTTTAACCTGTGTATTATATTATTTTAATTCCACGAACAATTTGATGTATAGATCGATGTTTCATGTAAAATTTATTTTAAATGATTCTTATTTAATTATCGACTTGCATCTAAATTAAACTAAAATGATTTGATCAAGTTTGGGTCGACTAGATCATTTAATTTTACTTGGATCGGAAAATGTCTCACCAGTTCCAATCTAACCGCCCCCTGAACACGCTATCGAACAACGGTAAAAGCTGGAACTCGAGACCTTTTACAGAACTCTCTCTATTTTAAAACAACCAATGTTAGATTCTACCTCCCACTCCAATGCTCTTCCTCCTCACCACCAACATAGATCAGAAAATTCAAATGAAAAATAAAATTAATTACATACTATGATAAGAGATCCACGATACTTATTTTTAGAGTAACCTACGAGAGAATTTTCTCCTAATCTGTCACTCGGGGTTAGGAGTCAATGACACGGAGCAAAAGCCTTCGACATGTAATGATCTTTCGGGCAGGATGGAATACCTCTTAGATTTTTTTTTCCAGAATTAAAATTTTCAGATTTTTTAATAAAAAGATATTCTGGTGATCAAGATGAGACCACGTCCAAAGATGACTAAAAGAGGATTCCACAAATGGCGCCAGTTTAATGCCATAACACCAGAAATGATTCAAACGAGTGATTATCATGGATGATCAACACTGCAACATGTAATGAAATCAATCGCCAACCCAACACTAGAATGCTCATATTTAGTTTCAAATAATGCAGCTTTGCAGTTATAATACCAAATTATAAACTTATATCCCTAGCTGAGTACCTGAGACTAACAATAACATATGACTTGTAGAGAGTTGAAACTTCAAGGATTGGCAGAAATCTAACTGAAAACAAAGCACACAAGCCGATGGTTCTCAAAACAGAACCAGATAACAATATATATATATATATATTTATATATATATATGGTGGTTGAACTTGAACATAGCACCATCATCATCTAGAAGCACTTCCGGTGGACGATGGCTGGCCCAGACTCATCATATTCTGCTTTGGATATCCACATCTGAAACCCCAAGCAACGAGAAATCAGAAACAAGAAAAGATAAAAGAACTGAACAGGAGCTAATTAGGCAGCAAATCACAGATGAGCTTTAGGATATCCTGAAAGAGGGAACCTTTTACCCTCGATATCCTTTTCTCCACCAAGATAATACATGCTGGTAGTTGTTCAAACAATAGCTCCAAGTAAAAAAGTACAAAATGCCACTAACCTGTTGGAAAGTACTGAGGGAGGCCAAGATGGAACCCCCAATCCAAACACTGTACTTTCTCTCAGGTGGAGCCACCACCTTGATCTTCATGCTACTTGGTGCAAGGGCAGTGATTTCCTTGCTCATACGATCAGCAATGCCTGGGAACATTGTAGACCCTCCACTGAGCACAATGTTTCCATACAGATCCTTCCTGATATCGACATCACACTTCATGATCGAGTTGTAAGTTGTCTCATGGATACCGGCAGCTTCCATTCCTACCAGAGACGGCTGGAAGAGTACCTCCGGGCATCGATCATCTTTAACAGCTTGACGGAAACTTAACTTATCGCCCCCATCAAACACACACCATGAGTGATTACGCAGTTGTATTCAGTTGGAGTAGTGAAATCGATAGGATTAATCGTCGAAACCAGATCGAATTTAGATTTTTACTGGGATTGATGGTGAAGATTATTAATCATGGTAAAATTTGCATCTGACTCAAAAGTGACGAGAGAATCGTAGAGACATTGTAATACGACCAAGACAGAGTATATTCATTTCAGATTTAACAAAATCTTAGGAATTGAAATCTTGGATGGAAAGGTCCTTTCATCAATTATCCAATTTAAATATTTGGGTTCAATCATACACACAAACGAAGATTGTGATGATGATGTCAACTATAGAATTAAAATGGGATGATCAAAATAGAAACACGTGATAGAGGTACTATACAATCATAAAATCTCTCAAATATTGAAAGAAAATTTCTATCGCACGGCTATAAAGCATGTTATGCTTGACCGTAGTGAGTGTTGGGCAACTAAGAAAAACGTATTGCTCAATTGAGTGCAGTTGAAATGCTAATGTTATAGTAGATGTGTGATCACATACGGGTGAACAAAATCCATAACGAGTATATTTGAGACAAAGTGAGAAACGCGAGAATTGAGGACGTAATAAAGAACGGTAGACCTTGTTGGTTTGGACATATTAGGCAACACCCTCTTGAGACACCTGTTAGACAAGTTGAGGCCCTAGTGTTGTCGGTATAGAAGAAGTGTGGAGATAAACCCAAATTAACCTATCAAAGACAGTCCAATATGACTTGGATGATTTAGACATAAGAGAGAAATTAACAAAGGACTGTGTGGAACCTTTGAACTTGAGTTTGAGTTAGAATTATAGAGGCAATTGTGAAAGTAGGCACGATTTTGTGACGTTTGTAAAAAAAAATACTCTTGGAGTAAAGAAAAAATGGTGACTTTGCAAGAGTCTAATTGCGTTAATAAATGAACAGAACATGATCTTTGCATTGGGAAAAAATAAGATGATGAGCAAATAAGTTTATAATGTAAAAAAAAAAAATTAAACAAAAACATAAATTATTAATCCGAGTCACCACGTGGACAGATTTCACTGCTGAGGGAGCCACGGCGGCGATGGTGATGACAAAATGTGGGCGAGGGTGCGGCTGTGAAATTTTTTTGGTGATTTTTTATGTATATAGGTGAATTTTTCCATTTTGTTTATGTATATGTGACTATTTTTGGTGCGATTTCTCTGTTAATATGCTTATTTTTTGGAGATTTGTTATGCATACACGTTGATGTTTCCTAACTTTTTTACATGTATATACACGTATATTTTTTTGGTGAATTTTTATGTATACACGATTTTTTTCATACATGACTACTTTTTGACGATTATTTATGTGAACAGGCGATTTTCTTGGCTTTTTATGTATACATGCCTTTTCCTTGGAGATTTGTCATGTATACAGGTTGATTGGGCGTGACATTTTAATGAATATATGTCTATTTCTTATGCAATTTATGTACGCAGCTTGATGTCTATTTTTTTGATCATCTTTATGCATATAGGTTAATTTTTCTACTTTTTATGTACACGCCTCTCTCTCTTTTTTTTTTTGCTATTTGATATGCACAAGTTGATTTATCTGATTTTTAGACGGTTAAATTTTTATGCCTGATTTAAAGCTCGTGACCGGGATATGTTTAGCAAGTTGAAAGGGCGAAAGAGACTTTTTAAGGCTTCACTTCACATTCTGTGTTAACTTTGGCCTGCAATTTTTTTCTACATTATAAATGTATTATTTTCGGATTCAATAATTTTAGAAATTAAAGTAACATTATAAAATTGATGATAATTTGAAAGAAAAAATATTTTTAATCAATTATATTATAAAAATCGAGGTATGTGGGTCGGATTACCAGACTAATGGGATGTTTGGTTGTATGATAACAGAGATTTTAATTTTAATTTTTAAAAATGGTAAGAAAACTTGTTAAAAAAATATTTGACAATTACGACAATTTTATGTTTTGAATGTGATTTTCTTCTTAAACAAAAAAATAAGATCTCTCCTCTTTCTTTCTTCTTGTGGTCCCTCCCACTTTATTTGGTCATGTACGGTAGTTACTCCTTTTTGTTATCATATTAAAATAAAAAAAGCCAACTCAAAATATAAAATTATCATATCTCTCCAAACATGATAATTTTATATTTTGAGTTGGCTCACTTTTTATTTTAATATAATTTTTTATCATGAAAATATATAAAAAATTATCATGCAACCAAACACCCCCATAAACCTGTATTCTAGTGTAGCCGAATATTCCATACCATAGATATCTAATATCTCTTTCTCATGGGTAGTTGCGACCCCCGCGAGCGTGGCTCGGTGGGCACGATGCCACCCCCGCGGGGGGGGGGGGGGCGAGGGTTCGATCCCGGCGGTGGATGCCGGGACCACCTCCCCATGGGGGGGAGGTGATCCCAGCGCTGCACGACCGGCGCTGCGCTGCGCCATGGCCTGGCCACTGGGCCAGCGTGACCAAAAAAAAAAAAAGTTGCGACCCCCAAAAAGAAAAGAAAAGAAAGAAGAGAGGCATAATTGATCCGTACAATTTAGTTTGGAAAATAAATCTTTTGAATTAAACTAAAAATCGTCATATCATAAGCGGTATGATTTGGTTTAACCTCTCTCTCAGCCTGAACTGAATCAGGTGTGACTTTACTTTTTTATTTTCTATAATACATTTATTTTAAAAGTATTATATTAGAGTAATATCGAAGAAAGATAGCTATTTCTTATAGATAAGATAATTAATTTATGGTTGATTTTAGCCTGCTTTAACCTTTGTATTATATTATTTTAATTCATTTTTATTCCATGAACAATTTGATTTATAGATCGATATTTCATGTAAAATGTATTTTAAATGATTTGTATTTAATTATCTACTTGCATCTAAATTAAACTAAAATGATTTGATCAAGTTTGGGTCGACTAGATCATTTAATTTTACTCAGATCGGAAAATGTCTCACCAGTTCCAATCTAACCGCCCCCTGAACACGCTATCGAACAACGGTAAAAGCTGGAACTCGAGACCTTTTACAGAACTCTCTCTATTTTAAAACAACCAATGTTAGATTCTACCTCCCACTCCAATGCTCTTCCTCCTCACCACCAACGTAGATCAGAAAATTCAAATGAAAAATAAAATTAATTACATACTATGATAAGAGATCCACGATACTTATTTTTAGAGTAACCTACGAGAGAATTTTCTCCTAATCTGTCACTCGGGTTAGGAGTCAATGACACGGAGCAAAAGCCTTCAACATGTAATGATCTTTCGGGCAGGATGGAATACCTCTTAGATTTTTTTTTTTCTAGAATTAAAATTTTCTGATTTTTTAATAAAAAGATATTCTGGTGATCAAGATGAGACCACGTCCAAAGATGACTAAAAGAGGATTCCACAAATGGCGCCAGTTTAATGCCATAACACCAGAAATGATTCAAACGAGTGATTATCATGGATGATCAACACTGCAACATGTAATGAAATCAATCGCCAACCCAACACTAGAATGCTCATATTTAGTTTCAAATAATGCAGCTTTGCAGTTATAATACCAAATTATCAACTTATATCCCTAGCTGAGTACCTGAGACTAACAATAACATGTGACTTGTAGAGAGTTGAAACTTCAAGGATTGGCAGAAATCTAACTGAAAACAAAGCACACAAGCCGATGGTTCTCAAAACAGAACCAGATAACAATATATATATATTTATATATATGGTGGTTGAACTTGAACATAGCACCATCATCATCTAGAAGCACTTCCGGTGGACGATGGCTGGCCCAGACTCGTCATATTCTGCTTTGGATATCCACATCTGAAACCCCAAGCAACGAGAAATCAGAAACAAGAAAAGATAAAAGAACTGAACACGAGCAAATTAGGCAGCAAATCACAGATGAGCTTTAGGATATCCTGAAAGAGGGAACCTTTTACCCTCGATATCCTTTTCTCCACCAAGATAATACATGCTGGTAGATGTTCAAACAATAGCTCCAAGTAAAAAAGTATGAAGCAAAGCAAAATGCCACTAACCTGTTGGAAAGTACTGAGGGAGGCCAAGATGGAACCCCCAATCCAAACACTGTACTTTCTCTCAGGTGGAGCCACCACCTTGATCTTCATGCTACTTGGTGCAAGGGCAGTGATTTCCTTGCTCATACGATCTGCAATGCCTGGGAACATTGTAGACCCTCCACTGAGCACAATGTTTCCATACAGATCCTTCCTGATATCGACATCACACTTCATGATCGAGTTGTAAGTTGTCTCATGGATACCGGCAGCTTCCATTCCTACCAGAGACGGCTGGAAGAGTACCTCCGGGCATCGGAACCGTTCCGCCCCAATAGTGATCACCTGCCCATCTGGCAGCTCATAGCTCTTCTCAACAGAAGAGCTACTCTTTGCTGTCTCTAGCTCTTGCTCGTAGTCTAGGGCTACATATGCAAGCTTTTCCTTCATGTCGCGAACAATTTCCCGCTCAGCAGTTGTGGTGAATGAGTACCCCCTCTCAGTTAGGATCTTCATCAAAGCATCTGTTAGATCCCTACCAGCAAGGTCTAGTCGGAGAATGGCATGGGGAAGAGCATAACCCTCATAAATTGGAACAGTGTGTGTCACACCATCACCGGAGTCCATCACAATACCTGAGCAAAAGAAAAATCACGAAGCATAAACACCCAGAACAATCAATCAGAAAATTGTGTATTGTTTGACAGACATGACAGTATTACAACAAATAAAACCAAATACAACAAAAAGTTACAATTCCTTGCACTTGTCTGTGGTAAATTCTAATGTTCGTAAAAAAATAGACTATTTTGATTAAATTGTGCACTTGTTCAGAAAAAATAGCACCCTAAATACATGGTGCATTACTATCAACAAGTGAGTCTTGTCAAGCATCAAGTACTGGTGAAAGATTTGCATACGAAATCAGAATCTGGTTCTGGTGAAAAACGGCCACAGTACTGCAGAAAGGGGCATTTTGCACGATGACCCATTCCATTGAGACTCGAGATGAGACAACTTGAAGTTGGACAAAAAGATAAGAGCAGGCAATATCATGGCCTTTCACTAAGGTGCTAGGTAGTCAGAGGCGTGAGGCGACCGAGGCGAGGGACCCCTCGCCTCGCCTCAGGCGCTTGAGGCGGGCGCCTCAGGCGCTTGTGGCGACATTTTTTTATTATTATTATATTTATTTTCAAAGTTGGAAGTATATATAAAAAAATTGAAAATATATAAAAAATATAGTGAATGCATCATAAATGTAGATATATATGAAAATACAGGAAATATATCTAAAAATGCAGGAAAAAATATAAATACAATAATTATGTCCAAAAATGTAGATAAAATTATCTAAAAATGTTGAACATATCTAAAACAATGTGGGAAATACAAAAACAGCAGAAATTACATAAAAAATGCATAAAATGATGTCCGACTTGTTTGGTAAATTTTTTCAAACCAAATGAAAACAACGTTCAACTTCTCCACCTCTCCGGTGTGCTATTAACAACGATTGAATCACGTTTATAACATAAACCGAAAATAAAAAAACAAAAGAACATACCTTCTACGGCTAAACACGGTCTTTCGACAAACTATGACAATAACGAAGAATTAAGATGCTATTAGGAGGGTGTTACGTTACAATAATGTGCATAAACACAAAAAAAGAAACTCAAAAAGAAAAAACGAAAAAAAAACTCAAAAAACCCTAAAACACACCTCCGTAACACCTTCAAGAATGAGGTGATGCCATAGGGAACTTCTTCAGCACAAGACGGCATCAACGGCGGGTGCTACGGCCGTAGATAGCGGCAACGGCGGGTTCTCCGATGGCGAACGGCGGCGAGGGGCACTGGAGGGGGAGGCGGACAAGCTTCCGCAGGCTTCCGGTTCAGGGAAGAGAGGGTCGCGACCGTCGGGGAGAGAGAAGAGGGCGGGGAGGGGGTGTTTTAAGTCAAATGGATCCGGGCCGGGTCTGGTTCGGGCCCGGATCCTGTCGCGACCGAGGCGATCGCCTCGCCGCCTCGCTGCGCCTCAGCCGCCTAGGCGGCTGAGGCGGATAAGGCGTTCGCCTGAGGAGGCGAACGCGGGTGAGACGAGGCGCTGCACCCTCGCCTCGCCTCGCCTCATCGCCTAGGCGGCTGAGGCGCTCACCTCTGATAACATAGCTAAGGTGATCTGCCATCAGAACGGATAATACACAAGCTTAGCACGTTATCTTTTTGTTCTGGGAAATATATAACCACGCAATTATCATGAGACAAATGGAAAATCAAAAAGTTGGACTGACTGTAGAAAGGATGTTGGACAAACGAGCAAGAAAATAATACTCCAAGTATACAAGGGAAACGAAGAGTCCATTGGTTACTTCCATTTGTGCGAATGACATTAAAAATGAATTTTTGAGGATTGTGCTACCTTGAGGTGCAATTCTGTCAACCAATCCACTAAAAGTGTCAAATAAAAAAAAAATATTGCAAGTAGCGTTCTTTATTTGACAGCAAGACGGCACCAGGCAAATTTAACAAATAAAAGATGGGCGTAACTTATCTCAGCGTATTATGGTACCCAACCAACAGCTTAGCTGATATGACTGCTTAAAAAATCAGCCCCATGGATGATACATTAGACGATAATATACTCGTTAAACATGTTTTCATGCATACCTGTAGTGCGGCCACTGGCATAGAGGGAAAGGACGGCTTGAATTGCCACATACATGGCTGGGGAATCAAATGTTTCGAACATAATCTGTGTCATTTTCTCTCTGTTTGCCTTTGGGTTAAGTGGTGCTTCAGTGAGAAGAACAGGATGTTCTTCTGGAGCAACTCGAAGTTCATTGTAAAAGGTGTGATGCCAAATTTTCTCCATGTCATCCCAGTTGGTGACAATCCCATGCTCAATTGGATATTTCAATGTCAAAATACCACGTTTAGATTGGGCCTCATCACCTACATAGGCATCCTTCTGTCCCATGCCAACCATAACCCCTGTATGACGGGGTCGGCCAACAATACTGGGAAAAACAGCCCTTGGAGCATCATCTCCAGCGAATCCCGCCTATTAACAACAGAAAATAAAATGCATAAAAATGAGAATTAACTTTTGCCGAGAGCAAATATGTTGGCAGACATTGAAGAATGAAGAGTCGAGCTTACCTTGACCATTCCAGTACCATTATCACAGACAAGAGGCTGAATGTCATCAACGTCAGCCATGGCGTACAGCAATCTGCCCATAAATATCAGTCAAATACAATGAAAGACTTCAAAAACAATGAGATAGACATAATACAATCGTAAAGAAAAAGGAAGCCTGCATGACAGCGGGCTTGCCAAAACATCCAAAATAGAGCAAATTCTAGATCTATAGCCAGCCTGCAATCTTTTTCATATTTTGTCTAAATTCTTAATTCAACGTTCATTCTAAAAGTCTGGCTGCGCTACAGATAGGAAAACAACTGGAACAAAGGGAGCCTGTCTAAGCTGAATTATTCACATATCATCGTCGCATAGGAATTATGAAAATATCAGATACAAACAAAAGTTCTAAAAGCACCATTTTTTAACTCCCCCGCAGCTCAGATTCGGTCAATAAACATTGTCCAGTCCAGTCTAATGAGATACCAGTCAGGCAAATTTTAAAGAAAGAATCAGATGGAAGAAGGTTTCTGTCATCTTCGGAGAAATGATATGGAAAACAATCATCAAAGAATGAAAATGAATAAACGCCACCGCAACGCATAGCTAACGGAAAAGAAAGCGGATCCAACGCGGAAACTCGAAGACCATCTTCGAATCAGCCTTCTTTTGGTACATCATTCTTACCATAACCAAACAGTCGAATAACCATTTTTACAATGTTAAAAGGTACGATCAAGACATAGTTCAACTAAAAATCCAAAACTCGAAAGCAGACAGAGGCTGTCCAGCATAAGAGGGAGATCTACAAACGATCGCGGTAAAAGAAACGAAGAAAAAAAATTTATGTTACCCATCAGACGACCCTAAAAATGATCATGATCTTATATTCCCTAGCAAACGTCCCCCTCGGAATGCATGGACACTAACAAGCGGAACAACGAGAGGCTGATCGATTCAGCCCCCCTTACCCTCAGACAGAGACCAGGCGGAGCTGCTTGCTCAAGAAGGAGGTTATAGACCAAAAACACACCCTCAATGCAAGAAGCCGAGAAGAGAATTATATAAGAACTGAACTCTAACAAAGCCACAACAAGAAAAGATCGCGATTCCATCCGGCCGACGGGAGTCACCTGAGTAGCGACGGCGGCGGCCGGAGCGAGCGGCGGCGCGGAGATAGGAAGACAGGCGTGCAGTGTCGACGACACGAGAGAAATAGTGGGAGTCTCTGTACTTTATAGGGAAGGAAGGCAGAAATCAGAAGCACGCCTCCGGCTCAGCCCTTTTAATTGCAAAACAGCAGGCAACTTAGCGTTATTGCACATATGTACAATACACCTTTTGTGTTTGAATATCCCTAGTCTCGTTTTACACACAAACTCTCGAGTGAGTCAGTGAGTGAACACTCTTTTTATATATGTATATATATAGAAGAATCCAGAAGGATTGGTTAACAGCGATTATTTAAATAAGGGTTAAGCATGCTGGCCGGCGAATTTGGACCCAAAAAAAAACAATTAAAAAGGATGGGTCTGGTGGGTCTAAACGGGCGGTCCAACGAACCGGTGCATTTGCTTCAAAGGGAAGGGAAAGGCCGGTGCCGCCGGGTGACGTGACGTGCCCCGGCCGGGTCAGAGGTCAGGGAAGGCCGGCTCCGGTGACGAGGACAGGCGCGCAATTCCGCTTCTCCTCCGGCCTCGACATGAAAAAGCGCCGAGGAAAGGTACACGTGGCACCCCGACGGTGTGCGGCGCGCTGACGTGGACTGCGGGGGTGACCGTAGAGCCGCGGGCGGAGGCCGAGGGGAACATTCTGGAACGGCGCGAGAAGGAGAGGGCGGGCGGTCGGCGCCAGCTCGGCGGGCCGCGCTGGCGGTGGTGGCCGGCGTGGAGGTCGGTCCTTTTCGGACAGCGCGTGCCACGTGGCAGATGCCGTTTCGTGTTTTGTTTCCGAGTATTTCTTTTTCTTCTTCTTCCTGCGTGTCTACGCCGACGGGCGCAGTACGCCTGTTAATTAGGTTCGCTCGTTTTGTGTTCCTTTTTGTTTTGAAAAAAAAAAGGCTTGTAATTCACTTTTTTTCTGGACAAAAGATTTCTTTTTCACCTTTACGCCCGAGCCTCCGGGGCTGTTCACTATTTAGTTCAACCCGAAAAACCAAACCAAGCCAAGAGTTTGGTTCGATTCGGTTTGGTTTGAACTACCGATCGATTTGGTTTAGTTTCTAGAGTCCTTCGAACCAAACCAAACCGCTAAACCGAATAACCCGAATTAGATTAAATATTTTATTTTAAGTTATATATAATACAATATTTATCTATCTTTTCTTATAAAAATAAACTTGTTTCAAGAGTTTTTAAAACAAATTAATGAAATGTATAAGCAAATACATTAAATTTTAATAGAATGTGATTTAAAACAAATAAAATGAAATTATATATTGCTATATTTACTCTACCTTAATAATATGGTTTGAACCGAACCAAACCAAACCGAACCGAACCTTTGGTTGGTTTGAGAGATAGTTTGGTTTGGTTTGGTTTGAGAAAAAAATACTCAGAAATCAAACCAAACCAGACCATGAACACCCCTACGAGCCTTTGTTCGGTACAGAATTAATTACAAGTCCCATGGCTCTAAGGCTATAAAGGGGTCGAATTCAGCAGAAAAAGCACCAGAATCTAATTCCGATTAAGATTAAAGAATTTTGATTCTGATTCCGATAATTTTGAAATCATTATATTTTGATTTTGATCCCGTTCCGTTATCGAAATCGGATCCGAAATATATAATTTTTAAAAAATATATTAAATATTAACTTATATTCAAAACGAGTTAATAATTCATATATAATTACTAAATTTTAATATTACTTATTCGTATTTTTTATCATTTTATCGATTTATATAACATATCTTACGATTTATTTAACTTTATTTTATTTATTTATTTATTATCGAAATCGAATTAATGGGAATGAAACCAAATTCTGATTTTGATAAGTCATCGAAACATCCAGTTTTGACTTTGATGACTCATGGGATACAAAAATAAATTCCAAGTTTATTAATCTTTATCAGAATCTCGAATCGAAATATCGAAAATCAGATTCCGTTTACATCCCTACAGAAGGCTCTTTTGTATCACCATCCCATCGACGGCTGCGCTCCTCCTCTGTTGCAATGGCGGTCTTTGTGTCTGTTTCCGGCCAACTGCGTGGGATGGGTTTGATCCGAGGACGGTTTTGTTTGAGGCCTAGACGAATAGAAAGGTCTTCGTTTTCTGGACAGGGAGGACGAAAATCCATTGTAATCTCCGAAAGCAGTCCTTTTCTTTTCTATCTCCCATCATAAATTTAAATCCAAACTTGTGTAGTTTAAGTTTTTGCTCTGATCTTCTCTTTCTTGTTCTTATCTTTAACTCACCTGTCTTTCTTGAAAATATCCACTGTTTTCTTGTCAGTTTTCTTTCTTCCTTTCTTATCTAGTGTTCATCTCTGGTGTGGCTTTGACATTCGGGTCTCTATCTAGGCTGATCTACAATGCTATTTTAACGCTTATGTTCACTCTCTGTACATTGCGGTGGATGTAACTATATATCAAGGGTTGTACGATAATGGAGGTTTTTGTTTTGGTTTTTAAAAATTGTAAGAAAATTGGTCAAAAGAGGTGTTTGATAATCACTACGGTTTTATGTTTCGAAAGTGACTTTCTTCTAAAACAAAAAGAAGTGGGTCTCACCTCTTTCTTTTTTCTTGTGACCTCCCACTTTGTTTGGTCATGTATGATAGTTACTCTTTTTTGTTATCACATCCCTCCAAAAATGATAATTTTATGTCATGAGTCGATTCACTTTTTATTTTAATATATGTTTTTATCGTGAAAGTGTACAAAGATTTATCATGCAACCAAACACCCCCGTCAACTTATCTAAATTGTTTCTTTTACTTAGTTATCGTTCCAACGTTGAAGTACTCTTCTATCTTGATGTCTTCCAATGTCGTCTCCACAACAACGTTTAAGTGATTCCAAGTCTCAGCCATAATCTCTTATCTATAATCTCAAAAGTTGTATTATTTTAGTTTAATAATATGAAAAAGACTATTTTTTTATCAAGTGAAGAATACGTACGAGTTTAATTTATCTTTTAAAGTATTAATGTAAACTTAAGTTATCCCTAAATCACACATATATACCCAATGGACATAAGAGTTGGATGCAACTCAATGTATCTTATTTACTCGTATTTTCATCTATATATTTAAAAAAATTTAAAATCAAGTTTTATATATAATGCATAAAACTCATGTTTCTGTGAATAACTTCTCCATGTGGGAAAGTTTGGTTCTACGATAAGTTATGTTTTTGTTATAATTTTATTTTTTACAACAAAATTTGTTAGAAGAATTGCTTGACAATCATTACAATTTTATGTCTTTAGCCAGATTTCCTTCTTGAACAAAAAAGAAAGAGGATGGCATCTATCTTTTTCTAATTTATGATTTCTCACCTTGTTTAGTCATACATAATATTCACTCTCTCTTTTTTGTTATCCAATATTCTCAGACATGACAATTTTACGTCTTCGATTGACTCACTTTTTATTTTAACACAACTATTTACCACGAATAAAAATGTATACAAATCTATTGTGCAACAAAACACCCTATTAAGCCCACCTAACGTTCCCAGAAATTTAAAAACATATACTCAAGTTGTCTCCGATTCTTCGTATTGTCAGTGTGTGAAACATTTGCCCTCATTGACGTGATAAAGATACTTAATAGTGTTACCAAACAAGGGCATAAAATTTAATGTCGACGCATTCTCACAGGATGCCTTACATCATTCATCACAAAGACTGATAATTTTTAACTCAATGAATTGCAAAGCTTTTAAAACCTATCGAGATATATAAAACAATACGTTTTTCATGTGGATATATACGTTAAGATAAAAAAACACATAAGCAGATGCCACTGCACCTGATGATGCTGCACCTGGAGAGACGGAGATAGGCAAATAGTAGAACCAAATAGAATTACATGAAATTAATTGATTTCAAGATGTCACACCGAAATTATTAATATCGTTTTGATATAAACATTTCGAGCAATTCTTTTCAGTACTGTTTTCTCATTTTTTTCATAATTTTCGACCGAGATTGGAAGGAGACGACCATCTAATCTTGGTGTGAACAAGGCGTCGCCACTAAGATCCAGTCAGGACGGCTGATAGGAATCAGTCAAGTCAGTTGGGATTCAAAATGTGACAACATTGGCATGGAAGGTTGACAGATTCAGAGTTTGACCACTCACCAAGCATCAATCTCTCTTATTTATTTATTTATTTATGCTCCTGAGGTTTTGGAGGTTGTATAGTTGTCTTCCTGTACTTGATTTATAAGATTATCTGGGTTTATACAGAATTCATGGAGCTCCTAGACCTCTTTGTTAAAACCTTCAGTCTTGGTAATTGTGAATTGTGATGGGAAATTCAAGAGCATAAGCAAGCTAGAGTTGGGGGTGCTCAGCTGAGATGAGTATTCACACCTGCATGAAGCAAATGAGTTTTGACATTCACACACCCATATCTTTGAGCCCGTTTGGTAACAATATTAAACACCCTTATCTCATATCACTTTTTGGAGCCTGTATTGATATATATTTGACTATTTAACATAAAATTTAAAATTTATGATACATTCAATGCATGAACTGTAACACAAATGTGCATATTTATCAATTTTGTTATTGATACTATTTTCTCTAGAACTATCAGTATCAAAATTGATATGATACAATGTTTAATATTCTAACTAAACAGGGTATTAAGTAGGTAGAAGATGCATTTAGAGGCATCTCTTTTCTTCTTTGTCAAAACACTTAACTTTCAGTACAGCATAGGAGGGAGAAAACCACAATCATTTTCATGCCATATTATCCCTGATCCAACTAATTAAAATTGTACATGTTGAGGCTTCGTCACAAATTCCAGACATGACCTCCTGCTTTAGAACCCTTTGACCCTGGGTTCAGAGAAAACCACGTACGAGATGAGAAGATAAGTGTATACCTTGTGATAGAAATATCATTTGTCCCTGATAGACTTCTGCTACCACATCAAATTCCATGGTGTGACAGCTCAGTTGTCTCCAAGTCAAATGCCACGGCTCCCAAGAATATTTTAGGTACAAATCAAAGGAATGTTCTCAAGTTGAATGATATATATACAAATGAAATCTAGTTTACCAGCACCTCGTACAAAACTGCAGATCAGTGAAATAATAATGACAAATTAATCATGGAACTTGTACAATGAATTCAATGGATCAGATTTGAAAGGAACAGAATCTTCCCTTCCTAACGAATAACTCTACGATCCTTGTTGGCCTAGCGTCACCTCACTCCAATACACGCGATGAGGCTACTCTCCTAGGCACTGGCCATGGATCTCAATGCCACCATGTCCATCACTATACTCAGCGAAGAAAAATGATGTTGAGGGCAAGCTGTATAAAAGAAGGTTTTTTTAGGATGCATGATTGGTCGCACAGTATAATATTTGAACATAATGTAACGAAGGGTGTGGGAAAAAAAGCAGCAACCAAGTGGTGGAGGTCCAAATCCTGAAATATAAAAAGCCCTTCATTAACGTAACAGTTGCACTAGAGAAACAAAACGCAAAATAGTAGAACATGTAAAATGCTTTTCCATATAAAATGGTCTAATCACAAACGGTCATTGCACATAGTGCGGAAAAAAGCATAGGTCTTAACTCAATCAACCATCAAAAGATCTAAATTTAAACTCAGTAAACGGAATGATTATTTGCTCCAAAAGTAGAATCGAGAGAAGTTCACTAATAAAAGGAAAGATCGATAGAACAAGAGAGAAAATGAGAGATTGTGCATTTAAACAATAAAGCACCACAATCAGGACAAAAGTTCACTTGGATTAAAGTTAAGACAAGCTGTAAGATGAAAATCAACTGATGCAGGATGGCGTGGTTGACCGTGGTTAAAATACTTCTAAAAGGGCATTGGAATGCCAAAAACGAATTAAATCGAAACAAAATAAAAGAGACCGGGCCTAAACTGGTCAAATCGTGCTCGACTCAGATTGAACCAGTTGGACAGGCCAGTTTTGAAGCTAGACTGGCTTAAACCGGGAGGCTGGGCCAGCTGCCGCTGAACCGGTTGCGACTTCTTCAGAGGACCTGGGTGCAATTAGGTGCTCGCAGGAGGTGTCCCACAGGGTCAGGTCGTGGGACCTAGGAAGGGGGTTCATGGCGATCTCAGTAGCAACAGAAGGCTGGGGGTCATGGCGAAAGACAAAAATGTCAGCCGATGCGTGAAGACCGACCCCGAGCAAGGGGGTCGTGCAGACTTAAAGCACTGCAGTGCAGCCTTGTCCTTAGATTGTGGGGGGTTGTGGAGCCCTCGTGGTGGCCCACTGCCACTTGTGGTGGCCCACTGCCACTTGAATCGTGTGGGTAGCACACCTGACAAAATAGTTGGGCAAGCGCCTTTTCATCCTTGCATCGACGTCTTCCATCGCTGTCTAGACGAACATGGGCGGAGTAGGGCACAGTGGTGGCAGGAGCATGGTCGTGGTCGGTGCCCTCGCATGGCCAAGAGGGGGCTGGAGAAGCCGAAAGGCGCCCGCAGGGTCTTCGACACCATCCAGTAGACTGGGAATAGTAAGGGGAAATGGCACGAAAGAGGTGCAATCAGTGGCTGCCGGAAGTGGTTCAGGTGGTGTGAGGGTGGTCTAGCGGTGCTGGAAACGGAGGGGATGGTTGCGTTGGAAGGAATGGAGGGTTAGATGGTGCGGGCTTTCAAAAACGGTGGAAAGGTGGCAAAGTTCTTTGCAGCAGGATGGGAAGAAAGATGTGGAGAAGGGAGGAGAGGCGACGGCAAGGAAGAAATGCTCCAGGGATTGCCGGAGAGCTTCACTAGCACCATTGGCTGGAGAGCAAGACTCCACAGAGTTCCGAATGGGGTTCTAGGGCAGCCTAGAACATCAATGCCAAAGGAGCTGGAGATGCCATCGAACGGAGTTTGCTTCACATAAGGATGTCTGCCTTCGTCGAAAGGTGTTGGGGACCCCAGCAAATCTATCCGAGGATCGCCAGAGGTGGGGCTGATGAAGCATCTGCAGTGTTGTGTCGATGCTGCAAGCGGATGGAGACAATGGTGACGTCGAACCGATTGGAATAGAGCCTAGGAAGGTGAAGGTGAAGGAAGGCTTGGAAGCTGAAGGGGGTGAAGGGGGTGGAGAAGGCCCTCGTGGTCAGAAGGTGAAAAGTGGTGAACAACTCTCTCAGCTAGAGTAGGGTTGAAGGGAGGCTACCGAGGCAAAGGCCCCTTACACACAAACCACTGCCCATCGGGCTTCCAAAAATTCAACTTCTTGATTGATTCATTCCAACGTAAGGACCTACATACATAGAGAGTCATAATTTACAAAAACATAGATACAACAAATAAATATTTACAAACATGTCCTCTTAAGGACTAAAGTATAAAGAAATGACTAAAAAAATTTAAATATTAACAAATAAGTTCTAAAAGGACATAAATACAAAATTAACCCAAAACATTCTTGAACAACATCCGTATCATCAACCCAAGCAAACACTTGGTCAGATAGGTAACATACAAATAAAAAGGGTGAATAGCACAAGAAAAATGCCGATTCCATGATTACTCCAGCTTACAATTACAAGCAAACTAATTGCTTCACTCTACCCAGTGAATTAAAACAATTAGAACTTAGCTTCATTTGGTCAAGCAAATATAGATATTTTAATCCAGCTAATAATTTTTGTTATAGCCATCACAATCGTATTGAACTCTGCTAAAGAGCTTATCTTCATTATGGAGCTCTCGATGGAACAAAAACCAACATGAAGCTCTAACTAAAGTTTAACTCTTGTAAAGCGCAATTAAGATTGCATGACCCAATGGACAAGCTCTTCACAAGCAGCCACAAGGTTCCAAGGCAACTTTACCCGCACGATTTCTAGTAGAAGTTGAAGCTAGTCCTGTTTCCAAGAGTTAGTATGAAACATGTTTCCGTTAACGACCAACAAGCACTTAAAATTGTATGCGGAATTGTCAAGGCCCAAGTATGTATGACAATTGGAGAGTTATCACTGTATTTGACCAAGTTCATAAGACAACTAAATGCCTTGAATGTTTAAGAGAGTGAATGATGGGGATCTGCTTCAAGAAATTTTAGGGAACTCTTTGCATTTCTATCCTTTTGGAGATTGACTATAAATATTTAAAATTTCTTTTAGTCCTTTCTTGACACTTCAGTTCTTGAAAGGACTTGGTTGTAAATATTTCTTAAGCTGTCTTTTTTTGTAGTTTGATTCCTCTATATAACAATGGTCTTACGTGGGTATGAAAGGATCACAATGAAAATTTTTGGGATTTGGGTGGCCTTGGCCCTTGATTGTGCATACGGGAGCTTAGCCCCGGCCCCCGATAGCATCCTTCACCCCCTCTAAGATGGAGGTCTCCTTCTCCACCACTAACAGGAGGCCAACATCCACTACCCCTGGTAAGAGCTGGTTCCAGTATCTTCCTCCCTCTATCCAGTCAGCCTACTCACCATTCATCTTGCTTCCCCTCCCCGATTACAAGCTTTTGGATCGGCAACATCTTCCGGCCATGCCATTGGCTCCCCGAGTGCACTGTAAACTGATCTGGCCATCATTTGCAGCCACTGTCATTGTCTGCAGCAATCGCAGGATGCCTCATCATTTTCCTTGCAACATTGACAAACTATGGCGATCCTCAGAGTGACCTCATATTAGAGGTGTAAACAGAATCCAATATTCCAAAATTTTGATTCGATTCAGATAAAAATTAACGGATTTGGAAACTATTTTTGTATCCTATAAGTTATTGGAATCAGAGTCAGATATTCCGATAACTTATTGGAATCAGAATCAGAATCAGGTGATTCTATTTCCGTTTGTACAAGTAAAAATAATTAAAATAAAGTCAAACAAATCATAAAATATAATATATAAATTGACAAAATAATAAATATAAAGTTTTAAAAATATTATATTAAAATTTATTAATTATATTAAAATTATTAATTTATTTTCGAATAACAATTAATATTTAATATCACAATAGGAAATTATTAAATTTAATTCCGATTTCGATAACGGAATAGGAATCGGATCGAAATCGGAACATATTGATTCCGAAACTATCGGAATCAGAATCGGAACACCTTATCCCTTATTGGAATCAGAATCGGATTCTGTGATTCCGCTACCGAACCCGACCCATTTACACCCCTACCTCTTATGTGTCATCAACTGCTTTGCTCCGTTTGGATCCGCTCGAGCCTCTAGGACCCTTCCCTTTTGCATCAGGCCCCTCTAGAGCTGTCAGTGAACCCCGGCTTCTCCACATCTTCTTTTGCTCTCGCAACCACCCTCCATCATCATCCTTGTTGTTTTACACACCTTTAGGCATCTTCAAAACCACTACTGCCGCCACCTACTAATCGGCAACAAAGACAAGAGAAGAAGAAGTGGGTGTGCAAACCCCGCTAGACCGCCCTCTCCTCCCAATGCCATCACCCTACTTGCTTACACCTGCCTGCCCGTCCTTTGTCACCTAGACGAGCGAGAATGATGAAAGAGAATGCCGAAGACGAAGAAGTCCTTGGCTCCTGCAGTACATTTCACATCCCTCTGGGTGCTCCCAAAGCATGTCACAGCCCCCATCCGGATGCCATGAGAAGCGGCCACAGCCCCCTCTCTCAAGAGCCATTAGCAGATGCCCCAACCCCCCCTCTGGTTAAACATAGCTAGCCGGTTTGACCAACCCAACCAGGTTCGAACCCGATTCACCCAGTTCGCTTCAATTCACACCAGTACATCCCAATCCAAAGGTTAAACAGGCCAGTTTGGTCGGTTCAAGGCCAATTCGGGACATTCCAAGATGGCTTACAGCCGGTTCGAACCCGTTTTAACCAGTTTAAGCCCGATTCACTTAATTTTGGTCCATTTCAATTTGTTTTTAGCATTTTAATGTTAACAGCATTTAAGCTTGGTTCTACCGCGCCGCCCTGCATCAAAGAATCATGACCCAAAATAATGAATCCCATATAGACAATTAGTAAAAAGGTTAAACATTTAGTACAACATAAAGTTCATTAAATTAGATCACGAAGAAGAAAAAAATTATTTTTGTACTTATAACAGCTCCTTAAGCTTAAGGATGAAGAATTAAAATATTCACTCATTAATAATTAAAACTCAAGGTTAATTAAAATAAACAAAGTAGAAGATGTTGATTTGAATATGTATATATATAGGATTAAGAAAAAGGGGGGACATTAAAGAAGGAATGAAAGAGAGCCATTGACCATATAATGACCAACACTTTCAAAACATTCTCTTCAAGTTTATTGTGTTACAAACCACTTTGCTTCAATTTAATGTATTATTTTATCATCTTTCTCAATCAAAAATGTTGAGAGACAACTATGACACCAAAACTACCGGCTCAAATCAAAATGACTTAGCTTCACATTGCAACTTGATAGATATGCAAACAATGAGTGTGCAATATAAATATTATAACAAGCTTATGCCCAGTGGGATATTCTTATTGAAGTTTTGAAGTTCTTTAAAAATAGGTTTAAAAAAAGAAGGCTGTTTTCGAGGAGAACCGAAGGGGAGTTCTGTTTCCATTCCTCATGCTGTTAAAAAACAAAAATTGTCTTTTTCCCCCTTTTTTCATGGCATCTTTATGATGGGATCATACTTTAGACTTTCTCCAAGGCTTCAGACGGAAAGGAAATAGAATTTTTATCTGAATACCATTCGTGTACCACATTGCAAGAAAAAAAGAAAACAACGCTCCATGCACCAAGGCTCCACCTAAGATAAGAAATCAATGTCATACTAAAGATCTTAGGGGTGTTCATGATTTAGTTTGGTTTGATTTTTTAGTATTTTTTCTCAAATAAAACCAAACAAAACTATCTCCCAAACTAAACCAAACCCAATTAATGCAAATTGGTTTAGTTTAGTTAGGTTCAAACCATATTTTATTAAGATATGGTATATGTGTCAATAGATAATTTCATTTTGTTTGTTTAAAATCATATTCTATTAAAATTTAGTGTATATATTTCATTAATTTTATCTTAAAAATTGTTGAAACAAATTTATTTTTATAAGAAAAGATACATAATAATTATATTATATATAACTTAAAATAGAATATTGAATCTAATTCGGGTTATTCAATTTACCGGTTTGATTTGGTTTGAAGGGTCCTAGAAATCAAACTAGACTGATTGATAGTTCAAACCAAACCAACCTGAACCAAATTATTGATTTGGTTTGGTTTTTCGAAATGAACCGAATAATGAACACCCTTATAAGATATTTAGAATAGAAGAGGATAGAAACTACACATCATAAAAAAATCATACAAGAGAGTTCTCGTTATTCAAGTTGTGAAATCAATATTTACAAAACCAGATAAGGGAGTTTTTCAATTAAGAGCGATAGAGAAACACAATATTTTAATGAAATTATTTCAATTTAATTTTTAATTCACTTATTCTAACTTCATGCTCATTCTTTTTTTCTTTTACCGAATCAATATGCGCCCCAATATGCTATCCTTCCTTCCTTGCCACTTTCCAACATTTCATTTGACCAATCATAGAGGCGTAGACATTTTAAATAGGGCAATTGGTATAGTAGCTCGATCACCCTGAACCGATAGCAGCTTAAAACTAATTAAGCACATAAGCATCAAATCAGTCTACTTAAGGAACTTCAACACCTTATTGAGGCCCAACATATTAATCCATTGTCGTGAGTCTCATAAAATGCTTTGGAGTCAAATGCACATTTTCCAATTATGGCTATCACCAAAGAAAGTAGTATCGGCTGATTTGATCGGGTTTTGGGCTCACTCATCTGATTTTAGGATGGATAAGCCAATCCATCACAAGGCGGCAACCATACAGGTTGTAGCCGGTCTGATCAGCCGATATGGGACCATAAAGCACCATAAAAAGGCCACACGGACAACAATCTGATGCAAGAAATTCACATTTCCTGCATACTACTTTCACCAAGAAAGAAGGCATGGATTCTGAAAATGGTAAAAATACGAAGAAAGGTTATTAAGTACCTCTCAGTCTATGGTTCAGACACGTGATATGATAGTAGGTGCTCCTCCAACTATCCCTGCTGTCATAAGAAACAACAGCCTATGATGAAAAAAATGGAAAAGGATCTAAGAATGGAAGGAAAAGTAGAAAGAGAAACCCTGCATTGTGAGTTATTGAAGTAACATGGATAACTTTTTAGATCCCAGTGAAATGAATACCTGATCAATTGGAAATTATGGCTGCAGATTCTCCGGTTTGAGGATCAATGTCCATCTTTCACCTTGGAACATACACCTTTCTCATTCCTCAATCATTTCTCTCTAGTTATTTGACTTTCTCAATTTCTTTCTCAAGGAAATCCAGAATCGTGTCAGTGACATGGTTAGGTGAGCAACCTGCATCTAACATCATTCTCAGAAACTTGTATGCATCTTTCACCCTGCCTGCCTTTGCATGAACCTCGATCAATGTGTTGAAAGTAACAACATCAGGATTAATGCCACTTTCAATCAGTTGTTTAAACAACCTGTTTGCTTCATCCACCCTTCCAGCTTTCCCAAATGCGTGAATTAGAGTATTGTACATCACAATATCCAGATACCCACCCTTTTTCACTAATTGATCAAGGACAGCACTAGCAAGCTCTGCCTTCCCCATTTTTCCTAATCCCTGAATGATGACATTGTATGTTGCTACGTCAGCTGGGCAAAACTTATCACCCAGCTCTTGAAGAACTCCCCATGCCACGTTGAAATATCCTTTCTTAACAAAGGAGCTCATAAGTGAGTTATAGGTATAAGTTACTGGTTCTCTATCCATCTCTGTGAAAATTTCGAACAGTTTGCATGCTACACTGATCTTACCTTTTGAAATAAAGATAGATAAGTAAGTATTTACCATATCAATATCAAAAGATCTACTACCTTTCTGAAGCACCCTTTTTCCTTTATGCACAGAAAACTTGTGTTGTCCTTTGAACTTCTCAAAATTATCAGCCAGCTTATCCATATGTGGAGAGGATGACCAACTGTACTGGTACTCACCATCCAACTTGAAATCATCTGAGGTATCCTGGGACGATGGACTCATCCAATTGATGATATCATCAATATCACCATCAGCCTGAAAAAAGGGAGTATAGTCGCTTATTTTACACTGATGATCCGTCATTGCTGATTCCATGTCCATCGTCCAGTTGAAGATACTAGGAAGCAGGTTGTTGTCCCTAACATGCTTCAAGAGCCTCTCAGCCCAATCCCATTTTCCATATCTATGCAATCCAACCAAAAGGGTCGTGATTGTCACAAGATCGACAGTCAGCCCCCTAGTTTCCATCTCCTCAACCAATTCTAACGCTCTGTCAACCTGGCCCTCCCTACAGAAGTGTGTCACCACTATGCTATAAGTTACGGCATCCACAAACTGTCCTTTCTTCTTCAAATCAGAAAACAACTTGAATGCTGCAGCGGACCTTCCATTTTTAAACATGCCATCAATCAGGATATTGTAGGTGTAACAGGAAGCGCGGATACCCTCTGAGACCATTCGTTCGAAGAGCTGGCAAGCATCTGCCAGCTTCCTAACCTTGAATAGACCATGTAGAAGCGAATTATATATGACCGTGTCCGCACGAATATTGTTGTATTCCATCTCCTTGAACACCCTTACGGCATCATCCACGAGGTAAATTCTGCAGCAACCTTGTATCAGCGTCCGAAAGGTGAATTGGTCCGGCTCGTGTCCAGATCCCTTCAGCTCCGCATAGACTGCTAGCGCATCGCGGACCTGCCCAGCAGAGCAGAGAGCCGATATAAGCGAATTATAGGTACAGATATCGGGGACGGCCTCTGGCAGGCCACTCTCTCTCATCTCCTTGAACAGCCTCAGGGCAACATCCAGTCGACGCCAGTAACCAAAGGCATGGATGCAGATGTTATAACCTCGCGTATTGAATCGAAACCCCCTCTGGTTCAATATGTCGAACAACTTCCCGAAGTCATCTCTCATGTCGGCCCTTCGCAGGGCCAGCAGCAGCTGATTGCGGGTGAAATGCTCCACGTCGGCAGAGGCGTCCAAGAGCTTCCAGAACATAGAGAGGGCGAGACCCAGCTGGCACTTGTCGAGCAGGACGACGACGACGGAATTATAGATTCGGGGGTGGAGGGAGGCAGCCGCGCGGCCGCCGACGAGCTCCTCCGCGTCGTCGAGGACGGCAACGGCGCAGTCTACGCGGCCAGCACGGATGAGAGCGTCCAGTACGAACTTGAGCGTGTCTAGCTCCAGGGCGGCGGGGGTGGAGGAGGCAGCAAGAAGGAGGAGGGGGCGGAGGTCGTCGTGGAGGCCGGCGCGGCAGTGCGAACGGAGGAGGATGGAGAATGCGGCGGGGGAGGGCTGGTAGGAAGGGACGGAAGAGGCCCATCGGAGAAAGGCTAACTTGGCAGCAGGGCCGAGGGAGGGTCGGCGGAGGACCTGGAGGACGACGGCTTCGGAGATGGAGGAAGGATCGACGGGCGGGGCGGCGCCGGGGCGGGAGAAGGCCTTCGCGATGGAGGCGACGAGGAGGAGGTTGGAGAGCTCCGCCGCGGCAGACGACGAGTACGAGCAGGAACGAGAAGGGGAGAAGAAAACGGCGGATGCGGCGCTTCTTACATTTCGCATTTGCAGAGAGGCCGTCGGAGACACGACGGGGCGCCTGCCCGCTCATTTGAAGGCCGCGGACGACGATGTAAAAGGATACTGTTCGTTAGACTATTACCGTTATTACTATCCTTATTATTTAATTAAATAAGAATAAGAATAAATTAAATGGCTGGCATTTCAAACAAAGCTCAACGTCTTTTAAAATATGAATTATAATTATACATTTCAAGTACAAAATAAACATAACATTCAACGAATAAAGACATGATCACAGTGGAGGCAAAAAATATTCCCTACATTAATGTGCCCTGATGTATAATACTAGAGAGAAAATTATATTTTAAAATGATCGTTATATTGTGCAAAGGAACAAATTAAATTTAACGCTAGTTGGGCAGACCATTTATCCGTCAAGTTCCCTGAGAGAAAAATTTTTATTTTCAATTTCAGGCTCGTCCCCAAAATGACCTTGCTTGTAGTTTGAGAATTACAATCTAAGACATATGTTGACACTAATACAAAAATAATGTATTTTTATCGTAACATCATTAAACATATTTCATGACAATACTTGTGATCCCAAAATAAGTAAGGGGAGAGAGTGATCTATTCCCATAATATTCAACATATGAATCACAAGACATATTGAAGAGGCTTTCTGAAGATAAGTGGAGGGAGTATTTTGCAGGGGTGTCAATGGGCCCGGCCCGGCCCGAAGTCGGCCCAATACAGGCCCCAGCTCAAAATAGAACGGGCCGGCCCGGCCCGGCCTGGCCCGCATAAAATTTAAATTTGGCCCGGCCCAGCCCGATCTTTTCAATATAAAAAATGTATAAATTTTAAAATAAAAAATATAAATATGATACAAAAATTAAACTTCTACCAAAGATACACCAGCATTTCTACGTCTGAGTTGGATGACAACACATATGTTATTTTATCACTTTTTCTTATGAAATTCAGTTGAAAATAAAATGTTTACTCTAAAAAGAATGAAACCTCGTTTCATTTCAAGATCCCATATTTTTTTTTTTTGAAAATGCCCCCTTCAGCCACGTACAACAACCCTCCACCGTCTCCGTCGCCCCATATAATTTTTTTTGATTTCTTAGATAATTTTGTCTTTATTTTTAAATTTTAAAATAATTTATAATATAAGTATATATAAATCAATATATTAAAAAAATAAGAAATAGACAAATCATGAAAATTATGACATATGAAATGGTAAAAAGGATAGAAATAAGATTCTAAATTTATTAGATCAACTGTTAATAGTTATAATTTGTTTTTGTATAATTTAATATATATAATATGTATAATGAATATTTTAAAAAGTATTTATTTTTGTGGTCAAAATAGAAGTTAAAAGGAAGTTATAATATCATACGTTTGATTTAATCATAATCGCTGATATATTCTTACAAAAAATTTTTAATGAAAATCAAAATCAAATTTGTCAACAAATATATTGACATAAAATAAATATATCATAAATTTTATGTTTTAAATTTTATTTCTACATATTTTTATAATATTAAATATATTAATCTAACATTATCTAATTTATAATACGATCCATATCAAAGGACAATATATGAAATATGCTTCAGGCTGAACGTGAAGTGAGCAAGAACGGCGGCCGGGTCGCAAGTCAAACATTATCCAATATTTTGTATGCTACTTTTTTTCATCAGCGTATGCTAATTTCAATGGGCTTCCTCCCAGCCTGCATTAAACCCGCGGGCCTATCTTGCTGGCCCGAAGTTTGACCCAATGTTGGCCTGGCCCGAGGGCCCGCGGGTAGGGGTGTCAATGGGCCGGGCCGGGCTAGGCCCGAAGTCGGCCCAATACAGGCCCAGTTCACATTTGAACGGGCCAGCCCGGCCCGGCCCGCATTGTATTGCTGGCCCGGCCCGGCCCGACCCGCATAAAATTTAAATTTGGCCCGGCCCGGCCCGGCCCGATCTTTTCAATATAAAAAATATATAAAATTTAGAATGAAAAAATATATATATATATATATGATAAAAAATGATGATTCGACAGGTAAATCACAGAATTTATACCAATACCAGCATCCGACAGGTAAACCCCTCTGTTGGGAACTCAAAAGCTGATGGCCGACCATTCACTGGTCAACATACACAAGACATCCATCATCATCCTCTAAATTTCATTCATTGGAGTTCAATCATAGAAACATGGCATTTATTCAGCTATAGACAATGCTTCGAGAGGATTGAATTTCGGATGGAACATTTATCGAAAGAAACAACAATTAATAGTCTATCATTCCAATGCAGTTCGTATTCGTGAACAATAATCCCGAGACTTCATTGTTAACATCATCGACCTTTCAATTTGGGCAATAATATTCATAGCAACTCAATCATATAGAATGAGTAATACTCCTCAGAGCTATGCTCTGGAGTTTCCATAATTCCCAATTGGTAATAGCAGAGAAAATAACGTGGAGGAATGTTCATTACTGAGGTCACCTAATCAATGAGAATATGAACTCACCGATGGCATCACTTCGGTAAACATTTCCTAATAAAACGTACGTGTAATTCCGAGAGATTCTACCGTCCGTCTCTTAATCCCTCCGACCATAAAGATCTGCTAAACATAAGTTCCAGGCTACAATCTGATGAATGCACGTTGAGTCCAAATGCGATGGAGAACTGGAACAACTAAGTGCCACCAGATCTGAGCTCGAGAAGAGTGAACATGAGTGAAGACTTTTCATGATAATCTCTAGACACCATAAACATCTCGGAACTGAATAAATGGTAAGGAAATATATAGCAGGGGTGATGCTAAACGGAGATGGCCACCGATGAATATGGTAGATACGCATAACCGAAACATCTAAGATTAAGAGATAAGCACATAGTCGCTACCGATAAATAAACCAAACATGTATCTTCATTAGAATATTTGATAATGCGAGTAATTCCTCTTCATAATGTAGCTTTAATAAACTTACTCATATAAACTTTTTTAATTAACATTTACAGAAACGTCCTTCCGCCAAAGTCAAAATAGTGCTCACCTTAGTTGCCTTCGATTCCACCATGAGTCCCTAACCGTCTCCTTGAAAAGAGGTTCCACGATCCAGATCAAGTTAAACTTTGAATTTTCATTGCTGATGAGTTCAATCAGCATTTAACTATGCACTTTTACGTACTGGATCAAGCAATGTCTCTAATCAAATAGTGAACACCCTCTTATTCATACTAGCATTAAGCTGGGTATTCCTCCTCATTCCTCTAAGGATATATATTTTAAAGCATTCAAAATAAAATAAAATAACTTTGTGAACTTCCAATATATGAGTTCGAGTCATCTGCGGAGGGAGGGTACTCCATCTATTTAGACACAAAACAATAAGATTCTTTATGATTTTAATATATTAATTTAACTTGCGAGACTCATGATAAAATGAATCTCACGAATGTTTATGTTAGAAAGAGTACCTCAACGGGTCTCCTCAGACAACCCCAACTCTAAATATATATAGGTCAATCACGGTGGGAAATTTTTATTTTAGCAGAACAAGAAGAGGAATCGTAAAGATAGCAACGTTCCTTACCTACAAACTCCAAATTCACCCGGAAGCGGAGAACGTAAGCCGCCAAAGGCTCTCTCGCACCGTACAAGAGAAGAGCGCTAGGAGCCACCGCCGCGGAGAGGAGGGAAGACGGCAACGCGTACGTGAAAGAGGAGGAAGCTGCCCCCGGCCGAGGACGTGCGCAAGAACCACTCGCAGCCGCAGCGTCGGTCGGGCTCCTCTTCGTGGCCGACCGACCTCGAGCTCCGTGCCTACGGCCGGGAAATCAATGGACAAAGAGGGGGGAGGAGAAGGAGACTGGCGGCCGCTCGGCGCTCGCCCACGCCCTAGGCGAACTGGCGACGTCAGCCCACGCTTGACCCGAACAAAACCCGCTGTAAGCCCGCGGGCCCAAGTCGATGACCCGATATCAGGTCCACATTTGGCCCGGCCCGAAGGCCCGCGGGTCAGCCCGCCCCATTGCCACCCCTACCCGCGGGCCCACCCGCCCCACCGACAGCCCTAGTATTTTGGTTACGAGACAATATAACCATTTTGGTTAATAGATTTATATTTATGTTTGATTGATGTATGATAAAAGTTATTTAAAGTTTAACCGAGAAATACCAGAGTATAAAAATAGATTTACATACGGTGGTGTTCATGCTTATGACTCGAAAAATATTTATAATAAAATTTTAAGAGATGTTTTGGTTGGTGTTGGAGAAAAACTGACGCCAAGACATGTACGATAGAACAATCACTAGTATGCACACAATTTAAAAAGGAAACAAGAAATTTATTTTAATTAAATTGTCTAATATCGATAATATGAAACCGGAGCCCGGTTTAACCAGAACCGCGTATAAATAACGTATAATCGGTTGGGCTGCTGCTTGTGGAGGCCCAAATTTTTTTTTTCTCTCACTGCATTTTTTTCCCTTGCGAGGGTGGGTGGTAGTTTTCATAGAGCATATACTTGAATATTATTTATGACTTTACTTCTAAATATTTTGTCGACAAAAGACAAGTCGTCGGATGACATATTTTTATGTGACTAACATATACAATTAACGAGTTTTATTTGAATATCTATTTTCATATCCGTTAAATTAATAATTAATCATTAAATTATCGAAATCTAACGGCCCATTCTATGTGTGTCATATTTTTGGAGTAGTAACCGCATCGGGTACACAAACGAATGTGTAATAAATGAGGGTAGCAAGAAAATCTTCAAGCATATCATAGCAAAATCAAATCCACATCTCTCAAACCAGGCAACCACGACGAATAATACCGAGCATGGTAATTACATATTATAAGAGTACCAGAAAATGGCATCTAGAAGCACTTCCTATGAACAATGGCCGGTCCAGATTCATCAAACTCGGCCTTGGATATCCACATCTGAAACCACAAGCAACATGAATTAGAATGCAGATAGAGATGGCCCACAGAAGCAGAGAAATTTTACCCAAGGCAGAGCAGATGAGCATAGCTAAACCAGTAAGAGGTCAAAAAAATCAAAATAGAAAAAAAAAAAAACCAAACTGCTATTACCTGCTGGAAGGTACTAAGGGATGCCAAGATAGATCCACCAATCCAGACACTATACTTCCTCTCGGGTGGGGCGACGACCTTGATCTTCATGCTGGCCGGTGCTAGGGCTGTGATTTCCTTGCTCATCCGATCTGCAATTCCAGGGAACATGGTGGATCCTCCACTGAGCACAATGTTGCCGTAGAGATCCTTCTTGATGTCCACATCACACTTCATGATTGAATTGTAGGTCGTCTCATGGATTCCAGGAGCTTCCATCCCGATAAGAGATGGCTGGAAGAGGACCTCCGGACACCTGAATCGTTCTGCGCCGACCGTGATCACCTGCCCATCAGGCAGCTCGTAGCTCGTTTCAACAGAAGAACTAGTTCTTGCCGTCTCCAGCTCCTGCTCATAGTCAAGAGCAACATAAGCAAGCTTCTCCTTCATGTCGCGGACAATTTCCCGTTCAGCAGTTGTAGTGAATGAGTATCCTCTCTCCGTCAGTATCTTCATTAGAGCGTCGGTTAAATCTCTTCCAGCAAGGTCAAGACGGAGAATGGCATGAGGGAGAGCATAGCCCTCGTAAATTGGGACAGTGTGAGTTACACCATCACCGGAATCTAACACAATACCTGAGCAAAAGATCCATTGAAAAAAAAAATGGTGAACCCCTTTTCTGACCCCCAAAAAAAAAAAACTAGGAACAAGACAAAAAGGTATACCGGAGCCTCCATGATGGTCCAACTCAAAGTGATTTCAAGCATAAAAAAATATTTTGGTACAGTACACAGGATTCGGGGTTCATCAGAATGGACAAGGTTCATCAGTATTGACCTAGAAGCGAAAAGATGTCCTTGTTCTAAAAGCAGAAAGAAGAGTATTCAAGCCTCTGATCTTCTATTCTACTTTAATTTTGTTAAAAAGAATAGAAAATGTATGCCCCAAAATGAAGTTTTCTTAGCAGTACAAAGCATGTAACATTGTCTATTCTGTCAGATGGCCAGTACTTAAACCTTGGTACAAGTAAAATGGGTATTGTGTAAGAGGTATTGAATAGTAAAACGTTCACATGAAGCCGAAGGTACGTGAAGTTGAACCACAGATTACATGAAGAATAAGTGAAAATATGATGCATAAGAAGGAGGGGGATCCATCTTGTTATTTTCATATCAACAAAATCAGTTTAACGAGTTCACCTACCAGTGGTACGACCACTTGCATATAGAGAGAGAACTGCCTGGATCGCCACATACATGGCTGGGACATTAAAAGCCTCGAACATGATCTGTGTCATCTTCTCTCTATTTGCCTTTGGATTAAGAGGGGCTTCAGTAAGAAGAACAGGGTGATCCTCTGGAGCAACTCGAAGCTCATTGTAGAACGTGTGATGCCAAATTTTTTCCATGTCATCCCAATTGGTAACAATTCCATGCTCAATGGGGTACTTCAATGTCAAGATTCCTCGCTTAGATTGGGCTTCATCACCTACGTAGGCATCCTTCTGCCCCATGCCAACCATAACTCCTGTATGACGTGGCCGACCAACAACGCTTGGAAAAACTGCCCTTGGAGCATCATCTCCCGCAAATCCGGCCTATTGCATTAAAAAAATTTGCACAAGTTGTGGTAGTTAAGTCCTCAAACAGTTGTTAGCATTTCAATATGAAGTATACCTTGACCATTCCGGTTCCATTGTCACAGACAAGAGGCTGAACGTCTTCAGCATCAGCCATGATGTCTGTATACCCTGGCTAAAAGAACAAATTAGAATAATGATAAAGTGCCATATGCAACTATACAAAATCAATCGCAAAGTTACAACCATAAAATTCATGAATAAATGATATCAGCATCAAGTAGAAAAGGCAGAAGGGGTTAACCATCAAGTAGAAAAGGCAGAAGGGGTTAACTCTTAACTATCAGATTAGCAATGTAGCTGAAGATCAAGAAAAGCAGAATCAGAATTGGCCACCAAATCAGCTAGTGCCAATTCTGATTCGATCCAGATTGGTTCAACAGAATCAGCTGATTCTATCGGAGGGTTGGATAGATTCATTGAAAATCCCAAAAAAGTGAAAAATCTAGAAGAAGCCTTCCCATTAGATTATGGTCTAATCCGACTCATTTAGGGCCGGAATCTTTGCGGCACAAGACTGCTGCTGCATCTTCCCTGCCTGGCTTGTACCGAGTCTAGGGGACCCGCTAGGAGCCGGAGTCAGTGACTTGAGTCACTGGATCTTAGAACCAGAGGACGTTGCAGTGCTGCCGCTGCCTCGGCAGCCAATTCCGGTGGGAATCTGGAGGTGAATTGGCAGGTCAACTTATGCCTATCTGATCCTAGAATCGGTGGATTCCGCAAACCATGCTAAAGATAACTGGCTGGCCAAGATTTTTTTAAGGTGAAATGGCAACCATTAATTAGTACCAGAAATAAGGTACATAACAAAAGAGCAAATGAGATAATTTAAAACAAGATAAGATCGAGCCAATAACAAATGAGGGAAGAAGAGGTGAACCAAGAAAAAAGAACACAATCCGAGCGAGAGAGCAGAACAAAATTGAACACATTTCCCTCAGTAAATGCTGGAAAAAGGATCTAGCAAGATCAAAAGTTCTTTCATTTCTCCAAATATACATAACTATAAGGACTTATTAGTGTCCGATTTCCCAAGATCAATGAAATAAGAAAACTAAATAAAATGATGATGGAGACTCAGTATTCTTCTGTCTAAAAGTGATATAAAGTACGAATTTAGTACATTCTCAAGAAAATACACAAGTCATGATCTTCGTAAAAAATGTAAAATACTTTTGATAATAATGGTTCATCACAAACCCTAGCATAATCATGAAAATGGCATATATGATATATGTCATTCCCAAAGAGAAGCACATGCTTGATAAATGAATACACATGGTAACTTGGAAGCTTTGAAATTGTTAAAAAGGTCGTCTAACCAACTTTTGTATGAGTTATATAACTATGACATACATATTATTATAACTTATTGAAATGACCAAGATCCACAAATAGCACATAACGTTTATACTGTTTGCAAATACATATTGTTAACTTTTTTGACTTTTGGTCAAGGGAGTCATAAATCATGTACGGGATCTACTACATTACATTACATAAACATCATTTAATACAAAAGTCATAATATTTCATTTCCAAAATGTGGCCTGGGGTCGGTACAAGTCATACAATAACATTCCATGATCTAAATATTATACTTCTAAACTATTAAAGCTCCTAGTGTCTGGATAGTATATTAAATACTAAAGTTTGATAAGCCTCCATTCTAGATTAATAGATCTTAGTGCAGTCTTACGAACCCAGCTTCTAGCCATATTTTCCTTCTACATCTTGTCCTAAGGGCTACTTGGTTTTGCACAATCCATAGGCGTCAGTTTCAAAGAATTTAGGCCAAGTATCTTCCTATTCATCTCCGTACATACACATACCAGAAAGAATAGCATATACACGACCGTCAGAAATATTAGAGATGACATAATCATAAATGAGAACTTGATCAAAATCATATAGCTCAATTAGATGCACTTATATATATATATATATTGAATAGAGAGCACTGCTCAATGTGTAGTCTTCCGGCCATCAGAAACATCTTCTTCCTCATTCTCCCTTCTATGCTCTTCTCTGTTCCATCAATTGCTTCTTCCAACGTTGGTTTGCGCAACTATGGAACAAATGCTGCACCAGATTATCTTATCATACTTGTGGGTAGTATAATTTTAAATGAGTTAGTGTATATGTCAAATCCTAGATATCATGGTTCACCCTAGATGTATCATTGCCTAGATGTATTAGGTGTCTAGTCTACCTATGTTATATGTATTTAGATATGGTGTATGCGGTATGTGAACACAACAAGATGAATTTCTTGTAGGCATATGATAAGAAAATATTCCTTGAAAGAGATGCTCACTAGTGACATGGCATGTAGTGTTAGCTTTCTTTGTTTATTTATTAAAAGTCTTCAGATAGTTTGTGCATGTCTCAGTTTAAAAATAATAAAAGAAATGAAACGAGTCATGTGATAGTAGTCACTTTTTATATATATTTCATTACGTTTTGAATTAGATTGCCTTCATCATTTCAGTCATTCTACCAACATTATCAGAAAGGCTCATAATATCGAGTACAAGTTAAGAGCTTATTAGTTACATTGGTATATTTAAGTAATGATATGCGTGATTGGCTTATAATGAGAGAAGTACCTTTAAAACACTGATACTTGATAACTCCTTAGCTTCAAACGACATAAAGAAAGAAAATCAAACACTGAAGTTTTAAAGCAAAAGGAGAAAAGGCTGACAAAAGACAGAAGGATACGGAGTGAAGAGCAGAGGAACCAGACACCAAGTCCAATATGGCTCATTGCGCAACAGTGGAATGAAAACTTCCTGAGTGAGTGATACTATCACGGTATCACCCTTAGGGGGTGTTTGGTTGCATGATAATTTTTTGTACACTTTCATGATAAGAAATTGTATTAAAATAAAAAGTGAACCAACTCATGACATAAAATTATCATGTTTGGAGGGATGTGATTACAAAAAAGAGTAACCACCGCACATGACCAAATAAAGTGGGGGACCACAAGAAAAAAGAAAGAGGTGAGACCCTCTTCTTTTGTTTAAGAATAAAATCACTTTCAAAACATAAAATTGTCATGGTTGTCAAACACCTCTTTTAACAAGTTTTCTTACAATTTTTAAAAATTAAAACAAAAACCTTCATTATCATGCAACCAAACACCCCATTAGGGTAGAAGCAAAAAGAGCAAATTCTTTATTTTCGAATCAATTCGTCCAACAACATATTTAGTCTCCGACCCCCAAAATCATAGCGCATAAAGAAATATTCAGCTTTGTTACGTGCTCCAACGCAGTTGTAGCTTAGAAAGAAAGGGAATAAGAGTATATCGTCCATGTGGGGTATAAACATGATCCATAGATTTCCATTCATGTCGGGCTCCCGAAAGTTCACTGCAAACGGGGAAAACATCCAAAGCACCAGACGATCTCTGACCTCTGAAGCCAGTCAGCGAAGCAAGGAACTAGCGGTTTCATGAACAATACCATCGCAGGGTAACAATCCCAGAAATTGTGCCACCCAACAACACTTGAGCTAGCCGTTTCACGTACAGCCACCGAGTAATGTTCCAGTGGTCTAGGTACCCATAGTAGCCCACGCTACGGAGCTCAGTATATGTAGTAGAGCCAACGGCCACTTAATTATCAACACAGCAAATCGTCCAGCGATCCCATCGGGAGCGTGGCAACCAAAATGCTCAAAGCACAAATCAAACTGAAGAAATAAAAAGGGAGAAAACAAACAATGGTTCCAGGCGCTCCTGGTAAAGCCGTGAAGCACCCGCGGCACGCGGAAAAGATAAAACACGGACGGCGAAGACAGATCTCGGTTGTATAATGATCTCCAACCAACAACAGATCGACAGGCCGACGAGCGCGCGCGAAAAACAACCGCGAAGCATCCTCGCGGACACGCGCCCCTTCCCAGTGATGCTCACCTCTGCGGCTGCTGCGAGGCGCTCGTCAGCGTGCCGCTGCCTCTCCACCGCGAGGAGAAGAGAAGAGAAGAGAGGGGAGGAACGGGAACTAGAGCCTAGAGAGGAAGTGTGGCGTGGCGGGAAGGGGCTCCGGCGCCGCCAGGGGAGAGGGAGAGACACGGAGGTGGGGCGGTGGTGGCCGGAATCCGTATGTATGGCAAACCAGGCGAATAAAGCGTACCGCCCGCGCCTTTTATAGCGACGCTTCCTTTTCAAATGGAGGCTTCTCGTGCGCAGGGTGCCGCGCGCGGGGCCCGCGACGCGCACGCGGGGGACGTGTCACCTTTCCATTTGCCAACGGACTGCAGCGGGCAAGTGCTTCTCGCAGCGGGTTATCCCCGGAATTTCATCGGAATAAACCCGGAACCAAAGCAAGTAACCCGGAATATCCACTTGCATTAATCTTGATGTTAATATTCTATCCACCTGAAATATCGGTATCGAAATCGATATACAGCATCAACTTCGACACACTAACCAAAGCAGGCCCATCAGGGATTGCAATGACTATGAGATGTATGTACGTACAAGTACAAGAGCGCGTACGTGAAGATGCTGAAGGGCGGCAGAACACGAAATTCAATACAATCCATAAAACACTACGTTGTAGACGGGTATATAAAATCCAATACAAAGGTGGGCACATAAACCAAGCCAACATGCGTATACGTACTCACGCATGGTGAAAATAATGCAACTACACAAGTGCCGCAAGCATCGGCTAGGACAGATGTCAGCGCGCCACCCAGGGGGTAGGGATCTCGGACGGCTGCTGATCATTCGATTATTCGATCATCTATTGGGTGGGTATTCGTGTTCGTTTATCGATTAACTATTATCTTGACAGATATGATCACGAATACATCACGAATCGAACTAAAAAATTATTATTTATATTCATTAATGAATACATAAAGAGGAGTTTGGTTAATTGTATCAATTTTAAAATTTATAGTGCAAACAAGGCATATTATGTAATACAAGTGTCAACTTGTATTACTTTTAATATTGATACTCCAACATTTGAAAATATTAATATTAATATTGATATAGTATCAAAAATGAAACTCTAACCAAACATGGCCTAATATAACGACTCTCGTTGTAAGACATCTAATTCTTCGGTTCATCCTCCTCTGTTGGGCCTCGATATTGGACAAGTATTGTCCCGACGTCCGACAGCGACGTCTTCTTACTCTCTCACTTTCTGACGGTGTAGTCTACGTACACGACGATAATTCATTCTCCTCCCTAGTCTAACTTAATTACTTGTCATAGTGGAGAAATTCATCGACTGTGTAATTCGCCGGATGGTCGACAACAACACAGTAGGAATACATTGCAATCTCATGAGAAGATATTTCACTTTTGCTGTAAATCGACTTTCTCATGTTTGTATTGAACATGTAATTAAGAATTCTTTTCTACTTCATATTTTGTGTTGAACATCTATCTATTTACTGCAGACTCAAAAATCTCATGTTTTGTGTTAGACATATAACCAAGAATTTTCTTTTGATACATTAATATAATTAAGTGGATGCTTCTAATTGAAATGTGTATTTCTATCAGTCAAATTATCTTTACTTCTTATTTTACTGAGTTGGATCATACATATATTATCTCTTTATATATTCGTTAATCATCTGTTATCCGACCGTAAACCGTTTTAAGGCGGATAGAGCAATGCGATTCGCGGACACACCTAATACCGATAGTTAACGAACAGCAAGTGGATATACCTTTTTCTTATAAGATACAGATACATATAATACTATTATTCGACCCATATCCGACCCGTCGACATCCCTACCTAAGAGTGTCAATGGGCCAAAACTAGGGGTGCAAGCAAACCAATACACTCGACAAGTAACTCGAAGCTCGGCTCGACAATGACTCGACTCGACTCGTTTATCATGTTAAACGAACAAGTTTGAACAAAAAAAAAAGCTCGACTCGTTAGATGAGCCGAGCTTGAACAGACTCTTGCTCGGCTCGATAAAGCTCCTGAGTAGCTCGATTAAACATTACATCGAATATTTAATTTTAAAAATTCAATTATAAATATTAATATTCATACATTGTCACTTAAATATATTAAACAATTTAAAATTTAAATCTAAACTCAGATCGAGTTTCATAACTAAGTTGAATCCAGAGTATCACAAAAAAAAATCTTCATCGATTCATCGTAAATAAGATTTCGACGTACTCGTTATAACTCGAGCTTAAACTCAAACTCGTGTGAAACAAACGAGCCGAGCTTGGACATCTTGCCACCCACTCGACTCGTTTGCACCCCCCAGCCAAAACTGACCCTGTCCGAAATGTGCCCACTTATGGTCCAATCCAAATTATGTTGGATCAGCCGGACCGATCCGTACCATATATATTGTTGGCCCAACCCGCCGCGGGTCAAAAATCTTTGACGCTCATAATAGCCGGCCTGGCCCGATTGTCACCCCCAAGTGGCCGGCGGCGGGGACAAGCAAAGCAGGTGCCGAAAGGGGGAGGACCGGAGGAGTGGCCTTGCTTGTTCGTCGGATGGAAAAGGAAAAGACCATCCTGCTTTCGGCTGTCCCGATCCTTTTCCAGTCTGCGGCCACACGAACGAACGACATGAGCGGCTCTTCGTCCAGAACTAAGAAGAACGCGATACATGCTTACGTTGCGCCAAACGAAACGATACGTTCTTTCTTCTTTTCTTTCTTCTTTGAGAAACATGCATGTTTACTGCGAACGGTGCAGCTCTTCGTCCCCCGACTCTACTTGTTTTCCTTATCACGTTAAACTAACAACTTTAGGTCTCCTTTGTTCTTGGTTCGACTGACGTCTAATGTCTGTTTAAAACATCGCAAAGTCATGCATCGAAGCGAACAGTCCGAATGCATCAGTCACTTAATTTTATGGGAGTCACTATATTTATATATATTTCTTTGGTTTTAGGACATGGTTGGGCCGAGATTAATTTTATGTTGCACGAGAGAGAGAGAGAGAGAGGGGGGGGTCAGAGATTTTATGTTGTATCATTCTTACAACAATTTCGTAAGTAAGTTGTTGGATGCAAACTTTATAAAATGAGCTAAACTTAAACATGAATTTCCAACTGGCTGGAGTTGGGCTTAAAATCCGACTTGAGTAAATAACCAGCCGAGCTCAAAATATTGATCGAAGTTACTCGTAATTTGCTCAAGCCTGAACTCGAGTAAACATAAACGAACCGAACTTATAGTACTATGCTCGGATTTTGCACCCCTACCTGTCCTACACTAACTTTAATATATCATTTATTATGAAAACATATAAAGTTTGTATGAGAACCGAAAAAAAAAAACATAAACCCGTTCCCAGATATCCAAGGTAAAATCAGTCAATTTATTTAGTTTGATTTTAACCATATTTTACCAAGATATAACGTATGTACGACCAATCTTGCCTTAAAAACTCTCTAAAGCATTTAATTTTACATGGAAAAGACAAACAAATATTGTCGTGGAGCCCAAGTCAACGGGAATATTCGATTTAATTAGAATCATTCAGTTTATCGACTTGATTTAGTCCGGAGAACTTTGGAAATCAATCCAAATCAATCATCAGTTCAAACAAGGTGGAGCAGATGCCGAACTTTCTTGCGAGTGTCAAGACGAACCACCGTTTCTTATGGAATAAGAAAGGGAAGATGCACAAGTTGCTTCTACTTCTAGACAACAAAATATTCTCTAACAGAGTGGAAGCAATCTCTACATGCAAAACGACTCGGAGAAGAAGCAAAGCGTCCGGTAGGACCACAATTCAAGAGTTACAAGTCGGCATTAGGCAATATCGTGCATCAAGAATGGACCGTATTTCTTTCAGATTATGTTCTGGGTTATGTAGAAGAAAGAAAGCATGCAGTTTTGCAAGAAAGTATATCTTATAGATACACTTTTTTTTGTCACAGATAGCTACACACTTTTGTCATGTAGCTGTTAGGCAAGCTCAGTTCCTACCCATCTTAATTTGTACATGGTCATAGCATACTTAACCAACTGATTGCCATACGTCTATCTTTGTTAACGATAAAAACAGGCATTGAATTTACAGTAATAACCTTGCGGTGAAATCCACTAGTTTTTTTCCTGACAAAGTATAGTTCACAATACGACAAATGGAAGAATCATTATGGCCCATCAATGACGGTAATAGTCATGATACATCGAGGCTCAATTGCAACATGCACACCTTGATACATGGTACAGCTGACCTGCCCCTGACGGGGTGCTTGGTTACACACCCCATAAGCCTCCATTTTGTGAAGCAAAAAGCCCATGGGTTCTATTCGGATAAGTGCTACACGGGCCAGACCATAGTTTTCTTATGCTTCTTTTTTCATGCGGAATGAAGCATACGACACTCTCAACTAACGCAGCAACCAAGTTGCGACTCTAGAAAACAAAAAAGGCCGTGAATCTGTGATGGCATATGACTTTAAAGATTTCCAACCATCAGTCATTCTCATGTAGGTAGCTGCTTCCACTATGCTAGTGTTGTTCAACGTAAAAAAGGTATGTCCCTGCTTATTTAAAAACCATCACCATCCTAAACAAAATCTCACTGATACATTTTAGTATTGTAGAAGAAACGCCATTACATGTACACTTGCGAGGGAACCTCGGAGCTGCTGATACCAACCATGTAGTTAGTGAGTAACCAAGGAAGGCTGGATTGGCCCAATCTGGATTGGATCAGCTGATCCACGAGGGAAAAGTTGATCCAGAATTGGCCCGATGGGCTCTTTCAAAAACGGTAAAAAATTAAAGAAAACAAAAAATAGAAATGATGGAAGAAATTAGAAACTGTAAAAAATAGAAATGATGGAAGAAATTAGAAACTGTAAAAAATTAGAAACTCTTTCCAATGGCGCCTTGCCAGGGCGCCTTGTCTGGGGCCAAAAAGGCGCCCAAGGCGCCCGCCAAGGCGCCCAAGGCGCCCGAGCAAGGCGCCTTGGGTATTTTTACATCATTAAAAAAAGTTTTTGAGAGATTTTTCTCCCTTGATACCCCTCACAAGGGACACTTATTTAATGATAGTTTCAATATATTAATATATTGTATTATCACTTATACTATCATACATATTTAAAATTTATGATTATAAACATATATTATATACTTAATTAAGTTCTTTTTCAACTCTTTCCTCTCTCTCTCTCTCTTTGTCTCACTTATACTATTACATACTTTTTTGGGTTCGGGGGGCTTCGCCCCCCTGACAACCCCCCACAAGGGGCGCTGCCCCCTTGACTACTCTGCGCCTACTCTGCGCCCCCCCATTTAATAATATTATAACAATATTTTACCATCACTTATACTATTGCACATATATAAATTTTATAATCATAAATGAGTTATATACTTAAATTTTATAAATATTTATTTAATTTTCTTCTCTTTCACACACACATCATATTTACTTATGTGCATTGATAAAACACTCATATTCAATTATAACATAACAAATATAATTATATTTATGTTTTTTTTATATATAACAACCTCCCGACTCAGCCTTCCTTGAATACCGCCTTGACCGCCTAGGCGACACCTAAGCGGCCGCCTTGTCGCCTAAGCGGAATCGGTACCCTTCAACACCTTGGGCGCCTTGTCGCCTTGACAGCTATGTGGAAGACCCATGTGCTCCAGTGCCATTCCAACCCTCTACCCTGTGTCTTCCTCACCCTAACGGGCAGGACCGGATACTGCTTCATCAGGTCCGACGAACCCAACAGGAGCATCTTTCCCACTTGTAAAGCAGCATCCCAAGCAGCATCCCACTTGTAAAGCAACCAATTCCAGCAGGATGGCCGGAATCAGCCCCAAATCAGCCTATTCAGGCTGATTCAGTCACAATCCAAAGGATTGTGGCCAATCTTAGAAGATTTACAGGTTGGATTGGGGTTCCCCCAAGAGCAAATCAACCTATGCCAACCCCAATCTGGATAAACCATGTGTAACATAACCAACTGTCCATCCTGCTTCCTCTCATGTGCATACGATCCATAGTAGATTTGACCAATGTCCCATGATACCAACTATGCATGAGCTATTTATACACGAACACACTAAATTTTTTCTTTGGGCTGATCAAGGTGACAGGACAACATCATTTAAGAGAGGGGAAAGTAGGTTTCTTTATCGAAACTGGTAATTGATCACACTAACGATTTGGCACCCAAAGATCTCCAATTAAAGCAAGCAAGTGGAAAAGGTTATAGTAACTATATTAATGAGGAGGAGGATGACTACAAAGAAAACAAGAACAGCAACAGCGACAAAGAATATAAAATTAAAATGAAGGGAGGCAGATCTCTGTACTTTAGAACAATGGGCCTTGTTCATCTATAAAAATAAGAGATCGACAAGCACATGCACTCATCTCATTAGAAATACCGATGCCATATCGGTTTAAAATTTAGATCAAACCAAAACTACACAATAGAGAGACAAGGAACGCATTGCACGAACAACAAGTCAGACAGCATCCAGACATTTACCCAACTCCACAACATTTTTCGTTGCTGTTCAATAATACTGTACCTCAAAGTTGACATCTAAACAACTTTGGCGGAAGTCGACAACATAATGGAGAATCTCATGCAAATTTCGTCCACAACAATTGTTTCTGAGTCTGTTTTTCCACCAGGAATATCGCTGATATTGCTCTCAGGTTTACCGCTCTCACACCCAATACAGATCAGATACACGGACAAAGGACCAGAAAGAGGCAACAGCCGCAATGAGGAGGAAAAGGAAATACAAAGGTCATTAATCACAAGACAAGAATACAGGTTGGATTCCCGATTGCATAAGTTCCAAGAATCTCTCTTTTATCTCGTAAGAAAATGAAGCTAACGGGGTACGATAACCCTCATCTCGAACCAAAGAATGAAATTATCAATAAAGACAGAGAGAATACAAGAGAAATCATCACGATATTACAAGGATGGACAGGCCACAGTACCGCATGTGGATCAGAAAAGCCCGAAGACGACGAAGACGCCGAGGACGATGAGCCAGACCATATGAACTAGCAGGAGCGCCTGCCCCGTCACGGCCCCACTCCCTCCGTTGCCGACGTCGCAGAAACCCATCTTGGCCACCCGGGCGCCCGCGCAGGCGGCCTCCGCGCACCCGCACCAGTAGGTTACGCCATCCGCCCCGCACACCGGGTCCGTCCGGAAGCACCTCACGGGACACGTCGCCGGCGCCGCGCTCAACGGGCAGATGCTCTCGCCGCCGGTGCCGTCCCTCTCCGAGGGGAGGCGGAGGGCCGGAGCGCTGTCGCCCGCCGCGGCGTGCCCGGAGAGCGCGCGGTTGGGGAGAGAGGAGACGAGGAGGAAAAGGACGAGGAAGGACAGGACAGGACAGGCGGGCGAGCCTCCTGCGGGGCTCGCCATGTCGCCGGAGCGGGGGAGGGAGCGGAACCCTAATTCTCCTCTGGATATCAAGAAAGAGGAAGGGGGGAAAAGAGGAGGAAAGAGAGAGATCGACGCGTCCGGATCAAAGAGAAAGAGAAAGAGAGAGGGGGGACCACGTGTCTACACGTGGCTTTCTTTCATTGGATGCCTTTTGTGGGCTGAGTGGGTGAGCGGTGATCCACCCTGGCGCAGGGTTGGGACGGTTGAGCGGTGGGCCCCTGCATTCCAACGGCCCACGACAAGAATCAACCTGCAACAAGGTCTATTTATATTTAATTTATCCTTTAATTAAGCTTTCGGTTCAAGCCATTTCGGTTGGATATTATTATAATTGCTAACCGAAAGCATTTTATTTTAGAGATCAACCAAGAAAGTTTCATTTGATTTAAAAAAGTCCGATGATCGTGTATAAGCTTTAAGTGGTGGAAATGATTGTCATTATTTTTTTTAAGAAGGAATCTCATATAAACATTATTTTCATAAAAGATTGTCAAGCACATTTTTAACACATTTTATCATAAAAATAAATGTTTTAATAAAAACACAAATTGTCATGCAACTAGACATTGCAATTGCATCAATGTTGATGCCTCTGCCACCATGTGAAATTTGATGCTTTGCCATTTTCCATGCTCTGGCCAAGAAGGAATCTTGTATACAAATCATTTTCATAAATGACTGTCAAACACATTTTCAACACTTTTTCCATAAAATTAAAATTTTTGATAATAGCACAAATTTTCATGCAACTAAACATTTCATTAATGTTGATACCTCTACCACCAATATAAAAATGTAATGTTTTGCCATTTTCCATGCTCCTACCAAACCCACAAGATAGATATACAAACCTTATGGCAACCATCTTGTTATGTTTGGAATTGTTTATGCCCTCTTTGGTTAGAGTATCATTTTTGGTACTATATCAATGTTGATATTAATATTTGCAAATGTTAGAGTATCAATATCAAAATTGACACTTGTATTACATAATATACTTTGTTTGTACTACAAATTTTAAAATTGACACAACTAACTAGACACCTCTTTATGATTCTTATCAATATCAATTTTAAAATTGATAGTGATAGAAGTTCCTAATAGTGTTATCAAACAGGGAATTAAGAAACAAATCTATTTAAAAAAATGAATCTGAAATGGTTGCCAAACACTTTTTTTAGCAAGGTTGGTTATAAAAAGAGGTTTTTATAACAAAAAGGTCAGCACCACCATAAAATGCATAAAAAAATTCTTAAATGCTTCTCAATTCTTTCACCTCAGAAGTGTCATGTGGAGTGAATAATTTGTATGTTTAGACAAGGTTTTATTAGATATTTCTCCGTCAATTTTGAAATTTACAATACAAACAAATCATATTATATGTATAATATAACCGTCGAATTCGTATCATTTTTTATATTGTGATATGTTATCCTCTACGAATATTAATATCAAAATTGATAAAATATCATTTTTGAAACTATAAGTCTATAACCGAATAAGGGTACGTATTATTTATTTATTTTTTTGGTTGCAGAGGTCTATAGGCAATTGCAAATAGTTGGTTTTCGTAGTAAGGACTACAAAGTAATGAGGATGATTAGATTTTATGATATGCTAGTTTTATACTAATTTTGACCTTTATTTAAAAAAATATATGAAGTAATATGTTTTATATGATTACTATCTTCATGAGTAAAATCATATCTAATTACGTAAGATGGTTCTGGGATTGGTATGTAATTACCTTCAGTTATCATCTAGCCACATATATAGTCTATGGTGGAAAAACAGAAAGATAAGTTCTCCAATATATATATATATATATATATATATATATATATATATATATATATACACAGAAAGATATGGGCATTCTGGATTTCCTTGGTTTATGCACATTTTTGTTCTCAGTTGAATACAAGCTGACCAAATTGAATTAATTCGGTTTGTTATATCAAATTACACATCTGTATTATTTATTTGTATGTGATAATTTCATTATTTGCATATTAAATTTTTATATTTATAAAAAAATACATGTTATATCTAAATTACACTATACATTGTATAGATTATAAAATTGAATAAACTAAAATGTATACCGAAACTATTATACTGTGTATTAACTTATTTATATACTAAATATAAAATGGCTTTAATTTATACTTTGCTGTACACCACATTCACATGGCTTATTTTTTTTTTGTAAATGTTGACGTGTATCTAAAAAATTTACTTATATTTGTATTTTAATCGATTTTTTTAATAATTTGTCATGTCATAAATATAAACCATATTTTCACAAAGTTGATAATATACATGTCATATAATGGGAGAACCAACTAGATTGCGGTATAGCAACCAGTCTTATTCATCTTGCATATACACCACATTGATGCATGCACAATTTCTTAGGTCCTGTTTGGTAACACTATTAGACATCTTTATCACTATCAATTTTAAAATTAATATTCATAACAATCACTAAGAGATATTTAGCTAATAATATCAATTTTGAAATTGTTAGTGAAAACAAAGCATGTTATGTAATACAAGTGTCAACTTGTATCATTTTTGATACTGATACTCTAACTTCTAAAAATATCAATATCAATATTGATATAGCATCAATTTTGAAACTCTAACCAAACAGGTCATTAGGTACCAATTATTTCACCTACTTGTTTTGGAATTACTAAATACCATATGGGGGGGTGAATAATGTGCCTAGTTAATGGTATGTTTGATTAGAGTATCAAAAATGATACTATATTAATATTGATATTGATATTTCTAGAAGATGAAGTATCAATATCAAAATTGATACAAGTTGACACTTGTATTACATAACATGTGTTATTTGCACTACAAATTTTAAAATTGATACTATAAGCCAAACACCTCAAGGTGATTAGCAACAATATCAATTTTAAAATTAATAGTGATAGAGATGTCTAATAGTGTTACCAAACAGGGCATAAAGTATGGGTTGATTTGGTGATAGGTGTAACGACCGATTAAATTAGCTGACTGGCCCAACAATCGTTGCTAATTAAGAGCCTTCCCAGGAGGTCACCCATCCTTAGCTTACTCCCAACAGAGCACGCTTAACTTCGGAGTTCTTTCAACTCAACCTCCGTAAAATGGTTAACCGGTGTCGTTGGTAGTCCACTGATTTAATCTTTTAACATATTCACAAATCGGGGTATTACAATCTACCCCCCTTAAAGACTTGACGCCCTCGTCAAGATCACACACATCACATACCCAGGCGAGTCACACCGGACCTTCCGACTGGGTCATGCTCTGATACCATATGTAACGACCGATTAAATTAGCTGACTGGCCCAACAATCGGGGCTAATTAAGAGCCTTCCCAGGAGGTCATCCATCCTTGGCTTACTCCCAACAGAGCACGCTTAACTTCGGAGTTCTTTCAACTCAACCTCCGTAAAATGGTTAATCGGTGTTGTTGGTAGTCCACTGATTTAATCTTTTAACATATTCACAAATCGGGGTATTACAATAGACAACTGCTGTCTTTAAACATGTAACTTTTAATATTTATATCTGATTGTTATTTACTGTAATTTGCATGTGTTTAACTCTGAATCTTTAAATTTTTGAATATAAGCAAACATTTTTTAGTTTGAAAAAAAACATGCAATACATCAGCCAAAGCCCAACCATATTCTTAAATATATATACTTTGATATGCTAAACAGATATCTCATTGTTATCGAACCAAAGACTCAATATATAATACTAGAAAAGGTATTAACATATTCTGTAACCGCAAATATGACAATATCGGTTGAAAATTCAATATAACATATCCAGCACAAAGTGCGTTCTGTGGAAAAAAAAAATTGTTCCCAAAATAAATTCCGATTAATATTTTATATTTTGTCTTTCTTGAGTTTGTACATATTTCTCTATGTAAATATGCTCAACGATTAATATTTTATATTTTTGTATTTTCTAGTGATTCTTTGATCAAGACCTTAATAAAGTGGTCAGTTACGTTTAGTTTCTAAGAAGTTAATTTTAACACTTATTGGTTGTTCTTTAGACAAGGTGGTGAAATAAATATTCTTATCTTTGCACTGACTCCTCCAAATTTTATTAAAATGTGAATACAATCAATATAAAATGGTTAAAGTCATGGTAAACTACAAATAAGAATATAATATATTTATATCAGAAATTTTAAAATCTTATTTTTTATTTATGACACGACAAATGTTTATAGATAAATTTAATAAAAAATACAATCATAAGTAACGTTTTAAGATACAAGTCAACATTTGCAGATAAACTAAAAAATATATAAACCACATGAATACGGAGTACATAAAAGTAAAAAATTAAAATAAGTTTTCATCACAGTATACAGATAACTTAACACACAGTATAACATTTTCAGCGAGCATTTTAGTTTATTCTATCTTATAATCTACACAGTGTATGGTGCAATTAATTATAATATGCATTTTTTAAAAATATTAAATAGGAATATACACATAATAATTATATTATATACATATAAGTAATACAAATGTGTAATTTGATATAACAAAGACCTATTAGATCCAAATGTTACAAGGATGACCTCAAAAGCTTACTGTTCTCTTCCCCATCTCTGTTCACACTGTAATCATCACCCCCCAAAAAAAACTCTTAAGAAGAATTATTTGATCATTACATATTTAATGAATAGATGCAATTACTCAACAAAATTCAGAGAAATAGAAGTAGTCAAAAGCGCACAGTTTCGAAAAAGATTTTTTCTGACTTATAATTCAAGAATAAAAAAGAACCACAACTAAATTTATTTCCCAAAAAATGTTTTTTTTTTTAATTTAGATGATTGATTTTAGTCAAAGGGACCTCATCTATCGCCTATCGCAGTCAAGGGCCATCCCTCTATCCGCAGTGGCAGGACTTTGTCTCGCCGTAAGGGGGCCGTCAACTCTTGCTCTGCGCATTTCTGTGACCCCAACGTCCCCTCTCCGTTCTCCCTTCCCGGAAAGGTAACATCTTTGACGCTGGAACTTCGGTCTTGCGAGTTTCCATGATCTATTTCCAAGGTTTATTTTGTTTTCGTTTCGTTCTTCTTGCCCACAATTTAGCAACGTTCTATCCTGCGTACTGATTTCCAGAACGTCGTCTTGTTGTAGTTTAAGTATACTGGATATGAACCAGAAGTCATTTTAGTAGTTCACCAGGTTTCATGCATTAGAGTAGACTAGTTTTCTTCTCCCGTCCATTTTTACTCCATCGGGCGTGGCATGTTTACATCGCCCATCGCCCTTTTGTGTTGTTCCTAATTCTTTTTGAATTGCCCAAGTTTCAAACCAGATGAGATAATATGTGAGGAAATGTTATGTGGGATGGCTTAATCCACAAGTGGATAGGATGGGTTGGATCAGAGGCTCCAAGTTAGTGCAGCGCTCTGGATAGGCCCAAAGGAAAAGTTCTAATGGGAGATGGGCTTATTGGGTGTTTTTTATATAAATAAACTAGGGTGGTGGCTTGTTCGAGATGTCAGTGTTCGAGCGAGGGAGCCGCTAAGAGTGAAGTCTTATACCCTTCAACATATTGAATTCAATTTGTCTTCAATATTCATCTTGCATGTGAGTGTTTAGTGGAAACACTGTTTGAAAATAGTTGAATGGCTAATTAAATCGCAACAAAAACTAAATTAAATGAACTTTGATTTTCATGTAGATCGGGTTAGGTTGGAGATTGATGCGATTTACAAAGTTCAAAACTCACTAAATGAAAACCTTGAATATTTATGATCACATGCAACAAAGTCTTTTGTGACTCATACTCTTTCTAACATTATCTATGCGACAAAAAGTGAGATGGATGCTTTCTTCTTCTTCTTCTTCTTCTTCTTCTTCTTCCTCGGGATCTATTCACCCCAGCTACCACAGGCACTAAGGGAGTTGTGACCAGAAGAGGGAAAATAGAAGAGAGAGATGTGCAAAGGCTAGTCAACTCTCAATCTTTCCTTTCTACACCAATCTGACTTTACTCTAATAAACCTGCTTTGGCTTGGCCCATTAACCAATGAACATGATTAATTAGTCAGAGTTAAATTTCAACAAATTTGTCAAAATTATTTAACCTGTTAATAAGTTAATTTAGAATGTATTAAATATCTCATATCTAATCTCTATTGTTTGATTTAGGATGTATTAAATATCTCATATCTAATCTCTATTTTTTGATTTAGGATGTTTTAAATATCTCATACCTAATCTCTATTGTCTTGTTCAACTATCTATTATATTATATATGACTTTCTACGTCTGATACCAAGTTGGTTGTAAGCTAACTTTGGAATTCCTTATAATTTAATGAATTAATTATATTTATAACATAGCTGTCAAGGTGGCAAGACACCTAAGACGTTCAAGGGCACCAATTCCGCTTAGGTAACCCGACGAAATGGCCGCTTAGGCGTCACCTAGGCAGCCTACGTGGTAGTATTAGATGTTTGTATATATGTATATGCATATGTGTATATATGTATATAAACAAAGATATATACAATTAGATGGCAATACCAACTATATTTATACAAACAAACATGTATACATAAATACAATTTTATTTGTATGTTATAATTGAATGTGTGTGTTTATGTGTGCATACATGTAAATGGGATTTTATTTATGTAATTATGTATGTGTTGGTATGTATTTGTTGGGAAAGAACTAATCTTGATAAACTAAGTGAGAGGGAGAGAAAAGAGAGTTTTATAAGATCAACATGAGCACGTAATAATCATCGCTTTCAATGCATCAAATTTTATAAGGTGTTTCCTTGCAAAAATGTGATAGTTTTACGTCTTTAGTTGTTTTTGATTTTATTGTAATATAAAATTTTATCATGAAAATATGTACAAATTATTGTGCACCAAACACCCTATTAGCTGTTTATATTTTAAATATAATATCTTTATTGAGGGTAAAAGTAAAAGATATAATATGTCTTTAAATAAAAAATAAATTAATATATATATATATATAAATACTTTAATCAAATTAAAATTTTTTTGCTCACAAACTAAGAGGTTAAAACCCTATCAAACACCTCTGTCACTATTAATATTAAAGTTGTTATTGATATATATATTTGTATATATTATCAAGAATCGTCGCTTCCAATACATCAAATTTTATAAGGTGTTTCCTTGCAAAAACATGGTAGTTTTATGTCTTTAGTTGTTTTAGATTTTATTGTAATATAAAATTTTATCATGAAAATATGTACAAATTATTGTGCACCAAACACCCTATTAGTTGTTTATATTTTAAATATAATATCTTTATTGAGGGTAAAAGTAAAATATATAATATGTTTTTAAATAAAAAATAAATTAATATATATATATAAATACTTTAATCAAATTAAGTTTTTTTTGCTCACAAACTAAGAGGTTAAAACCCTATCAAACACCTCTGTCACTATTAATATTAAAGTTGTTATTGATATATATATATATGTATATATTATCAAGAATCGTCGCTTCCAATACATCAAATTTTATAAGGTGTTTCTTTGCAAAAACATGGTAGTTTTATGTCTTTAGTTGTTTTAGATTTTATTGTAATATAAAATTTTATCATGAAAATATGTACAAATTATTGTGCACCAAACACCCTATTAGTTGTTTATATTTTAAGTATAATATCTTTATTGAGGGTAAAAGTAAAATATATAATATGTCTTTAAATAAAAAATAAATTAATATATATATATAAATACTTTAATCAAATTAAGTTTTTTTTGCTCACAAACTAAGAGGTTAAAACCCTATCAAACACCTCTATCACTATTAATATTAAAGTTGTTATTGATATATATATATATATATTTGTATATATTATCAAGAATCGTCGCTTCCAATACATCAAATTTTATAAGGTGTTTCCTTGCAAAAACATGGTAGTTTTATGTCTTTAGTTGTTTTAGATTTTATTGTAATATAAAATTTTATCATGAAAATATATACTCATTATTGGGCACCAAACACCCTATTAGCTTTTTATATTTTAAATATAATATCTTTATTGAGGGTAAAAGTAACAAATAGAATATATTTTTAAATAAACAATAAATTAATATATAAATACTTTAATCAAACTAAGTGTTTTTTTGCTCACAAACTAAGAAGTTACAACCCTATCAAACACCTCTGTCACTATCAATATTAAAGTTGCTATTGTTATATATATTTATATATATCATCAAGAAATATTTAGGCCCTGTTTGGTAATACTATCAAACACCTTATCACTATCAATTTTAAAATTGATATTGATGGTAATCACCTAGAGATGTTTAGCTAATGATATAAATTTTAAAATTTGTAATGCAAGCAAAACATATCATGTAATACAAGTTTCAATGTTGTGTAGATAAACTTCTTTTCTCTCTCTCTCTCTCTATGTATTGCAATATTCTCATGTTGAAAATGTCTAACTGGTTATATATTCAATTTCTTGTTGCTGAGTTACAATGATATTGTTATTTCTTACTCCATATTTCTTTTATGATCAAAGGAGACTAATGGATATTAACAATGAGGATTGTCTGGCATGGGCAGCCAGAGATGTCTCGGGCATCCTTTCACCATACAGATTTAGCCGCAGGTTTGTACTAGTTATCTTGATATGCTATATTATATTTTCGTTTAAATTAGGAATTCAGGTGGTTGCCATCCTTATGTCCTTGCTGACAATGACACAATGAGGACAACTTTCTGCTACTGAGCTTTGATGCGCAGTGTGCACAAATGACCATAAACCTTTTTGACATATTCTTATGATGGGAACATGAAATTAATAGTTTTACAGTAAGTCTGGCTGCTAACTGCAAACTTTTGCATCCAAGAGCAATATAATGGGGTGTGCAATTTTACACTTCATGAATTAGACTGATCCATGTATTTACTTCTTAAGGAATTATGCAGGACTCCAAGAGCTGATGATGTTTCATTGAGAATAACTCATTGTGGAGTGTGTTATGCTGATGTCATCTGGGCAAAGAATATGATGCACGATTCACAGTATCCTCTAGTTCCTGGGTATGTTTTCTTTTTTTATAACAATTCACCATAAAGAATGATGTTCATGGGAGTAGGAACTTTTGCATACAAATGACTCTTTCATGTCATTCTCATTGAGGTTTTCATCTATTAAGAAAGGTCTTACTTACCTGTCAAATATAAGAGCAATGTTTTAGAACAGATCCATAAGAAGGCAGATAGTTCAACTTCAACATATAGAAATAAGGATGCCAATTTCATAAGTTGCTAATACACAAATAGGTAATAGTTGATTTTAGAATGACAATGAGAAATTAAATCATATCAAGGAAAAACTGCAAGGTGCAAATGAAGGGTGGAGTGAGGTGCTCCGGTGATTCTGGAGCACAGAGGGGGCTTGGTGTTGTTCGTACATGGGTTGCTTCCAGAGGAGGATGGACTAGTGTGCTCCGTCGAGGGGTGGTGCAGGCTGCCAGGGGTTCCGTTGGTTGTCTCGGTGTCTGTGTGTGACATTAGGGCAATGGGGCAGCCTTGCCTTGGTCCAAGTCTCTTGGTCTGGATAGAGGTGAGGTTGGGATGAGCAGCTGGATTCGCCCTGTGGAGGTCACCCTCGCCTGAACCTCTTCCCATGCTCCTTCCAAGCATTCTTTTTGCACAGGTTGTTGTGAAAGGTGTGGATCTATGTCCTTTCTGCCCTGCTCAAAGATGCCCCGAGCCGGTTTTCTCTAAATGGAGTTATGGCAGATGTTTTGGTAGGGATCATTGGATGGAGGAGTGCAGAGAGCTGGAGATGCTGGTACTGTTCGATCATAGGGCACAAAAGCTGGGTTTGCCCCTCAAAGAAGGCTCACCAACCCATCTTCAATGGAGATGGTGTTGCGATTGGCCGTCACGGGGGTTTCCCTACCTTTTCTTGTGGGGAGGTCATTGATATTCTGGTCTTGCCTGGCCTTTGAGTGAGGCGGCAATGGGTTGCGGGCTGCATCATCATCAAGGTGTGGGGCTGCCCGGGGGGCTGCTCGGAAGCTCTTAAACATGGGGCAGTGGTAAGGTAGTTTTTAGATATTTTGTGTCTGTTCTCGGGTTCGTGGTGGTTGAAGCTGCCTATGGCCTTTTTTTAGTGAGGAGTGTCTCGCATAGTGCTTGGGTTGATTGCATGGCAGGTAGATCATTGTCCAGTGTGGATGGGGTGGTATTCTATTTCAGGAGCTGGTCCCTAGGCCAAATGTTTTAGAGGTAGGCCTTTGAGGAGGCAGGTGGTTATCTCAGGACTTCGCTTTTTTATCTGGGTGCCTAAGATGATTGCAATGATCCTTAAGCCCTTCGGGGTCCTTATTTATAGAGGAGGGCTAGTCTCTGACTCTCTGTTTTGGCCAGAGGGTGGATTCATCGCTGTCTTCGCCGACTATTTTATCCAATTGGAGAAAAAGGTTATTGTCGTAGTCACTTTGGATGGGATGAGGTTTAGTATTCTTCTGTGTTTTGATGCTGTCTTGGGAGCTGAGGGGGCCTCTGATCTGACAACCTTGGTAGAGGAAGGACCCAATGGCCGATGTTCGTCCCCCAGAAAAATCAACCATGTCAATCCGGACAGATGTTGTGGGAGCTTTCTGGGCTGGTGGGGGTTTCTTGGCAATGAGTGGTGCTCCGGGAACGTTGTCACCTCACGCTTGACATGGGAATTCTTCTTTTTCAAAATTGGGGGCGTTGTTGGACAGAGGAAACATATAGTCTCCGGGTCTTACAGAGAACCATTTCCTTGATGATCCGCTTGACTTAAGTAGGAAATTGGGTGGTCCAGGGCTGACGGTTCAGTCACTGCATGTTGATGCTTATTGATCCTATCTCATAGGGAGAGGTGTTTTGAGTCCATTAGGGATATGGATCCCATAAGGCTCCTGGGCCAGGTAATTTTTTTGCCAGTTTTTTACCAATGATGTTGGAAGATTATTGGGGTTTACATTATGGCAATGGTTCATAAATTTAGAGCCATCTTGAATGCATCAAACTATTGAATTCATGCTCCTTGGTCCTTCTAACTAAAAGAGAGCATGTTGTTGACATCAAAGACCTTAGACCCACAAGTCTGCTCAATTGTAGCTATAAGATCATCTCCAAAGTTCTGATGGCTAAATTATGTAAATATATCGAGAAGTTAATCAGCCCATCTCAATCAGCTTTCATTCCTGAGAGATACATCCTAGATAATTTTATGGCAGCTTTTGAGTGTATCTATGACCAGAAGTAAAGAAAGACAGAATCTTTGTTTCTCAAGCTGGATTTTGAAAAGGCTTATGACAGAGATAATTGAAATTGTCTATACAAGGTTATTTAACTGATGGGGTTTATGAACAAATGGATCAGTTGGATCAAATGCTACATAAGTTTTGCAAAAGTTTCTGTGGAAGTGAATGGTCAGTCCTTTGGTTTTTTTGGCAGCTTTAGGGGGCTCAGGCAAGGGGATACCCTATCCCTACTTCTCTTTGTCTTGGTGGGCCAAATTTTGAGTTTATTGTGGGGCAAGGCTCAGCAGGCTAGTTTTATTGAGGGGATCGAGGTAGGTTTCAACAAGGTACTTATCTTTCGCCTCTACTTGCTGATGGTACTTTACTTTTCTCTTTTGTGAATTTGAACAAATGTTTGAACTTGAGGATTTGTTTGTGCTTTTTGGAAGTGGTAACGAGTCTCAAAATCAACAAGGAGAAATGCGAGTTGATTGGAATCAATGCCAATGATTCCCAGAGGGGCTGTATTAGCCATATTTTTTAGATGCCATGGAGTTCTTTCCGTATCAAGTATCTATGGTTCCTTTGCCTGATAATGCTTCTAAACCTAACGATTGTCAAACTCTGGTTGACAAAGTTGAAAAACGATTACAAGGATGGAAAGGTAATATGCTTTTAACTGGGAGCAGGTGGATTTTATCTAAAAGTGTGTTGGATAGTCTCCCTCTTTATTTATTCTCTATCCTCAAGATTCTCAAACGAGTGTGTAATAAGCTGGAAAATTTAAGAGCTATTTTTTCTGGCAAGGGAGAGGGGGAACAGGTCTCCACCTTGTCCGTTGGAACTATGTTTGTAGGAACATAGTGGAAGGAGGAGCTTACCTTCTTTCACTCGAGTGTGTCAACATGGCCCTCCTTACCAAATGGTTGTGGAAGCTCAATTAAGGAAGCAACTCCCTCTGGTGCAGGATTGTCAATTCTGGGGTAATGGTTAATGATAGATGGGCATCTGATTGCAGATCCCGCAGCAGATTGTCGTGGATTTGGAAAGGGATTCTACATAATTGGGACTAATTCTGTGCCTGTTCTTCCATTGTGTTGGGTAACGGCTGGAAAGCATGCTTTTGGAGGGACAGATGGGTGGGAATTTGCAGCTGGAGCACTGGTTCCCTTTACTGTTCAAACTCGCAGTGGATATGGATGCTAAAGTTTCCTCTTTATGGGAGGATGAGGAGCATATGACAAATAGTCATTGGCTTTTAGAAGAAATATAACAAACGATGAAATTACTGAGTTTGTGACTTTGTTGGAGTTCTTGAGAGCTTTTTCATGCACCCCTTCCTGGGAAGATAGGTTCCTATGGACCCCTGATGGGGGTAATTCTTTCTCGGTGCAGTCTACGTGCTTGAGGATTTTGTGGGGAGGGGTTCAAGTGCCTTGGTGGAATTCTGTTTGGTCTGTTGTGCTTCCTCTCAAAATCTGATTGTTCATGTGGAAGAATTGTAGAGGGAGAAACATGATTGAATTGGCCAATTAATTGCCCAAAATGGCTTACAGAAGACCTAAGAAATGGGCCCTCGATCAGCCCCTTGGGTGGACTGAATTGTGCTGGGTGCAGGCCCAAAAAATTAAGATTTTAAATGTGTTGTGGAGCTGCTGTCAATGGGCATGCAGTGGGTATCCGTACAGCCCGTGATGAGCCACGGATGGGCTTTGAAAATAGGTGCGATGAAGGCCCAAAAATATGTTATGGTTTGGGCTAAAATTGACTTAGAATTAGATCATAAAACATGCTTAGAAATGGGCCAAAATGGGCTTGAAATTAGGCTGCTATGTCGTAAAATGCTATGTTCAGATTCCCTTTTTTTGTTAAAAAATTTGGTGTCAATATAGCTTTTTCACCTGTTACCGCCTTGGTAAATAAGGGCTTTTTTGTTCTTCTTGTTTTTTGTAGGGATATTTTCCTTTGTTGCTTGTACTTTTGATTGTTTTACTAAAAAAATGATGATATGCTGAAACGAAGATTATGACTACCTTCTCCGCACACCTGTCCCTGACTTCCATTCGGTGTTCATCACACACGACACTCCAACATCTTCTGGATCTCAATGGCTGGGTTCCTGGTCTCGGTCCGGTGGTGTTTCTTCTTCTCCGATCATCATCCTTTTTTTTTCTCTTCACACTATCGCCTCCTTCCTCCCCATAGTCTCTTCTTCCTCTCTCTATCCTATCTCAGATTTCCCTCTGGTTCCAGCTTCTTCTCCTCCAAGCTCCGCCTCTATCCTATGCTCTTCGACCTTCTGGTATTGTCTCTTGGTACCCAACTAATCGACCTCTTTTTCATCTGCTCATCACCTTCCATCCTTTGATCCTCTATTTCCTCCTCCATCGACGCAGCGAGTGATGTCATTGGCAATTTTGTCACCTTCAGCGTCATGTTGGCCTGACCATCACCTACATTTAGTCACCGCAGCCGTGATTGTAGTCACCGCAGCCGTGATTGTAGTCTCATGGAATCCTGATTGAATCATCCATCATGCCTGTGCCTAGTTCCAGGATGCAGACCGCAAGATGGTGTAGATTCGCTACATGTGGATTACGACAACGTCCATGCCATCGTCATCCAGCACATTACAATGCCCTCCTCAGATATCGGAGCATTCTCACATGAACAGCTCAGGCTACCTAGCTTCGCTGCCGATCTTGAGCTGACTGTGAGGCCCGGCATCTGCAGTTGCCGCGGATTGCATCCCTGTGTCATCAATGTGATGTCTAATGCATGATGATCACAGATCGGTCGCACTTGTAAGCATCCTCCATTTTCAGCTCAATCCTGCCGATGTTCTCAATGGCATAGCCAATGCCATCCCTCATGTTTCAACTTTGCTGGAAACTACACCCGCGAGGTCGCTGATCATGCCAAGTTCCATCCAGCATCCTAAGGATTGAAGCTGGATTCATATTCCTGGCCATGGGTAGAGGTGCTGTACCAGGTGACCATGCCTGTTGATAGCCGGGCACCAGATACTGATCGCACGATCTCATGCTAACAGCATGAATCTTGGGTCCTTTGCAGTGCTATCCAGTTCAGCCCCGTCTGGCTCATCAAGGTATTTTAGCTTGCCGGATTAAACCTGAACAGGAGTGAGATCTACATTCAGTCAATGCGTCAGAGCCATTCGAATTGACAGAATTGACCCGTCAACCTGCTCATCTTCCGACGGAGATTTTCTGGAATATAGTCTTTTACCACTCTGAGAGGGGTGGGTTTGGCCAATAATTGTATTTCGTGTTTCATTAATCGGTTTGAACATGGGTAGCTGGGAGGTTACTCACATGTCCCAGCATGAAGGTATACTTCTTGAATTGTTTCTTTACTTGCTTGTTTATTATATATTCATTTGCCTTGTCTTTTGAGCGTTAGGATTCCTGGCTCGTTCTTGTCACTGCCGATTCATGAGTGAGATCCATCTTGAACCATTATATTTGATTATGTTGAGTTGCGAGTGTTCTACACACCATGGCATCCATACTACCATGGTTCTGCTTCAGCCCCCACACGAAGACTGCTATGTGCTATCAGGTCCGTTTCTGTTCGATTTGGTTATCTACCTGGACACTATTCGGCACGTGACTTATACTGTGTAGTTGCTGTGCCTAATCTGGTTTAGAGGCTGTCCTGCATCACAAGATGATTGTGGTTTGAATGAATTACAGATCATATTTTTGTCACAAAAAATAGAGAAATCTGCCGCAGAAGGTTTCTTTACAAAATGTTTGACAAGCACTTATGTCATAATCCAGCAATAGGTTTCTAATGATACATGCATATCACTTATTGTCAAAGTTTATTTATGGATACGAGTAGGATTATGTAGATATCGTTTTTTATTTTTTGCAATCTTGTTCTATTTTCCGAGGTCACTGCTGATTGTTCATTTTTAGTGATATCCATGGGTGTAATAAAAAGTAATTTATCTAGGCTCTTAAGATAATTATGAAATGTTAGCCTTTTTGTTAGTAGACACTGCTCTCTTATTTTTCTTTTTCAATCAAGAGACTGCTGGTCATACAACTGAGAGGGTTTTGAAGATGACTCTTTCTCTGCAGATATTTATGTCAATGCTTCTTGTAAGTTTGATAAGATATTGATTTCTAATTTTCTTTTCTCTGTGTTACTTTGAGTCCCTGAAAACGTATAGAATTAGAAATGTCTCTTTGACATGGAAATTTGTACTGTAAACATATTAGTCCCCAGCAAGGAGTTATTTCTAATTTATTTACTTAGAAATAACCACCTGCTTAGGATATAATTTAATTTTCAAGAGGGTTATAGTGGTCAAAAACTCAAAATATAAATATCTAAGATAGAGGGAGTTATTCTAATTCCATATACTTTGATGGGACCACAACAAGAACCTTCTTTCCCTCTTTATACATCTACCCGAACTTTCTTCTTCAAAAATAAAGCGGAGCTGTTTCCTGGTAATCTTTGTAGGGTATGTACTTATTATTTCATGCAGTGATAAGCCTTGGTAGTTTGATACCCAGAAACTCCTACAATAATTTTTCGGATTCTGGTCCGTGAGAACATTATAGTTATAAAGTACTATTAATCAAACTTGCAGTTTGATTTCTGTAAGTATGCAGTTTTTTTTAAGTCCATATTTGGGATTTCTATTTTGAATCTTATTCTTTTGTTGTGATGTATTTTCATTTTGTCCTTATGTGTTAAGAAAGGATCCACACTTATTACCTCACATGGGCATCAACCTGGAAGTTTGTTCTTGTTTTCTACAACCTATTTAAACAAATACATTTTAATTGATCATTTTTATTAGGCATGAAATTGTGGGTATCGTGAAGGAGATTGGCTCTGATGTCAAAAACTTCAAAGTAGGTGACCATGTGGGTGTTGGGACATATGTGAACTCTTGCCGGCAATGTGAATGTTGCAATGATAACTTTGAAGTCCATTGTTCGAAAGGTGTTTATACCTTTAATGGTGTGGATGAAGATGGTACAATCACGAAAGGTGGATACTCCAGTTTCATTGTAGTCCACGAGAGGCAAGCAACTTTTTATGGTTCACTTAAAATTTCTCTTCTTTATATATAGTTATGAATGTCCGTAGATATGTAATGATTGTGTTGTCTATTCATCAGAATGTTGCTCTCGTTGTCTTAATCTATCATATGCTCTCTCTAGAGAAACAAAGCTTTGCACACATAAATTTGTGATTATTGCTTTATTTTGGTGTTATGCATGCAAATGACATGACTTGGAGTCTTGGAGAAGGAATTTACAATCTCTCCCATAGATATCTATCTTCAGCCTGTTCCCTGTTGATATTGATTCTAAATAATTCTGGTGTTTCTCATGTTGTGATGCATACTAATATTAGGATGTTCGAAAGTTGGCTCTTCTTAATATCAGTGTTCTTGGATAATCCCACATTGGAACACATAAAGATGTCCGGGAGAACATAATAGTATGCTACCCTCTTTGCGCATACTTTGATTGTTTTGAATTGGTTGCCCGATGACTATAACATAACATTATAGCTTGTCACCAGTTTGGGCGTATATGCGCATACACAATATTAGTGGTCCATCAACATGCTTGTAGAGGGTATGTTTGAATAATTTCACATTGGGAATGTAAACTTGGGTCCTGCATTTGATGGATTTATTAGAGTAATCCCTCTTTGGAAGATAGAGAAATCTGTGTATGATGATCTGCCTTCCACTTGTCATCTTAAGATATCAGTTGGATGGCCCAATAACTCAAGACTACGCAACATTGCTGTATTTCCATTGTTCTCAGATGCTTTTGTTGTCATAGTGATGGTGATAACTAACTCTGCATGGGTGCTTCATGCCATCCAGACCATTGGAAGCATCTATAACTACGAATTTCCTGGTCGGAATCAGCGCCTGGATTGGCCAGGGCCAATCTCAATCCGGATCAGGGATTCAGGATTGGATCTGCCTGCTCAGCCAATCTGATGGAAGGAAATCTGATCCAAGGTCGACTTGGATCTGTTCTTTGAAAAATTGAAAAAGACAAAAAACATTAAAAATAAATGACGGATTGATCCAGGTTGGAGGGTGGTCAGGATCCATGGGGATCACTGCCAGGAGATTGTGGAGTGAATGCTCATACCCCTGCTTTTCATGGAGCTGATTCAATACAACTGGTTAAGTTAGTGGATCCTCTTCATATTCACCTATTCAGGGTGGGGAAGAACAGACTACAGAGGCAGTGATGGCTGTCCCCTTTGCTGTCTGCTGATGGCAATTAGCCTCAGGTTGTGTCTGAAATAGGCCGATCAAGACTGATGTGCTAGATTTTAGGAAGGGGTTTCAAAGAGAAGTTCCACATGTAAGACTTGTTCTCTTGAAAAAGGATAATTTTCCATCCTGTGTTGATCCATGGTACACCTTTCACAAATGGCTTAAAGGTTCCCTCAAAGCATATACTTTGTCTTAATTCAGAAATTCAAGTTCTCATCGTCAAGTTAGGGGCTTAGAAACCTGCCTCGTTCCTTTAGAATGTGCTTATAACTTAGGTAACACAACTTGAAGATAGGAGACAATTACCAGGGATTGGACTGATGTAACCTCAAAAATTTAAAATTTAATACAATTCATGTTTTCTTTGTTGGAAAAGAATTTTGTTTTGTTTGGTTTAACTTTGACAACTATGAAAATAAATGGTGTTCCACATGAGTCTTAGCTAATTTGGTGTGGTATTTAGTATTTAGTAACTTACAAAGTAGGTTCCAGATCTTCAAGTGTTGACATAGGGAATAATCCATCACTTGGATCACTTGAACGACATTTCTTTTTTGTTGAGGTTTATTAATGTTGGCACCTAAAAATTCCACTTACTGGGCCGTGGATTTAGTCAAATACCAGGCAAGGCTTTAAGGATAAGAAGCGATCAGAGAGCACGTACTTGATTTGCTTAAAATTTAGGCTTAACAGACTAGGAAAGCCCAATAAGCCTTATTGGACTGTTGGCACCAAAAAATATCATAGGACCCCGAAATAGTAGGTTTCTGACGAAACCATAAGGAAAAAAGTTGAACAAGCAGGTGAGACCCACTCCATATCATATTTGGGGCTAATGTGCCGAACGGACCTAATAAGTTTTATTGGGCCCAACCGACTGAAAGTCGGCCCAATAACAAATTGGCACCATCATCGGGTCCACCCAACCCAAATTTGAATAATGTAGGATCAGCTCTGAAATTCGACTTGTATCTGATAAGTCATGGTCAAAACAACCAAAGTGGGAGGATTATTTGACTCAAAAAACAAAATGAATGGGCACACAATGCAATATTGGTCAAGACCTCTGCAATGATACCTTGAATGTCAAAATCTGGCTCCGGGCAAGGATCGCCGGATCGGGATCGGATCCTGGATCGGTGGGGTCCGATCCGATCCGGATCGGATCGGATCGGACCGATCCAGGCCGATTCCAATGGAGCCAGACCGATCCAGAATCGGTCTGGATCGGTTTTTTTTTTTTTTTTGCTTTTCGAAAAAATATGGAAAAATCGCCAAAAAATCAATAAAAATACATAGGACTCAGGAAAAATGTGAAAAAAATATAGGGAACACTCATTCATATAACAAATTAACAATCAATCATATAGAACACATATCATATCCAATCACACAATAGAACACATCATGCATCAAATAAGATACATGTTTTTACCAAACAAACAATCATACCCAACTCTACAAATTGTACAACACATAATCTTCTTACCACTCATATTACATTGCGTGAAATAAACAAAGAAATACATTATACATATGCATCACCACCAACTATGGTAACGTCCGGAGTAGGATGGATCTGGATCTCTGTCCTGGTCATTCTGATTTTCTGCAAATCTCCATTGATTAAGGTCAGTCATAATTGGCCCCCGAAGGGGGTGACTGTTGAACACCCCCGAAGGGGTGCTAATCACCCCTTCGGGGGTGCAATTCCACCCCCCATTGGGGGTGAAATAATCCCCCCCAATGGGGGGGTTTTTTGCCGCCCCCCCCCCCCCCCCCCCACCTAGGGGGGATCAGAAACGGTCACCCCCGAGGGGTGATCGTCGAACACCCCGAAGGGGTGCTAATCACCCCTTCGGGGTGCAATTCCACCCCCATCGGGGTGAAATAATCCCCCCAATGGGGATCCCATGCCGCAGCCGGCCGGGGCCAAGGCCCGGGGGGGGAGGGGAAAGGAGATCCAACCCCCCCCCCTTACGAACCTTGTGCTGTTTAGGGTGGATCGCCCCTCCCCAAGGTGGATCGCCCCTCCCCAAGCCTTGAATAGGCTGGATCGCCCCTCCAAATGCTGGATCGCCGGCTGTTGAAGCCCTAGATCTCCAAGGCGCCTTGGTGGGAAGGAGAAGAAGCCGAAGGGGGCAAGTGGGGGGGAGAATCGGTCCGGATCGACCCCAAATAGGGGGTGATCGGACCTTAAAACAAGACCGGATCGATCCCGGAATCGGTTCGATTCCGGGTCTTCCGGTTTTCCGGCGAATCGGTCCGGATCGACCGATTTTGGGATCGATCCGGGTGGATCGGTCCGGGATCGACCGATCCTATCGATTCCGGCCGATCCAGCCGGGACTCCCGGCTGGATCGCTAATTCCGATAGGAATCGGATCGGTAGGTACCGATCCGATCCAAGAATCGGTCGATCCCGATCCGGATCGACCGATTCTGCAATCCATGGCTCCGGGTGGTAAAATGATCATTTTATTCCTATTGGGCCCAATCAACCAAGCGTTGGTCCAATAACAATTGGGCATCACTATCATGCATGCTCAACTCAATATTAAGTATTTCCAGAATTGGATTGGCAGTCCGACTCATATTCGACAAGTTACGGACAAAATACTGAGAGTCAACTTCCAAACGGCCTTATCGGGACATACTGGGACCGAAAGATAAAACATATTGGCCTATAAGACAGTGCCAGTGAAGACATCCACAACGGTGTCTTAAATTCAGAAATCAGTTTCACGGGTCAAAATGACCATTTTCTTGATTTTTTTTATTTTCCTGAAGTTTACAATGAGAAAATGCTCAATTGGCCAAAAATTTATTTTAGAGCCCCAAAAATATGTAATTTTTAGGGGAGCTTCAAAGACTTTCAAGAAAAATATTGATTATGAGAGAATGATTTTTAGAGAATGACTTATAGGTCAATATATGTATTTTTCTCATTGTTTTGGATAGAACTAAATTTATGGAATTCCGAAAAATACGAAGTTTTAGAAATTTTTTTGAAGATTTTTTTATGAATTTTTAATGTTTTTTGGGGAATTGAATAGATTTTCATTGATTTTTGAATTTTTATCTTAATTTTTATGTAATAAAAATGGGATAATTGGAAATTTTGGGAAAATGGCCCCAATGGGTCGAGATGCTGAATTTGGTCTCAAATGGGCATGAACATGAGAATAGAGGAGAAATTAAATTTTAATTGAAATTTGAATTTTAATTGGCGTATAAATCCAAATTAAATAAATTTCCATATCCTTTTTTTCTTGTGAAAGTTTTGGTGACGACAGCGACACATACGTGAAAGCTACCTGACGTAAGCATTTACAGTTGCTCACTATTTTTGACCTTTGAAAATTTTATGTATTAAAAACATAATTACCAATATGCCAAGGAAAGTGGGAAGCACAGCAAGAAAGATGTGTCTAATCTTAATAATTATGCTGAGAAGAAATGAGAAATATAACACATGACAAGGAATGAAAGGGGTAGGAGAGTTTCCATGCCACAATAAATAAAAGTGCTTCTATGACATTAAAAAGCTCTTTTTTCTTTTTGAATTAGCAATTATTTTGCTTCAAATACGGACAGACCGAATACATTTAAACTTGTTGCCTATGGAGTATGGATAGTTTTTGTACGAAAAGAAATAAGTAAATATCTTGTGGACTAGGAAACATAACCAAAATCCCTATCAATGTGTCCCATACTTGATTTGTAACTCGAACATGAGAACTATCATGGAAATTACTGTACACAATGTGAAGTGAGAATCTCGGAAACCAGCATTCCACTTTCACCTTTCTGTTACAGTGCCTTTCTTTGGACCAACAATTGGCAATTTCTTACTCATATTTCTAATTTATAAGGGCAAGGAGCAGGGCAAAAGTCAAGCGCTGTTTATATTTATGGATAACCTATCCATTTTCATCAATAATTGGTGTACATGGCCCAACAAATGGAGATAAAAAGGGAATTTACCCCAATTTCCAAGTTTTGGTGTGTAATTTACCAGACTGGCCACAAGATTCAGCATAAACAGAGGAAAGATGTAGAGAGTCAATTAAACATCTCTAAATATTAAGTAATTAAACACATGGCTACGAACGAAAAGATCATAAAAAGAGAAACATGAATGCAGAGTTCTACAATTTTATTGCTTAGTTAGAATCAAGAACAGTTATTTAAGTTATCTTCATCATTAAAGCACCAGTACTACTTTTTTATTTTTCTTCATGTTATTATGCAAATGCATCATTAACATCATACCTAATTCCAAATATATTCCTGTAATCTTCTAAATTTTTTATACTTCCTAAAATCTTAATTTATTTTCATGATGGTACATGTGGTTTGACTCGGTTTACTTCTTCATTACTTTTAACAGAAAATTAAGGAAATTATTAAAATACGCCTCCCATCCCTCTCTTTCTCTATATATATATCTCATCTCTTCTCTCTTCTTCTTTTTTTGTTATATCCTTCCCTCTCATCTCTCTCTCTATATTTAATCTCTTCTCTCTTCTTCTATTCCCTGATATACTTTTCTCTGATCTCTTTATATATATCATTTTGGGTGAGTGATGGAGGGCAGCATATGAGGAGAGACAATCCAAACCCAAGAGACATATGAGAGAGAGAGATGAGTAAGAGAGATTCTAGAGAGAGAGATCTTACATAGTATCTATAAAAGGATTTCAGGAGAGAGAGAGTGGTAAGTTAATACAAATAGTTTGGATTTGGTTAACTTAAGTTAGGTTGAATTATGTTTAATGTTAAAAGTTGACGACTTATTTTCGAATAGAGTAAGGCTTCAGGGAGTTTAAAAAGATTATGAAGTTTATAGGAATATATTTAAAATTATGTATGATTTTAGTGATATATTTGTAAAAAAACTATTTTCGTAAATGTATCAAAGTCGTAGTGTATATAGGTTTTGAAAAAAACATGGAAGGCTGGGTCACCCAGGGGTCACCCGACCCGGCCGATTTCCGGGCCGACCGGGCCAGCCCCGACCTGATCGGGGCGACTCCGTGGCGGCCCAATGTGGGCTCGCGCCACCCGGCCGGGGGTCGGGTGACCCGGTCGGCAGGGTCGCCTGATGTGGTCTGACCGCGTCACTATGTTTTAACTTAGATTTTTTAGTTTTTTTTTGGGGTGTCGACCTGACCGCATAGGTCGATCCACGAATACTTTGCACCTCATTTATTAATAGTATAACAATATTTTACTATCACTTATAATATTACATATGGTTAAAATTTGTGATTATAAATATATGATACATAATTAAAATTTATAAAATTATTTTTAAATTATTTTTACTCTCTCACTTGAGATTAACTCTTTCCCAACATATATTAATACAACATAATCACAAAAAAATCATATTTACTTATATTCACAGATAAACACTCATATTTAATTATAACATAAAACATGATTATATTTATGTATATATATTTTTATGTATATGTAAATATATAGTATAAATATATATTTTTTCTATTTTTCTTATTTTTCATGTAATTTTTATACTTTTTTTATATTTTTTGAAATAAATAAATAAATCTGACCCGGGTCGCAACACGGTCCGACTAGGTCGGTTTTGGGGACGACCAACCCCGGGCCGACTCCCGACCCGGCCTTCCTTGGATAAAAATCACATGGCTTTTTAGCATAATTATGATGGCATCCTAGGGTGGTTGCTATTGACCTCAGGAGCATCTCTGTAAACTTTATTGGGTAACAAGAGCTTGATGCTGGTTAGAAACATTCACTTGTGGAAGTGAATACCCATTATTTACAGCAGCACCCTTGTTATGTTTGTAAAAATAAAGTAGGAAACCAACCACGTCACATAAAAAGGACAATATTGTAGCATCATAAAGTTTCAGCATGTGGAGGATACATGAAAATGGGCAATACTGTTTTCAAAATGACCTTTATAAGTTTATAATTTTACAAAATACTCCATCTGGACTGCTCGAACCAGTGTCGAAGTGGCTCATATGACCTGGCTGGGATACACATCGTCATCTTGGTCAACCCATCAAACCAAACAGTATAAGATTTGGTGCCTGGTGGAATGGTTGGGCAAGCCATGGCTCATCAAACAGGCTGGATCACCTTAAACCTGACCTGTCCCATTTTTTAGCTGGCATGGGATGTATTTGACAAGTGACAACCATGTTTCTGGATTATGTCAATGAGGTGAACTGTCTGCATTTGTTACTTCTAAATATAGCTGATAAATATTTCTAAATGCTTTATATGCTCTTGTCAATTGCAAAGCTAAATCCTTGTAGAATCGTCAATTCCATCCTTTTTGGGTCAAGGAAATGTCATTAGATTCTGAATCCTGTTCGAACATACAACCGACGTACCATCACATGTCTGAGTTGTCAAGGAGCAGAGTTGTCTGCTTGTTCCATTTCCTAGAAAGCTTCTTAGCATATATGAAATGTCGAAGTATGTTAATCAACAATAAGTTGTTACATATTACAACAGACAAATAAAGTCGTTCTACAAAGATTTTGCTGCAAAAACCACAAATTGATCAAGTGGATTGATGTTGGACAATTTGTGACTTCATGCTGAAATCTATGTATAATCGACAGATATTGCTACCGGATTCCAGAAGAATACCCATTATCTCTAGCAGCACCTTTGTTATGTGCTGGAATTACCGTGTATTCCCCCATGTTGCGCCACGAGATGAACCAAGCAGGAAAATCACTTGGAGTCATTGGACTTGGAGGCCTGGGGCATATGGCAGTAAAATTTGGAAAAGCATTTGGCCTGAAAGTGACAGTTTTCAGTACATCGACTTCCAAGAGAGAAGAAGCCTTGAACATTCTTGGTGCAGACCAATTTGTTATATCCTCGGACAAGGAGCAGATGCAGGTAACTTTCCAAATTCTGTGGATAAAGTATTGCCTACGAGATTGTTTTCTTCAATATCCATCTAGAACCCAGTTTTTACAATTTTAAAAATTGAGAGAAGGTTCAAGATTTAATTGTTTGTTGAAGATTAAAGCAGCTTTCTGGGTGGTTTTAGCATTTCCCCCCCTGTTTCTTTATTCGTAATTCCATGTATTTCTGATTCCATTTGAAGATGACAGAATATATAAAATCTCAATGCACTGTTGCCCTGTTTTGCCAGGCGGCGCGCAGCTCTCTAGATTTCATTGTCGACACTGCCTCTGGAGATCATCCTTTCGATCCCTACATGTCACTCCTAAAGGTTGGTGGGATTCTAGTCTTGGTTGGTTTTCCGAGTGAAGTTCGGCTCAGTCCTGCCAGTCTGAATATCGGTATGCCGCCATTTCTTCATCCCTACTTCGATCATTACCGTGGCACCTCCTGACGCATGATTCCCTGCAGGGGCAAAGACGATTTCTGGGAGTGTTACCGGAGGGACCAAGGAGACACAGGAAATGATCAACTTCTGTGCGGCTAACAAGATATATCCCAAGGTTGAAGTCATTGGCATTCAGTATATAAACGAAGCCCTTCAAAGGCTCGTTGACAAGGATGTGAAGTACCGATTCGTAATTGATATAGAGAACTCCTTGAAGTGATAAACTCGGAATTACTGTTGCCACAGTTGCGTAATCGCCCTGCTGCTACGTTTGTGTTTGCAACATAACTGAACCTCGGACACACCTTGTCATGTAGTAAGTAGCTGTCGAGAGGTGTGTTTGTTTCAGACAAACTGCTGTGCGAGGGAGAAAAAAAATGATGGGAGAACGGTAAGAAAACTATAAATGCTCGAATGATCTGGCACTGCATTTGCATATGTATGTGTGAGAAGCTGATGACGTTGGCATGACACTCGGTCCTCGATGTGAGATACTCAGGTGTGCATATTGGCCGCTGCTTTCTTAGATGATAACGTGGTGATCCAGTGTTAGAATATGTGTGAGAGGCCTGGTTTATCCCCTACATTTTGGGGATGCACCCAGTTCTTCCCCAAATTGATCTCGTTCCAAACAAGCTAACTTTTTGGGGGGGGGGGGGAGAATATCAAAAATTTCTGATATCAAGCTATCGTTTATCAGCCCGAACCATCGATGGTCTGCCATCTAAATTTCTGATATCCGATCGAGCTGCAGTCATCGTTCATACGTATACAATATATATATATATATAGTCTTATGATTCCCAGATGCACGAGGACGAAGAGAAATATATATTACAAGAAACTGGTGATTTCGAGGACTTCTTAGTTTCAGTTCAGGAACCGATTTCGTGTGTAGAAGAAAGAGAAGGGTGTTGGTTGACCACCAAAAAAAAAAAAGAGAATCTGTTCTTTTCTTCATAAGATGCTCTCTGGAGTCTGGCTTGCTCCGCAAGAATCGCGAGCGCTGGGAGCGGCGGGGGGAACTCCTTGTCCGCTTCTAACGCTCGCTCGGGCTCATCATCGGGCATCCGATGGAGGGGAAAGCGGGAGAGGACAACTTTATATATAGCATTAAACACGATATTTTGTACTGCTTATTATTATTATTATTATTATTATTATTATTATTATTATTATTATTATCTTTATTATTATTTGGGTTGAGAGACTACTCCTTGAGTTTTCTTTGTATGCCCTTGAGAATGGGTCCAGTTACTGTCTATGTAACCCATAGATAGAATGCTTGTTGGCACATATATATATATATATGTATATATATATATATATGCCCTTGCGAACATGAAAAGCAGAGCTAAACAGGACAAACTAATCAAGGAGATTAATTTTACTACACCCCATATAATATAACTCAATCCATCCACGCCCGATAAATGCTTTCAGATATATTTACGTATATCTTGGTTGCCGGTCCCATAATTACCTTGCCGTTAATGTCGGATTTAATTAGCTGCAAACCACCGAGCTCCCCTATATATATATATATATATATATATATATATCTCAAACGCTTCCCGTATGTATGTTCTTGACCAGGGTGAAGAAGTTGTTTTTTCGTTTTGAAATAACGTGGTTATTTTTTTAATTGTTAAAATAATAAGATGGTGGTTTGGATGAAGTCAAACTCGCCGAGTCCAACTTTCACCCGAAAAGTTCTAAGTCGGATTTTTAAACACCGAAAATTGCTAGAAATCTTGAGTTGGACATTTGGATATCTTTATTTCCACTTTGAAAGATTATCGGATCGAAACAACCTTGATCATTCAATCCGTAAATCTACCCTCTTCGAGAAATTTAAAAATCTAATCTTATAAATTAAACATTTCGAATTCGTCGATTCGAGTAGATGTAGATCGTTAGAATTAGAATCTCACGAATCACAGGTTTCTAAGCATTTAATGTTTTGTTAAAAAAATAAAAAATAATAAAATCTTGTTAAAGTCAGACCGAAGAAGTTGGACTTTACCATATGGGTAGAAGTCAAATTAGAGAAATCTAACTTCATATTTTTCGGTGGAAATCGGTGTTTAAAAAATCCAACTTCAACTTTTCAGGTGAAAGTTGGACTTGGCAAGTCCGACTAATTTATCCAGACCATGTTACTTTGCAACATTTAATTTTTATCATGCTATTTTAACAAATAAAAAAACCACGTTATTTAAAAAAGAATTAAACTTCGAGCAACATCCGATGTAGAAACAAGTTCCAAATTTTCATCCTTTTTCTCTCGATCGCCCCTAGTGTACCTCATGTCTTGTTTGTCAGGGTATTGAAAATGATAAAATATCAATTTCGATATTGATATTTCTAGAGGGTACAGTTTGCATGCTCAAAATTACAAAAATCATATCATATCAATTTTGATATCGATATTGCCATGTTTTTTTGGTAATGGTATCGGATACTTATGTCATCATCAATTTAGAAATTGATACTGTTATGCATCATTAAGAGGTGTTTAATTGATATTATCAATTTTAAAACTATTAAGGCAAGCAAAACATGTTACTTACGTGTAATACAAGTGGCAACTTGTATGGGTATTGATACTTTAAATTTTTTTTTAAAAAATATCAATATCAAAATTGATATAAGTTAACACTAATTTTTATTACATACTATGTTTTGTTTGTCCTAAAGGTATTTTAAAATTAATACTATTAACCAATATGCGACTCTAGATCATGAACAGAGGTCTGTAACTTTAACTTAATAACGTACGTATACAGTTCCTGGTAAGATGGATGGCATATCATGGTGGTGTCTGAGATAAAGTTTATTATTGTGATTTGGGCTTATTTAATAGGGTGTTTGATTGCAGGATAAATTTTTATACACCTGTACGATAAAAGATTACAATCAAATAAAATCTAGGCTACCCAATGAATATTAGATGGATGGAATATTAGAAAATAAAAATATTTTCAGAATTAGAACAACAGAAGAAGAAGAAGAAGAAGAAGAAGAGGAAGAAGAAGAAGAGAAGGATTATCAGGAGCAAGCATTGGATCCCATCATTTAATAACGTCGGTTACATGCATGCTAGCCTACTACTAATTACCATGGTTAACATCACGATTAAATTAACACTGGTTAGCGGTAATCAAGGTGATTGCACCAACAATGATGACTTGGTGAAGTAAATAAATAACGAATGATTAGGTCAAGACGTACGTAAGATCTAGATTGGGGGATAGGCGTGCATGGGCAGACTGCATCAGGGACGCACGATCCGCATCGGACGGCTGCGGTCGTCCTCCTCGCCGAGGGAGGATCCCGGTTTCGTCTCCCGGCTCTCCGCCATCCCGCGCGCCATGCACTCCGGCACCAGGCACTTCTCCTCGCCGGCCAGCTTCTCCTGGACGGCCGACGACGCCAGCAGCGCCCGCATCAGCCGCTCCGACCTCTCGAGCTCCCGTGCCTGCACGAACGTCGTCTCAAGCCGCCGGCGGCCGGTAGGTGTACGATGAAGAAGAAGACGACGACGAAGAGAAGGCGCACCTGATCGGAGGCGGTGCCCGGGCGGCGCAGCAGGTCGAGGATGCCGACCTGCGCTTGCAGGAACTTGACATGCTTGAATGCGGCTTGGAGCATCTCGGCGGTGTTCATGCGGGTGCCGCCGGGCACCAGCTGCCCCAGCTCCTGAGTCTTCTCGCTTATCCGCTTCCGCCGCTGCCTCGCCGCCACGCTCTGCGCGGAGGGGCTTCCCCTTCCGGCGGCCGCAGCGACGACCTGAGGGGCTGATCCCTGCATGAATGCCAGCGCTTCCCGGGTGCCCACCGGGGGAGAAGTGAGGTAGCCCAACTGCGGAAGAAGCTGCCGAGGTTCGACGCGAGCGGAGGCGGCGGCGCCGACGGAGGGGTCGGGGAAGAAGGAGGGCAGACTCGAGTAGGCGGAGTTCAAGTCCAAGTCCAACTCGGCGGCGGCGGGGAAGAGCTCCGGCTGGAACATGGTGGCCGCCGCAGGGTCGGGGACGGCGGATGGCAGGAGAGAGGTCAGATAGTGGGGGTCCGGCGACAGGTCCGGCAGCAGGAAGCCGTCCGGATTGACGCCGCCGCCGCCGTCGCAGAGCTGCTGGAGGAAGGAAATGTCGCCGGCGTCCAGAGGGGGAGGCGATGCCCCGAAGAATCCCAGCGGAACTGTGGGCTGGAGGAGTCCCCCGTCGACATCTAGGCTCTGGTCCATCACCACTGCACTGTCCGCGGTGCTCCAGTCGCAGCAGCAGAGGCTCGCCGCCATGGAATCAATCAGCAACTGCAACAACCGCTCGGTAACTTCAGAAGAGAGAGAGAGGGGGTTGTCGGGAAGAAGACTTTCTTATTATTCTCTCCGCGCGTGAGAGCAGAAACAAAGGGACGGCGGCGGCGGCGGCGGCGGAGAGAAGAGAGAAAGAGGAGGCGAGTGTTCAGGGAGGAGTGGAGGAGGTGGGCGCCGAGAGCCACGCCCTGCTCCCCCTTATAACCGCCGCTGGAACTCCGGGCTTCGTGGTTACACGCACCTATTTTTCTTCCTATTTATTATTATTATTATTTTATTTTATTTTAAAAAAGGTAATGGAATATTAATGCCGGGTCTCGCCCGCTCGCTCGGGAGGGGAGGAGAAAGAGGGGTTCCCGGCCATGGCTGCCCGCCGCAGAGCTCCTCCGCCCGGTCGCCGCCCGAGGACAAGGCGCCTTCTGTGCTCTCTTCTTCTACCCGGTCTTCTTCCGACATTGCGACATTCGGGCCGAGCTCAGGCGTTCGGCTGCCATCAACACGGCGATGAGAGCTTGGGCGGCGGGCTATCGGTGGTCGTCCCGGTTCATCGCCGTGGCTGCAAGGTACCTGCTGAAGCGAAACACACGCGATGAAACTAACTACAATGTGGTGCGATAAAATGTGAGTAAAAAAGAAGAAGAAGTGTAAATTGATATCCATCGTACCTTGTATATATGTATGAAAAGATGGTGTCGTGGACTTCAACACGCGAATGATTGACATGGACATGAACTGGATGTTCCCGGAGGAAGCCTGTGACTAGAATAAGATTTCCTATCTGTTTTTTGGGGGCACGAATTAGTGTGGCTGATTAGTTTAAACTAGTGATTGATTTCTATTGCCAAGTTTATTGGCGGCCTTATTTTGTTCCCTTGATGCGGCCAATTACGTTGCTGTTTACGATTTCCGGCAGAGATACGATGATTTCATTGTTTATTCATTGTTCTTCGTTTTTCAGTGGCTGGTCGAGTACAACGCTGCATTAGCTTCTGTAGGCTTCATGAATTTGCTTGGTTCGTGGATGGTGCCCTGGATGCTCCCTGGAGAATGTAAAACATCTTTTTGTTCTTTGTGGTTTATGATTTACTCCCTGATTGTGCGTTATGAATTGACATTTTTTTTTGTAGAAAACTGCTATTGCCATCATTTGCAGCACTTCTCTTGCTGATAGCTTATGCTGGTCATACGAGCATTATCATCCCAAAACCACTTGTTTCTTATGTTGGAGCTAAGATTCTAGATCTGGCTAGGTAGTTCCCACTTAATCTGAAATTGTTATATGGCAACTTTTATTGTTCTATTGCGTGTTCTACTATGTAGTTAGAGGTGTAAGGCGCTTGAGGTGAGGGAGGGATCTCCTTGTCTCAAGCACCCTGGGAGACCGCCTTAGCCAATAGAGGCAAATGTAGAGATCTAGAGGGCTCGTCAGAGGTTGGAGAATGTGTTTGACACTGGAGATGCATCAAACGCAACGGTCCCATTTTCCCCGCCCAATAGCGGCTTACGGTGGAGGTGGTCCTCCGATGCTCAACACAGCCAGCAGCAGCCACCGGCGACCACATTGGACCTCCAGTGAGTCCTTGAGCCTCTTTATGAGGCATTTAAGGCACCAGAGGCAAGAGGTTTTTGGCTAATAATTTTAAAATTGATATTGATGGTAATCACCTAGAGGCAAGAGGTTTTTGGCTAATAATAAAGCATGTAATGTAATACAAGTGTCAACTTGTATCAATTTTGATATTGATACTCCAACTTCTAAAAATATCAATATCAATACTAATATAGTATCATTTTTGATACTCTAACCAAACAGGCTATAATGTAGCACAGGGGGTTGATTGCTTAGGCTATTTGGGCCAAAGCAAAAGCAAGGCGTTTTATGCCCACCTCACCTCGCCTTGCCTCAGTTAGGCGAGTGAGGCAATCACCTCAGATGATGTGTTCTTCTTCCATTTGAAGATGACATAATATACAAAATCTCAATGCAATATTATCTTTCTTTGCCAGGCAGCTCACAGCTCTCTAGATTTCATTGTCGACACTGCCTCTGGAGATCATCCTTTTGATTCCTACATGTCATTCCTAAAGGTTGGAGGAGGGATTCTACTCTGTTGGTTTTCCAAGTGAAATTCGGCTCAGTCTTGCCAGTCTGCTTATCGGTATGCCGCTATTTCTTCATCTGTACTTCTATCATTACTGTGGCGTATCTTGATCCATGATTCCCTGCAGGGGCAAAGATGATTTCTGGGAATGTTACCTGAGGGACCAAGGAGACACAGGAAATGATCAACTTCTGTGCATCTAACAACATATATCCCAAGGTTGAAATCATTGGCATTCAGTATATAAATGAAGCCCTTCGAAGGCTTGTTGACAAGGATGTGAGGTACCAATTCGTAATTGATATAGAGAACTCCTTGAAGTGATAAACTTGGAATTACTGTTGCCACAGTTCGTAATTGCCCTACTGCTACATTTGTGTTTGCAATATAACCAAACCTTGGACATGGCTGAAGGATCATTTGTGTGGCAGAAGACGAGGTTCATTTTAAAGGGCCTTACCTTATTATGAGGTATGTTCCCTGTTTGTGCTGCTGATTCTGTTGTAAGTATGCTGTGGAGAGATGTGTTTGTTTCAGACAGACTGCTTTGTGAGAAAAAAATGATGGGAGAACAGTAAGAAAACTATAAATGCTCAAATGATCTGGCACTGCTTTTGCATATGTGAGAAGCTAATGACTTACGGAAGTGTGCATATTGGCCACTACTTTCTTAGATAATAATATGGTGATCAATAGTGATCATTAATTTAGCATAAGAAGATATTAAGAGATTAAATTAATAGACTACTAACAAGTAGGGTTAGTCATGTTTCTGAAGTTGAGTTGAAAATAAATAAATAAAAGGTACCTGTATTTAATTAAGAGTTCCAGCATGGGTGGCCCTCTTATAGATAGTTTTTCTATTGTCATGATTTTAGGTCAACTAGCTGATATGGTTATTACAAACATATATGACTTTCACTGTCATCTATAATAATAAGGAGGTTTTATTTCCTGTTCCATCTTTTTTTTCTTGATCATAAGCTTATAGCGTGCTGTAGTATTATGCAATTATAAAATAACATGGAATGTTGGCTAAAATACGGCAGTAAATTAAAATGGTTGCAAGAGGATATGAAACAACTATTTTATTCAGATAAGAAGTATCCAAAACTTGGCAAACTGAAACCTGCTTCTGCAACTTACTGGATAATTAATCAGATTACGGTGGGTGGTTGTCAAATACTTGTATCATATCATGTTACAAAGCAAGCTAAATTTTTATTTAGTTTTAATGAATGCCTATATCCTTGCCAATTTGATTGCATCACTGTACATGCCTATATCTGGTTTCCTTTTTCTGGTTGCAGCTCCGGCTGACTGGTATCAGTGCCTTTTGATGTCAGATTTCGGACTGATCACAGGGGCATCCGAATAGGGCTTGGATCAGGGAGCATTTGGAGAGCCTTACAGGCCTGAAGAGAGGGTATATCAGGTCTGGGATACAGGTTGAGATCCCACACCTTGGAATGAGGAGTATGTAGGCATCAAAACAGGGACCTGTTTTGGTGAAGTTTAGGTTCGGGAGTTAAAGCCTGATAGGCTTATGTACATAATGTTTGGGTACCTGAATGGGGTTATCTCATGGGAACTCTCGAGTCCATTTTCTGATAAATTCATGGCAGGGCTCCGATATGTTTACATGGCTCATATTGAAGGCCACAGCACCTGGAGTGTTCAGGTTTAACAATGGTGAGCAGAGCACAGGCTAGTGGCTGGTAGCATGGGTTGAATACTGGGTTTCTGGGGCATCTTAGAACCACGCTCAGGCTGGCTGAGGAGGGAAACATTTGCATGGACCCTGGGATGTAAAGAAAGATATTTAGGTGAAGAAGAGAGAAGATGGATAAGGGGGTAACCATAGTTGTCAAGGCAACAAGGCACCCAAGACGTTGAAGGGTACCAATTCCGTTTAGGTGACAAGATGGCCGCTTAGACATCGCCTAGGCGGTCAAGACAGTATTATTAGATGTGTATATATATATATATTTATATACATATATATGAATATATACAATCATATATATAATTAAATATTAATACTAAATATATTTATGCAAACACTCAAACATATATACAAAAATATAATTATATTTGTATGTTATAATTGAATGTATATGGTTATATGTACATGCATATAAATGTGATTTTATATATGTAATTATGAAAGTGTGGGTATTTATTTTTAGATAAGGAGTTAATCTTGATAAATTAACTTATTAAGTGTAAGAGAGAGAGGGAGAAGAGAAAGCTAAAAAAGAACTTTATAAATTTTAAATATATAATATATGTTTATAATCATAAATCTTAAATATGTATGATAGCATAAGTGATAGTGAAATATATCAATATGTTCAAATTATCATTAAATGGGTGTCCCTTGTGGGGGGTATCAAGGAAGAAAAATCTCCCAAAATTATTTTTTTAATCATGTAAAAATACATAGGGCGCCTTGCTTGGGCGGCACTTTGGCGCCTTTTTGGGCTCCCCAAAAGATGCCCTTGCAAGGCACCCGAGCAAAGGCGCCTTGGTGCCTAAGCGTCCGCCTTGACAACTATGGGGGTAACTCTGTGGAATTCTATCTCACCTTGTCATCTTCTTCTTCTTTCTTCACCTCTCTGTTTACTGCAGCAGCCTTGGATGGCCCTCCTCTCCTTCCTCGGATCTTCCCCTTTCTGAGTCTTCCAGGCAGGTGTGCAGCAGGTGGACAGTCCAAATGACTTCCCTTCTTTTCCTTTGGCTGCCAAAGATTGGGATCTGCAGATGACTCGGCACCCTTGACTAAGTGACCGCGGGGCCTCTTTTATAGAGAGCAGAAGGTCAGCAGGCTTCGGGGAAGAATTCACCAGTCTGAGGGCTTTTCGGATGACAGTTCTTGTAAGTTGGAGAAGATCCGGTGGCCCCTCCTATTTTTAGGAACTTCCAGCAATCCTCCTTGATTTCCTGCTAAGTGGCAATCACAGTTGGCCTTCCCCAGAGCTTCCATGCCTCTGGAGTCCTATATTTCAGAAAAAAAAAGTTGGCCTCTTCGGGATCTGCAGGATGTGGCCATGGGGGCTATTTTTATAAAATATAAGTGTAGAGGCAGGTCCGTTTAAGGAAACTAATGAAGATGCCTTCCTCAGAAGAACTGTGGGGTTGATTGAAAAATATTTAGGAAAACCTTCCTATTAATAATGGATTTATGACGAGAATTACATGATTTTTCCGAGGTGATAGCTTTACATAGCCCTTCCTGGGCTTCCTTGCTCCAAAAGAGCTTATTTCCAGATGAGGGAGTTGGCATTCCCGCAGGAGTTGCCAGCTATAGTCGCTGGCCTAAAATATGGGAAGATATGTCATCAGTTTGAGCTGCTGATGTGGCAAAAGGTTATAACAATTTCAAAATGATCCCCTCCGAGGCCTCCCCGTGGCTGAGCATACCAGATTTTTCGGGCAAGTAATTGTTTGCGCAAACAAGTGGTGAATGGGCCAGGTTTGCCACCTAATGGGCCTGTTCTTATGAGAAGTACTTGGCCCATTTAATACATGAACCATGGGCCATAAATTGAACATATATTTCTCCTTGAATTGAGCCCATGATGGCCACGAAATTGGGCTATCTCCTCTCTTAAAATCTGGCTGGTGCAGCCCCTTTAACTTTGACTGGATCAGTCCTAATCCTAGTAGGATTAGAAGAGGTGCCACACAAGGCTTTTGAGTTAACTAGGATTTGAGTTTGAGTTTGGTTCAAACTTCAAACTCTACCCCATGCCCTTCTAGATATCAAAACAAGTTGTCCCTTTGAGATTATTGTGCAGGACAGCTTCCCTCGGACCTTCCTTCTCTTTTCTTGGTTGCCATGGCTGGGTCTGCAGAGGGGTTCTCGATGGGCTATAGAAGGGGTAATTCCTTGATTGTTTGAGCATATCCAGACCCTCCAAGGTCTGTTGTTGCTTGTTCTGGATTCTAGTTGATCATTCCTCGGGCCTGCCTTTGGGGAAAATTGCCCTTTATGTCGTTTGTCTGCTGTCTGGGTACTTCTGGACCTGAGAAGGGATTGGGTCCTTTGCTTTTGGCTATCAGCACCTCAGCGGTGACATGAATTAAGGGTAGTCTTCCCCTTTCAACTTTCCTTCATTGATAGCATCAGGTAAGCTTAGTTTCCTTTATTTATTTTTGTATTTGTTATATCCAGAGGTATCAGAACCTGAATTACCCATTTATAGGTGATGATAGGACCTCGTTTGAGCAAGAGTTGAACTAGGAGACCCTTCATCTTTTATCTATGGACAACATGTGCACTCCTTTTTTTATTTTGTTGTGGTGGTGCTTCCAGGTATTTTGGGCTATAAATTGCCTAATTCTAAGTACACATAAACCATTGGTTGAATTCTTCCTTCTCCATCTTCAGTTGTAGGGAAGTGACATCTCCTTTATTTTTTGCTATCAATGCTTTGTTTCCAATGCCATGAGTTTCAGGATTTCATTTTTGACTTCCTGAGTGTTTAGTGACCAGCCACACTACTGTCTGCTGCAGGCTTGAGGGCCCCAAGATCACACCTTTGCAATTAATTGTCAGACCCCATAGGTTCTTGGGATTTTTTTCATCAGTATTCATGGTGCATTGATAAGAAAATTTCCTCCCATGCCTTATTAATTGAGTGCATATACGGTCTTATTTCCACATTAATCACCTGTCTCAAAATTTGCTAAAAACTGTATGGTTCTGAGTGTTTATGAATCAATTTGCTTCAGATCTGGGGTTATCGGATCCCTTATTTGTGTATAACAGTGAGCAACCCCGGGGGGAACCCTCTGGTTATGCCATTCCCTTCTCACCTGTCCTTGCAGAAATCTGAAATTTCCTGGATATGCTCTCATCAAATTCTGCCTGGGCATTTCTTATTTGACTGTACCTGATACCTGACCCCCTGGACTGCAGCACTGGCTGCTGCTAGGAGTTATAGTACTAGCCCAATTTCCAGATTCATGAGGGTCCTTGGTGCATACATCTGCATGTATTACGAGTAGACTTATAAATCCTGCCTGCAGTGGGGTCCATCATCCTAATCAAGATTTAATATCTCAATTTTGGGACTCCGATCATAATTTGTTTAAGACTAGCCTCCTATGTAGAATGGAGCTTGAGCGGGATGACCTCCCGTCCTTTCTTTTCTGTGCTCTTCCTTGTTTGATTTTTTTTCTTTTGAAAATTTTAGTCAACAACTCATGATAAATGGCTAATGAAATATTCTTTACAGAGCTTCTCAAAAAAAAAAAATATTGTTTACAGCAGCTCGTAGATTTGTATGCATGAAATGAAGGGCTAATGATTGTACTTTCTAGCCAGCTATTTTCTTGCTCCCATCCACTTATTTCACAGGTGGGCCAAATCTCTACATGAAAAGACATGATGCAGGACAGAATCAAGAAAGAGCCACCCACTTAATTCATAAACGTTACTATCAGGATATTATATTAACGTACATTTTAATTGCAAAATAATTTCAAATATACCTTCCGAACTGCTCTATCACGTTACTTCTGTGTAGGCACAAGCATTGTAGCACCAGGGAGCTCGCTGAGAAAGCTTGATCAACTTGTATGCCCAGGTAGTAGAATATTGGCACCCACTCCTGGAATGGTATGACTTTGCCACAGCTTGGGTGGCCCATGGCTCCAACAGGAGAATGGGCACACCACAGGGTGAAAGAACCATAACCATTCGCACCAGAGAGAGGTACGTATGTGGTAAATATGTGCATTTTTCAGAGGAGAGGGAATTCATAAAGCCACCCATGCAAGGCAGGGAGACTTAGGACAGATGGTACAGCAAGCAGGATGGGGGAGCAGTGCTTGTGCAGACATGGGGACCCTGGTTGCCCATGTGGGCAGCAGAGGGCACCAGCAGGAAGGACTGGGCATACGAGCGCTATGCTGGTGCAGTTGTATGGAGCTCAGTCTGACTTTGCGGGGCGCAACAGGCAGATGGTTCAGAAAGAGTGACCATGTTGGCCACAGGAGGCTGAAGAGGGTTTTCATGGGTGTAAGGCGAGAGGTGGGTGCAGTGGCAAGCCAGTGCAGGGATATGACAGACAGTTTCGCATAGGCAAGCCTGGTTCACAATAAATGCAGGAGTGGATGGCAGAGTGGGCCATGGTGTGGAGCACCTGTGCAGGCTGTTGCAAACAACTCCCACATAGCAAGTTTGCAGGTGGGTGGTTGTCAAATACTTGTATCATATCATGTTACAAAGCAAGCTAAATTTTTATTTAGTTTTAATGAATGCCTATATCCTTGCCAATTTGATTGCATCACTGTACATGGCGATGATATTTGCTTGGACATTTTTATGAATCTGAAGCTTGTTTACATGTGGGTTGCCTTGATCTTTGACTTTACATGTGCGAGTTGTATGTTTTTGTTCATGGATAGTATTTTTTGCTCCCTTTCATCCATTCAGCTCTTTCTCTTGCAGTGAAACACTTCTGCTATTCTTCTTGCCACAGGGTTTGAATTTTCTATATTATTGTCCATAGGCACGTATGGATATTACATTCGGTTTTTCTTTTCATTCCTTAATCAATTACTCTTTCTGGTCATGAAAACCCTTTTTTTCATTGTCTACGAAGCAGCTTTTGAAGATCATTTCATGCCCAAGACATCGGTTACCAATGTCTCTGTTTCCTCACGCGTCAATTGCCATTTTCTTGCAAGTCTTCGTCCTTTTAACAATTCTACTTGGACTTGCTCATGTATCAAATTTTGTTTTCTTTATCAGGTTTGATCCTAAAAGTGGACTTCTCACAAGGACAAAAGATGGGACACTCGTAAATCGTAGTCTCAAGTTCGCTGATCTTGAGGAGGGGAGAGGGGGGGCTGGAGCCAGTCTTCTGCCGTTGAATACCATCAATAAAACACTATTGTATAAATGATTGTGGAAATTTTGTCAAGGAGGCTCCTCTTTATCGTACAAAGATGTCTTTGCTAATGGGTATTCATCTCGCTCAGATATTGAATGGGTTAGCTATTTCACATTCCGAAGATGTTAAATTACTGTAGACAGTGATGCCCGTAATCGTAGAGGGGAAGCAATGAAAAAGGTTTATGTCACTCGGTTCGACCTGGTTTCAGACAAACCAACATTGCGAGTAGAAATTTATAATGTGTTTGATGAGTCTAAACATGTTTTTGAGATTTAATTTCGGTGTTTAGATTGTTTGATTATGTATATATGTTGTTAACGGAAACCGTTAAATTAAGTTGCTTGTTTTAGCTTTTTATTTTTCAGACATAATCTCTTTGTATGGTAAAGCTTGCATGTCGAAGAAGGCCATAAGTAGTGCCAGATTAAGGAAGTACTTGCTTGGTAGCTCCTCTGTGGGGACTAAACGTATCTGTCGTTAAACAACTCTCCTCATCTCCAATTTGTGTTCATAAATCTATGTTGGTGGGCAAACCCTAATCGGTTATCATTGTTTATGGGCTGTTTGGTTGCAGGATAAATTTGAGTTCTTACAAAACTTGTTAAGAAAAGATGTTTGACAACTACTGCAATTTTATGTTTTCGAAGATTTTTCTTGGTCACCAAAAATAAAAAAAGATGGTATCATTTTCTTTTTATCTTGTGATCCCCTTATCTTGTTTTGTTAAAAAAATATATGATAATTCTGTCATTAATCAGCTCACACCTTATTTTAATACAATGTTTGTAATGAAAATATATAAAAATTTGTCGTGCAATTAATCGCCTTGTTAATGAACCTTAGGATGAGCTCCCCCCTCACTTGTGAACTTTTTGAGTCTTAACGCACCGTCTCTTACTACGGATTTTGATAATGGTAAATTTTTAACCCGCCAAGACATTAAAAGCCGAAGTAATTAACCTTTTTTGTAAGTTAAGCCGACGATATCTTCTTTATCGGTCTGATCAAGAGTATTTAAGATACACGTAATATACACGAGGTAAAAATAAACCTTTTTTTTCCGTTGGCTTGGTCAGCGCACGCCCGCACGCCCCCCTAGGGTCCGCCGGCAAACACGAAGCTGAATAACCGCCGCCAAAAAGAGCATCCGATGAGAAGAAACGTGGGGAAAATGTTATTGTTTTTCTTTTTACATATAATTATGGTATTTTAACAATTTTAGGCACCTCAATCAATATAAACATACAAAACAAATAAATATAGATGATGAAATTAATACATGCCTGTCATTAACCATGATTGATAAAATTGTTATATTTCTCGTTGGCAAGGACTCGTACGTGTATTGCATTATTATCTATAAACGATCGGAAGAGGAAACATAGAATTGGACGGTAGGTATTGTGAAACGGTCGATAACAAAGCACTGAATCTAAATCAAATCCGCAACCCATAAATTGTGGAACCTGTGCCCTTAAATCAAGCAGCATCATTCCGTAGAGGTGACCAATCTCCCCTGTTTTCACGACACAGCAAAAAACCAAAAATGCATTTGATTATTTTTTTTCCTCCGGACAATAAAGACATCAGTGTTCAACGAATGGAGGGCCACCCTTGTGGCAACTTTGGCCCTCGCAGGAACCAGCAAAAGCAAAGATGATCAAAATTCTGTCAGTTTGGCAAGGAGATAACTTTGTGATTGAGACGCGTACGCTACAACCCATAGAATGAGCAACGCAAGGAAAAAAAGAAGAATAGAATAACCTCGAGAGAGACCGGCATCATCACAATCACCTCTTTCTTGAATTGAGCTCTTAGCTCACCCAAGCAGAAGAGAACGTTACTTACCCAGATGACGGTCCTCGGGCAAAGTCGATGCTTTCTTCTCAACACAATTCAAACCCATTGACGAAATATTCCGATTAACCCTGGGTCTTCTGGTTAGAGCTCTGAAGAGAGAAGACTGGATGACCGGCAAGATCGAGAGAGCTGGGTGGAAGGGTACTTTCTCCCGAGGCAGCTGAACTGTCTTCCTTTCGGTCGCCACAAGGTTCAGAAAGCAGCTTCCCGTGTTGACCACCAGCTAAACCGTCGCCAACAAGGTTCTTGTATATAGCTAGTGACTGCGCAACCATCGATGTGGGATTTCCAGCTTGTGTGGGAAGCAATAATGTGGTGCTCTATCAAAAGCATACAATAGAATAGACCACAGGAATTGAGACCGGTTATCATCACATAAAATGACATGTTGACCTATGCTGCTCTGAGGATTCATTACCTCCTTGGCGATATTTCCGAATGCTTTAATGTACTGCTCCGCAATTCTCAGACTTGCAGCCTGTCAAATACTTCCATTAACTCGATTGGAGAGAGAGAGAGAAATTTGAGACAACCTGCTTTTACAGATAACTGATATTGACGCATAGCAGAAAGTTCAAATTGGAATTCTCTCCGAGGCTTGCAAATTGCGCTACTTAATTGACACTATTGAAACAAGTTCAAAAGATTTTAGCATCATATGGAACCTTATAACATCTACACATGTAACTTTTCACCCTCGAGTGATCATAAACATAGGAACAGAACGAACCTCAGCACCTCCATGCTGTTTTATAGACTCTGATAGCAGTCTAATTCCATCAGCTGTTGCCCTTGACTTGGCCAGGATAGCTTCAGCTTCTCCTGATAGATTCAAACAAAATGTCAGAAAATGGATAGATATGATCATAAATGAAAGAAATTGTCGTCTAACCAAAAAAATGTGAAAAAGCATGCTCCAGCGGTTGTGCTTATTAATTTTGGATACTGCAGAAATGATTCGTAACAAGAACTGAGCTGGGACATGATTGAAAGATGAGAGAACAGAAACCACAATTAACATGCTAGTCCTGAACCGGGTATTATAGGATATTGCCATAAAACTTCTTTATCTACGTATCTGACGTGTCAGTGTACATTTTAATCAATAAAACATCTCATTCACCTGACCTGATGGTCCTGCATTGCGCTGGAATGCACAGAAATATTTCATTGATCCCTCAAATTCACCAAGATAGTTGGACAAAGTAATGTCTTTCAAATATACGAGGATAGCATTTTACAGGTAGTTCAAACACGTGGAATATCATCAAGGTGAAATGTTGACACTGAAGTGCACAAAAAGGACTACCTTGATCTGCCTTCCACACAACAAATAACATGTGGTTTGTCACACATTTTATTTTTCCAGATTAAAAAAATGGGTACCATGCGATCAAGGATGCCAACTCAGTTCTAGGTTGGATCTAATAAAGCATAGATAGAGATCTCTGTAGAATCTCCGGATATCCTACAACAATGAGTGGAAATGTACAATGATAAAAGATTGATCTTCTACAACTATATATCAATAAAATATTTTGACAAGTAGGGTTGGGAATGATACCATAGGGTACATTTGAACAAAGATTGTTTTCTTGGAAAATGAAAAGACGTATCATAAACTTAGAAGCAAAAAGGTAAAAGTATATTTATATATTAGCAAAGATAAGAGACAAAAGATCTCTGGAGTTTAACCAAGTAAAATACACTAAACATAATGAGAAAAGGATTTTGAACAAAGATGATGCTACTAAAGAAAGGTAAAGAAATTATTTTGATATTCCTTTTAATGCATAGTTGTCAAGGTGCCCGCTTAGGTGTCACCTAGGCACCAAGGCGCATTTGCAGGGGCCAAGGCGCCTACCTAGGCAGCTCATGACCTTCCATATGACTAAATAAAATTTCTACCGAAGTTTTGCCCTTCAGATAACTTCACAAGGGGTCTTGCCACTTTGACTCCCACACCCTAACCGCACAAGTCAATTCACAAGTTGTGATTGCTCATTTAATGATAGTGAAATCATATTAAAATCTTTCACCTTAACTTTTATTATTTTACATTTAGGCCCTTGAAGTCATGTGTATTTTTTCCATGTTTCCTAAAACTCTAACAATAATTTTTAAATCCCTAAAATCTTACTCCATTTCCATTACGGTCCATATGGTTCAACTCCAACTTTTTTGGTTGATTTAAGTTAAATGTGCAAAGTTACCAAAATGTTGAAATGTCTGAAAGATTTAGAGAAGGAATGGTTAACTCAACTTTTTAATAAAATTCCAATATTGAAAATAATGCTAAATGAATAGAGAAAGAATATCATTGCACTTATTTTTAAAAAGAAAAGAGATATATAAGATTGTGCAAATTATAGAGAGATCAAACTCTTAAGTCATACTATAAAATTATAAGAAAGAGTTATCGACTAAAGATTATGAAATTATACAAATATTTCAACAAACCAAATTGGATTTATGCCTGGTTGATATACAATTGAAGTTATTTTTCTTAGTAGAAAATTGATAGAGAAATATCGACAAATGAAAATAGATTTACATATGGTGTTTATTGACTTTGAAAATGTCTATGACAAAGCTCCAAGAGAGATTTTGTGGTGGGTGTTGGAACAAAAGAAGGTGCGTGTTAGGAATATACATACGATAAAAGATGTATGTTAAAGCAACCACTAGCGTATGTACAATTGGAGAAAAAATAAGAGATTTTCCTGTTTCAATTGGCTTGCGTCAAGAGTTTGTAACAAGTCTTTAACTATTTGCATTAGTTATGGATGAATTAATGAAGACTAAATAAGATGATATATCTTTGTGTATGATATTTACAGACAATATTGTATTGATAGATGAGACACAGAATGAATAAGAAGTTAGAACTGCGAAAAAATACTTTAAAAACTAAGGATTGTAAGATAAGTAGAAATAAAACAGAACATATGCATTGTAAATTTAATGAAAACTAAAGAGAAGTAGATGATGGTGTTAGTTTGGATAGGGTAATATTATCTCAAAGAACTCAATTCAAAGATCTTAGATCAATTATTCAAAAAGATAGAGATTGTGAAAAAGATGTTAATAATAGGATTAAATCAAGTTAAGATGAAGCAGAGATTGACTACATGAATTTTATATGATCGTAAAATTCTAATAAAGTTTAAATAAAAAATTTATAGTATAATTATAAGACCTACAATGTTGTATGGTAGTGAATATTGGACAACAAAAGAAAAACATCCTTTAAAATAAGTGTTGCTGAAATGAGAATGTTAAGATGGATAAGTTGTCATGCTAGATTAGATAAGAAATGACGTGAATATAGTAAAGAAAATGTAAGAGTGCGACAATTGTAGATAAATTAAAAAAGAAAATTTGAGATAGTTTATGCATATTAAACGTAGACCTAAGGAGGCACAAGTTTAAAAAGTAGAAAATATTAAACTAATAGAAACAAAAAAGGTCGTGGTAAACCAAGTTAACTTAGAGAAGGATAATTTAATTTGATTTGGATGATTAAATATCTTTGAAAAAGTAGCTCAAAAATTCATGTGGATGGAGAAAGAGAATCCATATGGCTGATTCCAATTAATTTGGCATTAAGGCTCGAGTTGAGTTGAGCTGACTTGAGATTTTTTTTAAAACTTGATGTCCTTTTGGATTTATGGATTATTTTTTAATTTGATTGATCTTTATGTTTTATGCTAGATGCCTTTCAAATTTGAAGTATTTGTTTTGTTTTCTTTTATTTCAACTGTTATTTTTCAGAGAGTTTTGAATTGGATTTGAGATTTAATGAATTCCCAGATTTGGGTTTTAAAGCTTGGAGTTTAAGTTTTGTTTAATTTCCATTTAGGAATGAATTTTAGTTTTGGTTCATTTCAACTTGTTGTTCTAGAGAGTTTTGTGCATTTTTTATTTAGTGAGTCGAATTTGTTTTGGTTGGTGGTTGGTTTTGTTCTGTGTTTCTTTTTTTAAAGACTTAGTGTCTTTCAGATTTAAGATTTCATCATTTTGGGAGTTTGAGCTTCATGGGTTCGCATTGGATGTTTTAGAACTTTTCTCTCGTTTTTTTTTAATTTCCTTGTTTTTCTCTTTCAGGTTTAAAGGACCTTTCTGGTTTTGCTGACTTTAAATGGTCCGTAGAACTTCTGATTTCTTTTGTTTTGTTTTTTGTTTACCGAGCTCCAAAGGTTCACAGGTTTGGGACCATCTGATTCTTTGTTTTTTTAGAGGCCATCAAGTTTCTCATTCTGGTTTTTGCTGAGTCTTCTGGCTTACAGATTGCCATTTTTGCAGAGATTCCCAAATTTCAAAGTTTCTGAATAGCCAGTATCCTTTTTTGTTGCATTCTTTTAGAGTCTGTCCGAGTACAGATTTGTATGTCAAATCCACTGATGACTGGTCTACAAACCAGCAGAATTTCAGATTAATTAGATCCCAGATTGCCCAGCATTTTCTGACTGAAATTTCAGATCCAGTTCATGTTCAGATTTTTGTTGTCAGATTTATGAAATTTCAGTGTTTCAGATGTTTTTTTTGTTCCTTTTGATGCATTTGCATCCTTTCAATCCCATGCAGCTGTTATTGCTCCTCTCCACAACATTGGTTGCATTGAACATTGAATTCTTGTTGCTTGAGTAACTTGAAATATATGTACATGGGGGAAGGCATGGAAGCCGTACTTCCCTTCATTGATTTAGGATAGAATTCCTTTAGCTTTTGACAGGATTAGGCAATTCTTCCCATTGATTTACCACATTAACTTATGGTTAGACAGGTTAGCATGTAAACATGCAGAATGTCATCCTTATAGGGTTAAGGGCGTGTCTAAAACTGGCCCCCAATTAACTCTTTGTTATGATTATTTTATGTTATGCCAAGGCATAGAGCATGTCTAAAATCGGCCCCCAATGAGCCATTATCCTGGTTAATTTCAAGACATAGAGCATGTCTAGGACCGGCCCCCAATTAACCTTGGAGTGAATTCTTATTTAAATTTAATTGAGATGTAGGGCTTGTCTAAGACCGCCCCCCAGCTAGTCTCAACTCTCAACCAGGTAAATTCTTTGCTTTATTTAATTTGATGGCCACTTGGGCAGGTTTGCAGTCTGTTGGGACCCAACGGGCCCGTTGTCGGCTGTGATGCCATTGATCAGACTGTCCTGGTCTGCGACAGCCTCTGGGCCTCTATACAATCCTTGTACCCTGCGCATTGCATGGACAGGTTGCAGGCCCAGCTCTGGTTTCCTTTTTCTGGTTGCAGCTCCGGCTGACTGGTATCAGTGCCTTTTGATGTCAGATTTCGGACTGATCACAGGGGCATCCGAATAGGGCTTGGATCAGGGAGCATTTGGAGAGCCTTACAGGCCTGAAGAGAGGGTATATCAGGTCTGGGATACAGGTTGAGATCCCACACCTTGGAATGAGGAGTATGTAGGCATCAAAACAGGGACCTGTTTTGGTGAAGTTTAGGTTCGGGAGTTAAAGCCTGATAGGCTTATGTACATAATGTTTGGGTACCTGAATGGGGTTATCTCATGGGAACTCTCGAGTCCATATTCTGATGAATTCATGGCAGGGCTCCAATATGTTTACATGGCTCATATTGAAGGCCACAGCACCTGGAGTGTTCAGGTTTAACAATGGTGAGCAGAGCACAGGCTAGTGGCTGGTAGCATGGGTTGAATACTGGGTTTCTGGGGCATCTTAGAACCACGCTCAGGCTGGCTGAGGAGGGAAACATTTGCATGGACCCTGGGATGTAAAGAAAAATATTTAGGTGAAGAAAAGAGAAGATGGATAAGGGGGTAACCATAGTTGTCAAGGCAACAAGGCACCCAAGACGTTGAAGGGTACCAATTCCGTTTAGGTGACAAGACGGCCGCTTAGACATCGCCTAGGCGGTCAAGACGGTATTATTAGATGTGTATATATATATATTTATATACATATATATGAATATATACAATCATATATATAATTAAATATTAATACTAAATATATTTATGCAAACACTCAAACATATATACAAAAATATAATTATATTTGTATGTTATAATTGAATGTATATGGTTATATGTACATGCATATAAATGTGATTTTATATATGTAATTATGAAAGTGTGGGTATTTATTTTAGATAAGGAGTTAATCTTGATAAATTAACTTATTAAGTGTAAGAGAGAGAGGGAGAAGAGAGAGCTAAAAAAGGACTTTATAAATTTTAAATATATAATATATGTTTATAATCATAAATCTTAAATATGTATGATAGCATAAGTGATAGTGAAATATATTAATATGTTCAAATTATTATTAAATGGGTGTCCCTTGTGGGGGGTATCAAGGAAGAAAAATCTCCCAAAATTATTTTTTTAATCATGTAAAAATACATAGGGCGCCTTGCTTGGGCGGCACTTTGGCGCCTTTTTGGGCTCCCCAAAAGATGCCCTTGCAAGGCACCCGAGCAAAGGCGCCTTGGTGCCTAAGCGTCCGCCTTGACAACTATGGGGGTAACTCTGTGGAATTCTATCTCACCTTGTCATCTTCTTCTTCTTTCTTCACCTCTCTGTTTACTGCAGCAGCCTTGGATGGCCCTCCTCTCCTTCCTCGGATCTTCCCCTTTCTGAGTCTTCCAGGCAGGTGTGCAGCAGGTGGACAGTCCAAATGACTTCCCTTCTTTTCCTTTGGCTGCCAAAGATTGGGATCTGCAGATGACTCGGCACCCTTGACTAAGTGACCGCGGGGCCTCTTTTATAGAGAGCAGAAAGTCAGCAGGCTTCAGGGAAGAATTCACCAGTCTGAGGGCTTTTCGGATGACAGTTCTTGTAAGTTGGAGAAGATCCGGTGGCCCCTCCTATTTGTAGGAACTTCCAGCAATCCTCCTTGATTTCCTGCTAAGTGGCAATCACAGTTGGCCTTCCCAAGAGCTTCCATGCCTCTGGAGTCCTATATTTCAGAAAAAAAAAGTTGGCCTCTTCGGGATCTGCAGGATGTGGCCATGGGGGCTATTTTTATAAAATATAAGTGTAGAGGCAGGTCCGTTTAAGGAAACTAATGAAGATGCCTTCCTCAGAAGAACTGTGGGGTTGATTGAAAAATATTTAGGAAAACCTTCCTAATAATAATGGATTTATGACGAGAATTACAAGATTTTTCCGAGGTGATAGCTTTACATAGCCCTTCCTGGGCTTCCTTGCTCCAAAAGAGCTTATTTCCAGATGAGGGAGTTGGCATTCCCGCAGGAGTTGCCAGCTATAGTCGCTGGCCTAAAATATGGGAAGATATGTCATCAGTTTGAGCTGCTGATGTGGCAAAAGGTTATAACAATTTCAAAATGATCCCCTCCGAGGCCTCCCCGTGGCTGAGCATACCAGATTTTTCGGGCAAGTAATTGTTTGCGCAAACAAGTGGTGAATGGGCCAGGTTTGCCACCTAATGGGCCTGTTCTTATGAGAAGTACTTGGCCCATTTAATACATGAACCATGGGCCATAAATTGAACATATATTTCTCCTTGAATTGAGCCCATGATGGCCACGAAATTGGGCTATCTCCTCTCTTAAAATCTGGCTGGTGCAGCCCCTTTTAACTTTGACTGGATCAGTCCTAATCCTAGTAGGATTAGAAGAGGTGCCACACAAGGCTTTTGAGTTAACTAGGATTTGAGTTTGAGTTTGGTTCAAACTTCAAACTCTACCCCATGCCCTTCTAGATATCAAAACAAGTTGTCCCTTTGAGATTATTGTGCAGGACAGCTTCCCTCGGACCTTCCTTCTCTTTTCTTGGTTGCCATGGCTGGGTCTGCAGAGGGGTTCTCGATGGGCTATAGAAGGGGTAATTCCTTGATTGTTTGAGCATATCCAGACCCTCCAAGGTCTGCTGTTGTTTGTTCTGGATTCTAGTTGATCATTCCTCGGGCCTGCCTTTGGGGAAAATTGCCCTTTATGTCGTTTGTCTGCTGTCTGGGTACTTCTGGACCTGAGAAGGGATTGGGTCCTTTGCTTTTGGCTATCAGCACCTCAGCGGTGACATGAATTAAGGGTAGTCTTCCCCTTTCAACTTTCCTTCATTGACAGCATCAGGTAAGCTTAGTTTCCTTTATTTATTTTTGTATTTGTTATATCCAGAGGTATCAGAACCTAAATTACCCATTTATAGGTGATGATAGGACCTCGTTTGAGCAAGAGTTGAACTAGGAGACCCTTCCTTCATCTTTTATCTATGGACAACATGTGCACTCCTTTTTTTATTTTGTTGTGGTGGTGCTTCCAGGTATTTTGGGCTATAAATTGCCTAATTCTAAGTACACATAAACCATTGGTTGAATTCTTCCTTCTCCATCTTCAGTTGTAGGGAAGTGACATCTCCTTTATTTTTTGCTATCAATGCTTTGTTTCCAATGCCATGAGTTTCAGGATTTCATTTTTGACTTCCTGAGTGTTTAGTGACCAGCCACACTACTGTCTGCTGCAGGCTTGAGGGCCCCAAGATCACACCTTTGCAATTAATTGTCAGACCCCATAGGTTCTTGGGATTTTTTTCATCAGTATTCATGGTGCATTGATAAGAAAATTTCCTCCCATGCCTTATTAATTGAGTGCATATACGGTCTTATTTCCACATTAATCACCTGTCTCAAAATTTGCTAAAAACTGTATGGTTCTGAGTGTTTATGAATCAATTTGCTTCAGATCTGGGGTTATCGGATCCCTTATTTGTGTATAACAGTGAGCAACCCCGGGGGGAACCCTCTGGTTATGCCATTCCCTTCTCACCTGTCCTTGCAGAAATCTGAAATTTCCTGGATATGCTCTCATCAGATTCTGCCTGGGCATTTCCTATTTGACTGTACCTGATACCTGACCCCCTGGACTGCAGCACTGGCTGCTGCTAGGAGTTATAGTACTAGCCCAATTTCCAGATTCATGAGGGTCCTTGGTGCATACATCTGCATGTATTACGAGTAGACTTATAAATCCTGCCTGCAGTGGGGTCCATCATCCTAATCAAGATTTAATATCTCAATTTTGGGACTCCGATCATAATTTGTTTAAGACTAGCCTCCTATGTAGAATGGAGCTTGAGCGGGATGACCTCCCGTCCTTTCTTTTCTGTGCTCTTCCTTGTTTGATTTTTTTTATTTTGAAAATTTTAGTCAACAACTCATGATAAATGGCTAATGAAATATTCTTTACAGAGCTTCTCAAAAAAAGGAAATATTGTTTACAGCAGCTCGTAGCTTTGTATGCATGAAATGAAGGGCTAATGATTGTACTTGCTAGCCAGCTATTTTCTTGCTCCCATCCACTTATTTCACAGGTGGGCCAAATCTCTACATGAAAAGACATGATGCAGGACAGAATCAAGAAAGAGCCACCCACTTAATTCATAAACGTTACTATCAGGATATTATATTAACGTACATTTTAATTGCAAAATAATTTCAAATATACCTTCCGAACTGCTCTATCACGTTACTTCTGTGTAGGCACAAGCATTGTAGCACCAGGGAGCTCGCTGAGAAAGCTTGATCAACTTGTATGCCCAGGTAGTAGAATATTGGCACCCACTGCTGGAATGGTATGACTTTGCCACAGCTTGGGTGGCCCATGGCTGCAACAGGAGAATGGGCACACCACAGGGTGAAAGAACCATAACCATTCGCACCAGAGAGAGGTACGTATGTGGTAAATATGTGCATTTTTCAGAGGAGAGGGAATTCATAAAGCCACCCATGCAAGGCAGGGAGACTTAGGACAGATGGTACAGCAAGCAGGATGGGGGAGCAGTGCTTGTGCAGACATGGGGACCCTGGTTGCCCATGTGGGCAGCAGAGGGCACCAGCAGGAAGGACTGGGCATACGAGCGCTATGCTGGTGCAGTTGTATGGAGCTCAGTCTGACTTTGCGGGGCGCAACAGGCAGATGGTTCAGAAAGAGTGACCATGTTGGCCACAGGAGGCTGAAGAGGGTTTTCATGGGTGTAAGGCGAGAGGTGGGTGCAGTGGCAAGCCAGTGCAGGGATATGACAGACAGTTTCGCATAGGCAAGCCTGGTTCACAATAAATGCAGGAGTGGATGGCAGAGTGGGCCATGGTGTGGAGCACCTGTGCAGGCTGTTGCAAACAACTCCCACATAGCAAGTTTGCAGGTTGGGGTTGTGCGTGTTTCATGTGACTGCAGGAGCCGTGGCTTGGCCATGGGATGTCGCTGCAGTTGTGGACAAGCAACAAGATCAGGCTTCTTTCAACTGTCAACTCCGGGGATTGCTTGAGTTGAAGCTGGGCCGTGACTGTCTGATCGGAGAGATGGAAGATGACGATGCAGACAGATCAGGAAAGCATGCTGGTGTAGGGAGCAGTCCCATGGCTCCAAGAGACGTTGTGCTCAGCTCCAGAATCACTGAACCTGCACCGACGAGTTGAACCTAGTGTAATTGTGTGGCCAGCGATGGAGAAGCTTCTCCATCGCTGGCTAGAGAAGGAAGAAAATAGAATGGAATGCACTGACTGCCAGGGCAGAGGAAGGAAGAAGAGGGGAAGGTGATGAAGGCTTCCTCGACCATCAAAGAGAGGGAGGGAGAGAAAGATAAACCAGGGCAACCCCCAAGGGTTCCAAAAGTTCACTTCAATCTTCTTGCTTGGTTTACAAGATATGCTTTCTCAAATAAAGCCAGCATGCATATGTAACCCTTTTAACGAAAGCTAATTACAGACATCCTTTAACTTCACAAAACATGGCTATTCAAACTTAAACACCACAACGTTACAATTTAATTGATAATAAAATGATTTGAGCTTCCATACATGTAGTCAGATCATGATTGCATCAGAAAAATTCTTTCTGCTAAACTATCAACTAAAATTTCCCACAAACAAGGTGGACATAAAAATTTAAACATGGATAAGCAAGGCAACTTTCTGGTTGAATCTGCCTACAATAAGCTGTAGATGGGTGCAAAAAGATTCATTAGAGAATTAAGATTCATTAGAGAATTATGCTCTGAATAAGAATCCCCCCACCTAAGTCATTTCTTTCTTTTCAAAAATAGTTTGGAAGAATTCTAGCAGTGAAAGTGCTTAAAAGGAAGGGCTCAATAAGAAAGGAAAATATATTTGTACATCTTCAAATATATAATAGAATTTTGGATCGTCAACTCATCCAATAGTATTAGTTCATACTCTGAAGGAATCACTCTAAGTCTAAACATCTGAAGTTAGCAATGGAACAATATTAGAGGAAGAATCAATGAATCATAATCCTCGAAAACAAGATGAATATTTCACTTTTACATTTGTGAAATGAATGTATATACCAGGTATGTTGTAGGAAATATGAAGGGCAAGAAATGACATGAACCTAAATCAGAACTGATCAAATCCACAGAATCATCGAAGAAGCATTACATAATTTTCCTTGGGCTTGCACAGTAATATATTGAGTTTTTTTGTCTCTATGAGGCCAGCTTATGCTTCTTCATCAATAAATTCTGGCTTTTTTGCCCCACCCTAAATGATGACTCTAAGGTCACTTCTTATCTCTGGCTAAATTGCATCAAAATATACACAAGAAAGAAAAAAGTTCCCTATATGCAAAGTAAACATGATATGAATAGATCATTGATGTAACCTCAAAATCTCAAAATTTAAAGATTTGTGTTTTGGAAATTCATTTTCCATTTGAATTTGAATTAGATTTGATTTGACCTTAGTATTGACTTTGTAAGAAAATAAATGATATTTCATAAAAGTACTAACTAGGGTCAATGACATGTATAAAATTATACATTGAGGTTGTTAGGTTCTTTGAAATTGATTTTAACGTCTCCCCGTCGGATGGTGCGAAGATCCGATGTTAATTACATCGAGATTACTCGAATACCCTTGATTAATCGTCATAGCAATCAATTGAAATAGAAGACAATGCATCCACAAAAATAAACATCCATACAAACACAGGAGAAAACAACCCCATGAACTTGATGGAAGGCAAGCATTTAATTTGGTTTTGGATTTATTTTGAATTTAAGTTGAATTAGTTTGATTTCGGTTTGATTAATTTGAATTTGTTTGAGTTGAATTTGTTTGATTTTGGTTTGGGTTGAAGTTAGATCTGTTCATCTTAATTGAATCAATTTGTTTGAATTGCTTATTGATTTAAGTTTGATTCAATTTGAATTTATTTGTTGATTTAAACTTGGTTTGAGTTTGAGGTAGTTTGTTTATTGTTTGATTTTTGAATGGGATTTGGGCTTAGCTTATGGCATATGGTTTGTTTGGAAATCTGATTTAGTTTATTTTTTTAATAAATTGGGTTTTGCTTATGGGTTATTGTTTTATTCGCTTGGTTAAAATTGACTTGCATATGTTGAACAGATTGGTTTACAGGTTCAATTTGATTTTGTTTGAATTGAAATTATTTCATTAGAATCCATTTGAATTTATTTAGTTAAAATTGAATTGAATTTGGTGCTTGACAGATTGTTTAAATTTGGAGTTTTGTTTGACAGATCTTTTATCAAGTTTGGTTTAATGTTCTGTTTTGAGATTTATTTGGATTTGTGGTTTGCTTTATGGCTTGGTTCAGATTCTGTTTATGAGTTTAATTAAGTTTGTAATTGGTTCAAGAGTGTTTTAATTGATTGTATGAAGACTCAAGCTCCAGATTTTGCGTTTTGAAATCCGTTTTGAGATTTAGTGGGTTAGAACTTGTTGATCTTTCTGGTTTGAGAGCTTAATTAAAATTTTCAGATTTTTTTCTTTGAAACTTTCAGATTTTCGTTTGCTTTGGAGATTCTTTCTTTGTTTTAAATTTGAATTTTGTTATGTCTTGACTTAGAATTTGTTAGTATTGAATTTCAGATTTGACTCTTTATTTCAATTGTGGACACAAAACTTTGGGGATCAAATTTTCATATTCAAAACCCTGCATTTCAGATTTTTCAGAAATTCCCTATTCAATTCCTGGATCAAATTTTAACACTTAACGACCCAATTTTCAGATCTATGGTTTTTTTTTGAATTGGGGAATTGTATTCAAAGTATTCTGTGCTCGTCAATTCCCAGGAGTTCCATAGTTTTAGATTTGGAATTTGGAATTTCAAGTGTTTGATTAAACTGACAGATATGATATCCTCCCTTTAAATTTCTTTGATTTGAAGTTTTAAGACTTGATGTTCCAATTTGAGATTTCTTTACTTGAAGTCTTCTGTTGAAGTCTTCAGATTAATGCACATCTTGAGAATTCCCAGTGTTATCTTAAAGGCCTAGTATTATCATTTTTATATGTAGGTCTTGGAAGCATAGGTTCGGATGTGACTTCTTGTGCTGTTATTCAAAATTCAACCTGATTGATTCTTAGCCGAAGCCTTTGATTTGGGATTTTTAAAGTTTGGACAGATTCAATTTATCTTGACTTGAGATTTTGTTCGGGGGATTTATCTAAGTTAAAATTAGACTTCTTTCCTTTTTATTTTTTTATTCTTTTTTTAGGTTCAAGTTTCAAGTTCTGTTAAGTCTTCGAAATTTTCATATTTTTTATTTTTATTTTGAGCCTTTACATTCCATCAATGCCAAAGGGACTGTGGGCTTCCTTTCAACACCACCTTGTGCACCGAACATGACATTTTCATTATGTTTGTTCAATCCAAGACATGGTTTACAACTTGCATGACCAGAAATCAGGTCTCTTTGAGTCCTTGATGAACATGAAACTTGTTTGATCAATTTGAGATGGAAAACACCCGGTCTTTAATAGACTTATGGGCATACCTCCCATTGATTTGAGATTGAGCACACCCGGCATTTGATAAGCTTATGGGGACTCATCTCATTGTCTTGAAATAAGCATGTCCCGGCCTTTGATAGACTTGTGAGAAATTAGCCCATGTCGATCTTTCATGACTCCTTCATGAGTTGATGAACTAGATGCTGAACTGGTAAGACATTGGGGTCCGTTTTTATAGACCTTTGAATGTCTACCTTAAGAAGAGGGTCAGGAGGTGGGTTTAGAACCGGCCTCCTGGTTTCCCTTTGTTTTGAATTCTTTTAAGTTGAGCCGAAGCCATGAGGTGGGTTTAGAACTGGCCTTATGCTTGCCTCGGTTTGTTTGAATTAAATAGATTTTTATTTAGATTAAGTTGATTGTTTGTTTTATTATTATTTTTGAATTAATTATGGGTCAAGAGGTGGGTTTAGATTCGGCCTCTTGGTTACTCATTTGTTTTGAATTCTTTTAAGTTATGCCGAAGCCATGAGGTGGGTTTAGAACCGGCCTTATGCTTACCTCGGTTTGTTTAAATTAAATGAATTTTTATTTACTTTAAGTTAAGTGTTTTTAAAAAAAAAAGAAATTTGAATTTCCTGCTGAAGCACTGCTCATCCGCGGTCATTGGGTGCTTGTTGTTGGGCCGGTAGCCCATCCCCGCGCTGCTTGACAAATTTGGGCCTCCGGCGATCATTACGGCCTGACCCCGCGCTGCTGGACAAATTTGGGCCTCCGGCGGCCCATTACGGCCTGACCCCGCGCGATTCTTCTCTTCTCTTTTTTTTTACTTTTTCTTGCTTGTGGGCCCCACGGTGTTTTCCACTGTGGACCAAAGTTGGGGGGACATTATTCCCCCCCAACACTGTTCCTCGCCGACCTCTCTCTCTTTCGGCGACCACCCAGATGCAGCGGAAGTGGGATCCGGCGATGGCTTCGACGGCGACGGCAGATGAGGAGTCGGAGGCTGAAGGGACGGCGGAGACCTTCGACGGCGACGGCGGATGAAGCTAAGCCCCTTGACGGCGATGGCTCCGGCGGGGGGAGAAAGGAGCTCCGGCGGTGCCAGCAACACAAGTAGAGGCTGGAGGCGAATCCGGTTAACCTTCCTCTCTTTCTCTCAAATCTCTCTTTCCCTCTCCCACCTTCCGACCTTCCTCCCTCTCTCTGGACGCGAACCCCCTTGGCCCGGTGCTCCATTTATAGGCTTCTGCCCTTTCTTCCAGTGCCAAGAGACCTTCCGAAAGAGGGCATCCGACTTCGAATCGGAACCAGAGAAGTCCGGATCACACGGGATCACGACGGATACTCTTCACGGCTCTTCTTGAGCTTATCCGAACAATTTTGGCAGCCGATGGGAATGCTCGAAGCATGATTGGATTATGCGGAATCATCCTTTCCTCCGCACGATGTTCCCCTTCCATGTTTTAAGGACAGTTAGAATCCTTTTTTTGTACGCCACTGCTTCCTCCTGCCTTACCCGCACAAGTCCTTGCTACCTCGCCCTCCAATATAGAAAGAGATTGCATCAGGCTGTTGAGGTGGCACTGAATAGATTTTCTCCAATATTTTTCCTTGACAAGGTTGTATCGTGGAAACCAAAGCCTACGGGGAAAGTCACTATAATGGGCCTATAACTCCTAACGGGCTAAACAAATGAGTATTGGCTTCGGGCTATTTCATCAATGAAATGGCAATTAAACTGGACCAATTAAAAGGTATATCTGAAAATTGAACAATAGAGCTCATTGGAGATTTGATTTCATTTAATCTCAATTTGAAAATTTTCGGTGTCCACAATCATGAAGCTTAACAAGCATAAGCAGACCATTAATTATGAAATCCTCCTAAGACTGTGGCATAAAAAGAGCATGAATGAGCATATTTAGTATTAATCTGAGGGGAAAGCAAGGAATACCTTTAGCCCTATTAACCTGATCCATCATTGCTGCTTCTGATTCCAATATTATAGCATTTTTCTTCCCATCAGCAATATTAATGTTTGATTGCCTTTCTCCTGAAACAAATGGTAATTATTTACAAGACATATAAAGTGTCTGCCAAGATGTGATAGCTGAAGATGTTCCAAAATGATAGTGTACCTAAAACATGGTTAAAGAGAAAACAAAAGCTTCATAATTATAATGCTTAAGCATTGGATGAACAGCAAAATATAATAGAAATGAATTAAAATGACCTTCAGACTCAAGAACTTGTGCACGTTTTCGGCGTTCTGCTTCTGCTTGCATCTCCATGGCTGCCTTGACCCCAGGTGGAGGCGAAATATCCCCTGTTCAGAAAACTTGTATGGTCAAGCATGCAAAACAGAATACATCTCTCCAGTGTTAAAACAGTGCAGGAACTCACTTATCTCGTAACGCAGACACTTGAGACCCCAATCAGTAGCAGCTTCATTAATTGCTTTCTGCAAGTAACATGAGATAAGTAAAAAAGTATTAAGGTTATCTTGAACCGTTGCATTGGATTTGGATGTGAAAACATCAGAAAGCCCCAAACAACAAAGAAGTCTAAGAAAACTAACTCATGAACCCTTTGCAAGCAAATGGGAAAAAGAACTAAACATATAATCTTAAAAAGGGATTTTATTCATTTTATGTTTTTGACAAAAAGTGTAACTCAATGATCCACTTTCTCGATTGACACCCCGCAACCTCTCTGTAATTCAAACTTGTGAAGTAAGTACCAAGAGACACATGAAAGTTAAACTGACCACAGGGATCCTACCACAAGGAGCACATTGCCCCAAGAGAGCTGGGGTCACCTGGTATGATGAGTAAGCAATCAGGTTATTGAAAATTAGTTCCATGTATACCACAACCAACATTACTTTGGCCCAAAAATGTGCTTCTTCCTCACCCGTAAGTTTCCAGAGAAACTTCATTCTCATTTTGCAAGTTGCAACAATCGAAGCCCGGTCCAACCAACACAACCTTGAGCTCTAAGCCTCTAACACACACCAGACCTTTGCTTGGGTCTCTTTGAATTCTACAGTAAATGAAAACGTCATCTCCTTAGTCAGGTTCAAGTCATTTCCATCATGAAATTTCTGTTTGAATCTGCTATCAAATGGTAATATCTTTGATCTCTCTCTCTCTCTGTGATGGTCTGAAACGTCCAAGATTGCTAGTAAAACAGTGAAGAGGATTGCAATAAAAGATAAAACAAAGAAACTGAAAGAGGAGGGACTTTTAAATTTCATTCTTGAAGGTGATCTCCAGGAGTTTCTTAGACCATAGATCAAAAGCTCTCCCAGTTGGATTCTTCTCTTTGGTGCTCTAAACTAAATAATTTGGAGCCATAAAAATATAAAAATATTTAGCAATCAGTCCAATGGAACTTTACCTTTGATTATTTGTGTCCAGGTGCTTTGGATTGTGCTTCTTCCTTGACTTGCTTCTTGGCTGGCCTTCTTTATTCAGGAGTTTGACATTTTATCCTCCACTTAAAGGGCTCTAACGTTTGCCCTCATGTAATGTCAATCATTTTGGCCTTTTGGTGAGGACACCCGCGGCCGAGACCGGCTCAACCCCACCCTTGTCTACCGGCGGCGTCGGTGACCGGTAATGTCCCTTTGGATTGATGATTAGATGGCATTTTGTCCATTTTGTGTAGCACAAGCCTTATTTTGGGTTTATTTGAGACTTAATTTTGTATGTATTTTAGGGGTTGACATATGTTTTGAGTAATACACACATCTTACACTTGGACTTTGCACATATAAAAAATAGGTGTCTTTTGAGGATACACTTGTAATGGGCTTAGCTTTATATATATATATATACCCACATGTGTATGTTAATATGCATGAAATGAATGAAAGATGAAGGGCATACTTGTGATTTTCTCTCCTTACCCCTCTTCTTCCTCTTCCTCTCTCTTGATGGCAAAGGCATCCTCCCGCTGGGGCTCCTAGCGGCCTTCCTTCCCTTAACATCCAACTGCAGCCATAGCGGCTCCCACCAGCAGCCTTCCCTCTCTCATTCAGGGGAGATGACCCCGCCAACACCTACTCCAGCCCCGGTTGGTCCTCCCTTCCCCTCCGTTTCCCCTCTCTTCCCTTGTGGCAACACCCCCTAACTAGCTCCGATCAACCCCTCATTCTTCCTCCTTCCCCAGTCTCCTCCCTCCCTCCAACACCCTGTCTAGGGTCTGTCCAGACTCCTTCCCCTCCCTTGCCACCCCATCTCCCCCCCAAAGAACCCCGAAAACAGTTCTGCAGAAACCAAACAAGTGAAATAACGTGAAAAACAGAAAAGATCTGAAAATAAAAAAACATAAACTAAAGCTGAAATCTCCAAAGTTTAGAAACTTAAATCTGAAAATTGGAAGCGTAAATTTCCACAATTGTGAAATCACATAACTGAAATAAAAAATTTACAGATCTAAAAATGCCCACAATTGTGAAATCCCAAATTCTAAATTAAAAATGTCAAGTCCAAGAAATCTGAAAATTGAAGACTTCAAAACCCCAAACCGAACACAACTAAGTCCATCTATCAGCTTAGCAAGTCTTAACCTAGTAGTCTTAAGTAAACCACCCATAGATAATAAGTTCACCTAAATAAAAGTTTAACAACTTAAACAACCACATAACAACCTAAAGATAAAGATAGTCACTCTTCGTCAAAATCCTCGTCTTCTGGGTCTCCAAGAGTAGGATCCTCTTCAAATCTGCTAAAAATATTATTAAAAGAAAGGGGTGAGTCACAAATACCGAACTTATAACCCTTCTCTATCTTACAATCCTTTGATTCATAAATGATAATAAGATATACCAAACCCAAAATTCAGATTATATACCATATAGATAGAGCTATTTTCTAATATCACATTATGTAAATAAGGTGATCTTTCACTCTCTGAACTAATTAAATGGCATACGATTCATGCAATGCTCTACCAACTTAGACAGATATAATAGTCATCTATAATAACTTGGTAACTAAATGTTCTTTCATCTAACCATAACATGTAAACTATTTTCATACTAAATGAATAAACTAAGAACCTTCCAATGATATGACAAAGCACGTCTATAATAACATTAATTAACATGCTATCATATCATTGACACAACATAGTCTGAGTAAAACATATGCTCCATTTGGAGACCTTGTAGCCACTTGCACCAGATTTACATACATATAGGAAGTAATCATATAACTAACTAAATCCCGTAGTGCACCTAGGTAGGGGTGTACTTAAGATGAACTGCGGTATCCGAGATCGAAGAATGCTCCAGACTGTTCTAATCCTCGCTACCCACGGGTACTAACCATAGTCTGGTCAAGTACAATTCGTCATAGAATGCAACTTGTTGCATCAACCACATTTCACAAAATGAAAGTATACTTTACTCAAACACATCCACCTGTCAAAACCAACATACCAATGTATACCTCATATAAGACTTAAAACATTTAATCACATGCTTCATACTCAAATAAAATACTATGCATCACGTATATACTTTCTAAACATCAAATAACACATGCTAACTTCACATATTACTAATGCAATTATATCTTACTTAAGAACTAACATATAACATGCCATACATTAATAACAAGTATTACTGGTTCCACTTTACATGATTTAAGTCATTTTAATTAACCAATTAACTATGCTAAAAGAACTACATTTTAAGGGATTAACAACCTACTACAATTAATTTTAACCCAACTAATTGCTAAACAAACCAAATCTGGCAGAGATTAAATATATAATCAACCTAGAAATAATTAACTAAACTATCTAACTCATTAATTGCATTCCGCTAATCAAGGTTCAACTACTCACATTTTATAATTCAAATTACATTATAAGAATGATATAGGTAATCGGGAATGCCTACCTTAATAACGTGAATGCAACTGATCAAATTCAAAAAGATGGAGAGCACGAAGGGGCTAAGATGGCGAGGACGGAGCAACGATGGCAACATCAGAAACCGGGTTTAAAATAATAAAAGAGAGATAATAGATATAAGTGCATAGGATAGGAGAGAGAGCGTGGAGAAAGAGATATCGGGAGGAGAGAAAGAGTCGACCGGTAAGGGGTGTTGGCAGATCGCGGTGCAAAGGTAAATGGTGCAGGGCGGCCTTGGCCGCGGTACAGGGTGGCGGTGGCGGGGTTTGCGTGGGGGAGGGCCGGTTGACGGCAGTCACGCGGGTGTGCGAAGGGGCGATAATGGCCGGGGTGCACGCGTGCACAGGTGACGCCAAGGGAGGTTGGCGACGCGGCGATGCCACGCGGGGCGGGCGACGGTGTTCGCGCGTGGTGCACGCGGGCGAGGCGGTAACGGCAGAGGGCTGCGGGTGGGCGTGCGCGGCGGGTTGCGCGGGGACGAGGTGCGCGGGGTGGTGCCGTGGTGTCAACGTCGAGCAACATTCGCGCGCGACGGCACAGGGTGGAAAGACAGACGCGGGCGACTGACGCTTGCACGGGGGGAGGCTGACGTGGCTACAACGGGCGGCCGGGGGGGAGGGCGGTCATGGCAAGTGCAAGTGGCGACAGTGTGGCGCGCAGGAGCGTGGTGTCCCCGTGGGTGCTTCGGAGGGGCTGATGTCCACTTGCACGCGGGAAAGAGAAAGGGAGACACGGCGCTGGATGGAGGCTGTGCGACCAAAAGAAATATGGAGACGGAGGGAACGTACGTCGGGATAGTTATGGATGATGTAGATAGAGAGAGATTAAAGGTGGGGGAGAGTTACGGTGGGGGGTTTCGTAGAGAGAGTGTGTTACGTAGAGAGAGAGAGAGTAAAGGAGGGGGAGAGATACGGTGGGGGGGTTTCGTAGAGAGAGAGAGGGTGTTACGGAGAGAGAGAGAGAGAGAGAGAGAGAGAGAGAGAGAGAGACAGAGAGAGAGGGGAAGAGTTACGGTGGGGGGGGGGTTTCCGTAGAGAGCAAGGATCGCGGAATCAGATCCGATTCCGATTCCCAGGAATCGGCCAGGGAAAAGAATCGATCTAAAAATCGGCCTGAATCGATTTTTTTTTTCCAGCAAAAAATTCAAAAAATTCAGAAAACATTCCTGAAAATAAAAAATGAGTTAAAAAATTCTAAAAATAAGATTAGCATTCATCCACTAGGCCACATCGAATAATTACTAATGAACATGAAATGAAGTTAAATACATATTCTATTGATTCAAAAACCAATTAATTGATACATCATAAAAATATAAACAATAAGAATTTACATGATATCAATCTAATACTAATATCTAGGATATAAATATTGGCCTTCCTCCTCTTCCTACTGCTGTTGACGCTCCTGAGTTGTGCTTAGTCTTGTATATTGTCTCGGACCATATCCATATGAAAATAATGCCGATGCCATGCTATCAAGGTCGTAGGGATCGGACTGCGGGACGACCGGGACATAAGCAGACTCTGGTGGAGCTAGTGGTGGTGGTGGAGGAATCCACTACTGTTGAGCCTCGCCAAATGCTGGATATTGTGGCTTTATAAAATGATACTGTGATATTTGCTCATCCAGCATGGAATACGGCTTTGGCCGTCGTGAATCAGGTGACTGAGCTGCTGCTGATGGCTGCGTCGCTGGTATGCACTTCTCGTTATCATCAACTGAGAAGTGAGAAGGAGCCTGTGTGCTGTCATCTGGGCTCACAGGACGTCTGACCTCCAACTTCCTTCTCTTCACCTCTTCAGCCATCTCTAAAGTACTAGAACCCAAAGATTTTTTTAACTTTGCAAATCCGCCCATTTTTCGTGCAGTCACTTTTGTTTTCGTTTTCTCTGGACTACGAATGGGCTGGGTAGCGGCGGCTGGGATTGGAGCTATGTGGCTAAAAATTTGGAGGTGGTGCTCATGTTCTTGGCAGGGCGGAAGAAGACTACTGCTGAGCACGAGAACTAACTAGGTGGAGGTGGAGCTGGAGCATCCTCATCAGCTTCAACACCATCCAACTCTCTTTCAGCCCATGCACGATCATCGGGATCAAACTCAGTTGGATGATCCCTGGCTGCCATCTCCTATATTCAAGAGGCAAGTGCATGTTTCTCCTGGAATATATGATCCATGTCCACCTCCTCAGGTGGTGGTGTGGCGGAGGTATGTCTATGCTTCGTATGGACCACCTGCGAACCGTGCAAATCGCTACTCACTGATCTTCTGTCGATCCTTGATATTCTTGATGCGCAGTCTCATATTGTAATGACAGAAGACCAGCTTCTCCAGCCGGTCTGAGATCAACCTGTTCCTCCTTTTTGTATGTATTAGGTTGAATGTACTCCAGTTCCTCTCACAATGAGAGGAACTGGTGCTCTGGCTGAGTATCATGATACTGATGGTAGCAAGTGGATTCCATCCACTTCTGGTATTCACCTGAACCCACCACTCAACTGCAAAAAAAGAAAAGAAAAGGTAAATAATTAGCCCACCATCTTCAATAACTTATATGAAAATAAAATAAAATCTTCATCATAAATTAATATACCAGGTGACACTTTGTCGCACGAATATCTTATATCAGCATTTGAGCATACGTCGACCCTCATCTTATATTTCTGCATCTGAAAAAATTTAAAAAAACAATCATTAGTTGTCTAATAATTAGCTACTCCAAATTATTGAATAAACTCCAACTTACTTCTATCTCAGTCTTTATCCTGTCCTACTGAGATCGGCAGAGACGCTGAATAACAGCTAGTGTACCCCGCATCACCTCATTGTCGTTCACCACCTGTCCTCTATATTGGATGCGGGGGTTCAAAAAATATCCTGCAAGAATTTAATAGTTAACATTATGAATAAGATAATTATTGAATAAACTTAAAGTAGGTAAGCACAAATATTTTTTGAACCTACTAACCTACAGCATGGACACCGTGGTGCAAAGTCTTGTCCCATCGGTCATCTATAATCTTCCACCACTTTTTGTAACCTCTGGGATTTTTCTCTTTTATTTTCAAGTTTGCCCGGTCCATGGCATTGTACAGCGTGCCCATCTGATTTCTGTCATCTGAGTCAACCAACCTCAAGACAACTACCAGTGGCTCAATGATTGCCAAGTAGTAGGCAATCCTCTCCCAAAATCTCGTCAGTGATATGCTTCTCAGATTTGACAAGAATTTCCAGCTGAACTTTCTTGTCGTGCAGGTGGTCCACCATATAATTATAATATTTCTCGGACTGCGTGAACCTAACCAATGTATGCATGTGCCGGTGTAAACTCTCCAATGTAATAAAATTTTTAGCAAAACGAGTTGGACCAGGCCTAACAAGATCATGCCCTCCTGTGTGTGATCTCATAATATGTAGCAGACGGGGATGCGAATAAATAAATGACGTAATCGTTTGCGCTTGCCTGACAAGGGTGGATACACTCTCCTCCTTGCCTATATCCTCTAATATGAGATCAATAGAATGTGCCGCACAGGGCATCCAGAACATGTGTTTCCTCTTCTCCATCAGTTTTTTCCCAGACGCCTTATATGAAGGTTCGTTGTCAGTGACAACTTAAACCACATTATTGATGCGGGACGAGACCGGGGTTCCCATGATTTCAGGGGTTCAGAAAGAGAATAATAACCCAAACAGAAAATAACCAGGAACCAGTAGACTGATATGAACCAGCAGGTAACAGACCAAATATGAACATACTTCCAACAGTATTAAACTCAGATCATAACCCAACAGTATAGCAGGCAATTCAAAGACCAGAAGTGCTAAGAACCCAGCAGTTTTAAACCGAACAGATTATGCAATTCATCCTCATGACAATGTTAAAACAAATCAACAATCATGAGAGCAGAAGATAAAGGGACATTGGCTCGGATTAGGATCATCACAACCAAGGAATCAGATGACCATTCTCGGCATTATCAAATTAGCCCTCAACAAGTACTAACACCGGCAATTATTGTGGAGCTACCAAGGTGTTGATGTATCAATGGTCCTCATCATTTTCCATTCAGAAAATGTAGGCAGATTCACACGTCTGCCATTCTCTTTAGCTATGTACTCTTGCCAGAATCTGAGTATCCCTTATGAAAACCAAAATTGCTGTAGACAGATTGACTGGAAATAATAGTAACAGGAAACGAATTTCCGAGAACCAGAAGTTCAACTAAATGTGACTGGAAGTGGACCAGTCCCGATCAGTCCCATATGCCAACAGTAACCGGAGTGTGACTGGAAGTGGACCAGTCTCGACGACCATCAAATATCAATGAATCAATATCAACAGCATCCGTTCATTTGACTCCACAAAGAATCAGTAAAATAATGGAGACACCAGATCCAGATTTAACCAATCAGAATGATAAGAATACCAGATTCGGACTGGATATAGGACCAGTCATCTTGTGGTGCAAATTAACAGTATACTAATGAAACAGTGAAATAAATCCCAGATCCGATTGTATGCTGTGCTTGGACTGGAGAAGGACCAGTGCCTTAAAGCGGACTGAACCAGTAAATCAAGACTGTGCTGAAACCGATCGATTAGAAGCTGTCGAATTCCAATTAGAGAGTATCTGTTCTTCGGGTCTTTAATTCCCACATCAGTCGGATATCCGATCAGGACAACACCGGTCCTTATACTCAATGGAAATCAGCAGTAAACTCCAACGGATTATAGTAAACATCCAAAGACGAGGTAAACAGCGGAATAGAGATAGCTTGGAGACAGGACACAGCATCTGAGCAACATTTTAGCAACTACTTCAAGATCGGAAATAGCTATATAGAGCTAATGGATCTGCCGTTCTACCGTCGACTACCTTCATGGACTGAGATCCAATAGTATCTGTTGGGGAAAGATTCCAGCAGTGTGGATCCGTAGATCCAAAGTAGAACAGGAAGACGAACTCACAAGAGTAGCACCATTTTATCAATATACGTAGACAAGGGATCAAGAGATCGAACAGATCTTTAAGAGGAAGATACCATCGTCATTGGCCATTAGCCTCGGTGAAACAGAAAATCGTCAACATCCTCAGACAGTTAATCAGAAGCATCAACTAACAAGAGGCAACATCGTAGGATCTACAACCATTAGGCAGTAGAAACTCGGCTTCCGGTAATGTTAGCTCGAAACTCCGCACAATAGTATCAACGGGAATAAGAGGATCCGACAAATGAAGGATGCTTCTCCAGAAACCAGAATCGAAGGAGAAGAAGAAGACAAGCTATCCGACTAAACAGGATTCAACCTTCCGCTGTCAGGGATCGATCCCCTTCAATCATCAGAGGCAACAGCGAACATCCTATCATCCATAAGGGTGAAGAACTTCGGCTACCGGTCATGTTGATCTCAAACTTCGAATAACAGAACCGGAAAGAATAGATCCAGTCGATCAACGAAGGAACCGCAAGATCCAAAACCAGAAGAAAGTGTAGAAGATGACTATCTTCAAGAAGGAAGAAGAGAAAGAAGAAGAAGAAGGGACGAGATGTCCTCAGGAAGGAAGAAGAGATGACGAGAACAAGTTGTCCTCAATGTGTAGAGGAGGAAGAAACCACCGTAGAGATCAGAAGGTCGCTCCAACGGAGATGAAGTTCAAGACAAACCAGCAGATCCGAGCAAGGGGTAAACGAACTCTCCAGAGGAAACTGCCATGTCTTCAAGGGAGGAAGGAGATCAGGAAGGAGTCGAGCGCTAGGGTTCGCCGGTGAAAGAAACTCCCGCGAGAAGACCAGCCGTCCGTCGCCGGGAGGGAGTCGCGGGCCAGCCGCTCGCGAATGAAGACGGGAGAGAAAGAAAAACCCTCGCGGGTTAAGTCAGTCGCACAGGGGCAAAACCGGGAGAAAACAATCAACGGGCTCAATTCTATTCAAAGTATATCATCTCATATCATCTGTACAAAGAGGGTGCGGATCCTATTTATAGGATAAAAATCAGAAAAGGGACTGAAAATGCTAACAAATTGAAAACATGCTCAAATGAATCCATTTAAAATCCTAAAAAATAGGAAAATATCTAAATGGACCCATTATTAAACTAAAAATCAAGAATTACATGAAATTTGAAAATCAATAATCGGTTCTTGCATCCCGATTCAATTATTAACATGAATCGGTTCTTGTGTCCCGATTCGGTTCCCATCAATTATCCTCCCCGATCTCCTCCACCACCGCATCCATCAAAGAAAAAATAAAGTCGGCATTTTTAATCTTCCCAGAAGTGTCCACCGACTTCAAGAACGTGGTCCCCCCAGAACAATACACCAAGAAGTTTATCATACTCCTCTTGGTGATACATGTCCACCCGTCACACATAATTATGCAACCCCTCTCCTTCCACACCAATTTGAATCCATCCATCCACTCCTTCAACTCCTGGACCTCCTCATCCAGCTCAGCGCCGTGTATATGTCTGCTGCCCGGGGCTTGCAGACCCGATCCAGCCTCACCCATGGCATCCACCATTGTCTAGAAGTAGGGGCTTGTGGCTGCATGTGCTGGGATGCCTACATCAAGTTAAAAAAATTTTGGATCAGGCAAAAATTTAAGCTTAAGTAAATAAAACACACAAATGCCATTTTAAAAGTGATACCTGCATGCAAAAACTACTTCACAATGTGGCGAACGGCTCTCTTTACAGACGTTCCTGTTGCCTTCACCCCTTTTATAGCTTGTTTAATCCCCATCTGCCTAGCACTCTGTTTCCTAAATAAGTACTCATCACTCGACGTAAACCGAGTACTGGCAGAATGACGGTGTGGCTCTTATTTCCATTCCTCCGTCTCCCGATCCCGGGTAGGGCAAGCCGATGCTGATCGGCCAAGAGTCGGGCCGCCCTACGGGACCCCGATCCTCCCCGCTCCTCTCCTCCCCGTCCTCGGCCCCCGACGCAAATGCAAGCTCGCGTGCCTAACATGTCTAAGCTCTGAGTTCGCGGACTCCCCTCGCTCTCTGGCTCCCGGCTCGCCGGGTGCCTTCCCTTTGCCTTTCCCTTTCCAGTAGGCAAATCTCGATCCCTCCTCCTTCTCGGGAGTAGCTCGTCGCGCAACTCCTCCCTCTCGCTCAATTCTAACGGCCCGTTAAGAGGCTCTACTCCGTTACGTAACCTCTCATCTCCTCACTCTTCTCCCTCGGCACCTTATCACATTTTTTTACATTTCCACCTGTTCCGGCAATATGTTGTTTCAGCCGGAACACCCCCCCCGTTCATCTCCTTCCCACACCATTTGCATTACACTCTCTTTTAGACTGGGTCTACCATATGCCCGTGTTCCCAACCCACGTCAGAAAGACGTGCTGGTGCTACATCACCTTGATCGGCCATTGCTTAGACCTGTAAAAATTGTAAACGATGTATTTAAAATTATTAGGCAACATAAAAATTGCGTTAGGCGCTGTCCGGGAAGCAGACAGCCCATCAAACACACTATTCGGTATGTTTAAAGGGTTACGTATTTGCCGGAAATGGTCGTAAATCGACGTACGGGGTATCTGGAATTTTTTTCATACAAAGAACATCCAATCGATGTTCTTACAACTTGAACGGAGTTGTTCGATAAAAAATCACCGAGTTTAACCATGCTCGGAGTTGTCGGAAACGCGTAAAAATCGACGTACGAGATATCCGGAATTTTTCCCGTTCAAAGAACATCCAATATAATAGTTTAGAATTTAAACGGAGTTGTTCGGTCAGAAATCACCGAGTTTAACCACGCTCGGAGTCATCGGAAACGCGTAAGAATGGGCGTACGAAGTTTTCGGCGAAGAAATCTTACCAATAACCTTCTAAGGATCGAAGAAGAGGTTGAATCGAGGACGATCGGAGCTTGGATCGGCGGAATCCCTTGAAGAAGTAGCCTGGAATCGCCGCCGGAATCGCTGCTGGAATCGCACCGGAATTGGCGTACAGAGTTGGGATCGACCTCGGAATCGCCGAAATCCTCGATTTCGAGGGTTGAAATCGCCCATAATTGTCGGAAGGAGCACCTCGCCGCTGCTGGATCGCCGGAATCAACCGCAGCGGTCGATTCCGACTGTAAAAGGGCCGGAATCGGTTCGATTCCCGGTCCAGAATCGAACCGGGAATCAATCTAGACCGGCCAGACCAGTCTTCCGTGGAATCGGTCAGGATCGACCGATACCAGACAGAATCGCCAGAATCGGATCGATTCTGACCGATTCCGGCCGATTCCGATCCGATTCCGACGATTCTGCAAACAATGGTAGAGAGAGAGTGTGTTACATAGAGAGAGAGAGAGACTAAAAGAGGGAAAGGGTTACGGCGTGGGGGTTTCGTAGAGAGAGAGAGAGGGTGTTATGTTTGGGACAACACTCAAACGTAATAACTCATTCTCTTTGTTTCTACTTGTCACACCTCGGATTTAAACCTGCACGGTGGAACATAATCCGACGACGTCACTGGAGAAAATAACTCCTAAATTATATCGATTTGGAACAATAAGACTAATATCATAATTCCAATGATTTTTTCTAAAATATGATGCTAATAATACTATCTAATAAAACATATACCAATTTAAGACATAAAGACCATCCAGTTTCTTTCTCGAGAATTGATCCACCACGCTTTTGTTGCGCTAAACTTGATTACCTGAAAATTGATAAGATTGGAATAAGTACGACGACTCAGTAGACACTTCATCATTCGCCAAATTGGATAGTCCAACGGCCCTACATGATAAATAAATATGTACCCAGACCTACACCCATTGTAGATAAGTATAGAACTAAACAATATATTCAATGTCTAACTTAATCCATATGTTTTACACCACCAACCAGCACCTATAGATACCCAAACCAACACTTATAACCACTATAAAATGACCTGAAATGATAAGATAAAACATGCATAAACACCTACCATATGCTATATATGATGGCACCACAACAAATAAGACATAGCATGCTTACACCAGCATCGCAACCTCATGGATGACAACATAAACCACACCACAAGACCACCGTTACAATACCATGCAAAAATGCACCTATCCTTTAATAAAAGATCACATCTTTTCTTATTGGCAAGAAATACGTCGTCTTGTCACCTCAACTAGCTAACACCAGATCTACCATATCTAGCAGTACCATATAGCTAAACGAAATCCCATAGTGCATCTAGGTAGTGGTGGCACAGGGACAAACAGCGGTATCCGGGATCGAAGGATGCACCAGACTGTTCTAACCTCCGTTGCTTTCGGGTCACGACTAACTAGTCAAGTGTAGCTGTCTTCCATTTATATTTTAATGCATCATGCATCCACATAAATCATGAAATGCTATGACCACAAATATGCAGGATCTATGAACATAAAATGAACATATACACAACTATTGTCATACTAGACAGTCATGCTAAAAATGAACTAAAATTAGACAACATCCACGTATAAACAACTAAACATGATTGAACATGAATATAACTAGGTGCTGCAAAAAATTAATCACCACACCATCTAATTTTGTTAACCTAATACCACAAATTTAACAAAGTTAACTTAACATATACATGCTAATATATAACCAGGTGACAAGGTAAAAAGGAACAATATTACACTACTAGCTAACCATGGTCTCATATACACGTAACAGAGAAATACACACATAGCATCACATGATATTATACACATCTATCTATCTAACTCAATGTTAACTCACAAATTACGCAAAAATGTAACTACACACACCCCATTAATTAAAAGGTCAATTCTATAGATCATGGAGAATTTTAGCATATAGATTTAATAGTAAAAACAGACACGTCAAGGAAGCCTACCAGAACGGCGCTGGAAAAAGTCAAGAATTGACGGCCGAATACGATATCGAATGTTGGCAACGTGGTGCACAATCTGAACCAACCAAACGAGCTATCACACACCTCCAAGGTTGCTGAAAAAAGAAGCCTGAAAACTAGGGGAGGATGCCATCAGAACAGGGAGAAATGAGAGAGGAATTAAGGGGAGTAATACTATGTTAAAAAAAGAGAAAAAGAATTAAGATATGAGAGAGGAGTTTACGGTAGATAGGGGTTCGGGGCACACCGGTGGCACAAGTGGAGGCGGCGTGCGGCGCTGTAGGGTTGGCGCACGGTGCTTGGCTGTGATGGTACACATGCGGGGCGAGGCAGCGTGGTCGGTCATCTGAAGGCGCAGATGCAAGCGACGCATAATGAGAGAGACAGCAGCTGACGGGGAGACGTTGCAAGCACGCGACGAGGACGGCGGAGGTGGTTGATGTCGCGGCTGTTGACGAGGTGGCTTTGACTGAAAGGCCACACAGCGGCAGCCATGCGGGCGGGACGAAGCACGCAGCCGGGAACAATGGAAGCCACGCAACAGGACGGCGGCCTACGTGGTTGGCTGAGGCGGTGGCGCCGCGTAGGAGGGCCGGTCAAGCAGGGGCGACGGCATTGTTCTCTACGTTGCGTCTGTGGGCGACTGGGTATCCACGCAAGGGGGTACGAGAAAGGGCGGGGAATGCCGGTTGAACAGAGGACAGACGAAGGGAAAAGAAACTACATGCGGCGGAGAGATAACAAGCTCGTAAACAGGAAAACGGTGCTGCTTCCACGCAATGGTGGAAAGAGGAACCGACGTAGAGAGAGAGAGAAATTTTGATGGCTAAATTTCTTTTATAATTGCTTCTTGGCAGAGAGAGAGAGATGGACATAGCGCATGCTCAGATAAGAGCTGTAAAAGAAGATAATAATTATATTATTATTACAAATCCAAAATAATGAGATTGATTTGTATTCGTTTTCTACGCAAGAAAAGGAGGGAGAGAGAAAAAGAGTGACTTTCAAATTATGATAAAGGAAAAGAAGGAAAGATATAAATGAACCTGGTTGATAAAGAGAAAAAGAAAGAGATATAAATTAAACTTTAATTTTTTTAAATCCTTATCTCAACATCAAGTATTTTAATAGAATCTAAACATGTCAAACGTAATAACTTAATCTCTCTTTTTTTGGTATTACAATCTCCACCCGTTATGATAAATTTCGTCCTCGAAATTTCTAAATATTCTTATCAAACATTGGAATTCATCATCTAGTAATATCATCTTCTCTATAACTAATATCCTCTCCAATTTCAATTCTTAACCCAAATATCATATAATAATGAAACCCAAATCCACAAAATTTATAATATATGAAAATTTCTCATATCATATAAGTATTCTTCCAAATCACATATATCTCTCAAGATCATTATTCTCATGTAGATAAGATAAATTCATCTAAATGTTTTCATGTCTATCGTACAATCTTTTCAAAGTTCTACCATGTAACTGAATCTTGACAACTGTTGACCAATCTCTAAATCTATATATCTATCAATCTATATTTATATATCATATATATCATCTAATCACATAACCTCATGATGTTAATCATGATGATCATTAATCTAAATCACTGATATATTAAATCTGAAAATTATTGTAGCTCCTTATATTACGGATCAATTATCCTCCAAAAAAATATTTACTTATCCAATTGTCCTTACATAGATCAAATTAATAACCTTGTTTAAGATTGATAACATTGATCATCTAATTCACAATAGAGATAAAATTCCTTAACTATTCGCCTACATTTATCTATCTGAAGATCATTTCTAATGAATTGTGGTCTAACTAATTCGTCTACTAAAATTAATCACAATATGAAATTCAATCTATCATCATCCACTCAAGTCTAAATCTAAGTATACAAACTCTCCTAGCGAAATTTGTAAATCAATATTTCAAAAGAGAATGAGTTCTTAAACCGGATAAGTCGAAGTCAGATCATGGCAGATAAAATAATACTCAACTTCCAAATCGATAGATAATAGAAGATAATCTAGATGATATGATCATGTCTATACTTTTATAAATCTATGTCAAAAATTCTGATTGGTAATTCATTCGCTAAATATGATATCTTATCTTTCTCATTTAAAGTTACATCAGTTTCATTCAATTCAACCTAGTTTACTATCAATTCCTTATTTCTATTCAATCTCAAAGTAAAGCTTCACAAAATAACGATGCCTTAAAATGAAGTATATCTCAACATTATTGCGATCCACTTATCTAATCCGATCCACTTATCTAATCAATGTAATTATTCTTAACCTCTGTATCACTCATTTACATACGATCTCAAATATAATCACCTCAAACCATCTATAATAAATAAGTCCTTGAGATGACCAAATCTATAAGTTCCAAAGTAATTTTAATGAGTTTCCTACTTTTCACAATATTAACATCACCTAAACCATAATGATTTAAACTTTAATCAAGTATATCAAACACAATATCTTTTTGTCTAAAGTTGGTTCTATCAAATTATAATCAAAGAATACTATCTATTTGTAATCACATATAATTAACAAATGATTCTCACTCTCAACGAGTTCTCAAATCTCTTATTTTCCAAATCTATCTCTATATGCACCAGTCAAACACAATACATTCTCATTTCTTCATTAAAGTAAGTTATATTCGAATTCTAACTGCTTCCAAACAAATAACAAAATACATCTCATTGTCATTCTATCTCTATCTAATCTAAAAGATCACTTCCAATAGACCAAGGTCTAAACTCCACATAACATCAACCTATGATTTGTCACAGCATTTGACTAAAATCATCCAAACTCAAAATTTGGCTAAATTGATCGGACAAGTTATAACGAGATAAAGAGTTCAAAATCTGAGCATAAAATGAAAGATCATGATTAAGGACAGTATAACTATAATATTCATCAGATGACAGCACATGAATATCTCATCCTCAAACTTGCACTTGGTCGATATTTCATCCTTGTCAACATGAGAAAAAAAAATACCACATATTGAAAGCATGATAAAATTCTCTCAATCTTACTTTAAAATCTCAATTTGATAATCTCATTTTTACATCTCATTTCTCTTCCATTTAAAACTAAATATTGTAAGTAATACTTCAATCACCATTTCACTTCATATCTTGGTAAAATCAATACCAAAATCACATGTCATCCTATCCTCATGCCAAATGGGTATTCTTTCAAATAACATATGATGAGAAATCAGATTAATCCTAAATAGACAAAAGGAATCATTATAAGTTGCGGCAGCGTTCTCTAAGTTGCGGCAGTGGGCGACTGGGTATCCACGCGAGGGGGTACGAGAAGGGGCGAGGGATGCCGGTTGGACAGAGGACAGACGAAGGGGAAAGAAACTACATGTGGTGAGAGATAATGGCAAGCCTGAAAATAGGGAAGCGATGTTGCTTCCACGCAACGGCAAAGGAGTTCGCATCGTTGGAAACAGGAACAGACGTAGAGGGGGAAAGAATTTTTGACGGCTAAATCTTTTTTGTAATCGTTGCATGGCGGAGAGAGAGAGAGAGAGATGGGCACACTGCACACAGATGATAGTTCTAAAAGAAGGATAGAATTATATTATTATTTCAAATCCAAAATAATGAGATTGATTGTATTCGTTTTCTACGCAAAGGAAGAAGAGAGAGAGAGAGAGAGAGAAAAAATGGCTTCCTATTTATGATAAAGAAAAACAAAAAAAGAAATAAATGACCCCAATTGATAAAGAGAGAAACAAAGAGATAAATTAAACTTTAATTTTTTTAATCCTTATCTCAACACCAAGTATTTTAATATCATCTAAACACGTCAAACGTTACAACTTATTCTTTTTTTTTGGTATTACATTCTCCACTCGTTATGATAAACTTCGTCCTCAAAATTTCTATATATTCTTATGAAACATTGGAATTCATCATCTAGTAGTATCTTCCTTCTCTAATAACTAATATCCTCTCCAATTCCAATTCTTAACCCAAATATCATATAATAATCAAAGTCAAATCAACAAAATTTATAATATAAAAAAATTTCTTATATCGTACAAGTATTCTCCCAAATCACATATATCTCTCAAAATCATTATTCTCATATAGATAAGATAAATTGATCTAATTGTTTTCATGTCCATCCTATAATCTTTTCAAAGTTCTACTTGCAACTGAATCTTGACAACTGTTGACCAATCTCTCAATCTATATATCTCTCAATCTAAATTATCGATATATCATATATATTATCTAATCACATAACCTCATGATTTTAATCATGATGATCATTAATCTAAATCACTGATATATTAAATCTGAAAGTTTTTATAACTCCAAAGATTACGGATCAATTATCCTCCACAAAAAAATTTACTTATCCAATAGTCCTTGCATAGATCAAATTAATAACCTTGCATAACATTCAAAACATTAATCATCTAATCCACAATAGAGATAAAATTCCTTAACTATTCCTCCTACATTTCTCTATGTGAAAATCATTTCTACTAAATAGTGGTTTAACCAATTCGTCTACTAAAATTAATCGCAATATGAAATTCAATCTATCATCATCTACTCAAGTCTAAATCTAAGTATACAAACTCTTCTCCTAGCGAAATTTGTAAATCAAGATTTGAAAAGAGAATGAGTTCTCAAATCAAATAAGTCAAAGTCGGATCATGGCAGATAAAATAATACTTGAGTTCTAAATTGATAGATTATAGAAGATAATCTAGATGATATGATCATCCTATATTTTTATAAATCTATGTCCAAAATTCTGATTGGTAATTCATTCTCTAAATCTGATATCTTATCTTTCTCATATAAAGCTACATCAGTTTCATTCAATTCAACATAGTTTGCTACCAATTCCTTATTTCTATTCAATCTCAAAGCCAAGCTTCACAAAATAATGATGCCTTAAAATGAAGTATATCTCATGAGCATTGCTATCCACTTATCTAATGAATGTAATTATTCTGAACCTCTATATCACTCATGTACCTATGATCTCAAATATAATCACCTCAAACCATCTATAATATATAAGTCTTTAAGATGATCAAATCTATAAGTTCCAAAGTAATTTTAATGAGTTTCCTATTTTTGACAATATTAACATCACTTAAACCATATTGATTCAAAATCAAGTATGTCAAACACAATATCTTTTTATCTAAAGTTGGTTCTATCAAATTATAATCAAAGAATACTATCTATTTGTAATCACATATAATTAACAAATGATTCTCACTCTCAATGAGTTCTCCAATCTCGTATTTTCCAAATCTATCTCTATATGTATCAGTCAAACACAATACATTCTCATTTCTTCATTAAAGTAAGTTATATTCAAATTCTAACTGCTTCCAAACAACTAACAAAATACATCTCATTGTCATTCTATCTCTATCTAATTTAAAACATCACTTCCAATAGACCAAGGTCTAAACTCCACATAACATCAACCTATGATTTGTCGCAGCATAGAACTCAAAAATAATCCAAATTCAAGATTTGGCTAAATTGATCAGACAAGTTATAACGAGATAAAGAGTTCAAAATCTGAGCATAAAAATGAAAGATTATGATTAAGGAGAGTATAACTATAATATTCATCAGAAGACATCACATGAATATCTGATCCTCAAACTTGCACTTGGTCGATATTTCATCCGCATTAACATGAGAAAAAAAATACCACTTATTCAAAGCATGATAAAATTCTCTCAATCTGACTTTAAAATCTCGATTTGATAATCTCATTCTTATATCTCATTTCTCTTCCATTTAAAACTAAATATTGTATGTAATACTTCAATCACTATTTCACTTCATATCTTGGTAAAATCAATACCAAAATCACATGTTGTCCTATCCTCATGCCACACATGGGTATTCTTTCAAAAAACATATGATGATAAATCGGATCAATCCAAAATAAACAAAAGGAATCATTATACGTTGCGGCAGCATTCTCTACGTTGCGGCTGCGGGTGACTAGGTATCCACACGAAGGGGGTACGAGAAGGGGTGGGGGATGCCGGTTGGACAGAGGATAGACGAAGGGGAAAGAAGCCACATGCGGCGGACAGATAATGGCAAGCTCGTGAATAGGGAAGCGGTGCTGCTTCCACGCAACGACAGAGGAGTTCGCATTGGTGGAAAGAGGAACGGATGTAGAGGGAGAGAGAATTTTTGACGGCTAAATCTTTTTTGTAACAGTTGCTTGGCGGGGGAGAGAGAGAGAGAGAGAGAGAGAGAGAGAGATGGACACAACGCACACACTTATGATTGTTCTAAAAGAAAATAAGAATTATATTATTATTACAAATCTAAAATAATGAGATTGATTGTATTCATTTTCTACGCAAGGGTAGAAGAGAGAGGGAGAGAGAAAAAAGTGACTTCCTATTTATGATAAAGGAAAAGAAGAAGAGAAATAAATGATCCTGGTTGATAAAAACAGAGAAAGATAGAAATTAAACTTTAAATTTTTTTAATCTTTATCTCAACACCAAGTATTTTAATATAACCTAAACACGTCAAACGTTATAACTTATTCTCTCTTTTTTTGCTATTATATTCTCCACCTGTTATGATAAATTTCGTCCTCGAAATTTCTAAATATTCTTACCAAACATTGGAATTCATCATCCAGTAACATCTTCTTCTCTATAACTAAAATCCTCTCCAATTCCAATTCTTAACCCAAATATCATATAATAATGAAACTCAAATCCACAAAATTTATAATATAAGAAAATTTCTCATATCTAAGTATTCTCCCAAATCACATATATCTCTCAAAATCATTATTCTCATGTAGATATGATAAATTGATCTAATTGTTTTCATGTCTATCATACAATCTTTTCAAAGTTCCTCCTTGCAACTGAATCTTGACAACTGTTGACCAATCTTTCAATCTATATATCAATCAATCTAAATTATCTATATATCATATATATATCATCTAATCACAACCTCATGATTTTAATCATGATGATCATTAATCTAAATCACTGATATATTAAATCTAAAATTTTTTATAGCTCCTTATATCACGGATCAATTATCCTCCACAAAAATATTTACTTATCCAATAGTCCTTACATAGATCAAATTAATAACCTTGTATAAGATTGATAACATTGATCATCTAAATCCACAATAGAGATAAAATTCGTTAACTATTCCTCCTACATTTCTCTATCTGAAGATCATTTCTAATAAGGTATGGTCTAACTAATTCGTCTAATAAATTAATCCCAATATGAAATTCGGTCTATCATAATCTACTCAAGTCTAAATCTAAGTATACAAACTTTACTCCTAGCGAAATTTGTAAACCAAGATTTGAAGAGAGAATGAGTTCTCAAACCGGATAAGTCAAACTCGGATCATGATAAATAAAATAATACTTGAGTTCTAAATCGAAAGATAATAGAAGATAATCTAGATGATATGATGAAGCCTATATTTTTATAAATCTATGTCAAAAATTCTGATTAGTAATTCATTCTCTAAATCTGATATCTTATCTTTCTCATATAAAGCTACATCAGTTAAATTCAATTCAACATAGTTTACTACCAATTCTTTCTTTCTATTCAATCTCAAAGCCAAACTTCACAAAATAATGATGCCTTAAAAAGAAGTATATCACAAGATCATTGCTATCCACTTATCTAATCAATGTAATTATTCTTAACCACTATATCACTCATGTACTTATGATCTCAAATATAATCACCTCAAACCATCTATAATATATAAGTCCTTAAGATGACCAAATCTATAAGTTTCAAAGTAATTTTAATGACTTTCCTACTTTTCACAATATTAACATCACTTAAACCATAATGATTCAAACTTTAATCAAGTATCTCAAACACAATATCTTTTTGTCTAAAGTCGATCCTATCAAATTATAATCAAAGAATACTATCTATTTGTAATCACATATAATTAACAAATGATTCTCACCCTCAATGAATTCTCAAATCTCTTACTTTCCAAATCTATCTCTATATCTACCCGTCTTACACAATACATTCTCATTTCTTCCTTAAAATAAGTTATATTCATATTCTAATTGCTTCCAAACAACTAGCAACATACATCTTATTGTCATTCTATCTCTATCTAATCGAAAATATCACTTCCAATAGACCAAGGTCTAAACTCCACATAACATCAACCAATGATTTGTCCCAACTTATAACTAAAATCATCCAAAGTCAAGATTTGGCTAAATTGATTAGACAAGTTATAACGAGATAAAGAGTTCAAAATCTGAAAACAAAAATGAAAGATAATGATTAGGAAGTATAACTATACTATTCATCAGAAGACAGTACATGAATATCTCATCCTCAAACTTGCACTTGGTCGATATTTCATCCTTGTTACCATGAGAAAAAAATACCACTTATTCAAAGTATGATAAAATTCTCTCAATCTTACTTTAAAATTTCTATTTAATAATCTCATTCTTATATCTCATTTCTCTTCCATTTAAAACTAAATATTATAAGTAATACTTCAATCACCATCTCACTTTATATCTTGGTAAAATCAATACCAAAATCACATGTCATCCAATCCTCGTGCCATACATGGGTATTCTTTCAATAACATACGATGATAAATCGGATTAATCCTAAGTAGACAAAAGGAATCATTATACGTTGCGGCAACGTTCTCTATGTTGCGGCTGCGGCCGACTAGGTATCCACGCGAGGGGGCACGAGAATGGGCGAGGGATGCCGGTTGGACAAAGGATAGACGAAGGAGAAAGAAACTACATGCAGCGGAGAGATAATGCAAGCTCGTAACTAGTTTAGCGGTGCTGCTTCCACGGAACGACAGAGCAGTTCGCATCGGTGGAAAAAGGAACGGACATAGAGGGAGAGAGAATTTTTGACAGCAAGATCTTTTTTGTAACCGCTGCTTGGCGGGGAGAGAGAGAGAGAGATGGACACATCACACACAGAAGATAGTTCTAAAAGAAGGTAAGAATTATATTATTATTAAAATCCAAAATAATGAGATTGATTGTATTTGTTTTCTACGCAAGGGAAAAAGAGAGAGAGAAAAAAAAAGTGGCTTCCTAATTATGATAAAGAAAAATAAAAAAGGAAATAAATGACCCTAGTTGACAAAGAGAGAAAGAGAGAGATATAAATTAAACTTTAATTTTTTTAATCCTTATCTCAACACCCAGTATTTTAATATAATCTAAACACGTCAAACATAATAACTTATTCTCTTTTTTTTGGTATTACATTCTCCATCCGTTATGATAAATTCCGTCCTCGAAATTTCGAAATATTCTTATCAAACATTGGAATTCATCGCCTAGTAAAATGATCTTCTTTATAACTAATATCCTCTCCAATTCCAATTCTTAACCCAAATATCATATAATAACGAAACCCAAATCCACAAATAAGAAAATCTCTCATATTGAATAAGTATTCTCCCAGATCACATTTATCTCTCAAGATCATTATTCTCATGTAGATAAGATAAATTGATATAATTATTATCATGTCTATTATACAATCTTTTCAAAGTTTTACCTTGCAATTGAATCTTGACAACTGTTGACCAATCTCTCAATCTATATATCTATCAATCTAAATTAACTATATATCATATATATCATCTAATCACATAACCTCATGATTTTAATCATGATGATCATTAAGTTAAATCGCTGATAAATTAAATCCGAAAATTTTTGTAGCTCCTTATACTACAGATCAATTATCCTCCACAAAAATATTTCCTTAACCAATAGTCTTTACAGAGATCAAATTAATAACCATGTATAAGATTGATAACATTGACCATCTAATCCACAATAGAGATAAAACTTCTTAACTCTTCCTCATGCATTTCTCTATCTAAGGATCATCTCTAATAAATTGTGATCTAACTAATTTGACTACTAAAATTAATCGTAATATGACATTCAATCTATCATCATCTACTCAAGTCTAAATCTAATTATACAAACTTTACTCCTAGCGAAATTTGTAAGTCAAGATTTCAAAAGAGAATAAATTCTGAACCCGGATATGTCAAAGTCGGATCAACTAGAAAAAGTATGCCTGGAATTCTGTTTTATGCCTGGAAACGAGATATGTAATCTGGGTGAGACTTTAACAAACTGGGTGAGACTGTTTGTTAAAGTAACCTGGGTTGCTTGACATTTTCTAGTAATCTGACTTTAACAAACAGTTTTGGATCATATCATCGGATCCAGAGCTAAATGTAATCACTTATCTCGATAGATAATAGAAGATAATCTAGATGATATGATCATGCCTATATTTTTATAAATCTAAGCCAAAAATTCTGATTGGTAATTCATTCTCTAAATATGATATCTTATCTTTCTCATATAAAGCTACATCAGTTTCATTCGATTCAACATAGTTAGCTACCAATTCCTTATTTCTATTCAATCTCAAAGCAAAGCTTCACAAAATAATAATACCTTAAAATGAAGTATATCTCAACATTACTGCTATCCACTTATCTAATCAATGTAATTATTTTTAACCTCTGTATCACTCATGTACATATGATCTCAAATATAATCACCTCAAACAATCTATAATATATAAGTCCTAGAGATGACCAAATCTCTTATTTTCCAAATCTATCTCTATATGTACCAGTCAAACACAATACATTCTCATTTCTTCATTAAAGTAAGTTATATTCAAATTCTAACTGCTTCCAAACAACTAACAAAATACATCTCATTGTCATTCTATCTCTATCTAATCTAAAAGATCACTTCCAATAGACCAAGGTCCAAACTCCACATAACATCAACCTATGATTTGTCACAGCATTTGACTAAAATCATCCAAAGTCAAATTTTGGCTAAATTGATCAGACAAGTCATAACGAGATAAAGAGTTCAAAATCTGAGCATAAAATGAAAGATAATGATTAAGGACAGTATAACCATAATATTCATCAGATGACAGCACATGAATATCTCATCCTCAAACTTGCACTTGGTCAACATTTCATCCTTGTCAACATGAGAAAAAAATATACCACTTATTCAAAGCATGATAAAATTCTCTCAATCTTACTTTAGAATCTCAATATGATAATCTCATTCTTACATCTCATTTCTCTTCCATTTAAAACTAAATACCGTAAGTAATACTTCGATTACCATTTCACTTCATATCTTGCTAAAATCAATACCAAAATCACATGTCATCCTATCCTCATGCCAAATGGGTATTCTTTCAAATAACATATGATGAGGAATCGGATTAATCCTAAATAGACAAAAGGAATCATTATACGTTGCGGCAGCATTCTCTAAGTTGCGGCAGTGGGTGACAGGGTATCCACGCGAGGGGGTACGAGAAGGGGCGAGGGATGCCGGTTGGACAGAGGACAGACGAAGGGGAAAGAAACTACATGTGGTGAGAGATAATGGCAAGCTCGAAAATAGGGAAGCGATGCTGCTTCCACGCAACAACAAAGGAGAGAGCATCGGTGGAAAGATTGATAACATTGACCATCTAATCCACAATAAATTAAAAACCATGTATAAGATTGATAACATTGACCATCTAATCCACAAGAGAGATAAAATTCCTTAACTCTTCCTCCTGCATTTCTCTATCTGAAGATCATCTCTAATAAATTGTGGTCTAACTAATTCGTCTACTAAAATTAATCGCAATATGACATTCAATCTATCATCATCTACTCAAGTCTAAATCTAAGTACACAAACTTTGCTCCTAGCGAAATTTGTAAGTCAAGATTTCAAAAGAGAATGAATTCTGAAACCGGATATGTCAAAGTCGGATCATGGCAGATAAAATAATACTTGAATTCTATATCGATAGATAATAGAAGATAATCTAGATGATATGATCATGCCTATATTTTTATAAATCTATGCCAAAAATTCTGATTGGTAATTCATTCTCTAAATCTGATATCTTATCTTTCTCATATAAAGCTACATCAGTTTCATTCGATTCAACGTAGTTTGCTACCAATTCCTTATTTCTATTCAATCTCAAAGCCAAGCTTCACAAAATAATGATGCCTTAAAATGAAGTATATCTCAAGATCATTGCTATCCACTTATCTAATCAATGTAATTATTCTTAACCTCTGTATCACTCACGTACATATGATCTCAAATATAATCACCTCAAACCATCTATAATATATAAGTCCTTGAGATGACCAAATCTATAAGTTCCAAAGTAATTTTAATGAGTTTCCCACTCTTCACAATATTAACATCACCTAAACCATAATGATTTAAACTTTAATCAAGTATATCAAACACAATATCTTTTTGTCTAAAGTTGGTTATATCAAATTATAAGCAAGGAATACTATCTATTTGTAATCACACATAATTAACAAATGATTCTCACTCTCAATGAGTTCTCGAATCTCTTATTTTCCAAATCTATCTCTATATGTACCAGTCAAACACAATACATTCTCATTTCTTCATTAAAGTAAGTTATATTCCAATTCTAACTGCTTCCAAAGAACTAACAAAATACATCTCATTGTCATTCTATCTCAATCTAATCTAAAAAATCACTTCCAATAGACCAAGGTCTAAACTCCACATAACATCAACCTATGATTTGTCACAGCATTTGACTAAGATCATACAAAGTCAAATTTTGGCTAAATTGATTAAACAAGTCATAACGAGATAAAGAGTTCAAAATCTGAGCATAAAATGAAAGATCATGATTAAGGACAGTATAACTATAATATTCATCAGATGACAACACATGAATATCTCATCCTCAAACTTGCACTTGGTCGATATTTCATCCTTGTCAACATTAGAAAAAAATACCACTTATTCAAAGCATGATAAAATTCTCTCAATCTTACTTTAGAATCTCAATATGATAATCTCATTCTTACATCTCATTTCTCTTCCATTTAAAACTAAATATTGTAAGTAATACTTCGATCACCATTTCACTTCATATCTTGCTAAAATCAATACCAAAATCACATGTCATCCTAGCCTCATGCCAAATGGATATTCTTTCAAATAACATATGATGAGGAATCGGATTAATCCTAAATAGACAAAAGGAATCATTATACGTTGCGGCAGCGTTCTCTAAGTTGCGGCACCGGGCGACTGGGTATCCACGCGAGGGGGTACGAGAAGGGGCGAGGGATGGCGGTTGGACAGAGGACAGACGAAGGGGAAAGAAACTACATGTGGTGAGAGATAATGGCAAGCTCGAAAATAGGGAAGCGATGCTGCTTACACGCAACGACAAAGGAGAGAGCATCGGTGGAAAGATTGATAACATTGACCATCTAATCCACAATAAATTAAAAACCATGTATAAGATTGATAACATTGACCATCTAATCCACAATAGAGATAAAATTCCTTAACTCTTCCTCGTGCATTTCTCTATCTGAAGATCATCTCTAATAAATTGTGGTCTAACTAATTCGTCTACTAAAATTAATCGCAATATGACATTCAATCTATCATCATCTACTCAAGTCTAAATCTAAGAATACAAACTTTGCTCCTAACGAAATTTATAAGTCAAGATTTCAAAAGAGAATGAATTCTGAAACCGGATATGTCAAAGTCGGATCAGGGCAGATAAAATAATACTTGAATTCTATATCGATAGATAATAGAAGATAAACTAGATGATATGATCATGCCTATATTTTTATAAATCTATGCCAAAAATTCTGATTGGTAACTCATTCTCTAAATCTGATATCTTATTTTTCTCATATAAAGTTACATCAGTTTCATTCGATTCAACGTAGTTTGCTATCAATTCCTTATTTCTATTCAATCTCAAAGCCAAGCTTCACAAAATAATGATGCCTTAAAATGAAGTAGATCTCAAGATCATTGCTATCCACTTATCTAATCAATGTAATTATTCTTAACCTCTGTATCACTCATGTACATATGATCTCAAATATAATCACCTCAAATCATCTATAATATATAAATCCTTGAGATGACCAAATCTATAAGTTCCAAAGTAATTTTAATGAGTTTCACACTCTTCACAATATTAACATCACCTAAACCATAATGATTTAAACTTTAATCAAGTATATCAAACACAATATCTTTTTGTCTAAAGTTGGTTCTATCAAATTATAATCAAAGAATACTATCTATTTGTAAACACATATAATGAACAAATGATTCTTACTCTCAATGAGTTCTCCAATCTTTTATTTTCCAAATCTATCTATATATGTACCAGTCAAACACAATACATTCTCATTTCTTCATTAAAGTAAGTTATATTCAAAATCTAATCGCTTCCAAACAACTAACAAAATACATCTCATTGTCATTCTATCTAATTCTAATCTAAAAAATCACTGCCAATAGACCAAGGTCTAAACTCCACATAACATCAACCTATGATTTGTCACAGCATTTGACTAAGATCATACAAAGTCAAATTTTGGCTAAATTGATTAAACAAGTCATAACGAGATAAAGAGTTTAAGGTCTGAGCATAAAATGAAAGATCAGGATTAAGGACAGTATAACTATAATATTCATCAGATGACAGCACATGAATATCTCATCCTCGAACTTGCACTTGGTCGATATTTCATCCTTGTCAACATGAGAAAAAAAATACCACTTATTCAAAGCATGATAAAATTCTCTCAATCTTACTTTAGAATCTCAATATGATAATCTCATTCTTACATCTCATTTCTCTTCCATTTAAAACTAAATACTGTAAGTAATACTTCGATCACCATTTCACTTCATATCTTGCTAAATCAATACCAAAATCACATGTCATCTTATCCTCATGCCAAATGGGTATTCTTTCAAATAACATATGATGAGGAATCGGATTAATCCTAAATAGACAAAAGGAATCATTATACGTTGCGGCGGCATTCTCTAAGTTGCGGCGGTGGGTGACGGGGTATCCACGCGAGGGGTACGAGAAGGGGCGAGGGATGCCGGTTGGACGAGAGGACGGACGAAGGGGAAAGAAACTACATGTGGTGAGAGATAAAGGCAAGCTCGAAAACAGGGAAGCGATGTCGCTTCCACGCAACAACAAAGGAGAGAGCATCGGTGGAAAGATTGATAACATTGACCATCTAATCCACAATAAATTAAAAACCATGTATAAGATTGATAACATTGACCATCTAATCCACAAGAGAGATAAAATTCCTTAACTCTTCCTCGTGCATTTCTCTATCTAAAGATCATCTCTAATAAATTGTGGTCTAACTAATTCGTCTACTAAAATTAATCGCAATATGACATTCAATCTATCATCATCTACTCAAGTCTAAATCTAAGTATACAAACTTTGCTCCTAGCGAAATTTGTAAGTCAAGATTTCAAGAGAGAATGAATTCTGAAACCGGATATGTCAAAGTCGGATCATGGCAGATAAAATAATACTTGAATTCTATATCGATAGATAATAGAAGATAATCTAGATGATATGATCATGCCTATATTTTTATAGATCTATGCCAAAAATTCTGATTGGTAATTCATTCTCTAAATCTGATATCTTATCTTTCTCATATAAAGCTACATCAGTTTCATTCGATTCAACGTAGTTTGCTACCAATTCCTTATTTCTATTCAATCTCAAAACCAAGCTTCACAAAATAATGATGCCTTAAAATGAAGTATATCTCAAGATCATTGCTATCCACTTATCTAATCAATGTAATTATTCTTAACCTCTGTATCACTCATGTACATATGATCTCAAATATAATCACCTCAAATCATCTATAATATATAAGTCCTTGAGATGACCAAATCTATAAGTTCCAAAGTAATTTTAATGAGTTTCCTACTTTTCACAATATTAACATCACCTAAACCATAATGATTTAAACTTTAATCAAGTATATCAAACGCAATATCTTTTTGTCTAAAGTTGGTTCTATCAAATTATAATCAAGGAATACTATCTATTTGTAATCACACATAATTAACAAATGATTCTCACTCTCAATGAGTTCTCCAATCTCTTATTTTCCAAATCTATCTCTATATGTACCAGTCAAACACAATACATTCTCATTTCTTCATTAAAGTAAGTTATATTAAATTCTAACTGCTTCCAAACAAATAACAAAATACATCTCATTGTCATTCTATCTCAATCTAATCTAAAAGATTACTTCAATAGACCAAGGTCTAAACTCCACAAAACATAAACCTATGATTTGTCACAGCATTTGACTAAGATCATACAAAGTCAAATTTTGGCTAAATTGATTAAACAAGTCATAACGAGACATAGTTGTCAAAGCGTACGCCTAGGCGGCGCCTAGGCGCCGCCTAGGCGTAAAGGCGCAAAAAACGGGCCGCCTGAACAGTTCGCCTTGCGAATGGAGGAAAAAGCGGCCGCCTTGGCCGCTGAGGCGCTCAAGGCGCTTGAAGGTCCGCCTTGGCGGTCGCCTGGGCGCGGAAGGCGCTCAACCGGCCATTTGAACCGCCGCCGGTTCAACATTTTAATCCCGGTTTTCTTAATAGGTAAGCCGGACCGGACTTAAGTCGAACCGCCCATTTGAACCGCCCATTTGAACCGCCGCTGGACTTAAGTTGAACCGGCCACCGCGCCCGCACGGAAGACCCGCCCCGACGAACGGTTCGCGACGGGAGTTCAGGCCGCAGCGCACCTCGCCGGAGCTCCTCGCCGCCGCGGACGCCGGAGCTCCTCGCCGCCGCAGCCAGTTGCCTTGGAAGGAGGCTCCGACGCTTCTTCCACCTCCTCCTCTATTGATCTTCTCATCTTACAGAAGATATCATCTTCTTTTACATCCGCGACCGGTAAACCTAGTTTGTAGAGTTTGATTTTTTTGATTGTTCTATGAATGTTTTCTCATTCCATCCTTCAAGTTTAACCTTCTAACATGTATTAAGCTCACTTTAATCATTGTTTACACTTTATTTATTCAATATCTAACAAGTTTCAAGTTCGAACGTAAACATAAAACGTGGTTGTTTTGATCGACTTGTTAACTTAATCTCTTTTTATTGTTAATGTGTGGACGGTGTACGGTTTATAGTGGGTTTATAGTGCTTGATTATAAATTTATAATAGAGTTTGACTTAATGTTATAATTGATTTAATTTGTTCATTTCATTATTTGGCAGTGCATATTTTCATTATATTCATGGAAGGGCTTTCCGGTGCTGGTAGTAATAATAGAATGGAATCATCCGGGACAGAAGAAAAAAAAAGAGCAAAATCCAATGATCCCGGATGGAAATATGCACATTGGCCATCGGAAAATGATAAAAACCGTATCAAATGTGATCTATGTGGATTGGTGACAAATGGCGGGATAAAGAGGCAAAAGGAACATTTGATAGGAGGATATAGCGATGTTAAGAAATGTCCAAAAACTACAAAGGACATTGCTGAAGAAATGTTAGCATGGATGAGTAAAAATAAAAAGAGAAAGATGACAATTTCCATAACTGATGTTGATGATGCCGAGGAAGATGAAGATGAAGACGTAGATGATGAGGAAACGGAGGCTATTTCCAGACCGAGGGCTATTTCTACAACAAAGAAGAAGATGTTAGACACTTCAAAACATGTCAAAGCCAAAGGTAAAGGTCCAATGGATATGTTTGCAAGGATGTCTACGGAACAATTTGTTGATGCTAGACGAAGTGGCCAAAGCGGACAAGGTACTTTGGGAGTAAATTCAAGAAAGAAGAGAAAGAGAACTTTGAGGAATCCGTGGCAACATGGTTCTATGAAGCCGGAATTTCTTTTAATGTTGCTAAATTAAGAAGCTTTGAAATTATGTTTGAGAATGCGGGGCGTCTAGGACACTGGTTGCAAGCCTCCTAGCTATCATCAATTACGAGTCCCTCTCCTCAAAAGAATGGTGGAACGCACGGGTCAAATGCTTGAAGAATACAAAAGGCATTGGAAGGTATATGGTTGCTCTATCATGTGTGACGGGTGGACTGATAAACGACAAAGAAAATTGATCAATTTTCTAATAAATTGTCCAAAGGGGACTTATTTTATGGAGTCAGTTGATGTTTCAGATAAGAAAGAGGATGCAATTCTTTTGTACCAACTATTAGATAACATGATTGAGAAAGTTGGCGAGAGTAATGTTGTTCAAATAGTTACAGATAATGCATCATATAATATTGCTGCTGGCAGGTTGTTGATGGACAAAAGAAGAAGCTTATTTTGGACACCTTGTGCAGTTCATTGTGTAGATCTTATGTTAGAGGACATCGGTAAACTGAAGGGCTATGCACCAACCATTTCAAAGGCTAGGAAGTTGACCACTTATATCTACAATCATACTCGATTCTTTGGATTCTATGAGAAAAGAGAGAAAAGGTAAGGATCTTGTTAGATGTGGAGTCACTCGATTTGCCGCAACCTTTCTCTCCTTAGAGAGGGTGTTTGATGATGTAGTCAAAAGAGGCTTGCGGAAGTTATTCTCATCCGATGCTTGGCACAAAAGTGTATGGGGAAAGACAAATGCGGGGGAAAATGTATCTTGATTGTTTTTCAAGTTAAATTTTGGCACGGGGTTGAGGAAATACTCGAGAGGATGCCAACCACTTCTCCAAGTCTTGAGGTTGGTTGATGGTGATGAAAAACCAGCTATGGGATATATTTATGCGGCCGTGGAGTGTGCAAGGCAAAAGATCATTGAAAATTTTGGTTCAAAAATAGTTAAGTATGGTCCTATCTTAAAAATTGTGGACCGTAGATGGGAGGTTCAAATGCAACGACCTTTACGTACGGTGGTTATTTCTTAAATCCCAAATTTTATTTTGAGGCAAGATCTAAAGATATGCGTGGTGTTGCAAAATTTGAGAAGGCTTTTTATACATGTGTTGAGAGACTAATGCCAGAGCCGGAAATGCAAGATAAGATAGGGGAACAAGTTTCAATGTACTTGGATGAAAGAGGAATGTTTGGTATTCCCTTTGCTACAAGATCACGTGATAAGAAACTTCCATGTATAGCTTATTTTTTAAAGTTTGAGTATATCGAATGTTCGTATCAAATTTAGTTATCTTGACCTAATAGTTTTTTTTTATTTGATGAAGTGGAATGGTGGATGCAATTTGGTGGAGACACACCGGAATTGAAAGTTGTTGCATTGAAGATCTTAGGACTATGTTGTAGTTCATCCGGTTGTGAACGCAATTGGAGTATATTTGAGCCTGTAAGTATTCTTGATACTTTGTAATTGTTATGGTTAAGAATGATGCCACCTAACATGTCTTTAATTTATCTATATAGATTCATTCTAAAAAGAGGAATCGGTTGGAGCACAAGCGGTTGAATGATTTGGTCTATGTTCAGTATAATAAACGTCTTTATGAAAGATTTAGAGATATGAAAAATCATCCGGAGAAATATGACCGTATATGCTTGCAAGATCTAGATTGGGGTTGTGAGTGGATGATTAAAGACACCTCGGATGTAGTTCATGAAGGTAATGAAATTTTACAAGAGAATGCTATCATCACCACTTCTTTATTAATTATTTATTTATTTTTAGTATAATTTAAACTTGACCTTCCTCAATAATATGAAGGTGGTGAGCTTACGTGGAAAGATGTGGATATTGCAATGGGAGCTTCGGTAAGATAGAGCTAGAAGAGCAAGTACATCACAACCACGAGGGATAATGAAGGGAGTGATGGTGAGGAAGAACTGCTTGAGGAGGAAGAATATGCAAATGATAATGATGTTGATGTTGATGCAGCGACGTGGGTAGCAGATGAAGGAAATGATGATGGTGATGACAACAACGAGGAGAACATTGGAATAGACACTAGTCTTGAGAAATCCATGTTTGGATTTAAAATTTAAGACTTTGGTTGTGTAATTTAAATCTTGGACATGTTGAGACATTTAGGACTTTTATGTATTGTGTTTACAAGTTTTCTTGATGGTAATTGAGGATAGGTTGTGACAATATAATTTGGTAGTTGCCTATTTAGTATTTGTATTTTGCATGTGTATTTTGCATGTGTTATGAAAAGTGGTATGCAGATTTTTAGAGAATGAATGAAGGCAACATGATTCAAAAAGTATGTCTCATAACTCATTATATTCGGTAAGTCAATTTCCTTTATGTTGTTGACTTGTTCTTTTAAACTTATATTTACTTTTTTATACATGTTATGTTGTTGAAGTTCTTCATAGAAATTTTACTCTTAAAGTCTTAATACATGTCAATTTTATTACATTTTTAGCATTTTTTGAACTGTTATATAATGTTATGACATGTGAGACTTACATTTTTTATCCCTCTTCATACTCCGCCTTATCGCCTAGGCAACGCCTAGGCGGGCGCCTTGTCGCCTAAGCTGTAAAAAGGCCGTCGAGCGCCTTGGGCGCCTTGTCGCCTTGACAACTATGTAACGAGATAAAGAGTTCAAAGTCTGAGCATAAAATGAAAGATCATGATTAAGGACAGTATAACTATAATATTCATCAGATGACAGCACATGAATATCTCATCCTCAAACTTGCACTTGGTCGATATTTCATCCTTGTCAACATGAGAAAAAAATACCACTTATTCAAAGCATGATAAAATTCTCTCAATCTTACTTTACAATCTCAATTTGATAATCTCATTCTTACATCTCATTTCTCTTTCATTTAAAACTAAATACTGTAAGTAATACTTCGATCACCATTTCACTTCATATCTTGCTAAAATCAATACCAAAATCACATGTCATCCTAGCCTCATGCCAAATGGGTATTCTTTCAAATAACATATGATGAGGAATCGGATTAATCCTAAATAGACAAAAGGAATCATTATACGTTGCGGCAGCGTTCTCTAAGTTGCGGCAACGGGCGACTGGGTATCCACGCGAGGGGGTACGAGAAGGGGCGAGGGATGGCGGTTGGACAGAGGACAGACGAAGGGGAAAGAAACTACATGTGGTGAGAGATAATGGAAAGCTCGAAAATAGGGAAGCGATGCTGCTTCCATGCAACAACAAAGGAGAGAGCATCGGTGGAAAGATTGATAACATTGACCATCTAATCCACAATAAATTAAAAACCATGTATAAGATTGATAACATTGACCATCTAATCCACAAGAGAGATAAAATTCCTTAACTCTTCCTCCTGCATTTCTCTATCTGAAGATCATCTCTAATAAATTGTGGTCTAACTAATTCGTCTACTAAAATTAATCGCAATATGACATTCAATCTATCATCATCTACTCAAGTCTAAATCTAAGTATACAAACTTTGCTCCTAGCGAAATTTGTAAGTCAAGATTTCAAGAGAGAATGAATTTTGAAACCGGATATGTTAAAGTCGGAACATGGCAGATAAAATAATACTTGAATTCTATATCGATAGATAATAGAAGATAATCTAGATGATATGATCATGCCTATATTTTTATAGATCTATGCCAAAAATTCTGATTGGTAATTCATTCTCTAAATCTGATATCTTATCATTCTCATATAAAGCTACATCAGTTTCATTCGATTTAACGTAGTTTGCTACCAATTCCTTATTTCTATTCAAGCTCAAAGCCAAGCTTCACAAAATAATGATGCCTTAAAATGAAGTATATCTCAAGATCATTGCTATCCACTTATCTAATCAATGTATTATTCTTAACCTCTGTATCACTCACGTACATATGATCTCAAATATAATCACCTCAAACCATCTATAATATATAAGTCCTTGAGATGACCAAATCTATAAGTTCCAAAGTAATTTTAATGAGTTTCCCACTCTTCACAATATTAACATCACCTAAACCATAATGATTTAAACTTTAATCAAGTATATCAAACACAATATCTTTTTGTCTAAAGTTGGTTCTATCAAATTATAATCAAGGAATACTATCTATTTGTAATCACACATAATTAACAAATGATTCTCACTCTCAATGAGTTCTCCAATCTCTTATTTTCCAAATCTATCTCTATATGTACCAGTCAAACACAATACATTCTCATTTCTTCATTAAAGTAAGTTATATTCGAATTCTAACTGCTTCCAAACAAATAACAAAATACATCTCATTGTCATTCTATCTCTATCTAATCCAAAAGATCACATCCAATAGACCAAGGTCTAAACTCCACATAACATCAACCTATGATTTGTCACAGCATTTGACTAAAATCATCCAAAGTCAAATTTTGGCTAAATTGATCAGACAAGTCATAGCGAGATAAAGAGTTCAAAATCTGAGCATAAAATGAAAGATCATGATTAAGGACAGTATAACTATAATATTCATCAGATGACAGCACATAAATATCTCATCCTCAAACTTGCACTTGGTTGATATTTCACATGTCATCCTATCCTCATGCCAAATGGGTATTCTTTCAAATAACATATAATGAAAAATCGGATTAATCCTAAATAGACAAGAGGAATCATTATACGTTGCGGCAGCGTTCTCTAAGTTGCGGCAGTGGGCGACTGGGTATCCACGCGAGGGGGTACTTGAAGGGGCGAGGGATGCCGGTTGGACAGAGGACAGACGAAGGGGAAAGAAACTACATGTGGTGAGAGATAATGGCAAGCTCGAAAATAGGGAAGCGATGCTGCTTCCACGCAACGACAAAGGAGTTCGCATCGGTGGAAAGATTGATAACATTGACCATCTAATCCACAATAAATTAAAAACCATGTATAAGATTGATAACATTGACCATATAATCAACAATAGAGATAAAATTCCATAACTCTTCCTCCTGCATTTCTCTATCTGAAGATCATCTCTAATAAATTGTGGTCTAACTAATTCGTCTACTAAAGTTAATCGCAATACCATTATGACATTCAATCTATCATCATCTACTCAAGTCTAAATCTAAGTATACAAACTTTACTCCTAGCGAAATTTGTAAGTCAAGATTTCAAGAGAGAATGAATTCTGAAACCGGATATGTCAAAGTCGGATCATGGCAGATAAAATAAATCTTGAATTCTATATCGATAGATAATAGAAGATAAACTAGATGATATGATCATGCCTATATTTTTATAGATCTATGCCAAAAATTCTGATTGGTAATTCATTCTCTAAATCTGATATCTTATCTTTCTCATATATAGCTACATCAGTTTCAGTCGATTCAACATAGTTTGCTACCAATTCCTTATTTCTATTCAATCTCAAAGCCAAGCTTCACAAAATAATGATGCCTTAAAGTGAAGTATATCTCAAGATCCTTGCTATCCACTTATCTAATCAATGTAATTATTCTTAACCTCCGTATCACTCATGTACATATGATCTCAAATATAATCACCTCAAACCATCTATAATATATAAGTCCTTAAGATGACCAAATCTATAAGTTCCAAAGTAATTTTAATGACTTTCCTATTTTTCACAATATTAAAATCACTTAAACCATATTGATTCAAACTTTAATCAAGTATATCAAACACAATATCTTTTAGTCTAAAGTTGGTTCTATCAAAATATAATTAAAGAATACTATCTATTTGTAATCACATATAATTAACAAATGATTCTCACTCTCAATGAGTTCTCAAATCTCTTATTTTCCAAATCTAACTCTAGATCTACCAGTCTTACACAATACATTCTCATTTCTTCCTCAAAATAAGTTATATTCATATTCTAATTGCTTTCAAACAACTAGCAACATACATCTCATTGTCATTCTATCTCTATCTAATCTAAAAGATCACTTCCAATGGACCAAGGTCTAAACTCCACATACTATCAACCTATGATTTGTCCCAGCATATAACTAAAATCATCCAAAGTCAAGATTTGGCTAAATTGATCAGACAAGTTATAACGAGATAAAGAGTTCAAAATCTGAAAACAAAAATGAAAGATCATGATTAAGGAGAGTATAACTATAATATTCATCAGGAGACAACACATGAATATCTCATCCTCAAACTTGCACTTGGTCGATATTTCATCCTTGTTACCATAAGAAAAAAAATACCACTTATTCAAAGTATGATAAAATTCTCTCAATCTTAGTTTAAAATCTCAATTTGATAATCTAATTCTTATATCTCATTTCTCTTCCATTTAAAACTAAATATTGTAAGTAATACTTCAATCACCATTTCACTTCATATCTTGGGAAAATCAATACCAAAATCACATGTCATCCTATCCTCATGCCATGTTGATAAAGAGAAAAAAAGAGAGATATAAATTAAACTTTAATTTTTTTAATCCTTATCTCAACACCAAGTATTTTAATATAATATAAACATGTCAAACGTAATAACTTTTTCTCTTTTTTTTTGGTATTACATTCTCCATCCATTATGATAAATTTCGACCTCGAAATTTCAAAATATTGTTATCAAGCATTGTAATTCATCATCTAGTAATATCTTCTTCTCTATAACTAATATCCTCTCAAATTCCAATTTTTAACCCAAATATCATATAATAATGAAACTCAAATCCACAAAATTTATAATATAAGAAAATTTCTTATATCGTATAAGTATTCTCCCAAATCACGTAATAGACAAAAGGAATCATTATACGTTGCGACAGCGTTCTCTACATTGCGGCTGTGGGCGACTAGGTATCCACGAGAAGGGGGTACGAGAAGGGGTGGCGGATGCCGGTTGGATATAGGACGGACGAAAGAAAAAAAAAACTACATGCGGCGGAGAGATAATGGCAAGCTCATAAATAGGGAAGCGGTGCTGCTTCCACGCAACGACAGAAAAGTTCGCATCGGTGGAAAGAGGAACGGACGTAGAGAGAGAGAGAATTTTTGACGGCTAAATCATTTTTGTAACAGTTGCTTGGGAGGAGAGAGAGAGAGAGAGAGAGAGAGAGAGAGAGAGAGAGAGAGAGAGAGAGAGAGATGGACACAACGCACACACAGATGATAGTTCTAAAAGAAGGTAAGAATTAAATTATTATTAGAAATCCAAAATAATGAGATTGATTGTATTCATTTTCTACGCAAGGGAAGAGAGAGAGAGTGAGAGAAAAAAACTGGCTTCCTACTTATGATAAAGGAAAAGAAGAAAATAAATAAATGACCCTGGTTGATAAAGAGAGAGAGAGATACAAATTAAACTTTAAATTTTTTTAATCCTTATCTCAACACCAAGTATTTTAATATAATCTAAACACGTCAAACGTTACAACTTATTCTCTTTTTTTTGGTATTATATTCTCCACCTGTTATGATAAATTTCATCCTCGAAATTTATAAATATTCTTATCAAACATTGGAATTCAGCCGTCCAGTAACATCTTCTTCTATATAACTAAAATCCTCTCCAATTCCAATTCTTAACCCAAATATCATATATAATAATGAAAGCCAAATCCACAAAATTTATAATATAAAAAAATTTCTCATATCGTATAAGTATTCTCCCAAATCACATTTATCTCTCAAGATCATTATTCTCATGTAGATAAGATAAATTGATATAATTGTTTTCATGTCTATCATACAATCTTTTTAAAGTTCTACCTTACAACTGAATCTTGACAGCTGTTGACCAATCTCTCAATTTATATATCTATCAATCTAAATTATCTATATATCATATATATCATCTAATCACATAACCTGATGATTTTAATCATGATGATCATTAATCTAAATCACTGATATATTAAATCTGAAAATTTTTGTAGCTCCTTATATTACAGATCAATTATCCTCCACAAAAATATTTACTTATCCAATAGTCCTTACATAGATCAAATTAAAAACCTTGTATAAGATTGATAACATTGATCATCTAATCCACAATAGAGATAAAATTCCTTAACTAATCCTCCTACATTTCTCTATCTGAAAATTATTTCTAATAAATTATGGTCTAACTAATTCGTCTACTAAAATTAATCGCAATATGAAATTCAATCTATCATCATCTACTCAAGTCTAAATCTAAGTATACAAACTTTACTCCTAGTGAAATTTGTAAATCAAGATTTGAAGAGAGAATGAATTCTCGAACCTGATAAGTCAAAGTTGATCACGGCAGATAAAATAATACTTGAGTTCTATATCGATAGATAATAGAAGAAAATCTAGATGATATGATCATGCCTATATTTTTATAAATCTATGTCCAAAATTCTGATTGGTAATTCATTCTCTAAATCTGATATCTTGTCTTTCTCATATAAAGCTACATCAGTTTCATTCGATTCAACATAGTTTGCTACCAATTCCTTATTTCTATTCAATCTCAAAACCAAGCTTCACAAAATAATGATGCCTTAAAATGAAGTATAACTCAAGATCATTGCTATCCACTTATCTAATCAATGTAATTATTCTTAACCTCTATATAACTCATGTACCTATGATCTCAAATATAATCACCTCATACCATCTATAATATATAAGTCCTTAAGATGACCTAATCTATAAGTACCAAAGTAATTTTAATGAGTTTTCTACTTTTGACAATATTAACATCACTGAAACCATAATGATTCAAACTTTAATCAAGTATATCAAACACAATATTTTTTGTAGTCGGTTCTATCAAATTATAATCAAAGAATACTATCTATTTGTAATCACATATAATTAACAAATGATTCTCACCCTCAATGAAATCTCAAATCTCTTATTTTCCAAATCTATCTCTATATCTACCAGTCTTACACAATACATTCTCATTTCTTCCTTAAAATAAGTTATATTCATATTCTAACTGCTTTCAAACAAGTAGCAACATACATCTCATTGTCATTATATCTCTATCTAATCTAAAAGATCACTTCCAATAGACCAAGGTCTAAACTCCACATAACATCAACCGATGATTTGTCCCAACATATAACTAAAATCATCCAAAGTCAAGATTTGGCTAAATTGATCAGACAAGTTATAACGAGATAAAGAGTTCAAAATCTGAAAACAAAAATGAAAGATCATGATTAAAGAGAGTATAACTATAATATTCATCAGAAGACAGCACATGAATATCTCATCCTCAAACATGCACTTGGTCGATATTTCATCCTTGTTACCATGAGAAAAAAATACCACTTATTTAAAGCACGATAAAATTCTCTCAATCTTACTTTAAAATCTCAATTGGATAATCTCATTCTTATATCTCATTTCTCTTCCATTTAAAACTAAATATTGTAAGTAATACTTCAATCACCATTTCACTTCATATCTTGGGAAAATCAATACCAAAATCACATGTCATCCTAAATAGACAAGTGGAGGCGGTGCACGGCGCTGCAGGGCTGGCGCACAGTCCTCGTCAGTGATTTGCTTCTCAAATCTGACAAGAATATCAAGCTGGTCCTCTTTGTTATGCAGGTGATCCATCATATAATTATAGTACTCCTCGGACTACGTGAACCTAACTGGTGTATGTTTGTGCCGGTGTAAACTCACTAATGCAATGAAGGTCGTGGCAAAACGTGTAGGACCGGGCTTGACAAGATCGTGCCCTCCTGCGTATGATCTCATAATATGTAACATACGGGGATGCGAATAAATAAATGAAGTGATCGTCTGCACCTGTCTGACAAGGGTAGAGACGTTCTCCTCCTTGTCTATATCCTCCAGTATGAGATCAATAGAATGTGCCGCACAAGGCACCCAAAACAGATACTGCATATTCTCCATCAACTTCTTCCTAGCCGCCTTATATGAGGGTTCGTTGTCAGTGACAACCTGAATCACATTCTTCTCCCCAATTTCCTCCACCACAGTATCCATCAAAAAAATATAGTCAACATTTTTAATCTTCCCAGAAGCTCAACTGACTTCAAAAACGTGGTCCCCTCAAAACAATACACCAAAAAGTTTATCATACTTCTCTTGATGATACATGTCCACCCGTCACATATAATCGTGCAACCCCTCTCCTTCCACACCAACCTGAAGTCATCCATCCACTCCCTCAACTCCTACACCTCCTCCTCTAGCCCACCACCATATATATGTCTGCTGCTCGGGGATTACAGACCCGGTCCAGTCTCACCCACGGCATCTATCGCAGTTTGAAAGTAGGGGCTGGTGGCTGCATGTGCTGGAATGCCTACATTAAGTTAAAAAAATTAGATTAACAAAAAATAAGATTAACTAAATAAAACACATAAAAGTCATTTTAAGAGTGATATCTGCATGTAAAAACTAATTCACAATGTGGAGAATGGCTCTCTTTGCCGCCGTTCCTGTTGCCTTCATCCCCTTCATGGCTTGTTTAATCCCCATCTGTCCAGCGCTTTGTTTCCTAAACAGATACTCATCACTCGATGTAAATCGAGTACTGACAGAATGGAGGAGTGGCTCTTGTCTCCATCCCTCACTCTCTCGGTCTCGGGTAGGACGAGCCACTGTTTTCAAGGTGTCGCCTAGGCGACAAGGCTAAGGCGATGGGCGCCTAGGCACCCATTGCCTTAAATAACTATTTTATATATTTTAATAATAAATAATGCTAATTAAGTATCAATATCACATAATTAAGTTGTTTTAGAGTAAAAACAACTAGTTCTAATAGTTAATTTGACTATAAATTAACATTTCGATAAAATAATAGCTAGGCTTAAATGATTTCTTAAGCAATAGAATTTAAATAGTAAAATTAACTAATTTGTTAAGTTATTTAGTCTATGTAACTATGCACTTCCCACATTATTGATTGATTTGCATGGTGTCAAAGTTATTTTGCATCATTTTTTACATATATATTTGTTATTTTATCCATTTTACTATATAAAACAAGGCGTCGCCTAACGCCTCGCCTTATCGCTGAATCACCAAGGCGGTACTATGTCGCCTTGGCCGCCTTGACAACTATAGGGCGAGTCAATGCTGATCGGCCAAGACCTGGGTTAGCTCTGGACCCTGACCCTCTTGCTCCCCTTCTCCTATCTTTCTCTGCAGCAAATGCACACTTGCTAGCATGCCTAACATGTCTCAGCTCAGAGTCCGTGGAGTCGTCCTCACTCTCTGGATCCGGCTCGGTTGGTACCTTCCCCTTGTGTTTCCCTTTGTATGTAGGCAAATCTCAGTCCCTCATCCTCTCAAGTAGCTCATCGTGCAACTCTTCCCTCTTGTCAGTCCTAATAGACCATTAAGAGGCTCTGCCTGTCATGTAGCCTCTCATCTCTTCATTCTTCTCACTCGGCATCTTATCACATTTTTTAACATTCCCACATATTCCGGCAATATGCTGTTTCAGCCAGAACACACCCCCATTCATCTCCTTCTCACACTATTTGCATTGCACCGTCTTTCTAGCTGTGTCTACCATATGGCCGTGTTCTCAACCCACGTCAAAAGGACGTGCTAGTGCTACATTACCCTGATCGGCTATTGCTTATACATGCAAAATTTACAAACAATTCATAGAAAAATATTAGACATCCTATAAATTACTTTAGGGGCTGTTCGGGAAGCAAACAGTCCGCCGAACATACTATTCGGTATATTTAGACGGTTATGTCTTTGCCGGAATGGGTCGTAAATAGGCGTACGGGGTTTCCGAAATTTTTCGCGTACAAAAAACATCCAATTGATGTCCTTACAACTTGAACGGAGTTGTTCGGTCAAAAATCGGCGAGTTTAACCGTGCTCGGACTCGTCGGAAATGCGTAAAAATAGGCGTACGGGATTTTCGGAATTTTTTCCGTACAAAGAATATATAATCGATGTTCTTACAACTTGAACGGAGTTGTTTGGTCGAAAATCGGCGAGTTTAACCATGCTCAGAGTTGTCAGAAACGAGTAAAAATGGACGTACGGAGTTTTCGGCGAAGAAATCTTACAGACAAGCTTCCAAGGATCGAAGAAGTGGTTAAATCGAGGTGGATCGAAGCTTAGATCGGCAGAATCCCTTGAAGGGATCGGCTGGAATCATCGGAATTGCCACAATCGACGCTGGAATTGTCGGAATCGCCACTATAATCGCCAAAATCACACCGGAATCGGCGCTAACAGCTGGGATCGAGCTCGGAATCGCCGCTCTGGTCGCCTGTCGCCGCCCTCTGCTGGTTGCATGGGAATTGACCTGAGCAGTTGATTCCGGCCCAGAGCCGGAATCGGTTCTTTTCCCGGTCCGGAATTAGTCAGGGAATCGAACTAGACCGGACAGACCGGTTTTCGGCAGAATCGGCCGGATCAACCGATTACAGGCTGAATCGGATCGATTCCGACCGATTCAACCAATTCAGTCCGATTCCAACGGAATCCCCCCTGCAATCGGAGCTTCCACAAGGAATAGAATCGAAATCGACTGATCCGATTCCGGCGATTCTGCAATCCATGGATACAGTATTTGTTGGCACATTTGTTGACTTTTATATGAACCACCTTTAAATTAAAATGTCATATGGAATAATGGAAGTTGGCTAGATATGAGTCCAAAACGAGCTACTTACTAGCTGATCATGACAATCACTTGGATCTAAAAAAAATCTCATCTTAATTAGCAGTGTTTTCTAAAAATATGTATTAATTATTAATTACTTTGCAATGAAATTGTGCTGATAAGTTAAATTTATTGAACTGACATATGTAAATTGTGCTAGATTTGGTATGCCAAAGATATATGACGAGAACAAGGCAGAAAAAACCATAATATGATCTATTGCTCCAGAGTCCACAATCCAAGGAGGGTCATGTGTGGACCTAGAACCACTGCATATAGGATCAGGTATACCTTCAGCAGTGACCTGAGAAAGCATTGAAGACATTGGGGCTTTTAAGACTAGCAGGAATATGCCAGAAAGCAACACCATTATCCTCATTGGATCCTTGTAAATCGAGCAGCATCTGCATTTTCATTAATTTACTTCCATTTACTCTGTAGTTTCTCAACTTCACCGGTTTCTTTTCTTGGTGTAGTTCCAAGCAATTTTACGATATATGATTCTCCCTGCTAGTGTATGCAAAAGACTTTACTTTTCATTTTCTCTTTATTCTGAACATCTTGATTTCTTCTCCCCTTGAACCATGAACTAGCAAGGGCTAAATGTTATAGGAATGGTTCCAGGCAAAGCAGTCATGTCAACTACAGCATGACCTGGGGCTTTCAAGACTAGCAGGAACATGCCAGAGAGCAGCAAAATATATAAGATGATCACTTCTTTCCACTAGATTCAACACCATTATCCTCAATGAAACCATCAACCATGTAACTTGAGCAACATTTGCATTCGCTTTCATTTGCTGCCATTTCTTCTGTTGTTTCTTAACTTCTCTGGTTTCTTTTCTGGGTGTAGTTACCAAAATTTTTCTCTATGATTCTCCCTACCAATGTGTGCAAGAGACTTTACTTTTCATTATCTCTTTATTCTAAAAAATCATTATTTCTTCTCCCCTTGAACCATGTACTAGCAAGGGTTGAATGTGCTCATTTAGATATGGAGTATTGGAGTGAGATTTTTATTGTACCTTCATGTCATTCTTCTGGTCCTCTTGAAAGATCTTGTGGCACACATGTTTAGTGTGAACAAGTTTCATATTTAGAATCTGACTTCTAACGCATTCAAATTCTCCATTTAGGCCTACTAGAAACTTAGTCAAGCTATGATATTGGGTAATCTAATGCGCTGGTTTTATTTCAAGTGGTTGATTCAAATTTGCTTACTGCTTAACAAGTCATTGAAGGATTCAACCAATACCTTATATGAGTTGGGCCTTGGGATTTGATTGGAAATGACTCTAGCCAATCCTAGTGCCATCTGACTCGGGAAACATCACATTGGGTATCTTGGTCTCAATCAAAAAGGGGCATGCCATATTTGATCACTTTGAAATAATCCTATCTGACACATCTAGTGAGTATTCAACTAATTAAATATTACTAAAACATAATTGTATAATAATATTTTCCTAGTTTTTAGATATTTAATGAATTATTTACATATATTATATTAATTACCATTATGCGTTCTTTATCAAGTCCATCTTATATTAAAATTTTGGTATACATTATCCAAATGAATTCTCAACTTATATTAAAATTTTAAATGCTCTTAAATTAATATAACGTGTATTGGTCAAAGTTAATAAAGAGTATATACAAATATTACTTCTCAATGTATACATATACTTTTTTAAGAGAGTCATCTCTTTAAAAAAAATTATGTAATCTTTAAAATGATTTTATCGTTATATTCTTTTATATACCACACTCACATGTGCAAAGCACGTTCTTTTGACTAGTAGACCATAGAAATGCCTGAAAGCAAGCTTCCCATGCAGTCTAGTAAAAAGAAATAGATGTTCTAAATGTCTCCAATCATACAACAATTGACCAAGTGGAAACTCATCTAGAATCCATAAGAAATTGGCTGACTACCATCCCACTAGGAGTGGGAGAAGTTTGGCGGCTTGTCAGGCTGGTTATAACAGTTTTTGTGTTCTTTTTTAACGTGGAACAGATTAGTGATTTTCCACAGTGTAATAAAAGGGCAAGGAGACGACATGATACAAGAAAGTTAAAAGAAACTTGATAAAGCACTTCAAGTATCAACATTCAAACAAGCTCAAATTAAAAGAAGAAAGAGTATGCCCATAACTTTTGGCTAGATAATTTGGTCAGAACCTGTGCTTTGTTCTAAAATCAGTAGCTAGTTAGTTTGACAAATTTGAAACTCCTATGGATTGAAGCCATGAATTTGATATACCTGTTTGCAAAAGTAAAAATAAACACTCTAAAACAAGTAAGCTTGTACCCACGTCATAACATTCATCAATGAGATATCGTCAAAATTTCACATCATTGGGAACTGAAAATCAATGGTTATTCTATAAATTTAAGTCCTTTTATAGGGGAAGCTTGCGGAGTGATCTCGGAGAGCAGACTTACCACAATATTCTCATTAAGTGTGTCCCTTTCCGAGAAAGTCTTGTCTAATGTGATCTTTCCTAGCTCACTTCTCATGGTAGTCTGTGCCAGCTTGATCACAGCAAATATGGGATTTTCCACACCGTAGGACGCTAAGAATGGATCAACAATCTGCCACGTTTGCATCAAATATCCAAAGTCAGCTCTCAGGGACTCCGAAGAAAATAGAAGAAATCCTCAACATGGACCTGAACGGAGTAGATAGAAAGGAAATGCCTTGACATAGAGGACGCCATCGATGAGGATGCTGACGTTGTCCTTAGTGATGGCAGACTGGTCCGGAATGGGAATAGCTTCCTCCTTGAGAGAATGCACGTAGGCAATACGGTCCACAACGGGAATGAGCAGGTGAATGCCCGAACCAAGGGTCTTGGAATACTTCCCGAACCTCTCCACCACGAACGCCTTCTTCTCCGGAACAATCCGGATCCCCCAGTTCGTCGGTGTCGTCTGGTGCTCGAATCTGCTGAAACGCCGAACGCGTACCGGTTCCAAGTCAAGTCAGCCGGGACAAGGTCGAATGCGCGAAACGCCGGGGGAGAGAGGGACGGCGGACATGAGCTACCTGGAAGCAGAATCGTCGCGGCTGCCGCGGTAATGGCGGACGTGAGGGTGGGGGCATGAGAGGATCTCCGGGAGGGGACCCGCGGCGGAGGCGGCGACTCCCGGGAGCAAGCGACCGAGAGACGCGCCAAGCAGCGGCTTAGGTCGTATGGATTTCGATCGCAGCAGCATCCCAGCAGCCGTCGTCGCCATCGCACCAACCCTTCGCCTCCTCGGTTCCGTTCGGCCCGCGGTGACCGAGCGGAGGGGGGACGACTCGGAGCAAAACCCCGCCGGAACCCCCCCTTGTGGGCTCTTCTGCCAGCTCGGATACCTTGCGAAAGGGGTCGGGTCTCACAGCCACAGGTCGGGCCCACTTCGACAACCGAACGTCCGACGTCATTACGTAGGTTTTTTTTCTTTTCTTTTTTACAATAATATTATTTAAATATTACTGTATCTTGTAAATTAAAAAATCAGAATCAAAATATTTCGATAGTTTGACGGAATCAGGATGGGAAACAATGGATCCTGTATTCATTTACCTGAATTCGATAAAATTTAATATTAAAAATTATTTTATTTTTAAAAAATAATAGTTGGATAAGATTTATTTATAATTTTTATAATAATAATTAATATGTTATAATATTTTAAAGTTGTTTATGATTGGAATGGGAGTGACATCACGATATCGTAAAATTTGCTCGAATGGGACCGAAAATAGGTAATAATATCATTACCACCGTAATTATGTGTTCTTCTTTTTGCCAAGAAATCATGCTCAAGCATCCCTGTTTATATGATAAAATTAACAAGAAAAATGATCCAGGTGTTAATATCTGAAAACTTGTGGACATCATTTTGACATTTTGCTCGATAGTAAAATTCTACAAATTAGTATATACTTTTTCAATTTTATGGTATTTTTAATTGTTCGGAACGATATAAAATATTTTTGAAAAAAAAAATTTAGTGTGAATTACGTAACGAAGAAATGGAAACCCAAAACATGAGTATTATTGTCGCCAAATTCCCGTATTCGATCTCCTCAAATTATGTGCCCCTATATAAGCATGTACAATCCTTTATGTAACAGGCAATTAAATGAATTCATTGAATATTCAACCAAACCCAAATTGAGTTCTAGCCTTAAATTACTTGGAATTGGTCATATAAATTTCTTATCTCCACACACATTGATTTTGAGTGACTTTTTCAATTATCCTCCTTCAAGTTAAGCTAGGTTTGCCGCATCATTTTTTTTTCTTTTGTTATTTTAATATTTTATACGTTTCTAACCGAAGTCTCCTTAAATCTACATTTAATATGACCGAATTATCTCAATTTTCATTCTTTGATTTTTTCTATAATTGTCACTATTCCTATATTTTATATAATATAATTATTTATTATTTTATCTAATCTACTAAGACCACTCCTTTAGCAACACGTATTTTAAAAGTTTGTTCTTTGTTGTCTGATATTTACTATCATATATATAATATTGCAGGTTTTACGATAATTTTTTTCAACTTTAGTGGAATCTTACGATCACACGCAACTCTTGAAGTCAATCTCTACTTCATGGAACTTGCTTGAATCTTGTACAACTCTATCACATTTTATATATTTTTGAACAACTAATCAATGATACTTAAATTGAGTTTTGTGAGATAATTTTATCACATCCAAACTAGCACTATCTTTTTTTTTTTTTTTGGTCACGAAAACTAGCACTATCTACTCGCCTATGTTTTTCATTAAATTTATAAGGAAAAATTAATTCTCAACCCATTTTAAAACTTGACTTTAATCATTGATCCAGTGACCAAATATTCTCGATAGATGGTCCGTTATTAAAAAACATTTTTACGGTCGCTCTACTCCTTTAGTCACACTGTTCAATCACTTTGAAATCTCAACAACGTCCATGCAAATCTTCAACGGTCATGTGACGCGACTTGCAAATGACGCATAGATAGTTAAACAATTTATTATGTTTTAAATAAAAATATTATGTAACATATTTATATCATGATTTAAAGTTAATATAAATTATTTAATATTATATATAAATATTATGTATTATATTTATTATATTGCATAAAATACAATTTAGAAAATGTTAATAAATTTATGATAGTACATTTAATTTATAACTACAACGATTACGTGATTAAAGCTAATTTAAATTAATATTATAGTTAATTTACACCTAATTTATATCAGGATCAATGACGGAAAATTTTTAAATCCTAATTATTTTATCACATCATGTTGATTATACTTGACTTATATTTTAAAAATTTTATTATTTTAGCCAAAAATATGTTTAATGTACATCAAGAGTTAAATCTAATAACAATTATTAAATATTTATACTTTTAATTATATCTAATTTATCCTTAGTATTATTATGTTACAATCATATTGATCCTCTGCTGCATAACATTAACGTTACAGGTACAGGGGTGATGCCGCGGCGAAGCCACCCGGCGAAGCCCCCTGCTCGCAGAGCCCTCGGCGACCCCTCCGGCGAAGCCTCCCGGTGAAGCCCTCTGCCCGCGAAGCCTTGCTCGCGGAGCCCTCAGCAACGCCTCCGGCGAAGCCACCCGGTGATGCCTCCTGCTCGCGGAGCCTCTGGTGAAACCACCCAGCGAAGCCCCCTGCTCGCGAAGCCTCTGGTGACTCGGCGATGTTGGGTCGTCTTCCTGAAAATCGACAAAAACGCAGCTATACGAACAGATTAAAATTAAATAAATGAAGTTAGAAACATAGCCTGTCGGGTCGAAGCGCGTAGTCGCTAGAACTAAGAGTTCTATTGCCAACCGACGTGCGGTTCTCGTGGCAACGTCCTCCTAGAGATACGACGACCCTCGGGTAGGCGAAACCCTTCTCTCCCGTCAGCACGTCTTTCAGGAGAGCTATGCGAACCGATCTTGCTTTGAGTGCTTCTAATGAGGAAGAAGAAGAAGAGGAGGAGGAAGAAGAAGAAGACCTCGTTGTTGGTCCGAGCGCTGGAATCCGGAACCGAGAGAGAGAAAGCGTTTTGGGCGAGAGGGAGAGCGTATACCCGCCCCCTTTTTTTTCTTGTTATTTCCTTACATTGGATACCCTCCAACGGCAAGGAGGATTAGGAGGAAACGCTCGCGCGATTCTCGCGCGCGAGCGGTGGCCACCCGACATGTCCGTCGGGTGGCAAGGTATTCCTATTTTATTTTATGAAAATATCTTAACAATCCCCCACATATTTTCTTAAAACTCGCAGAAGTATATCAAATCAAAATAAAATAATATCAACAAACAAATTCTAGAGAACACTCTTATACTATGTAATAGGTGAAGGTACCTTTCGGTTTGAACCCCACTTAGTGATATTTGGGATTGCCTGTAGAACACTCGATGGATGTTTCACCTTGAATCGGGTTCCGTGATTCAAGTTCTCCCGAATCCACACATAGTATAGCAAGATCAAATTCATGCGGGTTGCGCTATTAATGGCCTTGCGCGAGTATCTCATGTGTGTTTTAGAAAATAGCCCACATCTCGTAGTCGCGGCCTCGCGACTCCACACATGTCGGTGAATCCTCCAAGGGTGAGAGCAAGGAATCACTTTTGCCACTTGGGTCTTGGATTCATTAAGAGTTTAAAACTCATCCTACCACTTGCTTCTACATGAGCACTATCGCCATAGGGATGAGAGCATTATATATAAGTGCTCCACACATAGTTACCCATCAGTTTGTTTCTACCCATTGAACCTCTGTGAGGTTGGGTTGCCACCGTGGTAACTTTTTATTTATGGGCTCAATCCCATCCCCCTCGACGCTTCTAGAACCACTGTTCTAGGCAAGCTTTTCATGAATCCTTTTTTTGATTTCACAAAATTTAAGGCTTTTGAAATGCAATCGCAATTATCTTTTGAAGACTTTGACTCTCTTACACGTACTTGTTTAATTTGACATCTGCATGTTCTGCACTCACATAAAATATATGAGAGACAAAAATTTGTGGTCATTAGAACAACTTAAAATATATCTCAGTTTATTCAAGTTGAATGCAATAAATATCAACTACAATCATTTCATGGCCATGTTTTGAAATGATTATCTCAAACTCAAGTAAAATGCATACTAGATCTAAAGATCAAGATTTTACCAACATATAAAGACAATATAATGATTTGTCTACCAAATATTTTATGCCACATACATGTACCAATTTGGCCAACTTTCAAGTAATAAGAAAGATTGCATTCAACAAATAATTTTCACGTCATTATTTAAATACTTGCATGGTTCAAGCATACAATATTCTAATTGACTTCCACTTTATTATTATTTAACTTTGAATAATAGAACCTCAAATCTATCCACATAGAATTCTTAGTCTAGTATGATCAAATAATTTTTATTTCATTTCAAATATTTAATTTTACAAGACACCCCCACACTTCAAAAAAAATTTAAATTATGCATCATACATATAGTGGGGTAACCATTTTTCAGCATAGCATATTTAGCTTATAACATGTATAGTCTCCCCCCACAAGTTCTTGAACACTTATAAATCATAGAATTAATTGTATCTATTAACTTTCTTTTTCCTCTCAACTTCATCAATAATTAGTGAGTGATAAAAGCAACCATGTCATGTATATAACTATAAAAAAAAATAAGATCTACCTTTTTTTATCTTCCTTTTGAACTACGTAAGCTTGTTAAAGGAATGATTAATACGCATCACACAACATGACATTAACGTAATGCATATATAAAAATCACCATGAGATATTCAATTCTTTTGTCACAACTTTTAAAGAATATCACAATGTGATTAAAATACACAAATGAGTAAAATAACTTGATACTATTACGAAGACATAAGATCTATATATAGTTTTAATCTCATGAACTCAAAACTTAAGTGAAGGCTTAAGGACAGTTGTATCATCAATTTCACAAATACACTAAGCAATTGATGATTGGAAATACAATAGACAATGTTAAACCATTATGGAAATTAATTGGCAGGTAATAAAAAAAAACTTAAAAACATATAGACAACATAGTGATATAAATCCAATAATATTTTCCCTCCATGTATAACCATGTGAAATATCAATTAATGATGTTTAATGTCAAGACTTTCATAAAGGCCATGATTAAATTGTTAATGGGCACTAATAATAACCATTTTAGTTATTAACAAATGATTCTATCAAAATATGGCACATACATAATAAAAGATCATGAAATTAGAGTATATGCACGGATGAACAAGAGATATGGTAACATTTGTAATTACAAATTCTGGATCTAAAGATAAATAAGTAAAAGGTATGAAATATAAAACTCTAGATTTACAAATCTTTAAGGGGACTAGATATTAAAATCCAATAGATATGATTTTGTATTTTAAATTTTTTGTTTTTGAATCCAATTACTTGAAGCACTTGCATACATCAATATCCATTTAAAATCTAAATATAAAAAAAAACCTTAGGAACTGAATTTAATAGCTTGCATGCATAGATTAGGGATATGCAAATCTAAAGAAAATGTAGACAGTGAAACTTTAAATCAATGTCTTGTATACATATATATGTACATTTTTAATTATATATGTAACTACGTGAAGTAGCCAATTTTAAATATAGAATAAAATACAATGATTTCTATATATTAATATCATGAATAAATTCTATAGACAAAAGTATCTCCCAACAAAATTAAGTTTTATTATTATAGTTCAATCCAATTAATGAATTGAAAGAATGTAGTTGATCTTTGAAGTGTATTAAAATTCTTAATACAATTAAAATCCATAATGTATTAAGGATTATTTTTCAATTGAAAATATCACTAGTAAAAGTTAATTGATATTTGAGACACTATCACAGTTATAACATACTAAACACTTATGATCAATCACTTACGAACATATATACTCATCATATTAAATTAGACATCTTGGATATAAATAAACACCTTTGAATGATCAAAGTCTTAAAAAGTTAAGACCATGCACACTCATTCAATTTTAAGCCTTATTTCTAAGGTATCCAAGTAACAATCATACACATAATATATCAATAATACATTTACTAAATATAGATGGATGTGTATACTAGAATCATAATACATTTATATGCATAATCGGATCCAATTATTGGTAATAGTTTGATCCCATGGTAGATTAACATATGACCTTTAGAGATCTATTAAACTTAATTGGATTATATATCAGATTTTAAAAATCTGGATTTAATAACCTGTACGTGGATATCGTTTTCATACCATAACCGGCCATATTCAATTTTTTTATATAATTGGATCCTTAGGTATCTATTAAGGATCCAATCGATAGGAATATAAATGTAATTATCTTTAAAATCTTTGTCCTTTGAATGTGCCCATGTGTGTCGAAGGAAACAACTGTTTCATTATCATTGAGGTAATTTTATTATCTTCTCCCTTTCTATCATTAGGAAGAGTCCTTGGCAACATACAACACGAACGTGCCTTACTACTTTGGCTCTCCTGTTGCGGAGATTATAAAGTAGTACTTCTTTTGACAATTTAATCGATGGCCATTTAGAAATACCACAATGTGTGATAGTATCTGGTTGGGTTTGCAACTTCTTGAGTTTCTTTACGACAGTGAACTAACAATAGCATAAACGGGGTCAACTAGTATCACCTAGCCGATGTCTGGACGAGGCCAAATGCTGTGGCCTCTCACCTACGAGAATCGGCTATTGATAAAGGCGCTTATGGGGTGATTGAGTGCTACTCCCAGACTACGGAGTTTAATACAAATTACATGCATAAAATTGGGTTGAATAGGACTGTCTAAATATGTCTAAATAAGAATGCCTAAGCATGTTTAAATAAAAACATCTAAATACGTCTAAACAAAAAATGCTCAAACAGGATCGTCTAGATACGTTTTAATATGAAGGTTCAAATAAGAACGTTTAAATAAGAACGTTTAAACAAGAACGTTCAACTAAGAACGTCTAAATAATAGCGTTCTAATAAAAACGCTTAAATAATAACGTTTCAAAATCAACGTTCAAATAAAAACATATAAGAGTTTTTCTGGTTATTAAGCTAGCCATGAGAATGGAGAGAACAACAATCGGTAAATGAATATATCAAGTTGTTTATCAATATTTTAAATCAACAAAGAACATAATTAATTTATGCTGGCTAAACAGAAACATATAAGCACGATTAAATAAGAACGATTAAATATGTCTTAACAAGAACGTTTACGTACGTCTTATCAAGAACGTATGAACATTTAAACAACGATGTTCAAATAAGATTTAAAAGACAACGTTCGAATAAGAACGTTCAAATAAAAATGTTTAGACAACAATGTTTAAATTAGAACGTCTAAACTACAACGTTCGAACAAGAACGTTTAAACAAAACGTATATGAACGTATATATGAATGACTATGTTTTTTTTTTTTTTTACATGTATAGATGCTTCCTAACACAGAAATAATATGCTGGTAAAATAGAACTCTTAGATTGTTGGGTCGTCTTCCTGAAAATCGACAAAAACGCAGCTATACGAACAGATTAAAATTAAATAAATGAAGTTAGAAACATAGCCTGTCGGGTCGAAGCGCGTAGTCGCTAGAACTAAGAGTTCTATTGCCAACCGACGTGCGGTTCTCGTGGCAACGTCCTCCTAGAGATACGACGACCCTCGGGTAGGCGAAACCCTTCTCTCCCGTCAGCACGTCTTTCAGGAGAGCTATGCGAACCGATCTTGCTTTGAGTGCTTCTAATGAGGAAGAAGAAGAAGAGGAGGAGGAAGAAGAAGAAGACCTCGTTGTTGGTCCGAGCGCTGGAATCCGGAACCGAGAGAGAGAAAGCGTTTTGGGCGAGAGGGAGAGCGTATACCCGCCCCCTTTTTTTTCTTGTTATTTCCTTACATTGGATACCCTCCAACGGCAAGGAGGATTAGGAGGAAACGCTCGCGCGATTCTCGCGCGCGAGCGGTGGCCACCCGACATGTCCGTCGGGTGGCAAGGTATTCCTATTTTATTTTATGAAAATATCTTAACAGGCGACGCCTCCGGCGACGCCTCCTGGTGAAGCCCTCTGCCCGCGAAGCATTGCTCGCGGAGCCCTCGGTGACGCCTCCGGCGAAGCCACCCGGCGAAGCCCCCTGCTCGCGGAGCCCTCGGCAACGCCTCCGGCGAAGCCCTGCTGGCGGAGCCTTGCTCGCGAAACCCTCGACGAAGCCCCCCGGCAAAGCCCCTCGGCGATTCCAGTCCTTGCTCGCGGAGTCCTCTTGCAGAGCTCTCAGCGTAACCCTGGCATAGTTCCTGCTCGCGGAGACCCGACGAAGCCCCGCTCGTGGAGCCCTCTGTGAAGCTCCCGGTGAATTCTCCTACCGACTCTCGGCGACTCCTGATCCTTGGCGGAGCCCTTCCTCCCGGCACCCGGATTATGGTGGTGTGAGATCCCCGCGGCCTTCGTCGGAGCTCTCGGCGCTCGCTCGCGGGTTGTTCGCGGCTTCACTTTGAAGTTTATTTTCAGACCTCACTCATATTTTGTCGTTTATTTTTGCTTTCTTACGTACCGTCCATTTGTTGTTTTGTAGTTGGCTTTGTTTCGGGAGAGAGGGATGTTCCTCCCTCCCACTCTCCTTCTCCAGCGTTTTACCTGAACATAAGTTTAGGTTTTTTGTCTCTTTGTTATGCTGGAGTTGTGGAGTCGGCTTACCTATGGTGTTTAGGTCTTTTTGGTTCTTTGTTTTTGTTTGGTGTCTTGTGGTCGAGGTCCTTCATGGTATCTTTCCTGGTCTCCTTCATTACCACTTTCCTTATGTCAAGACTAATAGTCTGGGCGATATTCACACCTTTCTGGTGTGATCTTCCGGTCTCGTGACAGTTATCAAACTCCTCTAATGGAGTTCCTTTATCTGTTGTTCGACCTTTTGAGCACTCTTTTGTGTTGGTCGATTTGTGGTTATGTTTGAGTCTTGTCGGAAAGATCATTTATTTAGGTTCTCTAGTTTTCTTGTATTTGGTCCTGTATCTCTCTAGTTTGAGTCCTCTGTGGTTGTATATTTATGTGTACCTTTTTATGTTATAAATGAAGTAGATAGTTGTGTTGTTAAAAAAAAAAGGTACAGGGGTGATGCCCAAACACAGCAACTTCAACTTTTCAAGATGGATGTGCAGCCGATGTCGGTAAGAAGGGCAAAGAAGTCATTACATAACGATTTTAACACCCTCTTAGCATTTCCATCTTTTATTGGAGCGGAAGTTGCAATCAGATTATAGCTTTTAAAATCTTATTATGCAATCAAACCCCCCTATAAAGCTATAAGATTATAACATTTGGTGATCATATATGTTGACAAAAGGTGGGTTGACCGGAAAAAGAAAAAAAAGCTCGTATTTTTTTGTCTAATAAAGTTTATGGTTGCGCATTAACTTTTCTTGATAAAAAGTTATATTAAAATAAAGTGTAAATTATCTAATGACATAAAATGGGGAGATATGATAAAAGTTTCAGAGCCGTATATGACTAAATAAAAAAGAGAGAATCTCTCTCCTCTTTTTTGTCCAGGAGAGAATCCTCTTTATAAATATAAAATTGTTATGGTTGTCAAACACTTCTTTAAAAAATTTTGTTATAAAAATATATATTTATCATATAACCAAACATCCCATAAACATTAATTCTTTACTTTAACATATGTTAGTAATAAAAACTCAATTTGTTATGCAACCAAATACCCATATTAACTATGTTACATTTTATTTTTACCAACTAATTTTTTACAATAGTATATAAAAATTGTTTTAAACCTAAAACCTATTGGTTTGATGTATGATGCTGACCTTTTCAACATTTATGTTTCTAATATCAATATCAAATGTATTATTGTATTGATTTCAATATCAATGCTATATTTTATTGGAGTATATTAATTTGGATATCTGATAATACTGGAAGATAGGACATCAATAACAAAATTGATACAAATTGACACTCATATTATAATTCATGTCTTGTTTATATTTTTCAAAAATGATATTAATAACCAAACAACTTCTGATAGTTTATATCAATATCAATTTCAAGATTAGCATTGATATAAAGAGGCTTAATATTATAGGTTGTTAATTAAACATGCTATTAGGTTGAAAATGAGTTGAGTTCTATAGCTAAAACTTTTATTTTCAAATCTAATTTGATAGAAACTAATTTAATTACATTAATTTATAATTGTTAAGTCTAGATTTATCAAAATTTAAATGATACTCATAAAACAAAGTAGGTAATTTAGGTGGATATTGGCATAAAGTAGCCACACACAATCATTACAAGAAAAAGGGTTAACAATGACTTTGATAAGTAATCACCAAAATAAAAAAAATCATTACAAAAATCTATTGTCCATGGCTTCCTTACCAATGTCATAGTGTTGCAAATAAGTTTGTCGCTATCAAGCTATAAATCGATGGTCACACAAGCTGTCCCAACTAAAAGCATAAGTGACAACACATAAGTTGTTGTTACTAAATCCATGAGCGACGGCTAACTAAGTCATCACTAACGAAATGGCTAGAGCCATCGCTTATGATCATACTGGCAATGGCATATAAGTTATTGTTACTAAATCTATAAATGACAACTAACCAAAAGTTGTCGCCAATTATAATTGGGGACAACTTGAGTTGTCACTTATGATCATACTGGTTACCAGAGAGAACATTAGTGGGAGAATTTGATCTAGTTTGGAGATGACTTGAGATGTCACAAGTAATTGATTGGGGACAACACAATATTTATAGGCGACAACTTCAAGAGCCATCGCAACAATCTCGTAGTAGCAACAAGTGTGAAGTTTTGGCGATAATCGATGCCATTGTCAATAGTTATATGCAACAACTGAAGCCAATGCTAGTCGATGATTAGCGATAGTTGCACCGGTTGCTAATAGTATTTCTTAAAAAAATTAAATGCCATTTTAAATACAAAAATTCGTAATTTAACTGTGACTAAACAACCATTTCATATGTTCATTTCATACAACTATACCAAAATATCCATTTCATACAATCATGTCAAATTAAACATTCATTTTATACATATATACATCGATGCATACCTTTCATATACATTCGTGTCAAGATATACATCCATTTCATACATACATTCATTCATACATATGCAATATGAATTAAAAATTAATACTTCTTTTTATACAACAAAACATTCCAAAACATTCATTTCATATTTAGAAAAATAACACAACTCTAATGTTTGTATAGACAATGAAATGCGAAAGAGATATAATCACCCTTCATCCTCTTTAAAAGGCTCCTCTTTGTCGTCGTCATCGCCATCATCGTCCTTGTCGTTGTCTTCTATCAATCTCAGAGGTGGCATCAATATAGATGGCATATCTTGTGTGGGGAGTCTTTAACTGGTATTCTAATACATCTGAGTTAGATATTTGATTATTTCTTAAAACATTCTTTGTTGATTGTTTAACTGCTGTTTTAGAGAAGTAATCTCTGATCGATATTCAACATTTATTTGAATTTGCTTCTCCACTTGCTCTCTAAACTTCTGTTCCATTTTTTCTTTACTTCTACGACGACCTTTGTCGTCTTCGGTGCTTGTACATTTGTGATAGCTTTTATACACATCTACCACTAATAAGTTTATTGGAAACGACATTTTGAAGCTATCACTATTAACCCGTCCCAATAACCCTTATTTTTGTAGTGAATATTGTTTTTCAGAAAAATTATATCATTTGATGAAGTGGAAGAGAAGAGTTGACACAATAAACGAAAATATTTGAACTTCTTGATGAGGTACCAAAACTGTTTGAGAGTTGAGATGAGAAAGTCAATAGTTGACTTAAATATTTTAAGACTCGGTATTACTTAATGGGTTGAGTTATGTTTGTGCCAAAAATTAAGATTGAATGCAATAATGCCAATTACTATGAATAATTTAGTAATAAATTCTTCTAAACTTGTTTGTTTAGATATTTGGTCCATTAACTTGAAATTTTAGTATTTCGGTCCATGCAAAGTCAGTTTCTTTCTTTTTGATAGAGAGAGAGAAGAGGGGGACACTAAATAGGGCTTAGACAGGGAGGAAAGAGAATAAAGAGGAAGAGAGAAGGTTACTTGAGGGGCACTGCAAGGGGAAGAAAAAGATATGCCAAGGAAAGAGAAGTAGAGAAGGAGAGATGCATGGCCGATCATCAACGGCTGAGAGAGAGAGAGAGAGAGAGAGAGAGAGAGAGAGAGAGAGAGAGAGAGAGAGAGAGAGAATGGAATTAATTAAGGGGGTCGATCGATCGATCGAGAGAGAATGGAATTAATTAAGGGGGTCGTCAAATAGCTTTTGCCTCCACTATTCCCTGGTAAACGGTAGGCTACGTTTGAACATCCTCTAATCCCGTTACATGCACCTACGCAAACGTGGTCGGCCATACAACTCTCTCTTTCTATCTCTCTCCCCACGTACCCTCCTCCCATCATTCGATCGGCTGACTCGAAGAAGATACCAGTACAGCCGTCCGACCCCCCCGACATATATCTTTGTTCAAACACTCTTGCTCGGTTCTCCTTCAATCTTTATACACCACCTAGCTAGCTACATGGAGGGGTCAGAGAGCTCATCTTCATCCTGTAGAACAGTATATAATATAGCTAGGTCAACGGAAGAACCCGGCCAACACATACGGCTTAAAAACACACAAGATCGATCGATCTGATCTCTTCGTTCCTTCTTAAAGAATATCGATCCCTCTAAAGAACTGTTTTTCATCTTTCCGAGAGAACATCATTTAATTAATACCTTTTTACCACCCCTTTCATACATCGATAATAAAAAGAATTTGGCTGCCATCAGTTGCGAGGAAGAAAAAAAGGGGTATCTCTGCGCAGCATAAAATATAGAGGAAATGCACACCAGGTCCGCTGCAACACAATTGCTTTCACACTATGTCCATTTTCAAAATCGGTTTAACAGTAGATCCGCTTCTTTAAAATTTTACCATCTGCACTCCATTTTGGAAGGTGATCTTAAGCTAACAGTTATTTTCTCTTAAAAAGAGACATTTCTACCCTTGTTTTACTACGAAGTTAATATTGTCTAATCTTTTTTTAATTTCAACATATAAATATTTTAAAAATAATAATATTTTACCAATGGAGACATACGAGTGTAATTTATCGTTATATTTAGATCTTGATATAAGTCAAATATAATAATATTTTATTGATAGTAATAAAGGTGAAATCATATATAATAAATTATTTTACAAATCTAATAATATTTTTGAGACATAATGAATATATTAATAATTTACATTTTATTTAATATAATCATCATACATAATAAATTTTTTTAGATAGATTAGTAATATGTCGTAGTTATAAATCATACATGATTAACATAAGATAATAAATAGATAAATATATAAATAATTTATATTTAAATTAAATATTTATAAAAATCAAATGTAGTAGTTTTTTTTAATAATATTAAAAAATTTAATTATAAATCAAATATAATCAGCAAGACGTAATAACATATGGTTTTTATAAATAAAATATTGTAATTAATATTCTAAATATATTAATATTTTGTAGTTATGTCAAAATATTATAGTATGTAAACTTATAAATAATATATTTAAATATTTAATATCTCATCGTGAAGAACTTTATCATATTATTTAATTGATATAAGGGTAATTTTGACATTTTAACATACTTGTGAACTGGGAGTATAATAGAAGGGACTACGTGCGAAGAAAATTTGGACAAAGGACTGCGGGTGAAGAAAAAACTGTCCCCCGATCAAGGATAAAACTCATTTTCTTAAATGGACTGCAGATCAATTTTCCCTAAAATATATTACAGATGTGTGTGTGTCTCACCTGGTTCGTGTTCTAAACGTGCCATTACTCCAAGGCATCCTGCGGGAATGGCGGCGACGATCTCTGTCCGCTAAAACTGTGGAATTAGTCCCAAAGCGACGTCCACCGTGAGCTGCCGGAGGGCGCCACCTCCATTTCATCACGCGAGGCGACGATCGAAGAACATATACACACAATATAGCCGGCCCGGCCGGTCACGAGAGGGAGAGAGGCAGACAAGGAGGACAGCATTAGATGCCGGAGAGCTAGCAGAGAGAGATATGTTCTTTGAACCTGTGTGTGGTCACACCCAGAAGAAGAACCCCCCCAATATTTGTGTGAAGCAAGATGCCAAGGGCCGAGGTCGCCAACGTCCCGGAACATACACTATTATAATTAACGATTTGTGAAAAACACATAACAAAGTTAATTTTGTGTTAAATGACACCTATATAATAAATTCGTCCGTGTAATATCCGACGCCTTTATTCATAATTCACCTGGCAGAATCAATTAAAAAAATTTAAATTGAGTATGATTTGTCTCGGATAACTATTCGAGAGAGGAACTATAATCACTTATGAACTATTTATCACGACAGGTATTTACAAGGAGAACGGAGAGCGGATCCTCTGGAAGTGGAGACCCTTCACTCCCTTACTAATAATGTGAGCTCATATGTATTAAATGATGATTTAATGTGATATAATCTAAAAAAATACGTGAGACCCACCTCCATCACCTTTCACCTGAGCACATCCCCTCTCATCTACAAGGGATCAGTTGTGACAATCGTTCGTAATTCCCCTGTTTCAGATAATCACCTGAGCAGGTGAGTGAAGTTTTTTTTTTGCACAGAGGTGAGTGAAGGTGATCCGCACTCATTTGAATTTGGGACGTACGTATATACATTAGAATTAGAATAGTCAGAAGGACATGAAAAAGATGAGATTGTGAAAAGACGACTCGATAACTTCAACAAGGCTCGGCGCGCAGGGGGGTCTCCTCCCCCTAGTATACCCCAGACGCGCGCGTGGGGATTTAGTAGCAGGCGCGGGGCCGGCCGGACATATAGTCACGTTCAGGCGTGGAGTGCAACGCCTGATACACGCCGCCGCCGGTGATGGCCGGATGGGTGGCCGTCGGCATCCCGCCTCCGTGCCGCAGACGATCGGCACTAGCCCGGCCGCCGTCACGTGCCCGCAAGGGAAGGACCGACATGACAAGAGCATCTGCTTGCCTTCCCTTGTTTTGTGCGGCAGGGCGGGGGGGTACTTGCAGAGAAGCTTCCTATCTAAATAAATACGGCTGCGGGCTCTCGTAACATATATACCTGTGCATGCGGAGAGAGTTGCTTGATTAGGGTAGCGGCGGAGACGACCGATCGATGGCGAAGTTCTGGGAGGAGTGGAGCCCGGCAGCGGCGATGCTGGCGGTGGACGTGGCCTTCGGGGCCATGAACGCCCTCGTCAAGACAGCGATCGACGAGGGGGTGAGCTGCCTGGTCTTCATCACTCTCCGCCAGCTCACGGCCACCGTCTTCATCGCCCCCATCGCCTACTACCGCGAGAGGTACGTACGTACGTATATACTATACACACACTCACATAACCATGCATGCATTACTAGCTAGGTAGGTTCCAGGCGGAGGTAAACATTTACATATGTTCTTATCGGATTCGAATGCAGGGGAAATAGGCCGAAGCTCACGACCAGGATCGTCTTCGGTCTCTTCTTCAGTGCGCTGTTAGGGTACGCACCATGCAAACAACTCTCTGTAGCTGATGATTTGTTCAGTCACAGGAAATTATATATGCCCTAATACACTGTTACTTAGTTAATTGACATGATGTTATAATCTACTGCGCTCTGCTCGCGCAGGCTAACGCTCACACAGTTCCTCTTCTTCACCGGGATGCGCTACACGTCGGCGACCTTCGCATGCGCCTTCCTCAACATGACGCCTGTCGTCACCTTCCTCATCGCCCTCCCCTTCAGGTGTGCATATATATATATATACACACATATAAATATATATATTTATATATATGCTGGTAACTGTTGAGTCGCCACGAAGAACAGGAATATGGATTGACTTGATCTGCTGGCTAATTTTAGTTAACCATGCATCCGCTTTAAAAAAATGGATAACCTTTTGCAGTGAAAACACAGCATGTTAATTATATATTTCTGATGATGGACGGTACATCTGAAAGTTCAGAACGCCTAATTTTTGAAATGATAGTTTTCTTTAGAGACTTAATTAAAGAGTACGTCTAAATTTGGCAGCATTTTCATATGTTTCTATGATTTGGTAATTAGTAATGTAGTGTTGTTCAAGTGTAGTTTCTGTTTAGACTCTCAAATGCTTATAGAATTAATGATCGCTTTGGGGAAGAAGGGCATTTCAGGGTTAAATAAAATGTATAGCTATAGAGAAAAATGAAATCTCACTTATTTTGGGCTTATATATATCCTAGAAACACACATTTATTAACATGTGTATCTATTAGATTGTATACTCTAATAACTAGGTCCTTTATATATAGTTAAAAAAACTATAACAAAGCTCATTTCCAGGCCAAATCAGCCTCCGATCATTTTAAGAGACTGCTGTTATTAGAAGGTTAATTCGCCCTTCAAAAATTTTTCACTAGCTTAAGAGATAATAAAAAGGGAAAATTACTCTTAGGTCCATTTAAGAAAATGACTTTAGCAAAAACTCCGTTGACCACATTTCGTTACTGTTTAGTCCGTTGACACCGAATTTTATTATCACCCAGTCCATTTCTTCATCCTGTCATTTTTAAATTCCACTTTTACCCTCTTCCCCCGATTTCGATCGCTCTGTCCCTCTCGTCTTCCTTCCGCCGCGGCCTCCGCAGCCTCCGCGAAGACTCCGCGAAGCCTCCTCCCCCGAAGCCCTCCCCCGAAACCCTCCCCCGCAGCCTCCGCAAAGCCTCCGCGAAGCCCTCCCCCGAAGCCCAGCTGCCGCCTCCGCGAAGCCCAGCTGCCGCCGCGAAGTCCAACTGCCGCCTCCGCGAAGTCCTCACAGGTGCCGCCTCCTTGAAGCCCAGCCTGCCTCCATGAAGCCTAGCTGCCGCCTCCCCCGAAGCCCTCCCCCGCAGCCTCCTCAAAGCCTCCGCGAAGCTCACAGGTGCCGCCTCCGCGAAGCCCAGCTGCCTCCGTGAAGCCCAGCTGCCGCCTCCCCCGAACCCCTCCCCCCCACCTCCGCGAACCCGCTTGAGGCCTTCCCATCCGTGCAAAAATGCTTGGCACCTCCGGAGTGCCAAATAGTTGGCCTCCTGTACCAATGCGCCCCCCGAAGACCCCGAAGCCCCCCCCCTCGGGGGCTTCGGGGAGGCGGCAGGTGGACTTCGCTGCTTGACAGATTTTTCACCCCCGGTAGCTTGACAGATTTTTGCACCCCCGGTGAGCGCGTCCGCCTCCCCGAAGCCCCCGGCAGCTTGACAGATTTTTGCACGGATGAGAAGACCCCGAAGCCCAGCTGCCGCCACGAAGTCCAGCTGCCGCCTCCCCGAAGCCCTCCCCCGAAGCCCTCCGAAGTCCTCCGCCGCGAAGTGCAAGGGGTAAAAACGACATTTCAAATCCAAATTGGAGTGGGTGTGACGATATTTTGAAAAAACGGACTTAATGGTAATGTGTTTTTGAAAACGGACCTAGTGGTAAAGTGGTTTCCTTAAAACGGACCTAGTGTGCATTTACACTAATAAAAATTACACAACTTTCTCTCCCAGATGGACATGAGGGCCGGTTAGAAAAGCCTGTAAATATATTCCCTTTACTCATCATTTTTGTCATTTTTAGATATTCTGTAAGATAAAAACAACAAGATGTTAGGTTTACTTTAAGATAAATCGAGTATAATAAAAAATCAAAAGGCTATAACAAGAAAATTACATTAACAATATATCTAAACTTTTTATTAAAATAAAATATTTTGATCAGTGATATGAAATCCAAAATATTTATGGTTATGTACATATATAGCTCTCAGCTAAATATCCTTAAAATAAAAATTAAATATCACATCAAATTAAGTAAATATTTACTTTGATTTTTTATCAATCAACCACAAGGGTAATTTTGGTAGTTCAAAAAGAATACAACAACGGCAACAATGGAATAGATTCGGAGATGAGAAAATTCAAACAATCAAGGAGTGGGTATCAAACATATTTAACACAAGTGGGTTACAAACTCATTGGACTTTTCTTATCTAGATCTAAAAGTCAAATTTACCTAATCATAATGTTGTAATACAATTATGAGTATATATATATATATGATATAACAGGTAGTTTAGTGAGAATAATGTTTGGGTCAAAGGACTTACTAAAAGCATAAATTCCAAGGAATGAGCCAGAATTGTAGGGATCTTTACTCAAATAATTAACTACCGAGGGATCATTTGGCTGGCTTTAGAGAAGGGGGTGGAGACATACATTATCAGGGGTTGGCAAGGGGCCAGGCAGAGGAACACTGAACCTCACTCATCTTCATATCATAGCGTTCATGGCACGCGAAGAAACCCAAAAAGCTTGACAAGATTGGGTGTTTTTCCAGGTTGGAGACGCTGAACGTGAGGAGCAGAGCCGGCCAAGCGAAGATCCTCGGCACGGCGGCGTGCGTCGGCGGCGCCATGATGCTCACTTTCTACAAGGGCGTGGCGCTCACGCACGCCCACGGCGTCGCGCCGCAGAACCTGCCGACGAACCCTTCGCCCGGACCAACGGCCGGCGGCGGCGGCGGCGTCGTCGGCGGAGGATCGGGGAACTGGACGATCGGCACGCTGCTGCTGTTCGGAGCCTGCTTCTCCTGGTGCTCATGGTTCCTCGTCCAGTCCAAGGTGGGAAAGATGTACCCCGCGCTCTACTCCGGCACCGCCGCCATCTTCTTCCTCAGCTTCCTGCAGTCCGCCGCCTTGACGTGCGCCACCGGCGGCGGCGCTTCTCTCTTCGCCCTCAGAGGACGGCTGCCGATCATATCCGTCGTGTACGCGGTAAATTGACTGTCTCACCGGTCACCATGAACGGTACTCACCGAATCCGTTAAAATCCCACACATCTTGATTCAATTTTAGGTGCTCGGAACATGTTTTTAAATTTCATATATAGACAACCATGGTTCTTCCGGTTGCGACCCGATCGATTTTGGGGTCAACCGACCCGATCGCGACCCCAAGATCCCGACCCCATTTTTAATTTTTTTTTGTGACCCGAGTCGACCTTGTCCCGACCTGGGTCGGTTTAGCCCCAAACCGACCCGGTCCCGACTCTCGACCCCACCTTCCTTGAGACAAACTACTAAAATTATGATTATGATATGCAAGTATTAAAAAGAAAAGGACTAAAATTTCAAATATATTATATAAAAGGATAGTAAAATAAAATACATTTTTTATTATTTTTGATAAAAATGATAAATATAAGACATTCAGAAATCATAGAATTATGTCAAATGGTCCGAAATCACTTGAAAATAAAAAAAACAAACAATATCCCTACTACTGGTTTGTAACTCTAGCATGAGTGCGAATCACCTGTCCCTGGAGTTCAGATCACCTCAGGTCTTCGGTGGAGGGAATATGCTCAGTCTCCAATAAAAATTGGCCACGACCCTAGGTCACTTAAATAGCGGTTCAAATAACAAGTTTGGTGAGCCGTTACCGAAAAAAGTTGAACCTCAACCAACACCTTAATTACTAACTCCCTACCCATCAGTAACGAGTTGTATTAAGGCGGTAGTAAGTTTGTAAGGCGTCGGTAGCGGTTCAGTAACGATTCACTGACTCATTAATCTGTTACCGACAGAGTTGAACCGCTACCGACACCTTATTAACTCACTACCCATCACTTAAGTGGTTGGTACCGTAACATTTTTTCATTGGGGATTGAGAATACTCTCTCCACCCGATAATTGAGGTGATCCACTTTCCCCTGACCTTGACCCCGGTGAAGGAAACAATTTCAACCTTCGATAAGAAACAGCCACTGACTCTCACCTCACTTAAGTGACGGTTAAGTTTAATAATTGTACCGTCACTTAATAACCACAATTGATCCGTCACTCATATGAGATGAAGATTGTAATCGATTCTTATTAAAGACTGAGATTTCTCTCTTCAGTGAAGCCTTAAAGTGATCCAAACTCTCCTTACATGGGTTTTCCTAAACAGACAGTCTCTGTGTGCAGGGTGTGGTGGGATCTGGAGTAGGGTTCCTTGTGGTGTCCTGGTGCGTGAAGAAGCGCGGCCCCCTCTTTCCGGCAGCCTTCAGCCCGCCGGTGCAGATCTTCGCCGCCGCCATAGACTACTCGGTACTCCACGAGCAGCTCTACCTGGGAAGGTCACAATAGCAAATCTCTCTCTCATGTGTAATTCTGAGATGCCCTGTGCTGATCAAATTCTAACTGCGGTGGCTGTGCAGTGTGCTGGGATCCGCAACTGTGGTGCTGGGGCTGTACGCGCTCCTGTGGGGGAAGAACAAGGAGGTGCAGCCGTGTGATCAGGTCCAGCCGGTCCAGGTGAACCGGCCGGGTGAAGAAGGACCCAAAGAACCGGTGTGAACCGCGCCCCCGCGTGGCTCTCTCTCATAGAGATAGGACGGTTGTTTCCGGTCGCTCCTATCCAATTTAGCATATAGGGATTAGTTTCCATATGCATTCAGTATGAGAGAGAGAGAGAGAGAGAGAGAGAGAGAGAGAGAGAGAGAGAGAGAGAGAGAGAGAGAGAGAATTTAGCATATAGGGATTAGTTTCCATATGCATTCAGTATGAGAGAGAGAGAGAGAGAGAGAGAGTCGACTGAAATAACAAAATAAAATGCATCGAGAAAGCTAGAGAAATGCACGTACGTGAATCTCACAAATTGTATTAATTGTACGAGTTTAAGTTAATTTATACTATTTTCTCCAAAAAGGAAATCTTTAGTTACACGTTTAGAATCATCTCTCCTCTGATCTTTGTTTAATTTGTAGTAGAACGATCTGCTCACTTTGATATGATACATGAAATTCCTAGGTGTTGTTCCTCATATCTAATGGTATAAATATATATAGAGCGCGGGGGGGGGGGGGGGCTCAGGTGATCATATGAGGTTGCATCCTAAGGTGATTCACAAAGAGCTCTCGTGTAATGCCACAAAATTTAGAAAATCATCGAAACAACCATCATATCACACATTAAATGAGTGTTCATTGTGAGTGACCCGAGAGTGCAACCTCAAGTGACCACTCGAATTCCTCACGCTCATATATATATATGATTAGCACATTTTATTTTTCAGCTAGTCGACTTAATTAGGATGATCCTTGGCCTAAAAGATTTCATATTATGCCATTCTGTAATACACACAATTTCATAGTCAATAGACTCAAAACTACGTCAATGCTAATTAAAATATTATATATAAATGATTAGCACATTTTAGTTTTTTCAGCTAGTCGACTTAGGATGATCCTTTGCCAAAAAGATTTCAAATTATTCCATGTTGTAATACACAATTTCATAGTCAAAAGACTCAAAACTACATCAATGCTAAAATACTTTCTCTCTCTCTCTCTCTATCTAGATATATCTCTCTGTTAGGTTAGGTGGGGATATTGACCTTGTAAAAATCATCCTCTCCTCGCTGGTGTATTTCTATTTCTTCTTAAAAAAATCACTCGAAAATGTTATATTGTATACACACCACAAATTAAAGATAGCTTCGACCGAGCAGTTAATTAATATATGCATTTATACAAGTCACCAGAATCAAAGATACAGATTGTCCAAGACAGATACACCTGGACGCGTTCATGTTTTTAAATTTTCATACATTCATTAATTTCTCCTTATGGGGTGTTTGGTTGTATGATAATTGAGGTTTTTATTTTAATTTTTAAAAATTGTAAAAAAATTTGTTAAAAGAGGTGTTTGACAACCATGACAATTTTATGTTTTGAAAATGATTTTCTTCTTAAACAAAAAAAGAGGGTCTCACCTTTTTCTTTTTTCTTGTGATCCCCTACTTTATTTGGTGATGTGCGGTGGTTACTCTTTTTTGTAATCACATCCCTCCAAACATGATAATTTTATGTCACGACTTAGTTTACTTTTTATTTTAATATAATTTTTTATCATGAAAATATACAAAAAATTATCATGCAACCAAACACCCCATTATATAGCGTTAAGGCCGTCGACACACACCAAGATAGAATGCATGAGAAGCGGAAAGAAGAGAATCACACACCATGAAAAGCCATCGGCTAAATAATAAAGCTAGCTGCTTATTCAGGCCTTCTTCTCCGCCTTCTTCTCGCCTTCATCCGCCTCCCTCTTCGCCTTCCGGCCGGCGCCGTCGTCGTCGTCGTCGTCGACGAACTCCGTGATGACCAGGTGGACGCCGGGGTCCTCGGCGGTGCAGCTGCCGCCCAGCAGGATGGAGTTGTTCACGGCCTGGTAGTTGCTGTTGGCGAAGGCCGTCAGCTGGCCGTCGTCGCCGCCGTAGACCACGCCGTGCGCGTCGTCCTCGTCCGCTCCCTCCATGGTGGCTCCCTTGTTGTTCCCCGCCAGGGTGATGATGCGCATCCCCCCGCCGTCGTCGTCCCCGCCGGCGGCGGCGCCCGCCGGAGCGTGGCGGGCGAAGGTGGTGAGGTGGCCGGTGATGCTGGAGACCATGGAGTGGATCTCCCGCTCCAGCTGCTGCTGGTTGCTCATCTCCACGCCCGGCGCTGTCTGCTGGCTGTTGGTGGCCATGGCGGCCGCGGCTGCGTGCTTGTCTTGATGACCTCCCCTGCGCGCCGCCTGCCTGCCTGCCTGCATGGGGCGGCGCTAATTTATGGAGGAAAAATAGCACCTTTTGCTGGGAGAACACGGGAGACAGTTGCTTGCAGGATAAATAAGGGATAGGAAGCTGAAGAAGCCACAAAGAGATATACATATATATACACACACATGGAGACTATTTAGGGTCCGTTTGGTTTGGTGTAATAGCGAAAACGTTGAAAATGTTTTACACCGTATAGACTTTTCAAAGAAAAGGAAATACAAATATCTTGTTTGGTACACCTAGAATTAATTTCTCTTGACAAAACTTTTAACTATTTGGTTTTATGTAAAACATTTTCGGATCATTTTAATATACAAGTTATATGAAGACTTTTTTTAGTTATATGATTTATTAAAAATCTTTACTGACTTTTTCAAGTTAAGAATAACACAATGAAAAAATAAACTATTTTCTTGACAACTAACCATATAATTTATTAGTTTTCATTATAAAATAATTATATAATAAAATATAATTATCAAGAACACCGTGTCCAACTCATTGCAAGTAAATATATCAAATATTAAGGTTGCAGTTGGTTTGGAGTAAAAAAGAAGAAGAAACATATAATTAAATTTTAAAAAAATAAAATTTAAATCATCTATTTTATACTGATTAAGATAATATTTACAAAAATAATTATTTGGCTGTTGGTAAAAGTTATTTGTATAATAATAATTATTATGTGTATTAGTATAGTCTACTAGTGTTTTTATTCTATCTTTAACATTATTTGGTATATGTTGTAGATGTTTGTATCTAAATAAATAATTTTTTAGCATCACTAGGAATTAGAAATAATCCTTTGTATTCACTAGTTTTATTTGTCAATTTAAAAAATTAAATTTGATATGAGTGACTAATAATAAATTTAATTTATTTGAATTATATCTAACTTAACTACCATGTATATAGTTCTACATGGCTTGGTTATGTAGCAAGTACCTGCTGGCCGAAAACGGCATCCGGGTAATTTTGTGGGATGCCAAAATCCTGATTTTGGAGGAGTCAATGCATCAACTTTTCAGTTGACTCATAATTTACGTGCAAACAAATGACAAGTTGGAAATAGTTTCTGGGAAAAGTTCATTCAATCAACCTCTTTTACGTGGATCCAAATGGATCCTATATCTCCTCAATCTTCCGGGGTGGAGAGAATATCTTCAATCTCTTAATGAGAAATAATAATTTTTATGTCACTTAAATGACGGTTCACTGACAACCGATTTGGAGTCACTGAACCTTTTCTGAATTGTTACTCAATCGATTGGTTCAGTAACAAGTTATAGTGACTTTAATAAAGAGTTAATAACATTTTAATAATAATTTAATAATATTTATTGAATAGTTATTTACGGTTTAATGAATTATTACTGAAATCAATATAAATCGTTATTAAAACTAGTATAACTTGTTACTAAAGAAAGGTTCAGCAATAGTGAATCGGTTGCTACTGCCACTTAAGTGTCATGTGAGTTGTGGCATATTTTGTCGGAAGTGTTCCCTCTACCATGAGATTGAAGTGATCCAAATTTTATATATACATATATATATATATATGTCAGTCAATTTCTTGGGAGGGGTGCCAGGTACATTAATATTCTCACAAGACTTCAAGGAAGAGAAAGGAACGTTATTACTCTCACACACGATGGAATGCCATTCTTTGCACCATGACAAAGCAAAGAGGTCTTTTTTTATTTTATTTATGAAATTAGATGTATACAAGTGATCAGTTGAACACAAAGAATTGCATAGCATGCACACTTTAATATTTTGATAAGGTGACGTTAATTATGTCCTGAACAGCTAAACTAGGAGATGAGTGATGGGATGTCGAAGAAGCAATAAAGAAACAAGTCGAGGATGGATCGATCCGAATAGAAAGACAGAATTCCCCTTTACAACTAATGCTGTCAAGAGAATCTGTGGTAAAATAGTCGAAGTTTGGCGCATTTAAGAAACCACGGAACTTTATGAGGTTATATATAATCTATTTTGAGTTATTGTTTAAAGAGATTCTCTCTCCATGTCTAAGGGCATGTTTGATAATAATATTTAGCACTTCTACCACACCATCAATGTTCACACTGACAGAAGTCATTTGTTTAGTTATCAACATGAATATGAAAACTCATGGGACAAACAAAATATGATATGTAATAATAAGTGTTTATCTGTATCAATTTTGATATTGGTACTTTGAAACAAATATCAGTATCATAATTCTTATAGAATCATTTTTTATACTCTTACCAAAGAGGGCATAAGTAAAGAGGATTCTCTCTCTAATAGGAAATGGGATTTTTTTTTATTTTCATATGAAAACTGAACTTATGGGGTGTTTGGTTGCATGATAATTGGGGTTTTTATTTTAATTTTTAAAAATTGTAAGAAAACTTGTTAAAAGATGTGTTTGACAACCATGACAATTTTATGTTTTGAAAGTGATTTTCTTCTTGAACAAAAAAAGAGGGTCTCACCTCTTTCTTTTTTCTTGTGGTCCCCCACTTTATTTGGTCATGTGCGGTGGTTACTCTTTTTTGTAATCACATCCCTCCAAACATGATAATTTTATGTCATGAGTTGGTTTACTTTTTATTTTAATACAATTTTTTATCATGAAAGTGTACAAAAAATTATCATGCAACCAAACACCCCATTAGACATCTCTATCACTTTTAATTTTAAAATTGATATTTATTGTAATCACCTTAAGGTGTTTGGCTAATAGTATCAATTTTAAAATTTATAGTGCAAACAACACATGTTATGTAATACAATTGTCAACTCGTATCAATTTTGATATTGATACTCCATCTTCTAAAAATATCAATATCAATACTAATATAGTATCATTTTTGATACTCTAATCAAACAGGCCATTAGTTATCATTATGAATATGAAAACTCATGGGACAAACAAAATATGATATGTAATAATAAGTGTTTATCTGTATCAATTTTGATATTGGTACTTTGAAACAAATATCAATATCATAATTCTTATAGAATCATTTTTTATACTCTTACCAAAGAGAGCATAAGTAAAGAAGATTCTCTCTCTAATAGGAAATGGGATTTTTTTTTTATTTTCATATGAAAACTGAACTTAGGTTCAAGCTTGTCCTTCAAAAGTAACTTTGCAAAAGCTTGTCTCTAGCTGTAGGTGGATAAAGTGATAACTAATATGTTTTTACTAATCACTAATACGTACTTGATAATGTATATTTAACAGTATATATATATATACTTCATAAGTGCTAACGTTGTTAAGTAAATGTACTTCTAGTTCTTGCAAGTAAGTCGAAGCAAATTACTTAGTAAGTACAAATAATAATTGCATTTACCTATAAGGACCGTTGGACATGAGGATAATGGAAAGATAATCTCGTATTTTTCTTTAACTTTCGGGGATAAACTAAGATTATCTCTACCAGTAGCGCCCACAAATAATAGCTACCGAGATAAATGTAATTTAAGATATTTGCAATAAAAACTCTAGGTTATATTTTTATCAACATTAGGGATAGCTCCTCGGAAGTCAACACGAGCACTTGACTATTGGAGGACAACCTAATTTAGCCGTCTCTATGCAGAACCACAAGGGACAATTTCATTATTAGCGGTTGTTGATTTTTAGGCTGATCTTGTCGCTAGGGGTGTTCACGTAAAATTGGTAAACCGTTAAATCGAATCGAATCGAACCAAACCGTTCAATTCGGTTCGGTTTGATAGGCTATCCATTCGGTTTTTGAACCGAACCGAACCAATAGTTTTTTATCGGTTCGGCACCTCCCCAAACCGAACCGAACCGATAAATTGGTTGACCCGGTTTGATAAAGTTTGACCCACTTTATTTACATATTATATTACATTTAAATATATATTATATCAATTTAAATATATATTATTATAAATTTAAGTTAATTAATATAAATATATAATTATATATTATAAATAAAGTATTAGTCTTTATATTAATCTAAAATAATTATTATAATATATATTTTATTTTATTTATTTATTTAAATATACAACAAACAGATGAACCGAACCGAACCGAAGCGAACCGAACCACAATCGGTTCAAGGCTCACTGAACCGGTTCGGTTCGGTTTGGTTTGTCTTATCGGTTCGATTTCGGTTTGGAAAAAAAGTGGTCAAACCGATCCGAACCGAACCGTTTACACCCCTACTGGTCGCGACCCGATTATACCGCGACGTTGGGTTGTGCGACCCCGCATCAAGTTCGGCAACCCGGTTGACCAATCGACTGACCAATCAGTTGACCGAGTCGATCCGCAATTCCTAAACGTCCTATTTACTTATAGTATAATGATATTTTATTATCACTCATATTACTACATAACGTATATTTAAAATTTATAAAATTATTTTTAACTTTTTTACCATTTTATTTGAGATTAACTCTTTCTTAAAATATACTAATACAAACTAATCACAAAAAATTATATTTATTTACATACACAAATAAACACTCCTATTCAATTATAACATAAAAATATAATTATACTTATATCTATATACACTTATGTATACAAAATATATATAGAATAAAAATATATTTTTCTGTAGTTTATTATTTTTTATGATTTTTTAAATATTCTTTCAAAATATAAATAAATCCGACTCAATTGTGACCGGGTCAAATTTGGGGCCAACCAACCTCGGGTCTACTCCCAACCCGGCATTCCTGATAAATTGTTCAAAATATATCCGATAAGAAATATTTTACATAGAATAAAAAAAACAAAATTCCTCACTCGTCAGGTCCTGGCAAACCTATGTTGTTCCAATCACATACTTTTTTGTTTGGCATGGGAAAAAATGTCGGCGAGCTCAAATCTGAATAATTCTTCAGATGTATTTGTAGGCTTGTTATTCAACAAACAAGATAAACCAAATTCGCCCACACCTTTCTCTGTGTGCGTCGTGTGTGTATGTGATCCTGCCGTGTTGATCTCCGTGTACGACAATGTGGTAAAATGATTAATATACACAAACTCAAAAGAAATAAATTTTCTTGCATCTATGAACAATTTTGAATTTTGATCTTCCAATCCGGCATGTAGGAAACTGAACAGATCTGGTTACACCTCAGGATGGAAAGCCGGAGGATCCACGGAAGCAGCAGCAGCAGCAGCAGCAGCAGAGCGCCGAGCAATCCTCTGCATGTTCCACTCATGGAAGCATTCGACAGCAACTCGGAGTGCAGTCCCCAGACCAAGCACAATCAGAATACCTGCATCGTTGATTATGTATATATGTAATTAACAGAGGCCATGTCTGCTCCTTAAATTACATGAGCTCTAAAAAGGTTCCTGTGTTTGATACCCCAGAAAGGGCTGTAAAGAACTAGGGCATCCGAATAACAATGGCAATGACCACCATCATGTGGTTGTAGACATTCCATAGCTTTGGCCACTATTTCTTTAGGTATATAAAGAAAAGAAATACACTACAGCTGCCGATGCATCTTATCAGGTACAATTCTATGCTGCTCGAGCTCGAGTAGAGATAAATGAGCCGAACTCGAACAGCATGCTTCTCGGCTATGCTTGGCTAGTTCGCAACCCTACCCGACAGGGCTGATAAGAATCAAGGCATCTGGATGACAATGACAGTGCCCCCCCATCACAGAGAGATTTCATAGCTTTCGCCGCTAGTTCTTTTGGCATATTAAAGGGGAAAAAAAGTAGGCAGCAGGCTTCAATAATTCTACTTGCATAAAATTAAAGTACTTGCTGATAATAAATTTCCTAAACGAAGAAAATGGTAGTGACAAAAGATAAAGAAGTATAAGCACCTCTAGACGTACAAATAAGAGCTACAACACAGCTCTAGTACCTAAAATGTTCCCCACTTACCGATTATTATGTTCACAGGTAAAGCAGAGACACCAAATGAAACTGAAATTAACACGTCCAAGAGTAACCCAGCAATTAGGATGCAGAATGCGATCCATAGTGGATTGAGACATCCCTGTCACAAAAGACAATATTACCAACATTACCTTGAGAATAATGGAGAAACAATAAGGGTACTAAATAATTGGCCTTGCTATAATGCAATGACGCAGTACCCTTCTATTTTCACCACGTCTCCTGCTAGAACCTCCAAATGCTGGATCAACTCTCCAAATCCAGTAATTTGTCTGTAACATGAAAACATACACAAGACTTTACTTTCAACAAAAAAATCAATTGATTCAGTTAAGTGGTTCCAAGTTTTGATAATTTCCCTACAATTACTAATGCAGTTTGGGAGTATTTTACATTGCCACTGAATCACGGCCTCCAATGACAAAAGCAACCAATTGAAAGTTGAAAACAAGGACATAATAAAGGAAGCAAGTTGTTAGGGATTCCCAAGAATGTAAGTTTGTCAAGACTAGCAGACGAAAAGTTTTGTTTCTGAGCCTTACACTAGCCTGTGACTGTGGACATGGAACATTTACAGCCAGCTGCCTGTACAGAAAAAGCATTAAAGAATGTCACAAGCATTTTGTTATATTTACATAACATGAAAAATATGGAGGCACGTGAATGCTTACTGGCATATCTCACATTTGTTTGAGCCTTTTGTGCGGAACCACATCTCTATGCATGACAGGTGGGCTTTCGAAAGCTCCCCTCGGCATCCACACCCTAGGTTCATCAGTGGTTCATCTGACTGTTCTTGACATACTCTACACAAGTAATTTGATAGCATTGTTCACGATCAAGAGGAGGAGGAGGATAACCTCATGCGGTGCAAATACAGTGAAGAATGCTGGTAAAAAGGCTAACCTCACTCAAATACAAGGGGAGGTTAAAAAAATCATACTTCAAGTCCTTTGGACGTAATGCAAGAAGTATATAAAAACAAGTCATTACTTGCAGCAGATAATGAAAACGCAATTGATTACATTCATCTCCTTGAAGAAATGTACAAGTTTACTTGTGCACTACTGGTTGCAGGCGAGGATTTAGGTGCAGAGACATAGTGGGCTTCACCTGGACAATGATTGGCATCAAGGGTGTTGCAGGTGACGAGGCTCTGGCGAGAATGCAGGGGCATGTGCCTCTGCTGGTGCTGGCGCATTGGCAAGGGCTGCAAAAGGTGTAGTGCGGTGGTGCTTCACCTGCCAGAGAAAGAATGTGAGTGAGAGGGAGAGAATAGGGCAAGAGGGTGAGATTGGGGCAAGAGGGAGAGAATAGAGCGACAAGGAGACCAAGGGGGAGAGAGAGAGTGATCTGATTGGGGCGAGATAGAGGAGGTGTGTGGTTGGGCGCCACAAGAAAAGAGGGGTGGGGTAACACACTTGCGTCTCGAGGCTTCTGCTGCGGCGTGAAATGCCAAGATGGAAGGGAGGAAAGGCGGAGGCCACTACGGCCTCATGAGACCCAATCTTTCAGGTTTCTATTCCTTTTTTTCTTTTAAATCTTGTAGTTTTTATATTTCCAAAATATCCAAGATATTACATTCTACTCCCCTTAAAATAAATTTCGTATTCGAAATTTGCATATTGTCATCAAATCACTGAGAATAATAGTGCTCCAATTCTTCTTGACCCCAAGTCTTGGAACAAATAATATTCATCTTCATATTTGTGCCAGAATTCTTATTATCTAATAATGTTATCCATATGAACATTATAAAAATTCATTCTTTAACTAGATCATATCAATTTATTCATGTTCAACATCTAAATCCACAAAATTATCATATCTCAACTCTATATTGTCAACAAAATGCCCTTCCATTCTAAAAACTTTTAAGTGCACATGAACATACATGCACCATTCATTCATAAGAATGAATAATTATTATATCTCTAACTTATCTTTCAAAATTATTCCCCACAAGTTCTCTTATCACAGATATCATATCATCACTAAATTATCAACAATGAAATATATCAAAAAAATTGAAACTCTATTATCCTTATACTACTAAATCATCTACCATATTCTCATCTTCCCGATCAAGTAATAGTTGTCAATGTCATTCTAGCTATTCTCATATTATTAACGACATCATCAACATTTTCTTTTTAATATATGTGATATCAAATTAGCACATTCTCAAATAATTATCACATCATTACCATTCTCAAATGTCATAGTTATAATTTGGGAACTATCTTTCTTTTGATTCATTTATCCTAAATGATTATATTCTGACATTTTTAAAGCTCAAGAGATAATTCATTATTTATTTTATAAAATAAAACTTATCTCAATTTTTTCGAACCATAAAAGGATATTATCCTCTTACCACCATCTTATCAAAGTCATTTCCAATAAGTTGTAGTTTGAACTCTATTTAGTCACCATTGAAAATTAATCCAAGATCATCTAATCCAATTCTAAATCTGAGTATGCAAGGACTAATCTTGGCTAAGCTTGCCCAATATTATGAAGAGAAAAAGAGTTCTTAATCAGATGGGTTATGCAAGGATAATGATTGATGGAAAAATTTCTCGGGTTCTTAGTTGATAGATAATGGATAATAATCTTGGATGATCTGATTATTTTACCAATTGGATTATAAAAGTCAGGGATGAGTCATGATGGACTCAGTAAGTGTTAATCCCTTTTTCTTATCCATCAAATAACTACATAAACATGCAAGTATACATAATATATATGTCTTAAGACATAGCATAAAAATATAAACAATATTGATATCTAATTGTATATCTCTCATTTGTATGTCAAATCTTCTGAAATTATCCTTATTATTTCTTCATGGCCTTTCATTGAACATCTTGAGGTAACATTCTACTTATATACAATATTTCCTTGACCTTTAACATGCTAGGCTAATTTGAGTTAGCTAGATGCACACTAGAGACTCTAATCCTTAACATGCCCTGATTTTCTTTACACAAACATATCTAAGCTGTCTAAACATGGACAAGGATAGATGACAAATTAGATGTCAATGCAAGCACTTGATTTCATTTCCCATTCAAGCATATTCGTATGATTGCAAGGTATTTGTCATCTTACATTCACATATCACATGTACAAATATTTACACCATATTTAATATATGTAAGTAACATATAACAAGATTATACCCAAAGTGCACCTAAACAGTGATACACTTAGGATAAATCGCGGTATTCGAGATCAACAGATACTCCAAATTTATTTAATCCCCACTACCCACGGACTTGGCTAGATAGTCTAGTGAAGTTCAATAACAAAAAACATGTAACTTGTAAGTTTTCTCATGACATATCAGTTCACATCCTTATTTCATGTGCTAAAGATGAAATATCTACATCACATGGTACTATATGCATAACGTTTGCTTACTAACAAGATCTAAATAGCATCTATATCATACAAATCATATTCTAGATTCTCAAATAAGATTGACAGAAACATGCTCAATACATGATTCCTAAATCGTGATCTTATTCTCATGGTTCATGCATGATTGATACATACAATTTTCGGTTCAACTTCCAAATTATACATGTATATCTGTTTGACATGATATTGATTCCGTTAACATATTGAGCATGTATTGAGTATATCTAGCACTTTTGCAAAATATTATATTTAGTTATCAAGTTACCATGGAAGCCTAAAAAATATTTTGTCATAAAGTCTCATTAAATATCTAACATGTACACATTTATCATGATAACTTCATGCATGTCTTTCATATTTATCAAGTCAAATAGGTAAGTGAGCTCAAAATACCTACCTAATCTGAGCATTAAAATTTTATTAATGTTGGAACACCAGGATTCCCACATTGCACCTTACTGGAGCAACAACAAAGAAGAAACAGATGGCTCGAGAGAGCGTTCGACGCCCAATGCCAACGGAGTGAGCGGCAGTGGCTGATCATCAAAGCAAGGGTGTTGCGCACAGAAGCCAGCAAAGGTAGCCAGTAGAGAGAGGGTGTCAGGACGATGTCCCACAGCAGCCACGACAAAACATACAATAGTGATTGCGGATGATGGCAACAAGTGTTTGGATATGCTGATGGAACTCCGATTCTCACATAAGTGGCATGCATGATGTAGCCGGAAGGAGGCCGAGCACGAATAGAGCACAATGCTAGTTCATCAAGGTCGGAACAACAACGCAATTTCGGCCACAACATAGGTTAATGGGCTGGGATGGGGCTGCAGAAGGGAATTTGTTGCAGAGATGCAATGGGTTTCACTTGGACAGCAATCTGGGTCGAGGACACTATAAGTGGCAAGGCTCCAGTAAGAGTGGAGGGGCACGCGGCTCTTGGAGAACCAGGACGGCGCTCCGATGGCATTGGCACATTGCAAGGGCTGTAAAAGGTGCAGGGCAGTGTTGCTTCACCTGCCATAGAAAGAACGAGAGTTAAAGAGGAAGAGAACAGGGTGAGAAGGATAACTAGGGGGGGGGGAAGAGAGAGAGAGAGAGAGAGATTCAATCGGGGCAAGATGAGGGGCTGTGCAGTTGGGTGCCATGAGGAAAGAGGGGGGTTGGATAAATGCAGTTGTGTCTCGATGCTTCCGTTGCGGCGCGAAATTCCAGGATGGGGGGAGGAAAGGCAGAGGCCACTATGGCTTCACGAGAGCCGGTCTTCCTGGTTTCTATTCCTTTTTCCTTTTAAGCCTTGAAGTTTTTATATTGCCAAAATATCCAAAATATTATAATATGGATTCAAATGATATAAATGTTGGGGTGTTTTCTACTTGTGACGCATTGCACCATAGCCGGATGTCGTAAAAAGACAACATGGGTGGATAATATTCCAGGTGCACCACATCATAACCAATGTGATGTTAAATAAGCAAAAGTCCCTACATGAAAGACAAATGTAGGTAAAAAAAACTAGTCTATAGATTAAGTTTTATGACAAATTCAAAGACGAATAGGTTTTACTATAAAAACTCTAAAAAAGAAAATTGAGAATAAGTATGTAGAATGTTGGGTCCCTTAAAAAGAACTTGTTAATATTATAGAGAGAAGAAAAATTCATAAAACTTGTTAGTATTATAGAGAGAAGAAAAAAATAATATTGCGTGCACTTAAGAAACCAAATAGATATGAGGAAAATGTAAATAACTAGAAAAGAAATGACAGAAATAAGAATAAGGTATGTATTATTCTTGATAAAACATTGAAGGAGGAAATGGGGTCTACAAAAAGAGTAGGTAATATGATTATTATCATAAAAATGATTGTAGAAGAAAAGCTGTGCTCTACAAATAAGAATAAGAAGTGAGGTTAAAAATTTGGGAGAATATAGATGACCTTAGGCAGAGTTTACCCTACGAAGTGAACCTATTTATCAGAAGATATAATAGACACTTTTGAAAATAAATGTCAAGAATACAAAACAGCTCATGAAGGTTTTGGATATAGAACTTTAAATGAATAGAAGAAAAATCTTAGATTTTGTGATGGCCTATGTGCTTATAATAAATATTACCTATCTTATTAAAAAGTTAATTTAATAGCATTTAAAAGTGGACAGAATAAAAGTCAAATTGATTTCATTCTTGCAAGAAAGACTATCATGCTCTTTGTAAAGATTAAAAGGTTATTCATATTCCTAGTGAAATTTTAACAAGTCTAACATAAGTTAGTAATCTTAAATGTTAAGAATAAGAGATAAACAAAAATATTTAAAAGAAAGATTTAAGTAGAAAAATGGTGTGACTTAAAAGAGGTGAAGCAAAAGATATTTAAGAATGAACTTCTGAAAATAAATTATTAGAAGTTGGACATAGATGCTAATGCTACGTGGGTGAACATGACTATAAAGGTCAAATAGATAGCTAAAAAAATAATAGGAGAATCTAAAGAACATGGTTCACCTAAAATGAAGAGATTGTGGTAGAACGAAGGTGCAATAAGCGAAAAAGAATATAAGAAATTAATCTAAAAGATGGCTTAAGTGCGATGACAACGAAACTTATGCATAATACAAGATAGCAAAAAATAAAACAAAAAAGTTTGTTAAATGAGAAAGAGATGTGGTTTTCGAACAGATGTATTAGAAACATGAAAATGAAGAATGTGAAAAAGATATTAATACATTAATAAAGATAAGAGAGAGAAAATATCAAAATCTTGACTAGTAAAACATTTCAAAGACAATTAAGCAAATATTTTGATCAAAGATGAGGATATTAAAGAAAGTTGGAGATGTTGTTTTGATACTCTTTTTAATGATAGGTTTGCTAGAAATATAGAAGACATAGAGGATATAAAAAACATAAAATGAATTATACTATGTAGATTAGATTTTTAGAATTTAAAGAGACATTAAAGAGGATATAAAAAACATAAAATGAATTATACTATGTAAATTAGATTTTTAGAATTTAAATAGACATTAAAGATGATAAAAATCAACAAGACGTGGCCTGCTAGAATCTATATTAAAGTATGAAAATGTTTGGAAGATAGAGGTAGAATAATTTGCTTAAATTTTTAACAAAATATCAATCTTTAAGGCAATGGGGGTTAAATAAATAATGAACATCACCATACCTATTTTAAGACAGAACGAGATACACAAAATTCCTCAAATTATAGACAAATCAAACTTATGAGTCATACTATGAAATTGTTGTAGAGAGTCATGAAGTGTCTCTCACAAGATATTACAACAATTTAGTCAACAAATTTGGATTTATATTTGGTCGGTCTATAACTGATAACAAATTCTCATTAAAATTCTGATGGAGAAATATCAGGATATGAAAAATGATTTACACAAGTTATTTATTGATTTAAAAACAACTTATGGTATAATTCCAAGTGATGGATTGAAAGATGGTGAATGTTAGGTATACAAATGATAAAAGATATGTATGATGGAATAATTGCTAGTTACTATATGAATGGAGTGAAAATAAAAGGTCATACTATTTCAATTCACTTATATCAAAGGTCCAATTTAAGTCTTTATTTTTTTTACATTTCCTATACATGAAGTAATAAAAAATATACAAGATGAGATTTTATAGTTTATGATGTTTAGAAACGATAATACATTGAAAGATAAAACCCAAGAAGAAGTAACTATGAAGTTCGAACTTTAAACACTTTAGAGCATGGTTCACAGAAACGGCCAATTTGGATTGGAAACGTTCAATTTAGAATTGGGATTGACATAGGCCAACCAATTTAGGGGAAGGGGGGCTCTGATCCCCTCTCCCTTGAATTTTTGCCTGAAACAGTTGAAATCGACTGAATCGGCCATGAATCGGACCGATTCCGACCCGATTCGGTGACTCTCACCAGAATTGGTTTCTGGCAGAAGTAGCAGCAGCACATGGCTATGCTGAGTCTTCCTCCTCTCTGATGGACTTGATAGGAGCTTGATCCAATGACCTGATATCCTAAAGTCATCAGATCTGGTCATAACCTGTCTTTTCTCAGCAGTGACATATTTTGGCATTGATCCGACCCTAAAAAGGTTGGAATCAAACTGGAATCCCAATAGAAAATGCAACTAAGTTATTTTTTATGATTTTTGCCTTGTTTAGAGAACCAATTCGAACCAATTTTGGATTGGTCTTTCTTCCCTAAAATTGGCCAATTCTGCCAATCTGGCCTTTGATTCCGATTCTGCCATCCTTCTTTAGAGTTTAGGTTTCAAGATAAGTATAATTAAGACATAGTATATGCATTATAAATTTAATAAAACTAAAAAGAAAATTACGAAGAAATATAGATGGAGTATTATTATATCAAAATAATGAGACAATGAGGAAGGCGTTAACCATAATAAGATGAAAGAATAATGAATAAAGTAAAGATTGGCTATATGGATCTTACCTAACCTTAAGATTCTACTAAAGTCGATGAAAAACATTTTAACATATAACTATGAGACCTGTAATATTGTATGGTAGTGAAAATGTTGTACAATAAAAGAAAAACATGTTTCCAAAATAAATGTTGCTAAAATAGATGAATGGTCATTCTAGATTAGATAGAATATGTAATAAACACATTTAAGAAAATATGAATGTAGTGGCAATTGTAGACAAATTGAAAGAAGATACATTGCAATGGTTTGGACATATCAAAAGTGGACGGTGGACCTATATAAACTCCATTTAAAAAAATGAGAAATATTAAGTTAGTATACACAAAAAAAGAATGCAGTAGACCTAAGCAAACGTACAGGAGGGTAACTCAATATGATTTAAATGATTTAAATATCTAGGAGGAAATAACTCAAAATAGGCGTGAGTGGAGAAATAGAACCCACATGGCAGATCCCAAATAATTTGGAATTAAGGCTTGAGAATCTTCTTGAAGAAATGAAGGACATGTAAAACATATGGGGAGCAACAAGATAGAACATTAAATGAAAGTAATAGGTGATGAAAGTTTCCCCAGTCAGTAGTGCCAAAAATAAGAAAAGATGCTCTGCTCTCCTTTCACGAGGAAATGCAGAAACTTAAAAACTGAAGATGCTATCCAAGGACCAGAGGGCAAAATGGACTTATGCAGATTTAATGACAGTAATTGGCCCTTCAGAAAAAAGAAATAGCCACACTGAAAGAAGCATTTACCACAGACCAGCCACTAAGCACTAAGGGCTTGATGTCTTAAAACAGCGAATGATAAGAATGTAACGTGAATCGATAAAATAGTTGATGACCATTAGGTGTCCTACAGTTGTGCAGTATTTTGTAGCACAACAAGCCTCTCTCCTTATATACAACTCTCCCCCCTCCCCAAACAATCAATAGAAAGTTTTCCTCAGAATTTTAGTGAGTCCAAACAAGTGATTCCATTTTCCCAGGATCATGTTATCCTAACCCTTGATGCCCTATGTTAAAATGGCCACCATGAATAACAGTCTTTCCACTAATGTGTGATCATAATGCATCCCTTCTTACATATCAGGCAATATGGAGAAGATAATCAAAGGTTATTTTTCATATAAGAAAGAAAGCTGTTCCACCGTTCTGCAGTAATTAAGAGAAGATATTGAAAGATGATAAGAACAAGAAAAATGGATTATGATCTGAAAAAATATATATAAATAATCAGTTGTAATACTTGTCCTGGTCCTTCCTTATCCAATGAGGCAAGACCAATAGACCATCCACACCTTTTGCCATGCACAGTAGTAAATAAGAAAATTAAACATTTCATCCTTGAACGACACTGATATCCATCTCACCCTTAGCTCTATATGCAGATGAACCTTGGAGACACAAAAGCACTTCATAAAACTACAGCTGGTAGCCAAGGGAATTCAACTTTGCTCCACTTGCCTCGGAACCTCCAGCCACTCAAGATGATTCTCAACCAAGTGCAAAATAGTGAATCTCATTTCGTTCAAAAGGAAATCCACAATGGCTTCGATTCACAGAGTACTGAAAACCTGGGTACAATTAGAAGAAAGATGAGACGGATTGAAAACAGGTCATCCAGTCAAGCACATGTGGGTCCATATCCTTGGTTGCACTGAGATGTAAAAGAAGAGATGATGCTTTTAAGAATTAAAAGAAGGGATCATTCTGGACAACATGTCTCACTAGTCCTGGCTCATCTAAGAAATGGTCCAAGAATCAAAAATCAAAAGCAGCCATCCCACTAATCCTTGTCCATCCTTGCAAATCTCACTTTAGGAGTATAAAAATAGATCATGGCTAGGTTAATACAGGGAGAGGAAAACTGAACAAATTGAGTGGTCTGAATCTGACTGATCCAGTCCATCTTACTATACCCAACATTGGGAATATCATTTACTTTACAGAAACGTTTTCAAGGCGACCAAGACAATCAAGGTGACATAGTACCGCCTTGGTGCCTTGGCGATAAGGTGAGGCATTAGGTGACACCTTTTTTTATATAGTAAAATGAATTAAACAACAAATATATGTGTAAAAATGATGCAAAATATCTTTGACACCATGTAAATCATTTAATAATGTGGGAAGTGCATAGTTACATAGACTAAATAACTTGACAAATTAGTTACTTTTACTATTTAAATTCTATTAACTATTAGTAAACACTTAAGAAATCATTTAACTCTAGCTATTATTTCATCAAAATGTTAATTTATAGTCAAATTAACTATTAGAAGTAGTTGTTTTTACTCCAAAACAACTTAATTATGTGATATTGACACTTTATTAACATTATTTATTATTAAAATATATAAAATAATAATTTAAGACAATGGGCGCCTTTGCCCCCTCTAGGGGCGCCTTGTCACCTAGGCGTCGCCTACGCGACGCCTTGAAAACATAGCTTTATAGAAAGTGAAAAACAGTGCCAGGAATCATTCATCTGTTTGGGTACATGTCACACAAAAGTTATATGATATAGAAAGTGAAATATAATAAAAAAAGGAAGCCCGGGCAATTGTCACATTCGTTTCCATTATAAAAAGTACATTCTTGCGTAAAGAGAAATGTTTCACACTTTAATCTTTTATGTTTATGGTTGACGCTATTGTTAACCAACCAAGAACATGCTTTTAAAAGATTAATCTCTCCTTCTTTCCAAAGTTTCATTTTAGATATTCAACAACTATATACAGTAGCATAATTTATGTAATGACAATTGATATTACGCTTGTCTACTTCCTGTTGGCTGAAAAGCCCGGTGAAGATGTGTCCGATATGATTAACTGGAGCAAACCCAACGTACAACTCAAAATTAAAAGAAAAAAATATAATAGAAAGTACTGAATTTTGCTCTACAAGTCAAACTTTCAATTGTCAAGCATGGCAGCGACAATAGGAATGAAAAAGCAATGAGTAGTTAAAAAGGAGAACAATCAATCTTGCCATATTTGTTAACTCCTAACCATAATTTCCATAGCTCATACAACACTGGGTGACTGGAATCGCAGGTGATCAACTGAAGGGTATGCCCACATAAACAACCGACAGTACATTAAAATCAACGAGACAATCAAACGAGAATTTCATGGCAACGAAGAGTCTACGCTATATGTGCCTACCCATTAGGCAAAATCAACCCAAATTCTAGAACAAGAGCAATCGTGAGGCGTCAGCAATGTCTTCGGCCTTAGAGGGTGCAGTCTCCACACCGCGTTGTTATCCCCTCATCGGAGCAACAATTCTAGATCCGATGCTAGAAAAAAAAAAACAAAATCCGACAGAAGTACAGCTTATACCTGCATTCATCGAGGTAGCTGTCGATTAGTTCACCTTTCTTCGCCGCACTCATCTCCCCCAAGCTACCATCTTTTTCGCCCCCCAGGCCACCAATGCTCCTGGGCGACCCCGCCTTCAGCGCCTCGGCGCTCCCCTGCTGCGAAATGATTACGCTGAGGGACATCTCCGCGGCGGCAGCTCTATCGCCACCGCCACGACTGCCCTCCTCCGCGCCGGACTTCATCTCCCTTTGCCTCTCACCACCGTCAGAGCTCGAGAGCTCCCCGCCTTCCCGCCGCTGGCCTGCTCCCAGCTCCACATCCCGCATAGGAGGCCGCGGGCGGGGTACCTGCCCACTCCCACCGCAACTACCAAAGCTGGCACCTTTTCTGCCGACGTTGCTGCTCCGCCAAATGAGCTCCGAGGCAGCGCAACAAAATCCGGTCTTGATTGCGGTAGAACTAAACTAACCGCATCCATCATTTATATCAAACTGGTTATGCATCGCTATCCTGCCTCTTGCTCTATTTAGACAAACACTCTCTTAATATCAACTTCATCAGATGCTCTGCTTTTGGGTTTAGTAACTAAAAGGAAGAAGATAATTTATTAGGGTCATGGAGGTTTCAACAGATGAAATTGCTGTGATATGAGGGCTGGTCAACGCATGTGAAATGTTTAAGGGGTTGATGTCAAAATGACTGCAGTTATATAAACAAGCTATTCTTGACTTCATTCTTCAGCATTATGCTTGTTCTGGCATGCTTCACAAAAGAGCAAGGCAAGCTGCTTAACGGCTGAGCCATAGCTCTAGCATGCCAAGCAGTAGGTAGAACAAGCTTCATTTCCCATAATCATGTTAATCATTTGGTGAATATTCAAACTCTCTACGGATGTGGTTACTCTGGAACATACTTTAAGAGTTGGGACAAGATCGCAAGGCAGAGAAAACATAAGGTGTATTTGCACAACAAATATTTATACACTTTCATTAGAAAAAAAAAATTGAAATCACCATATTTGGGGAGACGTGATGATAAAAAAGAGATGGAGTCAATTAAGATTAAACGAGATGGGGACGGCAAGATAAAAAAGAGGGTCTCATCTTTTTTTGCCTAATAAAGAAATATTTTTAAAAATATAAATTGGAAACGGACGTCAAAGATCTTTTTTTTTAACAAATTTTGTTACAAAATTATAACAAAATTTTAATTTATCATGGAACCAAACACCCCATCATATGTTCTATTTCAAAGAAATGGTTATTCCAATCTCAATCTCTATAAATGGGGCGCTTGTTTGTATACAATATATATATTAAGCATCTGTGTCGCAACATCAGACACCATTTTATCATATTTGTTAGTATTAATTACAGGTCGGTGCGTGTAATGTACTGTAATGTTACTCTATCAAAACTGCAATATTTTTTTTATATTTTTACGGTAAAATTTTATTGGAACGACAACTGAAGGCATATAGATATATAATTACAATGTTTGGTGAGATATGACATACAACAAAGAGTGAGGACCCATGTATAACTAAAAGAAGGTGAGGAATTAATCACAAGAAAGAAAGTCCCACCTCAATTTTCTGTCTAAGAAAAAATCAAACATTTTTTAGTAAGTTCTGTTACAGAAACATAATGTTGTAACACAAAAACCCAGTTGTCATATGCATCCAAGCACCCCATGTATAGACAAACCCCTAGTTATTAAACAGGGTGGAGCCTCAATGATATTTTGGTTTTGGGTTGTTCATACATCATCTTCTTTCATTGTCTATATATATTATATATATATATATATATGAGAGAGAGAGAGAGAAGGGGGCTTGTTCGCGTCCCCATGCACGTCAAAGCTTAGTGTGATGACCAAACTTCTCCCAACCACCCTACAAAAATGCATCGAACGGTGCAGTTTGATGAGCAGCAGTAGCTAGCGTTTGGCCAACACCGAGAGGGGCTATTTACCCATCCATGAGCCGACGTTTTGAAGTGGGTGCACTTGCACCATTGATATGATCTCCATCTCTCCTTCTTCTTCCCATCTCCCATCGAGCAGTTGTTGTGTGCATGCTTTGCCTATATATTAACGATCACCTAGTGGCATATATTAGTACAACAAGTGCACGCCGACACCCATGTTTATTTTTTTGTTTTGAACCGGAAAAAAATTTTAATTAAATTGATCTTGGTGATCAACCGCACAATCTGATAGCCCACCCGAACTAGCTAGGCCGTTACGGAGATATGAGTGAAAATAGGCCAAGGATGTACGGAGTACCCATATATATAATTAAGGACAAACCAACAATATATGTATATATAATATATATAGATTGGTGTACATGACAATAATTTGGCACCGCCCGCCCATCACACACATCTCTCACTTGAGCGCGCACACGTACGTGCCTGTTATGTATCGTCATTATAAAGCATGATAAAGCATGGTTCGGATTCATCTATTTATGTAAGATGTGGGCATATATATATTCGTGCTCGGTGAGGGGGTGATTTCGAGAGTCCACGGCAGATCATCAGCGTCTTGAAACAAGTGTGTGATAAGAATTCGCAGAAGGTGGTGTGATATATGACGGAGGATGGAGAGATAAAGACGTCAAGTTATTTAAAAACGTACATGTAGATATCTCCAAGAGGAGGAGCGGTTGGAGGGATGAACGAGAGAGGGTCAACTGCTTAACATCTTCCTACCGAACATATATATATACTTCCATAAGACGACAATTCATAACATATATAATGCCATCCACTTCTCTTGACATGTCAACATAATGTCATCGACTTCTATATATAAGACGTATACGACAATAACATAATGTCGTCGACTTCCTTTGGAACGTAAGAAATGTGTGGCACATCATTTAATTAATAGGGAAATTGGTGGTGTCCAAACTCGCAATATATATACAAGATGAGACATATTCATTTGTCTTGATTTTTTTTATCCGCTATTCATGTGCAAAGTTTTCAATGAGAATGCTTTTTTTAGCGTCGTAGATCCTTGTCACATGGTTAAGGAATAAAGGGCAAGGCTCCGGATAATCCATGTGTCAATAGAGAGCACAAAAACGATAATGAGTTCAAAGATAGGCCAGGTCGGAGTGGGGAGTGGTCGACTGGGCCCCAACCGACCCCGAGTCATCCGGGATTGGTGACCCGGGTCATCGTCCCTCATTGGTCTGGATCGGAACGGGTTAGTCGAGATGCCTGACTTGAAGTCATTAGGTTAGTCGAGGCTGACTCGGCCATCTCAGTCAACCCTAGTCTCGACCCTGGCTGACTCGAGACTGAATTGGCTAATTTGAATCCCGATTGGATCGGTTGGGTCCAAATCAGAGTCTGGAGTGGGTAGGTTGTACCCCAACCAACCCGAGTTGCCCAAAGTTGTGGCGACCAGGTTGGTATGGATTGGAATGAGTTAGCCGAGATTACTTAAAGTCATTGGGCTATTTGAGTTTGACTCGGCCAGCCTGAGTCTTCGACCCAATGGACCCTAGGCCCAACCTGGCTGACGTGGCCAACTTGAGACTGGATTGAATGATTCGGGTGCCAATTGAATCAGTCAGGCCCAAATCCGACCGGGTTGACTGACCCAACCTTGACCCGGCAATTCGCGAATGTGGTTAATGGGGTTCGTTGTTGTTTGTGTACTTTCGTGATAAAATAATATACTAAAATAAAATCAAATGATCTGCTTGGTTAGAATATCAAAATAGAACTATATAAATTTTGATATTAATATTTCTAGATGATAGAGTATCGATAAAAATAATATTGACATAGGCGGACATGCAATTAATATCTTATTTATACTATAAATTTTAAAATTGATATTAGTAGTCAAACACTTTGTCATGATATTAATATGAATTCCAAATTAATAATGATAAAAGTGTTAATATTATTACTAAGATAACTAAAAACTTAAAATTATTTTGTTCGGAATCTTGTAATATGGTGGTGACGCATAATAAAAACAAAAATAGTGAGAGACCACACAAAAAAGAAGATCTCATCTCTTTTTTGTCTAACAAGAAACTCACCAAAACCATATGTTCATCATAAATGCCAAACATCTTTTTTTTTTGCTTGTTATAAAAATATTTTCGCAGAGAAAGTCTTTTTATCATGCAACCAAACCTAATGCCGGCGTGTTTATTCGGATGGATTAGTCGGTCTTTTGGTCACAAGCAAAACCGTCACTAATAGTAGATATTCGCGACGAATTTTAGAAGCTATCACTAATGTCGTTCCGAAGTCAATCTTTTGGATTTGTTTCCAAAGCTTAAGCAGTTGCCATGAACTCTTCCGGTGACGACGGGATACATAGAAGCCATCGCCGGTAATTCTATAGCTGCGATAATTATCATTTAATCGCGGTCAGTACATGCACAATGACGATGATTATTTCACGTAATTAAATCGTCACTAATATCTATTATCAAGAACAATTTTAGCGTCCTAGTTAACCCGTCTTTAATAATATATTTTTGTATAATGATAAATCAGGCGATCGACATGCATACGAGGATCAACTGGAATCGAAGAAAAAAAAACCTTATGCTGATTTTTACGAGACATTTTACATGATTTAAAACAACAAATTCAACGCTGCCCGGAGGAGAACGTAACCGATGGATATATGTCCTTGCCGCAACTTTGAACTTCCTCACTGTATGCAGCAGAGGATGTCAACGACATGGAGGATTTTAGAGAAATTTGGTTCAACTTAAATGGCATCGACAAAATTATCTAAGTTTCGAGGACTTAACAGTAAAAAAAATTCCAAGAACTCGGTCCTCAAGACTCTCTCTCTCTCTCTCTCTCTCTCTCTCTCTCTCTCTCTCTCTCTCTCTCTCTCTCTCTCTCTATATATATATATATATATATCATGCTTGCTCCTTCGAGAAGGGTGTCCGACTCCCCTACGCCTTCGCTCCGGTGACGTCATCTGATGATATAAATAAATAAATAAATTATAGCTGTCTTTGTCACGCTAGAGCAGGACTGAATCAGAAGTTAGGATATCTTGGACTCTGATTATCCAGAAGCCACTATGTTTCTATTTTGCTATCAAAATCGGAAGCAGTTCCGATATCTTTTTTTAAAATATATATGCATACCGTATATAGTAATTTTTATTTAAGTAATTCACATATAATTACTAAATTAAATATAATATTCTTAAAACTTAAATTTTACTATTTTTATCATTTTATATACCATATTTTAGTATTTATTTAATTTTTTTAATTATATATAGTTAAAATAGGACAAACAAAAATAAAATTAACTAACTCTGCCTCTAATAAACCATTTTATAGAATGTATTATTAAGTTTTGAATAAGCTAATTTTTATGGAAATAGAATCAAAATTTTAAAATATTAAATTTTATCCTCTCTTGCTTCAACTGCCGAGCAACTCTCTCAGGCTGTCATCGTCGGCCAGCCCCCAAAGTCAAAAGACCACCCACCGACCCAATAATATAGGCTCCAGGCAGGCTTCTTTCACCAATAATAACCTCTTAATTAGTATACTTTTAAATAGTAGATTAAAAAATATTTATCTTATAGTAGAAACTTATTAAGCTAGTTTTATCCATGTTATACGTGTTTCGACTTTCAAGTGTTATCTTGTGACAGTTACTAGTTATTTTTTATTTTCATTGATTTCTTATGCTGAATCCTGATGAAAATAAATTATTTGATCTTTAATATGATAAATATTATTATAAGAACTTTGAAACATTGACATTTCTTGGTACATATATATACCTCCATATTTTCGGTCCAGAATTTTTTAAGTTTAATGCATTATATTGTCTTTAACTTTCATTGAGGAACACAAATGTTTTATTAAAATTTTTACTATATTTATAAAATTAAAATCCGTTTTATATTTGTACATATAAGGTACCAATTTATTTTATTTTTTTGCGGAACCCTATTGTGCTAGCTAGGCTAATGACCCCATCTGTTCTCCTTTATTTTAAGAAACTTAGTGGGGGCGGGGGAGATTTTGTGTCTACCCATATTCAATTTTTGTAAATTCTGATTATACTAATTGCATTTGTTTGCACTACAAGTCAAACCTTATATTTCTACAAATCCTTTGTTGCCGCACTGAAAACAAAGGCACCTTGAGGTGCTTGATTATAGTACAATTTTTTGTACACTTAATGATATATCCAAGACGAAACACTTAATGATATATATTCTATCATGATTGCCAAACAATTTTCTTGATAAATTTATTGCAGAAAACATGCAACCAAACACACTACTAGTAATCTAGAAATCCAACTTCACCGGTTCACAAGAATCCAATCATGTTCGTCTATGCCCACGTCTCATCCTCCCAAATTTCAGGTGAAATCATCTCGAAGATGGTGTAATGGAAGCGGAGAAAGAGAAACCAAAGAAGCCTTGCCGGTCACTGTAGTACCGTCCGGTACTTTTTTTTGGTCGCTGTAGAGTACCGTCCGGTACTTGCTCTCAAGAAACACACTCGAAAGAGACCAGCAACATGGTAAACTGCAGAGATATATGTGAAATTCAACAGAACAGAAGTATCTAGCCACTCATATAATACATAGTAGCATTACAAGGAGTTTACCTAGAAAGAATCAGCAGTAGATTATGTCGCTAAGCTATACGGTTACATTAAGAGGTAAACCCAGTATGAAAAAAAAAATGAATTAAACCAAGGAAAGCAGCAGATTATTCAACTTGGATTCACAAGAAGGCTGCAGGTTTTACAGACACCGGGCAAACATTTAGCCAGGGTCTGCACGAGAGCAGGTAATCTAGAGAGCATGGATTGGGTTGGTCTTGGTGCTTGAGCTGACATTAGAGCTGCTTGTCGAGGTACTATTAGCATGGAATGCAGACTGCCTGTCTGATCCTTCGGCAAGCTTCAGTGACAGAGATGGAGGCGCAGTTTCTGGGGCTGAATCTCGAAGGCTCAACTTTGATATGCCAACGAGCTCCTCCACATTTATAGCTTTTGCATGGACAGCCGTTGGCTTCACAATCTCATGAGTCTCCTTCTCTACTGTTGTCTCTCCTCTGTAACCAGGCCAGTAGGGAAAGGAAAATGGAAAGACGGGAGAGAAATATGCTGGAAACATTACTGGATAGCACTGTGTAGCGTCTGGATTTTGAGTAGTTTCATCGTTCGAATTCGTCGAATCCATGGTTTCACCTTCCTCTTCCAGCGGTGGAGCAGTTGGCAGGGGACTGCTGTCTTTAGCTTCGGACTCCTGGCAGCCAGTGCTTGTGGGAAAAGCTGGAGGCATGTCAAGAGACTGCAAAACCAAAAACAACAAAACAGTAGGCATCAAATGCGTCTGAAATTGGGCTTGAAACATATTGGTTCGTACACAGAATCATATTTAGACAGGAAGGTTCCCGTACGTAGAAAATTAGAAATACAAGGACTCACTTCATCAGGAATCATATCAAATAGGCTAGATCTTCTCTTTCTTCGAGACGAATTGCTCTGACGAATGAAATATTTCTGAGCATGGCTAGCAACTTGTGTAGGTGTGCGGGATATAACATAGTTACGAGCTATTCCTCTCCAGTCACCTTTCCCAAGCTTCTGCAGACCCAGTAGAAACATTCTGTGCTCCTCCTCCGTCCACGGTACACCTGTAGATAAATTGTTATGCAATGAGAAAATGATTGTTTATCAAAGAAATAGAGGAACGCATTGTGATGGTTTAAAAAAAGAGCATGGCAGATAAAAATTCTGTTATCCTATAAAAGATGGTAATTCCTTTTGTTTCATGCCCTTCTACACTAGATACAAATAAAATAAAAAAAGCAAGATATGTTCAAATTTTCTTTCCCACTTCAGTGTGGGTAAGTGGTAACCTTACAGGGTGTTTCGTTGCACAATAAATTTGTATACACTTCCATGGTAAAAAAGTTATATTAAAATAAAGTGTGAATTAATCAATGACATAAAATTATCATGTTTGGGAAGATATGATAACAAAAAAGAGAGGATACCATATATGACTAAACAAGAGGGGAACACAAGTTAAGAAAAAGAGGTGACACCCTCTCTTTTTGTTCAAGAAGAAAAACTATTTAAAAACATAAAGTTGTAATGGTTGTCAAACACCTATTTTAACAAGTTTTGTTACAAAAACATAAAATTGCGACAAAAACCCAATTTATCATGCAAACAAACACCCCATTAGAATAGAAACTAGCAACCAATTATCTGCTTGGACTGACATCAAGGCAGTAACAAAAGTCTAGAAAAACAGCTGTGGGAAAATTAACCAATAGAATAACAATGAGATAAACAAAGCTAAATCCACGACACCAGGCAAATAATTTCTAGTAAAAGAGATTTCAGGTGTCAAATTTCACCAGTGGTAATGCAGTACAAAAACTTAAGATGCTTGAAGAATTCTTTTATGGAACGCAAACTCATGGAAAATTACTGGTGACATTATCCTCATGCTTAATTCTCTAGTTAGTAGAAACAGTGTATCATAAATGTGCCATCTTCAAACTATACTTCAATGCATTGAAAAGATCCACAGCCTAAGTTCTGTTCTACATACTCCAACCTGACCAAATATAGTAATATAAACAGGGATCGTAGATAACCGACGCAGCAAGGGATGTTAGAACAACCAATAAGGCCTCATGATGCTCCATCATCTTCTCCCGGAGCCACAACCACTTGGAAGTCTTCTACCCATACATCCTTGCATAACACATTCATCTTAAAATGCAGGTCTTATGGGCCAACAGCACACCGGCAAGCTGGGGGAATGGTTGAGAACAGGTCTCTGGGTGAGGTTTTGCGTGAACCAGGCATAGAAGTGTAGCAATAAATCTACACCAATTCAACAGAAGCAGGATAAAGATTCTGAGGCTAATTGTCAGGGTAGAGCAGCAGCTCCACACATCAGATAGGAGGTGGAGAAGAACGCTGCACCCAGGCCTTCGGTGTGTGCTCCATGGTGTTCAGTATGTCTGCATACAATGCAGAAGGGGAGGTTGCAGCAGGAATACGGGGATTTCCTTAAAGGTCTATTGCATGACAGATTAACTGCCAGGCATTTTAGCAAAAATATTATACAAATGTTACTATTTTTAACCTGATGTAAACTTAACCTAACCACTACACGATTCACCATGATCGAAAATACATAATAGACAAGAAAATGGTTTATAATGAAAAAAATCTAGTCAATGTTGGCCATCGAATGTAATCTCTCAAGACCTCCGAGTATCTCTATATCTCCATGTCTCCAAGAAATGAGATCATCCATACGAGAACTAAGTAAGTATCTATTATCTTTTATTTTCCACCATATGTTGACGACTCCCAACTTTAAAGTTTCGTATTAATGCAAATTCCCTATATCATTCATATTATATCTCATTCTTTTTCCTATTATTAACTCAATTAAATGACTCTATAAAGTTTCCACATGTTAACAACTCTCGTTGCATCTATCTTAAGTTTTATCTAGATGTTGTTAAATTACTTCTACTATAATTTATAAATTAAGATTTTTATATGGCTATATGTAAAAGTGATTCAGATTGTCATCCAACCTCTCAATTTTCAAGGAGATCTCTTCTCTTAATATTGCAAGAGAGAAGCTTATATCTATATTAAAACCTAGTGATGTATCTCATTGACAATGATCATCATTCCTATGTATGTCTTAATTTTTCCTATCAACTTGTCCAACCTTGGTCCTCAAGTCTCATGTCCCTTTTAAAAAGATTATTATGTCATTTTACACTCACATGCAGAGATCCTATCCTATCTCCCGAGATTTTTCTCCAATCACCTTGAGTCAAAATTGAGATGCGAGATGACAATCATTGATGTTGACCAATTCTGAGTTGCAAAAAATGAGTCACCCTCATCCTCTCTTGCAGCAGTGTATCAATTGTTCCTGATTAGAGAAAGTTCATCTGCAAATTTTGTAGTCTTGATTGCTCCTGATCAGGGAAAACCAATTGCTCATGATGACCAGTATAGAAAACAGAAAGAACAAGGTTTCCCGGGTCCTGTTGGCCGCTGGACCGAAAGATCAGAGATCGGATCAGCCGGCTTGGCCAATGTGGCTAGTGGTGTGCACTAATAGGTTCAACCCAACAAACATCAGTTGGGAGGTCTTCCAAACCAGACCAAACCAACTAAACTGATTAGGTTAAAATATTTAAAAAGTATTGATATATTATTAATACAAATGACTTCAATATAGATTTATAATGAAATAATATTTAATTTAATTATTTATAACTTAAAATTGAATATATATAATTATTTTGATTAATTAATTATTTTTCAGTCTCAAACCAAATACCACTCGTTCGTTCATTTTGGTTTGAGAACCTGGTTTGATTTTTAAAAAAAAATAACCCAAAACCAGACCAAACCAACGTATGCACACCCCTAAATCTGAAGGAAAATGCTTGGATTGGTTCTTCTAAAAAGTACATAAAAAACATAAAAACTTTAAAAATATCCATGATCGACCCATGTGGAGAAGTGGCAGAGATCACTCATATCCGGGTTGGATTTTTTAAGATCCCAACCTGAACCCATTAAGCTAGATCCGGATCTGAAGACAGAACTGACAAAATATTCTTTATTGGACACAGATTGATACCCAAATCTGAAAATATATTTCGGAGCCAGGCTATGTAGTTAGAGGTGTAAGGTGGGCGAGAGGGACACCTCGCCCTGCCCCCTCACCTTGACCCGTTGCCTCCAATGACAAAGGCGAGCCCTCTGCTGCCTCAACATTCTCCGTCGAGATCCAGTAGGGAATAGGTCACCGGATCCAGTGACTTACCAGTCCTGATGGACCTAGTAGAGGCATCCCCCCAACCTGATAGGGTGGGAAAGATGCTGCGGAGGTGCGTCCGGTGCCCCTGCAAGCCCGCTAGCAGCAGCCTCGGTCACCTAGGCAGGTGAGACCAGAGCGAAGCATTTTTCGCTCAACTCGCCTCACCTATGCAACTAAGGTGCTCACCTCTAATAACATAGGATCCAGGTCCACTTGTTAATATCGATATGTGAGTTTATGTCTTCAACAGCGTCCCTTTTGCGTTTCGCCCTTTTCAAGTCTGCAAACCTGTCCTGGACAAGCTGGCTACTTCTGCAGAGAGAGAGAGAGAGAGAGAGAGAGAGAGATTGGGATCTTTCCAGCAAATACCGAGAAGCAGAGACTGAGGATGACAAATCACGAGAACAGAAGAGAAAAATAGAAAGATGCTCACCATATATGTAGGGATTGTGCTTGGAGAGGTCAATCTCAAGGATGAGGAAAACCTAGAGGCATCTTTTCCCATCACAATGATCAAAGTTGGACATCAAGCCACGGTAAGCATCTTCTTGCATCTCCCCCCTCCACTCATGACAAACTCAGGGAGGATCTTCGCTCTCAGAACCATCACCAAGGCATACACCTACAAGAAACACTATTTTTAAGAAGATCCTTTGATGATGAAAAGATCTATCACTCATCCGTCACGAGGAGAAACTATCACCAAGAAACAGTATGTTGTCATGCCGTAACTGAGAGGTGAAAAGTGCTAGGGTTTTGAACTGTGCTTCGGGCCCACGGCTGCACCTGAGGAGGTTTGAAGCAAAGTGACAGAGTGGAGTGGGCTTCCAGGATTTTCATCTCGTTATAGAAAAATTGGAACATGACCCCGTAGAAACCCAAAACCAATATTCAGATTTTTTCCCCTTTCTCCAAACCCTGTCTCAAATGATTCGGGGACATCCTGTTAACTGACTGAAACCAATAAGTGATCCAAATTTGGGTTTGGTTATCAGATCCGTTGGATTCATTTCCAGATCTAGCCAGGAGGCAGCAAACCTGTTGGGATCAGTCCAGGGTTGGTCCAGAAATGGCGTATCTGACCAAACCTAGCCTAAGCCCCAGCATATCTTAGGAGCACCTTTTTTTCTGTCTGCAATTCATTCACTGCCGAAAGGAAGGATACAAACAGTTACACAAAGACAAGTAAACATATAGACTAATAGCACACCCCTACTGAGGCAGTAGGGGCATGGTGACAAACTGCTACAAGGAGCAGTTGAAATAGGTGAGGATGTAGATTGCCTCTCTGATGCGTGGAATGAACAAGGTTGGTAACTTTAAAGAATCTTGGCAAGTCCAGATCATTACTGCATCAGTAGTCACCTGATCACTAAGTCTTATATTTTCTTTCTTGTTCTTTATCATCCAAAATTTTCAAGGTGATAAACGTAACAGAGTACTGCCTTGCTACTTAAGTGCAACGCCTTTTCTCATACTAAAATTAAACATGCAAGTGCATAATTAAAAAAGACTAAATGATATTAACACATCAGTAAAATTACTCAATTAAGTTAATTTTGATACTTAATTAGTATTAACTGTTAGTAAATAGATCTATGGAACTGCTTAATCATAATTACTGTTTCACCCAGATGTCCATTTGTAATAAAAATTAACTATTAGAAATAACTATTTGTAATTCAAAACCTATGTTATCTGAGATGTGAGGTGCCTGAGGTGAGGGGAGCTCACCTTGTCTCAGGCACCGGCGGCAAGGTAAATTTTTTAATATGTTAGTAATATATATAATTATATATAACATTAAAACACTTAAAAAGAATATTAAAAAAACTCACTTCTAGGGCCAGTTGTTAGGTTCTTAGGGTAAAAACCTGGACATCAGGGATTATGGGAGGGGGGAGACGATTTGAAGTTACCAGCCCTTATTGGGTCCAGATCTGAGTGAGGTAGGCGAGGCGAGGCGGTCTTGCCTTGCCTCACCTCAGCACCTGAGGCGAGCACCTCTAATAACATAGTTCAAAACTTAATCAAAATTACTCAATTAAGTTAGTATCAATTAATAGTATTACTATTAGTAAATTGGCAAGGCAAATGTCTTACAGGCTGCCCTAGAGGCCACCTTGCCTTGTGAGGTGAGGAGTGGCTTGTGCCTAGATAGTAGGTGCCATCTTGAAAACAATGGTACCATCTACTACAGAATATCATGAACTGTGGTCTCAGCTTTTCAACATCATCAACTAAAAATAAAAATATCAACAATGTCTGGATATTTCAGAAGGAATCAACTGACCGTCATCAAATGATGAGAGAAAATTCCTCTCAATAATCCCACATTTTATCTGCGGGTCTAATTAGCAAAGGAGCCCAGTGATGCTATCTTCAAGGTAAATAGAAAGTATCCCAATTTTTTTATTAAATTATTGTGCCTCTATGAATTCCTAATTTCTTAGCATGTCCAGAGTAGGTTTACTATTTGTTAGAATTTAAGGTACCCTATAAATGATTGTATGTTTATCTTTCTTTCTCTTGAAATACTGTTTATCTTTCTTTCTCTTGAAATAATGCCATCTCATCTCTGCTCAACCAGATTATATTACCCAAGGAAGGAAAACTCGGGGGTCGGCCTCGGGTCGGTCGGCCCCAAAACCGACCCGGGTCGGTTGGGGTCGCGACCCGGGTCGGGTCGGGGTCGGGAAAAAAAATTATAAAAAAATCATTTTAAAATAATAACCGGGTCGGGGGGTCGGAGCCGGGTCGGGGTCGGTCGGCCCAAAAAGCGACCGGGTCGGGCGACCCGGCCAACCGGGTCGCCGACCCGGCATTCCATGATATTACCTTTTACCTTAATAAAACTGATGGCAATGGCATTTCCACCTTTCGTTAGAAGCTACCCAGTCCTTTTACTTGATATGAGTCATTTTCGGGAAGTGTTACTTGCACACTGGTCTGCATCTTTCCACAACGTTTTACATGAAATGATGCGGACAGCGGAGAATGGTGAATTAAATATTTCCTATTTCCTCTTCCAAACAGTTAAAGCCTTGAAGGTGTTGGGTAAAAAATGGTATTAAGAAGGATCTCTGCGACTTTGCACTTGTAATGGTATCAAGAGTGCTATAGGTTATCAGAGAAGGTTGTCAAGTTGATGATCGTTCCACTAACATGCCATTGGCCAATGCAGATGCCAATTAAAAAAGAGAAAAGATTCACGACATTTGAAGCATTAAGCAAGAAGAATGTCTTCTCCAAAGATGCCTGCAAAGAAGATAGCTCCACGTGAGAAGAATTCACATATTCATATCTTCTGAACTGCACCTTTATGACCTAATAGACTGTTACAATTTTTAGTGGCCATATCAATACAGCAATTAGAAGATGTGGAACATTAAAGACCAGAGGAGGCCATTTAGATCTGTTAAAATGAACTTAATTAATGAACATCATATACATAAATACTATCATGAGATAAAAAAACATAAGCTACAATACCATTAAACCTGTTGATTTAAGCATGCTAGACATATATAAAATCTACCAAACCCATGATACAAGTAATTCAAAATAAAAATTATCATAAAAATAAGTTAAAAAAACAAGCATTTTCAAGATAAGACACAAAAGTGCTTTATATATATACGTACGGGAAGCTCATTATATGCTGCCCAAAAAAGCGAAAACTTTCAACCATCTTGCCTCACGTTATTGCAAGTACTTTATACAGCTTTATTAACTAAGGAATGAAGATAACATGAGGTTGGATACCCTTTGTTCATCTGACATGCCATCACCATCCAGACAAATCAGAGAATTGAAATCGACAAGATAGGATAAAACAGTACAGATATAGTCAAAGAAACAAAATTCAAATAGGCAAATAGTCTTTGGAAAAGAAAAAGATGCATTCAATAGTGACAAAAAGGCACTAAAAAGCATAGGAGCAGTAAACTACAAACGACTTTAGTACCTTGCATGGTAAACCATACACACTAAACCCTATTTCCTGCATTCTTGCATGATTAACCATAATACTTCGAAGTTTCCTTTGCTGCTCTCTATGTTATCCGATATGTGAGGCACTTGAAGCAAGGAGGGGCTCTCCTTGCCTCATGTGCCTGAGACAAGGTGTACTTTTTTGATACATAATTGCATTTTATTATTGTATATATATGATGCTAATAAATCAAAAGTTCAAAAATAAAGTATAAAATGACAACAATGCAACTAACCTGAACGAGTGACAACAATTGAGCAAAAATCAATTTAAAACAAAATATATCAATAACATCAATTTAAAACCAGAGAAATACAACAACTTAATAACATGAATGAAACAATTTCGTAACAAGAACTTAAAAACTATGTTATCCAAGGCACGATCTGAGAAGGGACTTGCCTCAAGCACTTGAAGCGAGCACCTTAGGTGCTTGAGGTGAAGTGTATTTTTTAATATATATTTATATTCTAATATTTTATATATGTGTACATAATATATAAATAAATTATGCATTCAAAATTATAGTATAAAATGACAAAAATACAACTAACCTAAAAGAGTAACAACAATTAAGAATAAATTTCAAATAAAATCAATCAACAGCACCAATTTCAAGTTGCAAGAAGGATACACCGGAGGCCAAAGAAGAGGTTAAATAACATATAAAGCAAGCTAAACAAGCTCGCTTTGAAAAGGTTGCAGTGATAAGAGAGATCGAAGGAAGAGACAACATTCTTGGTGTGAACACTTCGGAGACAGGCATGGAAGCTGAAGACACATTACTTGTTTGTGATCTAACATTTTTGTCTCCTCGTTTGAGAGGTCCTATGGACCGTTTTATGAGGCAAAACCCAGAAGTTTCCAAAGAGAAGAGTGTGAAAGACAAAAAGCATTTGAAGGAAGAGAAGAAAAAAGTTGTGCAATACATTGCTCGATGGATGTACCAAGCAGGTATTCCTTTCAACACCCTACGCTTGAATAGTTTTCAAACCATGTTAGAGGCTATTGGTCAATTTGGCCCGGGATTGAAAGGTTCATCATATCATGAAGTGCGTGAAAACTTGCTTGTGAAAGAGCTTCAAACAACTAAAGAATTAGTTGAAAAAGAAAAAGAAAGTTGGGTGAAATATGGATGCACTATCATGTGCGATGCTTGGACAGATAGAAGAGGGAGAACATTGATAAATTTTTTAGTCAACACACCTACGAGCACAGTCTTTTTAAAATCAATAGATGCATCTTCACAAGTCAAAGATGCAACGTTATTGGCTGATTTGTTGGACAAAATAGTTGTTGAAGTTGGAGAGAAAAATGTTATCCAAATTGTAACGGATAACGAGGCAAGTTACGTAGCTGCAGGGAGATTGTTGATGTCTATGCATCCTCGTTTGTTTTGGACACCATGTGCAGCCCATTGCATTAATTTGATGCTAGAAGATATTTCTAAATTGTCGGGTATCAAATCCACAATTAGGCATGCCAAGTATGTGACAACATTTATTTATGAGCATACAAAGGTTCTTGCCATGATGAGGAAATTCACCGATGGAAGAAATTTGTGTAGGGTAACAGTCACAAGGTAAAATCTCAATTTGAAAAGTATTTTTATAATGTTTCAAATTGGTTTGTGAATTGACTTGTGATAGTGAATGCCATTAACTTTTTTTTTTTCGTGCAAGGTTTGCAACAAACTATCTAAACTTAGAAAGCCTACACAACTTGAAGGCTGAATTGAGAAGGATGTTTACATCTGAAGAGTGGACTGGCTCTAGCAATCGATGGGCTAAGCAAACTGAGGGAAAGAAATCATGTGACATCATTTTAAAAACAACTTTCTAAAGAGGTGTAGCATATGCTCTTTCAATCTTCAAGCCTCTTGTGATTGTCTTACGCCTAGTGGATGGTGAGAAACCAGCAATGGGCTACATATATGAAGCAATGGACCGGGCAAAGGAAGGCATCAAGAGTGCCTTGGATGATAAGTTTGACAAATACGGTCCAATTTGGGACATTATTGATAGGAGGTGGGACAATCAACTCCATCATCCATTACATGCAACGTGTTATTATCTTAACCCCCAATTTTTTTACTCAAATCCGGATGTTAAAAGTGATGGAGAAATTAAACAAGGACTGTATGATACCATTGAGAGGCTAATTGAAAGTCCCGATGAGCAAGATTTGATTACCACGCAACTAAATACATACAGAGATGCTGAGGGCCTATTTGGTAGAGATATGGCTATTAGACAAAGAAAAACTTCTATTCCAGGTTGAGATTTAACTTTTTAAAACTTTTCATTTATACATTTCAAAGTATTATTTTAAATTTGATTAATTCTCATCTTTCTTTTAACAAATTGGTGGAAGGATTGGGGAAGCAAGGTTCCTCAATTGCAAAGGTTCGCCATCAGAGTATTGAGTCTCACTTGTAGTGCATTTAGTTGTAAACGCAACTGGAGTACCTTTGAGCAGGTATGCACTAGTATCATTCATTGTTTAGCATGTTTCATATGATACTTTAGACCGATCTTCGTCCTTATATTATAGGTGCACACAAAGAAAAGGAATAGATTGGAACAAAAAAAGCTAAACGATCTTGTCTATATCCAATACAATCAAAGGCTTCGAGATCGCCATTTTAGGATGGAGAAGTTCAATCATGATCCTATTTCTTTGGATGATATTGATAAGGTTGATGAGTGGATCACTAGAGAGGATGACGACTATGTGCATGAAGGAGAGGACCTCACATGGAGGGAAGTTGAACTAGCAGTTGGTATTGATGAAGAGGAAGGTCCATACACTAGAGCGGAGGCCTCTAAAAGGCAAAGGCAAAGGCTTGAGAAAGGAAAGAGTGTGGCCATGGATGAAGATACCTCAGAATCGGGTGGGGAAATTCATGTTCATGTTACTGATGATGATGACTCTTACTCTTCCGATTGATAATTGATATTTGTGTTAACTGATTGGAGACATTAGATGAATGTACATTTTAATGTTGTTGTGAACTAATCGTTATTTATGTACTTCTATGTTTGGTTTATCATTATTATTCAGATGTTGTCTACTTGATGTATTATATTTTTTTGTTTTTGGTGATGTGTTCAATTTTTAGGCATACTTACGGAAATGAAATGAGAAAAGATACTTTTTTCAACTTATTTTTGCAGTAATCATTTTATACATTTTAATGTAATTTCTGCTGTTTTTGTATTTTCCACAATTTTTTAGATATGTTCAGCATTTTTAGATAATTTTATCTGCATTTTCGGACATAATTTTTATTTTTACTGCAATTTTAAATATATTACTTGTATTTTCATATATATTTCCTGCATTTATGATGCATTCACTGTATTTTTTTATATTTTTTCACCTTCTTATATATATTTTCCAGTTATGAAAATAAATATCATAATAAAAAAAATGTCGCCTCGGGCACCTGAGGTGCCCGCCTCAGGCGCCTGAGGCAAGGCGACGGGTCCCTCACCTCGGTCGCCTCACGCCTCTGACTACATAGTATGGGATTACAATTTGCATATTTCAAATTTGAAGATTTTAGATCTGAGATTTGTTAGGATTTGAATTGCACAATCTAGTTTTGTTGTTTGAAGATTTTAATCCCCGGTCAGATTTTAGGTCTGAGAACCCTTGGGTTTTAGTTTAGAATGAACTTTTTTTAAAAATTTAAGATAGGTTTCATGAATTTGAGCATTGGAAATTCAGATTATTTTATCTCAGTTCCAAGGAATTTGTGAACCGATCTAAGAATCGGCCGATCCCGATCCGAATCGACCAATTCCACAATCTATGATTATCACCAATATCTATGAAATTGACTTTCACAGTTCTCTTTCTTCCGATTCTCTTGTAGGCTCTACTAAGAATTGTCAATCATGATTAGCTCATATCCATATAAAAAATTGATTAAGTCATTTGACTAAAACATACACATTGTCAAAAGCTAGAGTTGTGGGTGGATAATACTACAAGTCCTCAAATGGTTCTAGATAATTTCTTGAAATGTACTCATCAATAAACCTTATAAGATGCTTCATTGTTGGTTACAAACCTCACCTTGTTCTTCACCTACTTCCTCGACAACATCGTTCATGAGACCAAAGAGGTACTCAACATTCTTTATCTATCCAAATGCATCAATACTCTTCAAAAATGTGATGTTCTCATAATAGTAAATGAAAAAAAAATTATCATTAATCTCTTCGTGTTTCTTGTCCATCTGTTGAACATAACAATGCAACCTCTTTCCTTCTGTGTCAACTTGAATATATCTATCCATGAAGACAACTCATCGACTTCCGCATCCAACTCACCCTCATATATGTATTTGGACATCGAGACTTTTAATCTTGGTCCAATCTCGTCAATAGCATCAACCATGATCTAAAAATATGGATTGGTGGTTGTATGGGTTAGGACACCTACATCAAGGTAAAAATAGGCATTATTGTTGATATTTGTTTTAAAAACATTTAAGGCACATTAAAAAAAAGTTAAGTTTTGATATCCATACATGTAAAAAACATTTACAAATGTGTTTAACTGCCTTCTTTGCAACTCTTGTCGTAACCTTAACTCCTTTCAAAACTTGTTTTATCATCCTTTGACTTCTATCACTTTGTCTATGCATGAAGATATTCGTCAGCTGAACTGATTATGATTGACGAAACTAACTATCTCAATCTAATCGATGTGTAGGGCAAGAGCTTCCACATCTGAATGTCTGATAGTAGATCCTCTTACCTCCTTATCCGCTCTCCTCATCTTCATAGCCCTGAGTCTTATTTTCATGCATTGCTCTCATCTCACTTGTCTCTCCTCTTCATCCTCTAAATTTGATGCATCAACCTCAACTTGAGTCTTTTCTTCACATTTTTTACAACTTTCAAACATAAGATTTCTGTCCCTTCATCCAAGCAACTCATCGTACAGGCCGACTCTCTGCTTAAAATATATCTCCGTCTGTGATGCTCTCACTGTTAAATACCCCTTCATTTTTTTATGAGCACTGTCAATGCCTTGTCACATTTCTTGACATTCTCATTAATCTCAACTATGTGTTGTCTGACGTGATAAACACCTCCATTTATTTCTTTCTCACACCATTTATATTTCACTACCTACTTGTTAACAACGATCACATATCCATGTCATTCAACATCACAATGTACAGAGCACTCTACCCCTTATTCGACATTTTTCCAACACAGAAGAAACAAAAAATAGAACTCATGTTAAATAAATGTTGGATTTTCAGACATGAGAGGACATTTAAACAACCAAATCTACTTGGGGTGACTTCGGCAGCAGGGGTTCCCCCTACCGAGGGAGAACGAGGGCCGGGGGATAGGGAAAAAGAATTTTCGAAGGGGGTGCTCCTCGCCGGAGGGGCCGCTGGAGGGGGAAGGAGTCATGGATCGGGAAGGGAGTGGGGAGGGAGGCGAATCAACCAATTTCACCCATCGGAATTGGGTACTTAACCGGGCCCAATTCCGATCTTTCCTGATCCCCATCAAATCAGCTTGGATTGACTGATACCCAATCCAATCCTGTAAGATCGGCTGATCCAAGGCCAATTCGGCCAACTCCTACAAGAGTCGGCCATGAATCGGTTATTTGGGTGATAATTGGATCAAAAAGTGTTGATCCAATCCAAGCACGAGAGTCTCCATGTGGAAAAACCTTTTCAGCTGGTCACATATTGATAGTCTACTATCAGCAATCTGCCACAATAAATACCTTGACTTTCATGAAAGATGGAGCTAGATCGGCAAAAGGGAAGAACGTATATCCATAGTTCTGAGCTTATACATCACCAACTCCTCTTAAGGACCCATCTAAGAAAATCCTTCCAGCTGAGAAGGTTGGAGGAGAGAATTTCGGCATCTAGGTGATGACCAAAATGAGCAAAAAACCAACTCTTCATAGATAAAATAGACTCCAAAAGTATATATGACTATGGCTGCTAAATTATTGTGAAAATTTCAATTTCAATCTCTCTCTCTCTCTCTCTCTCTCTCTCAACTCCATGCACTATATGGCTGCCACATGTTGTAATCGGACCATTTCAATCCCACTCTTAAAGAATACTTACCAAGTCGAGATTATGATGCCACACTGGAGAAATAGTCGATTTCTTCCTTGTACCTCAGATAGGTATTATCCAACAGTGAGAGGTGATGTAAGTAAACTCTAGTAGATAGCCAATTCCACAGCAATTTCCCCAGAAAAAAATCCGATTCTCATCAGCAACACCAGATTCTATACTCTTTCCCACCATCGCATTTCACACTCTCCAAAGAGTAATCTAGAGCATGTTGATTTAACTGAGAATCCTCTGTTCACGTATGGATTCCATTGGACTTAGTCTTGATCTCTCTATTGATTTTAGGCCAGCAAATAATCCTTAAAAATGATAAGTAATTAGCAATCTCTTCATCTGTTAAGTTCTTTCTGAAATTTATGTTCCACCTAGGGTTCAACTGTGAGCAATTACATAAGTTTTCAATGGAAGAATTCTTATTACAACAAAGGCTACAGAATCAAATGAATCATATGAATGACCAATCATAATAAATTTTCAAATCACAACAAATAAAGATAACTAATGCATATCATTTTAAAAATAGAAGACAGCACACAATACAACCTAAAAATAATAAAATACTTAAACATAATTTGCTAAAAATAAAAAATTAATAGTCAAACAAATAAAAATGATTAAATCAGACATGCAGTAAAAGGCATCCAACAGAAGGAAGCACTGTTGTAAATTAGACATATTACAAAGCACTGCCCCCCCACCCGACATGCCTGCCATTCTAGCTGCCAGCACCGGGGAGGGGGGGAACAAATGAGCCAACCCTAGCCTAGTATTATGTTGTTCAAGCTCTGCTCGTTTATTTTACATGAGTTTAAGTTTGAGCTCTTAAGAGTAGAGGCTCAACCCTTGATCAAGCTTAGGCTCGTTCCTTAATTAAGTCAAACTTGAGCTTGAGCTCAAGCTTGAATAGCATCTCAACTCAAATTCAGTTCATATTCGAGCTCAAACTCAATATAAACTCATTTATAAAATTCGAATTTAATCTAAAACTATTAGTAAAGCATGAACTTAAGCTCATTTATGAAGTTTGATCTATGTTTAAACTAAAATCAAATTTTATTTCAACTTATTTCATATATCTATATGATAACACATAACTATTAATGCTGATAATTTAATTTTTAAAAATAAATATTCAATCGAGTATTCAATCAAGCTAGTCGCGAGCTTATCAAGTTGAGCAGGTTTTGTTCAAACTTGGCTCATTAATAAATTGAGCTTTATTTTTTGTTCAAACTTATTTATTTACCATAATAAACAAGCCAAGTTGAGTTTTTATCGAGTTAAGTTTCGAGTTACTTGCTTAAGTGCGTTGGTTCGTTTGAACCCCTAAAGTCCACAAGCCGATGATTTCTAGGATTGACCAATCCATAGGAGAGGGACCCCAATAGCAAAAAGAGTTTCCATTGGAATTGGGCTTTGAACTACCAGGCCGATTCCAAACCACTCTTTGTTAGCACCAACAGACCTGTTGGATTTAAAATCAAATTTTATTTCAACTTATTTCATATATCTATATGATAACACATAACTATTAATGCTGATAATTTAATTTTTAAAAATAAATATTCAATCGAGTATTCAATCAAGCTAGTCGCGAGCTTATCAAGTTGAGCAGGTTTTGTTCAAACTTGGCTCATTAATAAATTGAGCTTTATTTTTTGTTCAAACTTATTTATTTACCATAATAAACAAGCCAAGTTGAGTTTTTATCGAGTTAAGTTTCGAGTTACTTGCTTAAGTGCGTTGGTTCGTTTGAACCCCTAAAGTCCACAAGCCGATGATTTCTAGGATTGACCAATCCATAGGAGAGGGACCCCAATAGCAAAAAGAGTTTCCATTGGAATTGGGCTTTGAACTACCAGGCCGATTCCAAACCACTCTTTGTTAGCACCAACAGACCTGGGTAGGGAAGATGCGGGTGTTTTTTTTAAAGGTGACAAATGTCAACATTCATTAAAATAGATAACAAAAACTTACACGTGGAAGACCATCAGGCGAATACACAAGTACATTAAAAATTTCCCCGCCCACTACCAAGATGAAATAGTATGTAAGGAAATCGAACCCAGGAGAAGAAATCCCTAGCTACATATGCAAAACCCAAAGCCCTCAAGCTACAAACACAAACTCTTCCAAGCCAACAAATGTTTCCCCCAAGACCTTAATGTCTAGCCTAGACCCTGAACTAGCAAAGAACTAGTCCTTGACAAAAAATGTGGCACGCATATGCGAGAGATCATGAAAGTGTTCATAGAAAATTCTTTGATTCTCATCCAAATAGACCATAAAATAGCAGGTAGAACGTGGAAGCAAACTCCATAAAGATGGTTGGCTACACCACGGGTAGTAGTTACTCCAGTGAAAAAGAGAAATAATTGATGAAGGGTCCTGCCAATATAACTTCCAACTTATGAAGCATACGTACCAAAGATAGTTTATGATGTCACAACGCACAAAAGAGGTGAATGATGTCTTCCTTTTGGTAGCCGCAGAACACACAAGGTATTAATCCCATCTTGAAAATGTTGTTGATGTGTACTTTTTTTGTAGGTAACCTCCCTCAACAAATCTTCCACAAAAATAGTTTGGTCTCGAGAGGGAGCAGCGCCAACCACACATGCCTCCACCACGGCATTTCTACTCCTCCCCAAGATAATCTCATTGAGATAAATTTCACCGAAAAAGAGGCACTCCCATTAGGAATCGACAGAACCTTGTCATCCTCGCCTCCTCGGAAGAGGTACAAGAGAACTTATTAAGGTGACCAACCCAATCTGCATATTCAACGATTTTCTCATCCTTAAGATTTCTCCTAAAAGACAGGGACCAATTGTTATCCACAATCTCATCTTTCCACATAAAAGACACCCTAGCATCCTTGTCAGGTACAAGGTTATGTAACAAGAAGAAACAATCCATAAGCTTGTCATTTTCAACCTATTTATCCTTCCAAAAGCAAGTGTTCCTGCCATTACCCACATAATAAGTCCCAGTTCTGCATAATTCCTTTCCAAATCCCTGACAACCTACTACAAGATCCACGAACTCATCCATCATTAGTCGACACCCCATACTTGGAGGACACAATCATGCACCATAGGGAGTCACTGCCTTGGTTGAATTTCTACAGCCATTTGGTTAGAAAGGTCTTATTAACACTCTCCTAAAGAAGCAACCCAACACTGCCCTCCTCTCTAGTCCTGCAAACATGATTCCAGCTAACTAAATGAAGACCTCTGCCACCCTTCCCTTTCCAACAAAATTTGGATCTCAAGCTCTCAATTTTATCATAAACCCCTCTGGGGATTTTGAGAATGGAGAAGTATAAAGGGACCAACACACTTTTAGAAAGAATCCACCTCCCCCCGAGTCGATAACATGTTATGTTTCCAACCCTGCAATTTTCTATCAATTTTGTCCGCATGAGGCTGCTAATCTTTAGGTTTAGAAGCCTTGCAAAACAAGGGCAATCCTAGTACTTGATAAGAAAGGAAATCCATGGCATCTCAAAAATCTAACCCAGACACTCCTTCAGCGAGTCATCCACATTAATTCCTATCAGTTCGCATTTCTCCTTAAATATTTTGAGACTCATGACCGCTTCCAAAAGACACATTAGGATTTTGAGAACAAGGCATTTAATCACATCCACAGAAGAGTAAGGAAGAGTATCATCAGCAAACTCGAGACAAGAGATAAATTTTCAGTTAAAACCCACCTCAATCCCCTCAATAAGCCCAACTTGCTATGCCTTGCCCCAGAGAGAACTCAAAATTTCCCCCACTACGATGAAGAGGAGAGATAGAGGATTCCCTTGTCTAATGCCCCTAGAATTGACAAAGAAACCAAAGGACTTACCATTAAGTTCCACATAAAACTTCGTTGAGGTAGAGCAACACCTTATCCAATTAATCCATTTGCTCTTGAATCCCATTAATTACATAACTCTGAAAAAGCAATTCCAATTAACCCTATCATAAGCCCTTACAAAGTCTTGCATGAGTATTAAATAGTCTCTTTTCCTCAATTTCTAGTCATGCACGCATTCATAAACTGCCATGAAATTATCATGTATATATATACCTACCAAGAATGAAAGTTGATTGGACTAGATTAATCAACAACTAGATGTGCTTGCCCAACCTAGCAACCAAAATATTAACGATAATTATGTCACTACGATTAACAAGCTTGCGAGTCTGATGTCTTTGCTATCCACGACATTTTCCTTCTTAGGAAGGAGAACCAAAGAGCAAGAATTCAACAGCTTGATTCCTTGTTGGCAACCTGCACATTCCTTAACCATGGCCAAAAAGTCAACATTGATGACTGTAAATGATATAGCACTATAGAACTCAAGGACGAGTTTTTCAATACCTGGGATTAAGGCATCTCCTGATTCTGCTCTGATGGGATGTAAACTTGGTTGATGCTCTACAACGTCATTGCTGTTAGGCAAGACTGACGAGAGTGAAGCTTGAATATTTTATGATTTCTGTATGTGCATTTTCTTTAGTTTGTGTAGGTCATTTACCTATTATAAGCATAACATGCAGATTCTTAAATGTTAAGTTTCCATTAAGGTTGTCGCATTCTGTAAAAGATGTAGGTATGTTGAGTATAGAATATTTAGAGGTCTGACTTGTAAAAGTGAGTCTATGAAAGCCCCTATCATGTACCTAAAGACACAAGTTGAATAAAGAAATTCTGGAAGAAAAGTTCTCGTCAAACTTGCCTTCTCTCCCAAGACTGAATTGATTGTTGAAGATTTGGTCGTTTCCCTCTATCCAAAGAGCCTACAGGCTACAGCACTAAAGGGAGAACATATCTGCAAATTCTCCATTCCTCCTCACACAGATTAAATTTCTTCTACCCAGTAAACAAAACTGCAACAGATTCTCCTCTCTTAACACAAGTGCTTTGAATAAAACTATGCCAAAGTGAATAAAAAGATATTACATAATCTCGTTACAAATAGTGCATAAACAACAGTTAATTTGAGTCCAAGTCAGTAATCCATCTGGTCAGCATTTTATCCTATGCAGTTTTCAATGAGAAGAGAATACCCTTATCATGATCAGGTTGTACTTCTAATATTATAGACCTTCATGTGCCAACCAAACTGAAAGTTGAAGAGCATCATATTAGGATGAGATTAACAGAAAGTGACACCTTCCCATCTAAAAACGTGTATCACCCCGAAAGACAGTAATTTCAATAAATTATTGCTGTTGTTCATCTTCGATTAGAATTCAGTTAAAAACATGTGTGGCAATCATGTCCCATTCTTTCTCCCTTCTCCCACTAGGAAGGCACATCCAGTGACCAGATAATCCAGTGGCATGTCGCAAATTTTTTTAAAACAATTTTAACATATAAAAGAACATATGTAACAAAAATGGTTAGAAAACCAACATATCCCATGAACTGGTTCACTAAACGACTAGCACAAGCATTCTGAGCCAGGATGACATAAGAGGGACCTAACACAATTTGGGCAACATTCCTCATTTCGGTGAATGTGGGCAAGCTGATGCTCCCCAGCATCATGCAGGCTTGTGAGAAATGGGGTAGATGGAACTTCTGGTACCTCATTGGGAACGAGTTGCAGCCATGGCTATTGGCAATCCTGTCAGCCATCTGGAAGGAAAAGAATCAAAATATTTTTAATAATAAGTCAGGAGCATCAGGAATATTCTTCAACATAGTCCAGAAAAGATCTAAAGAATTAAGCACACGTTGGTCTCCGGCAGGGCTTAACGATTATATGGAGTGATAACATAGTTATCAAGACAACGCCTTTTTGTACTCATTAAGACCTTACCCTTTTTGCTCATACTAGCATCAAACAGACACATGTCGATGTCAACTACCAAGGAGGCAAAGTTTCCGCCTCTTGGGCCTAAAAACGTTCATATTTGGATGGCACGATGAATCCCAAATAAAGTTTCATAGCTGTAAACTATTTTATCAGATTTTACGCAACAAAATTGCGCAAGAGCAAGGACCCAGGCGATAAGCCTTTTGAAATAACTCACATTGAATAGTCAGGTCCTCGTATCACGGATAGACATTGACGGGCGACAACATAAGTTTTATCCTAGGAGAACAATGAAATTGCTAGTTTGACAGTGATAGAAGAAGAAAGAGGTTAGAAACGGATACACAAACTGATCCAGAAAAGCTAATCGAACGGCCACTTTCTGGGTGAAAACAAAAAAAAAATCACAGGGGCAAGGCACAAAATCCTGAAATCGTACATGAAAGCCCCTACCTTTCTTGCGCTCGCGGCAGCTAGAGGAGGAACCCTGCACAAAATCTTCCGAAGCGTATCCATCGGCCCCCTCTCCACCCTCATGCCCGTCTGTTGCCGGTGATGCGCCGCCCCCGCCGCTGCTAGATCCTGCATAGTGACTGAGGTTTCCCATACTAGCGCTCTTCCTGATCGATCCATCGGTGAGGCGAACCCCGAACAGCTTCACCCCGCGGTTGGGGCACGTCCTGGAGTTGTGTCCGTTGTGGCTGCAGTGCGAGCACTTGCGCGTCATCCTGATACCCGGCTGGTCTTCCTTCCTTCACCGAGGCGCCTTCGGCTGCTCGGATCACCCCGGAAACGGCTGGAGGTCCACGCCCATGATCCGGTCACACTTCCCAGACGTTCGGTGCAACAGGAAAGAGAAGACTCGCCAGACGGAACCCCCTAGTTCCCCCCGCTCTATTCTGAAGCAGCGGCAGCAACCGAAGCAGATGGAGGAGGAGGAGGAGAGCACGGCAATCCCGGCGAAGGCGATGGCGCGCGCGGAAAGAGAGACCAGGATAGATCGAGAAAGAGGAGTCTGCGGAGCGGGGCGCAGGGCGGGTGGTGCGGGCCGCACCCAATTTGAGGGCCCGGCAAGGCGCCGCCGTGCCGAGCGGGCGGTTGCCGCGGATCTGACGCGTCTCGCCCTCCCCTCCGGCGACCAACAGCTCTCCACACCTTGGCTCATTACGCCCGTCCTGTCAACCGTCCCTCTCCGCCTCGTTAACGGCCGGGGTTCTCTCTCACGTGGGCACAGTACGCCGTGGTCTATGTTTCTCTTGAATATTTTGAACGCCCCGCCCTCTTCCTGTCGTCCGTCCGTGCGAAAGCCCGCGTGGACCGGATCCAAACCGGTTCGTGGAAAAGGGTCCGACCCCTCCGGATCCGACCCGAACCGAAAGGTTCAATATTTTGTCAATCATAAAATGCTTGGATGCAAAATAAATGTTGTGCATCTTGATGTAAAAATATAAAAATAACCACCTCTTGTCTTGTCTCAGAATAAATGTTTCATAAAGATGAGTTTTGCGGTAATTCTCAGCCACCCCTTCTGGCAAGTTTTATCGTGAATATTTATCTTGATGATAAAAATTATTTTTTTCGTACAGTCAAAATGATTCATGAACTTTTAGCAAGGTCAAAATACATTCGGGTCGGGTCAGATCTCGGATCCGACTCCGAAACCCAGGAGGTCGGGCGGAGCCGTGTGATCCACGTGGAAGGGAGTAGGTGGAGGATGGTTGGGATCTGGGACGAGCGGATAAGATGTCACGTGACCGGGCCGCACGGAGAAAGAACGAGGGCGGCGGCGCGGCGGCCAGATGCGGTGGGGCCCGCCCTTATCTGGTGGGTGGTGACCCGTTGATCCGGTAACGTTATCTTATCCTGTACACATATATAAATATGACCCCCGCGCGGGTCCGAGGACCCTGTCACGTGGGGGCGGAGCGGCGTTTGTGCTGACCGCTTGCGGTCTGAACACACAATTTTAATTTTAATTTCTCATAATAATATAATGATAAACTCGTTTTATTTTATTTTTTTAACTCCGATCTATATTGTGTATTGTCTTGTAAAGCTCTTCGTTGTTTGATATTACCAAAATTGCCTCGTCAATGCTTTCAGATTAATCAAAAATTCAAAATACATCGAAAAATATCCCTTCTTTTTTATATGATGTTTTGTTTTGTTTTTACTGGAAAGTAGATACAACGGAAGTATAAGCGTGGCAGCAAAATATCAAATAGTTGAGTATATATACTTGTTTTTCAAGACCACTGGCTAGAGTTATCCTGTTAAATTAATGAAATTTTCAGATATGTTGTTGACATGATTTTTTGTTATACTCTTTTGCAACTTTTTTTATATTTGTTTCAGTATGTTCTTAAAAAAAAACATTTGATATCATTTGCTTTTAGCCATGCGAAGCATCTCAATGTTTTGTTATTTTTTAAATATTTTATTTAAATATTTTATCATGTTCATATTTTAAAATAAAATTTTGTGCAACTTTTCCATTCTTTGTCAAATAGGGAGATGAATGATCAAGAGAGTTTTTTTTTTTTCATTTTCCGCATACTTAAGCAGCTTCTTCCTTCAAAACTGGACTGAGTTAAATTTTTTTTTGTAATTGGACCTTGTCCTAAATATTCTGCAAGCTAGGATCCCTTATCAAACTAACACCTACTCACTAAATGGATTTGGGGTGTTTGGTTGCATGATAATAGAGTTTTTATTTTAATTTTTAAAAATTATAAAAAAATTGTTAAAAGAGATGTTTAGAAACCATGACAATTTTATATTTTGAAAATGATTTTCTTCTTAAACAAAAAAAGTGGACCTCGCTTCTTTTTTTTTTGTGATCCCCCACTTTGTTTGATGATACGTGGTAGTTACTCTTTTTTGATTTTCTCTCACAATAATATATAAAATAATAAAAATGATGGTCCATCTGTTTGACTTGGGGTCCATTTGTTCTAAGCTTAATTAAAAGAAAGTCAACCTAAAAAGAGCGACCTTGACTCCTTAGATTCTTCATTTTGACATCCACCTGAATCAAACGGATGCCGTCTTCAGCTTAAAGGTCTAACAAGGCCTCAAGCATGAACACATATATATACGTACATTTACATAAAAAAATAAAAAAATTTGTTTGAATTAAAATTGGTATTTAAATAAGCATGTTTATTTGCTAAAAATTTTATTTAAGATTTCTTGGTCAAGTGATATTTAAGATTCATGGCAGCACAAGAAAAGTTAATATATTAAATGGAAGTTTCTTTTCTTTTCTGTATGCTCGTATGCAAACATTAATTTTTCAACTTGATTATGAACAAAACAAAGGTTTTACGAATGGTTAACTACTTGAAAATATTTTAGAAACAAATTTTAATGTAAATCATATAATAGTTAACATACCAGAATGTTTAGTGGAATTATTTGCAACATGCTCGCTTTTTTTTTTACACAATAAAGAATTATACGTATACAATCAAAGCTTGACAACATGATACTAAGAACAAGTATTAATAATAATTTTAAAATATTTTATAAAAAAACAAAGAGTTAAAAATATTTTGAGAAATTATATTCGGAAGTACCAACTCGTTTGCTACCCTTTTAATATATATATTTCTTTTTTTCATTTCTATAGTCTTCCTTTGCAACATTTGTTAAAACTATTTGATTATATTTTACTTTCTGTATAAATAATATTTATTACACTGATATGATTAATATTTAAAAATCTGGAATATTTACGTATGATGAATGTTATCATCATATAACTTTACACTCACGTAACATGAAAAATGTCCTTTATGATTACTCTTCTAAAAGAATCATGGATGAACAAATAATTGAAAATGTTTTCTAAAAATTCATTCTCTAGTGAACCAAATGATATACAAGCATTTGCCTTTCTCCCAAATTTTAATTCCATATAAAACACTTTAAGTGATTTTTATGTTACTTTTAATCAAATGCACCCTTAGTTCCAACATCAAATTTATGTGGATTTGTGGGAGGAGAGAAGGTTGCAGGTTTTATAAGTGTTTCTTGACAGACCAAGTCACCAACAAGTGAGAAAAGTTTCACTTACCACCAACTAAATTATATATAAAATTTGTCTACTTCATAAGCAGAATGTTTTCATTTTTTGTATTTCCAATCTAAAAAGTTAAAGTCAAAGAATTAATTAATTTTAAGATGTTTATAAGGCGATACTGATACAAGTGTCAATTATAATCTGAAGATACTTTAGAAGTGACCAAAGAGTTGAAAATATTTTAATAAAATTATATTCAGGTGTACTAAATAAAAAATGTATTTCCATTTACATAAAAATATGTAAAATATTTTGTCTAATTTTATTTTGCGACAAACCAATTGCACCCTAATACCCTGTTTGGTTAGAGTTTCATTTTTGATACTATATCAATATTGATATTAATATTTTTAAATGTTGGAGTATTAATATCAAAAGTAATACAAGTTGACACTAGTCTTATGTAATATGTTTTGTTTGTACTACAAGTTTTAAAATTGATACATTTAACCAAACACCTCTTAATGGCTCCTATCAATATCAATTTTAAAATTGATAGTGACAGAGATACCTAATAGTGTTACCAAACAGGGTATAAGTCTTTGTATTTCCAGCAAAGAAAAGAATATGGAAGCATAAAACATCAACTTTTGTGCTACTTTTTTCGATATATATGTATATATACATATTCATTTCTATAGCCAATTCCTTTGCAACATTTGATGATTTTTTATTTCTTATATAAATAATATTTTGAAGCTAACATGATTAATATTCAGAAATCTTAAATTTTGAGGGCCAAGTCAACTACGTGTGAGAGAGTGTCACTTACCACCAACCAAATTATATATGAATTTTTCGTATTTCATAAGCAAGACGTTTTCAGTATGATGTATTTGGTTCCAATACATTTACATGGCATAGTTGGTGTTCTATTCCCTTAGGCCTGTTTGGCACCCAAATTTTTTGGGGATAAATCAAGTTTATCCCCTAAATTTTGGGGATAAACTTGGTTTATCCCCAAATACCAAACATGCCCAGGCCCCGTTTGGTGTGAGGATAGTCTGGGATAAACTTGATTTGTCCTCAATCTTCCTCTCTCTTTTTACAAATAAAATGAGACTTAAGCTAAATTACCTTAATCCGATTTATCCCCAAAATTAAGAATAAGTCTAGGTATGAATCGTCCTAAATATTAGTGGGATACATCTAGGTTTGAGGATAAGATCAGTGCTCCCCTCCCCTCGTCTCCCATTCGCCACTCCCCTCCCTTCGACTCCAGATGATACTCCCCTCTGTTGGTGAACAGAGCTCTAACCCTATCTCCTAGCAAAGCTGTGACATGGTGGCACTCCCCATCTCTGTCGCGGCATGGTTGCACATGCTCTATCTCAAAAGACTTGCGGTGAACGTAGAGGCACTCCCCAACGTCGTCGTCGCTAGTTGATCCCCCCTCTCCAACACTTGCCTAGGCTTCCATGGGGTATCTCTTGCCCTTTTTTGCTTTTAAATAGCAATTGGAAGGAGAGGGCCACTCCTACGCCTCCGTAGTCTCTTTCCACACTCTAGCCACACACACTTTTGATCTCGTTTGAGTGGTGTTTGGTCCTCCTCTGGCAAGGTCTTGCACTTGACTATAGTCCTCGTCAAGTGCCCAACCCGCTGCATATTTGGTCTCTTCTTCTGTCGGATTTATGCTGGGTGAGACATCCTCTCGTTAGTCTCTTGCCCTCTCTTTTGGGTTCACCAAAAGAGATTCCTCGGATAAGTTGTTGATCCCTCCCATATAAGTTCTCATCTCTGACTATTCCATTTGGTGCTTTATTTATTTATTTTTCTTTTGTTGTGGTGCAGTTTGTTGTTAATCAGGCTCATGTTATTGAATAAATAGCTTTTGTTGCATCACATGATTCAACTAGGTCCACTACGCTTTACAAGAATTCATTTTATGGTGGATTTGTAGAACCTTTGTGGAAAAGAAAAAATAACTATGACCTTTGAGATGTCAAGGGCTCTCATGTATCTAAGAAGAGTCTCCTATAATAAATGAAGTCTTTCGCACCGTTGATCTCCTAACAGACTTGGCATTAGCTCTTGATGATGCAAATATTGATGTCATGAAATAGAGGCAAATGAATCCTTTGAAATGATAGTTTTTGCAAATAATAACCTAAAATAATAATTTTTGCAGTATTTACAATTCTTTGTCTCTGAATTTTCATTTGATATAGAATATAGAGAGTGCCACCAAGGTCTTCAAAATGTGTCAAATTGAGTATTTTTATGTCTTCATATTATAGCTTGAGAAGTTGGTTAAGGCTGTACGAGATTATGAAGTCCCTAGGAAGGAGCTCCCAATTGACAAGGAGGTTGTTGAAGCTTTGTTCCATTCTCAAGTAACATTAAAAACTTTTCTCGGTGAGAAGGTTTCTAATCTGAAATTTGTTGAGAAGACAACGTGAGAGACATTGAGAAATGACAATGATACTAGTGAACTAAATAAAGTCTTCTCTTGTAGAGACCATCCTCATAAGACAATATAGAAAATTGTATTGCCAATAACATTTGTAAAAAATTGTGCTATTCATTTGCGAATTAGATGCTCCCGTAATGTAAATCTGGTGTCTCTTTTCATGTAATTTGACAACATGTTTATACAAGTTTAACAAATATAAAAATAATATTTATAATTAAAACTTTATATTAGATGATGGTTTTTTATTAGATTCGATTTAAATAGTTAGTGAGGTTTAATATTTGTATTATATATTTCAAATTTATCATTATTTATATTTTAAAATTTATCTCTATTATATGTTTAATTATATTTTAAATTTATTATATGACTATGTAAGTTGACTAAGAAGATATTTATGAAAATAAAATATAAGTTATTACAAAGTATAAATATAAAAATATATGTTTATCCTCAAATTACTCTATGTCATACCAAACATAGGATAGAGTTATCCTCTAAATCTATCCTAATTCAAACCAAACATAATATGAATAAACTAGTCACAATGAGTGACCTAACTTTATCCTCTTTATTTCTATCCCGACATCAAAGGTAACCTTAAGCTATGTTTGGTACGGGAATACTCATGAATAAATTTGATTTATCATCAATTTCTCATTTGTTTTGCAAATAAAATGAGACTTAATCCAGATTAACTCAATCCAATTTATCCCGATAAATGAGAATAAAGTGAAAGATAAGTCATCGCATATAATACATGTGATATTTTATCCCTAACTTTTTCAAGAGATAATCATCCCATATGAAATATATTGCATTTCTATTTATGTATTGTTTATAATATAAATTTCAAATTGTATATTAACTGTCAAATAATTTTTAGTGGAAATTAATACCTGATCCTATTCAAATGCCACCGTTTAATCAACAGTCTCATGTGCACATTTCTATAACGTTAGGTCCTATTTTTTGAAATGGTATAACACCCGCCCCTAATTTCATGTGAGACCTTAGAAAACTGTGAAGGAGAGGAATTGACACATTTACCCTCCTTCAATCATATGACGTCTGGGTGAAATGTGACTCACCAGCGTCCGTATCTTTCACTTCTCACATTATAATTTTTACACACCCACTGTAAAAAAAAAATGACCTGTGTTACAGATTCCCATAAAGTAAGAAAGAGTGATCTTTTATAATAGAGTTGGCCAGTAAAGGATGTTATATCTTTACCTGACCCTTCGGATGTTCAAGATAAAGTTCTGCTTTTTTTTCCCACTTTACCAAGAGAAAACAAGATTTTCCCAAACTTTTAAGGGTCTTTTGAGGATAACCGAGGAATATTTTCCTTTGAATTGGTTAATGATAGATCCTTTGCTTGACTCTAGAAAGGCTGTCAGCAAGCATGACTTTCTCGGTGTATCCCTTCCATTCTTTTTCACTTCACAAAGTGAAAATATGCACAACCAAAATATATCCAAATAACACAGAAGAAGTCAATCCTTGCTCAAAATAAAAATCGGCTAATTGCATTTGCAAATATGAAAAGCACAAAAGGAAGTTCTGGCAACATAATGGAGAAAGAAAATCATCCAAGAAAGCTACATGTTCACACGATGCACATGCAACTAGAAGGACAAAATGGAATACATTACATAGCACGACGAATCCTTCGACTCTTTGGAGTGCTACACGTGGGTTCTACCATGAGTCCGATTGCCGAAGGGGTTCTGCGCAAAGTTTGATCGCCTGAGGGGTTTTGATCGCCGTAGGGTTGTGCATGGAGTCGATCTCTGAAGGGTTCTACGTGGACTCCGATCGCCGAAGCCCTTGAGTTCTTAGGGTTCCAAATGCCCGAGCACAACTGCCAAAGAGAATCACATGAGTAGAGCATAAATGCTGCCGAACAATTCCGATCACGCGAGAAGTCACGGGGTGAAGGGCACTTTTGAAATATGCTTGTTCGGCAAGATGATCCGCTGTAACAGAGAAGACTCGCCCTTGTAAAAATGTACTATCGCAAGACTAGGTATTATAACAATTTGATATTGGGACTAATCATTAGAGTGATTTTCTTAAGATGATCGTAATTAATTTCCCCTAATTTTTATATATCATTATTAATTTCATAATTAATAATCATATATCATACCAAATATATGTCAAGGTCATCCCATCTATTCGGTTCCCAACTGGGTCACCCAACGCTTGTGCAACCCCACACCGGGCCACCACAGGGTTGCCTCAACTGGGCTGCGGCCGGGTCAGTCAGCCCAGATTCCGACCGGGTCGCCCGACCTGGTCCAACCCCTGTGCAACCCAGCTTTCCATGGGGAACAACACTTAAATTCTTCTAGCTAACCAAACAATAACCGGAGAGGGCCACATTATCTAAATGAACAATGCCAAACCAAATGACAAACGATCATGGGAACAGAACAACTATGCAGTTAGGACTTAGGTTAAGCAGGTTAAGCAGATAGCAGTGATGGTGAATCGGTGATGATTACATTACAAGAATCATAAACCACTAGCTTTATATACAATTTGCCAAGAGATGACCTGCAACTAAAATGGTGCAAGCACCTCAGTTGTAGCGTTGTAGCGCCAACCCTGATACTAAATACAATATCTTCAGACCTGTGTTCCTCTTCACGGGACACAATAGTTCTCCATAACCTGCCTGGCAAGATCCTCCGCACCACTCTTCCTGTAGATTAAGTGCAAATTGTATGCTGCCTCATTGTGAAGATTACAGTATCCAGGCTTCAAAACTTCTGGGGGGTTGGAGCTCTCGTTAGGAAGCTTTGGCATGGGATAGTCCTTCTCTTCCATTGCCAGAACTTTTTCATAATATGATGCAGCCAAAGTATAATGTCCCACGGTGTGATACGCTCTCGCAATGTTGTATAATGCTTCCTGAGCATCCATGGAGACAATAGAAGAGACAATAATAAAAGGACCAAATAATTAAACTTAAAAACTTAGAAACCTTCGAATTCACAGACATTAAAAAGTGACCGTAGGCCAAAAAGGGATTACCTGATACAACAAAAAACAAAGAAAACAAACGTCCTCAAACTTCCTCTAAAAATATCAACCAGTTACTCAAAATTAGAAGCTTGATTGAGAAATATAGACAAAGTATTAACACATTGGTTATTGATTTGGGAAAGACGAGTCCCAAAGATGTTTCATATAAGGATTTTCTTTTTCAACTAGATAGCATCAAGGATCACCATCCTAGGTTTCATTTTAGTGGCAGAAGAGTTAAGGATATACATGTGAAATTAACAGAAAGATGGCATTTAGAAGATTGCATTAATGTATAAAAATTTTGATACTGGATAAAAACAGAATACGTGCACTAGAAGTTTAGTTAAAGTCATGGAGACAAAAAAAGAACGAATCATGCGTAACATACATTTAAAAACCTTGGTTCAATCATTTAAATAAAATGCTCGACCTGTTTACAAGCCAAGCTTCAGCAGACCCTTGCTCGATTCAATAAAACTTGTGACAACTTGTTTAAGTACTCGATTATATCAAAAACACTTTAAAAGTCATACAATATTAATCAAACATATTAAATAAATTGAATCGAGCTTAAACCCAACTTTGTGTTTCATAAACGAGTTTAAATTCAAGCTTCATAAATGAGTTCAAACTAAGCACTAAACGAGATTGAATTGAGCTTAAACTTGAGCTAGGATAAAGCTTCTACTTTGAATTCAAGCCCAATCAAGTAAACAAGCAAAACTTGATAAGTTGAGCTCAAACATATCTTGCTCTTAACAAGCCAAACATGAACAAGAAGTTGAGCTTGTTCGTTACATATCAAGTCAAGCTCGAACTCAAACATACATGTAAACAAGTCAAGCACAAGCAACATAATACTCGGCTTGACTTGGCATACTCGGCTTGACTTGGCTCATTTGCACCCTTATAAGTACCTACTACTTTCACCTGAAGGAAAGATTTATTTTAAATATCAAATGTGAAAGAGATTCTGACAACCAAAATATTTCAAATCCCAACATCCTCTTTGATGATCAATAAAATAAGCCTACATGATGGCAGCAAGGTGTTAACTCAAACTATGTGATAAAATGTTTGATATGCATTGAGGCAACGAGGGAGCAGGCTCCTAAGGTGGCCATCACGTGATTAAGGTGATCTTGATGGAAGGAGGGAAGAGATAGAGAGGATGGCACTCTCGAGAAGGGATAGAGATAGTGGTATGAAGGGGGTCAGAAATGGGGATAGGGAGAGGAGAAGAAAATGGGTTGAAAGGAGCGAGAGAAAGGGATGAAAGATAGAGGAAAAAGAGGTGCCTGGGAAGTGAGATGTATGAAAACACACAAAGGCAAGAGGAAGTGACTGAGTGAAGGGCGAGGGACAAAAATAGGACATAGTGAAACAACAGTAAAAAATCTCCAACAACAACAGCAGTAGGAAAAAGCACAAGCACAATGATAAATGGCAAAGCAACATGGCAAAACTGAGAGATTTCTGGTAAAGAGCCTGGTGGCATGGTTGTCAAGGCGAAAAAGTGACCAAGAGACCTTTGACCGTTTAAGAATTAAGGCCATGTTTGGTATGGGGATAACCTAGGATAGACCTGGTTTATCCCCAATCCCCTGTTTGGTACACAAATTAATTATAACTTAACCTGGTTTAGTTTAATCCAGCTTATCCTTAAAAAGGAGGATAACACCAGGTTTAAGTCATCCCTCCCGATAGATGGGATAAGAGAGGATACGCCCTCGACCCTGTCACAGCAGACGACCTTGCGCCCCTGAGCTCCCCGTGGCGGCGATCCAGTCCGCCCCTCCCTCTCTTTCATCCCCTTCAGCGCAGTCGTCGTCGCCTCCGCGCAGATGCATCACCGTCGCGATCGCCGCCAGCGCTCTCCCTCTCTCTCTGTTTTCACCGCCGCCTTGCGCGGTTTTTCCGTTCCCGCGTGCGCCACACACTCGCGGCCGCCCTCCATGGCTAGGACTCCAGAGATGCCGCGACGGTGCTGTCGCCACGGTGTGGTCTGCCAGTCCACCTCCCCACGGCGTGCTTTGCCGGGTGTGCAATGGACCACCGAGGTCCGTTGGGGACGAGAGTACCACCTGGGCAGCGGGGAGGTCCATCGGGAGAAGTTTGGAGCTCGCTGATAAAATTGGGGATCGGCTGGGGTTTGTCAGAAAAGCATTGGTAGAAGAAGAGGAACCTCGCCAGGGTGAGGGAGAGAAAAGATTGGTGCCGATTGCAGGTGGGGATGCCGATGCCATCAGAGAGATACGATGTGGATTGATCTGTACTTCTCGTTGCTTTTGTTTTCCCATAGAACTGTAATATATATATTTTTTGCATTTGATTATGTGCTTAAGTGCATTTCGTTGGACCGGACTTTAGTTTGTTTACGTTTGGTCTGCAAATTTCTTCTTTATTTTTCATCTACAGAAGCAAACATCCATTATATTGTAATTTATATCTTCAATTTTATGTTTTTAGATTTATCTTTATTTATATTTTAGATTTATGATATAATTATGTAAATTGGTTAAGAATATGCCATAGAAAATAAAATAAGATAATATAAAAAATAAAGATAAAAATATAAAAATATAAGGTTATCTTCAAATTTATTATTAACATACCAAACATAGGATAGGGTTATCCCTAAACCTATCCTAAGTCAAGCCAAACGTAATGGGGATAGGGTCAACCACACGGATTGGTTTATCCCTATCCCCATCAATTTTATCCCGATACCAAACAACGCCTAAGAGTTGATAAGATCAAAATATCCAAAAAAATTTAAGTTATTTATAATATATAAATGCAAAATTTGACATTCGGTAAAAATGTGTATTAAAATCAGTATTAATGTAATAATTTAAGAAAATGAAATTTGTATGTAAATAATAAAAAAGTGCACATCAGGGTAGAGAGAACCGACAATTAACTGCTAGAGGGGGGAGGGAGGCCAAGATTGCTGTACTAGCGAGTGAGGAGAGAGGTTTGAGGAGAGAGGCCAAGTTGCTTTGCCTGCAAGTGCACTTTTGTGCTTAAACGGGCACTTTGATAACCATGCCTAGTAGCTGAATGTTGGCGTCAACTTTTTGAAAAAAAAAAGACAGCACAATAAAAGAAGAAAAGGAGGGCCCATTTCCAGTAGGTCAGACCTCAATTGGGTCAAGTCTTAGTTGGTCCAATTCCCAATTGGGCTCAATCAGGCCGTGAGATGACCCATTGGCACATCCTCAGCTGGGCCGGCCCCTATTTTGATTTAATTATATGATTTCCCTGCTCCCTTGAAGGTCCATTGGCGCAGAGCCCATAAGAAGAGGGAGAGTGAGCTGCAGTCAACCCAATTGGCCCAGTCAACAGGCCACATCAGCAGGCCATGTCAGCTAGCCCCACCGTCCAGGCCAACTTAGCTGCCACATCATTTTTGACCTATTGATGGCATGGGAAAAACCAAGGGACAAGTCAATGTGGGAGAACTCAGGGCAGGTCAAGGCATTAAAATCCTAGAAGAATTCGAGTTAAGTGAGATTAACTACCTAGGTGAAGCCAACAGTCATCTTACAATTAATCCAAGGCTGTCCCTTCATCTCCCCCTCATTTCTATAAAAGGAGGAGGGCACCCACAAGCCAGAGGATCGCCAACCAGACGCCGGCAGGTTGCTGCTGCTGTGCGAACCCTTCAACACTTGCCCGCGGCCAAGAGAAGGGAAGAGAAAGAAGAAGAGGAGGAGAACAAAGGGGATCCCCTCCGCGGCCCTCTTCCAGTGCCTTCTCCTTCCTTCCTTGCATCCGAAGCAAAAAAGGTAGGGGGATATACAAATACTAGCTATATAGTCCTTTATGGACACCTCTCCCACCTCTTCCAAATTCTCTTCCCAACGCTTCTAATGACATGACCCGGCCTTCATCAACATCGGCAACCCAAAAACCATCTAAAGCCCAGTCGACCCATGCAAACTTTCAAACAAAAAAAATCTTGTTTGACCCCCCTGTTCAATCACCTGTTTGGCTCCCCTTATCAGTCCCTATTCCAGCCCCTACTGGCCTACCTAGGAGACCCCTAAACAGGTCTTAGAACAGGTCACCCTCAGTCCCCTGTTGACCCACTTGGAAGACCCATTTTCGGTCCCTGTTCAGCCCCATATCTGGCCACCTAAACACCCCTCATGGTAGCCCCTAAAGCCCTCCATGCAGATCTCTAAACTGTCACCTAATATGGGCCCCCATGCCAGGCCCATTTTCAGCAATACAAATAGCCCCAAAAGAGGTCCTGCCTGCCCCCCCATGTTGACCCCTCTTTTGGCCCTTCTAGGGACCCCCAAGAAGATCATCTTCATACCTCTTAAAAAAAACAAGAAATCCCCGTTTGGCCCTTGCCCATTTCACCTGAAAGCCCTCCAAACAGGCACCCATTTCGGCCCCATTCTGGTCCAATAAAAAAAACAAGCAGGTCGCTATCTCCCCTCCAACATGCACCTACATAGTCCCATTTTCAGACCACACAAACACCCCTTAAACGGACCTGTTTTGCTCCTGTACACAGCCTCTAAACAGGCCCCTTATCTCTCCAGTTTTGACCTCTGTAGGTCCAAGAAAACAGGTCACCTTGACCCATATCTGGAACCACAAAATAGGTCACTTCCTGCCCCTTGCGCAATCCAGTCTCCAAACAGACCCCAATCAGGTCCATCCAGAACCCCTTAAAACAGGTCCTATTTTAACACCCTAATGGTTCCCTCAACAGCCCCTTTGCAGCCTATTAAACAAAGCCCCAAAACAGGCCCCCCTTTTCAGCCAGTTTCCTGCCCCCTTGCAGCCAGACCTTAGCCCCTTTGTGGCTCAGCCGAACAGCCCTTAAACTGGTCCTGTTTGCTTTCAAAAAAAACTTGAGGTCCCTCTTTAGCAGCCCCCTTGCGGCCTTCAAAAAGAGGACAGCAGCCCCTTGAGCATCAAAAAAAAAAAAAACACTGCGCAACTCAACAAAAATGCAGAAATCTGTCATTTGCAACATCAGTGGGAGAGGGTGATGTCCCGGACCCTTTCAAACTCCGTACGGGAGGTCGATCGTTTGTCCGGGCAAGCCCTTACCCTACCGCCAAGCTGATTGAAGAAGTAAAAAACATCTAAGTCCAGCAGGCCCTTCCAGCCTAAGAAGTCTAAGATGGGCCCATTAAGCCCAAGAAGACCGAAAGCCGCTAAGCACGCTGATGGAACTCAAACCGGCCTAAACGGCTTTGACCAAAATAAATAAATAACAAAATCAGAAATGTGAAATGCCAAATTAAAATAAGGAGTGAAACACCCTTTCACAGATACTACACCTTTTGGATGGCTCCTCCAGGTACGTCCTGGAATGTCTATCTGGACTACGGTGTGGGCACGTTCCCGTAGCCGGCGATCCTTCCCCCGATATAGCAAGCCAAACACTTGTCATCCAGGATGGGTAAATTTCATATTGGTTGGAATAAACCGGCATGCCATCGTAATGTCGAAATTTTCCAACCTTATGGAAATTTACATCCGGGGAAGGAACGCCGGTATCTCTATCTGGCGTTATTGTATCCAAACCATTGTACCCCAACTTATGAAATGAAATGATGTTCAAATGATTGTTCAAATTGGATGAAGCCAGGCATCGTATAGTGGCCCAATGGACCGGATGGGGCGCAAACCCAAGAAAATCAAATCAACTTCAATTGGACATCAAAACACAACCAAAGAACATAAAAAAAAACAGATTGTCAAGATGTTTAATCCAATACAATTAAACCCTTAAACCAAACAACAAATAAACCAAACTCTAAACAACATCTAAGACATTAAACAAAACATCAAAACTTGTCCCTAAAAAACAGATTTAAAATAGATATGAAATGCTCAATTAAAAAACACGTAAGTTCAATAAGAATCGAACCATAACTAAGGAAAACTCAAAGAACAAACCTCAAACAAAAAATCAAACCTTAACAAAACCTAAAAATAAGATAAAAATCAGAATTGAGCAATCTAGAAATCCATTAAAAGTCACCCAATCTCACCAAATTAAATTCTTAATCGAAAGATAAATAAATAAATTCAAAGAAAACTAGATGATCAACATTTCAAACACTCAAAATACACAAAAATCAACCTAAAAATCAGATCATTACATAATCTGAAATTTTAAGGCCAAACAAGTTAAACCAAATCCCAAAATGCTTAAAACATACCATAACACTTGGTCCATGTCTTTCTTTTCTGCATGTTGTCAAACAGCTAAAACCTGTACGGAAGGTACCATGAAATAACTGCTATCGACTACCCATTTTCATGCAAAGACAAAATGCAATAAATGTAGTCACCATCCATCATATATTTTCTCCTTAAAGTGCACCATTTGGTTCGGTCAGGTAAATGAAACCAGTTCAATTTGATTTGGCTCGGTTTAAAACCAAAATTTAATCAAATAATAAAAATAATAAATTCTTTGCATAAACATACTTATGTTTAGTATAAATAAATAAAATAAATATTATTATATTACAAAAACTATATAAATATTACTTTTACTAATGATGTAGTAATAATTACATTACATTTTAATTCAAACAGTTTGATCAACTTGTTGCATGGTTATCAAGGCAAGTACTTAGGCACCAAGGCTCTTTTCAAGGGACACCTTTTGGGGCCCAAGGCAACCAAGGCTTCCACCTTCCTGCCCAAGGCAAGGCACCCCAGGTCTTCTTTATGACAAAAATTGCATTCAAGAGACTTTACCCTCCTGATAACCCCCCACAAAGGGCATTTGCCCCTTCATCCCAACGATTCGTGGGCCTTCATTTGATAATAGTGTAAACATATTAACAAATTTCATTATCACTTGTACTATTATATATATTTAATAAAAGTAATTATAAACATATAATACATCTGAAAATTATAAAGTTTTTTCTTAATCCCCTCTCTCTCTCTTAAAATCACATATACTTTAAAATATATACACATAAAAATACAATTATAACATACAAATATAATTGTATATATATTTTTATAAGTATACACAAAAATCTGTTTATACACATATAAATGTCTAATGCGACCGCCTTATTGACTTAGAGAAATCGGCACCCTTGAACACCTAGGTGCCTTGTCATCTTGACAACTATGTTTGATCCAATTTGCATTGGTTTTGAAGGCCTCCAAACCGATTGAACCAAACCAGTGGTTTAAACCCAACCCAACCAAATTGGTCGGTCAGTTCAATTTGGCAATTTGAACTGTTTTGTTTACACCAATGATTGCTGGATTTGAATTGGTTTCCGGAACGGTAGATAACAATCCAATCCGGATCGGATCGGCCGAAGGTCCAGAAGGAATCCTGATCCATAAGCAAGATTTAAAAAATCCAATTATGATTCTGATCCCGATTCCAATCCGATTTTGGCCAATTCGGTCCAATTCTTTTTTATAAAAAAATCAGGATTCCAATTCTGATCCTGGCCGATTCCGCTGAGATTTATCTTGGATGGCCCCTCTAGGTGAAAATCAGATCTCCATAAACCAATTTGATCTAGGGATCAGCCGATCCCGATCTGGATAAGCCGATTTTGCAATCTATGGTGCACTTTTAAGTCATCAAATAGCAAGTAATATGATTCAAATATCATAGTAAGCAAAAAAAAAAACACTCCAGTGAAACTGAAAAATACTCGCTGCAGGTCATCTTAAAAAGTTAATATATCCATCTACATCCTCACTCATGTTCATAATGGTGACCAAATGACAGCTTACCTGGCTGTTGCGACAGAGCGATGCATAGTTATTTAGAAAGGCTATGCCCTGCAAGACACATAGGTGCTTGTTCTTTAACCTGAACCCAAGAGCTAGGTTGATTAAAGAAGTACCTGAAAAAATAAGAAACCTAAACATTTTGTAATATTAACTAAAATTTAGTACTAACTCAAGCATTAAGTAATATAAGCTAGAATCAAGTAATATCATGCCTACGCAGAGATTGATCAATGCATTGTCTGGCTGCAGTTTGTAAGCCTGAAGATATTCTCGAGCAGCCGACTGGTATCTCACAACACCAAACTGATGGCCAGTGATAATATAAGGTGGCACACAATCTTTGCATGTGTCTCGCATTTCATGCAAAAATTTGAGATGCTTTGCATAAGGGTACTCCAACCTGGAATTGCAATTATTGTGCAACATAAGGTCCAGAATATCGGAAGAAAATTCAATACCAAGCTGTTCACGAAGACATTTTCAAAGCAAGAAACAACATGAATAAGCACAAAGAATAAATTACTGCTAATAAAAATGAACACAAAAAAGGATCGACAATTAACTAATTCCATTGCAAGAAAACTGGCATTGTTCGTAGATTTCAGTATGATTAAGAGTATAACATGGAATAGTTGGGTATTTAAACATCCTAAAAATATAAGGCAATAGTAAGATATAAAGGTTTCTTGCATAAGAGACCAATCTTAGGAAACATTCAACGCCTAACACTGAACATGACCAACAATAACAGAAGACATGGGTTGTAACTGAAGTGACAGCATTGAAAAATATAAAAAACAACGTGAATAAAATGTACAAATACAAACCTTGTTCCAGTGCTTTCCATTCCCAAAACACTAAAGACTGTAATACAGGATGAATGAACAAAAAACAGTAGACAATTAACATGTAATACGTGACAAAAATAGGGTCATTATAGCAAGGGGATCAAGTGCAGAGAAAAAACAATACCTAGAGGCCACCTTATAATAGCAATGCCAAGCTGCAGGACTGTATGGGTGACGTTGAACAAAGTGCCGAACATAATCATAACCATGCTTGGGGTCTCTGGTAATGGGAGCAACTTCTGCCATAAAACCACAAGATAAAACAGAACCCAGAAACAGTTTCTCGGAGTATCACAATGGCAATTTTTTTTTGATGATTTTAACATCCTAATTCAAACTCTTGGAACCAGAGACAACTTGAAAGAGTTCAAGGAAAGCAGCAATAATGTAGGAAGCTTTAGAGTTGCAAATGGACAATACTTACGAACACCAAGTTTTTGCAGCTCTTCTTTCTTCTCACTAGAAAGTGAACTACACAATAGCATCTTGATAATTTCAAGTGCATCCCAATATTGTTGCAATGTAACCAATGCATTGCATAACTGCAAAAAGAAAAAAAAAACATTCAATTGTGTTTGTTCCAAAAAGAAAGATGATACTTTGGTCTACTAAAACATTCATGTATCAGATGATATTAGAAGTCTCACAACACGAAAAAAGACAACTACAAGGCAAGATTGATATTGTATTATTGTTGACTAGGCTCTAAAATGCATCAGCCTTATCAAAACTAATATTCGGAATATTTAACACAATTAAAATGTGTGAAGAATAACTTTATTTTCCACAAATCCAGGTTCTCAAACCAAAAAAAACATTGATAAAAAATTAAAAATTAAAAACCAAATATTGTTATAGACAATTGGTTATGATTAATTATGCTAAGTTTATTCCCACTTCTCCAATCTCAAACCATTTCAGATAAGTTTTACTCCAGGGTAGTCAGTAAATTGACACAACAACCATGGCATACACTGAAGAACAAATGCTTGCCGGAAGCTACATGCTCAAAAGATGGTATCAACAAATCTTACAAAAGCCCAACACACCAAAAACGTATAGTATGCAGTGTGGACCAACATCTAACAACAATAGATAGATGGCATAAGCCCAAATAGATCGCATCACACAAATCAGCTAACTGACAAGCATATAAACTAATGTACAAGTATGTAGACATGTGACTGTGTGTATGTATACATATACCTATAGGTATTACCATGCTTTTTTGCAATGGATTTGATGATAAACTGCAAAACTGCAGCATGAAAAAAAAACTAATAACGAGCATGATTATTAACAGTATGGAAAAAATAAAAATAAGTTGCTAAGTACCAGCAACAGACTAATAATATCATGTCAAGAAATGGAAAGCATACTGACATTTATAACAAGATGATAATGTTCCTCGTCCTTCAAGAGATTTGGTAGAGGAGGTTCTCGGTACACATATCTCTATGGTCCAATCAACCAAAAGATTTATCAAAACATGCACTAGTTAAAATAGAATTTGTAGGTACATGAAATATATACTTACACAAGATTCATCCTCAGACTCTTCAATTTGCAAGTCTAAATCACCACTTAAATGGTCTACGCTCTTTCTTACCTTCTTCTTTAGCAGCTTCTTTGCTCTACATGCTTTAAGCCTGTAAAAAAGAACATTCATATTCTTTTCCAACATATAGAGATCAAAACCAATACCAGTGAAAGCAGAAAACAAGTGAGGATATAAATTACAAACTATAAGTTCTATGTTTTTTAAAATACTCAAAATAATTGCACTTCATTAAAAGTATATAAAAAGAAGATATAGGAAGAGATAGAGAATGATGAAAAGCAGCTGGAGACAAGATGTCTCCAACAAACCCACAAATAAAAACTCAAAACAAAAAGAAGAGGAAAAACAGCAAACACTAACACCTGATTCCTTGAAAGGACACATACAGAACATTCATCACCCTCCGAATTTTCCGGGTGAAGCCCAAGCTTGAATGTGTCTAGGATTTTAGAACAATCTTCTGTTCCCTCCAACCTAATGGTCCATCGAATAAATATCCAAGTTTGTTGACTTGTACTAAGGAAGGCCAGGTCACAGGTCGGCTGGGGTCGGTTGGCCCCAAATCTGACCCAGTCGGACTGGGTTGCGACACGAGCTGGACAGGGTTAAATGTATTTATTTTTTAAAAACTATTAAAAAATATAGAAAACGTAAAAATAGAAAAAATATATTTTATACTATATATTTATGTATATATAAAAATATATATAATTATATTTTTATGTTATAAGTGTATATGAGTGTTTATCTGTGTATACATGTCAATATGATTTTTTGTGATTATATTGTATTAGTATATGTTGGGAAAGAGTTAATCTCAAGTGAGAGGAAAAAGACATGTAAGAAATAATTTTATAAGTTTTAAGTAAGCATCATATATTTATAATCACAAATCTTAACCACATGTAATAATATAAGTGAATTCCAAGTCCTGATCAGGTCAGTAATTGTGTAGCAAGTAATCTGAAGATTACATACTCAGTTGAGCACCTACCAATAACGTTAACAACAGTGCATTGAGAAGCAAGATCTTGATTTACCTCATATATTTTGCAAAACAGAACTTTTTGTTCTTATCAATCTATCACATCATTCTTCGCCATAGGTAATCTGCCTACAATTTCCCAAAGAAATAATTGAATTTTGGTAGGGCAGCTCTCATTCCAAATCATATGTAACCTAGCTTTAGATGCATCATGCAACAATAACATGATCTAATCGCTTCAGTTCACACCCACCTTGCCCACATATGGACAAGCTGGTTCCATAGGCAAATTTAGAGTAACACATATGAGTGAATTAGATAACTATTGAGTTTTGTTTTACCTATGTAGACCAAAAAGGATGTCCGGGTCAAGGACAACTAATCATTAGTCAACCCATAAAAATGGCACTAGATCAGCATGAGATAATTATGAACTTAAACTTACTAACAGGAGAGGAATAGAGTTAAATCACCATAGACCCTGCTAGATGTAGGGTGAATCATATACCATAAGACATTTTAATAAAATAAAGAAGCAAAAAGTGATAGCATTGCATTCAGATAGAAATGTCAACTATTGAGTAGACAACTTTAAATCAGAACATTATATTACACAATCTTTAAACTGGCATGCGCGACCTCTCTCACATGCACACTACGCCATAGACAAAGGTCAAAAAAGCACAGCACTTCATTCAGAAGTCGCTGAGACATCGTTCAAAAGAAACCCTCATCTTTATTCCCTTGGTCATACATTGATCAACTGATCTAACGCTCTGATCGTACAGACATAAACTTAAAGCACATAGGTTGCCTGCCAATTACAATTAACAACCTTAATTACAAAACCGAGCTACTCAATCCAAAACATGAATTGGATGCTAAGTTCAAATGTGACAACTTTTATGGAAAGCAGATTGATGGGACCAGACCGGACCGGGTTGACCGTTTGTTCGGAGATCGCGTCTTTCAGGTCCTAAAGAGACATCATATTTATTTCTTTTATTTAGTAGTGTTAGAATTTATTTTATGCATTTTTATTTTTGTATTTAGAATCTTTCATTTTAGTCATTTAGAGGACATACATGTAATTAGTTTTTTAGGATTCCCATTTTGTAATGTTCAACTCTATTTACAGAGTCCAAGTTAGTGAATGAAGAAAGATGGATGATTGAAGAAAAAAGAAAGGGTTCCCCCCTCTCGTCCCCTCCTCTCTCTCGCTCTCACTCTTGGTCTGCCCTCCCCTTGACATCCATGTTGCCTCCCCACTTCCAAGTGCTCCCGGTCTTCCCTTCCCCCTTCTGTTCTCCTTCCCCACCTCCAGAGCTAAGTCCAACATCCCTTTCCCTTTCCTGTTCGGCTTTCCTTTCACCTCTTACAAGCTCTAACTCCCACTGTTGCCCCTTCTCCAATCCCGTCTGGACCTCCCGTCCCATCCCACATCCTCTTCACACCCCTACAGTACACCCCCTTGCTGGAACCCCCCACGAGCTCCCCTTTCAATCCCTTCTGGTGCCCTCCTGTGGCTGCACACAAGTTCCCCGATCCTAAACATCTCCAAACCATCACCCCTCCCCCAAGCACTGTTAGCCCCCTCACAAACCCCGAACCCCAACCCTACCTCCTTCCTCCCGTCGAAACCCCCACCTTTTTCCCCTTTATGGCAAACTCAGGCGACAATGACGAAGAGAAAGGAAGAAGAAGAGGAAGTCAAAGACAAGGATGGAGGGCACCCTCCGACCCTCACCCCTCTAGCTTCCCTGATGGTAACGACAACGGCGGCATCACCCTCCGGCTCCCCCTCTTCTCGCATGAAGAAACTACCTCGGCCAAAGATGATGTGACGCCCCCTCCCTTTCCGTTGTCGGGGACGCCGAGGACACACCACGAGACCCCCCGCGAGGCTCTCCCAGCCATCAGGCTGCCATGACACCCTGCCCTGGTTAACCGGGGCCTCCCTCACGCCGCCATGACCCCTAGGGGGGTCTTTCCTCCGCGCACCGCATGCCACCACGACCCCCGGAGGTTTACCCGCGAGCCAGCTGGCAGCGTGACTAGCCCGGTGGCCGGTTCAACCCCGGTCTAGCCCAGTTCACACCGGCCTGGTTTGGTAGATTTTTGGCACGGTTCAGCGATTTCCAGCCCCGTTCGATGCAGTTCAGTGTGGTTAGGGGCTGGTTCAACTACCATTTGATCAGTTCAGCCCATTTCGGGTTCGGTTTAGTGAGCTTCAGCTTCCATTGGTGGTTTTCAGCTCGGTGGGCCCACTTGGAGTCCGATTTGATCGACCTCAACTGGTCTTGTAGACCCGGTTTGACACAGTTAGACGGCATCACCCTCTTTGTCCCGCATCACAGATGATACCACAATGCATTATAAAGCTAAATAAATTATGTGTGACAACTTGATCATTAGAATCAACAATCAAGTAATGATGACACCAAGAAAATATAGTAGCTGATGCTATGTTTGGTTGGAGTATTAAGAATGATACTATAACAATCTTGATATTGATATTTCTAGAGGAAAGCATATCAATAGCAAAATTGATATAGGTAGACACTTGTATTATAGTTCATGTGTTGTTTGTACTACAAATATCAAAATTTATACTAACAACCATTAGCCAAACACCTTGTGATCATTTATATCGATATCACCTTCAAAATTAATAATGATAGAGGTGTTTAATACTATTACCAAACAAGTTGTAAGTCATGAATATAAGAAACCCAATTAGCTGATTACTTTCACTCTTCTCTGTATTCAGGTACTAGAAAAAGCAAGACAGACCCAGACAAGAATTAAAAACTATGGACTGAAATCTTAGAGATACACCCTTCCAAAAAAATCTCCTAATACAATTATCACCACATAGTTGACAAGCCTATATGAAGTTGTTAATCTGGTTACAACACTGCTGCCTCAACGATAGCTACAAGGTAAGGTAGAACAAGACAACAAACTTTACATATTTACATATAAATAAAATATGTCAATTCATAAAGTTTCTACTGTTTTCATTGGAAAGAATGGCACGTAATGTATTCTTGTAAAATAAGCAACAAAAGAACTCACAGGTCTGATGTTCTTGCAATTGGTTTGAATCCTCGGAAGACACTGTCATCTTCATGTTCATCCAGCAATTTAACTCTTTTAAGTAGATCACTAGTTGTGAGCCTTTTCTTTGTTTTCACCTGCCCATTAGCAGTCTCACAGCTATAATGCAACTCAGATGATAACAGGAAATCTTGTTTTTCACATGTTCCAACAAAGTGTTAACTTGGTTTAATCAATAAATATAACGCACAGTCTCGCAGCTCTTAGAATATATGGTATGCATTAGATGATAACATAAAACTTGAGGTAGCAAACTGTAGACCAAAGATATAACAAATACAGAATTCAGCCGTGTGCATAACAGAGGAAAGCTAAAGATCATATATATTCATGCCCATAGGCACATCAAGACCCCAAAATACAAAACAGAGAAAAGGTACAGAACATACACATCGAGATCTCTAATCCATGACTACGAACTATATGCAGCAGCCCAGATACACTGTTATATTCACACAAAATCAATAGTTATAAAGTAAATGAAAAAAACGTTGACTACCTTTTCATTCATCGCCTCAAATAACAATGTTTGGCGAACGGGCAAGAGAATTACATCCACGAACTCTTGAAGCATTCCTCTTTTATGATAAATTCTACAAAGCTGCATTTTTATTCTTCCATCATCCCACCAATTATTTGGTTTCCTAAGATTCAAGCTGTTGGCACAAGTATCTGGCAGAGACACAAACATGTAAAAACAACAAAAGGAAGTTCATATAAAAGACAACAGATGAAGTGGTGAAGGGAATCTACCTGAACTGCTAGGAGGAGAAAGCAAAGACACTGCTTCATCTGTTCTCTCCTCTTCAACAAGAAGAGAAGACAGTGTAATGCGAGAATCAATATCATCTTCCATCAAATGCAAAGCTGCATGCAAAGTGGGAAAAAAACTCTGAATGGCATCTACTCTTCTTGAGTAAAGGCTAGTTAAGATTAGATCAGTAAATGACAATGAAGTGCCAGAAACATAAAACATAAAACTACAAGGAGATCACAGTGCATGTTAAAAGAAAAGTCAGCTATATATCAGATTGGCAAGTTAAACCAAAATAGGTCACGAACCCATGATTTGCAGGGTTGGCTGATCCCAGCTCAGGGTCAGCACACCCCCATTCCCCAAATTGATCCCAGGAGGGAGGCCAATTATGGCACAATTTTCAGACAGGATTGGACTAAATGCAACTGAATCAATTGATTTCAGAATGATACAGGCCAATCCTAGCTTGGAATCATTGTTGTCAAAGCAACCACTTAAGCAGTAAAAGCCGGTTAAGCGGTAAAGCAGTTTTGCAGGGGCAAAGCAGAGGCTCACTTTATCAGAGCCCAAAAAATGGCCACTTTGGCCGCTTTGTGCCGGAAGTTTGCCGCAGGGCGATGGCATCATCCTGTACCAGGTCCAGTCTCCAGAAACCCGGCATGAGTGTCGATTCCAGCCCCCTATTCGACCCAAAACGGGTGGAATAGAACTGGATTTTTTGTTATTTTCTAGTTTTAAATAATGTATTGGGCCCCGATTTTCTCATTTTTTCCTTGTTTCCTAAATTATGGCAAGCCATTTTATTTTTATCTATTTACAGTTAAATTTTATTTGTCAAGTTGTCTCGTTAATTTAATGATTATTTGAGTGAAATGATAAATTTTATGTTTATATATCTTACTGTTAGGATTTTTTTTGTTACATTTGGTGGGCTGACCACTCGCCTCAACCCCGCTTACAGTGCCCACTCAAACAGTAAATGGACCCTCGGCCGCTTTGCCGCCTTGACAACCATGCTTGGAATCAACCGATTCCAACAAGACTCGGGGCCAATTTGGATGGAGTCTCAGCTGTGACAAGCTGTGTTTGGCCAAGTTGGACCAGGATGGGTCCAATCTTGGCCTCCAGTGAATCAGCCCTGGCAGGACTTATCTGGCCCTTTTTTTGCCAAGCAGTGTTGCACTATCTGTGTCCTTCTCTTGCTTTTTACCTTTTAGGGTAACAATTTTTAGAAGGGAGAAAGCAAGTTCTGCTGGAGTTGCTCAATTTTCTCATGCAATAGATTGTTTATCAATCCTAGATGCATAATGCCGTGGAAGGGATAGAAGGAAAATGTCAGCTTGGCAGGTAGCAAGAAGGGGAGCAGATCATGGGACCTACAAATGGGACCCATCTTCACCAACCTAATAGAGGGCAGCTGCAGGTGCAGCCCTCCAACACTGATTCCATCACCTCCTATAACCTTTCCAGGAGATGCCTAATGGCTGTGTTGGTTAGGTGGCAGTAGTGGTGATGACTTAAGCGAACTTGCCCAACTCAAGGCAAGGAGGGGCCACCTTGTCTGATGCTGCTGCCTAAGCGTTCTCTTAATCACCTTTGATATCATAGGTAGTGGTTTCACCAATGCCAGGTCAGAAATTGTTGTTCTTTTCTGCTTATCCCTGTCCTTTAAGAAATTAGGAATTGGAGCATGCAGTATAGTGAAGCAAAAAGCATCCCAGATTAAATTGGATATCTCATGGTGTTCCAAAAAATATTAAACAAAAAAATCATAGTAAAGATAAAAAGACATGCATATATAAGTAGATGGCAATCAACAACAATGCTCAAAGAGTCTCCTAAGTACCTTTCTGAAAGAACGTAATAGCTTTTGCACTTTCACCCAAGGATAAATAACACTGACCAATTTTCAGCCATAGATGGCCCTGTATAATGTCAAAATCGCATGAGACCACAACAATAATTGATCAACAATAATCAAAGATCTAGCAAAGACAGCATAACAAGGATGCATGATATGTAGGGCTTACACTGTTCAGGTATCAGAGCACATTACCAAAAAGAATAAAGAATAAATGCAAATTAATAAAAATGACGATAATACACACTGACGTGGGTAAAAGAGTGACAACCAGCTGAATATAAACCTTTAACCATTCCAACCATCACATATAGTCATATTTTCACAGCAATTAAATTTGCTTGGCAAACAACAGTGGTTAGGTGTACTGTCATCTTCTAGACTTCCAAAACCTTTTCCTCAAGTGCGTCCAGAGTTGAGCATTGGCAGAGGTGAAAAGAATATTAGTAGGAGCTGCAGACACTGGTGAACAAAAGAGATCGAAGATGGTGAGTCAGGTAGCTGAGCAGTACTACAAGTTCCCATTGCAGGGTAAGCAGAGCATGGTCAGAGAGACATGCAGGCGTGGACCAACGTATTCTGGCCAGGGCCGATCCCATCCAGATCAGGATTGGATCAGTTCGCTCGACCAATCTGGTGGAAAAAAACATATCCATAATCACCCTGGATTGGTCCTTTAAAAAAATTTAAAAAAAAGAGTTTGGCTAAATCCCCGGTAGACCAACAGCCCAAACCCAGTGGGATGGAACCTCCTGGCGGTGGAGGAGTCACTGCCACTGCTGGACGAGGGAAGGTGCATTGTGGCAGAAGCTGCCCCTCCACCACTGGGAGCGGCAATCCTGCCGGGATCAGCCCAGAATCGGCTGATCCAACCATAACTTGCCCAATCCCATTAGAAACCAACCCTGGGATTGCATCCCAGGGATTGCCTTGGCACCTGCAGCTCCTGATCCTGGGTCGACGGTGGCTCCATGGCATGCAGGTGCAGGTGCCGGTGGTGGCTTCATGGCATGCACCAAACAAGGAAAGGTGCAGACGGTTTGTGTACTTGCAGTACTGGAGGGCTAATCATGCTAAACACATGACCAGGAAGATTTTCGCAAGGACATCAGCACAGTGTTCACAGCAGAGTGGGGGTGGCTGGAGCCTTGCACGAGAATCACCAGATTGCAGCTAGGGAAAACATGGCTGGAGCCATGAACGTGCAGGCTGTGGGGTCACTGCACATTAATTGCAGTTGATGGGCAAATGATTGCACAATGCAGCTGTCGGCTCTGGGTATCGCAAGAGCAGTTTTGCAAGGGTCAGTTATGCACCAAGCTTGTTGTGTCTATGATAGAGAAGGGTAGCCTAACTACAGGGAGAAAAAAAGACTAAATGAATGTGGAGATCGCCATAGAGAGAAGAGGAAGAAGGAAAGGATGGCAAAAGGCCTTCTTGACCAAAATGTACGTGCGGGTGGGGGGGATAAGGGGGAATGAAGCACACCTCCCAACAGCAAGGTTTAGGAAATACTGCATTCAATTTTTTTAGGTACAAAGAGGTCCTTTAAAAAGGAGACTTGCATCCAGGCACATTCATTTCCCCTTTTACATGAGTACCTAATGCCCTTTTTCAAAACATTTCTATTATCTGGGTTCAGAAACAGATAAATCAGCTGGGTCATAAAATAAGTCAGCACAGCCAAATTCTCACTCGAGGTCAATAGAGAATCCTTCAGGTACTTCAATTCAAGGATGGTAGGATCGGAATCGGCCACCGGATCGGTTTGATTCTGAGCGATCCACCAGAAGAAATAACGATCCGGAATCGTTCCGGATCGGTCCTTCAAAAAGAGGTAAACCCTAAAAAAATACCAAAATAACACTCTAGATCGGATTCCGATCATATCTAGAGTATTTTGGGGGCAAAATCGGCCTGAAATCGCCCCCAAAATAGTGCCGCGGCGGGGAAGACGGGGCTACCGGGTCCATCGGGATCCAGTAGCCCGGATCCAGTGACTTAAGTCACCGGACCGATGACTTAGTCACCGAACCGGACCGGTACAGTCGATCCGGTGACTTGGGCTACCGGGTCCCGTCTTCCCCACTCGATAGGGCGGGGAAGACGGCCGCGGTGGCCGCAAGGCTGCCGCGGCGCTATTTCCGGGCTGCAACGCCGCCGCGGGGCCGGAATCGTTCCGGAATCGACTGATTCGAACGATTCCGGCCCCGATTCTATCCAAAAACACCGATTCTGATGGATGTTTTCTCCGGATCGGTGATTCCGTCGAGAATCGGATCGGCCATGGCCCATCCGATCCAAGAATCATCCGATCCCGATCCGGATCGGCCGATTCTGCAATCCATGCTTCAATTGCACCAGAGATTTGCGGCAAAACAAACTTTTATCACCCCTGTTTGTTTAGTAGGTCAGGTTCTTAGCATTATGTGAAAGAAAGCTAAAACTGGCAGCCTGATTGAGGGTGTGTTGGTGGCAACAATGAGGAACATGCAACGCACCTCCAGTTCGTCAATGATACTTAAACGTTTGTGTCATTCAACAAGAAGAAATACAGTAACTTAAGGGTGTTGCTCTCTTTGCTAGAGTCAATTACAGGGCTGAAAATCAACAGGCACGAATGTGAGGTCAGAGGAACAATTTGTAGGACAAGTTAGATAGGATTCAGATGATGTTCAATATGCCTGTTTCATCTTTACCTATTAAATATTAAGTCTGCCTTTATCTAACAGAGATACAAATGAAGGGGAGTGTGGAGAATCTAATCGGCATAGTAGAAAATAAGTTGCAGGGCTGGAAAAGTAAAGTGGTATCACCAAGTGGAAGATGGGTGCTGTCAAAATGTGTCCTTCAAAATATCCCATGTAATACTTTTCTATTCTTAAGGTTCCCGTGGGTCTTTTCAAGAAAATGAAAAGTATCAGATTGAACTTCTTTTGGCAGGGAAATGAAAATAATATATTTTCATCTTGTGCAGTGAAATCATGTCTGCAGGAACATCAGGGAAGTTAGAGTTGGGCTTATGCTGCTGGAAACAACCAACGACGCACTCCTTATCAAGTTATTATAAAAGCTGAACTTTTGTATGACCTCTTTGTAGGTCAAAATTGTAGGGTCCAAGTATGAGGTAGACCTCAACGATAGGGGGATCCATGACTTCAGAAGCAGGGGTAGAATCAAATGTGGGAAAGGGCAGAGGAAGCCATCATGAAAGGCGATGGTCTCAGTTGCCTAGGCGACGAGATGAGGCGAAGCAGTGGTTTCCCGCCTCACGTTGGTCAATTTCACCTCAGGCACCTCACCTGCCTTGTCCGCCTGGCTTACCTAACCTATGACTTCGACCATCTATAGGATGTGGACTTCTATTGGCCTAGATCCGAAAATTATTGTTTATTTGGTTTGGAAAGCCTAGAGCTTGAAGTTTGGTTGATGTAATTATATTGGCTTGCAAGACTTTGGATTTTATTTTTTCTTAGTTGATGTTATGTAGTCTTTTACAATTTTTATTTTTTTGTTGTTATTAACATATTATAAATTAATACAATTAAATTTATGTATTTTAAAATTTTAAAATGATACTATCACTCTTTATATTAAATTTATGTATTCTTTAATGTTGCTAAATACTGCAATCTTAAAATTTTTCTTTTGTAATCAATTTGTTGATAATTTCTAACTTTGTAGTCATCCATAGATGCTGAATTATCTCTAATTTAGGTTTGAATCATCCCTGATAAGTTGGTGTTATTAAGTTGTTCAAAATGCATATTGTTGAATTAAATAATTTTCTAGTTTTGAATTGATATTGTTAATCTATTTTGTTTTAAATTGATTCTTACTTAATGCTTTTCACTATTTTATGTTTATTGTATTTTTTATTTTATACTTCAATATTGAATTTGTGATTTATTAATATCTCATATATACATATATAAAATAATAAATATATATATTAAAATATATACTTGGCCTGAGGTGCCTCAAGCAAGGTGACCTCTCCCTCGCCTCAAGCTCCTCACACCTCGGATAACATAGATCGCATCGTGTCAACTCAACCAAGTAGACCGACTGAACTGCCCGAGTCCCACCGTGCTTCCGTTGTGTATTGATGATGAGCCACCGAACCGATCCGGTCGAATGGGCCCCACCGTGAACCGATATGAACCAAACTGATGTCTACTACCGAAACACTAGTAAATGATCCAAGCGATGCCGAACTGAGCCTAACTGATGACGTACCACTGCACAGGGCAGGACTAAACATTAAAATTTGTCGAACATGTTGAAATTGGACCAAATCCCAGTCTAATGGTCCTGTCAGTGTCATGTCACTTTACTTGTAAAATGGAACGATCCAAACTGAAGTTGAACTGGTTGAACCATGCTGACAGGAGAAGATTGAGCCTTGTACCGAACTAAACTAATTGAACCAGTCGAACCGACGCCGCACATCTTTTCATAACATGAACTGACTTGATACAATGTAGTACTTAATATCTTGAAATTTGTGTATGGAACTGTGTGAAATCATCTCGGAACTCACGCAAGGCACTGATTCAAAGAATGGGTATGTGCTGCCTCGAGACAGTGTCGCAATGCTGCAGTAAATTTGCGACCAGGAAGGGGAGGTGCTGCAGGAAGAGGGGGTTGCCGGAGGGGTCCCAGGTGGCATCTTTGGCATCCAAGCATAGTGGCTAACCAACCTACTAGTGGCTAAGGTTGCAGGGTGTGGCTCGAAGGGGCACCAGAAGGGGCACCAGCTACTATGGGGAGGTGAGCCTGACTACCAGGTGGCCAGCCACGGTTGTCCGGAGGAGTGGACGGTGCGAGGGGGCACCCAAGGCACTGGCCAGCCACTCACAGGTGTCGCAAGGCATTGAAGGAGACTTCGTGAGGGAGGGGAGCCCAGGAAATGGTGAATGCAGGGAGGGCAGCACCAAACAGACTAGGGGGGTGGACAGGCTTTAGGGTTGTTGGCTCCAGGGGGGGCGTGGTGAGGCGGCAACTCCCAGATGGGCAGGGGAATGATCTGGATTCGAAGAAGGAGAGGGTAGTTCCAGTCCTTCCGGAGGGTGAAGGGGAGCCTGGGGGCAGGGCTGGGTGGTAGTTGGAGCCGAGAGGGGGTAGATCCGCATGGTCGGAGGCAAGCCAGAAGTGGCGCCAGGTGGTCACAGTGCCCAGGAGAGACCAAAGCCAAGGGTGCAACAGGAGAGAAGGCTAGGGTGGGCTTGCGCACGGCCACAGGCCACGGCCTGCGCGGGGATTCCATACGTTGAGGAGGATGCGGAAGAAAGAACTTGGGTGTTTATCCGGAAGTGGAGGTGGTTGGGGGTGCTTGGCAGACTTGGAATAGGGGGTGAGGGGGCTTGCACGGTGTTTGAGAGTGCTTGAGGAAGTAGCGCAGGGGATTGGAAGAAGAAGGGAAGACTTCAGTGGTCGTGGAGCTGGGACAAGACTGGAACAAGGGAAGGTGTTCCGGAAGATGGAGGAGGGTCCAGTGGACTGATTGGGGGTCACAGTGTGTGCTCGTGCCGAGGGGTGCTGCGGGGTGGGGGATTGTGCAGGGGCATGGAAAGGGGTTAGAAAGGAGGAGGGGCACTCAGGGAGTGTGGGCGCCAGATGGTGATCCGGAGTATCCTGCACAAGAGAGTGGCTTTGGGGTGGAGGAGGAGAGTGGAGTGGCTATCTGGGAGAAATGCAGGGCTCTTGATGGTGCAACCGTGGGTCTGAAAGGAGGTGGAAGAGAAGGGAAAGAGGGAGTCGGAGATGGGTGGCACCAAGGGAGGACTGCAAGGAGAAGCCAAAGGGTTTGGTGCCTTTGGGGGTCTCTGCAGGTGTGGGTACTCTACGTAGGGAATCCAGAAGCAGGATGGGGTGCTCAAACAGGGGGTGAGATGGGAGAAGAACAGGGAAGAAGCAGTAGATCCACCAGAGGGAAGGGGCAGAGGAAGAAGATGAACAGGGGGGCTCAGGTAGAGCAAGGAAGATGAGAAGAAGACCAAGAAGGGGGGAAGGGGAGAGAGATCGTCAAATTCACTTCACTTCTTCATGGCATCCATTACATGGTTTTAAGAGTCTTTTATAGACTTTGGATACAAATTTTAAAGAAAGTCCCAATAACTCAATCAAACTACAGGCACATCCCAAACTCAACATATTTTAAACAAACATCCTATCTTTTACTCTAAAATATTTTTAGATTCTTAATTGACTTTGACACTGTGTGAAACTCTTTTTTACATCGTCTGTTCTTTTGAAAGAAAGACATCCCCAGACTTATCTAGGAAAATAGATGGTACCTAAGATATTAGGTAGCCCGGTGATAGTTTAAAAAATATTAGAACCGAGATTCGGGTTCTTTGAAATTTTCATTTTTTTGACCCTTCTCTGTCGGATGGTGCGAGTATCCGGCGTTAGCTTACATCGAGCAACAGCTCGAACGCCTTTGATTAACCGTCGCGGCAACCTGTTTTCGGAGATATGCACATCCACAAAATAAAGTAAAGAACTCAAAAGGGCAGCGGCCTTTTGGGTCCGATCAGATGCAAACCGATTTGTTCAGGTTTGTTTTATTTGTTTGTTGGTTGACTTGAAAGTCGGTTGTGTTGATTTTGGATTTTTGAATCAATTTGTTTGATTGGTTTGTTTTGTTGTTTGTTTTTTTATTTGTTTAATTTCAGACTTGATTGGTTCAAGTTTTGTTTTGATTTCAGTTTTGATGTGCTTAAAGTGTTTTAAGCAGTTTTGGTATTTGTTGTTTGAATGGTTTATTGAATTTTCAGATTCTGGATTTTTTCAGATTTCTGGATTTTTCGGTTTTGAGTTGGTTTTGACACATTTTGGATGTTTGGAGTTGTTTATTTAATTTATTTTGGGAGAAGTCTAGTAGGTTTTAAGTGAATTTTCAGATTGCCCAAAATCAGATTTTTGAAGTCGGTTAGAATCTGTTTTAGTAGATTGTTCAAATCTGGATTTTTTTTGGTTGCAGATTTAATTGGAATCTATTTTTTTTTGGTGTTGACAGATTTGGTTAAAAATCTGAAATCTATGTGTTTTGGGTGTAACTGAAATCTGATTTTTTTTTTACTTAAGGACTGATTTGGGATTCCGCTGAGCCACAAAGGGGCTAGAGTGTGATTGCCAAAGAGGGCAAGGAAGCTGGCAACAAAGGGGCTTGCTTAAGAGAGTTTGGATGGGATGAAAACAGACCTGACTGGGCTATTCTCCCGGACCCAAGAGAGGATCCCATCTTGGGCTGATATGGGCCGGCTCAGGCCTGCACAAGGTGCATTTCAACCGGGACAGGTTTCATCATTTTTTTTGAGACCAGCAGAGGGCTGTGCTGAATGGGGGCTGCAGAGGGGCTGCTTGCTGCAGGTTTTAAGAGCAGGTTTTTGGGTCTGCTTAGTGGGCCTGCAAGTGGGCTGGAATTGGGTCTTAAAGGGACCTGTTTGTGGGCTTGGATGAAAACCAGGAAATGGGCCTATTTGTGGGCCTGGTTTAGGACTGCTCCTAGGCCGGTTGTGGGCCTGAACAGGGGCCGGTTATGGGCACCTGCAGTTGGGCTGCAGGTGGCTGAAAACGGGCCAGGATATGGGCTGAACATGGACAGGTTGTAGGATGTCTACAGGTGAACCGAGCAGGCCTGTTTTGGGACCTGAGCAGGGGGTGTTCGGTACCTGCAGATGGGCCTGCTCAGGTGGCTGAACGTGGGTTGGCCAGACCTGGATTGGAGGGGGAAGGGACCAAATGGGGAGTAAAAGGAAGACCTACGTGAAGGTCTGCAAATGTGGCAGGGGAATCCCATTTCAGAACCTGATTTGCTTTGTTTATTTCCAGATTGTTTGAAACCGGTTTTCTGTTTGAATTCCAGATTTCTGATTTTTTTTGCTTTGGTTTTCATTATTTTTAGTTTGGCGGTTTGCATCGCCTCCGACCTATCGGGCCACTTTTGAATGCCCAGCTTCATGCATCGATATGAAATCAAAGTTTCATTCATTGAAAGTTGGAGTACATGGAGTACAATGAGTGGTGATCCTTCCCCCAACTTAGGTTCTTCACCGGTTTATAAAAATTTCGGCATTACGACGGCATGCCGACAAGTTTCTAACTTGGTGAAGTTTACCCGTCCAATAAGGCTAGTCGGTGACTTAGCCAAAATTGGGGGAAGGATCGACGGCTACGGGAGCTTGCCCGCGCCCTCGTCCGGATCGACGGCTACGGGAACATGCCCGCGCCCTCGTCCAAGGTGGAATTCCTTAATTTAAGTATTGCTTTCGCGTTCTGAATTTTTATTTTATTTTTCTGAAGGGCACTCCGGGCCAGTCCATGTTCCATCGGCGTTCAAAGCCGGGCTTCAATTTGTAGGGCTCGGGATGCCCATCTTGGTCTTCTTGGGCCGGATGGGCCTGATGGGCTTGTGTTTGCACCTCCAATGCCTTGATGGTAGGATAGGGAGAGTGCCCCGGGCGGACGATCGGCCCCGCCACACGAGTTCCGAAAGGGCCCGGGACATCCACCACTACCCACCATTGCTGAAAGTTGGCAGGTTCTGCTCCCTGGTTGAGTGCCACGGTGCTGCCCACTTATGGAGCTTCTTGAGCCGGATGGGCCTGCTGGACTTGTGTTTGCACCTCCAATGCCTTGATGGTAGGGTAGGGAGAGTGCCCCGGGCGGACGATCGGCCCCGCCACACGAGTTCCGAAAGGGCCCGGGACATCCACCACTACCAACCAATGCTGGATGTTGGCAAATTCCGCTCCCTGGTTGAGTGTCACAGTGCTGCCCACCTCGGAGCTCCCTGGGCTGCTGTCCTCTCGGTAGGCCACAGGGGGGGGCCGCTGAAAGAAGACTTCAAGCATTTTTTTTCTTGGGAGACAGGACCTGTTTCAGGCCTGTTCTGTTGAGCCAGAAGGGGCTGCTTGGTTTGGGTTTAGGTGGGCCAAAATGGGCCTGCGCAAAGGGCTGTTTTGGGGCTCAGGCTTGGGACTGGATTTTTGGGGCCTGAACATGGGTTGAACAAGGGCAGCTTTGGGCCTGTATGAAGGGGCTGTTCAGGTGGCTTTGAGTGGACCGGTTTGGGTCTGAACAAGGGGTAATCCGAGGCCTGTTCTGGAGGACTGATTGGGCCTGCACAAGGGGGGCCGGACAGGGTCTGTCCAGGGCATTCGGTTGGTGCAGAATCTGTTTTTTTAGGGGGGGGGGGGCTGCAGGGGTTGCAAGGGTCTGCATTGGGCCGAGATGGGCCTGGATTAAGGGGTCGGACAGGGTCCAGTTTGGGCTCTGATTTGGAGACCGGCTGAGGCCTGGTTGATGGGGTTCTGGTTGGGCCGAAGTAGACCTGCACATGGGCATTTTTGGGGGCCTGACTTGGGCTCGGCTCAAGGGGTGATGTAGTAAAATTCAGGGGGGTTTGAATGGACCGAAATAGAGCATTTTGTGAGGATGGATGGGGGGGAGAGAGAGCACGTAGGACAGATAGAAGGAAGGCCCTTAGAGGGCTATAGGGATGTATCCATTATACCTTCTTGCTCTGTCTTCTTCTTCTCCTCTTCTCCTCCTCTTCTCCTGGCCGCAGACAGGCTTCTGCAGCAGGCGCACAAGGGGCAGCAGGGCAGCAGGTGCAGGCGCAGGTGCAGCAGGGTGCAGGTGGCAGTTTGGCATCCTCCCGGTGTCTGAAGCGTCTCCTGTTGGCGTCTCCTTCTTTCTTCTCTTCTTTCCCCTTCCTTCTTCTGGCCGCTGGCAGATGCTGGAAAGCAGGTGTGCGCAGGAGCAGCAGAGGTGAGCAGCAAATCCAGCAGCCTGTCGGCCCTCTCTCCCTCCTCTCCTGGCCTTGGGCGCATATGGTCTTCTTATAGGGATGAGAGGGGAGGCCAAGGGACTGGTCATTCACGTAAGATGGCCATTGGCTTCTCCAAGACTGTTTTAATTGGCCTTGACCAGACCTTTGAGTTCTCCCATAGAAGACTTAATGGCCATGCATTAATCGTTGAGTTCTCCCATGTTGACCTGCCTTTTGGGTTTCCCCATGTCATTTATTGGTCAAAGATGAGGTGGATGCTGATGTGGACAGGGCGGTGGGACCTGCTGAGGTGGCGGCTGAGCTGGACAGGTCAGCTGGGCCTGTTGACTAGGCCAATTGGCCTTGACCACAGCCCACTTCTCTCTTCCCCTGGGCTGTACGTAGGTGGGTTTCAAGGAGGGCCAGAAAATAATTATTTAAATGAAAACAAAGGCTGGTCAGCTAGAATTTGGGCCGATGGGCCCATGGAGTGCCTGGTTTGCCCAATTGAGGGCCAGACCAGCCCATTTTTTTCCTTTGCTGATTTTCGTTTTTAAGAAAAAAAAAATGATGCCAACAGACACTCATGCCTTTAACTACCAAATAAATAAGACCCCAAGACATATTAAAATAATATAATCTTGAATGTTGGTGTCAATCGAGTCTGACTAGTAGCGAGGAGTCTTCTCGAATCCATATTCAGTACAGTACATATCGTCTAGTCAAAATCGCATCAGAATCTCTAGCTTCTAAAAAGGAATTCTTCATAGCTGGGAATTTTTTGACTCATCGTCATCCATTGTTCTAGAGATGGAAGGACCCTCTTCTGAAAATACATGTGGATAGAACATGAAAAGCTTGCTACCAGGCTCCCTGATCTATACAGAATTGCTTCAAATAGAAGAAAAAAAAGAGTATTCTATGTGGAAGCAAGACTTCAAGAGGTGCCCTCGATTCAAAAAGAACTTCAAGGATGAAAAAATCGATCAATTTACCACTTGTATGAATGTCATTGACAACCAGAGTTGCTCTGCTACCCAGGAGGACAAAATTGCATGGAAGTCAGCTTGCGTAAAGTGAAACAAGGGAGGAGCAGAGGTCATGTGGTGGAAATATACATGAAATTCAACACTTCTATTCATGGTCAGACTTTTCCTATGGAAGACTTTGAGACACATAATGCTTGCCAGAGCTTTTATCTATACCTTTTACCCATTCAGTTTGTAAGGTGTCTTCTGTAGGAATTTTGAGGAAGATCTGGATCATCTTTTCTTGAGATGTGGTATTGTTAATTCAATATGCTGTGTACTTTACAAGAGATGGAACATCCCATGGCTATATATGAAGATGCAAGCCTGTAACTTCCATGATACTACATCGGGATCAAAAATTGTCATCTCACAAGTCGGTTTCGTCTCGGGTGATTGGAGAGAAGAGATCTTGGAGGAATCTTAGAAAAAAATCTTGGGAGATTAGATCTCGGTACATTAGTGTAAATATCATAATAATTTCTTCGAAAGGGGATATGAGACTTTAGGAACAAGACTGGACAAGTTGAAAAGAAAAGACAGATATAAGAAGGATAATCATTGTTAATAGGAGATGCATCAATCAGTTCTGACATGGATCTAGACTTTTTAACAAGCAATATTAAGAGGTCTCCTTAAAAATGAGAGATTTTACGACAATTTGAATTATTTTTACATATACAGTCACATAATAATCTTAATTCACAAGATATAGTAGAAATGAGTCAACAACACCAAAATAAGACTTTAGATAAATGCAACAATAGAGTTGTTAACATGTGGAAACTTCATAAAATCATCTAACTGAATTAATAATAAGAAAATGAATGAAAGATAATATGATTGACATAGACAAATTGCATTAGTATGAAATTAAAGTTGGAGTAATCATCATATGGTAGAAAATAAAGAATAATAGCTATTTATATAGATCTTGTTTCAGTGATCTCGTTTCTCGAAGATATGAAGAGATAGAGATTCTTAAGTGATCTCGAGATATTGCATTCCATGATTGGGATGAGTTGAATCCCCGAAGGGAGACATTAAGTTTATGGTCTATCACCCTGACGGCTGTGTTATAGACTATTTAGAGTGTGCAGAACAAGAGGATCTTCAAGAACAATTTTCGGTGCTCGGCTTTCATCCTTCAATGCATGAGTTTCTTCAACAAGAATTGGGCTTTCGCTCATTCAGGTTCTCATATGGTTTGGGCTCCCTTTGGGAGCTACCTCCTCAAATAGAAGCGCTTCTTTCTTTAGTCTCTCCTAGATGACTACCATCTTGGCAGGTGATCTAGGATCTATTTTTTGCCTTCTCCCCTCATATAATCTCTATTTTACTGTACTTTTTCCATTCCCATTTTTTTAATAAACTGTGACTTCTGCCAACTTCAAAAAAAAACATTTCTATTCTCTACTTAAAACCTTCAGAAATGGTAAAATACCCGTTGTTAAGATGTTAACTAAGACAAAGAGAAAATTATCCAAAAATACTACTAAAATACATGTCGATGTCAACTTCATTCAAAGTTCAAACCATCGGATGACCAGAATAAGCATGATCTTTAGAAGCCAATAATGACACGTGTCAAACACACTTGATTACCATAAAGAACCTCCAAAATAACAGACTTAACGCACATGACAGACATACCAAAGTTTTGTTGATATCCCAAGTTGGGATCTGAACTATCATTGAATAGTGGGAGATAAAACGTGACACAAGTGAACTACATCACCATAATAAAGAAAACACAACTTAAGAAAATTACTTGACAGGACCGAACAGCTGAAGGGAAGAAAACTTTTCCAGCGCCAAAACAATAATTACAACCAAACTTAAATAACACTTTGCTTACATTGTCGTTGAAAGTGGTTTCATCCACGTTACAATAGTAATTTAGTGCAGAATCATAAAGTCCAACACTCGAAAATGAGTCTGCAACTTCAAGCATAAAATTGCAAAAACTCTTGGACCTCTCCCCTTCTTCAGTTAAACACTGAAATAAAACCTGAAAAATTGAAGTGATTCATTATAGAAACAAGATGAGCCAATTACATTCAACATCATACATGAATCCATAGATTAAAATTAATGGAATTAGCAACGTTTGAAGAGAAAGCACATTGAAGCATAAGCCCATGTCCCTCAACGCTAACTGACCTAAACCTTGAAGATTATATTTTTCTAAGGTAAGGGTGTGCACGGTTTGATTTAATCCAGTTTTGGGGTATTTATTTTAAACCAAACCAAACCAAACCGGTTCAATTCGGTTTGCATCAATTTGAAAATAAAAATTAATTAAATATAAAAATAATTAATTGTGTGTATATACATTGATATTTTAGTTACAAATACCAAACCAAACCAGTACAATTTGGTTTGGTTTGATTTGAGATCAAAAATTAATTAATTATTTGTGTAAATACTATTTAGTTACAAATATTTAATATAAATTTAGTTTTTGTGCAAAAAGTATATAAATATTATTTTTTACTAATAATATAGTAATATTTTTTATATTTTGATTTAATCAGATTAATTAGTTTGCTTTGGCTTGGATTAAAAGAACACACCAGTCAAACCAAACTAGTGGTTCAAATCAAACCAAACCGGTTTGGCAGTTCAAGTGGTTTTGTGCACACCTCTATTCTGAGGTGGCACTTGACACATCTTTCTTTTGAGGTGCACAAAAGCAATGAAGCCGAAACTTCAAAAAACTGTAAGTCACAAAATTCTATTTGAATATGGGACCAAATAACACTCAAAACGCAATTAAGAATAAAATGGGAGAATGGCATATGAAGCCCCAAAAAACACTATTTTATTGGCTGGGAATTCTCTCACTAAATATATTTTGAAAACTCGCTAAAAATTTAAAAGGTTTAGGAATTTAAAAAGGTTTAGGGTTTATCTCATATTTTACATGGTTTATTTGTTTTAACATTCAAAAATGGCCTCTCACTATTGGGAGGAACTGGTGCTAACCACAATGAGAACAAGAAAATATCTGATTAACCAAATCAATGCATAACAAATATTGACAAGAATGAAATATAATATATATGGATCTGGACATTAAAATTTTATTGTGCAACCAAACACCCTATAAGTCAATGCACCCGGTTGATGGACCCAATATGCCATATATCCTGTTTATCTACCTTGATGGTATATTTTATGTTTTTTGTTTGCTTATGAAAAAAGAGTCAACAAAAGGTAAGTCTTACTATTCTTACATATTTTATTAGGAAATGAACATTCACTTGATATTCCCAAAGCATGTCTATCTCTTTTGGTGGAACTAGTTATTCCTTACCTTGGGACCAAATTCGTTATCAGGCAGTTAAAATTGTAACAGGTGTACCTAGAGCTATTCCTGTAATAGGATTAGGCAGGATGTGTTAAACTTAGGCAGATCCAGTTTAAATGAAATAGCTCTGATCATGGGATCCATTAAAGGTCCCATCTCTCCCACCCATCAGGGGGACCACGGATGGTGCAAGCCCTCCGGCAGCTTCTCCAGCCTCTTGCAGCCTCCAACATGCCCCTCCTTCCTTCCTAGGACCCTACCCCCCCCCACATTAGCCTCTACTGCTTAGGATGCCTGTGGAAAGGCAACTCCTTCCTCGACTCAAGCACATCACACCTCCGACTTCATAGATGCTGCTAGCTATTTACACATACCAAATTGCTTCTGCTTCAACAGTCCTGAGTCTCCTGACTCATGAAAAACTTCTATCTAGAAATATTTCTAACAGGAGAAACTTCTACTTCAAGTCAGTCGGAGTTCAGTTTAAAAACTGTCTCCCAGAGGCATCTTTGCCATCAAGGCCTCTAGTAAGTCACCTTATTTGAATTGTTCTTAATAGCCAAAGGTGCTGCTAACCTCTTCTTGCAAAGATTCACTTTTCTTACTTTCTCTCTTGCAAACAGGACAGGTGCAACACTAAAAAGAATAAAAAAAGATATTTCCTCTCTCACCAGTCCTCAATAACTTTTTCACTCCGCTGATTCTGACAATTCTTCCTGAACCCTTTAAGATCATTAGGTACCAATCTATCCACTATCTATGCTTTGAATTTTTAACGATAATTCTTTACAACTACGAATATTAGTTTATATACAATCAGATTTCATAGGCTCGGATCAACACATCTCAAATGTTAAGGCTCCCCCCCACCCAAATAAAAATCCTGAGACTTACACCTCATGAGGCTTTGATAAAATTTCTCATCACTACCTCCAGTCCTTAACATTAGTGGGAGGAGATATTTTTGCAGACAGAACCTTTGATAAGAATAAAAACAGAAATACCTGCCAGTTTGACTGTATAAACATGAATGAAACAGAAAAGTGAGAAACAATAACTAAAACAGTGACCATAAAAAATAAAAAACAATTCATATTGCAGTGAAAGAAAGCAGCAGGAAGCACAAGAAATTGACAAGCAATAATAACGTACCTTGGCATTGTCCACTTCTCCAAGGTACAACTGGCAAATACCAGATTTTACAGTTAGGAACAGAGGCAAATTCTTATCAATAAAAAACATTGATTTCGTCATATTAATATACTGAAGAGCTCTTCCATGAGATTTAGTTTCCGTAAGTAATTCAATGAGCAGAATGAACATGTCAATATCAGCTTCTGTAGAATATTTATTAATGTAATCCTCTAGAATTTGAATAGCCCTGCTGGCTTCACCATACTTCTGAAACATCTGGACTAGAGGAAAAAAATGATTGGGTCAGTGAAAACAGAATAAAGAATGTGAAATCTCAACATGAAAAACAGACAATGATGAATGAAGAAACTGCCATAATGAAACACAGCTTAATCAACTAATTTCCATAAAGCTGACAAACTTTATATAGAAGAAAAACTAATAACCAAGGAAGTGGAATATATTCAGTTCCTCTCCTTGCTAATATTAGAAAGGATTCAATTCCCACTGAAGTAAAATAACATAAGAAAGTCCAAAAAACTCCATGTCTAAAGATTGCAAAAGCCATTATACATCAGCGAAAATGTCACCCATAGTTTTCAAATAAATTCCTCCATCATTTTTTCCTCATAAAAAAATACTAGGGACTCACGTTAAGCCCGCATAGATTTCAGAAATTAAACCTGACATTTACTAAAACTAGTGGGAGTATATTTCTATCAATATGGTAAAAATATCCATGTTTTCTGATCGGAATATTCTCTTTTTAACAGTCATCTTTCACATGAGGCCTTTAATCAATGAGAAGACATAATCATTACCCCTGCAATGTATTACTTCTTTAAAACTATAGGTATCTGTTTGGAGAAAAGAAACCATCGGAGCACCAGTGACTTCCTAGTTTATTGAACCACTGTTCTATCTTATAAAATGGGTTGCTCTAGCAATTAAATAACATGGGAAAAAGTTTCACAGGCAGTCCTATCAATATTTGGATAATTAATCTCCACAAAGTATAAGAAATGTCATTTCTGAAAACTGGTGCATGGATATTCATTCGCTGTTAAGTATAAGAAATATCTGAAAACCTCCACATAGAAACCCTAAAAATTTCTCAAAGTATTTATTTTTGTAGCATGACTTGGTTCATTATTTTTTTGAATACTTTGGATTAAGAAAAGAGAGAGATGATGGGAGAGATTCAGAGGATGGGCAAGAAGGGAGGAGAGAGAGAGAGAGAGAGAGAGAGGGTGTTATGGGAGCAATGATTGCAGAATCGGTCGATCCGGATCGGGATCGACCGATTCTTGGATCGGATCGGTACCTACCGATCCGATTCCAGTCGGAATTAGCGATCCAGCCGGGAGTCCCGGCTGGATCGCCCGGAATCGGTCGGATCGGTCGATCCTGGACCGATCCACCCGGATCGATCCCAAAATCGGTCGATCCGGACCGATTCGCCGGAAAACCGGAAGACCCGGAATCGAACCGATTCCGGGATCGATCCGGACCTGTTTTAAGGCCCGATCACCCCCTATTTGGGGTCGATCCGGACCGATTCTCCCCCCAGCGCCCTCCTTCTGCTTCCTCTCCTTCCCCCCAAGCCTCCTTGGAGATCTAGGGCTTACCTTGCCGGCGATCCAGCTGTTGGAGGGCCGATCCAGCCTTCCCAACCGGCCGATCCACCCTACACAAGGTTTGTAGGGGGGGGGGAGGGGGGATTCGATCCGGTCTTCCGGCGAATCGGTCCGGATCGACCGATTTTGGGGCCTTGACCGGCTGCAGGTTTGGGATCCCCCATTGGGGGATTATTTCACCCCCAATGGGGGTGGAATTGCACCCCCGAAGGGGTGCTAATCACCCCTTCGGGGGTGTTGAACAGTCACCCCCGAAGGGGTGACTGTTTTGACAGTGCCCCCCCCCCCCCGGTGGGGGGGGCTGGTATGAAATCCCCCCATTGGGGGGGGATTATTTCACCCCCCAATGGGAGTGGAATTGCACCCCTGAAGGGGTGCTAATCACCCCTTTGGGGGTGTTGAACAGTCACCCCGGAGGGGTGACTGTTTTGACAGTCCCCCCCCCTTAGGGGGGGGGGGGGTTATTTCACCCCCCAATGGGGGTGGAATTGCACCCCCGAAGGGGTGCTAATCACCCCTTTGGGGGTGTTGAACAGTCACCCCCGGAGGGGTGACTGTTTTGACAGTCCCCCCCCCCTAGGGTGGGGGGAGGGGGGGGGGGGGCTGGTATGAAATCCCCCCATTGGGGGGGATTATTTCACCCCCCAATGAGGGTGGAATTGCACCCCCGAAGGGGTGCTAATCACCCCTTCGGGGGTGTTGAACAGTCACCCCCGGAGGGGTGACTGTTTTGACAGTCCCCCCCCTAGGTGGGGGGGGGGGGGGTGGGATGAAAACCCCCCCCTTGGGGGGGTTATTTCACCCCCCCAATGGGGGTGGAATTGCACCCCCGAAGGGGTGCTAATCACCCCTTCGGGGTGTTGAACAGTCACCCCCGGAGGGGTGACTGTTTTGACAGTCCCCCCCTAGGTGGGGGGGGGGGGCTGGTATGAAATCCCCCCATTGGGGGGGATTATTTCACCCCCCAATGGGGGTGGAATTGCACCCCCGAATGGGTGCTAATCACCCATTCGGGGGTGTTGAACAGTCACACAACACAACAACACCGTACAGGGGGTGGAGGTGGAGGTGGCAGCAGCATAGGTGGAGGCGGCGCCTCAGCCTCAGGTGCAGGTGAGGGTGGCTCTACTAGTAGTGCACGCACGAGTGGAGCAGGTCCAGATGATTTGAGTGATAAAAGACACTCATGTTCGAGTGGCAGGGGCAGCAATGTTTTTGACGAGTTTGCATCTTCCTATCCAGAGCACATACTGCCTCGCAGTGAGCCTGGCTATCCACCATCTTTTCTAGCTCCACCTCCGACTGATCAGGGAGTTTATGAGTTTACCGACATGGCCCAGTCTTTATTTTCTTATAGATACGGGCCAATTATGACTAACCCTAATCAATGGAGATTTCTATAAAATCAGAATGACCAGGACAGAGATCCAGATCCATCCTACTCCGGACATTACCATAGTTGGTGGTGATGGCATATGTATAATGTATTTGTTTGTTTATTTCACGCAATGTAATATGAGTGGTAAGAAGAATATGTGTTGTACTATGCTCTGGATTGGATATGATTGTTTGTTTGATAAAAATATGTATCTTATTTGGTGTAAGATGTGTTCTATTGTGTGATTGGATATGATATGTGTTCTATATGATTGATTGTTAATTTGTTATATGAATGAGTGTTCCCTATATTTTTTCACATTTTTTCTGAGCCTTATGTATTTTTATTGATTTTTTGGCGATTTTTACAGATTTTTTCATAGAGCAAAAAAAAAAAAACTGATCCAGACCGATTCTGGATCGGTCTGGCTCCAAGAGAATCGGCCTGGATCGGACCGATCCGGATCCGATCTGGATCGGACCCCACCGATCCAGGATCCGATCCCGATCCCGCGATCCTTGTATGGGAGACAACTCTTTATGGCTAGTCAGGCTTGCCGATTGAAGGTGAACAAGAAGAGATGAAGTGGTTAGAGAGGGGTAAAGCCTTGGCTGGTCCTGTGATTGAAGAAAAGAGGTGGGCTCAGTGAAAAGGCATTAAATGGTATCGGGGCACCCTGCTCAAATGCAAGAAAGATTTACAGAATTGTTTGCACATTACTAGTTTGAGAAAGGATGCAAGATTTGCTTGCGAGGCGGATATTTATACAAAACTCTCAATGCATAAGGATGCCCTTCTTCACAGTTTACCCTCAGAAAAAGATGGATGAAGACATAGAAAAGTTGAGAAAAAATGATGAAAGATCTGATGCCTGCGAAAATGTTGACATTTGGAACAAAGCATTTGACTAATTTGACAATAATTATGGTGAACGTGAGAAATCAAGAAATGTGATCTATATTACGTCAATTAGACAAAAGAAATGCCAAATAAAAATCTGAAAATGTACCATGGCAGCTTGTCTCTGAGCATCGGCATCGGCAGGATGTTGTTTAACAATATCTTCAAGAGATTTCCAAGCTTCTTGGTACTCGCCAACTTCAATGTATACCAATGCGTAGTCAAATTTAAGCTTTATATCCTGTGGGTCAGCTCTCATTGCTTTCCTAAGACAATGTCTAGCTTGCCCAGTGTTCCCCAGTTCACTAAGAAAGTAAGTAGATTCTTAACTAGCTAGAGTACTAAAAAAGTTTTAACTGATTAACTGGCCCAATACTTGAAACATCGGAACAAGATAGTTTCTAAAAGAAATTCAAGCCAAATAATGCAAAATACTTTGAAACAGAGCATTCAGAATAGCATTTCATTCTGGAAGGCAGTTGCTGCCACGGACAGTCATGAAAAGAAAGGGCATGCAACAATGAAAGTATGGACGAACACCAATTAAAAATTCCCATCAAAAGGCAGGAGGCTCCAAAAAGTTGTCTGGCCCTCAGACGCTTAGCCTGCTAAAAGGAGATGCATTGATAGAAATTTTCCAAAAGCATAAAAATTCCAACTATGTGTATGTTACATAAGGTGGTTGAGGTAAACATCGAGATGATGAGTCCACCACCTCATTTCAAAAACAAGAGTCAGCTAAGGGCCTCCACCACCTCATGCGACCCTAGATAAAATTAAAATGATTAAAAAGTGAATGCAATAAATTTAATTCTGATGATGAATGATATCAATTATGGCTTGACCCATTAGCCTTATATGCTCAAATGGGTCCAATCACGAGAAGACAGAAATGGGTGACACAAAAAGTCATTCCTTGTCTTGAAAGGACCAAGATGGTCTTTCCCTTTTTCAAAGTATTGAAGCATCGGATAAAGTCTTAAGATAACATTAACAAAACGGCGATCCTATAGCACAGGATAGATCATCTAATATTATTGGCATGGGATTGACAGATTTCTATTAACAAGTATTTAGTTTTGCCCCATTTAAGCTGAGATGAACCAAATCAGTCTTCCTCCTGTATCCTCTCTCATGGTTGTCAAAGTGGGAGCTTAAGAGCCAAAACAATCCGGGCATGCTAAGTGCCCAGCGCTTTCTCAGTGCACTTAAGCAACTAAATGCCCCACAACTAAGTGCCCAGCCACTTTCTCAGGGCATGCACGCTTAGTCACTTAAGCAGGCAGATCCATACCCACCAATTGGGTCCCTATTGTATACTTTTGTTCTACTTGGACTCAACAGGTCTATTTGTTAGACTTGTTTTGTAGTAGTTGCACTCTTTCTATGTTTCTATCCACTATCAAATGTGCTTTTTATTAGTATTATTTGATTGCTATATTTTTTAATTAGAGAAATTGTATGTTGGGGATAAATATTTTGTAGGTTACTTTGACAAAAATATATGGTAAGATGTTTTATCTTTCCATTTGAAAAAAATAATTAGTCAAATTAACATATTAAAACTAATTTTAGTATCTTCATTTTTGAGTAAAATGTCAATTGTGTGTACATTCCCATTGTTATATGACCCCACTTAAGCACTGCTTAAGCAGGTGCTTTGTCGCTTATAAACTCAAAGACACCTTGGTCACTTTGGTCCCTTCGTCACATTGACAACGACAACCACGTTCCCTTCCAATCCTGTCAAGAAGGCCTCTCCCTCTCCTTCCTCCATCATATGGCCTTAGAGACTTCTTCACCTCTTTTTTCCCCACTGTAAAAATTCCCCTCTTGGCTACCCCTCCCTCATACACAGCATACTAACAGCTTCCACGCACCGCACCAAATAACCACGTTGGTCCACGACCCTGTGCTGTAAACCAGGGAGATGCCTGCCTCCCTGCACAAGACAATCTGCCCAGGTGAGCCGCAGCTGAATGCTGTCAACCCCACCAATGCCATACAGAATTGCTTCACTTTTGCACCCTTCCCTCTAGCTGCATTTGTCCCAATATAACTGCAACATAACTTCTAGAATGTGGCAGCCGGTGAGTGCTCACACCTCGCTTTACTCAGGCTGCCTGTCAAGATGTATGCATTTATGAGCCTCCTCCTGCAGCTAGCTAACTACAACCCCCCCAGCTATCCACACCCTTCCCCCCATTGATTATAGAATCGGCCGGATCGGATCGGTTGATCTCAATCCAATTCCAGGCAGAAGGAACGATTCCTCCAAGAATTCAGGACAAATCGGTCAGAATCAGTCTAGATTGATCCGATTCTGACCTAGAATCGGTCGATCCCATCGGGGCAACTTAAATCCAAATGGCTGATAGGTACCAAGCCCGATCCAGACCCGCTATCGCTCCGATTCGGGCTGATTAAGGCCCCGACAGACCAATTCTCACGATCCGGCTTCCAAGGCTACCAATCTAAGAGCGATTCCAGCAATTCCGAAAATTCCGGCTAATCCTCTTGGCAATTCCAGTGATTCTCCTCTAATTTCGACAATTCACCTATTGTTCATTCCTGGATGATCCATCCTTTCATCTTCTTTGCAAGGTTTCTTTTCCTGGATTTTCCTAAAGTTGTTTGTTCGCTTTCCACCTACTTTTGATAACTCTATAAAGAGTCTAAACATACCAAACAGCCCTCTTCCCAACCACCTCCCAAACTACTATTATTCCTCTCTAATAGAAGTATATAATTGTTTGTGTGCATTGTAGCTACAAGCAATAGCCGACCACGGCTAGGATGATGTATCGGCAATAGGATGCGATGTCGGTTGGGATCATGGACATATGGTAGATATGGTAGAGAAAAGAGTTCAATGCAAGTGGTGTGGCAAAGAGATAAACGGAAGTGTATCGCTTGAAACAACACATTGCCGGAGTAGGTGACAATGCTAAAAAATGTGACAAAGTACCTAGACAAATGAGTACAGAGATGAGAGGGTACTTCACAGGAAGAGCCACACAACGTGAGATTAGGATTGATAACGGGAGGAGTTACATGATGGGCATCTTGAGAGGAAAAAGGAAGAGGTGTCAACTCACAAGAAAAAAGAAAAGAGAAAGAGAAGGCAAGAGCCAAACTAGAGTTGAAGAGTGAGGACCCATCCACAAAATCCAAACTAAGAAAAGTTAAGCATGCACATGCAGTGAAGAAAGAAAGGAGGAGGGGGGCAGAAAGGTCTGGAGTTGACTTTGTTTTTCACCGATCAACATCGGCCCGACCTAACTACACCAAGGGTTTCGGTGTGGGAGCAGGAGAGGAGGCATTTCATCAGTGTTTAACATCCAACTCATACACAACCTACACTGACAGATGAGTATTTATTTAGGATGCAGAATGTCTTGCAGAGAAATAGTAAACAAGTAATAAAAGGGGTGAAGAAAACTGGAACAGTTGCAAAGAGAACATTAAGGCACATTGTAAAGTAGCTTTTACATGCATGTATAAATTTTAATATGTATGTATGTTTCATTTCATTAATATTGCTAATCAGTGAATAGGATAAGATTATGGTTGATAGAGTTTTTTACCTTAATGTAGACATCCAAGCACATACAGCCACTAACCCCTACTTCCAAACTATGATTGATGTCGTTGACGAGATTGGATTGAGAATGCAAGTCCCTACTAGCAGGTATATCTATGTTGATGGGCTAGACGAGAAGGTCCATGAGTTTGAGGGCATCAAGGATTCCGGAATCGGAATCGGAATCGGTTTTCAATGATACCTCAAGACAACTACCAGTGGCTCAATGATTGCCAAGTAGTAGGCAATCCTCTCCCAAAACCTCTTGTCAGTGATCTGCTTCTCAGACCTGACAAGAATCTCCAACTGATCTTTCTTGTCATGCAAGTTGTCCACCATATAGTTGTAATACTCCTCGGACTGTGTGAACCTAACCAATGCATGCCTGTGCCGGTGTAAACTCTCCATGAAGTTCGTGCAAATCGTGTCGGACCGGGCCTAACAAGATCGTTCCCTCCGTGTGAGATCTCGTGATATGTAGGAGGCGGGAATGCGAATAAATAAAAGATGTGATCGTCGCGCCGCCCGACAAGCGTAGATACACCCTCCTCCTTGCCTATATCCTCTAATATGAGATCTATGGAATGTGCTGCACAGGGCACCCAGAAGATGTGCTTCCTCTTCTCCATCAACATCCTCCCAGCCGCCTTATACGATGGTTCGTTGTCAGTGACAACCTGAACCACATTGTCCTCCCCGATCTCCTCCACCACCCCATCCATCAGAGAAAAGATGAAGTCGGTATTTTTTATCTTCCCAGAAGCATCTACCGACTTCAAGAATGTTGTCCCCTCGAACGGTACACCGAAGTTTATCATACTCCCTCTTGGTGATACCGTCCACCCATCGCACATAATTGTGCAACCCCTCTCCTTCCACACCAACTTAAACCCATCCGTCCACTCCCTCAACTCCCCGGACCTCCTCATCCGTGCCGGCGCCGTATATGTGTCTCGCGCCGGGGCTTGCGAGCCGGTCCCGGCGTCACCCACGGCATCCACCATCGTCCGGAAGTAGGGGTGGTTCTTTGCGTGCTGGGATGCCTACATCAAGTTAAAAAAAATTGGGATCAGGGTAAAATTAAGTTTTAGTAAATAAAACACACATAATGTCAATTTTAATTTAAAAAGTGATACCTGCATGTAAAAACCATTTGACAATGTGGCGAACGGCTCTCTTTGCAGCCGTTCCTGTTGCCTTCACCCCTTTCATTGCTGTTTATCCCCATCCGCCCAAAGACTCTGTTTCCTAAATAAACACTCGTCACTCGGTGTAAATCGAGTCTTGGTAGAATAGAACGGCGGTGTGGCTCTGTCTCTGGGGTCGGTCTCTCGGTCCCGGCCGAGGTCGGGCGAGCCGATCTTGATCGGCCCAAAGGCCGGGTCAACTCGGACCCGGACCCTCCTGCTCCCCTCGTCCCCGTCCTCCTCCTCGGCCAGCACGCTTGCTATCGTGCCTAGCACGTCTAAGCTCGGAGTCCAAGGACTCGTCCTCGCTCTCTGGCTCCGGCTCAGCTGGTGCCTTCCCCTTGCCTTTCCCTTTCGAGGTAGGCAAATCGCGGTCCCTCCTCCTCTGGAGTGATTCGTCGTGCAACTCCTCCCTCTGCTCGATCCGAACAGCCCGTTGAGAAGCTCTACCTGTCATGTATCCTCTCATCACCTCATTCTTCTCCCTGGGCACCTTGTCACATTTCTTGACATTCCCACCTGTTCCGGCAATATGTTGTTTCGGGAACACCCCCCCGTTCATCTCCTTCCCACACCACTTGCACTGTACCCTCTTCCTGACAGGGTCTACCATCTGCCCGTGTTCCCAACCCACGTCGGAAGCACGTGCTGGTGCTGCGTCACCTTGATCGGCCATTGCTTATATCTGCAAAAATTGTAAACAATGCACTAAAAATGATTAGATAACATAAAAATTGATTTAGCTCCTGTTCGGTAAGCAGACAACCCAAGTAACACACCATTCGGTATGTTTAAAGGGTTACGTATTTGCCGGAAATGGTCGTAAATTAACGTACGGGGTATCCGAAATTTTTCCCGTACAAAGAACATCCAATCGATGTTCAAACAACTTGAGCGGAGTTATTCGATCAAAAATCACCGAGTTTAACTCTACTCGGAGTCGTCGGAAACGTGTAAAAATAGGCGTACGGGATATCCGGAATTTTTCCCGTGCAAAACGGACATAAACGGATAGTTCAAAACTTAAACGGACTTGTTCGGTCGGAAATCCTAAAGTTTAACGACACTCAAACTCGTCGGAAACACGTAAGAATGGACGTACGAAGTTTTCGGCGAAGAAATCTTACCAAAAACCTTACAAAGATCGAAGAAGAGGTTGATTCGATGCCGGTCCGAGCTTGAATCGGCGGAATCCCTTGAAGACCAAGCTTGGAATCGACGGAATCGCCGGAATCGCCGCCGGAATCGCCGGAATCGGTGGAATCGGGCCGGAATCGACCCTAGATTGACGAAATCGACGCTGGATCGACGGAATCGAGGCCGGAATCGACGGAATCGCGCCGGAATCGCGCTGGAATCGCCTGCGCAGTCTCCTTCCGCCGTGGGATCGACAGAATCGATCCCCGCGGGTCGATTCCGGCCCTAAAAGGGCCGGAATCGGTTCGATTCCCGGTCCAGAGTCGAACCGGGAATCGAACTGGGCCGGTTGACCCGGCCTTCCGAAGAATCGGTCGGATCGACCGATTCCACAAGGAATCGGTCGGAATCGGATCGATTCCAGGAGATTCATTCCGATTCCGCGGAATTTTTCCCGGAATCGGTCCTTCCGCCGGGAATCCACCAATCCGATTCTGGAATCGGTCGGAATCGGACCGATTCCGCCGATTCTGCAATCTATGGAGGGCATGGATAGAAAGTTTCAAGTTGGTCTGAAAGGAGAGGGGCAGCTCAATTATGTGTAATAGGTGGACAGGCATCACCACGAGAAACATGATCAACTTCTTGATGTATTGTTCAAAGGGTACGACTTTCTTAAAGTCAGTTGATGCTTCAAGTCAAATCAAGAACGCTGACTACATTTTTTCATTGATCGATGACATAGTGGAAAAGATTGGTGAAGACAATATTATTCAGTTCGTGACTAACGATGAACCCTCCTATAAGACGGCAAGGAGGAAATTCATGAAGAAGATGCATCATCTCTTCTGGATACCATGTGCAGCACACTCTATTGGCCACATGTTAGATGATATAGACAGGGATGCTGCAGTTTCTACACTTGTGAGCCAAACGTAAGTTCTTTCTTCATTCATTTATTTGCATCCCCGTCATCCCCGTCTACTGCAAATCATGAGAACACACTTTATAGCACGATCTTGTGAGGCCTGGCCCTACTAGATTTGTCACAAACTTCATTGCATTGGAGAGTTTGCATCGCCATAGGCGTGCACTAGTCAGGTTCACTCAATCCGAGGATTATTATAAGTACATAGTGGACCACCTACATAACAAGGAAAATCAATTGGAGATTCTTGTCAAGGTTGAACGGTAGATCACAGAAAATTTATTTTGGGAGAGGATTGTCTACTACTTGATAATTATTAAGCCACTAGTAGTTGTCTTAAGATTGATTGACTCATATGACAAGAACTAGATAGGCACTCTATGATGCAGTAGACCGTGAAAAATTAAAAATCAAATAAAAGAATCCCAGAGACTACAAGAAATGGTGGAGAATCATTGTCAGATGGGAAAGGACATTACATCATGATGTACATACCACAAGCTAGTGAATATCTTTGCACTTATTTACTTTCAACTTAGTCAATATTTAGTTTGTTGACAATGAAATATGATTGAATGATTGCACGATATTTCTTAATCACCCGCATCTAATATGGATGACAGGTGTTCAACAACAATGAGGTGTTGTGGGGTACTCTCGATTGCTCAGCGTCTGTGCCGATCTCAGCAAGATAAGATAGTCAGATCAGCATAGACGCTAAGTTAGAAGCAAGTGAAAGTTATATTAATAATTGGAAATGATAAAAATAATTAGGAACACTAATCATTTGATATTTATCAATTTTTATATACAACACAATAGGATGACGGTTGGAGTATACTCAGATGTTGATCTGAGATATTCTTGTGACAAAATTTCTCTTAATATATTTAAGATCATGTTTTTGTTACCTTCTTTCAGAACTCCATTGATTGCCTAGGGAGGGGTGATCGTTCGTTACGTTTTTACAATTGAGTGGTAGGTTCAAGTCAATGTCAGGAGTGGATGGAATCTCAATCCACTGACCGTTGTTGCTATTAGATATTGAGCTAGAACACCAGTTCCTCCCATTGTGAGAGAAATTGGAGTACATTCAACCCGATATACACAAAGAGGAAGAGTAGGTTAACATCCAATAGACTAAAGAAGCTAGTATTTTGTCATTGTAGCATAAAGCTGCGAGAGTATCAAAGACTAATAGAAGATCTCAGAAGAGAGATTTGCACGGTTTGCAGGTGGACCATACGAGGAAAGACAGAGCACAGGAACCACCTGAAGAGGTTGACATGGACCACATTTTTCAAGGGTAGCACTCGCTGCTTGGATAGAGGAAAGGGCAGCCAGTGATCATCCAGCGGAGTTTGATCCTAAGGACCGTACATGGGTAGAAGAAGAATTAGATGATGTTGAGGAAGATGATATTCTAGCTACTCCTCAACCAGCCCCATATTCTGCCTCAACAGCCCTACACCCGGCTCCAGCCTTAGCCCTAGCTTCAGCCCCACTCCCAGCTACACAGCCCATTCTTAGTCCAACAAGGCCAAAAATAAAAATGACATCAAAAAAATTGGGACACTTTGCACAATTAAAAAAAACTGAGTTGTGGGACTTCATCACATGACATTATATAACAAGCGAAGAAAAAAAAAGTTGGATATTAAGTGACATCTTGTGAGTCCATCAGATAGCACACAATTACCCTCACACTCCTTAGGTGATGATGTGCATACCACCCACCCAACTAGGAGGAGGAGGAGGAGGCGATATACGTGGAGAAGGTGTAGGACGAGACTCTTCTAGTTCACAACAACACTACTTTGATGAGCAAGCAACACATCATTATGCAAAGCCAGATTCTCATATGGTTGATGAGCTCCAACAGCCATAGATTCTAGCTACACAGTCCAATCATGTGCCACAATCCGATAGTGTATATGACTTCAATGAGATGGCCGGTGCATTTTTTTCATATGGGTATCACCCTCATTGACAAGAAGACAATGGACAACCCAAGACCAAGAGAAAGAGGACGAAGATCAATATCATACATAATGGTGAATATGAGATGTACAATTATTATCATGTTATCATGTTATAGTGTGTAACACTTTATTTCTTTTTAAAGCATGTTAAAACTTACATTTTAAAAAAAAAAATTAGTGGGTTTCCTATTTTCTGACATTTTCCTGACTTTTTTTATTTTTTGAAGGAAAATTAAAAAAAAACCGATTCCGGAATCGGCTGGAATCGATTTTCCTTCCCCGGAATCGACCAATCCAATCCGATTCGAATCAGATTGGTACTAACCGAGTCTGATTCCGATTCCGAAATCCTTGCTTCCCCCCATCCCACTGCACTTCTCTCTCGTGCCCTGTACCACCGCCTCACAGCCAGCAATGCAAGGAACTGCAGCTGAGCAACCTCCCATACGGTGTAGGAGCCACCCCACTACCAGACCTGCTGCTCAGCACCCCCTCGGCTCTGTCATGCATGACTATGACGGGCTTCCGAAGGCAGCACCCGTGTATGCCGTCTATCTAGCGGTGCAAACCATTATTCAGTCAGATTCAGTTTGAGTGATTGTTTGAAACTGAAACAAAACCAATAATGAATCTAAACCAAATTGAACCAATTTGGCTAAATGTCAAACCGATAGTGAACAGAACTAATTTCATCTGTTCAACATATAATAATTATTTATATAAAATAAGATTGAATCAAAATAAAATAGTCAATCAGAGCTAATCTCAAGTTCAGTGTTTTATTTATAAGAGAAAACCATTTTTTGATATCATTTGATATAGATTTTTAATAATATATTATAAATCTATATTTAAAGAAACTTTACCCGCTTGGTTCAGTTCAAAAAACCAAACACTGAAATAGTCTAACCAACGAATCAGTCATTTCGGTTCTGTTTGGTTTATTGGTTTACCCAGTCCAGGTGAACACCCCTCTCTCCCCAGATACCCAGGCGCCCACGTTGCTCACTGTTCCACCTGTTTCCCTACTCTACACCAAGCCCACACCATGGCCTGCTGTCACCTTCTTCACAACAGCCGTGAAGTGGTATCATGCACACATGTTGCCCATCCCCATTGACTCCGGTGCAGGTATGCAACTGCACAAGACCAAGACTTCAGCTGAATCAGCTCACCTACGGAGCTGCGTCAGTTCCAGAACCAACCTGCCATCCACACGTGGCTTGAACAGGTATGCAGCTTCTCAGCCCAAATCAATAGAACGTGGAACCTATGATCCAGTATTGACTACGCGTCACCTACATCACCCGCTATCTGCTCCACCAGCTGCTGCCCCTGCATGGTAGTGAAACAGTACAGTTCTTCTAGTTCAACCATTGTTGCCTGCACAACCTGGTGAGACAGCATCATCCTGATCATGCAACTCAAGAGCTCCAGCAGCCTACTACTATGACGCACAACCATCAATCAGAGGAAGTAAAAAGCATTCACCAAGTTACAGGAAATTATTTTGAAGACGACCCTTAACATATCGAGCATCAGCTAATTTAAAATACTGAGATGGATAGCAGCACACAGGACATCAATCATTGCTCTCCATCCCGCATCAGGAGCAAGAAAAGGTGGGGCATGGCCTAATAATCTTCTCACAAGCTAGCTTTACTATAGAAATGAGATCTTGCTCCACAAATTTGACTTATTTTAAACAAATTTTCCATGAGAATTCAAGGATTTAGAGAAGAGTAATATGTCTAGCACTTACGACACTTATTCTTTGTTTTAATTTCTACAAATACTGTAGTGAAATCAATGATGTCATTGCACTCCTCAGGCAGCCCTATCTCGTAAAATAAGCGTTGAGAACAAGTGTACAAATACTAAACGATACCACCATGAGTGGACCACTGGATGCTCATAAAACTGGATTGTGTTTGGATGAGAAAGATGAAGCATAAAGAATAAGCTGCAGAAGATACGAAGCATCTAATAAACCAGAAATCATACATGGACCACGCTACAAGCAGCTTCCACAGAGAAGGATCCTTGGGCGATAGATGAGCAGCAAACATATAATACGTTAGAGCTTTTTTTCTATCACCAATATCATTATATATAAGACCAAGTGTGTGATAAACATCTGAGAGATTGGGCGCAAGACGTAAAACATCTTTTAGAAATTGAATTGCCTACAACCAAAAAAAAACAAAATTATACCACAGACTTCATCTATAAGTCAAAAAATCAAATTAAAATACAATAATGAAAAATAGTAGACATTTGACCTCATCATAGCGTCCAGTTGCATAACACAATGTAGCATCCCCAAGCTTCTGAGTAATTTCAGGGCTCAATCTTTTTTTAGAGCCCTTACGCCTGCCCCTTCTCTTAGGCTGCACAAAACAAAATTAAATAATTAACATGATAAAGTCAATACAATATTTTTTCTAAAAAAATACAAAAGCATAGTAAATATCTTTTGTCAGCAAGACACAAGATACAGCACACATTTAGTAATTATTTCGTGAAAGTTGCCCCACCAGGGAGTCAAAACACCAAAAAATGAGAAACAGAGAGAACCAAGAAGTTAACAGGGCAAAAACATAACTTTCCACCTCACAATTTGGAAGCTCGTCGTGGACCAGAAATTGTCATAGACCGGAATTTTAAAAAAATGTAAAATTAGAAGGCCAATATTTCATCACATTAACAAGAAACAAAGATAAACAACAGAGGTACGCCATGTTTTTTGGTGCAAATACACATTAAGCCAAATGGCAGGGTTTTTAAACAAGAATAAAAACTAAGGTCAGTAGGGATCTATTATATGGCAGATCTTTAGAGACCATAGTCAACATTCAAAATCACAAAGTAAGGCATCCGCTATTGCAATCTATTGAGCAAGGAAGGATGGGTCGCGGGTCGCGACCGGGTCGCGGGACCCCCAGGCCGACCCTGTCGCGACCGGGTCGCGACCCCCTTTTTTTAATATATTTTTTTTGAAAAATTCAAAATAAAATAAGAAAAAATCGAAAAAAAATCTGAAAAAATACAGAAAAATTGGATAAATTAAATGACATGATTTAAATAAATAATGCATCAATTTTATTCCGACGTGATGTGTTCTACACTTTGTAGATAGTTGATGTACTCTCCCCATGTCATTTGGGTTGAGTACAAAGCTTGATACATGTACACATGACGATCATATTCGTCTGTCCTTCGGGAAACTATCCTAAGGCTTGATCCAAACGAGTCACCATAACTATAGGTTGATTGGATCGAAGTATCCGATGACTCCACATAATTCATTCCACAATACTCTTGATCGTATGTAGGGAACCAAGAGCCTTGGGATGAATCATACACATAGTCGGAGGCATCGTGGTATTCTCGCTCCAACTCCATGGCTACGATGACCTCCTCTACCTTGTGGCCTTCCACCACGATCGGTATCTTGGGTCGCATGAGTATATTGCTCCTCGCCGGTAAAACGTAACGACGTTGTAGGAGATATGGGAGGATCTGAGGTCCCTTGTACTTGTAAAGTGTTCGCGCCCCCGTATCCAGCACCATCATCGCTGCTACTCTTTGATAACGAATCCTCGGACGTCTGGTACTGCACTCGGATGTTTGGCTCCGGCGTATCTTCTCGATCGTCTTCGACCGTATCAGCATCTGCAATATCAAAAGGATCAGTCATAACTTGTTTACCATTTCGCCTACTTTGCGTACCTTGACTAGTTCCTTCTCCGGTCCTCTGGCGCTTTGCTAGTGAGGGAGGGATCTGAAATTCTTTGGCTAAAGGGACATCGTCGAGCACTCCTTCGGCCCATTGTCGGTCTTGGGGGTTGAACTCCGGTTCTCCCAACCCTTCTCGGTCGTTGACCCAAGTTTCTAAGGAGTTCTTCTCGTAGAATATTTGATCCAAATCGATATCCTCCTCTTCAATTGGCGGCTCGTCGACCGAACGTCCCGCTGCCTGTGCTATCCAACTCTTTTGTTCCATCTGGTTGTAGTTAATTCTCTCCAAATTCCTCAACTTTAACCTCATGTTGTAGTGACAATACACGAGGTCTTCAAGCCTCCTTGATGTCAACCTATTTCTCTGCTTTGTGTGAATCAAGCTGAATGTAGACCAATTTTGCTCACAGCCCGAAGCCGAAGTGGTTTGACTTAGGACCCTGATGGCTATGTCCGCCAAGTCCTCGTACCCTGGTACTTTACCACGGTCCATCCACCAATCAGCTGCATAAATTGAATGTCGTACATTATTATCTAAGTAAGCTTTGATTAATTAAGTAATGAAAAACATTTCTACGTACCCGGACTTAGTATCATCACAGCTCGTTCAACTCTGCTCGTTCCAAAGTGATAACTCTGCATTCTGTAATCATACATCTTGTTGCAAGCGATAATAGCCCGGTCGTCGTCACCAAGCAACCGTCGGATGACGCTCTTCACGTCATCTAATAGCTCGTTCGTCGCCTTGAAATGCGGACTATAGCGATATCTTAGGTTGAAAAAGTAACCTACGAACCAAATAGTATTAGTAAACAAGTTATACACAACTTCGATTAATAAAAAGATTAAGTAAATGTTTAAGAAAATATACCTGCCGTATGTATGGGTTGATGTAATGTACGCTCCCGACGATCTATAATATCCCACCACTTCGACAAAGTCGGACACGATCTTGGAGATTTCTTCTTTGGCTCTCTCAATCGCATCATATAAATACCCCGTATGCGCTTTTCTATCTCCGTCAACTATCCTTAGTACCTTCACTATGGGTTGGACGATGTCTAACGTCTTCTTTACAACTTTCCAAAAATCACCACTCTCTATCGTCTCTTCTACTTTCCTCCCCTTTCTCTTATCCGATGGGTTACATCTAACCATCCAACTACCCCAACCCGGTGAAATGACCATTTGAGTTAGAGCTCTCCTTTGACTCAATAAACTTTCTAAGGAAATATAGTGGGAGGCGAACCGGGTTGCACCGGCAAGAATAACTCTCGCCCCCTTGGTGTGTTCCCTCATGTAAGTGCAAGGACAAAGTTGTGGTTATAAATAAACGAAGAAATAAACCGGGCTAGCTTAACTACCCCGTCTATTCGAGGATCCTTGCATATATCCTCCAACATCAAGTCTAAAGAGTGGGCGGAACAGGTGTCCAATACAACTTTGGTCTTTTCGACCATAAGCATCCGACCGGCCGCTTTGTATGCGGCCGCATTGTCCGTGACTACTTGAACTACCCGGCTCTCTCCTATTTCTTCTATCACTCCATCTATCAATTGGTAAAGATACTCCGCATTCTTTACTCGTCCCGATGCGTCGACCGACTTCCAAAAGACCGTGCCGGCTTGACCGTACACTGTGAAATTGATCATCGTCTTCCTAGCTTATACTCGTTAAGTATAAGATATTAAGTAAGTTATAACAAAAAGAATGTTAATACATCTAATCTAAATGAGTAAAATAAAATTTAATTACCGGTCCATCCGTCGGTCATTAACGCGCAACCTCGTTCCTCCCATACGCGTTCAAATGACCGCACGTACTTCTTTGTTTCTTGCACTTCCATAGGAAGATATACATTGTATATCTCCTTTGGGTTTGGACCGAGCACTCCTCTCCCGACGTCCGCGATCGTGTCGATCACGTTCTCGTAGTATGGTCCCTTCGCGGCATTTGCCGAATGCCGTGGTGAAAGAACCACCTCGACGTTGCCCGGCCAATCCTCTCCTTACATAATTTGAGGTTCTTCATCGCCGTCGTGATTGTCGTTTCGACGTTGTCGTGGTCCGTGATTATGGGATCCACGGGACCTACCGACGGGTCGTCGTCTCGCGCGAGATCACGAACCTCATCTTCGCGGTTGGTTGTTGGATCCTCTTCCGCTTCCTCGACCACTCCCACTTCCGGCACCCTCGACCCATCATTCGGCCGGTGCGTCTATAGAACTCTTCCTCGGCGAATGATCTTCGACTCGCTTCCATTCCCCGCGAGAGTTCATCTTTTTAAAAAACATTTAAGTATTTAACTACTTAATTATCCTTTAAAATAGAAGAACGAACAACGTTTACGAGTAACACCTCCCATACATTCGTACTCTTCGTCTCCAAAAATATCCGGCCTCTCTTGTCCGGTTCCGTAAATGTGTACGGAACGTCTCCCCGTTGTTGCAATTCTTCTCGGACGGTCTCTCTACGCCGTTTCGCTAGTTCCCTTCGTTTGCTCCATCGCTTGTAGGTGCCTACGAAATCGAGCTCGACCTCCGGCGGAGTCCGCGTGCAAGGAAGAACGTTTCCCTTTATGCCTGCAAGATGAAATTTTAAACGATAAATACCACCGAATATTACTTTGTCGCAATATTTACATTGCACTTTTCTCTCCGCCACGGAGATCAAATCGCAATGCAACCAAGCCGGATCACTCCGGGTCGCGCCGGTAGTTTGGGTTGTTTGGCTTCGAGAAGACATTTTTTTAAGTAAATAATTACTTAAGTAAGTAATTAATTATTTAACTAGCTAATGACGTTAATTAGTGACTACTAATGTAAGTATACTTTTATTTATATAAAATGAATGATTAACTAAATATATGATTAAGTAAGTAATTAACTATACCTTCAAACTAATTATGTGTTAAGTAACTACTAAACTAATTATCTAACTAATCTTCTAGCTAACTAACTATGCAAGTAAGCAAATAAGTATTAAAAAGAATAAGCTACTTAACCCACTAATCAATGGAACTAATATTAAATAAATATACTAAATGAACTAATGAAATGCTTGATGAAATAATTAAGTAAATGAGGAACAAAATGAGAGCAATGAGAGCAATGAGAGCACAAATGAGAGGTTGAGAGTGAGAGTGGGGGGTGGGAGTAAGGGAGCCCTCGGGGGCTTTAAATAGCCCCCGAGGGGCTGAATGGGGGCTGCGCCCCCCCGCGACCGTTGGCAACGGTCTTGAGACCGTTGCCGCGACCGGGTCGCGCGACCCGGCCGGGTCGCGCGACCCGGCCACGACTCCGCGACCCGGCCGGGGGAGTCGCCCCGACCGGGTCGCGACCGGGCCAGTCGGGCCTAAACCCGACCGGGTCGGGGCCGGGTCGCGACCCGGGTCGCGACCCGGCATTCCATGGTTTAAATGATGAATTCAAATGAAGAAATGAGAAGAAGAATAAAAAAAGTCAAGCACAAGCTTTTTACCGGTGAGAGAGGATCGTTTGGGAGAAGCTAGGCCCACTAGGGCTTCATTCGGAGAAAGGGGAAGCCACCGCCAGAGGAGGCGGAGAAGAGCAGTGCATGGGAGGTATGGCGAAGGTGTCGCTGTCGGCGGTGTTGTGGCAGGGGAGAGGTGTCTTCGGCGGTGCTGCGAGTGGGCATCCGTCTGAGTGACAAAGGGCATCGGGGGCTTCAATTTGGCCTCAGCAGAATCGGGACTGAAGTGTTAGGAGATTTTGTCACCGAAGCACCATTGGTTTTAAGAGGCCCGAACTGGTTTTCTTAAAACGGATCTTTTTTTGAAGCGGGCAGTCTGGTTTTTGAAGCTGGCTCCACAGACTAGATGATCTAGGTGGCTGGGCACCCGCCAAAGCGCCAAGGCGTACGCCTTGGCTGCTTTCAAGGGGACTAAGGCGATGGAACAAGGCAGTCTTCGGAAACTGCCTAGTCGAGTGCTGCTTAGGCGACCACCTTCACAACTATGTTTAGCCCATATCACTTCCTTTTATCTGTCTCTTGTCTTTTGTCTTCCTTGGGCCCATGCCTTGCTGGTAGTCACAAAATGTGACCGACCTTCCCTGGTGTTCGGATTTTTCAGGACAAAAATATTTGTTGTTGGGGTGTGTGGTAGCCAAGTGCTTCCCTGCTGGAGTTAGGCTTCATGGAAGTGGTTTACAACCTTCTTCAGTGTCTCTATGGGAATAGCATAGGCTAGTGGTCCTTAAGATCTCCGTAGCTGCATGTCTCATCTGCAATAAGGTCTTTGGGGCCTAGAGAGATTGGGTGGTTGATAAGGCTTTTGACATCCCACAGGCGAATGTCATATTGTTCTATCGCTGATCCATTGAGTTTGAAGCCATTCTTGCTCCGCCCTTAAACTCTCCCACTACTTGGTCTCTGGTTTTTCACTTCACTGGCCATCCCCAAGCTGCTGAAACTGTTGGTTGTGCTTGTCAACTTTTAGACAGGTGCATTGGATGAATTTGCCATCGCTCAAGTTCGGGTGTTATTGGAAAGTGTTTTTGCTTATGAAGGTCCACAGCCATGCAGAAGGCCGCTGCTTCTAGGCTACTATGGCCCTTGCTTGTGGTTCGCTGGAGGAGGGCCAGTTGATCCTCTTGGAGGCTGTTGGTGTTAATAATGACAGCATCCCAAGGTCTGGTCCTGTCCTGTCACCCCTGCCAAACTCTATCACCGATCTTGGGGACCGAGTCGGATCCACCCATCACTCTAAGTGCGGTGTTAGGTGATCCTCTTTCTGTTCTGTCAAGATCCACCAACCCCCAGATTCTTGAGGCCCCCCTCCGCTGCCCCTATATCCTGCAAAGGGGGCCTCTCGAGGCCCCTTTTTGCGATCTCACAAATCTTGAGACGAGATGCTCCGGGCTGGACCAATCCTTGACCCTCCTTCCCCTGCTTGTTCTAAGTTGCTGAACCTGGTCCACCTCTTTCCTACTCGATCTCCTAGGCTTGGTTTGCACCCGTAGGGCTGTTCATGGTTTGATTTGGTTTGATTTATGTCTAATTTTTTTCCAACCCAAACCAAACCAAATAGAGCTCTCAAACCAAACCAAACCAAACAAATTTTTTTGAAACCAAACCAAATCAAACTAAGTCAATTCGGTTTGGTTTGGTCTTCTGTTTGGGCCTAATGTTGGGTCTATTTGTTGAGTTTATCACAACTTTCAAAATATAATATTTGTGAAGATCAAAAACCAACCGAATGTCAACAATGACCTATTAAGCCATTCATAAAGAACTTAAGTCATGCATAATATCCATGGCAAACAAACAACGCAAACTAAGGCTCTACAACAAGGCAATTTAGTGCGGTGCTGATTTAGATTTACACAAATATAGTCCGGAAAGCAAAATTCTGTATCCGATGAGGATCTCTGTTGCCTTGGGACTCTTAGGAGTTAGATCCTCTTCTCATTCTTCAATTCTTTCTCAACGTGTAGCCTCATGTTCACATGCCATTGAAAAAAACAAAAGCCAATGGAGCTTAATATTGATTGCTTAAGCATCGCAAGGAGGCTGGCAGGGGAACTAAAATTGCCAAACACTTTTCGGTGGAGGAGGGAGTTAGGGAGGCACAGCTACACATGCCAGATGGTTGGCATTAGGGAATACTGAATAGGGTTGTTCATTAAAGAGATGGACAAGAACAGAGAAATAAAGGGAGACTAAAGGGACTAACATGCTGTAGTCGTTGAAGATTTGGAGATGCGATGGTGCAACCACCGTGGAGATGGAGTAGAGCAGCCATCATGGAGATTAGAGAGAGGTACTGAGTGCTGAGGCAGATCTGCAAATCAAAGAATCTGAAGATGTCCAGGCAGAGCGGTGAGGTTCACATCAATGTCGGCGTTGGAGGCTTGCGACCAAGGCACCAAGGGGCGAGCAAGGGGGGAGCAGCTGAGTGCCACAGATATGGCGCCTCTGACCGTAGTCCGTAGCTACAACAGATTCGGAGACACGCCGGAGGCTTGGAACATCTGCCGTGGAGACAGGGATTGAAGCTAATCCGTAGATTGAAGATGTCCAGGAGAAGTGAAGGCTTGCCCTGGCATCAATGTTGGCTGCTGATGGCCAAGTTAGCGAGGGGGGAGCAGCTGAGCGGCCGCAGTTTGCAAATGAGTGCCACTGAGTATGCCGAGCAGCCGAGGGGCCAAGGGTTTTTCAGGGTTGGAAGTGACCAAATGAGGCGGGTGGGGGGATAAAGAGGGTTATTGGGTTGGGTCGGGTTCAGGGAGGTTAAAACCCTAACCAAACCAATTTACCCATTTCAGTTCAGTTCGGTTCATGACCCATTCAAAGGATCTTGTTGACCCGAACCGAACCAAACTTAATGATCTGGATTGGTTCGGTTTAACTGTCTGAACCATTTAGTGAACAACCCTATGCACTCCCATCTCACTAGCCCTTTTGACCTCTCCCTTGGCCCTGGGCCCACCTCCTCTTTCCACTCCAGGACCTTTCTACTTTGCCCTTCCCTTCTGACTCCATCCAAGGCCTTTGTCTTTTTGTCATTGGATCCTTTGGTGTTAGTCTTGGGATCTTTTGTTGTGTCTGCTCTTTTTGTAATTCTCTAGTTTCTTAATGAAACATGACTTAGGTCAACTTCCAAGAAAAATGATTCTTCTCTTTCTGAGTTCTTACCCATAGCCAATGGGGGCAAACATCTTTCGGTCGTTTTTGCTATTCCAGTCGGGATCGGATCGGAATCGGATCGTTTTTTTTTTTTTTTTGCTTATCGATTCTGGATCGATTTTCTTCCATTGGATCGGTCGGAATCGGTCCGATCCGATCCGATCCGCCGGATCGGTACCCACCGATCCCGATTCCGATTCCAATCCCACGATCCTTGAGAGGGGGGTTGCTGAAAACGGAATGGTGGATGAAGAGGGAGGTGACAAGAAGGTGGTGTGGGCATGAGGGCTGGGGAGGGGCAGGGAATGGAGAGGGGAGAGAGCGGGGGAAGGAGAAATCATCAAAGCTTCTCTCATCTTGCCCCATAGGATCTAATTACCTATGCCAGAGATCTTGACCGAGAGTAGTGTGGAAATGAACAGAGAACTTGCCTCCTTTGCAGTATAAAAAATTTATTGCAAATTGACAAGTGGACAAATGCCTCCTCTTTTTAAAAAGGTGAACACCTCCTAAAATGAAAGATCCAGGTGACAAAGTAGATACACTTCGGTAAGAATCAGCTATGGATAGATAACTTTTGCTTAATAAATAATAGATAGCCGAAAATAATGTCCTGAAAGATCTACTAATATGCCAGGCATCTTCCCAAACCAAAGTTTTCTTCCATTACCAACTACTATCTCGGAAGAACTATGAAAAACATCTGATAATCCAGAAATGCCCCTCCAAAATTTAGACATATTTCTCTAAGAGGACAAATCTATCTACATAAAATATCCACCATGGAATATTTGTTTCTAACAACAGGTACCCGAAGCAAATGATCTTCCATCTACTATAGAAATAAAAAAAAAGAATTAAAAAAACAGCAAAATATTTAAAAATTGTACAATTAAACAGGACAATGCATACACTTAATTCAGACATTACCACAAAACAATCAAAAACCCATAATTGCTGAGTCTATCAAGAAGATGGAAAGTTAAGCTTTGGATATCAGATTATACCTCCTTCGACTTCTTTCTGAAACTATGATTTAGTGCTTCCAATATTTCATCGAAGTTTGCACCAAAAGTATCCTCCTGCCTTAGTTTTTTGGTCGATTCAGTGCTGCCAAAAGCAACATTCTTTTAAAACACTAGATTATAACAAATACCAACTAAAAATTTAGAAAACGCAGACATATTTAGAATGAAATTAGGTTGTACTTTAAAATCATGTTGCAAGGTTTGAAACATGTATAATTATGATCCAATCTGCAACAAGGAAAAGCGTATACATGTTTTTTATTAATGTGACTGAAAGACGGTCACAATTTGTTACAAGCATAAAAGGAAGTACAAGTGAAAAGAATGAATCTAGACAACATAACCTGGAACAGCAAAAGAAAGAAAAGCATTTCCAAATTATGTTATCAAAGGCGCTACGAATCCAATCACCCTGGTGATGACTGATGAGGCAACGCAAGGCGGCCCTTCTTCACCTCGATTTGGCCAAAGGTCACCTAGGCGATGAGGCCCATTACCACCAGGAACAGCTCCAGTGCAACCTGCGGCGATTGGGTGGAGAAGATGGGTCAAATGGGCCCATTAAAGCTGGATCTAACGACTTAAACCCCCCCCAAGGCAGTTCAGTAGTTTGGAGGGTCAACCCAATTTGTTTTAAGTTCTCAAATTCACCAATATCAAGTCCACAAAACCCGTAGAAGTATCTTCCCCAACTGACGGGTTCTCTCGTAGGACCACAGCAGGAGCAGGCATCCGGTGTTGTTTCCACCTCTAGCGGCCATTCACTTACGGCATTGTTTCCACATCTGGTGTCACTTTTGACACTCGGATCAGTGGGTACCGATCCTCCGGAAGGAATCCCGACTCGGAATCAAAATTTTCAAAAAAATAAAAAAATCTGATTCTGATTCCAACCGATTTGGCCTGATTATTTTAAAAAATCAAAAAAAACTAATTCCGATCCAATCCCAGCCGATCTAGCCAGAGATTTTATTTTGGATCGCCCTTCCAGGTAAAAATTGGATCGACAAAGGCTAATCTGATCTAAGAATCAGCCAATCCCAATCCGAATTGGACGATTCTGCAATCTATGCCAAAGACACTTGAGGCGAGTTGAACCCTTCCTCACCTCAAGTGCCTCACACCTATGACTACATAGTCTCCAAAAGCTTATAAAGGCACTACTGGCCATCCAAAAATACAGTCATGGCATAGCCCACCCTCGAGAGCAAGAAAAAAATTCACAAGAAATGTCTATTTTTCTAGCCACAAGAACTTTTCTTCAAAAGGACTCTTGCCCAAGGGTTTTCTGAAAGTGGCAGCAAAACATACATTTGGCATCTCTTGAAACCATAGATCGCGGAATCGGCCGATCCGGATCGGAATTGGCCGATTCCTGGATCGGATCGGCCATTGCCGATCCGATTCTTGGCTGAAGGACCGATCCGGAAAAAAGTTCCGGCAGAATCGGTCGGGATCGGCCGGATCGGTCGGGATCGGATCGGAATCGGAATCGGATCGGCCGAATCGGTCGGGATCGGAATCGGAATCGGAATCGAATCATTTTTTTTCATTTTTTGCTATTCCAGTCGGATCGGCCAGGATCGGCCAGAATCGATCCGAATCGGCCAGAATCGGTCCGGATCGGTCTAGAATCGGATCGAATCGGAATCGGATCGGATCGGAATCGGATCGTTTTTTTCTTCTTCTTTTTTTTGCTTACCGATTCTGGATCGATTTTCTTCCATTAGATCGGTCAGAATCGGTCCGATCCGATCCGATCCGGATCGGATCGGTACCCACCGATCCCGATTCCGATTCCGATTCCGATCCCGCGATCCTTGCTTGAAACTATGCAGGGGTTGCCTTGTCCATGCCACTCAACTCAACTCAAGTCTTAATCTCAAACTAATTGAGGTCAACTATATGGATTCTCTTTTTCAACTCACATAGATTTTGAGTTATTTCTTCAGAAATATTGAACATACACAAATCCTATTGTGGTACCCTTAACCAAGTTAACTTGGGTCGTGAATGTTATTCCTTTGTGAAAAAAGATTTTCTTTTAGTTGAGGTTTAGCTTGGACGGCCATAAAAATAGGTGATATTCCATAAGAGTACAACTATTCAAAAGTGGTATGTGTGTACAAGAACTTAAAAAATAGGTTCCATAGTTGTTCAAGTGCAGACATAAGAAATACCTTACCAGTTGGACAATCTAAACCACACTTTTTTTTTATTTGTTGAGGTTGTTAAAGTTCTTTGAAAATTTGTTTTTCGACCACCCTCCATCAAACTTACAAAATACCGATGTTAATTATAATGAACAACCATTTGAGTACCCACGATTAATTGCTATAGCAATTCATGTGTAGAAGATATACAGCCGCAAAATAAACACACTTATGAGAAACGGCCCAATGAACTTAATGGAATGCAAAACATGGTGTTTTGAGTTTAAGTTTGATTTGATCTGAGTTGATTTGGGTTTCATTTTTTATGTTTTGGTAAAGATTTGGTATATTTTGCCTGTGAGATTCTCTAAATTTAATCCAGATTGATTAAAGTTCTTCCGGAGACTTTATTTGATTTAGGTTGGTTATTTATTTTGTCATGACTCAATGTTTATTTGGATTGATAATTTATTTTTAAATTTGATTGATTAATTTTGATTTTTTTGTTTTCAGTTTGATTTTAGTTGATTTGGATTTTTTTCATTTGAATGTATTTTGTTTAGTTTTATTGCTTTAGTTCAATTTTGATGTCTTTTAAATTTGGGTTTCTATTTTGAATTAATTTTCTTTATGTTCTAGCTTAATGCCCTTCATGGATTGCAGAATCGGCCGATCCGGATCGGGATCTGCCAATTCTTGGATCGGATCGGACCCCTCCGATCTGATTCCAGGCAGAACTACCGATCCGGACCGAAGATCAGTTCGGATCGGTGTTTGTAGGAGGAATCGGTGCCGGAATCGACCGATTCAGTCGATTCTGGATCTACCAATCCGGCCCACAAACCGCCGCGGCGGCCCTCTTCCCCGCCCTATCGAGCGAGGAAGACGAAGCTATCCGGTGACTTTAAGTCACCGGATCCGGCCATTTTAAGCGTATCGGGTCCATGGGACCCGATACGGAAATCGGTAGGGTATAAGCCCTACCGGTTGAGAAAGTCACCAGATCCTGGCCTTACCAGGTCCGATGGACCCGGTAGGGCAGGGAAGACGTCACGGCGGCAAGCTGCCGCCATGGCAGCGATTCTGGGCCACCTTCAGGCCCGAAACTACCCCAAAATGACGTAGATCGGATCGAATCGGAATCCGATATACCTCCTTATTTAGTTTTTTTTTGTGTTTTAGGGGTTTTTTTAAGGGTCGATCCAGATCGATTTTTCTAACGACGAATCAGTCTAGATCGGACAGATCCGATCCGATCAGTCCCCACCAATCCGGGCACCGATTCCGATCCTGTGATCCTTGGTACCCTTTCATTTGAGACGCTTGGGCTTTCAATCTTTCAGATTTATGACTCCTATGAGTTAAGGTGTTGTATTTAAGCGCTTTGGGATTCGAACCTTCGGCTTATCATCCTTCACATTTGAGAGTTACAAGGTATAAGATTTTTAGAACCCCCACAAATTAGTTCAAATTTCAGGTTAAACCATATGTGTTGGATTTGGAATTTGGACTTTCAACCCCTTTTTTATGTTTAAGGTTTGGAGTTTGGATTCCAATTTGATTTTTGGGATTTAGTGGGTTATGATCATGGATTGCAGAATCGGTCGATCCGGATCGGGATCGACCGATTCTTGGATCGGATCGGTACCTACCGAGATTCCAGTCGGAATTAGCGATCCGGACCGATTCGCTGGAAAACCGGAAGACCCGGAATCGAACCGATTCCGGGATCGATCCGGACCTGTTTTAAGGCCCGATCACCCCCTATTTGGGGTCGATCCGGACCGATTCTCCCCCCAGCGCCCTCCTTCTGCTTCCTCTCCTTCCCCCCAAGCCTCCTTGGAGATCTAGGGCTTACCTTGCCGGCGATCCAACTGTTGGAGGGCCGATCCAGCCTTCCTAACCGGCCGATCCACCATACACAAGGTTTGTAGGGGGGAGGAGGGACCTTCGATCCCCTCTTCCCCCCCCCCCCGGCCTTGGCCGGCTGCAGGTTTGGGATCCCCCATTGGGGGATTATTTCACCCCCAATGGGGGTGGAATTGCACCCCCGAAGGGGTGATAATCACCCCTTCGGGGCAAGAATTGCCATCTCGAATCTCGGCTTCGTCTCGGGGGGTGAAAGAGAAGAGATCTCGGAAAAATCTCGGGAGATCGAATCTCGGATTCTCATATCAAAATGTATATATGTGTGAAACATAACATAATATCTTATAAAAATAGGAGTACATAAATGAATTTACATGAAAATATATAACACATTTTGTACATCAACTATGTGAATGAACAATTACAAACACTTTCAATACCAAAAAGATAATTTTTGTGCTTCTAAAAGATTTAAACTTGTATGTAATCTTATTTAAATACTAATATGGTACTAAACTTGTAACACATTTTTATGTGATAGTATAAGTGATAGTGAAATATATTAAATGTGTTTACACTGTCATAAATGGGGCGCAGAGTAGTCGCGGATCGTTTTTATGGACCAGTCTACATGGGACGAGATCTCGGCGATCTCGTTTCTCGCCCTCCTTGGCGAGACCGAGATCTCGCGAGATGGCATTCCATGCTTCGGGGGTGTTGAACAGTCACCCCCGAAGGGGTGACTGTTTTGACAGTGCCCCCCTCCCTAGGTGGGCGGGGGGGCTGGTATGAAATCCCCCCATTGGGGGGGATTATTTCACCCCCCCAATGGGGGTGGAATTGCACCCCCGAAGGGGTGCTAATCACCCCTTCGGGGGTGTTGGACGATCACCCCGAAGGGGTATTTATTGATCCCCCCCAGGGGGGGGGGGGGGGGGGGGGGGGGCTGGTATGAAATCCCCCCAATGGGGGTGGATTTAATTGGCCTAATATTGTGTATGGTTTTATGTGTTGTAGATAAGATGTCAGACGAGGAGCATGGCACCGGTCCCGCGGAATTTCATGACATTGGATGGCAACATGGCCATCTACTTGATTCAGAGAAGAAGAGAGTTAGATGCAAGTGGTGCCAAAAAGATATGAATGGAGGTGTGTATCGGCTCAAGCAACATATAGCCGGGACGGGTGGCAAAGTAAAGAAGTGTGATAAAGTAAAGGCTGAGCTGAGGGAGGAGATGAGGGGTTATTTAACTGGAAGGGCATCACAGAGGGAGGTGAGACAAGAGCTACATTACGAGTTGCTAAGTCGGAGAGACGCCGATCTTATGGCCGGAAAGAGCAAGAAAGGGAAATAGCCAACATATGAAAGTGTCCAAGTTGATTCTTCATCTTCATCAGATGAGGAAGAGGCTCAGGTTAGGAGAGCCGTACATGAGTAGGGCTCAGGCCCGTGAGGATGAGAAAAGAAGACGAGGAGAAGGAGGTTAGGCTGCCAGACGATCTGATGTGGGGGCGGGCACACGCCCTGTTCGAGAGCCTGAAATCCGGAGGACATATTCTGTTCGACCGATGCCGACAGGAGACACTGCCATGTATAGGGAGAGTGGCAGAGGTCAGAGGGGTATAAAACAAGCATTTAAAGGGGTGAAGGCATCGACCGGCGGCAAAGAAAGCCCTAAAGCATATGGTCAAGTTTTTTCTACATGCAGGTAAAGATTTGTTGAAGTTGTGGTTAGCATTTGCTTGTCGATATGAATTTCTTGTTAGGTTAGTTATTATTAACAACCCTCTCTTCTCCCTTATCTTGTTTTTGAATTTGTAGGTGTCCCGGCACATGCAGCCACGAGTCCATATTTTCAGACTATGGTTGATGCGATTGGTGAGGCTGGGCCGGGGTTGAAAGCCCCTACATCAAAGTATATATATGAAACAGGATTGGATGAGGAGGTCGATGAGTTGACCTCATGGATAGATGGATTCAAAACCATCTGGAAGGAGAGGGGGTGCACTGTAATGTGCGATGGGTGGACTGGAATCACAAAATGAGGGTACCGTATTTCTGAAGTCGGTTGATGCATCAGGTCAGGTGAAAAATGCAGATTACCTATTTGGCTTGATGAACAATGTGGTGGATGAGATAGGAGAGGCCAACATTGTGCAGTTTGTCACAGACAATGAGGCCTCATATAAGGCTGCAGAAAAGAAGCTCATGGAGGCTCGACCTCACTTGTTTTGGGTGCCCTGTGCGGCACATTCTATTGACCTGATGTTAGAAGATATTGGTAGGGATGCTAATGTCAAGTCCTTGGTCAACCAAGGACAACTGATCACCTCATTATCTATGGCCATCCACGACTTTTACATATCATGAGGCAGCACACCGATGGTCATGATTTGATCAGACCGGGTCCCACAAGATTTGCCACCCATTTTATTACATTAGAGAGCCTATACAGGTACAGGGCTAGTTTAAAAAGGTTCATCCTCTCCACTGCTTATCAGGAGTACATGGATACATAAAGGAGCTCCTTGGATCAGTATGAGATACTGCTAAAGATGGAGCAGCTGATAGAAGATAACAGGTGGGGGGAGAAGGTGCAGTACTACTTGTCTGTCATAGAGCCTTTGGTGCAGGTACTTAGGTTGGTTGATTCAAATGACAAAAATCAGATGGGGTACCTGTATGATGCTGTGGATAAAGCTAAGTTGAAAATTAAAGAGAAGCATCCCAAGGGTTACAAAAAGTGGTGGAAGGTGATTGACAACAGATGGGACAAAACCCTACACCACGACATTCATGTTGCAAGTATACTTTACTAGTGTAATATAATTGTATTACAAGTAATATTTTGTGTATTACCCCCACTGTCTTTATACTAATAGAGTATTAATGTCGTTACAGGGTACTTCTTGAACCCAAGGATACAGTATGGTGGCCAAGTATGTAATGATGGTGAAGTATTATCAGGCACACTATCTGTAATTAAACGACTATGTAAGACCCAAGAAGACAACTTGCGGCGAGGTTGAAGTAAGTAATACGTTTCATATCAAGTAAACTTATAACTTTATCTCGAGAGAAGATAATCGATTTATTTTGGGTTTTCGATGACTTCATACAGCACAAGATTGGGGTGTACGGGGATCCGTATTTACTGATACGATAGGGTCCCCCTAGTAATATACTTACCCGAATTAATGACTCTTTGGTTACTTGATTTTTTTTACATAACGTTACTGATGCATGTAATTGTCTTCTTTACGATTACAGCTGAGTGGTGGATTATGGTGACAAACAGGACTGGATGGAATCCACTCGCATCCGTTGCAATTCGGGTGCTAAGTCAGAGCACATCGTCATCCCAGTGTGAGAGAAATTGGAGCACCTTCAACCTTAAACACACGAAGAGGAAAAATAGGTTGAAGACAGAAAGATTGGAGAAGCTTGTCTACTGCCATTACAATATGAGGCTGAGGATCAAGAATATCAAAGATAGGCAGAAGACATCGGAGCAGAGATTTGCACGGTTGCGGGTGGATTGTACCAAGAAAGAGCAAAGGCCCAAGCTACTCAGGGCTTGTCCCAGGCGGATGTGGACTTGGAATATCTATTCCAAGAAGAACATCCACTTGCAGCATGGGTGGAAGACAAGGATGCTGAGGGAGAGCCAGAGTTCGACACGAACGACAGATCATGGGCCGAAGGAGAGCTTGACAGCCGTCGTTGGTGAGGATGAAGACATGCGGAAGCCGAAGAAAGTCAAGTTCCGTGCACGGCTCCACTTCCCCGATCCACCCCGGACTACGGCTTCTCCGAGACATCCGGCTCCCCCGGCCGCTACGGCTCCGGCTCGGATTCCGGATTGCGGGTCCATCTACCACCACCACCACCAAGAAGAATGGTAGATTATTTAGGGCTTTAAAGAAAGTATGCTTACCTTCACAGCAAAGTAGTCAAGGAGATCCTACATTGAAGAGGAAGAAGATAAGTATCAAACGGGGACATCATCTCCTTGACACCGAGACCACTCAGCCACCTTCATCAGATGAGGATGAAGAAGAATTTGTCCCACCCACACAACAACAGCGTACAGGGGGTAGAGGTGGAGGTGGGGGTGGCGGCAGCATAGGTGGAGGCGGGGCCTCAGCCTCAGGTGCAGGTGAGGGTGAGGGTGACTCTACTAGTAGTGCATGCACGAGTGGAGCAGGTCCAGATGATTTGAGTGATAAAAGACACTCATGTTCGAGTGGCAGGGGCAGCGGACGCTGGACGAGGATGAATGTTTTTGACGAGTTTGCATCTTCCTATCCGCAGCCTCGCTCGTACGGTGAGCCTCGGCTATCCACCATTTTTTCTAGCTCCACCTCCGACCGATCGTGAGTTTATGAGTTTACCGACATGGCCCGCCTTTATTTTCTTATGGATACGGGCCAATTATGACTGACCCTAATCAATGGAGATTTCAAGAAAATCAGAATGACCAGGACAGAGATCCAGATCCATCCTACTCCGGACATTACCATAGTTGGTGGTGATGGCATATGTATAATGTATTGCTTTGTTTATTTCACGCAATGTAATATGAGTGGTAAGAAGAATATGTGTTGTACTATTGTGTTATTGGATATGATTGTTTGTTTGATAAAAATATGTATCTTATTTGATGTATGATGTGTTCTATTGTGTGATTGGATATGATATATGTTCTATATGATTGATTGTTAATTTTTTATATGAACGAGTGTTCCCTATATTTTTTTCACATTTTTTCTGAGTCCTATGTATTTTTATTGATTTTTTGGCGATTTTTCCAGATTTTTTCATAGAGCAAAAAAAAAAAAAAACCGATCCAGACCGATTCTGGATCGGTCTGGCTCCAAGAGAATCGGCCTGGATCGGACCGATCCGATCCGATCCCGAATCCAGGATCCGGATCCTGATCCCGCGATCCTTGGTTATGATTAAGATTTAGCAAGTTATAACTTGATTTGAATTGATCAAAGTTCACTTGAGCTTTGGCTCTCTTTTTTCTATTAAGACTTGGCGTCTTTTATCTTTGGGACTTTTGTTTTTAGTTTAAATTGATCAAGGTTCATGATAGATTGGGTTCGTTATAAGTGATAGGGGTGTTCAAGTAAAACCGGTAAACCGGTAAACCGAACCGAACCGAACCGAATCGATCGGTTCGGATCGGTTTGACGGGTTATCCATTCGGTTTCTTGAACCGAACCGAACCGATAATTTCTTATCGGTTTGGTTCAGTTCGGCACCTCCCCAAACCGAACCGAACCGGTAAACCGGTTGACCCGATTTGACAAAGTTTGACCCACTCTATTTACATATTATATTACATTTAAATATATATTATATTAATTTTACATATATATTAATATAAATTTAAGTTAATTAGTATAAAGATATAATTATATATTATAAATAAAGTATTAGTCTTCATATTAATCTTAAATAATTATTATAATGTATATTTTATTTTATGTTTATTTTTATTTATTTAAATATACATTAAACCGATGAACCGAACCGAACCGAACCGAACCACAATCGGCTCAGGCGCCTGAACCGATTGTGGTTCGGTTCGGTTCCTCTTATCGGTTCGGTTTCGGTTTGAAAAAAAAACGCCCAAACCGAACCGAACCAAACCGTTTACACCCCTAATAAGTGGTGTCTTTTCCTAGTTAAGACTTGATATATTTAGATTGAATTTTATGCTTTTGGACCTGATGCTTCTCCAGGTTGGGTCTTGTTTCCAGGTTTAACCTTCCTCCTTTTATGCTTTGGCTTGATGCCACTTCCAATTTGAGATGTTTAAATTTCTCTCTTAGGCTGGGTGAATTTGGTTTGAGTTCATCTTGATTTGAAATCACAAGATTAAGATTTTGACTTCAGGAATTCAGAATTTGAGATTCAGCCCATTTAGTTTCAAGAGATTGAAGTTTCAGATCCGAAGGTTGATATGGAATTTTTTTTGTTCAAAAATTCCAGATTGGTGATTCTTGAGATTTTGATTCCTGATTCATATTCCGAATTGCAAATTGATGGTTTGATTTAAAAAAACTTTGCTTTTCAGTCTCAGACTAGAAGGTTTTAGCTTTATTCGTTTTTAATAAATTAACTGGATTTAAGGTTTCAATGATCAGAGATCTTAGATTCAGTTTCAATTCTGACATTTATGTTTCCAATTTTAGATTTAAAAAATTTCTTGATTTATTAAGGTCCCGGTTCTCTGTTTGGTCTTTCTTGATGTGAAGTTATGGATCTGAGCGCTCAAATTTTTTGATTCTATCAATTCTCATTTTTTTAATTTGATGACTCTGAACTTTGTCATTGCGTTAGACTTCGGCATTTTCAGATTTCAACCTTGGGAAATTTTCAGATTACTGGTCTTGGAATTTAGGATTTTTTGATTCCTGGTCAGGGATTTGGGATTTTGAAATTTTGGATTTGAGATTAAAAATATTAGTGGTTTTGGTTTGAACTTCAGATTTTGGTATTTATGTTAGATTTCTGTTTTAGGTGTGTTTTATCTTGACTTATTGCCTTCCGAACTTGGTATTCCATTATTTTATGAGTTTGGTGCGGATGTCCTGGGAGACCCAGGCACTTCTTTCACTGGGTTCCTAATCAGACCTCAACCCTGACATTTGTCATATATTCATCTCTATCTTGTGGCAACTTTAGGTGTCAACAACATGTTATCTTGTATACACTTTGTTAATTTATCTATAATTAATTGGGAAAGACTTATTGCAAACCTTTGATGTTAAATCAATTAAAAAAATATCCTCATATTACACAGACACTAGCAGTTGTTTCGTCGTACATGTAGTTTATCACTTAAATATATACATATATCCGTGGAATGCGATCTCCCGAGAATCTTTCTCTCTATGCGTCCGAGAAACGAAATCACCGAAACGAGAAGATCTATGTAGTACCTCTGATACCTTGATCTTCTCTGTCTATTACTATCCCTAACTTGTTAGATGACCTTGTTAAGTTTGCTTCATATATTGCTAATTTTATTATGAATCCATCTAAATATTCATCTAAACATTAATACTTGATAAAATTTTATAACTAATATTTTTATGACTATATATGTACAATTAATCCAAGAAGTAATCAATCTCCTAATCATATTGTTCAAGATAAAGCTTTGGTCTGACATAGAATCTTTTGTATGTCTTCTATTAACAATAGTTCACTATCTCTGTATTATGTTTTCAATTCTCTCACAGCTTATTTTGATATCTAATACGAGTTCTCTTATCATATTTGAAGAGATTATATGACATTTTACATTTAAGCATACACATTGATTGATATTTTCAATATCTAATCTCTCGAGATTTATTCGAGATCTTTTCTCGTCAATCTCCATGAGATAAAATCTAGATGCAAGATGGCGATCCATGGGTAAGGTATACCCTATATAAATGAAATCCGAGATTTGATCTCCCGAGATTTTTCTGAGAATCTCACAAGATTTCTTCTCTTTCACATTTTCGAGACGAAGCCGAGATCTAAGACGACAATCCTTACATATATCTAACAAATACTATTTTTCACTCTAACATCCACCACAAAACATCTCTTAAACTCGATCATACACTTTTTCTAAATCAATAAACACCATATGTAAATATTTTTTTGTATCTCAAAATTTCTTCATCAAGCTTCTAGTAATAAAAATAGTTTCTGTTGTAAACCGATCAAGTACAAAACTAGTTGGTGTAAAACATGTACTATCTTGTAATTGTTCCTATGTAACTCCCATAATTTTGTAGCATGAGTCATCAGTTTGATAACTCCGCCATACCCAGTCCCAAGACCGGATGAGAAAAAAGAGTTGCAGTAGGTGATGGTTGATGTAACCTCAAAAATCACTCTAAATTTAAAGATTTTGGATTTGGAAATTCATTTTCCTTTTGAATTTGGATTAGACCTTAGCATTGACCTCTTAGGAAAATAGATGGTATTCCACAAAAGTACTAACTAGGGTCAAAATTATATGTTGAGGTTATTAGGTTCTTTGAAAATTTCTTTTGACCTCTCCCCGTCGGATGGTGCGAAGATCCGACGTTAATTACATCGAGATACTCGAAAACCCTTGATTAATCGTCATAGCAACCCATTGAAGCAGAAGACAATGCATCCACAAAATAAACATTCATACAAACACATAGGAGAAAACAACCCCATGAACTTGACGAAATGCAAGCACTTTGATTTGTTTTGAGTTTGGTTTGAACTTAATTGATTTGACTTAAGTTGAATTGGTTAAAATTGATTTGAGTTGAATTGGTTTGATTAATTTGAATTTGATTGACTAAGTTTGACTTGGATTTGATCTGGAAAGTTTGATTTGTATTTGAGTTGATTAAATTTAGTTTGAATTTGAGTTTTGTTTAAATTGGTTGAAATTTGGATTTGGTGCTTGAGTTTTAATTTGGTTTGAATTTGATTTAATTTGAGTTGATTAATTGGAATTCAGTTTGAGTTGGAGTTGAATTTGAATTTTGCCTTGCTTGGTTAATTAAGTTTGTTTTATTAAGTTTGTCTTGAATTTGATTGGTTGAATTTAATTACTTTTGGTTTGGATTGAAGTAAGATCTGTTCATCTTAATTGAATCAATTTATTTGAATTGCATATTGATTTAAGTTTGATTCAATTTGAATTTGTTTGTTGATTTAAACTTGGTTTGAGTTTGAGGCAGTTTGTTTATTGTTTGATTTTTGAATGGGTTGTTTGGCATGAGTTTATCTTATTTACTCCATTTGTTTTATGAATTTTAATTAGACTCTAGGAATTTTAAATTTGACAGTTTCTGGATTTGTGTGAAATGATTAGAGTTGGTTTGAATTTGCAGGTTTTGAGTTTTGCCTAAGAAGTTAGGTTTGAAATTGAGTTTATTCAGTTTGGTTTACCTGATTGAAATTGATTTGAATTTGGGTTTATTTGGTTAGAATTGATTTGAGTTTGGTTTGAAAATTAAATTTTAGTTCATTAGATCGATCATGATCCTGTTTACAGCTTAAGGGTATTTTTGATTTCTTTGAACTTGGCAGATCATGATTGATCATGACTTATTAATCTTGAATTCAATTTGCTTGTGGATGTCAGTTCGGTTTGCTTAAGTTAAATTTGTTCAATTTTGATTTAGAAAAAAACTGGATAAGATTTGAATTTGTTGAATTAAAATTGACTTGGACAGGTTGTTGTTGGTTTGAGCTTATGGGATTTGGGCCTTACTTGCAGAATTTGATTTGTTTTGATAAATTGTATTTGAATTTGGTTTGTTTTAAATCAAATTTGTTTGCTGGAATGGATTTAACTTGAGAAATTTGGGTTTGATTTCAAGCTTCTGCCCTGATTTTCTTTGGTCTCATGTAATTGGATTTGCTTGGATCCTCGATCCTCTTAAGAAAATCCTTAATCCCACAACTTTTAATTTACAGATTTGTGCAGGTTCTGATTTGGTTTGGGGTTTGATTTGAGTTGTTTGAGGATGCTCTCAATTTTGCAGATTTCAGATTTATGAATTACAGATTTTTGAAGTGTCGGCTTCCAGATTTTCAAGTTTTACAGATTTCAGACTACTTATTTCAGATTTTCAGATTTGTGCACATTTGCAGATTTCTTTTTAACTTCTGATTCTCGGCTGCAGGTTTTATGAGTTTCAGACTTTCAGATTTTTTACGGCTCAGCATATTTCAAACTCCATGTACAGAGATCTCCAGATTTCTGACATCCGGACCTCAGATTTTAAATTGCAGATTTTGCGTGTTTTAAGTTCAGAGATTTTCTTTTTCAATTTTACAGATTCGGTTTCAGATTTCAGATTTTTACAATTTTTTATATTTCTTTTGTCTTGCCTTCCAAGAGTTTCATGTGATTGTCCTCTCTTTGCAACTTAAATCCATTGCACCAAACATGAAATTTCTTTTTTTCACTTGCACTCTCAAAACGAGACATGATTTACATCTTGACCAGAAATTCGGTCCTTTGAGTCCTTGATGAACCTGTCAATTCATGGGCGGCATGTACCCGGTCTTGATAGACTTATGGGCATCCCTCACTGTTTTAAGATTAAATACACCCGGCTTTTGATAAGCTTGTGAGGACTCATCTCATAATTTCTGAACCTTATTAGCTCATAGTTTGGCATATCGTCATGTTGATCATGCACAGCCTTCCCATGGCATAATGGGTAAGTAACTCCCTCTTGGGGCATGGTAAGACATTGGGGTCTTTTCAATAGACCTTTGTATGTCCACCTTTTAAAAAAGTTAAGGGGAAGGTTTAGAACCGACCCACAAATTCTTTTAAGTTTAGCCAAGACCATGTGGCGGGTTTTTAGCCGGTCAGATGCTCGCCTCGGTTTGTTGAATTAATTAATGGATTTTTATTTAATTTCTGTTTGTTGTTTGTTTTTTTTCATTTTTTGAATTATGGGTCAAGAGGCGTGCTTAAAAGCCGGCCTCTTGCTTTCCCATTTATTTTCATTCTTTTAAGTTATGCCGAGACCATGTGGCGGGTTTTTAGCCGGCCAGATGCTCGCCTCGGTTTGTTAAATTAGTTAACGAATTTTCATTTAAATTTTCACTTGATTGTTCCTTTTAAAAGAGAATTTTTTTTAGTTGCTGCAGGTCTGGACGTGCAGCTACTGCTTAATGGGCCCGGCCCATCTTCCTCTTCTTTGCGCCCACTGGCCTGTCCGGCGGGCCTTCTCTCTTTTTTTTCACAACTTTTCTTCTGGTGGGCCCCACAGTAGTTGACTGGCGGGTCAACATCCCTTGCGCGCGGCTCCTCCTCGCGCACGTGCCTTCTCACGCGCCCAGCGCCTCCCCGCGGATCGTTCCCCCGGCAGGCCTTTCTTCTTCTTTTTTTTGCATTTTTCTTGTCGGGTGGGCCCCGCCCCTATTTCCACGCTGGACCATAGCTCCGGGGGGCACACCCCCCCCCCCCGCGCGCGCGTTCCTTCCCCGGCGGTCTTCCGGCCCCCGACGGCGCCGCGAGGGGCTCGCGGCGACGGCCGCGGGGCCGCCGAGGAGGTCCCGCGACGGAGGGTCTGGAAGAGGTCTCGACGACGGCCACCGCCGCGCGGAGGCTTCCGGCGGCGGCGGCTTCTCGGAGAGGGGTCCGGCGGGACGACGACGGCAGCTTCCAACGGGGCTTCCGGCGAAGGCGGCTTCCGTAGAGACTTCCGGACGGACCTGCGGGCTTGGAGGCTTCCGGACAAACAAATTGAAGGGGCTTGGAGCAACGGCGTGGGGAAGACGACTCCGGTAAGCCTTATCTCTCTTCTCCTTCTCTCGGTCTCTTAATAGCTTTTCCGGGGGATCCTCCTTTTTTTGCCTCCTCTCCGTGGCTCGACCTTCCTATGTTCTTATAGGCCTTCCGGTTTCCTAACTGCAGAAGGAAATCGGGGCGGCAATTTGAGTCCGTGTGGGGACCTATCTTCCCGCAACAGTAGGACTTCCGCGGATAAGCTTCACCCGAAGAATCCTACCTGGATTCGGATCGTCCAACGGCCACCGCTTCCTCCTCTTCGCGGTAAGAATCCCACCTCGCCACATTTCATTTATTTTCTCCCCTTTTATTTTATTTTTTTTTTGGGGCCGGGCAGCCCCCCCCCCACTTCTCCCGCATATCTTATCTTTCCCATTTAAAGGAGCATCGAATCAGATCGGCCGCTACGCATACGACCCAATTTCCGAAATTGACCTGCCCAGATGTAACTCGACCTCGTTTAATCCTTTGGCCGCAATAGGCTTCCCCCTTTTTTTCTAATTTATTTTCATTCCTGCTTGACCACCCATCCGAACAGACTTAGTGTCCATTCTTAGTGGGCCAAAACCATCGTGAGCTTCAATCGCTAGGGTAGATCCAAAAATTGGCAGTGTAGACCAATGAGAGATTGGACTGGACTTAATCTCACTCTAATAAATTTTGAGAATTTTCGGTCTCAACAATGGTTAACGTAAAATTATCGTCACATCTTGTGACATGGATTCAAATGATATAAATGTTGTGACGCAATCTACTTATGATGAGTTACATCCAAGTCCAGGTGTAACAAAAAAAAATATAGCAAGTATAAGAACATTCCTGCACGTAATGTGGCATGGTGTTAAATAAATAAGTTCACTTATTAGTTTGATCCCCCAATAAATTAAACAACCCTACACATCACCTCTTTTCTTAAAAATAGGTATGATAATACCCTTTCTCAATTCATTTAGTCTTTCTATTTCACCCCTAAAGTTTCCAAACACTTTCGTACTTTAAAAATGATGCTATTTAGGTCACATGTCTAGCTTGTCTTCACCCACTTCAGTGTTTGTTTAACTTCTACAAATTTAATCCACCTGGTGTAATTCATATTAAACTTTGATGGACTTTGTCTTCTATGTTTTAACAAATTTGTTATTAAAAGGAGTCTTAATTTGTTTTCATTTTTTTAATGTCATCATCTTTAATCAAAATCCTTCCTTCATTGTCCTTGATACATCTTACTTGGTTAACATTCTTAGATCTTCTCCCACTCATCTTTGAGAATATATAAGTATCATGTTTGCCATCTTTAGTTCCAAGTAGACATGTCAATGGGTGCACATGATCTGAAACCTAACTCAATTTGAAAATTTTAACTTTATCTTGGGACTGCATGTTTACAAGAACAATTCATCAAGGATCAACCCGATAACAAATGCTCCATGTTGGGACCCATTGGAAACTATCCAACCCCAAGACCCAACCCCAAGACCCAATGCAACATTAAACTTGAAGACCCGATGTTGTCATGCCTTTTGTAGCTTTCAAAATTACGCTTCCCCTTCAGCTCCACTCGTCGCAATCGACAAACGCAACCACGACCCCAGACAACATTTGGGTCTTCCACTTTTCTTTGCTCGGGAATCACTGGCGACACCACAACATGCTCGAATCGAAGATTGCCTCAAGATGAGATTGTTGAGGAGGATTAGAAGCTCAATTTCGCTATAAGGGAGCCATTCCCAGGTGAGATTTGCCCCAAAAAACTCAAAGTTTTCCTATGATACCGTGTCACCCCCGCATAAAAAAATAAGAAGAAAAGAGTGGGAATGGAGCCCCATGTGGAAGCAGGAAAACCCTTCCCTAGGAAGCGATTTGCACATCACTTTTAAGAGGGTGAATGCAATAGATGAAGATAGCAAAGACGGTGGAGATGGATGGACGACAAGAGAAGAAGAAGCGTCAAGAACAAGAGGCACATCTCGCATCTTTAAAAAACAAAATAGAGCAAAGTAGAAGCAAACATAAAGTTGCTATCAGAACCAAAGTTGTTGAAGCCAACAACCAAAAGGAGACATAGGGTAAATAAAATATAGAGAACAGAAACTTTACTCACTTCATGAACCTCTCTAAAGAATTAATACCAGAGATCAAGCACAACAACAGAGCATGCCGCATCCTCTTTGGTCTCCAACACTTCTCTTCCTCTCAACCTTCAGTATTTTCATAAGATGAGATACTACAAAGGTAGCAACCCCTGCACCGATGAGAGCAAGATATTCACTTAGGTACTTCTCTGGTCAATACCCGATATAAAACATGATCCTTGATTCTCGGGTGTTGGCCAAATCCGACGAGGTTTGGCCCAAGAAACATCACGTGAAAGTCGACCGCTTTGCGAAGAGTTCATAGAGCATAGTGTGAGATGTCTAACAGGTGAATCTGGATCCAAAATTTCTTTCCGAATTCAGGTATTGGTCTAGATCCAAAATCTAATGCCATATCGGATTTGTTATTGGATTCAAATCTAGCTTATCGGGTTAGGATTTCAATCCTAAAAAAACAAGCCAAATTCCACTAGACAGGTGTAGTTTCAAGTCTCTTATATATCTATTTAACAGTTCTCATGTTGATCTAATCATCCTTTTTATTTCACCCTTCGCTATCTTATACCATCCATGAGCATCGTTAATGTTACACTGAAGCAATTTTTAATGACGAACTCTCTTATTATTTATCACCTTTTATCCTTTTTATTCCACTATCCTGTCACTTTTTTATGTGAACCATGTCCTTCAGACTTAGCCAAGTATTTTTTTAACTACATCTCTAATATTTGTAGACATGTTCATCCACATAGCATTGGTTTCTTCATTTGATTTTCAATCATTTACCTTTGAAACATCATTATTAAAAATGTTTTTATCCACCCATTTTGATTCCCACCATTTTTATCAAAGAGAAATAATTCTTTTGAATGTGTTTATTCGTCTTTTAATTTTAACATCTAAAAATCACTAACTTATGTTGAGTTGTTAAAATTTCACTATAAATAACTACACTCTTAACCAAGAACACTATCCTTGTAAGAACAAAATTGATTTTACTTTTATTGTCCACTTTTAAATGTTATCAAATGAGATTCCCTTTTAATAAAACAAGTCCTAAATTGACCCATTGGCGCAAGTATGTCAAGCCTCAAATTCTTCTAAAATAATTATTTTTCCCAGCTCCGTTTGAAGCCCTTAAAGGACAAAATGGGTCATGGTCAACAATTGGCCTGGTCAACCATACCACATCAGCAGCCACCTCACAGGCCACATCCCTTGAGCCAGTAATTGCATGGGAGAACTCAAGGGGCAAGTCAAACACTTAATTACATGGGAAAACTCAAGAGACAAGTCAATGACTCAAGGGCCTAGAAGAAGTGAAAAGTTAAAACTAGCTTAAATGACCTAGGAGATGGGAAAGGCCATCTTACACTCAATGTTAGGTTGACCTTTCATATATCCCCATTTCCTATAAAAAGAAGAGGGTGCCCAAGAAAAGGAGAATCAGATTTTGGACGCCGACAGGCTGCTGCACCGGCTACTGTGCGATCTGCTGCTCCCCTACCCGCGGCCAAGAAAAGAAGAAGAGAAAAAGGAGGAAGGAGATCCCCTAGCGGTCTCCCTTGCGTGCCAATCCCAATTGGTGCAGGGGGTCTGCAGCACCCTTTCTCCATCCTCATTTGCACCCAACGCCAAGAACACAAGGTAGGGACATGTACATATTAATTATGCAGCCTTTTAAGGGTATCTCCCCTCCATCTCGTCAAAATTCTATTTTCAACCCTCCCATAGCCTGAACTCAAGGGAGAACTCAAGGGGCAAGTCAAACACTTAATTACATGGGAAAACTCAAGAGACAAGTCAATGACTTAAGGGCCTAGAAGAAGTGAAAAGTTAAAACTAGCTTAAATGACCTAGGAGATGGGAAAGGCCATCTTACACTCAATGTTAGGTTGACCTTTCATATATCCCCATTTCCTATAAAAAGAAGGGTGCCCAAGAAAAGGAGAATCAGATTTTAGACGCCGACAGGCTGCTGCACTGGCTACTGTGCGATCTGCTGCTCCCCTACCCGCGGCCAAGAAAAGAAGAAAAAGAAGAGAAAAAGGAGAGAGGAGATCCCCTAGCGGTCTCACTTGCGTGATAATCCCAATTGGTGCAGGGGGTCTGCAGCACCCTTCTCCCTCCTCATTTGCACCCAACGCCAAGAACACAAGGTAGGGAAATGTACATATTAACTATGCAGCCCTTTAAGGGTATCTCCCCTCCATCTCGTCAAAATTCTATTCTCAACCCTCTCACGGCCTGAACTGGCCTTCATTGACATCGGCAACCCATGGCCTTAAGCAAAGCCCCATGCCAACCTCATGCCATTCCACTGAAATTGCCCCTAAACAGGTCAATATACAGCCCCATTTTGGCACTTGTTCAGCCCATCTAAAAGCCCCTTAGACAAGTCATCTTTGGGCCTCTTAAACCTACCTCAAACAGAGCCTGTTCAGCCCCCTTGCATGGTCCCTAAAAAGGTCATTTTCACCCCCAATTTGGCCTCTGTCCAGCCCACCTGAAGACCCCCTAAACAGGTCCCATTTCAACCCCCATGCAGGTCCTAAAACAGGTCACTTTTGGGCCCACTTTCAGACCCTTAAACAAATCACCTCCGGCCACCTGTTCGGCCCCACTTTAAAGTCCCCTTCAAAGTCTTATTTTCAGACCAGCTAAATCCCCTTAAACAGTCACCTGTTAGCCCCTCTAAACAGGTCATTTTCTGGCCCTTTGTGCAGCCCCCTTAAACAGGTCACTTTATCCCATTTACGGCACCTGTTTGATCCACCTAAAGTCCCCCTTGCAGGTCACTTTCAGACCCCTGAAACAAGACCTACTCGGCCACTGTTTGGTCTACAGAAAGTCATGTTCGGCCCCTGCAGTCTCCTGAACAGCCCCATTTTGGTCCACAATCAGACCCCAGTTCTGATTCCCAACAGACCCCACTTCGGCCCCCCTAAACAGGCCCCTGTGCGGGTCCTTTTCGGCCAACCAAACAGCCCCTCTACGGCCAGCCAGAACAGCTCCTATGCAGCCCTTCTTTGGCTCATCCAAACAGCCCCTAAACACCCCCTATGTAGGCCATCCTCGGTCCGCCATAAGTCCCCAAACAGGTCCCTAAGCAGCCCCCGTGTGGCATCAACAAAAAAGAGAACACGGAGCCCCTTTGTGGCATACAAGAAAGGCAACAGTAACTCCCTTGCGGCATACAAAAAAGGTAACAGCACCCCCCCCTTGTGGCTACAAAAAAAAATCCAGAATTTTGTCCGCCTATGGTGCCAGGGCGTGGGAGTGCTATCCCGGGCCCTTTCGGAATCCGTACGACGTGCCAATTGTTTGCCTGGGCAAACTCTCACTCTACCACCAAACAGTTTGTGAAGCAAAAAGTGTTGAAGCTCCAGCACACCTACCGGCCCACGATACGGTGCAAAACAGGCCCACTAGGCCCAAGAAGGCCGAAGGCCGGCTAGCAAGGCCAATGGAACCCAAACCAGCCAAACAACATTGACAAAATAAATCAAAAAATAAATAAAACAATCAGAAACGCGAAATGTCAAATTAAAATAAGAAGTGAAACACCTTTCCACGGGTACTTCATCTTTTAAATGGCTCTCCCTGGTACGCTTCGGAATGTCGATCCAGACGATGGCACGGTCCGATTCCCGTAGTCGGTGATGCTTCCCCTAATATGACAAGTCAAAATGCATATAATCTTGAATGGGCAAATTCCATATCGATTTGATTAAGTCAGCATGCCGTTGTAATGCCGAAATTTTTCCAACTTATGGAAATTTACATCGGGAGAAGGAACGCCAATCCCTCCACCCAATGTTATTGTATATAAATAATTTGCACACCGATATATGAAATGAAATGTCATTCAAGTATTGTCTTGAATGGATGGAATCGGATACCGAATGGAGCCCAATGGACCGGACGGAATGCAACTCAAATTAAACAAAACCAACCACAAATCGACACAAAACACAATCAATTCAATCTTAAAAATACATAAAAACACAGATTTATAACAATCTTGAAATTCAATTAAAACCCACCAAGTTTAATAAGATTGAAGTCTTGAACCAGGTGGTAATTAAATCAAACCATAAACAACGTTTAAAGTACCAAAAAGGCACCAAAAGTTGATCTTAATACAACAAAAATCAGATTCGAAACAGATCTAAAAATTCAACAGAACTCATCTAAATTCAATAAAAATTAAACCATAATCAAGAAATACTCAAAGGTCAAACCTAAAAATAAAAAAATCAGACTTTAATGGATCTGAAAACAGATGCAGAAATCAGATTTGCATGATCTGGAAACTCATTTTAAAGTAACCTAATCTTGCCAAACTGAATTCTTAATCAAATGAGTAAAAACTGATTTCAAAGAAAACTAAATAAACAACATTTCAAACACTCAAAATACATCAAAATCAACTTTAAAATAAAAAACAGAGTATCATCTAATCTGACACTTTAAGGCCAAACAAGTCAAACCAAATCCCAAAAAATGCTTAAAAGCATGCCAAACACATTAAAACCGAAATCAAATCAACTTAAACCAATCAAAGTAAAAAAATAATAAATCAACTAAAAATGAAACCAAATCAAAAAACAAAACAAATCAAAACCAAATCAAACTGAAATTAAACAATCAAAAGTCAACATAAAACCAAACAATCAAAGAAAATCAACAAACTTATAAAACCAACAAAAAAATCAACTCCAAACAAATTGGTTTGCATTTTATCGGGACCAAAAGGTCGCAGCTCTTGTGGAGTAAATTATGCCATGTGGATGTGCACGTTCTCCAAATTAGATTGCAACAACGATTAATCAAGGGCGTTCGAACAGTTGCTCTATGTAAGTCGATGCCAGATATTCGCACCATCCGACAGAGAGAAGTCAAAATCAAAATTTTCAATTGGTTCTAATACTTTTAAAATATCACCAAACTATCTAATATTTTTATAAAATATCACCTATTTTCCTAAACAAGTCCGTGACATCCATATTTCTCTAAAACAAAACTTCACTTTAAAACCCTTCAATAAACGAGGTTCTCACAGTTAACTGAAGGGATGACATTTGGAGTTGTTTTCAGACCTTTACGTGCTACCAGGCATCTACTTTAATGATGTGAGCAGCCTGCTATTAACTGCGGGGATGACATTTGGAGTTGTTTATGCGCGATGTGAAGACCAGGAATCAAAGAAAGACTATTAGTTTCTTCACCTTGAAGGTCAGATCTTTCAAATGGTTAATCAATTGTTTCAAAATTTAGAGTCGGTTACCATGGCAAGGGAGACAATGCTAAAATAGTTCAGTCTTGCCATATCTTTTCCAGTGTAGAGAGTTCTTTTTTAATGCCTTCTGAGTGCAATGCTTGTTTCTTCTTTTCATTTTCTTCGGCATTTTCTACTTGCTTTTGTTTCCAGTTCTATTGTCTTGATAGAGCTTCATCTTTTTAGTGTATTTGTATATTTTGGTTCTTTGTCATTTTGTTATTTTGTATAACATGTGACCATATTTTGGGTCATTCTTTAAGAAAAGTAACTAAATAAATTGTTAGCATTCACAATCAGACAGGCCTAAAAAGAATCCAACTTTTGGGAGTTAATAAGTTAATGACTTACTCACACTTTTGGAGGAGAGCCTTGCGTTTCCTGTCAGCAAGGACCTCGTACTCTAGTCGCTCAAACAGCCGGTAGGGCTCCACCTCCACAACATCCGCCTCAACAACATCGATGGGGTCCATCCCTCCGCCAAACTTGAATTGGTACTCTTCTTCTAGTGGATCCCCACCACCACCACCACCTTCCCCATCCTCTTTATTCTGGTCATCTCCCTCATCCAAATCAGCATCTTCCACTTCCATCTCTGGTTCTTCATCACGAAGGAGGTTAGTTTTAATCTCCCCAATCATTTCTACCTGTTTGTTCTCCACAGTCAACTTGACTGCAAATCTCCTGAAAATTAGTGAGTTGAAATTGTGAAACAAGAAGATCAAATGCCACTAAGTAGATTTGTAAATCTGATGACAGGCATAAACATTAAAGGAAAAGTATTCTAAAGAATGTCTCAATGTAGCCAAGACAATAGAAAATTCAGCACAACAAGCAACTGACTAAAGAATAATAGAGATACATAAATTCTTGCAGAGCGGTAAAAATATATCTGATTCAAGGAAGGTAAAATTGGAATCCGGGACAGATCAGCAAAATCGGCCAATTCATCTGGAGTCAACCCAGATCAATTGTTCACCAGAAAAAATAAAAAGGTGAAAAAATAGTAGAGATACGTTCCCAAGGGAATTCCAGTCAGAAACTACCCTTTTAGGGTCAAATCAGCAGCACTGTCCCTGCATTATCTGGTGTGGACGGCAGGTTGCATCCGGTGGAACAATATGACCAGAAGTCATTGGATCCAGCTTCCAGGTCTTATTGGTCATCGACACTGATTCGGTTGATTCCAGCCAATTCAAGCCAAAATCTAGAAGCAGATCGGATTCTCACCATGAAATTGGGTAGGCATAGACCGGTCTAATTCCATAATCGGCTGATTCTGATATAATTCAACCAATTCTGCAAACCATGCATATATATATGCATCAATGAAAGCAACCTGAGAATCTTAAATTCACAAAACAAATGTCATTATATTTGCTTCTATCAAAAACAATCTGTTTATATTGAATGATGCCATATCAGATTTTGCAGATAAGAATCACGCTTCTGGTGGTAATGGATTATCACTAATTAGTTAGAAATTATAGCAGAAGATTCCCTTGTTCCTAGCACTCCAAACAGCCCAAAACAGTGCAAGGCATTTGATCAGAGTAATTTCGGCAAGTCTTCTAGATATCAAAAGAACAAGAACATGTCCATGTCATCAAAAACCTCTTTATCTACACAGAAATCTACCCAAAATAGCCCAAAGTAACCTAATAATGCCGCAAATTTAAAGTAAAATAGCCAAAAAAACAGCACCCTGCACTTTTTCTTTGATATACAACACTTGTATGCAGTAGGAACCTTCCTAACATCAGCTTCCATGAAAAGAGTTTTATTTTGAAAAGAGCTTTCATTATTCAAGATCCCAAATCTCTTCAGGAAGCATGTATTCTAAGTGTATCCAATAACCAAAATAATTTCGAGAACATAACTTCTTATGAAAAAAAATAGTCTTACAAATTCCATCTCCCAAATTACAATTACCCTATTGTCATGCCATGCATCTAACACCATGCAATTAGAAAATCTGCTAGAGAGTAAAACTGAGGAAACACATCCTTCCACAGGTCTTTTGTGAACCTATGGAACAGGTCAGAACTTGACAGTGGGCCGTAACAAATACAAATTTTAGAGGCACAGATAAAGAGGTCAGTATTCCTGATAACAACCCTCCACATTTTTTTTGATGATGAGCAAGCGGTCAAATTTTCTTATTAATGCAAGAAAACAATACAATATAGAAAAATGGAAGGAAGAAAAAACTAAGGCCCCTCAATAAACAACTACCAAGAAGATGTTATTGATGGGTATTACAAGAAGAAAGCATTAAAAGATAAGAGCATATTCCTGAAAGTTATCCCTTCCATGTGCTTTCTTGTGTAGGCATACATCTAGTCGTTGACTAGAGTTGACATCAAGAAAAGTATCCATCTTGGGTGTTCAAAGCGCTCCTCAAAGATCCATCTATTTCTCATCCACCATACAGCCCATAGCATAGCAGGTGGAATAAGTTCCCAGAGTTTAGTTTCCACCTTCCACAAATTCAGACTTGACCATGCAAATAAGAGAAAAGCAGCATTGCCCGGTTTCCACCAATGGAGTGTCTACCCTTTAAACACAGAAGACCACAAGGAACAAATGATCTCACACCGAGTAAAGAGGGGTAGGAAATTTCATATTTCATCCCACAAAAGATACATTTCATGGACATATCAAAGAAACTTCTATTAAGCTGAGTTCTTGTAGGAAGCCTCCCCCTACAAATCTTCCAAAAAAACTTAATTTTTCTAGGACACGAAGATTTGTAAGACAATTGGAACTAACCACGGCTTGAGGATTATAGCATATGTTGAACAAAATAGGAAACATTATTACAAGAGTGTTGCACCCACACCAATAATCCTCCCAGAAAGACATCTTGCTGCCATTTCCCACCTCAATTTAAGAAGAATAGTTTAAAGCGTACCAATTTCATAGGATACCTTTCCAAATACTTATAACTCTGCTTCTTTCCCTAAAATCTCTGATTCACACTGCGTTCTCATCAACACCATATATGGAAATGATTATTTTGACCTATTGAAAGTGTTTATCAATGTTGAGTTCTAAATCCATTTAGACAGGAGAGCTTAATTCATAGTGTCCAAAGGTGACAAAACCACACTTCCTTCCTTTGTTGATCTGCAAACATGATTCCATTTGGTAAGCTAAAGTCATTTTTGTCATTAGTTTCATGCCAGAAAAAACCAAGTTCTAATGCTCTCAATTTTAGAACAAATACTTTTAGGTAATTGTCAGAACATCCCTCCACATTTTAAACATACTCAAAGTCACCTGAGAACCAGTCATCCACCTTTGGTCAATGCTGTAATATTTATTTGTGATGACATTTGCAAGGGCATTGAAGTTCTTTTCCCATCTCCACAATCACCTGGTTAACAAGGCTGCATTCATACTCATGGAAGATCAGGTCAAGGTCAAGTCACGCAACCTAGACAGATACAGTCAGTTTTTCGGCCGACCGCATCGACCCCGACACGCACTGTCCGATCTGTGGACTGCTACATGATGAGTCGGCCTGGATCGCATGGGATCGCACAACCCAATCTGATAAGTCGCCCAACAGCTAGCCCCCAAGGGGCCTTTCCACTTCTCCCGACCTCTCTCTTGCTAATTGTCTAATTCTCTGACTCTAAAATCTCTCTCACCATCTGTCAAAGAAAAAATTTGATCATTAAAAGTGTGGAAAATCTACCAAGTTTGTAAGCCAATAAAAATTCCAATCCAAGCAGAGAGTTGTCGTCCAAACGCGATAGAAGTTCGGTTTTGAGCAAAAATTCTATCGCATTGAACGGCAGTGTTCTTCTTTAGACAGAAATTTACATTTTCCTATGCTGCTTGGTAAATTTTATACATCCATCAGGATTATTATCTTCATTAAAAATCACTTATTAAGTTTTACAAGTAAATCTGCATTCAATTACCTTTTTCTTGTACCGGAACACAAATTTATATACGAAATTTGGATAGTTATCCCGGAAGACACAATGTCAAAAAGAAAAAATTGTCTCAAAATGTAAGGTTTGTATAGAAATAAATGCTTTTACATTTTATTAGTTTTTTATATCTTTTTGTTTTTATTAATTTTTTATATTTTTCAAAATTTTCAGATCCAAACTGGTCCAAATGGACCCTGTTCGGATCCAAACCAACCCAAGCCGGCTTGGTCCCAACCTCCAACCTATGTTATCAAAGACGACCACTTCAGGTGCCTAGGCGGAGGCGAGGTGAGGCCACAGCGCCTCGCCTAGCCCACAACCGCCTCATACAATCACCTTTTTTGCCTCAGCCGCCTAGGCGGCCACCTCAATTGCCTCAAACACATATACTTTTCCATTTTTTTCAATTTTTAGATTTATTTTTTTGTTTGTTGTTTAGTTCAACATAAGACCATACCTTATATATTGTATTTCCTTTCCTTTTAAATCAACAAAATGGTGACCTTGTGTCTCAATCAAAAATACTTAAGATCAAAAAAGACAAAGACTTGAGAATTATTGCACAATTATTGTTACTACTATGTATTTTAGAATTATCAATGTATTTCCATGCATGCTTTAGAATTATTGTTCAATTGTTGTCACTTGACATATTAATGTATTTTAAATGTTGTTTCAAAGTCCGGTAACATAGAAAAATGTATGTCTTTCCTACATTTTTCATGCATTTTTTATATTTTTTGATATAATTCCTATTTTATTAGATATATCTCTTGCATTTTTAGATATATTTGCTCCTTTTTTAAATGTACCTCTTGTATTTTATAAATAGATTTTACTTTTTTTAAAGTATTTCATACTTTTTTACATGTATTTCTAGTCTTTTTAAAAGTATGTCTTACTTTTTTTTCACGTTCAGATATTATATAAATTATAAAAATAAATAAATAATGTCGCCTCAGGCACCTGAGGCATCCACCTCAAGTGCCTGAGGCGAGACAAGGCTCCCTCACCTCAATCGCCTCACGCCTCTGACTACATAGCCTCCGACACAATTTAGCTTGTCCATACTCTTCAACAGACCAAGCTTGACCCCTCCTATCAACCTATAGGTCCTCTCCCATGTGATCAAATTTTACTCTCTTTCTGAGTGTTAAACTTCAAAAAAAATCAATATGTCCTCTATTTAAATTGTAATAATACCCTTTATGTATGACAAATCTATCTCCCTCTGTCCTTGGCATGGCTTCGTCATTCAGCATTGATGTAACCTCAAAGGTTCCCTAACAATCTTTAACCTTTCTAGAAGATATGCGGCATTCCATAAAAGTATAGCTAATTCATGCTATGTATAAAATATGTATTGAGGTTGTTGGAGTTCCTTGAATTTTTTTTTTTGACCTCTCCCCATTGGACCTACAAAGTTCCAATGTTAATTACATCGAACAAAAATTAAAATACTCATGATTAACCGCCATAGCAACTTTGGAATCAAAGCCATTCATCCACATAAATAGAAGATAAATCCTAATGACCTTAATTAAGATGCCAATCTAAAATGTACTTGAATTTGATTTGAATTTCTTCTGTTTTTATTGAATTTGAACCTTTTTGACTTCCACCTTCAGTTTTGGATTTTCATATTTTCTCCATTATTGGTTCAGAATTCTCATATTTTTACTCCTAGGTGTGAATTCAGATCAATAGATCTCGGATCTCAGATTTTGAATCTTCAGTTTTCAATTCTCTAGATTATGTTTCAGATTTCAGATTTTGGTTGGTTTCTTGCATGGCTATATGATATTTTTTGATAGTCAATTTCTGATTTCTAGGATTTCTGGTAACTTTCATATTACGAAAGTTATGTTCATATTTGTCTAGTTTTTCAGATCTTGATGTTTATTATTTAGAATGCTTTCTATCTGCCAAGAAGTTTCAATGTTCTTCTCTGTTTAGATCTTTATTTAGTTTTTTTTACTTCTATATTTTGGGGTTTGACAGATTTTAAAGTTGAGCTAATTTTTAAATTTATGGCCCTCTTCCGATCGATTTTCTTTCCTCTTTGGTGTTGGCATTCCTCAAAGGTCACAGGGACTTGAGATTCTCCATGTGGCATAAAGAGTGCTTGAACAACAAATTTTCATTCACGTCATAAGTCCGGTAGACTCATAAGCCTCAATGGGCATTAGGATGTGATTTGGGCTTAGGGGGTGACTTGGAGCTTGGCAGCATGAGAATCCATGCCCGGCTCCTCCTCATCCTGGTAGGATGATTTGTGAAGATTAAATGGTTTAATAAGGGGTTTGTTGGCATGGGTAACATGCATGACCCGTCGCTAACCTGGTTGGGATTGTTTTCTTCAATTTTATGAGTCTTCAATTTTTGTTGTCCTTGGGCCATTCAAAGGCTGGCTATTGGGCCTCAAATGGGTTAGCTGGAGCTTCATTGGGCCTGTTTGCAGGTGGCACAAACAGCAGCAGCAGGGGCAGCTCCTCTTCTTCTCTTCCAGGTGCAGTGACAGGCAGAGGGGTGAAGGGCGCAGACAGTAGCGGAAAAAAAGGGGGTGGGGAGGGCTTCCTCCCCTACTTACCTTAACACAGCTGGTACAGAGGTAGCAAATAAAGAGAAGATGCTCCTCTCAATCTTCCCTTCTTTTTGATGCAGGATGGGGCCAACCAGACCAACACCTGGTGCTGCAGGTGGGCCGAGCTGTTGTCCTTTTCCTCCTTACCTTGGCACAACAGCAGATGGCAGCAATACCGGCAGTAGTTGCTGCAGGTAGCAGATGAGGAGGAGAAGGGGGAGCAAGCAAGAAACAGGAGAATAATAAAGGGTGGCGGCCCTTTCTCCTCTTCTGGTCGCAGCTGGCCCTGCCTAGCTAAAAGAGCTCCAGAACCCCTCCTCTAGTGGCCGGTGATGCTCTTTTATAGAGAAGTGGGGGAGGTAAAGGGGGTGAGGTGGAGTAAATGGTGGAAGTGACCCTTCACCCTCCCCCACATGCACTCCATTCTCCAAGGGAGGCTAGTCTGTAAGTGGAGCCCCAAAGTCTTCTCTTCCCCCAAGGGTGGCTCCTTTGATAGGGGTGCAATGATGACATCCTTTAAGAGAGGAGGAAAGGGATGATGACACTGCATTTACATCTCCCAATGGCTAGCCTTTAAAAGGGGTTTTATGACCCAATGCTATTAAATTAATGGAAGGAATGCTTGTATGGAGGTGGCAGCTCAGTGAGACCACGATGGGGCTATAATTAACATATATTGGGCCTGTTTTGAGACAAAAGTACAGCCCACTAAGCATATGAAGAATGGGCAGCGAAAATGGGCTTCAATTAAGGTCAATTCTCAATGGATTAGAATGGAAATGGGCTTCACTCAATGGGCTCAATATGAGAATTGATTATTCCTTGACCAATTGGAGATTGGATTGGATTAAATCCTAATTCAATCTCTTTAATTTTTCCGGTGTCAACAAGAACCTACACACTACTGGATTTCCGCTGCGATCAACGCGGAACCCTCAACAGCAGGTTCCTTCATTGACAACACCCCCGGCCCAGTCCAGCGATCCCCGGACAGATAACAAAACCTCAACGGAGACCGGAGACCAACCTGGCCGGCAGCATCATCCTCTTCCATTTCAGCAATCCCCAGAGAGGAAGCTCATTCTACTGGTATAAAGATCCCACATTGCTGAAGGCATCATCATGTTGGCAACGCACTAGACACCGGCCTCCAGCATCTATCAGCCAGCAACTTCCAACATCAATGCCTCACCCCTGCTCCCACATCATCGTCTGCTGGATCCATCATGCCAACCGTCCCATTCGCCTAACACTAGGAATCTCCAGCTCCTCATACTCTGCCTTATGCAAGGTTTCCCAAAGAGCCTCTCAGGCACCAGATCTGGGTGACCTCCCTTCACGGTCCAAAACTCCCATCCTCTGGCTTGTCCGGCTCTCATCCGTCGTCTTCCTCTTCGGATCGCTGAAGTCCCACCACCACCTGTTACCACCAAGCTCATTGGCCTCTTCAGGCACATCCACCACCAACTCCCCCATCCAGTGAAGTCTGACCCTCCTACCTCTTGCAAAGCCACTCAAACTCCTGGTCCAGTCCTGCAGAGCCTCCCCTGCCACACCCACTTAACAAAGGAACGGTAACTCATGGTTTCTGTTCCCATGGTACCATCTTCTCACACAAGCAATCACCATCCATCCCAGCTGACCATGTAGGCATGGCAATGCAGCTTCCAGTCCAAGACGCTGACCGGCTTATGCCAGTTCAGCAAGGTTTAACCTGGTTCAATCTGTTCAGACCAGCTCCAGCTGGTCTATGCTAGGTTTAGGCCAGTTTAACCTGGTTTAGGGTCTGATTAAGCTTAGTTCAGCCAATTTTGCACAATTTGGTTTAGTTTAGTTTGAATACAGCATTATTTACAGTCTTTTCACGCTTGGTCTCGCATCACTACCCACAAATTGGAAATTTTGAGACACTTCATGCAATTGAAACTAGCAACCAGACATGTATGAGTTGCATAGTATATAGGCAAAGTTGTGATGAAAATAAGGAAAAGTATAATATCAGGATCAACCAGACTGGGGACATCTTATGAAAAGCTTGAATTCTATCAACCATGGTATGAAAGAATGGGCTAGCTTGCTTTTATAATTTATCAAGCACTCTAAATTTGTGCAAAAGCAGGATCTTCTTAGCAATTGTTTTAGGAAAACTTCATCCGGACGAGGGGAATAATTTTTCATTCTGAACTGACACTAGAGACAAGGAATCATGTGAAACTGGAGATGAATTATTGACGGCGTATCTTTGTACTTAGTTCGGGGCAGGAAAGACTAGCAAAAGCTTGATACCCTAGTTAATGGGTGTCATGTGATACCCATTTAATATATCTATATCCTTCCTCCCAACCATCCCCTTTTCTCTCACTCCAACCACACTTGACCAGATAGGAATAATAAGCTGTTCTCGTAACAGGCAGTTGGGCCATAGCCCTTCTACTAGCATCATCTTGCCTATCAAAGCCAAAGTTAAACATACGTTAATACATATAATAGTACCATATTGCATAACTATATTCGTAGTGCATCTAAGCAATGACAAATTTATAATGAACCGTGGTATCTAATAATCCTCGTTGCCCTTTGGTATATCTAAATAGTATGGTGATGTTCCAATTCATAACATATGCAAATTTTAGTTTCACGTATCACACATCCAAATTTTTATATAAAAACAAGTTGCATTCGTATTATTTCACATGCAGTTGACAATAAAATGCAAGTAATAGCTAATCTAACAAATAAATGATCAAGCATCAGACAAGTGGTAATTTGAAATGAAGTTTTATTAAAAGAATTTCAATCTAAAGCATTTCTAACAAGTACATAAAGCAATAGAAGTAGGATCAGCTTCAATCCAATAGTCTACAAATTCTAATGCTTACACGTATAAAAATAAATTTAAATAGCATAAAAGAGGACCAAAAGTATGACTACTGAATTCGACATTTTGATAGATGTTTCGAGCGCCAAAAGCAGGGGCAGCAACCTGGACGTAAGATGGGTGGCTGGGGGCGATGAGCAAAGCAATCAGAGAGCTTGGATGATGGATGGCCGTTGGGCAATGCAGGTTCAGCTGCCTGTGGAAGGAAGTGCAGCGACAGTGGTCAAACAGAAGGCTCGCAACAACGCTGAAGAGCGACGTCCGGAAAAACTGTGCAGGAGAAGCTCAGCATTGGAAGGGTTCGCATGGGGGAGGACTGCAGCCACTCGTGGCGCAGGAGATCGTGGCCGACGAAAAGAAGGATGGCGAGGCACGGCTGGCAGGAAGGGGGAGTGCCGCGCAGGGGGGTACTGGCAGCGGGCAGGAGCGGCTGACAGCGCAGGGCGGCGTGAGGCAGCTCTGGAGATGAGGGCGCGCCCAGTGGCGGCGGAGAAACGGTCCCGCGAAGCTGTTGCCGTCGGGAATACAGAAAGGGCCGAGCAGGCAAAGCGGAGCAGCAGCGCGGGACGGAGAGGCGCCGCGGGTCCCTCACATGTGCGGAGAAGCCAACGCACGCGACGGTGCAGGGATCCCCGGCAAGGGCAGGCACCGCGGCGGAGAACCGCAAAAGCGGTAGAAAGAAGTAGAGGGGGCTTTGCAAGGCGGTGGAACGGCGAGCGAGAGAAGGGGGCGATCGCGCAGAGGAAGATTGAACACGGAGGGAGGGAGGGAGGGAGGGAGAGAGAGAGAGAGAGAGAGAGATTGCGGCCAGGATCAGGTAGGGAGGAGGAGGATTGGAGGAATCGGGGCGCGCAACGGCAGAGGGATGCTTCCGCGTACGGGAGGAGGAAACGTTGGACAGTGCCGACCCTGCCGGGGGAGAAGTAAGAAGCTGTTACTTCTTAAACCCCGGTAACGAAAACTATTTTAAACAGCCTCACAAATTTTTAATTTTTAAATGTTTTTATCACAAAAAAAAATGTCATATCCAGTAACCGTGCAAGTTGTCACATGAGAAGTGCTGTACATATGGGACCATTTCGTGCGACAGCCCTCAAAACTTCAAGAAGTTGCAGGAAAAAAATTCTCGGACATCCATCCGGAGTCTATTTTGTTCCATGGAAAATAAATCAATGAAAATGTTGTATAGATATTGATTTTAGTGGGAACTATAAAATTATCTTTTGGGGTGGTCCTACAAAAAAAAATTTCTCATGATGTCTTTCGTGCTGTGATCTTTTCAGATAAATAAACTTAATTTTTTATGGTTACCATGTATATCTTATCCTTGAAACATAATCTGATATTTAATTCCACATAAATCATTTTGTTGTGGACGTATATTAATGGGGTGTTTGGTTGCATGATAATTTTTTGTACACTTTCATGATAAAAAATTATATTAAAATAAAAAGTGAACCAACTCATGACATAAAATTATCATGTTTGGAGGGATGTGATTACAAAAAAGAGTAACCACCGCACATGACCAAATAAAGTGGGGGACCACAAGAAAAAAGAAAGAGGTGAGACCCTCTTTTTTTGTTTAAGAAGAAAATCACTTTCAAAACATAAAATTGTCATGGTTGTCAACCACCTCTTTTAACAAGTTTCTTACAATTTTTAAAAATTAAAATAAAAACCTCAATTATCATGCAACCAAACACCCCATAAGCCATTTCTCATTGTTCAAATTCCAAATGAACATTTTTTTGTTCTCTTGTGATGTCACAGTGACGCAAGGCAACATGAAATATCGATGAGACATTTCTTACCGTCTGAAATTTTAGAAACTTATAATCAATGATCAGGTGCAATAAGAAACATTGCTTAGAAGTGGCATTTCTGAGCAACTGATATTTTTGAGGAGACGGTGCTAGTTTTGCAAATTTAAGGAACCGTTTGGCAACCCATCGGAAGCACTTTTATTTTACTTCTACTCTAAAAAGAAGTGCTTTTTATTTGAACGGACATGTTTGGATGATTAATATTTACACTTCTCCTCTCATTCGAAGGAAGAATGAGATTTTTTTTCTCCTTCCGACTCCACAAAATCTCCTCCCGATCATTATTCCCCCGATAGCCGTCTATGCCCATGCCGCTGCCGTCTTTGGTCACACCGGCATTGGGCCAAGCCCGCCGCCCAGCACGCCGTCTATGCTGCTGCTGCCGCCGAAATTGAAGGCGGTGGGTGTCCTCGTGGTGGTGGTGGGGGAGTCCCCGCGGTGGTCGACGTGCCCATGCCAATCCCGGCAAGCGTAGGGAAGTAGACAGCGGAGCAAGAAGATGATCAGGAAGGGTAGTTAAAATATGCGGCTTTTCCTTCCCCGGGCAAAGAAGAAGAGTAAGGGGGAAGCTGCCGCCACTCACTGGGGTTGGTGCCGGTGACTACGGCGGTGCCAGAGAAATAATAATTGCCCAGGGCCTGGCCCTTCCTCATAGCTATTGACGGCATAGGAGCAGTGGGCCATCACCGTGTTGGGCTCATAGCAGCCCCCTTTCTGGTGGATCGCACCTCAGTCGGTGCTGGCGGTAGGCATAGTTGATCGTTGTTTACAGTGGGGGGGATGTTGCGCGATGGGGGAAGGGGAGATAGAGGTGGCTATACCCACGGGGTGAGTGCGAGGGTGGGAGGAGAATGTTGTGCCATGGGGGAGCGGACACTGTGGCCGCAAGGGTGAGTGTAATACCCCCGGTTATTTAAAAAAAAATTAGGTAATATTTATTATTATTTTAATCACCTTCCTCCCCCTTTTTATATCCTAATTTTCTCCCCCGGCATCTCCCTCGTTCGAGCCCCGCGGCGCCCTTCTTTTTCTCTCGAAACCCTACCTTTTCCTCTCCCGCACGCAGCCCGCCTCGACCCCCGTGTCATCGCCATGCGTCGGCCGCCGCCTTTGACCGCCGCGACGTCGTCGCCGCCGCGCTCGCAGCCCCGCCGCCACCCCTTGCGTGCGTGCCCGCGGCCGCCCGCCGCCGCCGCCACGTCACGCCCGCCCCCGTACGCCCGTGCGACGCTGCCCACCTGGCCGCGTGGCTGTCTGCGCCGCCGTGCGCCGGCTCTCCCACCGCACGGTATCTCTCTCCCTCTCTCTCCTATCGCTCTCTCTCCTATCACCTTCTATTTAACTCCATAATTCATGATTTCTCTTCTACCCACAGATTTTAAGAACACCTACCCGGCTTGATTTTTCGGCGCCGACGCAACCGCGGCAGTTTCGTCGCCTGATTCAATTTCCTTAGAATTCCGTGTGCCGTTCGTCGTCGCCGTCAAGGTAGGCATCTCGGCTATTCTTAGCACTCTAATATATTTGATTAAACCGTAAAAATCATGTTTAGATCACCAGGATTAGAAGATTGTAATTAATGGGCTGTTTTGGATTTATTAGCATAATTAGATAGAGTTAGATTAGTCTGTTTGAACCATGCATGTTTAGATTAATTTAGTGTTCATGTATATTAGTTGTCATGATAGAATCTGATAGGTTTAAACCTAGTTAGTCTAGCATGGTTGCGTCGCGATAATCTTTAATATGTATATCCCGATTTGATAAAAAGCCGATGTAAGGTTTAGGCATAATGTTGGTAGAGTTTAGTTTGTTTTCTTTTATGTGATAGGTAGTTCTGTTTAAGCATGTAATTGTTATGTTTAGGTTGTAAATTGCATGATCCTATTTAAATGCATTAGTTTGTGATAGACTGTGGTATGGTATGCAAATACGTGGTGCATAGAACCATGGATATTCATCTATGTATTTCATGTTTGATTGCCAATTAAATGTTCATGTGTTTACTGTCTGAGTTAATATATGCTTGCATGGTGTGGAATGTGGTTAGTGCAGTGAGCTGCATTGTGATGGAAATGTACTTCACCAAACTATAATTCGGTTCTGTGGGCAGCAGATGAATTAGAACAGTCCGGAGCATCCGTCAATCCCGGATACCGCGGTTTATCCTAAGTACTCCCCTGCCTATGGGGTACTATGAGATTTAGTTACTATATGTTACTTCCTACTATATGGTAAATCTGATGCTAGTTTTGTGATGTGACTACATTTTATCAGATGGAGCATGGTATTTACTCAGACAGGTGTTTAATTGTGTATGTTTGGCATAGATGTTAGTGTTCTAGATGTGTCTTTGGTTTTATGTCAGGTTAGGTGTGTTATGAGCATACCTAGAGTAGTCTAATGTGTAGGTTATGTTAGTTTTAATGCATATGGAGTCCTGTTATCATATGGGGTAGTTGAATGACTTTGTAATCCTATGTATTAGTTAAATCCTATGTATTAAATCTGATTTTTAGGCTTAATATGTATAGTATACCACTAGAAATCATTATTATAGTGGGGTAGTTCGGGTGTAAGTCCTACTGGATCTGTTGTGACTCACCTCTTCCGTTGTTAATATTTTCAGGAGTGCAGGTTTAGCGCAGCAGAAGCGTAGTGGTATTTTGGAATTCGAGGAACTAGTGAATTTCTCATTCAATGTCGGTATTTAATTTGTCTAGATAGGTATTTATTTATGGTGTTAATATGTTGTAAAGTATGAAATTATTTAATTGGATTGTGATTTTAGTCTTATTTGGTTCCAGACTGATATCCTTTCCCGTTACGTCGCCGGATTATCTTCCGCTGTGCATGTTAAAAATCCGGGTCGTGACAGTGAGTGCGAGGATGGAAGAGAGAATGCCACGCCGAGGAATGCCATGGCCAAGGGGCAGAAGAAGTGGAGATTTTTTTCATTTTCTGGAAAAAAATAGAACCAAACATCTTCCATTTCACCAAATGAGAAGACCTTCCGGTTGAAGTGACTTCCGAAAGAAGTTCATTTTGACAGAAGTACTTCGGTTAAATTGCCAAACGTACCATAAATGTTAGGGTGCCACTGCTGCTTTAAAAAAACAAACCCCAAATCGGACTAGTACCGTTCGTGTAGTGATACCGCACTCGACGTTCGAGGGGCAATCTGGTTGCATCCCGTGTCCGGCAGGTCCCGGAACGCTGGTGCGGCATCCCATGCATCCACAAGTTAAATGCGATACAACAACAGAAAGGCTCGCACACCGCCCACGGATCCACGATAAGCTAAAACTAGTGTGTACTTCATCAGAGAAATCTACTCAACACATTTTAACAGCCTCAGGCAATGAGGCAATACAGGTTGCAAAGCACGCCAACCACACGAGCACAAACTAGAAAAGAGAACTAATTTATTGCCGAGCAATTAGATTATACATCTACTGAGCTTCGTCTAAGAAACCCACGCGAGATCGGACGGACCACTCGGACGGACGCGAGATCGGACGAGCCACAGAGTGGTGTCGACTGTCGAGTATCTCCCATCTACTCGGGCTGCAAGTAACGTCGCACTAAGACGTTGCGGGGAAATCTGGCTGCATCTCGGGTCGAGCAGACTGGAACGCCGGTATCTCATCGTAGGTAGCCATGAGCCTGGTTAAAATAGGATAAGGGGTCTGCAAAACGAAACACGAGCATGTTCCGTATCAACGCAGCAGGAATGTCTTAACATCAGAACCATTACATCGTGTTGTCGACAGAATCGAATCACCATTAATTTCGAAGAGTATAAGCCATCACAAAGTGTTTAGATATCAACGCCGAATTTAAAAAATTGGAGTACAAATAAGATGCAGAGCCCACTTATATCAATTTCGGCATAGATACACCATGCCACCTAGAAATATCAATATCAATCAATATAATATCATTTTTAACACACTAACTAATGGCCTGTTTGGTTAGAGTATCAAAATTGATGCTATATCAATTTTGATATTGTTATTTTTAGAGTATCAAAAACAAGGCATTAACCTACGAGAGTTTTCAGGCTCATAGAAGGCATCTTACATCCCGTATGGTCAGAATATAAACGATGATACTATCAATCTGATATTAATGTTTTTGAAAGATAGCATAACAATAACAAAATTAATCAAGGTGGACGTATATCACAATTCATGACTGACTCGCACTACAATTTTCAAAACTGATCTGAACAGCCAAACATAAAGCTGAATTAAGTAAGCGGAACATCACATAAATGATGCCTCAAAACTCTCCCAAAATTTCATTACAAGACTACTGAGTTTGAGCAGTTTTCTATGTCCCAATCCTTTTAAAAATTAGAAGGATGACCACCTTTGTTCATTAAGCATTTTCTTAGGTACCATCAGGTATTCGAAACGTGCGAACTTCACTTCCATCTTAAAAAATTTAAACCTGGACACTTATATGGTCTTGCTCTGTCTCAAGGTGTTTGTTGTTTAAACATTGGTGATAATATCCCAATTCATTCTTTTAGAACAAAAGATGCGTTGAAGATCGAGAAGTTATTCTACAAATTAACTCCAGGAGAAAGGCTAAACACAACGATCTAGTTATCTGGATTTATCATCAAGTAAAAAACTTAATTATGTACCATGACTGCAAAGCCAGAAGATATTTCAAAGAATGTGAAACTAGGGATGTGCATTAAACGGTTCAAACCGAAAAACCAAACCGAACCAGCCAGTTTGGTAGGTTCAATTTGAACCACCCTTCGGGTTGGCTCAGTTTGGGAGTCTTCCAAACTGATCAAAACCAAACCAAAGCAAACTGTTCAAACCGATTTTATTTAAATATTATTAATAAAAATAATAATTATATACAAGGAACGTGGGGTCGGGAGTCGGGACCGGGTCGGTTGGGGGCAAAACCGACCCGGGTCGGCCGGGGTCGCGACCCGGGTCGGGACGGGGTCGGCCCGGGTCGCAAAAAATAATAATAAAAAAATCAAAATGGGGTCGGGGTCTTGGGGTCGCGACCGGGTCGGTCGGCCCCAAAACCGACCCGGTCGGGTCCGGGTCGCGACCCGGGTCGCGACCCGGCGAACCATGATTATATAATTCATATGATAAAAATAATACTTATTTTGATCACTTTTAACTTTAAAATCAATATATATGTAAAAATAAATTAATTATTAAACCGAACCGAACCGTGAACACCCCTAGGTGAAACCATCAAAAGAAAAAGAAAACAACCACAACGAGTTGCGAATCTAAACAGATAATATACCAGAAATATTCACCAAGTTTTGAAAATCTTACCATGTCAATTTTAAACCTTGTTGCTCCTGCATAAATCTGTGGTGCCAGAAAGACATCAGCCTGCCCACAGAAACAGCCAGATTAAACTGTCAGACCAATTTCATACAAATAGCACGTGGCAGGAAAGAAGTTTTGTGGTTTGAGCTACTGGCTGGCATAACACAAGAAAAGTTGGGAGTTTATGATTCAAAAAAAGAAACTCATAAATCGTCTTTGCTTATCAATGTACAAAGTTCAAGGACAAGACAACTGATCACTAAATTAATAACTGATAAAGATCAAACAGCTATCGGGATATTACAAAAATTATTATATTGTTTAGGGGGGTAAAAACAGTCAACCAACATGGAATGAGCGACTTCATAAGGAGATCCGAAACTGTTCTTCATTGTATTAATTGTTATATTGTTTGAGAGGACAAAAATGCTCACTCAACATGGAGCAACTACTTCATAAAGGCAATCGGAATTGTTCTGCATTGTATTTGAACTTTCAAGACAACAGCAGATGACGACTTTGCTTATGTGCACAACAAGTTTTCACTGGATAATGTGACAAATGTAAAAAATAAGTGGGGTGTGAAAATTAACGCACCAATGATACATCATCTCCCGTAGCATATTTTCCGGCATGCTGTTCTAAAAGTTTCTCGAGTGCTGAAAAGAAGAAATAAATGATAGACAAACAAAAGTAAATATTCAATGTCATCAAATCTGCAAACAAACAACAGCAAAATGAAATCAATCACAAACGAAAGGGAGGATCAACCCGAAGTTGGTAGATGAATGAATGAAGAAAATAATAGTCATTCCTTTCAGGACATTGTCAGTGCCATGCAACAAACTAAAAATATTATACACTAAACAAATTGTGTAAAACAAAGAAGAACAGAGATGATTTGAATTCATGGATTTGTCTCATATACTACAGGTTTGCAGTGTAATGACCTGGGTCCAAAATGATCATCCCTCAGACGGTCAGACCTCACGATTTAAAAATACCCACCAGTAATCTCAAACGTTGTTGTAAATGTTTGAGGGTTATTCTTAGCCAGAAATCACACGAAATGAATAAGACATTTATAGAAATGTGAAGTGGTAAAGAGGAATGCATATGCATGTAAACTGAAGCAAGATGGTAGAACCAACTCAAAGGCAGCACGGCTACCTGGATAAGTCATACATCATTATTAACATGATAATCAAACTACCAGATAGCCCTACAGCACTTGAGCAAACCTCAGTTTCTAGAGTTTTTTTCATCATTCAGACACATTTGTTCACGCCATGCATGTAGTTAATAACACAATTTTAATTCTCTTGATACGACTATATGGGTAACAGAAAAGGAACTATCCACGGCGACAAGTTAGGGCTGTTTGGTACCAGATTAATTTAGGGATAGACAGGGTTTATCCCCAAAATGTAGGGTATAAACCAGGTTTATCCCAAAATAATCTGGTACCAAGCAGCCCCTTAGGATCCACCGGGAAATGTATAAACAAAAGCAACAAATAAATCCAGATCATCAAATCATCACCTGTAAAACCTTTTCCAACATGATATTGTGCCCACTCATGTTTCTTATCAGCATCGAAATGTTGCTCAATATAATTCTAGATATTATAAAAAGAAAGTCAGCGTCTTTCTGAATCAGATGATAACACATAAATCAAACATAAATAAAGAAAGCTGTGTACCAGAATGGCCAAATTTTGAAGAGGCTGTATGTTTGAGCAGACAAGGTTTGCCACCTATAATAGGAAGGTGCAGTGCAATACAAGCTTAGTGCAAACTCAGAATACCTATGTAGCACAACAAAGAAGGTAAAAATTGTCTGGATGAAGAAAAAAAATTATTGCCCAAGAAAATTACCGTTACATTCCAAAATAATTACGTGACCAAGTAACCCACTTGACCCTCTTGTCATGCTCTATGATTATAATGCATATAATTTTGTTTGTACTGAAAATAACATGGACTACAATTGTGCATGGGTAGATCTTAACAGCAGAAACAAAACAAAGGTTACTTGCCTGCCACTTGTTCGATGAGTTATGCTGTGTGATAGATAAGGGATACATTGATGACGAAAAATCGAAAATTATCCTAGGTATCAAACTGATAACAGAACCGCCAGTTGAATAAACACATTTGCAATTATAAATATAGAGAAAGTATGTCACAGCAAAATAATTAATTCATTGACGGGCATTCCCTGAACAAACACTGTAAGCCACCTTGTTCCACCATCCTTGACATTCTTAAATGGTGGAAATAGTTACATCCAGACGATAAAATACAACTCTGATGCTTTTTAAGATAAAAAAACCTTTACGCAAGGTAAAATCTAAGAACACTACTTATATTCTGCCAGGATACTTTAATGATGAAATAGGGCTAGATGACTATAATCTCCCCTTCAACATCTCCTTGTGTGAGATCCAAAAAACATGCAACAAATATTATAGGTGTTAATATATTTTAGTAGCGTCCAAACAAGAGAACTTGATCTTGGCATTCTTATTATGTGAGCATAATGCCTTTTTTCCTCAAACAGCAATGCATTATAGTTGTCATGGATCGAGTATCTAAAGGTGTATGAATGGTCTCCGTTCATGATAATGCAGGGTGCATAATATGATGTTTGACCCCAGTGATAGAAGGAGGGAGCAATCTTGTCTTTTATGAATGGAGTAAGTTACTTGCCTGCATAACTTACTCCTTCACTCATTAACATAAACCCTATTTGCCCTATTGGTTAAAGCACATTTGCAATAATGTGCATCGCATGCAGATCTTCCTTGGTTTCTTCAGTTCTCACGTTTTCTTCTATCGTGGTATTCGTGATATCTCCTATTTGGTATTTTGCATAGCTATTTAGAAATGTACCATCTAAAGTATCTTTCTACTTTGTATTTCTTATACGGTTAATAGATTTTCTATGCTCTTCCCATGGATGTAAGAAAACAAGGCGTCTCCCCGAACCACATAAATCTAATGTCCTTTATGATTTGCTTGTCTGCCCCGCAGTTGCTTCTTGCTATTATTTTGCCACGTGTTACATGTTTGTTTCGTTGCGAGAGTGTTAGGCATTTCATTCGCTAACAACATATACCATGGAAAGCAAAATAAATTTAAGGCAAGTCTTTTTACATAGTAAGATTAGCACCCCACATTCAACTATTTGTATTGACTACCTGATAATTTAGTGCCTTCTTTTGAAGATCATGGGGTAATAGTGGATGTTGCGGATACTTCTCCTCTAAGTACTGCAAAAAACAATGCATCATATGATTTAGCTATAAGGTGAGATATAAAGGATGGAGTGAAGTTTAATAGGTGATAAAATTTAGTATGATGTTAAAACCTGGATGCATACCAGTATGATGGCAAAAGAGTCTGCAATTACAAAGCCTTCATCGACCAGTACGGGTACGTACTTCAGGGGATTCAGCTTCTCAAATTCTATAAGCAAACAATCAAATTGGTTATGACCGTGAAATAAAATACAAGCTGCGAGGTGGAAGAGCAAGACCATGGCAGCTGAATGATGCTCGGAAGACAAGGCATCTTGGTAAAGATGGAACATACAGGAAAATGGCACACTAATAGATAGGTACACCAAACGACAGAAAGAAAGCAATTGTGCGGAAAAGGGTGTATTAATAACTATGCATGAAAAAGGAATACTGCTGCGGGAAGCTATATATAAAGATGCGCAGAGCTTCAACCATAAGAACATCCAAAAGAAGTGGTATCGAATTGCTCTACCACTTACTCCTCACCTTGACTGTGCTGATCTCCTTTCGATAAGTTTACAGCCTTGTACTCGAATTCCAATCCTTTCGATCAATTGAGATTGCAACGCGTGATGAAACGGGTACAAAACAAAAGAAACAAGTCAGTACCGAGCCTGGGTCAACCACGACAAGAAGGGGGGAACAAAAGGACGTGTTCGGGACATTGATTGCGTCAATGATCTGAATTCAACGAAGAACAGGGAAGGTCGTGCTGGGTAAAAAGGGTCAAACAAAGTCCCGTTGGGGTGAAAGAAGAAAAACCTTTGAGGTTGAGAGCGATGCGAACGCGCTCGGCACTGGAACTCCGCCAGTAAGAGTAAAGAGTGATCTTCTTGCAATCATCCGCCGAACCAGACTTCATCTGGGATGACCAAAAACACTAAAATTAGAAACAGATAGAACAGCAATCTAGGAGCAACTTGGGACTAGAATACCGAGGGGGGTGTCCTCTGAATATGATTCTTGCCTTGGCATCGGATGCCATGGAGACCGGAGAGCAAGAAGCGAGGGTCGATGATACGGAATCGGACAGAAGAAGAAGCGAGGGTCGATTTTTAAGATGAGTTTGGATCATTCGGGACGACGAAAAGAAAATAGTTTCGATCTTCAATTAAAAATAATTATAGTATCCCATTATTTAAACGACGGATCAAGAGTTAATCAATATAAATCGTTACTTAACTAAATTTTATAATAAATTATATTTTTATTCGTAACGAGTTACGTATTTCGTAATGAATCGACTAATTTTTAATAAATTATATTATAATTCGTAACGAGTTACGTTACTTTTAGACAAAAATATTAATTCACGTTGAAACATCACTTAAATGAATGAGATTATGATCATTTCTAATTAAATGTGCGAGATGATTTGAACTCTTTTTAGATACCCGACTCAGGACAAGCGAGATCGCTTGTTTTTTTTCGATAAAAAATTATTTACTTGCACGGTTGCACATTCCGAAGAGAGCTCGCTCTAATAAGTGAGATAAACCTGGATGGTATCACTTATCTCATTCGTAAGTGGTTACTCTCATTGTTCCTGATATATTAGATGTATCAATATCCGGTGCCCTTAAAGGTGTTGCACCTTTATATTAGGAACGATACAAACTGATATAACCTGGATGGTATAACGTAGACAAACACAACTGCCTGTGGGGGTGTTTGGTGGCATGGTAATAGAGTTTTTTATTTTAATTTTAAAAAAATGTAGGAAACTTTGATAAAAGAAATATTTGACAATCGTGGTAATTTAATGCTTTGAGAGTGATTTTCATCTTAAACAAAAAAGAGGGTCTCATCTCTTTTTTCCCGCGATCTCCTGCTTTATTTGGTCACGCGTGGTAGTTACTATTTTTTTGTTATCATATCTCTCCAAATATGATAATGTTATGTCATGAGTTAGTTCATTTTTTTATTTTAATATAATTTTTTATCGTGAAAATATTCAAAAATTTGTCGGGCAATTAAACACCCCATTAACCTCGTTAACCCGGTTATAACTAGAAGATTTTTGTGATGCTTATCTCGTTTAATTTTTGATTGGCGTCTCTATTCTGTATCTTTTAATCTCTCGAACGAAGCAAGGAAAGCCAACCAGATGGCAAAGGCTGCGGTGAAAAATAAACTGGGAGCACCACGCCGAGTCAAGGGGCATCTCCAAGCAGAAATGGTTGGAGGACAGGAAAAAGAAGATAGGAAAGCTGCTAGATGCACATGGCTTGGATACGAAGAAGGCATACATGCTCGAGATGTTAATATATGTTAGATAGAGCCAACTAATACGTATCTAATTTATTAATATATATTAGATTATATTAGATGTATTAGACTGGCACCTTGTTAATATATCTAATACATATTATAATAGTATTGGATATATTAGTCATCCACTGTGTTGTTGAGTTATATACATCAGGAACAAACTGTTATATCCAGGCATACACAAACCGAAGAGGTCCATCTTATACATCAATATATCTCCCGATGAATAACAAGGGCCAAACACGGTGGATGACTGATATAACGAGTGGTATTAAATATATTAAAACACCAAAAATTACATTCTGATCTGACTGTTTGTTTTTTTCAAATTTTCACACTCAAAGTTATTGCCGATTATTTAGATTGGTAGATTAACTTCTTGGCATTCACCTTATTCTTTTTTCCCGAGTTCTGGTTTAGAAATACCAAAGTTTAATTAGCTTGTGAAGGATGTTGATGAGATGACGACAATGGTTGATTAACAAACTCAAGATGACCATCATGCATGGACAACTATTCACCAATAGACAATGCCAATATCCGAGTATACTCTCAAGTGAGACAAGAAATAATATTTGTATCAAAATTTATATTACCACTTGAAATTAAAATATTATTTTAATCTTTTATACTTGTCAAGTTGTTTTCGTATACGTAGAAAAACACTTGGAAAACCCCTTGTCAGTTAAGAGAATTAATTATTCTCGTTCTAGAATCCTAATAAATATTATTGTAGTTTGACTCCATTAAGAAATTTTTAAGCCACCATGCACGGTAATACGAGTTTATTAATAATTTATTTCATTATATGTAAGTTTGTTATAAACTTATTTATTTATTTTTTTCATCTGAATATAAACAATTTACTTGTCAACATTATAATTTAACCTTATAATCGTTTTACAACATGAAAATGAGTTGTCAACTTAAAATGAAAAATTAATAATTTAAAATTTATGGGTTAAAGTTAGTTTTAAAAGTATTTTATGGTTACCATAACTAAATTTTAAATAGACAATATAGTCAGATATCAAATATCATTTTTGTAAAACAATCTTAATCTATTTGGAATTCAAATCTAGATCACTAGATTGGGATGCGCTGTCAAACAATCTCGTTCTAGTCATCTTTTAGAATCAGATGTGTTATCAAACAGTCATCATCGCCGAAATTTCAAATATCCATGCAAAATATAAGAGTTGAATCTCAAATTTCCTTCAAACGTTATCATGTGCCACTTAAATAGTACTAGTTACTATGAACAGTGCATTAAGTTACCAAAACGTGTGTGTATATGCTCAGTTAACGGTGTTAGTTAGTAAATTGTACACTGATTCCAACGAAAAGAGAAGTAAATCTAGTGATAGATCCAGCATATAACAAGTGGGTCATGTGACCCCACTAAAATTTAAAGTTTATATTATAAAATATTAGATATTTTATTAAAATATTTGATATTAATAAATTTATAAAAGAGATGACTACACTAAAATGTTTTAGTTACCCCACTATGTACAAAGTCTAGATCCGTCATTGAGTAAATTGTACACATACAAAATGGTGCATATGATTACTAATTGTGTAGATATTTACTAACATGTATGCATATTTATTAAGTACGTGCATATAGTTTATAACTTGTGTACATTGTTTCTAACATGTGTACATAGTTTCTAATTTTTACCTATAGTTACTATCACATTTATATAGTTATTAACCATAACAATATGCTACCAATGATGTAAGTATTCTGTTGATTACTGATATAGATCACCTCAAATCTAACTTAATATAAGAAGCGGGAGTACCCAAATTTTCGTCCTCCCGATTACGATCATTCGATCGGCATTATTTGAGCCATCCACCGTCTGCACCGTCTGATTAATCACTTCGTCGAGAGTTCATCCGCCCTCATCCGCCCGACGTCTCTCCTCCACATCCGCCGCAACCTCTCCTCCGCATCCACCCGACGTTTCCGCCCACTTCTCCGCACTGCGCCCTCCGCTGAAGTCCTCCAGCTCTCACGCTGAAGTCCTTCCTATCCCTCTCCTCCGCATCCGCCGCGACCTCTCCTCTGCATTTGCGGCGATGATGCAGCCATGAGCTAGGGGTGTAAACGGAATCCGATATTCCGATATTCCGATTCGATTTCGATAAAAATTAACGGGTTTGGAACTTGTTTTTGTATCCTATAAGCTATCAGAATCGGAATCGGAATCAGTTGATTCTGTTTCTGTTAATTCGATTTCGATAAAAAAATAATTATATCTAAATAAAATTAAATAAAACAAAGATAAATAATTTATAAAATATAATATATAAATTGATAAAATAATAAAAATAAAATTTTAAGAATATTATTATATCAAAATTTATTAATTATATGTAAATTATTGACTCACTTTTGAATAAAAATTAATATTTAATATGCATTTCGGATTTTATCAGATTCGGTTCCGATTTCGATAACGGAATCGGAATCGGATCGAAATTGGAACATAGTGATTCCGAAATTATCGGAATCGGAATCGGAACCCCTTAACCCTTATCGGAATCGGAATCGGATTTTGATGAATGCGCTACCGAATCCGACCCGTTTACAGCCCTACCATGAGCCCTCACGCCGCCTCCGACCTCTCCTCCGCATCCGCCGCGAAGATGGAGCCATGAGCCCGGTACTTCCCCCCGCCGCCTCTCCGCCCTCGGCCGCCCACTCACCCGACGAACTTCTCTGCTCATCAATCGACGATGCCCTTGCATCCGACGCTTTCGCCGCCCTCCGCCCCTTCTCACCCGATGTATCCGCCCTGGTTACGACATCCGCCGCCCTCGGGCCACCGCCACCCACTCAATCGACGGATTTCTGCTCCGTTTACTTCCACCTCTAGTCACTACAATGTTTCCTCCTCCATCCCGTCTCCTCCTCAACCGACGTATTCTACATATCACGTTTCCTCTTCCATCCGGTCTCCTTCTTATACGTACCTCTATAGATATATGCTTACCGTTAGACTCTTTCTACCACCATCAACCTTCTTACAATCCCATCGCACGAAGAATACCTCGGACACCTCCTCTCCGCACCTCACCCATCGACCTCCTTACAACCCCGTCGGATTAAGGCTGCTTGAAGACGTGGTCTACATCTCATCGATCGACCTACTTGCAACTCCATCGAAGAAGATTGCTCGGATACCTCGGAGTTGCACGCCTCCATTGCTTTGAGAAGGCTTTGCTCTGCAAGTGCTCTAACACTCTGTCAAGTTTATTTGGTTCTATTGATTTTAAATGTGTTAGTATTTGTTTAAATGTGTTAGTATTTGTATTTTTGCTAGGTTGAAATTTTGTTAGTATTCTAGATTGATCTGGATTGATCAAACCAGGACCCGGTCAGCTTGATTTGTATTTTTGCTATATTTACTTGTATTTTTCAGAATTATGCTATGCTATTTCCATGTTCTTATATGCCCATACATTCTCTCTTTTTTTGTACTGATTTTAAATGTGTTAGTATTTGTATTTTTGCTAGGTTGACAAAGCAAATAAAAGAAAAGCTGCATTTCTTGTTGGATTTACTAAAAGAAAGCAGGAGATTTCATATTTGAAAGTATAGGTATTTCATTTACTTTTAAATCATATTTGTTTGTCTTCTTTTATATTTGTGATGCTCATGAAGTTCATGATAAAAATTTTAATCTTTAAAAGATTGGAGTTTAAATTTCAATACCGTGATGTTACCATTCTATATTTACTTGTATTTTTCAGAATTATGGTCCAAATAATAACTAAGAAAATTAACATGATTTAAAGAGGACCAAGCTAGATATGATGATGGTTCATTTTGGGGCATTTCTCCGAAAACTAAGCTAAACCAAATTGGTTCTTCAAATTCACTCAGATGGTTGTCAATGGCTGGACCATAGGAACAAGATTTTTATTAGTATATAACTACTTTAATTTTTTATATAGCTATTTTTGGATTAAAAATTTCAAATCTTTATTTTTAATACAATATAAAGACCATCATTACAGATACTGTGATGTATTTTTAACAGTCTATTTTTTCAACTTGCTCAACTTGTTTCATTTGTCAAACCCTCCAAACACAAAAAATAATGGGAGATTGATACCAAACTGAATCTCTGGCTTGAATTGTAAGGTGAACATCCCTAGATCCTTGATAGTGTAGTTCAAGAAAGTGACTTCTCACTTTCTCATGACCCACCCAATGTCCACCCAGAATTAGTGCTTTTTTCCACTCCCTATGGTTATGCTTGTTGACAACAATAATAACTCTCGCCTCTTGAGGATCCCTTTTGAGATGCTAGAGACCCTACTTTGGTGATGGAAATAAGTGATCCAATCTTCCTCGTCTCTCTGGCCATACTTAGAATAAATAATCATGCCCCAAGATGAGATCCTCATATGGTTTAGCTTTCATGACCACTTAGTTAACAAAACATTGTTGATTACTTCTAGCGACAAAAGACCTATTCCTTGTTCCCTGATATCTAGGCAAACATGGTCTCATCTTACCAAGTGGAGCCCCTTTCCGCCCTCCTTACATTGCCAACAAAACCTCGCCCTAATACTTGGCAGCTTCCTGTAAACACTTTTCAAAATTTAAGAATGAAAATAGGTAAAGTGGGACAGCACATTTGGAAAGGACCCATCTCCCCCCTGCTGAAAACATCTTACTCTTTGAGCCCTGTAGCTTATTTTGGACTTCTAAATTTAAAATTTTCAGCCTCTTTTCCTTGTACCCTTATTTGATAAATGTAGGCCTAGCCTAAGTACTTGAGAGAAAGTGAAATGATGAGATGGGCATGCTAAACATCTTCTGCAAAATGCTCACCTAGAGCCCATGCACATTCAATCCAATCAGATCACACTTACTATTATTGATTTCTATCAAATAAGGCAAAACCCACAGGCTGATTCATTTTCTCTCATCCTTTGAAGCAAACTAAAGTGTATCATCTAAAATTTATAATAAGTCCATACCATAATGCCTTTTACTGAATTATATTGCCCGTCAAAAGGGAACTATTAGTGTAACTCCAAGAAAACAATGAGATTATAAATTCTACACAAGGTCGCGATTCTACAACTTCCCCAGAAACATGGATTGAATAATTGTCATGCTGAAGGTCTCATTTGGATATTCTTTTCGGGTATAAACAGTCTCATTAATAAGATCATTTTCATTGATTATCATGCATCAATCTTTACATCATCATTGATATAAACACCAATCGGCTGCCTGTACTTACTATAATAGTAAATAAAGGTGTTAGATTGAAGTATTTGGATGCCAATAAGACTCTTCTTTGAGTGGTGTTTATGTTGAACTTTTAGACATTTATATTTGGACATTTTTGGGTTTGACATTCCAATTTTAGATTAAAAATTTACTTTGAATGTTCAGATTTAAAGTCTAGGTTACATTTGTAGAATCAAGCACCAATGGGTATACTTTTTTTGATCTTAGATTACATGAATTGATATGAATTGATTAGTTAATTCACAGAAAATTCAAAAGTTGCTTATTTAAATAAGTTGCTTATTTAAATGAGTTTATGAATGGTTTTTCAAAATGTTTACAGAACTACAAATAAGTTGCTTATTTTTTAAATTCAAAATTACTGATTTTACTTTTTGAAAAAATAATTATGATTTTATTTAACTTGGACAACTATGAAAGAAATCCGTGTGTATGTTTTAGCATTTCAATACCAGCTTCATATTTTCAGCTTTTAAACATTTGTTCCCATTTGGATCGAGATTTTAAGACAAAGTCTTTGAGGTTGAAATTTTGTATTACCCAAACCCCACCGGTTCTCGGTGTTATAGAAGTCTACTTTGAATAAATTTGCATCATTCTACCGTTGGCTTCTTGTGCACCATGTATCTATTTAAAAACTAACTGACATGCCAATTCTGAATATTATCAGCAAACTAAGAAGAAGATTACAAACAAAAATGTGAAATATATTAGCTTACAAAACTCGGCCTACTATTAGTGGTTACCAAAAGGGTGAAAGATGATTAAAAAATTACATAGAGAATTCTGGGGTCTGAAAAGAGGCACTGTTATTTCCAATATGTTGATATGGTTATGCTAATCGGTTATTTACTGAGATACCCAATAGATACAAGTAGTAAAGGCTTCTGAGGATGCATTTGCTTGAGATTGTGCGGGGAAGAAGAAATTGTGAGATTATTTTCATCTCCGCACTTCTTTTAAAAACATAAAATTTTGTAATTGTTGAAAATACTTTTATAACTATTTACAATCAACTCAACTTCTCAATCATTCTGTGCTGCACCAGCACAGATCACCCAGATGTAAAGCAACTGAAGACAGAAGATTCTCTTGAGAGACGGAGCAACCTACATAAGTGCTTGGTACTTGATCTCTGTACTTGAAGAAACAGTCAATCCTTTTAAGATGCAATGGTTGGATGGAAAAGTTGGGTAATCACCGAAAAACTTATTTAATTGAATATAGGTAAAATAGATTAATAGTAACACCCTGGAGCGAGACGAACTTTTGAAGCATAGATTGCCAAGCGTATATACAAATTTCGCCGAAAGAGTTTTGAAGATCATTAGGCCAGGTTTGCTCAACTCTCAGCCCAAAACACTAATATCCCCAAATCTTTTGTAAAGAGGGAAAGAGAGCAGCAATCAAATCAAAACATTAACATTTAAGAAAAATCTGAAATCTGGCATCCCATACAATCAACTAAGAATCCAGATCAATTTTTTCCAAAATCCAATTCCCAAACTCAACCTGTAACATAATCCATCAATGTAAATCAAGACAAATTTGGCTCAAGCCAGAACTGATTAATTCAGGTCAGACCGAAGGAATTTTGAACCTGTAAATCCGAAACCTGTTAAATTTGCAAAATTACAAAATCAGAGGTCTAAGACTTAAAAACTGGAATTTAAACCAGAATCTGAAAAATCTGAAATCACATCTGAAACTCAAAATCTAAAATTTGGAGTTTGGAAATTGAAAATTTGAAACGTAAAATCTGCAATTAAAACCATCCGGGAGAAGAGGAATCTGGAAATGAGAGTGTATAAAAAACTGAAATCCGAATACACCATAAAATCGAAATCTGAATTTGTGTAGAACCCATCTAAAAATCAAATCCGGAAATCTTTGTACCATAGTATATTGCGTAAGGTATATTACGTAAGGTTTCAATTTTATGTTATGTTATGTTGTAATTTCCCTTACTACATATATTTGATGGATAATCTTCCGTAAGGTTTCATTTTTATCTATTGTTCTTAAATAAGATAACCATTTCATTGAGATCCGTTCCTTTGCTATTCTAATGTGCGATTACCCATATGCAGGTTTTTGATTGAAATAAACGTATTGCTTTCTTGTCTTAACTCTGCTTTTGTGCCTCGGAGCCTTCATTTGTGGGTCCTAAATCAACTGTCAAAAGTAGTAAGTATGACTTCGTATATTTTTTCCTTATCACCATAGCTTGTCAAATAAGTAGTCATAATTCTGGTATGTTAAATTTAGAAACCGTATACCTTACAAATTTTACATGTATGTTTCAACTTTTATAGTACACTATTTTTCCTCTCAGTATAATTTTTCTTGTTCACACATGCATCTCTAGCTCTTGTTATTTATGACTGCCCAAAAATGCATGCAAATAATGAGAATATTTCTAAGGTATTTTCTATTCCTCATTGCAATTTTTAGATCTTCAAATGTTATTTGGCCATCATCATCTCCATCTAACTCATAAAATAAGCGTCTTCTTGCAAACATGTGTTTATTATTAGCACAGCCATGTTTTTATAAATTTAGATGTTATTTAGTTGTATGAAAAGAAACTGGAAAGATACCTTATAAATTTTAAATGTTAATAAGCTAAACATAAAATCTAATTGTGAATGAAATTGGACATGCAAACAAAATGGCTAACTGTATAATTCTTGGCAGACCAAACTTGCCTTGAGTCACTTGATCGATGGCTTTGGGGATTCTGGTTCAGCGAATTCAGATTGGGATGCGCTATCAAACAATCTTAATCTATTTGGATTTCAAATCTAGATCACTAGATTGGGAAGCGCTATCAAACAATCTCGTTCTAGTCATCTTTAAGAATCAGATGTGTTATCAAACAGTCCTCGTCACCGAAATTTCAAATATCCATGCAAAATATAAGAGTTGAATCTCAAATTTCTTTCCAACGTTATCATGTGCCACTTAAATAGTACTAGTTACTATGAACAGTGCATTCAGTTGCCAAAACGTGTATATGCTCAATTAACGGTGTTAGTTAGTAAATTGTACACGGATTCCAGCGAAAAGAGAAGTAAATTCAGTGATAGATCCAACATATAACAAGTGGGGTCATGTGACCCCACTAAAATTTAAAATTTATATTATAAAATATTAGATTTTTTATTAAAATATTTTATATTAATACATTTATAAAAGAGATGACTCCACTAAAATGTTTTAGTTACCACACTATGTACAAAGTCTAGATCCGTCATTGATTAAATTGTACACATACTGAATGGTGCATATGATTACTAATTGTGTAGATATTTACTAACATGTATACATATTTATTAAGTACGTGCATATAGTTAATAACTTGTGTACATTGTTTCTAACATGTGTACATAGTTTCTAATTTTTACCTATAGTTACTATCACATTTATATAGTTATTAACCATAACAATATGTTACCAATGATGTAAGTATTCTGTCGATTACTGATATAGATCACCTCAAATTGTCCATAAATATAAAAGTTTGTTCCCAGATATATATATATATAACTTAACAACACAGAGAATTCGAATTCTCTCGTACATCTAAAACAGAGAACAGTCTCAATTTTTAATAAAAAGTAGTTATAATCTTATTGGCTCTCTTTGATTAGAGTTTTATTTTTTATAAAATAAGATATTAATATTTTTAGATGTTAAAATATCAATATCAAAAATAATACAAGTCAACATTTGTATCATGTAATATATTTTATTTACATTATAAATTTTAAAATTGACATAATTAACTAAATATCTCTTAATAATTCATATTAATATCAATTTTAAATTTGATAGTGACAGAGTTATCTATTAATATTACAGTGTTATACTGTTTGATATGAAGATAATTTAGAGATAAATTCGAGTTTTTTTTTAAATTTTATGATTTCAAACATGTTCTCGGGAGATGTTTGGTATCAGGATAACATGAGAAAAAAAATTCAGTTTATCATCAAAATTTACAGGATTAACTAAAGTTTATCTCTATGTTATATTGGTACCAAATAGCATCTCGTTAGAAATCACATTGTAATTTGTCCCGGATGAGTAAAATCGTTACAAAATATAATATCATCTAATACGAAATTCAATCAAATAACAATTTATACCGGTTCATTCTCGCACAATCGTTAACGTTTTAGCGTCTGGAGTGATCGGAACTACACATCTTAAAAATATCCAAAGAAAATGATAATAGCTTAAACCCCCGAAAGAGAGATCCGTCGCGTCTCTCCCGTTCTGCACCATCGACCCTCGCTTCTTGCTCTCCAGTCTCCCTGGCATCCGATGCCAAGGCAAGAATTATATTCGAAGGACACCCCCCTTCGGTATTCTGGTCCCTAGTTGCTCTAGATTGCTATTCTCTCTGTTTCTAATTTTAGGGTCTTTGGTCCTCCCAGATGAAGTCTGGTTCGGTGGATGTTTGCAAGAAGATCACTCTCTACGCTTACTGGCGGAGTTCCAGTGCCCAGCGCGTTCGCATCGCTCTCAACCTCAAAGGTTTTTCTTCTTTCACCCAACGGGACTTTGTTTGACCCTTTTTACCCAACAAGACCTTCCCCGTTCTTCGTTGAATTCAGATCATTGAGGCTGTTGTTGCTGCTAGGATTGCCTCCAGCTTGCTTCACTCAGGCGGTGGTTCAGCAATGTTCGAGGGTTTTGTCAGCCAGCTGCTTGCAGGGTATCTTGGCCGCTATGTCAAGGGCATTCAGAAAGACCAGCTTAAGATTGGAATATGGAACGGTATGCTGCGTCTATTACTTTGTTATATGCTTTGTCCATCAAAAGTTTTTCTAAGTGTTATTGTCATAATTATTGTTCCCATTAGGGTTCCTGATGTGCCTGAATTCTTGCAAACGTTGGCAGTATCTCTCCCTACAAACACAAGAGATACTGTATTTGATGCATTGTTGCTTCTCAGTACTTTATCAATACACACGAATTATAAGTAGGTAACCCTTTACAAGTGGAGACTTGAAATGTGCCATGATGCATGAAAGGATGTTCAGTAGGTCTATGCTTCACCTTCTCATTCCAACTCATATGAATTGGTTGTTTCTGAATTTGAGCTTCCCAGACACTAATATAAACTAGTTCTTTTGGCATAGTTGTCAAGGCCACGTAGGCACCAAGATGATTATTCAGAGCCATGACCCAAGGGCACCTTTATGAGGTCCCAAAGGGTGCTCAAGGTGTCTACGGTGAACGCTTTGTGCTCAGCGGTCCAGGCCCTTCTACATGTATAATAAAATTCTGACATAGGCCCAAGCCCAAGCCTAGGTCAATATGAGAATCATTGCTGCCCGTTTAACGGTAGCGAAATTCTATCAAATTCTATCGTCATCACTTACACTATCATATACCTTTAAGATTTTTTATTATAAATATATGCTTAAAAATTATAAAGTCCCTCCCTTAACACACCTTTTTTCTTTCAAGTCTATCGAAGAGCGAAAAGACTTATGGAATATCTTGGTTAACGTTATTTTATTTATTTCGTCCTAATTTAGAGGAAGCTGAATTTAATGCCATTACAATTGAAAATAACAACACTTGTTGTAATGGAAAAGTAACAATACAGTCACATACATGAACTACTGCTAATGAATTAAGATCGGATCATGTTAGCAATAATGAAAAATACAGTGGGCTACTTGATAAGTTTATGTATCCGATTGTATCATTCATTTTCCAATTACAAAACATTAATCCAATAAAGATGACTGTACAGTGGATATGCAAGTGGATATGCAATGTATCAGCACCATTAAATTGGTGATTTCTGTTCCCTTTTTGTTGTTTCCATTTGCAACATTTCTTGATACTATGTTATGAATTCTTACATATTGGGTATCTCGGGAAGGAGGGTTTACTTTGTATTTTGCAGGGGAGGCATTGTTGGAGAATGTTGAGCTCATTCTTGAAGCCTTTGATTATCTCCAATTACCTTTTGCGTTGAAGCAAGGTACTGCTATTTACTTGTGTTATTGTTTTATTTGTGGTAGTGAAGACACGACTGCTGCTATTAATATTTTATGATTAAATTAATTTGTTACTTTTATTAATTGTTTATTTGGTTCTAATATTCATCTGTTCGAAGTGGCTGTTGCTCAGTTCTACAAGTTTAGGTTTCCAAATCCCTCGGGCAAGCTGATCTGCAGAAACTGGTTTCTGCAGAAAAAGCTGGACATCTTTTACACCCAGGATTCAAAGAAGGCGAATTCAGATGACTTCTTGCTGCAGATCATTGGAGGTCAGCTGCAGAAAGTTTCTTTCAAAGAGGCTTCAGGGATCGCAGGTGGCCAAGTTATGTCGTGCAATGAACTGCAGCATGCTTCTTTCAAAGAGGCTATTGGAGGTCAGCTGCAGCAGGTTTCTTTCAAGGAAGCTATAGGGATTGGGAAAGCTGCCAGTAGCTCCAAGCCAGGTTGTGTCAAGCTATGTTCAAGGGAGGAGGTGTCCACCTTTACACACCAAATGCACACTTCATTGGGTATTAATTGCACTACCTCAATGGATTGTATGAATGATGAGTTTATGGAGGATTACATCTTATCAGAGGCCATCTTCCACTGGGTGCTTGTTTCTGGGAGATTTCAACATTGTAAGTAGCCCAGGAGAAAGATCAAATCTGGCCGATTGGATGCAAGAAATGCTGAAGTTTGAGGAAGGGATCAATGGCAATTCTCCAATTGAGATCAGGCCATCCAATTGTTCTTCACCTGGAGCAGTCTAAAATAGATAGAATATTTGTTTCTCTCAAGTGGCTGGAGTTTTTCTTAGTTTGTGCAGCTTGTTGTCTCCCAGGAACACTGTCTGCCCACAATCCTATCCTTCTATCTCCAGGCAAGGAGAGGAGTACATATTATCTGTTTTAATTTGAGCAGGGGTGGGCTAAAGTAAGAGAACTTTGTCAGGATGATAGCAGGTCGGTGGACAGAAGCTTTTAGGCACAAAAAAAAAATCAACTTTTGATTTTTTGGGCAAGCTCTCGTGAGGATGGAGTTCTACTTGCAGGCAAGGCTATCAAGATTGTCCATGGTTAATCAAGTGTTTCGGTGTAACCTTCATCACCTTGATCTCTAAAGGAAAAGGGGGTTGGAAGTTGACTTTCCTCCTGTCAGTTTGCTTAATGGTGTCTGTCTTTTTTTTTCTAAAAAACTTGACAGATAGACTTAAGGAGGATAGATTTGTTGCAGAGGAAGTGATGTAGCTTTACATATGGGTGCTAAGAAATCTCTTGGGCTTGACGGAATCTTATTAGGGATCTTCCAACATTTTTGACAAGTCATCTAGGATGATTTAGTTTCTTTTGTATAGGTATTCAATTTTGTCCATGGCTACTCAATTGTTTTGTTGCAACTTTCATCATCTTGATTCCTAGAAAGGGAAGAGCATGGGAGTTTGAACCTGAACATAACCATATTATATAAGTTGGTTCAGTTTGTAGAAGAAACCAAACTTATGAAAACCAAACCAAACTGAATGATTCATGTTGGTTCAGTTACCTTTACAGCTTTGCCGGATGTGCTGGTCGGTGGGCCCAAAAACCGACTGGGTTGGGCCTGAGTTGGGACCCCACATTCCATGGAATCAACTACCATTTGTGATGTATATTTTAAATTTGTAATCATCATGTGTTATCGTTTTTATGACATGTTAGACACTACATTTATATTTTAACAATTTTTCAGAGTGTTTCATAATTTGTTGCAATATTTATGAATTCTTTTGAAGCAAAAAAAATTTTTAAAATTGATTTGGATCGATTTTGAATCAGTTTTTCGATCTTGGATCAAATCTCACTGTCGATTCCGATTCCGATTCCAATTCCGGAATCCTTTGTCTAGATTCTGGTCAAGAATGTTGAGTATGATGAGCTGTAGGGTATGGTGGCCTTGTAGGGTGGAATTCTGCCATTTCATTTAAGATCCCAGTTTTACTTTGAAAGATTGTACTGGTTGAATTACTCAAATTGCCATGTGCAGACTGATCGCGTTTGCTTTTTGTGGTACTTTAAGCTGGCGAGAACCAAAATCATCTTTTTTATTAAATGCTTGGTTATCCATGTAATCTTGCAAGATCTTGGTGTAGTAGCAAATGGATTCAGTTGTTCTCTTTGTTGTGCTATGCTCTACCATCTTGTTAGGTCTTTTGTTATATATCTGGTTTTAGTTCATTTCTTTTGGTAGGACATTTCCCTACTTGGATTTGATGTTTTTCTAACTTTTGTTTCACTCAATGAAATACACTCAATTACTGTGATTGCTTTCAAATAAATGCACTTGTGGTCATCATGTTGTGCTTAAGCAGTGAAAATGTTTTTTTTGTGTGTCAGTGCATTACTATTTTTAACATTTTTTGGCATATTTCTTTGCTGAATTTTTAGCCAGAATTTGATTCTTCTTTTTATATGTAATCTTAAATTTGGGAAAGGGCAGGCCTTCTACTCTTTGTTTATTTGCTTATGCTGCCTCAAAAATCTTGTTTAGATTTTGACTTTGCACTATCCCTACCAAGGGTTTTTCAGCTGATGGTTGGATAAGATCTATTGTGACTGCTTATAATTTGATCTGTTTTCACCTTCTTTCGCAGCATTAATTTTCAATGCAATATGCTATATTCTTTAATCATGGCTGCGTTGGCAGGTACAATTGGAAAATTGAGTATCAAAATTCCATGGAAAAAGCTTGGTTGGGACCCCATTGTTATCCTGTTAGAGGATGTTTTTATATGTGCCAGTTCACGGGACAGCCATGAGGTCTGCCGTCCTAGTTCTGACTTTTTGGAAAAGCATCAGCCAGTTTTTTAGATTTGTTTTTATCAGCTGTTGCATGTAAAGTCTTCTGGCATTGGTTGGCTAAAACATTCTTGTCACTTTCTGCAGTGGGGTCAGGAGTTGGTGGAGAAGCGGGAAATGGCTTGGAAAATGGCAAAACTCAATGCTACAGAATTAGCAAAATTTTCTAAGCGTGTCTATGGTGAGTGTTATACATTTTAGTTCTTGGAGAGATTTGCATGCATAAGATAATGAAGATTGATCTTGAAGCTGGGTTGGTGTCAAGGTTGTCTCTTTCTCTCTCAACCATTTTTTAAGTTCTCCTCCTGTTGCGGGACAGGGAGGCTGAATCTTTCACCATGTGTAAAATTGATCGAGTCGACTGACCAAACCATGTGGGCCCCACAGCTGACAAACGAAACTGACGTCGAGTCCAACTGAACTATGCTAACAAGAGATGTCTAAACTGTGCTGCGTCAAATCTAACAGATGTTGATCGTACCACAGGGTCCCACTAAACTTCCGCTGCAAATCGAACGGACTTGACATTGAATAATCCAAATTATATTTACATTGAATCTGATTAAACCGGGCTGATACAGACTCAAGCCGATGTGAATTGACTAAACTGGCTTTAAATCAGGCCATGCTGATTAGAACATGTTTGAGCTGAACTTAAATCAGCTGGACTGGCCAAGCTGACATGGAACCGGGTTGAGCTAGTCAAACCGGTCCAAACCAGGTGAACTGACGTTGAAGCTGGTTAAGCTCTATCCAACCAAGCTGAGTTGGTCTAGCTGGTCTGAACTGGCCCAACAGGACTGTCTGGCCATTGGGAACGAAGCTTTTGCCAGGCCTTTCGGTGCCTCAAATATGTTTTTGGCACCATATACTTCCAAAGAACAAAACGGTGCTATGCCTACTATTCATCTTATTCCGGGGCCTCTTCTTTGGCCGACGTTGGAAAGTGTTGGGGGGTCGCAGGCCCTAGAGAATGCACCGATGGCGTCATGATGCTGGGAGAGCCTGGGGGTGGTTGCGGGGTGGCCATCTGGCCCAACCGGTGGCTAAAGCTGCGCTGGGGTGGCTCGATGTCACCGGTTGCTCCCTGCAGGTGAGGCGAGCTCAGTGGCCAGTCATGGTGGTCCAGCTGAGGTGGACAGCACGAGGTGGATGCCCCGAGTGCTTGAGTGCAATGGTGGGGGTGCGAGGGTGTCGAATCGGGGTGCCGGGGCAATGAGGGTGAGGTGGCTGTGAGGGTTTGACAGTCGGGAAGGGGGCACTGGACCAGACCATGTGAGAGGATGCTGTCAGGCTGGCCATGGGTGCTCAAGGAAGACGTCGACAGTACCAGGTTCACTCTGGCATGGGGTGGACGGGTGCCTAGTCTCCGAAGAGGGTGATGCTCGGGACAGGATGAAGTAGCAAGGGAGGGGTTGTGTAGGGGGGTGGTCGGGGATCAAAGGAGGTAGCTTGTGAAGAAGGGGGACCTGGGAGCCGGAACATGGGAGGGGGTGGCAGTGTTCTGGAAGGTGGAGGCTTGCACATGTATCTGGTGGGGAGCGTGATGGGTGGCGTGGCCCAGCTGCCCTGGGTGGTGAGATGGTGCCTCGAGGAACTGGAATAGTGGCTTGGTAGGGGTGAGGAGGAGGACGAAGATGAATGTGGGGGGGGGGTCAAGTGCTTGGGTGCCATGGCAAGGGCTCCCGTAGCCAGAGCAGGTGAGGTGATCCAAAAGGATGAGGCTTGCGCCGGGGGGAACCGAGAGGAGGTGGGTTTCGGAGGTGGCGGGGAAGGAGGAATAAGAACCTTGTTTTATTCATCCATCCATCATCCTGTTGCAAAATTAACTTGTTTATAGTGATTTTATTGTTTACCTATAAATAAATCCCTATAACATTTCAAAACTAAAAACTATCGTATTTTGACTTTAAAATGCTTTTAAACTTCTAATTTGACTTAGACACTTCTAACTTAAAACTCTAATAAAGTCCTAATAGTGTAAAATATTACAATTTTTGTTGCCAGTGTCGCTGAGTCTGATAGTTGGTGAGGACGAGAAGTCTCAGCTCCCATCTACCTTATCCAGGATGGCCTGACACAGTCAGCTTTTCTAAGGAGCATACAACATGGAGGAGGAAGGCAAAGAAGGCATGTTGCTGGTGCCGCATATATGGTTTGTGTCATTCAACTTGGGTATGACAGGTTGGGGTATCAAATACAGTAGATTTCCTTTGCCCGATATCATGGCGCCATTGCCATTAGGCTCGGCAGTCACTATCAACAGCCTCACAATTTGGTTCCTTTTCAATTTTCTTTTCCTTCTCTTTTATTTACATTTCTTAAGCTCAGACATTTTTTAATGCAGTTGCAACATCAGATTTGCAGCAGCCGGGGAGCTGCAGCAATGCAGAATGGTTCTTACCTTCTCTTCATTTCTTTTCTTTCGGCACTAGTACCTCTACCACTGAACTATGACTGAGTAATTTTTAGGTTCCCAAAACGGGACCTAAATGTTCACTAAAGATCTGGGCATTAACTTCAGATTTAGATCTTCGTAGGCTGGACTGAATTTGCATAAATAAACAAACATATCTACATGACGCATGCTAAGTATTGAACTTTGAATGGCTGAGCTGAATGTTTAACTTCAATAATTGGACTACCGGCTGAGCTGAATATTTGATCTGGGTGGGTTGATAACCGGTCCTCGATGGGCTTGATGGACCAGCACCTACCAATTGGAATTGAGGGTGGTTATTAAGCCCAAAAAGCTTTTATTGGACCTGAACATGAACTGAAATCTAGTACTACTATAGATAGAACGGTACTAGGCATATACATGCCTTTTGACACTTGCTACATTGTACCAAAACTTCTCCTTTGAATATTAGTAAGAAAAGTTAGTAGTTAATATAGACAAATTGAAAGAAGGGAGATTGAGATTGTTTAGACACATTAAAAGTAGACTTTAAGCTCTAGTTAGAAAAGTAGAAAATAAAAAATAACTTAGACGAGGGTACTTCAATATGGTTTGGATGAGTTAAATATATCTGAAGTAAAACTCAAAATCATAGTGAAATTGTTTGGAATGAATGATTGAGTTGAGAGCTGATGGCAGCAATGGTTCTAACTGGTGTGTAAAAGCACCTGAGTGCAAGGATCGGGATTTACAGTCCTGATATGAGACTGACTAATTGACTACACGCCAAACTGGCATCTGGAATGAACTGGATCATCCTGATCTAGGCTGGTTCTTTTAATTTTTTTGTCTGGATCAGCTCATTGGGCTAATCAAGATCTTCGCAAAAACCACATCCAGGACTGGGTCATCTTCGGATTAGATTGACAAGTACTGATCCGTAAACCATGCCTTTTGTCCCATTTCAAGGTGTCCAAAACAGTCTACTGACAAGTTCTACAAAGCAACCTGAAATGGGCTATCACTAAAGCCCTGATGTACTGAAGCTGGCTAACTTTCCCTATCATCTTACGTTTTGTCAGCAAAGGTTGCATTGACTCAACCACTTCAGAACAAGGGGGCTAGGACTGACAATTTTGGCATAAAGGGACAAACCATCATTTGTCAGGAGATGATCATTTAAAAGTCTCACGTGAAAACCTTTGGAGGGATTTGATGTACCCAATTATTGTCAAGCTTGGTGATCTTAATGCCACCATCAACCATGACTTGATATGGGGAGTGGACTGAGCAGTCTCAGTTGCTCTCTCACCTCCAAATCCAAGTTTCTTGACTGTTGGATTTCAGAGAAAGCTGATGCAATAGTGAAAGAAGCTCCGCAAACTCCTCAATCTCATTTGTCAAATTTCTTTGGCACAAATCATGCTTACCATCAATGGAGCATGGCAGGATGCCCATGGGGTTTCTATTGCCATGATCATGCTACTAGAAATACTTGGTAAATAAATCTGTCAGCTTGAAGTCTCTACGCTATATATCCTACCAAAAAAGAGCTATGCTACCGGTAGGAAATTTTGATTCCCATTTTAATTATGTCAGCAGGTTGTAGTACCCCATCACATTGGAGAAACAGAACGCTGGCTAGAAGGTTTCACTGCCCGTTTCCTCTGCTGTTTGTTGTACAAGAAAGGCTGTTAACAGAAGAGTAAAAGAAAAACAAATCAAAAGAAAGCAACCAGGGTAGGCATGACATACCCATTATATTTTGAACCATTACATTACAAAATAAGTTACTATAATAACCTTAAGGAACCTGTAAGTGCTGTAGAATGTTAGAAATGACTAATGTCAGCTAGAAATATTCTGAAATTTTCTTCTTTCATTTTATCCACGACATTAGATAGAAAAAGTTTTTCAAATGGAAGATTTTATTATTCTGATAATAGTCAAGTTCGGGAGAGATACAAAAGATCTGGGCTCCACAAATGTCTTTTTTGGAGACCGAGACAGATGGAGTGAGCTGATGAAAATTCATGACCACTCGAGATTTACTTGGTTCAAATCTGTGATGGGGTGGGGTCATTACTGGATATACGTGTTGCAACACTGCTCAATATACCTCATTGAACCTTTATATTACCATCAACCATTGTGATGGCTACCTACATGGTCATGGAGATTCTTTTCTGACCTAACTCCAATAAGTCTATTCTTTTCGTTTGGTATTTTAATATCTATTCTATAATGTAGAAATTATTTATTGTCTCTGTTCTATATAGAAAATTTTAGTAGAAAGCTGTCTTCAATCTGATAATTTTGCATTTAATAAAATTTCATTTTTTTGTAGGTAATCAAGTTGTCCAATCATTTGTTGCCAAGGTGAATGCTGTTGCCATACCTATAACTAAACTTTATCTTTTCTTTTGTTGCATGGATATACTATGCACATTCTAACATTTAATGCCAACAGTGCAAGACCATTTTGAAAATTTTAATTTCTTTTTCTAGTGTTGTAATAAGCTTAAGTTCTTCTTGTTGCACTGTTTATTTTTAAAGGACACTCCTGTAAGCGCTGTTGCCTTTCATTTGGTTCTTTTTTGCAGGTTCTTGACAACATTCAACTATCAATAAAAAATTTTCATGCTATGTATATTCATACAGATGGGTACCCGGTACTTTCTTTGCTTCTTAAAACTAGTAAACTCCGATTGATATTTTCTTTTTACTGTGATTATTCCATAAGATGCCAGTACTATTTGCTGTTGAACTTATATTCAAGTGGAGATTATCATGTTTTCACTTTATTTCTTTTGGTAGAACTGTTGTAGGTCTGATAATAATATTTTTATTTATGATTCTCTTGTACTGGTAAAGCATTCATCCTGAGCTAGATCGTGCTGTTCTCAAACAAAGTGCAATATGTATGAACCAATCCTTTTGTGCCATGCACAGTTGCATTTAGTGGTGAACCTGTGTTATGAAATGATGCAGTTGTTTTTTTTTGCTTTTACCTCATACCTTACCTCAAGGCGGTAGCAATGAAAATAGTTGTTTATGGTTGTCAGTATAAGGGTTTTCATGTGGCAAAGTTTTGTCCAGCCCAAAGATTCCAGAATCGGAATCAGAATAGGAATCGGTCTAGACTGATTTGATTCCTTGGAATCGGAATCAGCCGGAAGGAAATCGATTCCGTAATCGTTTTTTTATTTTTTATTTTAAAAATCAAAAAAATCAGTAAAAAATATTGAAAAATCAGAAATGGCCTAGATTTTTTTTAAAAAAAGGTTAGCATGCATTTACATGCATTGAAACACAGAATCGGCTGGTTCCAGAAAGATGATATTCTTTTACTTGTTTCTTAGTTCTTATCTATGTAACTTTATAACAATAAGATGATAATGATTGTAACATTATAACAAGAGAACATGCTAATTGCTAATAAACATGAGAAGATGTTATCTACATGGTAAGATGCAAAAAGTATAATAAATTAATAAGATATAATTGTATCACGTAAAAACATGAAAGTAAAAATATACATTTTATCACATCTTCACCAATATCCATGATATTGACCTTCATCATCTTCTTGCTGCTTTCAAAACGACTCAGTGGTGCCTATTCTTCTATTCATTGCGGGGCCATATCGATAAGGAAACAATGACTCCGCCATGTCATTAAAATCGTAGGCATCGGACTGTGGTACGTAGGTAGGCTCAAGTGGAGGAATTCACGGGTGCTGAGGATCATAAAATGCTAGATATTCTGGCTCTATATAATGATGCTACGGTGTCTGCTCATTCATGGTGAAATATGACTTTGGCCGTCATGAATCAAGTGACTTCGGAGCTGTTGTATCTACACCTGGTCTATACACCTCTCCCCCTCCTGTTGGCTGTGTTGCTGGTATTCACTCCTCGTCATTATTAACTGAGGAGTGAGAAGGAGCCTATGTGCTATCATCTGGGCTCACAAGACGTTGCTTGATCTCCAGCTTCATTCTTTTCACTTCTTTAGCCATCTCCGATGTCCCACCACAACCTAAAGATTTTTTTAACTGAGAAAATTTGTCCATTTTTCGTGATATAACTTTTATTTTAGTCCTGCCTGGATTGCGGTTGAGGCTAGAGCTGAGGCTAACATTGGAGGCGGCTATTGTACAGCTGTTGAGGTAGAAGATGGGCCTGCCTGAGCCTAGGAAGTAGATAGAACATCCTCCTCAGCCTCTACACTCTCAAACTCTCCTTCTGTCCTTGCATGGTCACCGGGATCAAACTCAACTGGATGATCCCTGACTGCCATCTCATCTATCTAGGAAGCAAGCATAGTTGTCAAGGCGACAAGGCGCCCAAGGCGCTCGACGGCCTTTTTACAGCTTAGGCGACAAGGCGCCCGCCTAGGCGTTGCCTAGGCGATAAGGCGGAGTATGAAGAGGGATAAAAAATGTAAGTCTCACATGTCATAACATTATATAACAGTTCAAAAAAATGCTAAAAATGTAATAAAATTGACATGTATTAAGACTTTAAGAGTAAAATTTCTATGAAGAACTTCAACAACATAACATGTATAAAAAAGTAAATATAAGTTTAAAAGAACAAGTCAACAACATAAAGGAAATTGACTTACCGAATGGAATGAGTTATGAGACATACTTTTTTAATCATGTTGCCTTCATTCATTCTCTAAAAATCTGCATACCACTTTTCATAACACATGCAAAATACACATGCAAAATACAAATACTAAATAGGCAACTACCAAATTATATTGTCACAACCTATCCTCAATTACCATCAAGAAAACTTGTAAACAGAATACATAAAAGTCCTAAATGTCTCAACATGTCCAAGATTTAAATTACACAACCAAAGTCTTAAATTTTAAATCCAAACATGGATTTCTCAAGACTAGTGTCTATTCCAATGTTCTCCTCGTTGTTGTCATCACCATCATCATTTCCTTCATCTGCTACCCACGTTGCTGCATCATCATCATTATCATTTGCATATTCTTCCTCTTCAAGAAATTCTTCTTCACCATCACTCCCTTCATTATCCCTCAAGGTTTGTCATGTACTTCCTCTTCTAGCTCTATCTTCTCGAAGCTCCCATTGCAATATCCACATCTTTCCATGTAAGATCACCACCTTCATATTATTGAGGAAGGTCAAGTTTAAATTATACTAAAAATAAATAAATAATTAATAAAGAAGTGGTGATGATAGCATTCTCTTGTAAAATTTCATTACCTTCGTGAACTACATCCGAGGTGTCTTTAATCATCCACTCACAACCCCAATCTAGATCTTGCAAGCATATAGGGTCATATTTCTCTGGATGATTTTTCATATCTCTAAATCTTTCATAAAGACGTTTATTATACTGAATATAGACCAAATCATTCAACCGCTTGTGCTCCAACCGATTCCTCTTTTTAGAATGAATCTATATAGATAAATTAAAGACATGTTAGGTGGCATCATTCTTAACCATAACAATTACAAAGTATCAAGAATACTTACATGCTCAAATATACTCCAATTGCGTTCACAACCGGATGAACTACAACATAGTCCTAAGATCTTCAATGCAACAACTTTCAATTCCGGTGTGTCTCCACCAAATTGCATCCACCATTCCACTTCATCAAATAAAAAAAAACTATTAGTTCAAGATAACTAAATTTGACATGAACATTTGATATACTCAAAGTCTCAAACTTTAAAAAATAAGCTTACATGGAAGTTTCTTATCACGTGATCTTGTAGCAAAGGGAATACCAAACATTCCTCTTTCATCCAAGTACATTGAAACTTGTTCCCCTATCTTATCTTGCATTTCCGGCTCTGGCATTAGTCTCTCAACACATGTATAAAAAGCCTTCTCAAATTTTGCAACACCAAGCATACCGTTAGATCTTGCCTCAAAATAAAATTTGGGATTTAAGAAATAACCAAATTACGTAAAGGGCGTTGCATTTGAACCTCCCATCTACGGTCCACAATTTTTAAGATAGGACCATACTTAACTATTTTTGAACCAAAATTTTCAATGATCTTTTGCCTTGCACACTCCACGGCCGCATAAATATATCCCATAGCTGGTTTTTCATCACCATTAACCAACCTCAAGACTTGAAGAAATGGTTGGCATCCTCTGAGTATTTCCTCAACCCCGTGCCAAAAATTAACTTGAAAAACAATCAAGATACATTTTTCCCTGCATTTGTCTTTCCCCATACACTTTTGTGCCAAGCATCGGATGAGAATAACTTCCGCAAGCCTCTTTTGACTACATCATCAAACAACCTCTCTAAGCTGAGAAAGGTTGAGGCAAATCGGGTGACTCCACATCTAACAAGTACCTTACCTTTTGTCTCTTTTCTCATATAGTCCAAAGAATCGAGTATGATTGTAGATATAAGTGGTCAACTTCCTAGCCTTTGAAATGATTGGTGCATAGGCTTTCAGTTTTCCGATGTCCTCTAACATAAGATCTACACAATGAGCTGCACAAGGTGTCCAAAATAAGCTTCTTCTTTTGTCCATCAACAACCTGCCAGCAGCAATATTATATGATGCATTATCTGTAACTATTTGAACAACATTACTCTCGCCAACTTTCTCAATCATGTTATCTAATAGTTGGTACAAAAGAATTGCATCCTCTTTCTTATCTGAAACATCAACTGACTCTATAAAATAAGTCCCCTTTGGACAATTTATTAGAAAATTGATCAATTTTCTTTGTCTTTTATCACCACCCGTCACACATGATAGAGCAACCATATACCTTCCAATGCCTTTTGTATTCTTCAAGCATTTGACCCGTGCGTTCCACCATTCTTTTGAGGAGAGGGTCTCGTAATTGATGATAACTAGGAGGCTTGCAACCAGGGCCTAGACGCCCTGCATTCTCAAACATAATTTCAAAGCTTCTTAATTTAGCAACATTAAAAGAAATTCCGGCTTCATGTAACCATGTTGCCACGGATTCCTCAAAGTTCTCTTTCTCTTCTTTCTTGAATTTACTCCCAAAGTCCCTTGTCTCCTTTGGCCACTTCGTCTAGCATCAACAAATTGTTCTGTAGACATCCTTGCAAACATATCCATTGGACCTTTACCTTTGGCTTTGACATGTTTTGAAGTGTCTAACATCTTCTTCTTTGTTGTAGAAATAGCCCCTCGATGCCGGAAATAGCCTCCGTTTCCTCATCATCTACGTCTTCATCTTCATCTTCCTCGGCATCATCAACATCGCTATGGAAATTGTCATCTTTCTCTTTTTATTTTTACTCATCCATGCTAACATTTCTTCAAGAATGTCCTTTGTAGATTTTTGGACATTTCTTAACATCGCTATATCCTCCTATCAAATGTTCCTTTTGCCTCTTTATCCCGCCATTTGTCACCAATCCACATAGATCACATTTGACACGGTTTTTATCATTTTCCGATGGCCAATGTGCATATTTCCATCCGGGATCATTGGATTTTGCTCTTTTTTTCTTCTCGTCCGGATGATTCCATTCTATTATTACTACCAAAGACCGAAAGCCCTTCCATGAATATAATGAAAATATGCACTGCCAAATAATGAAATGAACAAATTAAATCAATTATAACATTAAGTCAAACAATATTATAAATTTATAATCAAGCACTATAAACTCACTATAAACTGTACACCGTCCACACATTAACAATAAAAAGAGATTAAGTTAACAAGTCGATCAAAACAACCACGTTTTATGTTTACGTTCGAACTTGAAACTTGCTAGATATTGAATAAATAAAGTGTAAACAATGATTAAAGTGAGCTTAATACATGTTAGAAGGTTAAACTTGAAGGATGAATGAGAAAAGATTCATAGAACAATCAAAAAAATCAAACTCTACAAACTAGGTTTACCGGTCGCGGATGTAAAAGAAGATGATATCTTCTCGTAAGATGAGAAGATCGATAGAGGAGGAGGTGGAAGAAGCGTCGGAGCCTCCTTCCAAGGCAACCGGCCGCGGCGGCGAGGAGGTTCGGCGTCCGCGGCGGCGAGGAGCTCCGGCGAGGTGTCCGCGGCTCGAACTTCCGTCGCGAACGGCTCGTCGGGGCGGGTCTTCTCGTGCGGGCGCGGTGGCCGGTTCGACTTAAGTCCAGCGGCGGCGGTTCAAATGGGCGGTTCGACTTAAGTCCGGCCCGGCTTACCTATTAAGAAAACCGGGATTAAAATGTTGAACCGGCGGCGGTTCAAATGGCCGGTTGAGTGCCTTCCGCGCCCAGGCGACCGCCAAGGCGGGTCTTCAAGCGCCTTGAGCGCCTCAGCGGCCAAGGCGGCCGCTTTTTCTTCCTTTCGCAAGGCGAACTGTTCAAGCGGCCCGTCCTTTGCGCCTTTACGCCTAGGCGGCGCCTAGGCGCCGCCTAGGCGTACGCTTTGACAACTATGGAAGCAAGTGCATGCTCTTTCTGGAATATCTGATTTATGTCGAGCTCCTCAGTTGGTGGTGTGACTGATATATGTCTCTGCTCATAAGGACCACCAATGAAACATGCAAATCTCTCATCTGAAATCTTCTGTCGAGCTTTAATATTCTTGATGCGCAACCTCATGTTGTAATGACAGAAGACCAACTTCTCCGGTCTAACTGAGGTCAACTTGTTCCTTCTCTTTGTATGTATCAGGTTAAATGTGCTTAGTTCTTCTCATAATGAGAGAAACTAGTGCTCTGGCTCAGTATCCTATTACCAATAGCAGCAAGTGGATTTCATCCACTCATAATGTTCATCTGAACCCACCACTCAGTTACAAAAAAAGAAGCAAACAATCAGCTCCCTTTGACATAGTTAGTGGCCTTATAACTTATAAGATAAAGAAATAAAAACATTATCATAAATAACTATATCAGGAGACACTTTGTTGCAAGAATATCTTAGGTTGGCATCTGAGTATACTCCAATTCTCATCTTATACCTTTGCATCTAAAAAATGATAAATAAAAATTGATTAGTTGTCAAATAATTATTGATTTCAAATTCTCAATACAACTCAAACTTACTTTTTACTTAATTTCTACCCTATCCTATTGAGATTGGCAGAGGCATTGAATAACTGAGTGTACTCCGCATCACCTCATTGTTTTTCACCACCTGTCCTCCATATTGGATGCGGGGGTTCAAAAAATATCCTACAGTCATTTATCAATATTACATTATGAACAAGACAATTATTGACTAAGTAGAAAGTAGATAAGCACAAACAATTTATTCACTAACTAACTTGTAGTATGTACATCACGATGCAAAGCCCTGTCCCATCGGTCATCTATGATCTTTCACCATTTCTTGTAACCTCTGAGATTCTTCTTTTTTATTTATAATTTGGCCCAGTCTATTGCATCATAAAGCATTCCCATCTAGTTCATTTCATCGGAGTCTACTAACCTCAGCACAACTACCAGTGGCTCTATGATTGTCAAGTAGCAGATAATCCTCTCCTAGAGTCTCTTGTCAGTGATTTGCTTCTCCCACCCGACAAGAATATCCAACTGATCTTCTTTGTTTTGGGGATTCCGTATTTTTCCCCTTACCAAGAATATTCAATCGATGTTCTTACATGTTGAACGGAGTTGTTCGGAAAGAAATCAGCGGGTTTAACCATGGTTTGAGTTGTCTGAAACATGTATGAATGGGCATACGGGATTTCCTGCTAATAAATCTTACCAATAATTTTTAAATGATTGAAGAACATGTTGAACAATTGCTAGAATCGCCGGAGGATCGTCGGAATCTGTCCGATCATGTGTTTTGCAGGTGGAATCGATTGATTTCGGCCAAGTATCGTCGCTGAATCGTCTTGCCGAGGAGGGGGGTCGACGGGGTGCGTAAGGGTTTCGAAGGGGCCGAGTCTGATTCGATTCGGCCGATTCTGCAATCAATCATCCAACCTCAATGAAAGGTTTTAGGGATTTATTGGGATTTTCAATTTTAATGAGGGCAAAATAAATTGTTCCAAAGCTATTGGAGTGGGAGGCGGGACAGAGGGAGCTGCTGGACAACACGGTTTGCTTCACACTATGTATCTTTATAGATTCTATTCGAACATAGGCATTGTCTGACCCACATGATACTTTTTCCGGGATGGGCTAACTGGATTGCTAGGGCTAGTTCACCAGACAAAGAAAAAGGGAGGAAGGTAGAACATACATTGAAGAGTGAAGACTTTTGGCGGCTCGTAAAGAAGACACTAGATATTATTGGTCGATTAGTTAAGGTCCTTCGAATAGTCGATAGAGATAAAAAGGCGGACATAGGTTACCTGTATGATGCACTTGAGCGGGCGAAAAAAGATATATCAAAAAAGGTCTCGGATTTTAGCATGTTGTGGGACATCATTGACTGTTGATGGGAGAAAACATTGTATCATCCTATATATGCAGCCGATATGTTCTTTATAATTTAGTCAAATAATATTTGGTAATTAAAATGTTAGCTTTACAGTCGTTGTTGACAATGAACTTTTTTATTGCCAATTATCGGGTCATTTTTTCAACCCAAGATATTATTACAATCTAATCTTCAAGCTTATTAATGAATTGATGAACATCATAAAGGGAGTCATTTGCAGAATGTTGGGGGATGATGACCGTTTATTTATAGCAACAATTAAGACGCATGATTATAGGATGTGATTATTTCATTTTGAGACAGCAAATGTGCAACAAGCAGTTATGTTTTTTTAGTCCCGGTATGTACAATTCTATAAAATAAACTTTCTATTTACATAATTAACTTATTAATATCATTATGTACTAAGATATAATAATAATGTACAGCTGACTGGTGGATGGATCGTGGAAGGGCATCGAGATATGAAGACTTGGCTAATGTTGCAATCCGAGTCCTAAGCCAAATCACGTTTGCTTCCGGTTGCGAAAGAAATTGGTCAACGTTTAGTCTTATTCATACCAAACAGAGGAATATGTTAACATCACAGAGATTTGAATAGCTAGTTTACTGTCACTATAACATGAGATTGAAGCTGAAAAATTTGGAGAAGAGGAGAGAGAACCAAAGGAAGGAGCAAAGTTGGGTACAAGAAGCAATTGGAAGACGAATTAAGGCACTCACTGTACAAGAACTGAATATTGACTCAAAGGAGATATTTCAAGAGAAAAATCTTTTGAAAGTTTGGGTCAACGATTGTGAGGGGATGAGCTCACCAGAGTTCAACCCCGATGATTGGGAATGAGCTCAAGGAGAACTTGACAATGTTTCTCTTTCTCCGAGGAATTCCGGATTCCTCCTTCTATGACAAAAAGACAAAAAATCGGACAATCTTCTCGCCAAGGTAGACAATCGAAGGGCAAAGGTAAACAGGTTGCAACTGTCCCCTTTGATATTGCCGATCTCGACACAATTGACAAGACACGGGAAGATACATCGGAACTTAACATCCGATTGCAGTATAAGACATCAGACGATTCTTCTTCAAAGAGTAGTAGCGATGAAGATGGGAACACATATGGAAGAGGCATAGGAAGCACCACCGGCATCACTTCTGGTTAAAGGAGAACCAATCCGGAGTCGTCCCCTTCACAACAACAGCAACACTTCACGGAAGAGGAGCACTATATCCACGTGACACAAGATGCTGACCACGGCGCTAGGCAACATGGGTACGGTGCAGAGCCGGAACCATCACAGGGTTCTTGGTATCTGTCATAACAAGGAGCGGGTTATGGAATGACGCAACTTTCATTCGATAGTTCTTGTACTTACTCATATGATAGCTATGGTGATTCATTTTTGTCTTATCGTAGTAGATTGATTACATGATGTACTGATGAGTATAATCAATTTGTCTACGTGTTTAATGCGTCGTACTTTTCTATTATGTCATGGGTAGAGTACATAGAGTATGTAGAAGAACAATATAATGTCATATTTGAGTGAATGTTGAATGAATCATGTTGTAATCACATCCCTTATTTTTTGTGAATTTCTGGGCATTTTCTTGATATTTTTTATTTTTTTAACATTTTCAAAAAAAAAACGAACCCGATCTAGCCGGGTTGGGGGCCGACTGACCCGGGGTTGACCCCCGAGTTTTTCTTCTTTGTTGTCACCTATTCCGACAATGTGTTGTTTCAAGAGAAAAATACCTCCGTTCATTTCGTTACCACACCACTTGCATTTAACCTGTTTTTTGGACATATCTATCATGTGTCCATGATCCCAACCAACATTAAATGGATGTGACAGTACATCACCTGCATCATGGTCGGCCATTGCTTGCACCTACAACGTACATGAACAATTTATTACGGCTGTTAGACTTGAATAAAATTAGTTTAGGGGATGTTCTAGAAGAGAACAATCCTTTAGACGGGTTGTTCGATATATGTATACTATTATAGGGTCATCGGGAAGTGGGAAAAAGTATGGGTATTCCAGCGGAGAAATCTTACCAAGAAGATGAAAAGGAGGGAATAATGGCCCGTTTTTCGTTGGAATTGGCACTTGGATTGCCGAAATCACAGCTTGGATCGTCGGAATCACTCGAGAATCATTATAATCACCTGAATTGCCACGGAATTGACCGATTCTCGTGGGAGTCACCGGTTCAACACCGATGCTGTCAGAATTGTTGGAATCGCTACTGGAATGGTTGGAATCGATTGAGGTTTGCTGCTAGGGCATAATACCACTATAATCGGTCGATCTGGCCCTAGCTTGGCCAGAATTGGATCGATACTGGGTTGCACCGGGCCCAGTATCGATATTCTGTCGGAACTTAAGTTGTCCCGATGGAGTCGGTCAGATCGACTAATTCTAGGTCAGATTCAGTGGAATTAGATCGATTTTGACCGATTCCCCCGATTCAGACCGATTCCCCCGATTCAGACCGATTCCTCCGAAATTCCTGGAGTCAGCCCTTCAGCCCGGATTTGGATTGAAATTGACCGATCCGATTCAGGAATTGGCCAATTCTGATTTGATTCCACCAATTCTTTAATCCATGGTCTAGGGTGAGTGGCTTAGTGACTGAAGCGATCACAGCTGAGCCGAGACAAGGAGTTGGCACCTTGTTGTTTCATGGAGCTGATCTGGCAGATTGAAACCCATGGGTTTTGATCGTTTGGTCGATCTTGTTAAACGTGTGTATCTTTATGAAAAAGCTTGACATATACATACTTTTCATTGCACATATCGTTTTTCTCAAGGCACTGCTCCCTATTTCGTTGTCTACACTGTTATCTTTTAGCTTGCTTCCTGTAAAAAGGAATGAATATCTGACCTGTTCATTTGCAATTTGATGCTCCATTAATAATAACTTTACTTTGAATGTTGGCTTAATATTTACACACCATGCTTCCTTAACCCTATTTTTGGTTTCTAGCTGAATCATCATGCGGTGCTTATTTTTTCAGGAAAAGTGTATTTTTGGTTTAAGGTTTTCCAGCCTGGCTATTGTGACAGATAAACGAAACATAAATTCTTCTGGGTGAGTCATAAAATTTTGCCATCCTCCTCCTCATCCTCCTCTGTGAGACATATTATGCTTCTCTTCTATAGGTTGATGAGATATTTTTAAACTGCTTTGTAATATCTGTGCAGCATATCAAGTTATTATTATTATTAGTTGTTGTTATCGTCAGCTTCTTTATTTGTTTTTATGTATTTGCTGCAAGAGAAAAAAAAGTATTTGCTGCTTACTTCAGAAGTGATCAATCTTATATTCCAATTAGCATGGATTGTTGGACTGGCCGCTCAGAATCATTTGATTCTGATGGGGATGAATTTTAGTCGTTTAAATATTCTTTTAAATCAGTTTTTTACTGCTTTTGATTTTGTTTAGTCTTTTTAGATATGTAAATATCATTTTAGAGGTCTTTGAGATAATATGCCGCCTCCTATAAAAGAGGCTTCACCCAGCATGTAAAGACAGTAATATACGTTGAATTTTTGGAGGTTATTCGTGTGTTCTCCTGTGCGCTGGGCTGCGGCCTGTCTCCTTCCTCGTCTCCCTGATTGACCAGCAGGTCCTGCTGGTCACACGGCAGTACACCAGGTGGCCACGAGTCCACTCTGCCAGCCCTGCTCGCGAGAGCATCCAAAAACCTTTCCCAATCAGTGTCTACATGCGTGAGAGCACCAAGAATGAGCTGCCACATCATGATCAAAATCCCACGACGAAGTTATGGCCACAACTTCCGGTTTCCGGTTCACTCTTCTGTTGTTCAATACAAGTCCATCTGCAAGAGCAGCACTCCAACATCGCCATGACACCCTCAAGCACTGGCGATCTCCCAGCTGGCCCCTCGCAGGTGCCCGCCTCTGTGATCCCCTGATCACCATGCAAGCATCCATTGGAGTCCACTGAGAACCAGCCATGTACCCGGCAAGTTCTCTCGTTTTCGCGCGCACACAGGGACCATGCACAGGGATCACCTCCAGCATTAATAATTTTGGTTTAGGCATTTTAATTTTTATTTTGACATTTTAAAGTTGATTCTAGTTCTTTAGATTTGGTTTGTTAGTTTTGCCCTGCATCAGATCTTGAATCGGTGTTAGCATCCCTGATCCAATCATGGGGGAGGTTGATCCCGGTCCGATTTTCAGTCGGTCGGCTGATCTGGTTGGATTTAGGCTGATCTAGTTGAACTACATTGGACAAGCTGGGATCAGCATCCAGGAACGAGTGATCCAAGTTTCCAGCAGCTGATCCAGCAGTCTTGGGCCAACTTGGAATATCTCGGCCAAGCTGGGCCTAGTCATGGCCAAGACCAAGTCATCTGAATCATGCCAGGATCAGTCCAATCTTGGCTGATACCGGATTTTTGGCAGTTTGGCCAATCTACTGACCAATATTGATCTGTATTGGATACATCATGACTGATCCTAGGTCTTTTCCTTGTCGGAAAATCTTAATTACTTAGGATCTTGCTTGTTTTTAGTCAACAATAATTTTGTGTAATTCTGCGTTCTTCTCACTTTTTCTAGTACTGGAGGTAGCACCGTAGCAGTAGAAAGTTGTTGCACCTGAAAGTTAATCAAACAAAAAATTGAAGAAAAGATGAGAAAAGCATCCAATGTGGGTAGCACTCAAACCATGCTGGCCTGCAGGTATCCTCAAGTATTGCCATCTTGCTTTTTGGCTTTATCTTGCTGGTATTGGACATAAATTATCGCTAAGATGTCTCAGGAAAAATCTCAGGATATTGGAATTTGGAAATGATAATCAAAGTGCTAGTTTAAGTGGCATGATAATCTCTTCTGAAGGGAACAAAGAATTGAAACTCGGACTGTGACAATCTTACTAGTGGAATTAATATTGAAATGCAGGGAGAGTGATCATGTTTTGCAATCTTGGCAAGATCTTGCGTAATTGTGTCTTAGTGGGCTGCTGAGACCTTAGGGACCAGAGAGCGCTGCCAGAGCTGCCATTCTGGGTTCGTAGACCCAGCAGGGACCTGATATAGCAAGATCCACAACTGGATCTTTGTCTTCCTGGCCTTCTCAGTGTCCGAGAATCCTGAAAGGCATCCCAGACTGGGAATCAAGTGTGAAATGGCCTTCCTTCTTGTTGCTTCCCATCCTCTCCGCCTCTTCAGGGAATCTTCCCTACCCGCTCTGCCTCAACGACCATCAGGGACAACTCTAATCCGAGTTAACATTTCTTGAGAGTTAGCACTGTCAATAAGGAAAATATCAAGAGATCCCAACTCAGAGCTAAGCTTAATCTCAAGCAATATGGAGTCGAGATCTCTTTGAAACTTTGGGAGATTGGTGTTACATCTTGGATCACTTGTACATATATAGTCAGATAAAATGCTAATGTACAAAATATAGGGAGAAAATGGGACAACAATGCCTATAATGCTTTGGATTGGTGCATTGCCGAAGTTCTAAATATGCAGAATAAACATAACAAGATCATCTAACTAAAATAGGCCTAATGGGTAGCTTCCAATTTTATTGTACTTTATATTCTATTGGTCATTAAGTGAGATATGATGGTGGTTTCTGTTTGCATATCAAACCCCACATTCTCTTAAAAGTTTATGCAGTTTCTGCTTTCTCACCACAATTAAGTCATAGTTACAAGGGTTAGGGGGGTATATGACATTCCAGTTGTCTTTTTTGATCTTATTATTTTGAGTTTTTCTTTTAGTAAAGATGAATGGTCTATTTTTTTTTGAATGTTTTATGATCACGGGTTATCTTATGTTATTTGCTGTTTTTCAGCTCATTATATGGGAGGCCTAAAGGAGACCAGGTGAAGAAAATACTGAAGATATCGACCTTTGGGATCTATTGTAACTTGTTTCGAGGAAGTACATCTATTGATGAGGACCACATGGTCACTTTATGTTTGGATTCAAAGCTTGATCCTAAAAGATATGATTATCTTATAAATCCTCTTGATTTAACAGTGTCTGTGCGGGTATGTTGTGGCTACAGTATTTCATTTTCTTGAATCTTTTATTTGCTATTATGAATGGATGGAGCTACTCAACTCAAGTTAAGCCTTAATCCCAAATTAATTGGGGTTGGCTATTAATGGATGGTGCATTCACAAATTTTTATGGGTGCCTCATACGTCATTTCAATAATATTAGGCTTCTATTTCAGCATTTTTATTAGGAACATTAAGGAGTTGGGCTATTGTAATTGCCATTTTTTTGAAGACTCACTTCACTGAATTCACTCATACTTCAGGTGATTGTGTTGGATATGACTTTTGTCAAATTATGAATGTTTAACTTTATATGGGAAATGGCAAACTAAAATATGTAAGCCGTACTATCTCCTCCAACTTATTGCAAAAAACAGCAGGAGATTAATGGTTTGTTTAAGTGGATATTCTTTTGGAAGGCTTTTAACAGTCGGAATAATTTTGTTGCCAATTTCTTACCATTGTCTTATAGAATGGATGGATGGATCAGGGGAAGGGTTTACTGTCTTCCAACCACACACGGTACATATAGGTGGCTGTGGTGTTTTATGTTGCAAAGAATCATCGGTGGTGTCTGGTAGTCTGAGTCTGGCACTTTGGGAGAGGGTCAAGATGGGTGGTTGGTGATATGTTGGTTGCAAAAAATGTTACTAAGGAGTACAATCATTCAAGTGTCTCTAATGTTAATTAAAGTTGAAGCAGCTGGAGAGAAGGATCCGATTCCGATTCCCAAGAATCAGTCAGAATCGGTCGATTCCTGGGAAGTCGGATCGATCCGGATCATTTTTTCCCCTTTTTCAGAAAAATCCCAAAAAATTTGAAAAATTTATAAAAATAGGAAATGACTTAGAAAATTTTTTAAAAAACAAATGTAATATTTACCATGCATCTACGTATCATGGATGACGGAATCGGCTGATTCCGTAACGATATGTGGAGCTTTTTTGCCTTAGTTCTTAGATAAGAATAAGATGTAATAATAAAGTTGAACAGAGGTTGGATTGTCGGAATCCCTTGTAGGGATCGCTGGAATCGCCGGAATCGGTGTGGAATCGCTGGAGGATAGCCATATCGCCCTAGGAATCGCCAGAATTGCCTAGGAATCGCCCTTTGCAGCTGGGATCAAGCGATTCTCCTCTGGATCGATCGATTCCTCCCTGGAATCGCCGCTGGATCGAGCACTGGATCGAAGGGGGCGTGCAAATGGCTGGAAGGGGTCGATTCTGGCCCTAAAAGGGCTAGAATCGGACCATGAATCGAACTGGACTGGAACTTTCGGCTTCTGGCAGAATCGGTCAGATCGACCAATTCTAGGCTGAATCGGATTGATTCCGACTGATTCAGCCAATTCCATCTGATTCCCGGGTAATTCTCCCCAGAATCGGTCCTTCAGTAGGGAATCGGATCAAAATCGACCGATCCGATTCTGGAAGCGACCGATTCTGATCCAATCCAGCCGATTCTTCCATCTATGAGGTTGCCTTTTCCTCGAGAAGAATGACTTTCACTGGAGGTGCAGCTGGTTGTTTGAATTTAAAAAAACAAGTGAAGCATGCGTCAAATTGATGTTGCACCATTTGAAGCCATGACATTGGAATTGTTGGCTGGTTTAAGGGGAGTCAAGCTATCTGGTCTCCTTGATGATGTGAGGCAGCTGTATGAGACTTTGGAGACGTTTGGATTTTCTTTTCAATGAAAAATAATAGTTAGGTTTTTTATTTGGTATTTATTTATTAATTTAGAAAACATGTAAGGTTATTATGTGGGTTCATTCGACCTCTTCTGTACCAAATAGAGCATAATAAATTTTTTCATGACCTAAGAACACTGCATTGCATAAGAGAGCAAGATATCAAACCACTTCCACAGAATAGAACATGGCTGCAGAAGTTGGCTAGAATGAATGGATAGGCGAGATAAAGAGTAAGTTGTGTATATTCTTCCTTTGCACAATTGAAAGGAAGTTACGGTGGTACAAGGTTGCTAGCTGCTTTTTGGTGCTCGGTTAGGTGGAAAACAGAAACATATGACTTACTTCTATGTGGAATATGCTGAAGCCAGAGGACCAAATAAGCATGGTTTCACAATCGGTTGAACCAGAATGGGGTTGGCAGGTGCATGCTGGCATTGGTTTCCCCTCAGCCTCTTCTGACCCGCTGTTCCCTTCTCCCCCCCTGGCCCTACCTGCACCCGCAGTATTGACCCTTTGCCCCCTTTGACTCTTTCTCAGACCTTACAAGCTCCTTAAACTTTTCTTTGATTTTTTGGTATAAAAGTTGACTGGTTTTTTATATTTCTGATATTTTGTATTTTAATTTTAGTTTACGTTGTTATTAGCGATACATGGATGCACATGTAAAATAATAAAACATAAATATATATTAAAATAATATTTATCTTTCAACTTTTGGCATCTTGTAATCACCTAGTCTATGGCCAATTTTTGCTTCACCATCGTGCTTTAATTTTATAGTTAACATTATCATTGCATCTCCATGTTTTTAGATAGTTGAATTGAGCCATGATATTTAAACTAAGTACTTCAAAATAATATTACTCCATCTGAAATTGCTTTTTCATATTTTCCCTCCAGGGTTCATTAAATTTACAATGCGTATATGCTATCTTGATTCTACGTTTAACCCTTGTGTTCTAGAGTTTTCTATCTCAATGAGACCTCGTGAGATTATCATTTTGTGTGGGCCGTTGAGATCAAAGTTCGCATATTGGAATCGGGGCAAGGATCGGCCAGTGCCAATCCAATCCAAATTGATCCGATTCTTTGGGAGGATTCTCGATCTAGAATCGGTCCAAATGGGGAGATTTTTTTCTTTCAAACAAATCAATAAAAATCATGATAAATGCTAAAACATATGAAACCCCTTAACATGTTAAAAATGTAAATGTGACATATAATGCACTTTCATTTGACTATGACTTTAGGAGACATTTCAAGACAAGTGGATATAAAATAATATCAAAATTCATTTTAATAAAAAATCATACAATTCATATGCTATAGACAATTTAATTTTTTATCAACACTATCTATGGAATTGTCCTTCATAGTCTTTAGTTTCTTAATTCTTTTGAGTACTCTGTTTACACTGGTTAGTCATGATTTGCCCATATCCATATGAAAATAATGATTCGGCTATCTGATTAAAATCATTCACACTATCTGATGTTGGAGCTGAAGGTGTGGGTGGATAACATGTCCTGATGCCCAAAGTAGGGTTTTTGAATAATTTGTTGCTGTGTACTTGTAAAAAAACTCATCTGATTTAGATGAGGTCTTCTTCCACTTGAATGTTATTTGTGATCCAAATTATTGAGCTCTGCTCCACTTGTACGTGCATTCTGGATCGGAACCACCTTCTCTTACTCCACCTTCACCTTTTGAAGTACCTACATCTTGCTGTTGTGTAGGTGGAATGAACTCTTCATCTTCATCATTTGAGGAAAGTGCTTGGGTACTTTCTGTGGGACTCACATGTCTTTTGCTTGCAAGGAGGTTTCTCTTTTTATCCACTTCTTTTTCTTTTTGCATACTATGGCCAATTAATGGGGACCCGATCCGGTCCATTTTGGGGTTTATTTGCATTTACGTCAATTTGGACATGTTTGTAAATATTTGAGTTTTATTTGTTGTCTTTTATTTTTATTTGGGTCCGCAAGAGGACATGTATGTAAATAGTCATTTAGGAAGTCTTATTTGTAATGGGCCCTCTATTTAAGAGGGGCTCACTTGTTGGAATGAAGAGAGAGTTCATTGTAAAATTTTGGAACCCTTAGGGGCTGACCCTTGTGCAGGGGCGCTGCCCCGTTCTCCTTCACCGCCTCCTCGATGGAGGTCGTCCAGCTCCACCCCCGGTGATGACCGGTCTCCCTCGCGAACCCTCCGGCAAGAGTGCCTTCCAAGGATTCCGGAATCGGAATCGGAATCGGCCGATTCCTGAGAAGGGAATCGATTCCGGATCGGCCCGTAATCGTTTTTTTTTCGAATTTTTTTTCGTCAAAAAAATTCATAAAAAATTCTAAAAAAATAGGAAATGAGTTAGAATTTTTTAAAAAAAATAACCAATGCATTCATCCACAGGACCACATCGAATAAATACTAATGAACTCCAATTGAAGACTTGAAGTTAAGTACATATTCCAATTCCATTGATTCAAAAATCAAAGAGATGATACATCATGAAAAAAAATAAATTTACATCATATCAATCTACTACCAAAATCTAGGATATAAATATGGGTCTTCCTCCTCTCCCTGCTGCGCTTGATGCTCCTCCCTCGTGCTCAGTCTTGTATACTGTCCGGGACCATATCCATATGAAAATAATGCCGATGCCATGCTATCAAGGTCGTACGGATCGGACTGCGGGACGACCGGGATGTAAGCAGAGGATGATGGAGCTAGTGGTGTAATCCACTGCCGGTCGACCGCCAAATGCTGGATACTGTGGCTCCTGTATATAAGAATCATGTGTATCCGAATCCAGCGTGTAATACGGCTTTGCATGCCGTGAATCAGGAGACTCGGCTGCTGCTGATGGCTGCGTCGCTGGTATGCACTCCTCGTCATCAACACCTGAGTGAGAAGGAGCCTGCGTGCTGTCATCTGGGCTGACAGGACGCCTGACCTCTAGCTTCCTTCTCTTCACCTCTTCAGCCATCTCTGAAGTACCAGAAGGTCTAGAACCCAAAGTTTTTTTCAACTTTGCAAATCCTCCAATTTTTCGTGCATTCACTTTTGTTTTCGTTTTCTCCGGACTGCGAATGGGCTGGGTAGCGGCTGCTGAGACTGGAGCTGGGGCTAAAGCTGCAGGTGGCTGCTCCATAGCTGCTGGGGCAGAAGAAGGCCCTGCCTGAGCCTGAGAAGTAGATGGAGGTGGAGCTGGGGTGGAGCTGGAGCATCCTCCTCGGCTTCAACACCATCCAACTCTCCTTCAGCCCATGCACGGTCATCGAGATCAAACTCAGCTGCATGATCCCTGGCTTCCCTCTCCTCTATCCAGGAGGCAAGTGCATGCTCCTCCTGGAATATCTGATCCATGTCCATCTCCTCGGGTGGTGGTGTGGCGGAGGAATGCCTCTACTCGTACGGACCACCTGCGAATCGTGCAAATCGTGCCTCGCTGATCTTCTGTCGATCCTTGATGTTCTTTATGCGCAGCCTCGTGTTGTAATGACAGAAGACCAGCTTCTCCAGCCGATCTGAGGTCAACTTGTTCCGGCTGGAGAAGCTGGAGAAGTTGGTCTTCTGTCATTGGTCCCAACCGATTCCGATTCCAATTCCGATTCCGGAATCCTTGCTTCCAAATCTAACAGTTTGATAGTAGATCCTCCCGTCCCATTCTTCTCTCATCATTTTCGCAGGGCTAAGCCTTACTTATCTTCATTGCTTTTTTTTACTTCTTTCTTTTCTTAATCATCTAAACTTGATGAATGACACTTCAACGTTGGTATGGACATTTCTTTTTCTTGACTTTTTGATATGAGATTTGTGTCTCGATGTCCGAGCAACTCTTTGTGCTAGTTGGTTCTCTATCCAATTTGTGTCTCCCTTTACGATGCTCTCCCAGTTAATATGTCCTCATCTCTTCTTTCAACTCCGTCGATACTTGTTTCACTTCTTGACATTTCCACTCATTCTACCAATGCGTTGTTTTGAGATGATAAACATTTGCATTCATTTCTTTTTCATACCATTTATCCCTTACAATCTTTTTGTCAACATTTAACATGCGTTTGTGTTACTATCTAATCACACTATGTGTAGGGACACTGGCACTGTGTTTCTCATCTGACATTTTTCTACACATGAGAGAAATTAGTTCGTTTTAAATAAATATATCGGATAGTGGGGAGATAGTCCGATTGTTGGGATTGGATTAGATAATCGGATGATCTGGACATTTGAACTAAACAGACAAGGTATGTACCCCTACACAATATCCCAAAGGGGTTTCTTAAGCTTGCCGGAGGGGAGGCCATTGGAGAGGGAGAGCCCTAGATTGAGAGGGGACTGTGGGATGGATGGGAATGGGGAGGGAGAGGCTGGGTCAGCCCATTTTTCCCCTTATTGGTGGGGGATTCAAACCCGATTCGTGAACTTCCAGTTTTCCCAAGTCAACTGATTCTCGATTTGATCAAGTAGAATTGGCCGATCTAGGTGCTGATCCGATCCAAGGATTAGCTGATTTCGATCCAAGTTCTGACATTATTGGTATTCATGTCGGTATCATATATGAAAAGTTAAATGCACTTATTGTTTGTCAATGATCATCGTTAAAAATGGTAACAGACGATTAACGGATGGTTAATGAATGTATAACGATAAAATATGCGAAGTTTTAATTAGATCCATTGGCATGTTTGGATTATGGGTGTGCACAAAACGGTTCAATCTGTCAAACCAAACTGATCCTGGTTTGGTCCAACCAATTTGGGAGTCTCCTAAACCAAACCAAATTAGACCAAACTGACAAATCAATTTAGGATAAAAAGTTATAAAAACAATACTATATTATCAATAAAAATGTTATTTATATAGCTTTTGTGATATACTAATATTTATTCTAATATTTTATTATTGAAATGAGTATGCATATGTAAATAATTAATTATTTTAAGTATTTAATTAATTTTCAATTTCAAATCGAACCAAACTGATTTAAAGTTGTTATCTAATTTTAGTGATTAGATAATACAATAAAATTAACTCTTTGAAGTTTTGATTCTTAATTCAATTTGAATTAACTAAACTCAGTACATTATATATACAACTTTAGTCTACCTCTATTTTAATTGATAAAAAGATCACTCCAACGAGCAAATAATGAGCTTGATAAATCAATGCAAGAGAGGAGGAATATATATATATATACGGAGAATATGAATATATATTTATCATATCACCACCATTCTACTCGATACTTCAAACTAAACGTTTACAACGATTAAAAGATCTGTTTTTGATGTTTTGTACATAAATGAGAATGTTAAATTAATACCTTGAAAGAAGGAAGCTATGGCTTGAAAAGTGGAAAAAATATCAAGATTAGTAAAGAAAACAAAAAATGAACCCCTAACTCTAATGGGGTGTTTAGTTGCATGATAAATTGAGTTTTTACTATAATTTTATGTTTTTGTAATAAAACTATGTTTTTAAAGTGATTTCTTTCTTAGACAAAAAAGAGAGGATCTCACCTCTTTTTTTTCTTGTGTTTCCCCACTTTGTTTAGTCATATATGGTATCTACTCATTTTTGTTATCACATCCTTCCAAATTTGATAATTTTATGACATTGGCTAGTTCACATTTTATTTTAATACAATTTTTTATCAAAAATGTGTACAAAAATTATTGTGCTACACCTTATAAGATAACGTGGAGAAGGTTACATTAAATTGATTTAGGTGATTTAACAATCTCTGAGACAATTTTAAGAACTGTTTTCCTTCTGATTTTCCTACTCGATGACACGAAAAATAAAGTCTTGTAAATGCAGTCAGGTTCAGTTCATTTGTTTCATTTTATTCTGTCCTTGCAGGTGAACAAGTCTGGGAGGGTTGATGCCACTCCTCAATACTCAGTAATGGCTGAGTTGACATCTATGGTGTGTGTCATTATGATCTATATATATTTTTTCTATTTCTTGGTTGCAGCTATTCTGTGGATTTTTATATTCTGCATCTTAATCTTTTTAGGTTGTCTTATTGAATGATATCCAGTTACTCCAAATTTTCAGTCTTTGGGATCACTTCCTGATCTGCTCCTTGAGAGAGAGGTTAGTTATTTTTTTCCATGGTCCTGACTCGTTTAGAAGTGGAGTATAAATATTTCTTTTAGAATGCAAACTGCTGGTTATTTTTGTATTTTTAGAGCATTTGTATTGTTCCAAGTTTGTATTATGTTAACTAGGCAACAAGGCGTTTGACGTGACCACCTAGGTGAAGAGGAAAGTTTAAGTTGCCCTTTGCAGCTTTGTCTCGGCTTGGATTGCCTAGGCGATTGTGTTCACTATCACTGCTGCTGAGACATACATTTCCGGCACTGCTGGCACCGCGGACACCTCAAAGGAAGCCTTGGAGTACAATCCAGAGCTGCCTCGTGTCTGTTGGAGGCTGCATGGCTTGCTTCTGGCCCCCTCTCATTGCAACCTTGCGGGTTAAAGGATTCCCTTTACTGGTTCAATGCCAGGTGGGGGAATCAGATCCCAGGATCTGCAATGGGCCCTGTCGCCCCCACCTGTGAGTAGTGAGGACACTAGACATTGGCCCCGATTCAGGCAGGTTTACGGACGTCATAGAAAATCAATGGGCCCCATTTGGTTAGGAAGTATAGTTATTTGATTTCTTTGATTTGTTTAGGGAGTCATTCACATTTTTTTTATTTTACTAGGATGTCTTTAGAATTTTAGGCATTCTAGGTTTTTCTACACATTCTGGTCATTTTTTAGGTTTACATGCAAATATGGCTGGCCTCGTCCTATAAGAAGGACCCGAGACCCTCCCTTTTGCGCATGCTGCAGAAGAAATGAAAAAGTGGAGTCCGGTTTTGTCCCGTTGGTTTTCTTCCCTCTTTCCGGTTTTGCCCCTGCGGTTTCCCGAACCTTCGTAAAGCCCCTTTTCCCCATCACCTCGGCGTCAGACGGCAGGCGCCGCTCTCGCCGTTCCTCTCGGCCGACGCCCCCTCGGTCGCGTTTCCCCCTCCTTTTCCCTTGCGACGGTGAGAACCTTCCGGAGCCGCTGCCTCCTCCCGACGGCGAACTCGGTAGCGGCCTCTCCAACTTTCTTCCTCCCGGGCCATCTCCTCCTCCCGACGGCAACCTCTGCTGCGGTTCTTCTTCTCCGGACTCCCCCTTCCGGAACCGTTCCTTCTTCCCGACGGCGGGCTCGGCGGCGAACTCTCCTCCGGTCTGCGTCTCCCGGTACCGTCTCCATCCTCCCGACGGCACGCCTGCGGTGCTCCTTCTCAGGTTCCTCCTCCGCGACGTCTAGCTCGGGCTCTCCTTCCCTCTTTGGCGCCGAGTGGTCCCTCCCGGCTGAGTAGATTTCTCCTCCCTCCGAGTCCCTCTTTCGGTGCTGAGCGAGTCCTCCCTTTCTGCTCCCTCAGGTGTGAGAGGTACGCCATGTGGTATTCGGACGAGGTCGTCTCCTGGTAGCTGAGAGAGAGGAACACCCTCCCATCCTCCATCTCGCCGTTGTCGGACCCGATGCTCCCTCCGTCAATGTTTTATGCGACCATGTTAATGTCTGAGAGGCAGCGCTCAATTGGGACCGTGCCGATAACAAGTTTTGGATCTTGACCCGTCTACCGGCGGGTTCTGCTTCTGTTCTCCCCACCGCACGGGTACTTTCACTGTGTTTGGTCTGTTCCGGATGTTTTCCTCTCCCATAGGCTCTGTAGATTGGGGTGTCTCCAGCCGGCTCTTGTTATAGTCCGGATCTGTGCAGACGTTCAGTTATGTTACTCGCTTGGAGTCCTTGCTTTGAACTGGTCCCTCATCCAATTGATTTCTGCTGAGTTCCATTTCCCCCCCGGTTTCACGTATGCTAGTTCATGACGAAGCTGTCTACTGTCACCACAGATTGGTCCCAATCCAGTTGTGAATCGATTGGCACTCTGGTCACTGTTTGCTTCCGCATCTGAAGAATGGGTCCCTACTGTTTCTTATGAGTTACATGGGTCCCTCCTCCCTCCAGTCAGAGCTGTCCGTTGGTTTGGGAATTCCTGGAGAATGTTGATGATCGCTATTATCTTGGTACTTGTTTTCCGTTTTTCTCTACCGTAACAGTCAAAGCCTACAAAAAGATGGCAGCCCCCATTTCGGTCTGCCTACATTTCATGGGAGGAAGATGATGAGGACTTCCAATTGATAGCACCTTGGTAGTTTCTTAGCTGTCGGTGCTTAGCAGTCTGTTGAACCCCAGCAGGAAGTTGATTCATTGAGTCCCTGATTCCATGGTTCTGGAAGGACCCATCCTCTTTTCCCTGGATTGAGCAACAATCGGAAGGTGTCGATAAGGATCGCTGTTGCGTTTCTGGTCAACCTGAAGATAGGCATCCCCTATTTAACAGTTGTCGACCTCTTACCACCCTGCGAGGTGTGGGTCATTTTTATGGTGCTGTACCTATTTTGGTAAATCATTTATAATTAAAGGGGACACCTATCTCTCAGCCGAAGACCGTCTTCCCCACACCCTGTTGTGGAGGTACTCTCTGGCTCACTCCTCCTTGCATGGTTAAATTTCTTGCTTATTCATTATCTCGTCGTGATGCCATGCCAAGTGCGTACTAGGTCCTAGCAGCCTCATTATTGCTGTTGGTCTTGGCATGGATTTTTAGAGAGAACCACCCCTCCAGATAAGCTAAAATCTGATACGTTAGTTGTAGAACCGATTTCAAAATCTAATTCAGATTTTCAAAACTGCATTCTCCCTCATTCTCCTACCCTTTTTTGATTCATTAAAAGAGAAAGCAACTCTAAATGAAAATTTCTTGACTAGAGAACTCTAAAAATTGGTACCCTAGAGCCTGAACTTTAGGAGTCAGATTGTCTTATACTGCGCGTCCTAGTTAAGTCCGAGTTTGTCCCCCATCAATCTTGGTATCAGAGCTTAGGTTAGCTCAGTCTGATTCTAGGATTAAGTCCCAGGGCACATTCATTCATTTGCCTTTTTATTTTCTGCATGACCACTAGGAGAGGTACTACCTACCAACCCAATGAGATGTCAGGTTCTACTAGTGACCCCTCTGATTTGATGACCCAAATGGTTGATAGATTCAATTCTATAGAGGGAATGATCAGGGAGATGCGAGACCAATTAGAACAATCCATAAATCATCTCACCGATCGGGTAGTCAACCTTGAGGATAGGTTACCTCATTTTCATGAGGAAAGGCGTGTAGAGCCACCAAGGTTTCAACCTGAGCCTAGAAATTTTCAGGCTCCTCATAGACATCCTGGCCCAAATGACCATCATCACCGGCGTGATGACCGTCGCCCCCCTTACCAACCTCATTTTGATTATGAGGATCATCATAGAAATGGAAATGGTAGGGAAATACAGGAAGCGGAAGAGGGAGCCATGAGGAATGTTAGGGTAGATGTCCCTAATTTTGAGGGCTCTAGGGATCCCAAAATCTACATTGACTGGGAAGGTGCTATGGAGCATTATTTTTAGTGGTATGAACTCTCAGAAGCTAGGAAGGTTCGTTTTGCAAAAATGAAGTTACTTGGGTAGGTCAAGCTTCACTGGAACACTGTTGAGAACCTTCTTAGGGAGAGACAACAGGAACCCATTCAAAATTGGGAAAAAATGAAAGCAAAGCTTAGGGAGAAATATTTGCCTTCCTCTTTTAGGCATAGGATGGTTGACAAATGGCAAAAGATTACCCAAGGAAATTGGTCAGTGCAGCTTTATATTGATGAATTTGATGACTATTTCCTTAGATGTGGAATTAGGGAAGAAGAGTTAGCCACCCTCTCTTGGTTTAGGAAAGGGTTGAGACCTTAGTATCAGAGAGAATTGTATAAACAGGGTGTTGCTAGTCTAGAGCATGCTTATGAAGTTGTTTCGGACTATGAACAGTTTGAAAATCTCTCTGAGTTACCTCTTAAACAGAGGTTTATCCAACCATCATCTGATTTCAAAAATCATTTGTAGAGTTACTCTCGACCTGATTTTAAGAGTCAAAACCTTGTTAGGACTCATCCCCCTCAACAGAATGTAGCGAGAGAAGCTCTCCTACCTCTACCCCCTATTAAACCTCTTGCACCACCCATTAGGAGAGATGATAAAGGAAAGCAACCAATTGTTGCTGAATCCAATCTTAGCCGGGTCCATTGCTATGGGTGTGGTAAAACAGGGCATTACAAGTCTCATTGTCCAAACAAAACCCTTTATCTTGAGGAGCAACCAGAAGAGTCCTGATCATGCTGTTGAGGACATTGTTTATGAGGTAGACCCTAACCTTGTAGAAGAATTCCAAGAAGAAGGCAATCTTGAGGCACCACAAGAGGAAGTCAATGTAGCAGTGGTTAGGCACACTTTCACCGAACACATTCCTTGTGATGATTGGAGGCGGATCTCCATATTCCACACATTTTTGAGGGCTAATGGAAAGGTCTATAAACTCATTATTGACAGTGGGAGTTGTGTCAATGCCATATCCACCTCATCTGTTCAAAAGTTAGGCCTAAATCCAATTGATCATCCTAGCCCATACAAAGTGTCATGGGTAGACTCTACCTCTATTCCGATTCAATCCCGGTGTTTGGTCCCAATAAGTTTTCCTCCTTACTCCGAACAGGTTTGGTGTGATGTCATTCTGTTGACACCCAAATTTGTGGAAGAAAAGAACATGAACAAAATAAAGTCAATTTCAAAAAAAAAAGAGAGAAAAGAAAGAAAGGGAAATGGCATGTCCGGTCTCCCCAAAATCTGGGCTGTGTACAGCATGTACAGGCACCGTAGACAAGCCCAAACAAGCCCAATCAAGGATTCCGGAATCGGAATCGGAATCGGAATCGACCGAAATCGGCCGATTCTTGGGAAGGGAATCGATTCCGGATCGGTCCGGAATCGTTTTTTTTTTTGATTTTTTTTTTCATCAAAAAAATTCAAAAAATTCATAAAAAATTCTAAAAAATAGGAAATGAGTTAGAAACATTTTAAAAAATAACTTGATCATGATATCTTTGAGCAACGCATCAAATACAATACTAATGAACACCAATTGAAGACTTGAAGACTTGAAGTTAAGTACGTATTCAGTGCGTTTATTCGAATATCGAAGAGTTGATACATCGTAAAAAAAAAATTACATCGTATCTATCTGCTTCTACTACCAATATCCCAGGATAAAGATATGGGTTTTCCTCCTCTACTCTTTGCGCTTCGCGCTCCTCCTCGTGCTCGATCTTGTGTATCTTGTTCGGGACCCACTCCGTATGAAAATAATGCGATGCCGTGCCATCGAGTCGAATGGATCGGTGGCGGGACGCAAGGACGTAAGCGAGAGGATGGTGGAGGCTGGTGGTGTAATCCCTTTGGTCGACGACGAATCGGATCTTGTGGCCTACGTATATAAGAATCGTGTGTGTCCGTCAGGGCGTATAATATGGCTTTGGAAGCGTGAATCGAGAGACTCGGTACAGCGATAGGCGTTGCGTCGGCAGTATGCACTCCTCGTCGTCATCACACGAGGAGTGAGAAGGAGCACTGCGTCTTTGTCATCTGAGACGGCAGACGCGACCTCCAACTTCCTTCTCTTTACCTCTTTGACCATCTGCGAACTACTGCAGAAGGTCCGGAACCCCGAAAGTTTTTTTCAACTTTGCAAATCCTCCCATTTCCGTGCGATCACCTTTGTTTTCGTTCTCCCATTGCGAATGGGTAGGTAGCGAGCTGCTTGGGGCCCCGGAGCGAGACGAGGGCGGGCTGAAAAGCGCGGTGGGCGCTACGTTTGCTGGCAGGGCGAGAGAAGGCCTGCCCCGAGCACGAGAAGTAGATGGAGGTGGAGGCTGGAGCATCCTCCTCGGCTTGACACCATCAACTCTCCTTACGCCCATTACGCGGTCGTCGGGATCAAACTTCGAGCTGCGTGATCCACGGCCCTCTCCTCCCATCCGGGAGGCAAGTGCGTGCTCCTCTGGAAAATCTGGTCCGTGTCCACCTCCTCGGGTGGTGGTGTGGCGGAGGAATGCCTACTGCTCGTACGGGCCACACTGCCGAGCAGGTGCGAATCGCTCCTCGGCGATCTTACGCGATCGCCGATGTTCTTTATGCGCGGCCCTCGTGTTATAATGATAGAAGACCGGCTTCTCGTGGGTACGAGGTCGACTTTGTTCCTCCTTTTGGTATGTTTCGGGTTGAATGTACTCCGGTTCCTCTCGCGGTGGGAGGAGCTGGTGCTCTGCTCGATGTCCACGATACCGATGGCCGCAGTGGATTCCATCCACTCACGGTGTTGAACCCACCACTCGAGTACGAAAAAACACGAAACGAAAAGGAAAACAATTAGCCCGTATCGTCACCATAACTTATATGAAAAGAAAAGAAATTCCTCGTGAACTATTATATGCGGGTGACACTTTGTCGTGAATATTTGGTCGACGTCCCCAGTATCACGCCGACCCTCGACTTGTACATCGAAAAATTAAAAAAAAAAAAAAAAGTTGCACGTAATGCTAGTCGAGGTATTTAATGAATTCTAACTTACTTGTCTACATTACTACATCTGTCTGCCGAGATCGGCGCGATAGCTATGAGTGTACCCCGCACCGCCTCGTTGTCGTTCACCACAATCCTCCCGTATGTGGATGCGGGGGTTAGTATCTGCAAGATTTTATTAGTTAACATACTTTAAGACAATTATACGACGAAAAATATTTTTTTAACCAAGTTACACAGCGTGGACATCGTGGTGCGAGGTCTTGTCCATCGGTCATCGATGATCTTCCACCGCTTGTAACCTGCGGGATTTTTTTCTTTAATTTTCGGCTTTGCCGGTCCATAGCATCATACAATGTGCCCCGTCTGGTCACATGTCATCGAGTCTACCAACCTCGAGACAACTACCGGTGGCTCGATGATTGCGAAGTAGTAGGCAATCCTCTCCCGAAACCTCTTGTCGGTGATACGCTTCTCGGACACGACAAGAATCTCCTTGCTCTTTCTTGTCGTACGGGTTGTCCCACTATAGTTGTAATACTCCTCGGTGTGTGAACCTAACCAATGCGTACTGTGCCGGTGTAAACTCTCGAGCGATGAAGTTCGTATGAAATCGTGTCGGGCCGGGACTAACGAGATCGTGCCCTCTGTGTGTGATCTCATGATATGTAGCGGGCGGGGATGCGAATAAATAAAAGATGTGATCGTGCTGCGCACGCACGAGTGTGGATACACCCTCACTCCTTGCACTATGTCCTCAATATGAGATCTATGGAATGTCTTGCACGGCACCACCGAGAAGATGTGCTTCCTCTTCTCCGTCAACTTCCTCACGCCACCTTATATGATAGTTCGTTGTCGGTGACAAAGAACCACATTCTCCTCCTTCGTCTCCTCCGCATTCCATTCCGTCGAGAGAAAAAATGAAGTCGGCATTTTTATCTTCCCGCTTACGTCTACCGACTTGAGAATGTAGTCCCCTCTGAACGGTACACCCGAAGTTTATCGTACTCCTCTTGGTGATGCGTCACCCATCGCGCGTGATTGTGCAACCCCTCTCCTTCCAACTTGAACCCATCCGTCACTCCCTCGACTCACGGACCTCTTCGTCGGGCCGGCGCCGTATATGTGTGCTGCTACCGGGGCTTAGAGCCCGATCCCGGCCTCACCCGCGGCATCCACCATCGTACGGAAGTAGGGGTTGGTGGTGCATGTCTTCGGGATGCCTACATCGAGTTAAAAAAATTGGGATCGAGCTAAAATTAAGTTTAAGTAAATAAAACACACGTAATGTCAATTTTAATTTAAAAAGTGATACTGCATATAAAAACCACTTCGCGATGTGTGAACGGCTCTCTTTGCGGCCGTTCTGTTGCCTTCACCACTTTCATTTACTGCAATCATCCGTCGACCGGCACTCTGTTTCTAAATAAATACTCGTCACTCGGTGTAAATCGAGTCTTTGGTAATAGAAACCGGCGGTATGACTCTCTGTCTCTGAGGTCGGAGCTCTCGGTCCGGGTAGGACGAGCCGATCTTGGTCGGCCCAAAGGCTGGGTCAACTCTGGACCCGACCCTCCTGCTCTCCTCCTGTCCTCCTCCTCGCGAAGGCACGCTTGCTATCGTGCACAGCACGTATAAGCTCGGAGTCAGAGGACTCGTCCTCGCTCTGTGGCTCCGGCTCGGTGGTGCCTTCCACTTGCCTTTCCCACTTTCGAGGTAGGCGGAAATCGCGGTCCTCCTCCTCCTGCAGAGTAGCTCGTCGTGCGAGCTTCTCCCTACGCTCGATCCTAACGGCCGTTGAGAGGCTCTGCACGTGTGTATCCTCTTATCTTCTCACTCTTGCTCCTGGGCACCTTGTACGATTTTTTACATTCCACATTGTTACGACGATATGTTGTTTTGAAGACACCCCCCATTCATCTCCTTCGCACCGACCAGGCCTTGTACCCTCTTCTGACTAGGTCTACCATGCCCGTGCCCCGACCCGCGTCGGAAGCACGTCTTGGTCTTCTTGTCACCTTGATCGGCCATTGCTTAAATCTGCGAAAATTGTAAACAATGTACTAAAAATGATTAGATAACATAAAAATTGTTTTAGACGCTGTTCGGGAAACGAGACAACCCGAAAGCACCATTCGGTATGTTTAAAGGGTTACGTATTTCTTCAAATGGAAATGGTCGTAAATTAACGTACGGGGTATCCGAAATTTTCCCGTCTGAAGAACATCCAATCGATGTTGAGCAACTTGACGGAGTTATTCGATCACGAATCACCGAGTTTAACTCTACTCGGAGTCGTCGGAAACGTGTAAAAATAGGCGTACGGGATATACGGAATTTTCCCGTACGGAAATGGACATATCCGGATAGTTGAAAACTTAAACGGACTTGTTCGGACGAGGAAATCGTAAAGTTTAACGATACTTTCGAACTCGTCGGAAACGCGTAAGAATGGACGTACGAAGTTTTTGGCGAAGAAATCTTACGAAAACCTTACAAAGATCGAAGAAGAGGTTGATTCGATGCCGATCCGACTTGAATCGGCGGAATCCTTTGAAGAACGAGGCTTGGAATCGTCGGAATCGCCCCTGGAATCGCGGAATCGGTGGAATCGGGCCGGAATCGACCACTGGATCGGCCGGAATCGGCCGGATTCGATGGTGGATCGACGGAATCGAGGCCGGAATCGCGCCGGAATCGCTGCGCCCTCTCCTTCCCGCGCGGGATCGGCCCAGGGGCGGCTCTGCGGGTCGATTCCGGCCCTAAAAGGGCCGGAATCGGTTCGATTCCCGGTCCAGAGTCGAACCGGGAATCGAACCGGGCCGGGTTAACCCGGCCTTCCGAAGGATCGACCGATTCCACATGAATTCAGACCGATTCCGCGGAATTCTTCCCGGAATCGGTCCTTCCGCCGGGAATCGGATCGGAATCCACCAATCCGATTCCGGAATCGGTCCGATTCCACCGATTCCGTAATCAATGAGCCCAATTCAGTCCACCTGCAGGCCCCCTAAACTGTCCACCACAGGTCCATGGGCGGTCCATCTCCAAGGCCCATAACAGGACCTTGATCGGCCCCAATTCAGCTGGCCGTAAAATCCCCCTGCAATTCATCGCCATTCACTCTACAGAAGGCCCACGGGCCTGCTAAAAAATGGACCGGACACTCTCCTAAAACAAGCTAAGAGGTCATCTCGCAGTTCTGTTCAGAGGGGTGGTCGGTCAGAAATGGGCATGAAATGAGAAGAAAAAAAATAGGAGGCCTGTTGCGGCTAAGAAAGGCCAGGTCAATCGAGGGAAGCCCTGCCCAATCCAGGATTCCCGATCGGGATCGCACAGCCACCTACTGTTCAGAGCCCTTCCGGAACTCGTTCTCGGATATCACGGTCCCTCTCCGAGACGGAGTAGGTTCCCTGGCTAAGGAAGGCCACGTATGGTGGCAGGGGAGTCTGGAGGAGGTTACGTTAAGAGTTGGAAGGTCCGACTCCCAGTCGGACTAAAATTCTCCTCCCCGATTCTTTTTGAATGGCAGCAACCGAAAGCCTATAAGAGAGGCCGAGCCCGACATTGCGGAAGGAGGAGAGGCGGGGAAGATTGGGAGTGCGATCGAACATCAAGAGAGAGGTAAGGAAGCTTAGGAGGAAGGGGGAGAAAGATTTGGAGGGTTACCTGATCTTCGGAACCTGGTTCGCGCGGCCGGAGCTTCGCCTTCTTCCCGCCGGAGCCTTTTTCTTCTCTTGGCCGGAGCTTTTGGAGCGTCGTGAAGCCCTCTTTCGCCTTCCGGTAGCATCGCCAGGTCCTAACAGTGCTCCCAATTGCGCCGGCGGCCCACGTTTAGCCTGGACGACGCGCCGTCTTCTTCCCCCGGCGCCGTAAGTCCCTTGTCCCCGTACATTCGGCACCACCGTCCGCAATCTCTCCACCCAACGATGCTAGGAGGCTTCCCTGTGCCCCTCCGGATCAACGAGGACCGCCGTGGCCTCCCCTGGCCAAGCCGCTGAGCCTCCGCCGTCTCCCATTTTTGCCGCAACCGCTGGAGGAGGAAGAAGGGCTGTCGGGTGAACAGTGCCTCGACAGAGGCTGTCGAGTTTTATTTTTCCCGGGACTATATGCCACCGTGGCATGTCGTGGGGCCCACCCGGTGAAGGAAAAGCAAAAAGAAAAAAGGAGGGGGAGGCGCGACCGGGCGAAGCCGGCCGGCCCCCCGCTGAAGCATCCCGGTCCAAACAGTGGACCGGGCCATATGCGGATGAGGCAGAACCCTGCGCACACAGCGCAGGGCCTTCAACAAAAAAAAAGATTTAATTTAAAACAAACAAAAAACAGTGAAAATTAAATAAATAAAATACATTTAATTCAACAAACCGGACTAGTTGGGGGGTCGACTAACCATCTGCCCCTACATCTCGGCTTAACTTAAAAGAATTCAAAATTCGGACTAGTTGGGGGGTCGACTAACCATCCGCCCCTACGTCCTTAAGGTAGACGTACAAATGTCTATAAAAGACTCCAATGTCTTACCAAGTTCACCAAGCTATGCAAGGCTCAAGCATAATCAATATGCTGTCATGCCGGTCATATGCTAGTGAAATCATCAAAAAATAGTGGGGGATGCCCATAAGTCTATCAAGACCGGGTACATGCCGCCCATGGATCGATAAGTCCATCAAGGATTCAAGAGACTGAATTTCCAGTCAAGTTACAAATTGTCTCATGAACAAGTGGAGGGAAATACCCATAAGTCTATGTTAGGCCGGGTGTATTCCTTTCGAAGGATTGACAGGCACCATACTCATCAAGAGTCGAGCAAGGATATTCTCAAAACATGTCAAAGTTGAGAAGTTGTATTTTCTGGACTATGAACGTCTGAGACAGACATTCAGGAGACTGTACTTTTGATTATATCATTGGAAGGAGTCAATGATCTCATTGATCCGATGGGATGCCAAGCACTTAAAAAAAAGAGAGAAGAGAGAAAACAGAGCACAAATCTGTAATTGAACCTGGAATCAAATTCTGTCCAATCCGGTTCGGATTCACAAACAGAAATTTAACCCCACAAATCACACACTTCGTAAAGGATCTGAAGTTGAAATTCTGAGATTTGAAGCATGCAGAAAATTGGAAGAGAAACAAAATCTGGAGATCTGGAACTCAAGCCGCAGCTGGGTATTTGAAATCCGGATTACTGCAGAATCTGTAATCTGAAGTCTGAAAGCTAGAAAATTTGGAGAGAGATCCAAAATCTGAAATTTGGAGTGGTGCAGAATCTGAAATTTGGATCCGTGCACAAAATCACCATCTGGACAAAATCTGAAATCTTCAAATATTTAGAGTCAGACTTAGATTTGTGACCCAAATCTGAAACAAACCGAAAATCAGAATTGGAGCCTGGAAATCAAAATTCTGAACCTGCAAAAATCCGAAATCTGTTAAATCTGCAAAATCACAAACCAAAAAATCAGACTTGAAGCTGAAATTTTCTGAAATCTGAAATCACCTCTGAAATTCAAAGACTAAAATCTAAAATCTGAACTTAACCCATTTAAAAATCTGAAATCTGCAGGGGATCCGAACTAAAAAAAATCTGCAATCTGGAACTTGGAGATTCAAAAATCTGAATTTCAGGAGTTTCAAAGTCTGAACTTCACATTTCTGAAATCTGAAACATACCGAAAAAAACTGAAAACTATAAGAAATCTGAAGATTAAAAAAAAAATCTGAAACATGTGTAAAAATCTGAAGTCTGGAGCATAAAGTTTGAAAATCAGGGGTCGGAGGCCAAAATGTATGAACCAGAAAATCTGAGGTTGTAAAATTCTGCAAGATTCTAGACCTGAAAATTTTAGAACATATAGAATCTGTAGGGAATCTAAATTCTGAACCCAAATTGAGGTCCGAAATTTGAAACAGAATCTGGACTCCGAAATCTGAAAATGACGAATCAATTCATTGAACATAAAAGAATCTCATCATGTTTTAATCAAACTGAACTTAATTCAAATGAATCTTAAAATTAAACCCCAAGCAAGCCTGCAGTATGAAAACTGTAAAATTCAATAACATCAAAATGAACCTTAAATCAAATCAAACTAAAACCAACAAGCAAATTGAAACTCAAATTTGTAATCTGAGCAAATCGGTAGTTAACAAATGAAGCTTTAACCAACTCACTTAATTCAAAACCGGCTTAATCAAACAGAGTTCATTCAAACCAAAGGTAGATTAAAACCCATAAACCAAATTCAATTTCTGGAACCTGTAGAGCAAACCAGAACCCCCTTTAATTGAATCTCAATCAAATCCAACTTGAAAAAGACAAAAGCCCATCATTACAGAAGCATAAAATTCATTCATCAAGTTCCTAGGATAATAAACATGAATTAACAAATTAATAACCCACATCCAAATAAAAAAATCTCAGTGGGAACCTTAATCCAAATCCCAAACAGAACCTGAAGAATAAGATAATTTAAGGCCAATCTAACCCAAACCAAATCTCCCAGGTTAAATCAATTTCACTCAATCCAAGCCAATTTCTCAAGTCAAACATTAAAACAAATTAACTTTAAGTCAACAAATTCAAAATAAACCAAACTCAAATTAATCAATAAACAAACTGTTTCAAGCTCAAACCAAGTTTAAATCAATGACCAAATGCAAGCTAAGCCAAACTTGAATCAATAAGCAACCCAAACTAAAAGCAATTCAACCAATTAAATTCAACTCAAACTAAGTTCAAACAGATTCAAATTAATCAGGCAAATCAAAATTCAAACCAACAAAATTTAATTCAACCAATTCAATCCAAATCAAATTCAAACTAAAATTGAGTGCTTGCATTCCATCAATTTTATGGGATTGTTTTCTCCTATGTCCATATGTGTGAATGTTTATTTTTGTGGATGCATGTTTTCTATTTCCATGGATTGCTATGACGCTTAATCAAGGGTATTCGAGTTATCTCGATGTAATTAACGTCGGATCTTCGCACCATCCGACGGGGAGAGGCCAAAGCAAATTTCGAAGAACCTAACAACCTCGATGTATAATTTTATACATATCATTGACCCTAGCTAGTACTTTTATGAAATATCATCTATTTTCTTACAAAGTCAATGCTAAGGTCTGATACAAATTCAAATGGGAAATGAATTTCCAAAACAAAACAAAGGAAATCTTCTTGATTTTTGAGGTTACATCACATTCCTATGGAAATAGGGAGTATCATCTTAGGTAGGCCTTGGCTCTTTGATAGGGACGCCACTCTTTTAGGCCGAACCAATAGTTGTGAGTTCTTTCACGGTGGGAAGAGAATCATCCTACACCCTGTCATCCCATTCTTGAAGGAGAATCAATCCAGTAAACTCAAAACCGAACCACCTAAGGTGGCGATTCCTCCTTTTAACTCGGGTCAGAAGCTTGAAACACCCTTATCCACCAACAAAACTTTGGAGCCCAACACTCAAAACCTTGTCCCGACTCCCGAGAGCGTCTTTAAACCTAGCTATTCCTCATTGTCTTCACATATCCAGTCAACATGAGTTTGAGATTGAGAGTAGGAACCAAACCAGTTTTGCTGTAGTGGTCAAGAAAGTAGGAAGTGAGGAGAAGGGAGATAAAGGACCAGTTGATCCTGACATCTCAAAACTCTTAGGAGATTTTCAAGATTTTTTTCTTGAGGAGCTATCACCTGAACTTCCTCCTACGAGGGATGTTCAACATGCAATTGACTTAGTACCAGGTTCCACCTTACCCAACCTCCCTCATTGTAGGATGGACCCTAAGTTACATGAGGAGTTGAAGAAACAGGTTGAAGAGTTGCTAGATAAAGGCTACATTAGAGAAAGTCTTAGCCCATGTGTTGTGCCAGCCTTACTCCCAAAAAGGATGGGAGTTGGAGGATGTGTGTAGATAGTCGAGCCATAAATAGGATTACAATCAAGTATCGTTTTCCTATTCCAAGGCTTGATGACATGTTTGACATGCTGGCTGAGGCTTTGGTCTTTTCAAAAATTGACCTCAAAAGTGGGTACCATCAGGTTAGGATCAGACCTGGGGATGAATGGAAGACTGCTTTTAAGACCAAAGATGGCCTTTATGAATGGCTTGTAATGCCATTTGATCTGTCCAATGCACCTAGGACATTTATGAGAATAATGTATCATGTGCTTAAACCTTTCATAGGCCAATTCTTGGTAGTTTATTTTGATGATATCTTGGTCTACAACAAGACTAAGGCAGAACACTTGGAACACCTTAAAGAAGTTTGCCTTACCCTTAGAGCTGAACAACTTTATGAGAATCTCAAGAAATGTGAATTCCTCACACCTTCTATCATTTTTCTTGGATTCATAGTATCTGAAGAAGGTGTCTCAGCTGACGCAGAAAAAGTAAGGGCAATTCTAGAATGGCCAGCCCCTAAAAATTTGCACGAAGTAAGGAGTTTTCATGGCTTAGCCACTTTTTATAGGAGATTTATTAAGGGCTTTAGCACTGTGACTGCACCCATCACTGATTGTTTGAAAAAGAGAATTTTCTCTTGGACCAAGGGAGCTGACTTGGCCTTCACCAAACTCAAGGACATGATGACTCAAGCCCCTGTCTTGAGTCTTCCTGACTTTTCTAAAGTCTTTGAGGTGGCTTGTGATGCCTCATGGATAGGAATAGGTGGTGTCTTATCACAGGAGGGACATCCCATAGCATTCTTTAGTGAGAAGTTATCTGAAGCAAAGTTTCGTTACTCCACTTACGATAAAGAATTTTATGCTGTGGTACAATCCCTTAAATTTTGGAGGCATTATCTATTGTCCAAAGAGTTCATTTTGTATTTTGATCATGAGGCCCTTAGGTTCCTTCAGGCTCAGAAAAAAGTTGAACCCCAGACATAGCAGGTGGGTGGAATTCTTACAAGCCTACACTTTTGTGTTAACCCACAAGCCAGGAGTAGAGAATCGAGTGGCCGACGCCTTGAGTCGTAGGGCGTGTTTTCTCATTGACTTTAGCTCCGAAGTTTTGGGCTACGAGCATATCAAGGAAGAATATCTTGATTATCCTGATTTCTCTCTCACCTTTTCTTCCCTTCAGCATGGCCCAGGTCGAGAGCTTGCTGGGTTTGTCATTCAGGATGGATTCCTATTCTTTGGGGAGCGGTTATGCATTCCTAGGTCTTCACTCAGGGACTATTTAGTGTGTGAGATATATGCTGGTGGCCTAGCTGGACACTTTGGAATGAACAAAACCATTGAGCTAGTGGAACATAGGTTTTACTGGCCTAGCATCAAGAGAGATGTAGGCAAGATTGTGGCTCAATGTAGAGTTTGTGCTACAGCTAAGATGAGGAAGCAGAACACAGGGTTGTATACCCCCCTTCCAGTCCCTGACATACCTTGGTAAGACCTGAGCATGGACTTCATTCTAGGTTTATCTAGGACCCAAAGACAGGTTGATTCAATCTTTGTAGTGGTAGACAGATTTTTCAAGATGGCACACTTCATACCTTGTGCTAAAACTTCTGATGCCTCTGTGGTAGCCAAGATTTTTCTCAATGAGGTTGTTAGGCTGCATGGTCTCCCCAAGACCATTGTCTCAGATAGGGATGTCAGATTTGTTATTTATTTCTGGAAAACCTTGTGGCACCTCCCGGAAACTAAATTGAAATTTTCCCTACATTGCTTTTTAATGCCAAATTGAAGCAGAAACAACAACATTGCTTTTCATCCCAATCCAATGGGAAAGTGGCCCATATTTTAAGAAGAATTTGTAACATATCTTGGCCCATTTAACAGGTTTTGTTTTAGTTACCATACATGTCCATTTGGGCGTTAAGCATGGCCATGTTACTGGTCACATGCTTAACGGAGCACTATCCGGAGAGGGGTCATCGTCCGGTCTTATGTCGTCTTCGAGCGCCCAAGGGAGCAAGTCCTGGTCTCCCCTCGACAATGTGATCGGGTCAGTCTGGCAGATTTCTCCCTAGCTGGTTCACATCCACGTGGTGCCTACAAAAAAAAGATGTAAAAAAAAGAAAGAGAAGGCGCCGCCCCCGCTGGACAGTAATTGGTCAGGACCAATAGGGGCCATCAACATGGGCCATGGGCCAAAAAGAGAGGCCCAATAGCTCCGGTTGAACAGTGCTTAAACAAGAGCAATTCAAGTTAAATATTTTTTTTAAAACAAATCATCGACATAAAATTAAATAAAAATTTATCAATTAAATCCACAAACTGAGGTGAGCATTAGACCGGCTAAAAATCCACCTCATGGTTTCGACATAATCTAAAAGAATTATAAAATAAAGAGAAACCAATAGACCGGCTTTAAGCACGTCTCTTGACCCACAATTAACGAAAAAATAATGAAACATACAACAAATATAAAATTAAATGAAAATTTATTAATTAAATACACTAACCGAGGCGAGCATTGGGTCAGCTAAAAACTCACCCCATGGTCTTGGTTAAACATAAAAGAATTCTAAAATAATGGAAACCAATGGGCCGGCTTTAAGCACGTCCTTTGACCCTCCTTTTAAGGTAGACATAAAACGATCTATTGAGAGACCCCAATGTCTAACCACTCCATAATAGTGGGTGATTTATTCACCTAATTATGAAGAAGATGTGGATGGTCAACATGAACTTTTTCTCCATATGCGTATCAAGGGCTGGAGTATGCTCAATTTCAAATTGATGGGACAAATTTTATGATGCCTATCAAAGGCCAAAAAGATTTGATCCGGATTCATGGGCACTATGGTTCTCGTGCTCTCTATTTCTCATCTGTTTGTAACTTCATTTGATTCAAACAATGCAATTTCATTTACTGCCAAGGGTGAAGGAGGCATAAACAGCCCCTGTGAACGTGAGAGGAAGCAAACATAAAAGAGAGGAGAAAAAGACTGGGATGGCAGAGCTCCAGCCAATCCGTAAACTGAGCATGTGGAGTCAAATCTGAATATCAAATTAAAACCATTGAAATCTCTAAGCAAAATCTGGCACCACAAATAAGAAAATTCAAACAATCATTAACTAATCCACTTGAAACAAACTTTACAATTTATAAGCACCAAAAAAGAGTGCTTGATTGAACTTGAGAGAGACTTTGAGCCTTGATTAGGCTAGGCTGTGGACGGTTAGACCACCTGGCGGACTCGAATGAGGGCACCCATTGCAGAAGGAGTGAGCAAAGAGATTAAGGGATGAGAGAAAAAAATGTTAAATCTGAGCATGAGCTTCCAAAACCTAGGGACGATACAGAAAATTCTCAAGTTTCTTTAACCAAAAGCTTCAAATATAAAATCTCTCAGAATCTCCGAATCAAAGAAATCCAAGAAGGGAAACATCATGTCTTAGCCAGTTAATTGATACTTGAAGTTATAATTTTCCAATTTTTTTCAAATTTTTGGGATCTGGCGATTTCAAATTTCTGATCTTAAAATGAAAACTGGAATGTCGCATATAAAAGTCGAGTCACAGAAGGTTTTCAAATAATGTATCTGAACTAATGCATTGCTCAAACCGGCTCTCTATTCAGCCCAAAAAATTAAACCAAATCCTGACTAAATCCAATCTAAATGTTATACTTTTAAGAGAAAACAAAAAAATCTTAATCAAGACTTAAACATATCACCAACCCATTGAATCTCAAGGTGAGAAAAATCTTAAACTAAAAGGGTGCCAAACCATGATACAATAAAGCCAAATCAAATTTCTAAATAAATCTGAATCAATTGCATTAGATCGAAAGATAATCTCAAAGATGAAATGCATTCCATAAAATAAACTTTAATGAATTCAAATTAATCCTAATCAAATCATAAACCATGTTAAAGTTTGCATCAAAATAGGTGTTAAAACAAATTCAAACCAAAAAAACTTAATCAAATTCAAAATCAATTCAAACCAAATTTAAAACACATTAAGTGTTTGCATTCCATCAAGTTCATGGGGCCGTTGTTCCCGTGTGTTTACTTTTGTGGGTGTATGTCTTCTATTTCATGGATTACTATGGCAAATAATCAGTGGTATTCGAATGGTTGTTCGATGTAATTAATGTCGGTACTTCGCATGTCAGATGGGGAGATGCCAAATTAAATTTTCAAATAACAATTTCAACATATATTTTTATACATATCATGGACCTGGCTAATACTCTTATGGAATACAACATATTTTCCTAGTAGTCAATGCTAAGTCAAAAGTCAAATCAAAACAAAAAAATCAAATGCATTTCAAAATACTAAAATTTTTATAGTTCTTTAGGTTACATCAATGATCTTTACAGTTGGAGTCACTTCCTTTTGGCACCGGCTTTCCACAATAGCCCAGCCTTGAAGAGAGTAACAAGTCTGTAGAAATCATGGTTTGCAGAACTGGCTGATCTGCATTGGGAATGGCACCTGCTGATCCAATCATGGGGTCCAATACCAGTCAAAAACTTGCTGAATCGAGCTGAACTTGGGTGAATCAGCCTTCTGCGTCTTCCCCTCCTCAAACCAGAGGGCAGTAGCTGCTATCTTTTGCTTCCTTTGCTAGCCATATGTCCGTGCCTTCACTCCTCTATTAGTCTGACAGAAATGTCCGGCACTGTCAGATAAGGAGTTTCAGTGATTTTCTTATTTATTTCTATTTTTTATGTTTTTCAACTTTTATAAGGAGTCAAGGGTCCAAGCTAGGCCAATACTGGATTAGATTTTCTCTCCTTGGATTGGCTGCTCCTGGTCCCAGACCAGCCCTGGCTGATTCAGTGGCCTATCCCAACCCTGAAATACTTGGAAACAGTACAAGTTTCCTTTTAAAGTTCTGTTGTTGCGCTTTGTTTGAACTGGTAAAAGATTAATGCTGAACTGGCTTCCCACATTTGCTAAAATATATTTCCAGAACCCGACATTTGATCCTATGCTTTTTTTTGAAGTAAATTTAAGTATATTTTATTTAGATGTCATAGGGTTCAATGCCATCTTAATTAGTGATTTATGACAAACTTTTGAGGGGAAAGAGATTGATTATTTACATTACAATTAGATTAGATTTTACCATAAAATAGAGTCAAACTCTTTCTAGAATGCTTTTTGTTATTTATTCTCTACCATAGTCACATTATTTGTTTCCGGTTATAAGAAACGTACTTGTGCATTCCCTCTTTTCAGAGGATATGTTCATTTACTGCTTGTATAGTAGCGTGATGAACATATAAGTAATATGATCATTATGGGTGTTGCAGATATGGGCGTTACCGACCAGATTATAACTCTTTATCTAGGAAGCTTGATGGTTGGCAAATATTGTGGTGGCAATATGCGCAGCAGTCTATATTGGCAGATGTCAGGCGGAGATTGAGGAAAACTTCTTGGAGCGGTCTTGGAAGGAGAATGTATGCCAGAATTTCTTGTTTTTTTGTCACTTTTAAGGAAATATGTGCTTTTTGAGTAACACTGCTTTTTATGACGCTCTAAGTTTTTGTCTCCTAGTGTGTTCACTAAATCATATTGTGGCATCTTTTCTTGACCTTCATGTCCATGTGCTTCTGCCTTCTATTTTATTTGTGTTGAATATGTGTTTTTTCTTTTTTCTAAGATCTAGGTTCGTGAAGTTGTTGGTACTGGATATTTTATCAAAAGAAGAAAATAAATTGCCAAAAACTGCTACACCTTCCTAACCTGACGAATTATATGAGGAAAAAAGAGATGGAGGGAGGGAGAAGATTACATTATCATCTATTTTTGACCTCACAGGCATTGTATCCAACAAAGATAACTGTGGAGCTTGGGTTGGAAGATGTGAAGTTGAGATCTTATGGGGTGTTTGGTTACATGATAATGAAAGTTTTTATTTTAATTTTTAAAAATTATAAGAAAACTTGTTAAAAGAGGTGTTTGGTAACCATGATAATTTTATGTTTTAAAAGTGATTTTCTTCTTAAACATAAAAAGAGGGTCTCACCTCTTTTTTTTCTTGTGGTCCCCCACTTTGTTTGGTCATGTATGGTAGTTACTCTTTTTTGTAATCACATTCCTCCAAACATGATAATTTTATGTCATGACTTGGTTCACTTTTTTATTTTAATATAATTTTTTATCATGAAAGTGTACAAAAATTATCATGCAACCAAACACCCCATTACAGTTTCTCTCTCTCTCTCTCTCTCTCTCTCTCTCTCTCTTAATAGGCATGAGAATGGAGTGAATTATCAGCTGCTGTGTCTCCAGCATCTCTGTCTTCCTTCAAACTCCACATTTTGAACATCTTTATGGGTTCACGCCAATGTCATGGAGGTGGAATTTTGTCTTTTCTCAGATTGTAGGCTTGTAGTCTCTCATAAATAAACAAATAATATGGAGCTTCTGTGGTCATCTAGGCCTTGAAATTACATGGTGTTGCTTATAAAGATCAGCAGTCAGAAGTCACCCCATGGTCAAACTTAAATGCCACATATGCCATCATCATCTAAGATCACTGGCTGTCACCATTAACCCAGCAGCTAAGCTATGGTTTTTGCCCCAGCATATATAGTTAACATTGGCATCTATGGTTACCCCATATGCTTGATTCTCATAGAACCAAATTTTATTGTGAAATTTAATAAAACTTTAGGAGTGTACTAAATTTTACTTAGCGTGAAGTTCATGGAACAGTCAATAGCTTGGGCTTCAGAGTGGTATGGCTGCCTATCATTGTCTTGTGGATATTGAAATCATCCATTCCCTAGGATGGATTGCCAAATCATGTTTACTTTGTTGTAATTCTTTTTATCATTGATGAAATTTACCACATCCATCGTCCACCTTCTAAAATACCTGCTGTCTGCCAGCCAGTTGCTACTAAGCCATGAGTATAGGATGTAGGTTTTCATGTACTTTTGGAGAAAATGCGTACCCTTAGTCTCAGAAATGGACTATCTTCACGGGAAAGACTGACATGGAGAAAACCTAGGCTTCAAGTCAGGTTGGAGAAGGGCGATGTAGGCGTAATTTCTCTTGCAACTGTCTCTTTGTCTCTCTTCTTTCAGGGCCATAAACTATGATGGGAAAGAATGGTATATTAATCACCTCTGGTACCACGATAGATTGGAGTTGGTGAGGTGGAGTAATTCCTCTTTCAACTCTTAAGCCTCTGACTCTGAGGGTCCATAAACCACCAGTCAACATACATTTAAAATTGTTAGCCACATTCCTCGCATTCTGGTCGGGTTGGGACTGGGAGTGGGTGGTGGGGCAGTGCTGTCACTGCCCTGATTGGATTGTGGGATATCGGGTTCGAGCCAATGTACCCAAATGGGCCAAATCTGGTTGCTTAAGTGACTGGTTCCTGGTCATTTCAGACTCACGGATGTCTTCCCGCTTGTTACGGTGGGTAAAACACGGGAGGCAGCAATACTAAGCCTCTGCTTCTCCAGCTGTTGGGGTCTTATTGAACAGGAATCGGTTGATCCGGTCACTTAAAGCCTGATCCTAGTGGAATTTCTTTCCGGAATTAAGCTCCCTGGAATTGGGTTGGTATATGTTGAACTTAATTTGGATTGGCCAATCTTGCAAACCATGATACAAAATGTCAAATAAAGGAGGTGGTATTTATTTTCAAAATCATCTAGGACATGGAATGCTACATATAAAGCCTTTTCCATCAATAAAAGTTGTATACAAATTTTTTTATGTGATTGACCTATCTAAACTGCCCTGGTGTCTAGGCAGCCTCATTATTTCCCCCTCAACTAATTCCAAACGGTCTTGTAGAATTCCATAATTCTTGGAAATATTTAGAATTGTCAGAACCAAGCTGACATTCCAAAAGAGAGAGTCCAAGGTTCATAGTCTGTTCCAGCATTCCAAAAATGAGCAATTTTGTTTAACCTAGGTGACTGAGAAAGGTAAACTTTGTTCAAGACTTATGTTTCTATGCAGCGTTGTACAAGAGCTTCTTGACAGGGGAAAATTTATTGTGCATTAAAATGACATTAAAAATGTGATCCAGCTCTCAGCTAGTTTGTTTGAGGATTTAGTTGAAATTTCATTAGTCTGAATGATTTTATTCTTTAGGCAATATTAGCATGTTGCTTCTTGTAATTTGTACAGTTCCACTGTTCTTTTAGCTGTGTAAGGTCTATTGCCGTACTCAGCTTATTCGTATGCATTCTAGATTCATACTATTTCTATCCTCGAAAGACATTAAATTCTTATTTTATGTTACTGCAGAAGTTACCGCAGAAAATATGTAAATCTTTATCGGAAAAAATTGGAGTTAATCCAAGCGGATCAGGTCAGAATTTCTCTTATCTATTTAGAAGATACACATTATTTTGGTTTTTTTCATAACCATCATGTCTTTGCACATGTGACCAGTTCTTTTTATTGTCTTATGCAATACGAATCCAAAACCTCACCATAATACTGTCTGTTGGAGTATGTTAAAACCGTTGTGGGTCAGCACTTGACTCATCCTTTTGGCTTTTAGAAAAGGTTGTCAATCACATATTTTGGAACCAGCATTTCTTCAAATTTGTAATCTCTCTCAAACTTGCTTTTGAATCAAACATCTGAACATCGTAAAGAGTGATGGGATGACTTAAAAGTACTTCAAATCATTTGACAATTCATTCATAAATGTACTTAGAAGTATGGACGCTTTCTGATTAAGAGAACCTCTGGGGACTTTTGGAGTTTTTGGAGGCTTGATACCCACAGCGTTGAGTAGGTGGTTGTGGGAGTCAGTGGAGTTGCCAGCAGTCTCTGTTGGGATAGTAGGCTTTTCCATCTGGTGTCTTAGGGGGATGTTGTCTCTGTCATCCAGGAGGACTACTCACACCACATCTCTCCAGGTGTAGTTGGTCTCATCATTAAGGAAGGCAGATTTCTGGAGGTCCCTAACCCGACTGAAGACTACTTTGGTTGTGTAGGGGTGCTCCAGCCCTTTGCCAGTGCTAACCCTCGTGCGGTTGGGACTGGAGCCCATAAACACTTTGTGGTTAAGGATGTTTTTGCTGCTGGAGGTGAACCTGGCAGAAGAAGGTTGTTCAGAGATGTTGCAGTTCAGAGGCGTGTTCTCGGGGGTAGGTCGTGGTCTTGTGAGAGATGTTACGTCAAGGGTTACCGCTTGTTGGAATGGTTTGAGATGTCACAGGTGTTGGGGAGTAGGCCACAGGGATTGGGGTTGTTCGGTGGTGTCTAAGAGGCCTAAGGCCCCACTTATGGCTTCTTTGGCTCCTTCCTCTGATGTGTGTGGTAGGGTCACTACGATTCCTCTATCTCCAGGGATGCAGGACAAGAAGCTGTGGTTGAAGAAGTGTGGATGGGTGTCCGTCCCTGGTAGTGACTGCCGTGAGGAGCAGAGCACTCAAATTGATTCTTTTTTGAAGGTGAACTGGCCAAAAACTCGCCCATGGTGGATTCGCTCTTTGTCACTGGGTATCTTCATTTTCAACAATATCTCCTACCAGAATTTGCTGGGTGTGGCAGAATGATGTGAGTTTTGGGTCCATGGGGCCAATGGGGATGTGACTTCAATTTAGATCAGGGCATGGGAGGATGTTGGGTTTCTGACATTTTGGAAGGGTCGGTGTGGCCAGGCTTCCTGTTTTTTCATGGTGGGTGTCATCTTTGGTGTCCAGTTTGAATCTGGTTTTGATTTCTCTGCGGGTTTCACTGTCCCAGTTGTCCTTGACACCGATTAATTCAACATCACCCTTTGCTCTGATTCTGAGCCGTTGGGGAGTTGAAGTTGGATTTTGCTTTCCATAATTTTATTTGGTCTAATGGAGGTAAGGGGAGAGTGCGGGAGGGCATTCAGGCTGACCTTTCGGCCATTCCGGGAAAGTCCTCCGGGTGGTTATGGCAATGGAGGCTGATAATCATGCTGTGTGAGTTGCATGCATCTCCAGCCTTATTGGGCGGAGGAAAAGCTGGAGGTGGTTTGCTATCGGATGCGTTGTGCCTAACTTTGGGTTTGGCTTCGGATCCAGGTGTAGTAGATCTGACTTACTCCTTGAAAGGGTTCAGCATGTACATGGGGTAATTCTGTTTTAGGGCATATCCCACCCAGCTCAGGCTGTCAAGGCGATGCCTGTTCAACTGTGGGCATTTGTTCAGTGGCGAAGGCTTGTGCTATTTTGGCCGGGCTTTCTAAGCCCGGTTTAACAGTTGATAGATTGTGCTTGGCTTCCGGCCCCGGTTTGACGGCTCTCTTACTTGTGGGCAGGGTGGAGCAGCTCGTGGCAGATGCTCAGGTTACTGGCCTATCCTCTGATCCTCCGCCATTTTCTGGCCTATCCTTTGATCCTCTGTCGTCTGAGATGGGTGTATCCACACATCTTGTTGGGGACATTGCAGTGTGTCTCTTGCTCTTGGTGACGGTGACACTTTTCCCCTGAAAGTTGTAGAGGGGGTATTCAATGAGGAAAACTTGGCTATCCTTTCCTGTTTTGGGGGAGATTCTTTACCTCCTTGTGGAGTGAAGGAAGCCAGAGGTGACTGTCACTTATCTGACAAAATATAAGATCTACCAGGGAATCATTGGTTTAAGTTTTTTTAGGTTGTGAACAAGATGCTAAGGTCTTCTTTGACAAGATGCGGCTGAAACTCCTTGGCTTCAAAAACTTCTTAGGTGGGAACTGGGAAGAAACCTATGCAACAAAGGATTGAGATAAGAGGGATGAATTTCATTTGGAACAATAATGTCATTGAAGTCAGCAGGAGGAGCAAGGTGGGCAATGACATTATAATTTACTCATGATTACTCTGATCAGTTGGAATTGCCAAGGGATCATGGGTAGAGAGAAGACCAGAGAGCTGTTGAACATCGTGACCTTACGTAAACTGGATGTGATTCTATTGCACAAACTAAGGCTGAGCTTGACATCTTACAGGATAGTTGGAGCTGAAATGTGGTAAACTACCAGGCCATCTTCCATGCCTTTGTCAGTGAGTAGTGAAGGTTTGGCAGCATTATGGGATGAATGCCTTTTTTCAATAGTAGTTATTACTAAAGATAGGCACTTCCACGTTCTCAAAGACATACCCAAGTTTACCATGAATTGCAGAATCGGCTGATCCGGATCAGGATCGGCCGATTCTTGGATAGGATCAGTGGGTACCGATCCGATTCCAGCCGGAACTACCGATCCGGCTGGGACTCCTGGCTGGAGTGGTCAGAATCGACCGGATCGGTTGATCCTCGACTGATCCAGGTGGATCGATCCCAAAATCGGTCGATCCGGACCTATGTTATCCGAGGCGTGAGGCGCCCGAGGCGAGAGACCTAGCGCCTCGCCTCAGGCGCTTGGGGCGGGCGCCTCAGGCGCCCGAGGCGCTTTAAATTATTTAATTATTTTAATTTAAATAATATATATATCTCAAACAAGTAGTTAAAATAAATCCAAAAAAATACTTAGAATATTAAAATAAATGCATCATTTTAATAACTATATATTGTGGCCATCAATAAATAATGTTATAACAATAAACGAAGGTCAATAACAAACATAACATCATAATAACTAACAAGAGTAGAGTACAAATCAAGCATAACATAGCATAACAATTTAATGAGAGTAAAAATCAATAACAAAAGAAGACAAATATCATAATTAAATTAAGAAATTGATCATGTTTGACCAGATTTGTTTGACTTGGGCAGGGCGAGGCGTTTTGGGGTGAGGCGAGGCGTTTTGCCAGCGCCTCACCAGCCTCAACCGCCTAGGCGGTTGCGGCGAGCGCCTCTAATAACTATGATCCGGACCGATTCCCTAGAACCCGGAAGAGTCCAGAATCGGATCGATTCAGAACCCGATTCCAGACCATTTTCCGGTCCGATCCCCCCAATAAGGGGAGATCGGACCGATTCCCCCTTCCCACCCCTCATTCTCACTTTCTCCTCTCCCCTTCATCGTCTAGGACTCCCCTTAGACCCGTCCCCCCAACAATCCACCTTGAACAGTGGCCGATCCCCCCTAAACATATTAATATATTTCACTATCATTTATACTATCATATATATAGAAGATTCATAATCATAAATATATATTATATACTTAAATTTATATAAAGATCTATTTTAACCTTCTTCTCTCTCTCTCTCTCTCTTTTATATGATAGTTTATACTTATATGACATTTTTTTGAAAGGAACTTACTTTGTTTGATAGAACGTCATCCAATTTTTTTTTCAATTTTTTATATTTTTATTTATTTTTATGATTTTTATTGATTTTTTATGATTATTTAAGAATTTTTATGATTTTAAAAAATAAAAAAAATTTGTCCGATCCATACCGATCCGGGATCGCCCTTTCTTCTAGAGGATCGGCCTATCCGGACTGATTCGATCCCGATCCGGATCGGATCGGTGGTTACCGATCCTGATCCCGATCCCGTGATCCTTGAAGTTTACAGAGAAACAGTAGATGCTGTGCAATGTGTATGGACCATCGGTGTTGTATGTGAGGTGTTCGCCTCAAGTGGCTAGGTGCTAACGTGTGGCAAAAAACACGTTGCCTCACTTGCCTTGCCCAGATCCAGACCCAATAAGGGCCAGATCCGATAACTTAAAATCCTTTTTTCTTGTCTTGAAATACCCAATGCCTAGTCTCCCATCCCGAGGCTCGGACATCCTGATACCCTATAGGTCTTAGAAGTGAGTTTTTTTTTTGTTTTATTATGTTCTTCAAAAGGTTTAACATTGTATATTCATATTATTAAATATATTAAAAAATATACCTCGTCTCAGGTGAGGCTAGGCATAAAAGCCTCAGGTGCCCGAGGGCAAGGCTACCTTTTCCTCGCCTCGGGTGCCTCGTGTCTCAGGTAAGGCTTGACATCTGAGCTTGACATCTCAGGTGAGGCAAGGCTACCCTACCCTCCCCTCCCCTCCCCTCGCCTTAGGCGTCTCGTGTTGAAGGGGCTATAGGCCTGAAAATTAATTTTGACAAGTGAGTTAGTTGTTGTGTGATTTTGGTGTTGCATGCAAATTATGTTTGATATGTTAGGTTGTATATGCTCTAATTATTCTAATAGATACTTGGGAGTTTCACTATCAACAACCCACCTAAAATCTGAGATTGATGTTTTTGAAGACGACAAAGAGGGAATGTTCGTTAAACTGATAGTAGAACTGCAAGAAGGAAGGGGACTATTGAATTGATCGGCAAATGGTTTTTTCTAAGTTGGAAAATGGGCTATCCACTTGGAAGGCAAATTTTCTTTTTGCTAGGGAAGATGGACACTTACTAGGGAATTATGCTTTTGGGGGTACCTCTTCAGTTTTTTTTTAAAATGCTCATCTTTACTTCCAGTAAGGTTGAAGTATCAGAAGGTCCTCTGAAAAAGGTCAGTGACAATTTAAAGGGCACCATGCCTGGTACCTGCTAATTGGAAAAAGGTTTGTTTGCTTAAAGATACTGAGTTGTTTGTACTGTTATGGTATTGCCTTTTTGGACTTTTAATTTTTCTCTGCTATTGAAAATGTTATGGAGATTGGAGCTGGTAATTATTCATGGATGGATATTATTTGAAAGAAATGCTTTGTGCTCTGAAAAATTGGTGCGTTGACTCCTTTGGAACTTATCTCTTAGATCTGCGGGGTATTTTGGAAGCTCAACCTTTGTCAATAGGTCTTCAAAATTTTTAACCATAGAATAAGATTTGGGAAAATACTTGCGTCGGTAGGTGTCACTCGAAATGTGTTTCTTGCATCTTTTATCAGTTGTCTTCAGCTCAAGGATTTTGAACTTCAATGCACTAGGTCTACTGATTTTTACTAGCTGCTACTAAAGTAGCCTATGTTCAGAACCCCTTCCCCCTCTTGCAGTATGAGGCTGACTCGTGGTAGGATGCTTTCATCCTTCCTATGGGTGATTTGTAAGGCAAGGAACAAATGATTATTTTGGTACTGGCCTGCTAGCTCTTTTTCTATCATCAAGTCAGTCGTTTCCTTGGTGCAGAACTGGCTTTACTCTTTTGCTGAAGGCTTCTTGTCTCAGTCTGATTTTCAATGTTGTTGCATTGGTGTCTGTTAATTTTGTAGTGTCTCTGAGACTTTAACCCTGTTCTCTTGGCTCTCTCTCTCTCTCTCTCTCTCTCTCTTTTGTTTCCTTCTCTTCTGCCTGTCTTTATTTCCTTGATAACACTGGGTCCTACTCTCTTGCGCTTCTTTTTGTGATGAATTATAATTAACGTCTTACTAATAAATTATAAAGTAATCTGCATACTGGAATGATGCAAAATAAAATTCTTTTGTCCATGAAAAAATTTATTTTTCTGACCTGATGTTTTTTTTTATGATTTAGCATGTCAACAAAGAGATTCTGGATGATCTGGAGAAGATGGATAAAGAATGTGAAGTTGATGAAATTTTGAACTACAGGTCTATGGCTGAGAACCAAATGCAGGTAATGTGTTGCATGTCTTGACCATGCATAAAATTTATCCAATTCTTTTAGGATTTCTTTAAGTTTCTTGGGTGCATAATTTGGCACCTTTGCTATTCAAAATTTTAATGTTTTCAATTATATTTTATGGCAATTTGAGAATTGTATCATTCATGATCAATTTTTTTATACATCTAAAATGACCGGAATATTTTATTTTTTCAAGCATTTACATTCCACAACTGATGTTGCGGATCCAGGGCTACCAGGCCACTGCTGGGTCCAACGATTCGTACTAGTTTAGATCGTGTTCCCTGCCTGATAGGGTTTAAGACGGCAGCCCTCCATGCTGCTGTCATGGATGTTCCCTGGTCTCTTCTCTCTCTCCGGCAGCCTCCAGTCTCATGGTCTGCCCTCATCAGCAGTCTTGCGGGTGTTTCATGATGCTTGGTTCTTGGCAGCTGAGACAAAGAAGCTTGCGAGATCTCATGAGATTGATTTCTTTGCTTGTAACTTCAGCATGAAAGTTGCTACGTCTCATCCTATGAATTTCTTTGCTGGACACATAATTCTTATATGGTAGAAGAATCTATCATTAAATGCAAGAACATTTATCACAATTCTGAATTCTCAGTGTTGGTAAGTTGTGATGCACATCTCATGTTGACTGGAGTTGTCATGCACTGCTTCACCTTTGATGTTGTCAGTAATTTAAGAGCTCCTAACCAGTTCCCCTATTGATTGTCTTTATTCGTGGAAAGTTGAACTTGCTGGAGACGAATCCAGATATTCTTATCACTTTTAACTCGACCTTTGTAGACTGGAAAATTCTCTGTCCACAACACTTCTGGTCCTTGGTTTGCCTAAGAATAGGTCTTGCCCAAGTATCATGTGAGGGTAATCTTAAAATGTCCTATGAATGGCATTTGAGGTTCTGCATTGGCTATGCTGTAAGTTCTCTGTAAGCATCCTGTGATATTACTTGGTTTGTGTGTATCTACAGTTTCATGCATTTATCTTACAATTTCAGGGGTCACATAAAAATTTAGTGCTTTAACTGATTTTATTTTTTGTTTTTATACTAGCGTATCTATCATTTTTGCCTTGGCTAGTCCCTAATTGCTGCCTTTTATGATTTATTTCTGAGAAGGAAGAAGCTTTTGTGGCTGCGGGTGATCATCATGCTATTCAGGAAAGTGAGAGAAGCATGGAGCGGTCAGTTGGAAGACTTAGGGGATGGCTAAATTGGTTATCTCTTGGCATGCTCGGTGCTGGAGGAATGTCAGACTCCAGCACATTCACTGGCCTTGTTTCAGATGAAGTAATTAAGGTACTTCTCTAAATTATGGGCTAAAGCGGCTGTATACTTTTGTATTCTCATCTGTCTTTCATTGTTCAGGATATATATGAGGATACAGAGTCGGAAAAGTTGGCTGTATATAACATTGAAGTCCCCAGAAAGAAGGAACTTCTTTTATCCTTGATCAAGCTTGACATTCTTCATTTTACCATGACAATTAGCAGCAAGTAATTTTTTCCACTGGTTTGCTATCTTTTTAGTTGATCATGAAAATGACTTCAGTTCATTTCACTACGTTGTTCGTATTGTTGTTTTAGTCACTTAATATCATCAGAAGCTAACAATTTTTGCAAATAATCAATCATCAATCATGTCATGCCCAAATTGAAGTTGAAGTGTATTGCTAATGCGTTTCCAAAATTGCACCTGCAGACCTGAGGCCAAGTTATGATTTTTGAGATGCATGTGGATGCTGATCTGATTTTCATTGAGATATAGGATTTTGAATGTAGGAAGGAGGTTTAGTGTAAGGTGCAAGGTTTGCAGGATTGGACTGAAAGGCTGATGTGGATTGGAAGCCAGGTCCTGGGCTCAGCTTCTGCTGGGATCTGACTAGATAAGACTGGATTGGCCTGGATCAGTTGATTGCAGAGAAACGATCCAGACTGATCCTGGATCAGTTTTTTCTTCTGTTGGGTCTGCCAACCCGGCCTGTCTGATCCATATCGGGATTGGGGCTGGCCGATGCATGGGCTGATCCTGGCCTAGAATACCTTGGTAAGGTGGTTGCCACCCAAAAATTTTCTTCTTTTACACTGTGGGAAAGGCAGAGGTCTTGACTAAAATGCTTGTGTTATCATGCTTTACCACATGTTATTTATTTCTCCACCTGAAGTTAAGTGCTAGACGGATCTTGTGTGGTGGTTATTCTTAGGTAAGTTCTTTCTGATTGTTGATCTGTAAAGATGCAAATGTTGATTTTTTTTGGTTTGGTATTGCGATTATTTTCTTCGTTAAATAGAGTTTTGGAGGAGTTTCAGTCGGTTGCCTTCTTTTGGTGCTGTCTCAACTTTCTGCCTCCTTTCAACCAATGGTCCTCCATTATGACTATTAGGTTCCGTGTGATATGCATATGTGCAGCTCAAGGTCCACATGACCTGAAACTATGAGAATTGGAGAATAGAAGTTTGTGTAGCTCGTCTCTGTTTTGCACATGTATAAAACACTAGGACTACGTTACTAATAGGCAACTGATGTGACTTCTTGGCCTTGATGCAACAGCGGACTTCCCTTCTCCATCTCTGCTGCTTGAGGCAGTGACCTTAACTCATTTATAGCCTTTTCTTCTTCAAAAAAGGTATTGCATTTAAGTACAAGATCATCTCACCATGAAATAGCCTTGAGTTGACTAAAAGTTGCTTCAGGCAATGACTGCCATCTTATGCCACTGCTTCATCTTGAATGGGGGGGGGTTGGTATTGGAGAGAAGAGATCTTCAAACAATCTTGCGAGACTGGACTTCAAAAATGTTAGCCCAAGTTATAATTGTAAAATCAATGACAATGTCCTCAAAAAGGAGTGATAATTGAGAACCATGACTTCCACAGATTCTCAAGGAGAAACGAGACTAAGATACAAGGAGGGTGATGCCAACACAAGACACATCAGTAGATCCCAACTCAGATATAGATTTCATCTCAAGCAATATGGTGCTAATAAATCCTAGAGAGATATCTTGAGTTACGGAGATACAAAATCTTAAGTTTTTTTTAACCTCAAGAGATTGGTGTAACTTGGATCATTTTTATTTATATATGCATGTAAAAATGTTAATTTTAAAATATAACGGAAAATTAGACAACAATACCATCAGAGGATTTGGGATTGTCTAACTGGAAGAGCAATAAAAAATATAACGAGAGAGATTAAGTACAATATAGATATTTTTGTATTAATATGGATCTGAAAGGTTATAGGTGGCAAGACGTGGTGGAAAATAATGATTTGTATTTACATATATGTTGCTGTATTCTTCTCATTTGATTTTTACCTATCAATTAGTCCGGGGTTAGATTTCTGGGGGATCTTGTCTCTATGTGGTTATCAAGAAGCCTTATGGACATGTTCAAATTATAAGAAAGCTACGACGTCATGGATCAGGGAAAATGTGCAAAATTAAGCCAACACCTTTCGCCGTGAGGGACAATCTATTCACTCACTCCATAGATGGAAATAATCAGGATCACTTTTTTTTTGTAGTGAGATATGAGACGACAATCCTTGGCTGCAATGAGAAGAGCTTAATCGTTTGATGCAAAATCAGTCTTTAGAGATATGGTCCTGCCTGCTTTTCTTGCTGCAAGAGGCGGAGTTTGCTTATATGAAGCAGGAATTACTTATTTGAGATAGTCCTGCCAGTTTTTTTTTTTGGATCTTGTATTCTCCAACAAAAAAAATGCAGAAACTGTGTAGGAAAATTTTAAAAGTAACCTTCCAGTGGACGTAACGCAACCTATTTTGATTGAAATTTTAACATTTAATAGAAACTATGAAATCAGGTGGTGGAATCTTGCATTACCTGTAATGCTTTGGGCAATCAAGGGTCAGGAATGATAGGAAATTCAAAGGCACTTTTCATCATATTATCTGCTCAGCATCAAGGAATGTGAAACAGAACGTTCAGTAATGGTTCTTGGCTTGTGGATATGTTCAAAATGGTAGCAAACGTGTAGTGGATTAATTTCATGGAGAAGGTTCTTTCTCAAGCCCTTGTAGTTTTGCATTATCTACTTTCTCCTTATGTTCGCATGATTCAAGAAGAGCTATTGGGAGCCAGTTGCATGCTTTACCATTGCTCCTGTTTTGTTGCTCTTTGGGTTGTTTTTATCCTTGATTAATGTAGCCGTACTTGTTTTTTTTTGCCATACAAGACCCTAATTTCTTGCTATACTATTTTTTGTTGCTATGTTGAATCATTTTGAAAAAAAAGTTGTTTCTTTATTGTTTTATGCTGGTAGTGATGATTTTCCATGTTGTTGTTGACTACTATGATGGATCAGTATTTCTTAATTTTTTATATATATTTTTGTTAGGAGACATTTCAAGGAAATTGCACTCATATTTTTTGATAATGTTGGGATGGAATGCAAATTTTGGGAGGACTTTACGACCACTACTATTCTGATGACGTCAGCAAAGATGGTCAACCCATGTAATGACAATATCTTGCTGACAACCGAGAAGGTTGATTTCTTAAGTTTGTTTTTTTAGAAAATCGTACTCCTCCTGTATTTTGCATTCTGTTAAGGTGCATTAGCTGGTAGAATGCTTACCTGGTTTTTGCTGTATTTCATGGCACCGTCAAAAAATGTTAACTAGTATTTTGTAGTGCAGAGTTTAGGCAGTAGTGTTCTTTCCAAAGGCACTCATTGTCTACGTGCTGAAGTAAATGCCCCAAATGTCAAACATGGATTTGATCTTTCAATAGAGGTATGATAACAGAACCTTGGCCTTAGCTCCTTATCAAATTCAGTACAACTCTAGACTGATCATAATTGAAACTTTGATAGGCTGTTCTTCAATGTTTTGAAGTAACTTATGATTCAGAATTTCTGGGTGACCTTTTCGGATTTCTGCTTGTTTTTGATTCTCTACAGCTTCAAGATCAAAGGGTGAGCATCTGCTTTCTTTTCCCAGTTGTCAAATCTTTTGTTTTTTTTTTCAAAAGTTTGACTGCAAAGCTCATTTCAACCAGATATTGTAGCTTTTAAAATGAGGCAAAGTGGTTATGGATGTTTTTATCTGTCTTGATATTTTTGACTATCTTGAAGTGTTTTCTGGCAACTTTGATGATTTTCTATGTTTTTTATGCATTGGATTGGTTATGTAGCTGTTCAATCTTGAGACTTGAGTCATTTAGTGTTTTATTAATTCAAGAAAAATGTTAATGGCACTCAAAAAGTATGATATGTGATAATAATGAATGCACACGTCTTCTATATCTATGTTTGCACAATCAATGGCCTCATATAAATTAGTCATATCTTTTCATGACAACAGTCGTTTCTGTCACTCTTCAACACTTGTTCTACTTAACCATTCTGTTGGATGCACCAACTATATGCATCCATTTTGCCTTCTACTTTATTACGTGTTATGTTGGATGCACCAACTCTATGCGTCCAGTTTACCCATCTTGTTGACTATATGCTTATAAGGAGATGATGTTGTCAGGACTGCAGACTCAGCCTCTGAACACATTTATATCTATATGTTGTAAATAATTGGGGTTATGAATTGTGCCGTCTTGTATATAATTTCTATCATCATGTTCTTTTATATATCGTATAAGTATAACATCAAATCTTCTGAGTTTGTGGAGCAAGGAACCTAGTCATGGGTTTTTCTTGTCATTTAATAATTCTCCAGCTATCTTGTATAAAGTGATATTATTTGGAATTACTTGGACTATATAATTCTCCACTTCTTATTAATCACGTCATCAATTAACCTAAATAAGTGATGATACAATTCTTTTCTTTTTTATTAATCACCTCGTCAATTAACTTAATTAAGTTTTCAACCTTCTTTACCTTGTTGGACGCTTCTATTAACTTCCAATGAAAATTGTTCTTGTTTGACAATCTACTAGGAAGTTGGTCATAATCCTCATAATAATATCAATTATAGAAATAATTTACCTAACAAGGGGAAACAACTTAGTGGATATGATTCCTACAAATTCACCCATCAGTCATTAGTGTGCAATGTCTTTTATGTCATATATGTTCGATTTTCATTATGTATTGTTTGATATCTTTCACTTTTTTGAGCAAATAGATGTAAATTTATTTGGTATATGTGCAAGAACACTCTTACCGTCATCAATGATTGTTTGATTCATTTTTACTTAGTATGGTGCCCTTGGCAAAGTTTTCAGTACATTACTGAAGGATCATATGGAAGTAGCCCCCTTTATCATATTCTTACTAAGTAGTTCTCGACAAGTCATTGATGCTTAATTACCTTTTCCATTAGCGTGTCATGCGAACGTTTCATGATCTAACTCTTGTCATCATATGAGATTGCAGACTTTTAGATTGTCATTTGAGGAATCTTGTATAACCTTTGGCTCATACTGTCTAATTCGTCTGAACATGTTTTCATCCATGTATGACTTACAACCAGGGTAGGCAGGATCAAGATTGGATGGCCCAGATTGGCTCTTCCAAAATAAATAAATAAATAAATACATACATATAAAAATTATGAATGATGGAAGATTGACTAATTTTGGTCTGGTCTGACCCCGATCGGGATTCATTTGGTGCTAGAAATGGTCACTCAGGGTGATGGCTTGCCACCCCTGCCATTTGCATCTTGCTCATTCGTTATGGTGGGGAATACAGGTTGTATTGGGTCCATGGGGAGCTGGGGTTGGATTGGGCTTCCCCCTTCGATTGGATTGGTTGATCTTGCAAACTTTGTTTACAACATGCTTCCATTGTATATGTCATTTCATCTGTCAATTTTATATTACATAACAATATTTTTAGTAATAAAATAAATTTATTTAAAATTTGTAACTTATGTGTAAGTAATTGTATGTCTTAAATAAATCTTTTGTAATTGTACTTCCAGTAGGTGATTTTTGACGATTGCCATCAATTTGCACTTTGTTGTTAGACAGCGGGATATCTCTTATCCTATGATCCTCTCGTGCCTTGTGGTTGCAGACTTCTCATGCTCAAAACTTTTTCAAATAAGTTCAAAATTGCATTTTTTTTACTTTGAAGCTACCTTTCTTTTCTTTGTGGCAATGTCTCTTCAACTGAGAGATTCCATGATTCATAACTATTATAATTCTAGAGGTAAACCTTTCTTTTGTTACATATCAATTAGAATGCTATAGTTTCAGGCCTAGTCACTCAGTGGGGGGGGGGAGTTCATGCTTGACTCCAGTTATAGGGTTGTTGCCATTATGAATTTTTAACTACAAGCTCTTGTTGTACTTGTTTGACATAGATTGAGGTGTCATTTAAAATAAAAGTTTACTTGGTTGCAGGTTCTTGCATCATTTGATGGTCTTTTGCAAATGAATACTAGATTATTATCCAAAGCTGAGTAAGCTTTCTTTACTCAGAAATTGCTTTAACTGAACTGCATTTTTTTCTTATATCTTTTCATATCCACTTGCAGGCATGCCTTCCTGACACACAAAAAGGTTAAGTGGGATGTTACTGTTCATGACATCAATGTGCAACTATGCCAACAGCACACGGATGGAGAGTCTTTTATAATGGTATCATTTTACGGACAACATTGATTGCAGAAGCCACTGATCTGGATTAAATTTGGCCGATTCCCAGGTCCAAACTGATCTCCCATCGGAGTTGACCAATTTGGACTGGATCAGGACCGGAATCGGCCCCCACGGTGTCTGTTGCGACACCAAGCTGCTGCAGTGTCTTCCCCACCCTCGGGCTTACCGGGTCCACCATATCATGTGGCAAAGGCATCGTGACGGCACAATGCCACCGATGCGGCACAGTGCCACCGCGAGAACCATTCCTGGCTCATTTGGGTCCGATTTCGGCCTCAAAAGAGGCTCGATTGGCTTTTATTTTGTGTTTTTTGTGGCTTTTTGAAGAACCATTCTGGGCCACTTCTGGATTGGTTTTTCTCCTGGAGAATCGGCTGATTCGATCTGGCTTAGAATTGGGACCCATCGATCTGGCTCCTCGTTCCGATCCTGCGTATAATGCTGGAATAAGTTTGTGTACCATTTTTACTTGTGTGATCGCTCGAAATATTGTTAATTCTTCTTACTGAAATGTGCTTTTCTATGTATTTGTGATGAAAGTTCTTGCAGCCATTGCTGCTGATGCAATTTGCCAACTACTGTGAATATCTATTTTTATGCAATGCATTTAACAATTGATATTGGCAGGACATAGTGGATGGTTTCTTTTATAAGATTTTTCAGTGCATTTTCCCAGGAAACTAATAGATCTGCCTCTAGCAACGTGATTATAGAATGTGAATGCCATTTATTTCTGTTTGCAATAAAAGAATAGAACAGTGAAAATCTGTCTGCATACACATAATGTGTGTATATAGTATATAGTACACGCGCACACAAAACCACACAAATACTTCTTATTGGCATGACAAGGTGGAACAAATATAACAAATGTGTGTGCAATTGGCTATTGCCTATCAGTAGGACTATGGAATGCGGGGCCAGGACTTATGCCGCAACCTAGGCCCGACTAGGTCAGTTTTTGGGTTGACCGATCTGGTCCAAACCCCGATACCCCGACCCCATAGATGTTTTTAAATTATTCTTTATTCAAACCCCCGGTCGACCTAAGTCTCAACTTGGGTCCCGACCCCGGCCGACCCAAGTCAGCTTGGGCCCAACCGACCCATTCTAGTTGGTTGGGCCCAACCTGTCGTTCAACCTTGTCAAGAATCTCCATTTGATCCTCCTTATTATGCAGATTGTCCATCATATACTGATAATACTTCTCGGACTGGGTGAACTTAACTAGTGCATGCCTATGTTGATGCAAACTCTCCAATGCAATGAAGTTTGTGGCAAACCTAATAGGGCTTGGCCTAACAAGATCGTGCCCTCAATGTACTCCCTCATGATGTGCAGTAGATGGGGATGTGAATAAATGAAAGAAGTAATAACCTGTGCCTACCTAATAAGTGTAAAAACTGCAACCTCCTTGCCTATATCCTCTAACATGAAGTCAATGGAGTGTGCTACGCATGGTATCCGGAAGAGATGTTGTCTTTTTTTCATCAATTTCTTTTATGTCGCATTGTAGGAGGGTTCATTGTCAGTTACAAATTGAATCATATTGTCTTTCCCAATCTTTTCCACTATGGCATCCATCAAAGAAAAAATATAGTCGGCATTCTTTATTTGAACCGAAGCATAAACTGACTTCAAAAAGATGGTACCCTCTGAACAACACCAAGAAGATGATCATGCTTATCTTGACGATGCCTGTCCACCCATCACATATGACTGTGCAGCTCATTTCCTTCCATACCAACTTGAAACCTTCTATCCATTGCCTCATCTTCTGAATCTCCTCATCTAGCCCACTAGCATAGAGATGCCTATTGGTAGGGACTTGCATTTCTAGTCTAATCTGAGCAACGACATCAATTATAGTCTGGAAGTATGGGCTAGTGGCGGCTTGTGCTGGGATACCTACATTAAGGTAAAAAAATATATTAGTTATAAACAATGTTAATTAAATGAAACATACATACTTACAAATTAAGACTTATACTTGCATATAAAACCACTGTACAATGTGCCTCACTGCGCTCTTTGTAGTTGTTCTCATTGCCTTCACTCTTTTCATTGTTTGTTTAATGTTCATTTGTGAGACACTCTACTTCCTATAAAGGTACTCATCTACCGGTGTAGATCTCATATTACTAGACCGATGCAATGGCTTCTCTCTTGCTCTTACACCGAAACTCACAGTGTGGCCAGGTTGAACCAATGTTGATCGACTAAAAATAAGGTCAGCTTTGGACCCTCATGCTTCTCTTCTCCTCTCTTCCTCCATTGCTAATGCACCTCTTTCTTCCTTCTCTCAATGAACTCATCATGCAATTGCTCTCATTATTCAATTCTAGTCTCATGTTGTTAGACTCTTCCTGTGAAGTAATCTCTCATCTCTTTGCTCATCTCCCTAGCAAGGATGGTAGGATTGGAATCGGCCAACGGATCGGTGGGTATCGATCTGATCCGTATCGGATCGGATCGGTCCGATTTTGAGCGATTCGCCGAAAGAAACAACTATCCGGAATCGTTCCGGATCGGTCCTTCAAAAATTGGTAAAATCTAAAAAAATACCAAAATAACACTCTAGATTGGATTTCGATCCTATCTAGAGCATTTTGGGGGAAAAATCGGCCTGAAATTGCCCCCAAAATGGTGCCGCGGCGGCTGCAGGGCCGCCGCGGCCGTCTTCCCCGCCCTATCAGGTTTAGGGTTTCGGGTGGGGAAGACGGGGCTACCGGGTCTATCGGGACCCAATAGCCCGGATCCGGTGACTTAAGTCACTGGACCTGTGACTTAGTCACCGGACCTGACCGGTTGGACCAGTCGATACGGTGACTTAAGTAACCAGATCCTGGGCTAGCCCCATCTGGCCGCGGTGGCCGCAAGGCCGCTGCGGCGCCATTTCCAACCATTTTCGGCCGATTCCGGCACGGAATCACCGGAATCTTTCCGAAATCGACTGATTCGAACGATTCCGGCCCCGATTCTATCCAAAAACACCGATTCTGATGGATGTTTTCTCCGGATCGGTGATTTCGTCGAGAATGGGATCGGCCATGGCCGATCCGATCCAAGAATCGGCCGATCCCGATCCGGATCGGCCGATTCTGCAATCCATGCTCCCTAGGCACCTTGTCACATTTCTTAACATTGCCATGTACTCCAGCGATGTGTTGTTTCAAGCGAAAAACACCTTTGTTCATTTTCTTACCACACTATTTGCATTTTATCTTCTTTTTTTCACACATCTATCATGTGTTTATGATCTTAACTGACATCAGATAGATGTGCCAGCACATCATCTTCGTTGTGGTCGGCCACTGTTTGCACTTACAACGTATGTAAACAATTTATCACGGCTGTTAGACATAAATAAAATTAGTTTAGGGGATGTTTGGAAAGAGAACAACCCTTTAGACGGGATGTTGGTATGTTTAAACTATTATGGAGTCGTCAGACAGCGTAGAAATGAGCATATGAGAATTCCTGCAAAGAAATCTTACCAAGAAGATGAAAATGAGGAAGGAACGGCCTGTGAATCATTGGAATCAAGAGTTGGTTCACCGAAATCTAAGAAGGATCTCTATAATCGCAACTTGGATCACTGGAATCCCCCGTGAATCACTAGAATCGCTTGAATCACCGTCGGAATCGACCTATTCTTGTTGGAATTGTCGGGATCGACGCCGTTGTTGCCGGAAGCAACTGATGCCAAGGTGGAATCGTCGGGGGAATTGCCATAATCAACATAGGACTTCTGCTAAGGTAGGAGGCTGTCATAATTGGTCGATCTGGCCCTTATTTGGCCAGAATTGGATCGGTATCGGATCTGCATCGTGTTCAGTATCGTCCTGCCATCGGGACTTCAGTTGTTCCGAAGGAATTGGTTGATTTGACTGATTATTGGTCAGAATCAGTGGAATCGGATCGATCTTGACCGATTCCATCTATTTTGATGGATTCCACTAGAATTCCTTGAGGAATTAGTCATTCCGCTCGGGACTGGATTGAAATCGACCGATCCGATTCAATAGTTAGCCGATTCTGATCTGATTCCACCTATTCCTTAATCAATGATTTTGACCAATCTATCGTGCGACTTAATGAATGATGAAGCTTGTGGCCATGGGGATGGGGAGGGAGAGCTTTAGCAGTTTTAGCGCAGATCATTAAACTAACACTGATGTGATGGGGATCCAAGTTAGAGTTTTATGGGTCTTTTGCAATTTTGTTTACTTGGACTTGTTTGTAAATATTTTGTGTTTCTTTGAGCCTTTTTATTTGTATTTCAATCTTTAGAAGAACTTATTTATAATTATTTCTTTAGTGTTTTTCTTTTGTAAATTGGACCTTTCTATGTAAGGAGGCCTAATCCGATGGAAGCAATGGAACGTATGTTATCTGAGGCTTTAGGCGTCTGAGGCAAGGGACCTAATGCCTTACTTCAGGCAACTGGGGTGGGCACCTCAAGCATTTTTATTATTTTATTATATATTTTAATAATTATTTATGTAGTATTAAATATTGGAAATAAATACATAAAAATTTTGAAAAATTGAAAGAAAAGCAATAATTTAAGAATATAATTTTAAGAACAAAGCAAGACTAATATTAATACCAAATATAACACCATGAACTAATAATAGTGAAAATTAAACATAACATAATTAATAGACTAAGTGAAATTCAAAACATACAACTATCAATTACTATTTGTATCAAGATTTTTGCGAGTCTCTTGATAAACTTTACTGGTATCATTTGAATCTTCATTAGAGATACGAATCTTTTTCCCAGCAAACCTAGAAATTGATGCAAATATGTTGGAACTTAGAACAAAAAAAATCAAACTCAACAAGTTGAATTAAGACATTTAAAATACGACATTGTATTTGGACCTTCCTCTTCATTTGGTACCATGGCAATTTTCACGTCTTTCCATGTCAACTCTTCATCTTCATGGATAAGATCTTCGTCTTCATTTGTAATTCACTCACTTGATTCATCAGTTTCATCTAAGGATATTGGCTCTAGACTTGATTTCTCCACCGCTCACCTCTACCGCTTTGCCTCCTAGACTTACGTTAGAAGAACAACAACTTACGGTCATATGGTGCTTATTAAAAGCCTAAAACTGAAAGTAAAAACATATTTATAACAAACAAAAAATAAATCAAACAAGTAAGGAACTCACCACTAAGATCCGTCATAGACTCGGAGGTGTATCAACTACGAACCGATCAAAAAACCTAACTTTCAATGCAAAATACCTAAATACGGGCAGCATCCTGTCTCTCTCTAACAGCTTGGTTGAGGGTTGTTCGGGTTCACGGTTTGGGTTGGGTTTATGTGGGTTAAGACTTTATTGAACCCGATCAACCTGATCCACTTTGTCAATCTGACCCGACCAGACAATTTCGGGTCGGTCTGGTTCGGTTTCTCGGGTTGACCCAAGAAGTGAACAGCCCTATGTTCAGCACACTTAGACCTGGTTCTCTTGGGTTCATGCCAGTTCAGGGCCTAGACTGCTGGTTCATAGCATCTTGTGTGGTTCAGCTTGCTTGGACTTGGTTCTGGCTGGCCCAGTGCATTTCAGGGCTGGTGAGAACCATTCAGAGTGGTCTAGGCCCGGTTTTCTTCAGTTTGGTCTATTTTGATTTAGTTTAAAGCATTTGCTCTCTGTCTGCGGAATTTCAGTCTGGTTTTTGCTGCACCGTCGCACATCATGGTGACTAATGCCATGTTCTTCTCTGTACGTACCTGTCCCCTGCTGCTCCACTTCTTATTGCGAGGTTCCTCCCACTCCTCTATCTATGTTGATTGCTGGTACTCTTCCCCTTGTCATCAGTCCATCCTGTTGTCAATTCCCTCCCTCCCTCCCTGCCTTTCTTCCTCTCTCACTCACTCACCGAATTGTAATAACTTACGGTAGATAGTTATTGTTTATCATCTGGTTTCTACCATCTACTAGTTTTAACTTGGGCAAGTTTATAAGTTGGGACCAAACTGCCATTTTTAAACAAGCCTAGAGTTTATTTGTTAGTTCTGCTTTTTTTATGAGCATTGGACCTCTTTTGTTTATTATCCTTTTGTAAATCTCAACTTGTTTGGATTTGAATGCAAGTTTTATTGGTGGCTATTATGCTTCTGGTTTTTGCGTTTTGAATGTTTCTAAAAATTTCAGCAGTCTGCACTAGGTTGCAATTCTTTGGCTTTCATTTTTTTTTTAAATTTTTATTGTTTGTTTTGTGCGTTTGCTTCTATGCCTCAAAATTGGCGTTGGACTCCATATTTTGCGGTGAAAGGACACAGGTGCAAGCAATTTTTCTCCATGGGAAAGGGAAATAGTTGAGTCTGTGCGTGTTATTTATATTATTATTTAAAAAAATCTTGTTTGTAGGGCGAGGACCAATCTGGCATTTTGTTCCCGCCATATGGTGAAATATGCCTTGCAAGATCTCTGTTTTAAAATTCCCAAACTAATTGATTTTGGTGTCACATTACTCAAAATTATTCTTTTATGGAATTATAGTATTTATTTTTTTAGCTTTTTTATTTTTTTGCTGGTGGAGAGTTAATCTTTCATATTCATCTTTATGTTCTTCGTGCTGTATTTTGTAGGTATTCATCTTATGTTCTTGCGGTATTTTGTAGGTACTAAGTCTTGGAACTCTTTGCTGCATGTCAAGGCCCAGGATGAAAAGTGATCCTCCAATGAATGAAATTGGCGGTTCTTTTGGCGATTTATTGACAAACATCCTACCATTTTACAACTTGCCTTCAGATTTTGGGCTAGAAGACTTGTATGAATATATTGAGATTAGGTTAATTGGTTTTAAGGTGATGTTGCATCATATTATCTTTACTCGTCTCATCTGTATACATTGTGGCCTTATAATTATTTGTCTTTGTTTTCTTAGGGAGACATTTTGGCATCGAGTTCACATCATGTTTTTCAAGTTTTTGAGAAATTGGACGTATCTTCTTTCTGCTGGTTAAGTATGTTCTTTAATGAGCGTACACTGAAGCAAATGGAGGTAATTTGGTATTGCTACTTATTCCATTTTCTTTCTATTTTTAGGTTGTTGTTATGTATCTGATAGGAAGACTTGGAATATCCTGCAGCAGTTCGATTTTTTTGTTTGTTTGTAAAAGGGCAAGTGTTGACATTGTCTGATTTGTTTTGTTTTTCAAGAGGTGAAGTTATGACATTATTTATGTATTGACTGAAAAAAGTTCAAAGAAAAGGGAGTAGGGAGGGATGCTTAAATACCAATAGGGTATGGAGTGGCTAGACCTTTTCCATCCTACAAAAGAAAAGAAAAAATCCTACAAGAACTGACTTTTTTATGACATGTAACATCTTTGGTTATGGTTATTCCATTCTAAAAATTTAATGATAGAAGAAAATAAACATATTCCTGATATATCATTATTAAAATAGAGAAGTTCTCTGATTGGAATTTCATTATTCTGTGCTAGGCTGGGTATGGAAGGCACATATTCACAGAATCACAAGTCCTGTTCCCGCCTCAATGAATCAGATTTCTCATACTAAAGAAACAGCTTTGCTATTTATACCATCATATGGGCCTTTAAAAAGAAACTCAACAGTCAACACCTGTCATCTTGTAGGTTGCTGCCAGCTTTGTGGCACATTGTTGCAGTCTTTGAATTTATGTCAATCATCATGGATTGTTTGTAGGACACATTCTCAAGTTGGCCCTTCTGATCCTAGTTAATACAATATGTGGGATTTTAGCTGTCTTCTGAACAATCTAATCTTCAGATGTACATTCTTGTTCCAGGCTTAAAGATTTTTAACCATTGAGGGGTATACAGTTTTAAGTTGTCCCACTAATCTCTGGATTCATTTTTATTGATAATTTCACCTGAATAAAACTTTATTTCCTTTCTTTTTTGTTGCGAACAGGGCTCTGTTTGACAAGGTATAACTTTGCTTTATTTTGGTTTTCTACCTTGTCAAGTGCTTGTACTTGTAATGGGGGTCTGGAGTGATGGTATCTACTCTAAAAGGATAAAGTGGCTCATGGTGTTTACAATACCAGGAACTAAGTCACTCTACATTTTTCTAAAATTAAACAAACAATTGTCTGCAGATTGCAAAATTCTCGTCAGAGGATTATTTTTTTGTTCTTCATCCGTAGAGACTGGTAGCTTGCGGGCAATGCAAGAGTTATGTTAAGAAGATGCCGTGCTAACGATCCAATATAAGCAACAGACTAGTGTTGATATCTCCAAAGAGAAGCTGCAAACAATGGGGGAGGATGTCTGTGGTGGGTAACCTGGTTTGCTCTGGTGAAAGGACATAACATTTTATTCACCTGATCCTAGATAAGTGCTTTTAAAGAAAATGAATACATGCCAAGAAGTTTTAAATAAATCCTAATGGTATCAGCCAGTCCAAGGAAAATCAGGAATCATTCAGAGCCAGCCTGGACCTGGCCTGGCTTGGCTCGGGCTCAAGTCAGGTGATCCTATACTGGTTCTAAACCAGTTTCTTTTCTTCGTCCTTTAAATTGGATCCCTAAATCAGTCATATTGATTGATCTAGGATTGGATCAATGTAGCTGATTGCAGTCCAAATCAGCTGCCCCTCAAATTGTGGAGAAAATTATAGTGAATAAAACAATGTGTGAATGAGATGCATGAAGGGAGAAACATCGTAACAAATATATCAAGAAGCACATGCTATGTTGTCCGAGGTGCAAGGCACCTGAGCCAAGGAGTGCCTCACCTCGCCTCAGGCACTCGAGGTAGGCGCATTTTACACGTACATCTATTCATCACTGATAACATCGAAAATTTCATAGTGAAATACAAAAAATCATAAATATAAAAATATAGCCGACTTTTGTACCAAAAAACTTCGAAAAAGTTAAAGAGGGTCAGCAGAGACTATGAAAGAGAGTGACAAGTAATAAGAGGGGCTGAGACTATAGTGGTGGGTTGAGGGGGTGAGGGAACAATGGGTTGGAAGGGGCTTGGGGGGGTGAGGGGATATAGGGTCAAGACGGGCTGAAGGAGAAAGAGTGAGAGTTAGAGGGAACTCAGGAGCTCCAAATAGAGGAAGAAACTATTGGAAATGTACATAGTTGGGCAAATTTGAGGTGTGGTTAGAAACCCGACTTTTTTATCTGGCTCAATTTCAGTTGGGTTTCTTACCCAGTTTGGGTCAACTACAAGGTGTGTAAGGCAGTCGAGGTAGGTCAGATGATCACCTTCAAGTATTGAGTATAGTTTGTCCATCGTAGTGGGTAGACCTGCCCACCAAATTAGGTAAATTTGAAATTCAGATCTCTAGAGTCCACCTGTGAAAACCCTTCGTGATGGCTGCCAACTTGGAATCTCTGGTCATGGCGTCCAAACTTCATATGGTTAATCCGTTAAATTCTATGGGGAAAGAGTGCTGGATTTCCTTATTCTCTAGTCTTATCAGGAGATGAAGTCATGCCTTCGCGAATTTCACGATTTCTAGTGTGAATTACTTCACTGAAGCTTTTGCTTAAAACTTGAATTGACTTTTATACATGTGCAGTGTTAGGCTCACTCTTTTGAGGTATAAAAAATGCATAAAGTGAGGTCTTTCTGTATTATTGTAATCCTAGGAAGACCATGCAAGTAATATCTCATGCTAGGACTGTCTCACGTTATACCTTGCAAAAGAGGTGGGGCTGTCCAGAGTCCAGACCTTAGGGCCTGTTTTAATACAATATTTTATCATATTCATAGTTTGCAGAACTGGCCAATTTCTGGATTGGATCGGACCCCTCTGATATGATTTTGGCCTGGAGACTCAATCTAACCGAAATTCCCATTGGAATAAGACCGAAATTGGTTGAGTTGGCTTGGATCGGGGTTAGGATCGACCAAATCAATCGATTCCAGTGAATTCTCACCAGAATCGAGGGAAATGGCTGCCCAGCATCTTTCTTACTCGCATGCTTACCCATTCCGTAGGACTGGTAAGCATGAACTCCGGTGATTTTCTGCCATATTGGGTCCACAGGACCTGATATGGCAGGTTCTGGTGACTGGAGAAGCACACCAGGTGGGAAAGATGCCGTGGCGGCCATTCCCAGCCCATTTTGGGGCTGATTTTGGCCTCAAAAGAGGCTAGGTAAGATCGAAATCTGATCCAGGTTCTTATTTTGTGTTTTTTTTTTCTATTTTAAAGACTTTTTAAAGAATCAATCAAGATCAATTCTGGATCGGAATTCCTTCTTTGGAATCAGCTGATTCTGCTTATCCAATTTGAATCGGATTGGAATTGGCACCCATCAATCTGGTACCGATTCTGATACTGTGATCTTTGATCATATTGCTTGTGATATTCGGTATCAACAAATCTAATACTGATCTTTCTAATAGTAATAGTATTACTGATATCATATTAGTTTTTATACTCAAATGAAACAAGTTACGGCTTGAACTACCGCTTCTTTCTCCTGCTCTCTCTTGACTCTTGTGAGAGAGAATCAGAGAAATGGTAAAGTTATAGTGATGCCCTGAAAATTTTAGAACTATAAAGGTCAATTTCTATGTATTGTGGACCTCAACTGCTACATCAAGTGATTGATTTTTTCTTTTGTACAAAACCTTAATGAAAGAGTCCCTACAAAATTTCAGATTAAAAATAAGCTCTCAACTTATATGTACATTTTATTTATTTTTCAGTTCTTGCATCGTGCCCAATACAAGAGTCCCTACTTTTAGACATACATAATTTACAACTGAATACATATTTTATCTTTTGTTTTCAAAGAACTGAGGAAAGTGTGCTGTCATTTATTTCTCTTCTTCCCAACTTGCACCTGCTTCAGTGTGATGTTGTCTTGGAGGTTTAACCAATGGTGTTAATTGTGACCATGGTGCTTGTTTTTTTAGTTGATAAAATTTATCGGGTTCTATATGTTTATTAAATTAATAGTAAATTAATATGGTGTTTATGACTTGGAAAAAGGTTTATTATAGTGTTCCATGAGATGTTTGTGGTAGGTGTGGGAGCAAAAGATGGTAAGTGATAAAACAAATGTATGATGGAACAACCATTAGTTTATATGCAATTAGAGGATAAACAAGAGATTTTTTTTTATTTCAATTGACTTACATAAAAGGTTGGCAGTATATCTTTATCTTTTTGCATAAGTTATGAGTGAACTAACAAAAAATACTAGATAATATGCTATGGTGTATGATGTTTGTGGACGATATTTTTAATTTATATGATTTGATAGACAAGACACATGGAGGAATTAAGCTAATAGGAAGTTAAACCAGTTGAGAAACGCTTGAGTCTAAAAGTTTTAAGATGAGTAGAACTAAGATGGTATGTATGCATTGCAAATTTAATGAAAAACTAAAGGGAAGAAAATGATGGACTTAGTTTGGATGGAGGTGTATTGCTCAGTTTAAATATCTTGGTTCAATTATTTAAAAGGGTGGCAAATGTGATAATGGTTTGGACATATTAAAGAAGAAAGATTTAGATGGTTTGGACATGTTAAACGTGGATGTAAAGAAATTTCAGTTAGAAAAGTATAAAATATCAAAATGATTGAAACAAAAAAGAGGACATGGTAGACCTAAGTTAACTTGGAGGAGGGTAATTTAATATCATATGGATGATTTAAATATCTCTGAAGAAACTGATGTGTGTGGGGGTGGAGAATCCATTTCTGTGATCCCAATTAATTTGAGATCAAAGCTTGTATTGCGTTGAGTATATGGTTATTAAATCCAGCTTAAGTGCAAAAGTGTGTAGTCCAGGACATGTGATCACGCTTATATTTTCTAGATATTGACACATGGAAGGTAACATGGACGCAGAAAATCGATGATTGTAATGTTAACTGATAAGCTAATATTCTAACCAAGGATTTGTGTCAGAAGCAGGCTGGCTGCTGGAGCTCTCACTTATTAATCACGTTTTCTCTGCAACGCTTCAACTCATTCCTGCAACACGACCAAGAGTGTTGCTGCCTCACATAGCAATTATCTTGCAGAGTCTGAAATCAGTTTTGCAACAAGTCCTGTGCTGAGCGTTCTGCTTGGCATTGCCACCGCCTGCCAGTGCCAGCCTAGTAACCATAACCTCTTCATGCCACGAACATCACCAAGTCCTACGTTGCCAGCAGGATGCTGTGGGCTTCTTTCTCTCCAGTCACTATATTGCCTCATAATAACTCACAGAATAATTTTTGGCTGTGTCCAAACTTCGAGGTAGCAACTAGCCTGCAACCTCACTGCCAGGCCCTTAGCTTGCAATTTCAACTCCATCATAGTGACTGTCCCACCTAGCCTAAACTTTAAACTAGTTGCTCCAGGTACTTCCATCTCCACTGCATTGTGTCCCACAACCAGCGCTCTTAGTTGGGTGGTCAACCAAGCAAAACTAAGAATATTCGTAATTTGAATTGAGACTGAAGAGGCCAATAATAATCATGAATATTTTTTATTCATTGTTTGAATTGGAATTGGGAAAGCCAAGAGCTAATCATGAATATTCTTTATTCATAGTTTGAATTGGAATTGGGGAGGCCAAGAACTAATCATGAATATTCTGTATTTGTTGGATCAAATGCTCACGTGGACAGCCCCTTATTCTCCTTCCAGCATTAGCTTCCAAGTTGTTACATCACATGGTTTTGAGAATAGACATTTAGGTCCTGGAAAGTTGTGATGGATGAACCTAAAGATAAAAGTGGGACCTCAACTTGCTTTTGTTTTTTGATCAATTCTGTTGCTTCTCGTCCTTCTTCACCTATCCTTAATAAAATACCAATCCTTTTGCCGTATTGGTTTAACTTATTTACTTTTTGGTTTAACTTGTTTACTGTTAATATTGCTTGATGTGCCTTGTGCTTCATATGCTTGCACGAATTCGATGATCTGAAATTTCAGTTCGATTTCAATAAAAATTAACTAATTAAAAAAATTCAGATCATATAAATGTATAAGCCATCAGAATTGGAATCAGTTGTTTCCATTTCCATTTTGATAAAATTGCAGTATGTATCACTTAAAATAATTAAATTATTAACATGTTATATAAAGTGAAGGTAAAAATAAACTTTTAAAGGGATCATATCAAGTTTTAGTAATTATATGTGATTTATTAACTTATTATTTTAAATAAAATTAATATATAATATGTATATTGGAAATTATTGAATTCAATTTCATTTCTAATAACGGAATCAGAATTGGAACGGAATCGGAACATAAGGATTCTGAAATACCCAGAAGGCCAGAATCGGAATACTCTTATCAGAATCATAATATCGTATACGGTTGATTTCGCTACCAACTCCGACCGATTTGCAGCCCTACTTGCACTGAACTTTATGGTAGTCTGTGTTCGCTGAAATACACCATCACTGCATGGTCCCAAGGTTAACTTTTGGCTAACATGCCAGTTTTAATATTTTGCTGACCTGTACACTTGTTTTTATATACTCCAGTTATTTCAGATAGGACTATGTATCTAGACCTATGTTGTACCTGTGGTTGGTATGTTCAACGATGGCTACGCCACTACATGTGACTTTTCTAAACTGCCAGTGTTTCGGATTTGTTGCTAACTGCCAGTTTTTTTTTGTATTTTCCTATTTAAAGATTCTCATTTTCTTTGAAATATTTAATGTGTGTATTTATAATGGCAGATTCACTGTTCTGTGTCTTCCATTCGTGTGCATGTATCTCCGCTTATACTAGGTATTGTTGACAAGATAGGTAATTCTTTATCAATAAAGAAGCCAAAAGAGGCCATTGAGGGTAGTGCTGATTCTATGACAGAGTTGAACCTAAATTTGTCATGGATTTCTGCTTCCCTTCTGATGAATAATTTCAGTGTACATATTTTGCTTGAAGATGATTTGAGCAGAGATTTGGTTTCTGTCGTATTAACTGATATTTCTGTCAGGTCAGTTTACCCGTGGTTGAAATCTCAATTTTTCTGTGTTGGAATCTCAAAATTTCCATATTGAAAAATCAATTTATCATCAATTGAAAAAGGATGATAAATGTTTTTCAATATTAAAAAAATGAGATTTCAACACCTGTGGAATGATTTTTCATTCATTTTTCATTACTTGATTGAATAAAGTTACTATGAACCGAAATGTCACTGCAGATATGCTCTTAATGGATTTGTGGATTTCTGTTTCCTAGCAAAGATGTTGAACGTCAATGTTGAGATTTTAAAAGGTGAACGAAGTTGCTATGTTTTTTGCTTATCTAGAAGCTGTTTGGTGAAATCTGATCATGTGTATGTTGATGAAGTTGATGTCAATAAATCGATAACTGCATTTGGTGAATCAAGTTCTATATCAGATGGAAGCTTTGTGTTTCATTGTCAAGAGCACAAGGATGGCTCAAGAGTTTCATGCAAGCACGCCTTGTTCTTTAGTGGCATAGATTTTCACATATATCCTAGTGTCCTTGGGACGTTGCTGGAGTCCTTCGATAGAGTATTTGGACACAATAATTTTTCATACAAGGTTTCAGATTATTCAGCTCAGGATTCCTTGAAATCCATCAACGGCAAAGAGAAAGCATTGCAAGTTGGTACTGAGTTTCAAAAATATGGTATTTTATTGTCTGAAAATATCTTGTTAAATCCATATTTTCGACATTTTTTTGTGGATTCTCTACACAACAATGAATACTCGTTCGTCACAGATCTTTCTGGGGATGAATCATACAAGGCCCAGATGGCTGATAGTTCCACAAAACCTAGAGGTAAACCTGTGAGTCGGAAAGACATTACCATTCTGAATGATGGACACACTGGTATTTCATTCATGGAGTTTCATCTCAAAGAAATTCAAGTGTATTTTCATGACTCTTCTTGCATACTGGCAACAATAAATTTGCCCATATGTACGTCCTTAATTTTTAAATGGGCAGATTTCTGGGACATTCTTTGTTGGACTGATGGCTTAAAGCTCTCGTCACCTTGGACCTCTTCATCATGGTCTTCTCCATGTATGCCTGAGCCTATTTGGGGACCCTCCTTGCCCAATGTTTCATCTACATTGAATATTCATGCCAGGAAGGTCCTAAATGAGATGAAATTTCCTGTAATAGAGGTAAATGTTGCAGTTCAGCACGTAAGCTGCAACCTAACATCTGAGTTTCTTGCTATTTTTGTTGGCTATTTCAGTTTACCTGATTGGACTGTGGAAAGAAGTGAGCTTAATGCCACCAAAGAAGATGGTTATAAGGATATTTATCATCTTCTTTACCAGTTTGAAATACTTGATTCTTATCTAATCGTACCAATTGAGAACTGTGATCATCAGTGTCTACTACTTGGTATGCCAAAGTTGCATATAAGCTTTAATCCGAGGACTCTTTCAGAAGATGCTCTGAAAGGCTTACCTCCTCAGTGTATAACGCCTAACATAAAGCTTGCCAAGATTGTTCAGCTTGCAGATGTGGCTGGTCAAGGGATATCTCTAGAAGTCCTTATCCTGAAAGATGGAAAAGTCCCATTGACAGCTGATTTACATTCATGTTTCAGCAGAATCACGTTGATTTCAAGGTTAGATGCTAGTTTTTTGATAATGGTGCCTTGTGGAACAGAAAATTTAGATGATGGACACGTTGTCCCCACCCTTGTTGTGATAAAAGCAGAAAGGTGTGACTTTGTCATTAAAGGTAAAGTAATGGTTCATACGTGATCTACGGGCGAATGTTTTGATGAGTTAGTCTATTCACTTTTAATCTGGGTCAATTATTTTTTTGATAACTACAGATTATTATTTCCTGAATGGTCTTGAAGCAGTTGCAAATGCCATTGTCAAGCTTTCAACTGTTGGTGATGAATCCAGTTATTACAAGTCTGATGTTTTGCAATTTCTTCAAACTAAAAGGAAGTTGGAATCTAATGGCATCAATGAGCTTGCTATGGAATCACCCGTCAATATCAGAATTTGTGCAAATGCATTATCAGTGAAATTGATGGAGGACTCTTCTTCTACAGAGGCTGTTGCTATATTAAATTTAAAGGTTGTAGTGGATGCACTTTTAAGGGGTCAGGCCGTGCATATGCTTGATATCAATGTTAGCTATTTGGTTCTACATTCTTTACTGAACAAAGTTGACTTGGTGTCATTTATGTTGGAAGATCTTAATTCTTCAGTTAAAAAAATCTGTTTCTCCAAAGGAGTTGGCAGAGGAAATGAATATGATCTTTCTATCCATTCCCTTGATATTTGGTTGTATTTGGAAGACTGGAGCAAAGTAATAAACGTTCTTGCATGCATGGGGTTTGCACGAGGTGCATTTTTTCCATCTACTGGCTTGCCTTCAGAGCCAGAGCTGAAAGACGTCAATATAGCTCTAAGTGAATCATGTTCATTTACACATGAGCCCATTGCTCAGGAAGCAACTGATCTCTTTGTGACTTGTGATAAAATTTTGATTTCATTTTATTTTCCTGTCCATGAAAATGCGGGATGCCTGGCTGAAAGTGGGAATTGTGAATCCTATAACTTTACAGGCCACACACTTGCAGAGAATCTGCATACCAAAGGATTAAATTCGAAGTGTTTGACCTGTACTCTGCAGTGTCGGGATTCAAGATTGGCTGTAAGAAACAGGGACATGTCACTCAAAATTATTTCCCGGCAATTGAAAACCATCGTTGAGGTAAGCAGTGACTATAATACTCCGTGTGTACCATGTGCAGAGACATCCTTGGTTAATCTGACAGCTGAAATATATGGAAACGCACAAGGGATTGAGTTTACTGTTGATGATGTTCTATTGGAAACTCTGGACATGTGCTTATGCCAACAAATATTCAAGTTGTGGGACAACATCTCATTTGGTGATTCTGGGAGTTCAAGTTTCAAGAAATTCCTTTCCTTTGCAAATTTTCAAGTGCACTTGAGTAGGTTTTCTCTTGTACTGAGTGATCGAAAGGTATGTGATATTGCTACTATTGTTCTTTTTTTGCTTAAATATGGGCTGAATAACTACTTTATCGTATGATTTCTTTTACGTTGATTTTTTTTTTCAATTTTTTATTTTTAATGCTTGTGATTTGTCTTGTACAGGCTAGTATACTTCAGCCAATAAAAAAAATAGAAAAATAGCTGCCTGTATTAAATTTGGCTAGATGTAGATGCGCCGTATTAACCAAAAACACTATTTATAGGTTACCATGAGCACCAGATGACTGTTAATTGAACATCACATGTTACTGTAATCCATGAATGAGTATGAAAATTATAACCTTATAGAAACAATAGCATAAAAGCCAATTGTCACCAAAACAGTAGAAAATCATCAGAAAATAATACAGCAGGTGACTTAAAAAAATTTCAGCCTTTCAAAATAAACTTTAAAAGAGGAATAACTACCGTTTCATTTAGACAAGAATGCCATTTTTGAATCAGTGCCATGCATTGTTTTCAAGGCATCGAAGACGTCACGGCGGCAGCTTGCCGCCGTGGCGGTGATTCTGGGCCACTTTTGGGTCCGAAATCGCCCCCAAAATGAGGTAGATCGGATCGGATCGATTTTTCTTTTGGCGAATCGGCCTGGATCGGCCATGGACCGATTCCGATCCCGCGATCCTTGGGTGAGACCAAACATGTTTTGGGTTTCGTATCTAGCACACTATAGATTTGATGTTGGAAGTTATTGGAAAGGAGCCATTTGTGAGATCCTTGTTTAGTCAAGGTCAATTTGTTATATTCTATAAGACATCCTAGATTACTGCACATTTTGAGAGAGCATATGCAACTTGGTTCTATTAGATTTGTCACACATTTTATTACATTAGAGAGCTTATATAGACATCGTCATGAATTAAACAAATCATTCTTTCGGAAGTATACATTGATTACATGGCTGAATGGAGAGATACAATACTATTTGGGAGAGCATATTATTGAGGACAATAGATGATGAGATGGATTACAATACTATTTGTTCGTGATGGAACCCTTGGTTCATGTCTTGAGACTGGTGGATTCAAATGACAAAAATCAAATAGTATACTTGTACAATGCAATAAACAAAACAAATATGAAAATTAAAGATAAATAAAAAAATGATTAGAAGAAATGATGGAAGATTATAAATAACATTTGACATAAGATGCTTTGCCATGATATTCATGCAGTAGGTGTTTGTCTATATGTTATATTTCATAAAAGTGTTATAGTAATGTGTTAATGGTTGGATTCTATTTTAGCATGATATTTTTTGAACTCAAGGATGCAATACAATGGGCAAATATTTAATAATGCAAAGGCTATGCTCAGTACGTTGTCAGCGATGCAGCATTTGGTTAGGAGTCCACCAGATAGAATGTAAGCGAAAATTGAAGTTGTTCTTTACTTATTGAGTTTTGAGCACCAATTGACTTATTCGTATTTTATATTGTATTTTAGTTTTTAGATGCAAGCATATAAGAACCGAATTAGGGAATACGGAGATCCAAATATATGATATTCATATGTCAATCTTTTCCCTAGCATGTGATAACATTTGGTACATGTTTAACAATCTAATAAAAATGATATACAGTTACTATAATTGTCTTTTTCCAGTTGAGTGGTGAATTCAAGTCAACAACAAAAGTGAATAGAATTCACTTGCCGCTATTGTAGTTCAACGCTAGTTCATCGTAGTATGAGAGGAATTAAAGCGCCTTCAGCCTTATACATGGAAAAAGAATGAACATGTTGATGGGTGAAAGATTGGAAAAACTTGTCTTTTGCCATTATGAATTGCGGTTAAGAATAAAGAACATTAAGGAATATTACAAAATATATAAGGAAAATTTTAATTGATTTGCAGGTGATATGTACGAGCAAAGAGTTGTAGTAAGTAGTCAAGACTTGTTCTATAATGATGTTGACTTGTAATATCTCTTATAAGAAGAATATCCATTCCCTGCTTGGATGGATGACAAAGATGCCTCACTACCTCTAGAGTTCAACCTAAATCATCGAGCATAAGTCAAAGGGGAGCTTGGCATTAGTACATAGTGAGGATGAAGACATGCAAGAAGAAGAACAAGATAGTGAAGTTCCTTGTACAACTCTAGCTCCAACTCCAGCTCATATGCAACTTCGAGTATAGTTCTTTCTATCACTTAGAAGAGTTCGCAAAAGAAAGAAATATTTGCAAGCTTCAAATCATTGAAGAAGGTCTACCCGTGCAATATTAATCATGGTACGTAAGAAGAACACGTGAGAAAGAGGAGGAAACTAATTGTCAGTCTTACAGATAGTACCCAAGTATCTTGCTCAGATGATGACCAGGAAGAATTTATTCAACCTACATAACAATAAGATGCAGGTGGAGATAGAAGATCAGATACTAGTGCACATACTAGTGGAGCATATACTGATGATTTGGATTAAAGGCAACATTCAAGTGCTTAGAATCAGATGTAGTTTTTTGATGAGTACGTGATAAGAAATTATCCAAAACTCCTTGATGACTTATAGTCATATTATCCACCCATACCTCCAACATCTGATAGTGTGTATGATTTCAGTTAAATAACTAAATCATTATCTTCAAATAGATATGACCAATTATGAGTGACAATTCTCAATGGAGCATTCAAGAGAATTAGGAGAACGAGGACTATGAAGTCAATTCCATAGGTATTAGTGATAAGAAGGTATATTTTGTGCAGCATATGAATTGTAACATTTATTTTTTTTCGGAATGTGTATTGATGTTATTTTATATATACTTGTCTTAAAATCTTTTATAGTGACAAGAAAGTGTTAGATGTTACATTTATATTTTTAAAATTTTTAGGGTTTTTTAACTATTTAAGGATTTATAATGTTTTTTATGATTTTTTTGAAAAAAGTTATCAAAGAATCGACTTGAAAAGATCAATTCGATTTAGATCAGATCGGGACCCACTGATCTGGATCTGATCTGGATCTTGATTCCATTCCCGTGGTCCTTGGGCTCCTCACCTTCTTTGGTTATGCGTGATCCTCATTTGTTGTCATCACATCTCTCCAAACATGGCAACTTTTTCTTTGGCTAGTTTAATTTTTATTTTAATATAAAATTTTAACATGAAATTGTATAAAAATTATTGTGCAACTAAATTTTCTATTAGGCATCTTCTCTTTTCTCATGAATCTCCCAACTTGTCTTGTGATATGGCAAGTTCATCTTCATGTTCTTTATGTGATCATTCCTCCTGCAATGAGTTCCTTGTGGTGGCTAGATGAAGCGTTTAGTGCAAGAATTTTCTCTGTCTTGACTTTTTTTTACCCTTTTTGATGTTGGGCTCATAGACCATGTGTGATCCAATGTGCTCGTCTGGATCTTAAATATTTGATTTTCATGGGCTAAGAGCATTATCTTGGTTTTCTTCACTCATTTGGTGCCCTCATAAACCAACTTTAGATTGTCTTACATTTCTTCACATGGAAACTCTAGAATGCTCATTTGGGTCTACTGCACATTACATAATGTTCAATGCTTGGAAGTTTACCGTTGATTGTAATATGTATTTGTTATCTGGATCACCCGTCATCTGGAAGATTGTATGGGCCTGGCTCTATGACTCCAAATTTCATATTCCTGAGGTATCAAAAACACAATCATTTTATTCTTCTAATAGGAGTAGTTAGATCTATCAAAATGTTAAAGTCCAGTATTTTTCTAATAGTAGCTAGATCTATTAAAATATAGAGGTCGGTGAATCAAGCGGCCATAGGGAAGTATGATTCAGTTTGTCATAGAAAACAAATCAACTTGTGGTGATTAAACATGTGAAATCAAGAACAGCTAATTTTATGCCCCTGATTAGCAAACATTAAGGGGAGCGATTTGTGTTTGCTCTCAAATTTCACCACATATAGGTTTTAAAATCAAAAGCTAGCATTCAGAACAATTTTCGACTAATTCGATCTCTTGAATCAATGTAAGTACAATATATTGGTGGATGTGCATATAAGAAATAGAGCACAAACCACAATGAACTGATATTTATGGTAGTTTGGTTTCAAATGAATAACACACCATTCGGACCTACATCAACCATGTCACACCTACATGTGGATTTTAAACTACACAGTATGTTAACCAATTCACACACATGTTTGGTAGAGTACACATTACACATATTTGGATCTTTTTCACACAAGTGAGAAATCCAAATATCATACTCCTACGAGGAGGCACTTTTTTCACAAACTCAACACAAAGGAAGCAGAACTTTAAGCCAATAGAAAACAAAAAGATTTGAACCAAAAGAGCATTTGAAGAGCTTGATTTGAGAGAGTGAGAGCCAGATTTTTTGCACAAGATGAGCACTTTGACCTTCACAAGTTTGTCACCTCCTTGAATTTGAAAGTCATTTAGCTTTATTTTTTTCTTTTAAGGTTTTGACCTCCAATATGAGAATATGTAACCAAGACTTCCCAAGTTCAACTCAGTGGTAAATCTTACTTTTCATATCATATTATCCAAAGAAGAGAATCAAATCAAATCTTCAAAATATGTCAAATTCTGCCAGTTTTTTAAGAATGTATTGGTGGATCGATGCGACCATAACTCAAGTTCAAAATTCGGCTTGGCTTTCCTGTGCAAGAACCTAAAAACAATTATGTGGATTTTGGTTGACTGACGATGTGCAGTCAGTTGATCAATCCAAATCTTGAAAAAAAATTGTTTTAGAATTTTCTGTGGACTGGTACACTCCAGTGGGTCGATCATTCCTATCAGTTTCTGCACTCAGATATTCTTGTGTACATTTGGTTCTTTCGTTTTGCTTTCTTGCTTCCTTTTTACACCAATTGAACTTAGAAATTGCTTATTTTGGGTATAATTTTTTTCTTCTCATAAAATTTATTCATCAACACAATTTACATAGGATAGTTCCACATCTTATCCTAGAAGGAACTTCTGTTGAGATTGGGCTCTAAGGTACTGGCTTATAATAGATCTGGCGGTTCCAATGCAATCTGACCTTGACTGGGCAGATTGGGAGAATTGCCTACTGGTGCATCCTGTGTATTCTTTAAGTTTTTTTTGGAAGAGACAATCTCATGTTAACTTTTCTTTCCTCGGTTTGGAGGATTATTGTAATATTGACTCAGAATTCCCCTCTTACTATTCTGGTCACTTCTTTCTGATTCCGAGCGATAAAGCTAATCTGAATTGGTACTGACTCCGGAAATCTAGTGCTGACTGCAATTCTGGATTACAGTTTGCTGATTCAGCCAGATTGAGATCGGCTATAGCCGTGCTGATTCTGCAGAACATGGTTTATGGTTTGCATGATCAGCCTATCTAGATTAGGGTTAGCACTAGCTGATTCAATCCAAATCTATAAGACAATTTCAGTTTTAGTTTCACCTGAGATCGGCCAGGATTGACGAATTCAGTACTGGGATTTGGTTGATCCTGGTTGGATTCATTCCGAGTTGGTTGAAGTGGCTCAGTCTGGCTAAGGTTGACCAGGATGGACTGATCCTGATCCTGGATTCGATGATCCTAGCTTGCAGTTGGCTGTTTCTGCCTTGACTCGGACCGACATGGACTCAGCCAGTCAGATAGAATTGGGCCAGGACCGGCCTAATTTTGGCTAATACTTGTCTTCCAGAGGGTCAGCCGATCTGTCTAATGTTTGAACCTGAAATGTTTGACCCTGACCTGTTCAGGATCTGATTTCTGACCAGAAAAGACCTTGGAGTGAAGCGATCCTATGTTATCCGAGTCACGAGAGCCCCAAGGTGAGGGGAGGTCCTGTCTCAGGGGGCTTGAGGCAAGGTATATTTTTAATATTTTTAATAATATATAATTATATATAACATTACAACGTTTGAAGAACATAAAAAGACAAAAAACTCATTTCTAAGGCCTGCTGGGCATCATGATATCGGGCCCTCGGGGTGGAAGATTGGACATTTGGGGTTTTAGGGCAGGGGGGAGAGGATTTTATGTTACTGAATTTGGCTCTTACTGGGTCTAGATTCGGGCACAGCACGCGAGGCAAGAACTGCTGAGGCAAGGCATTTTTGCCTCGCCTCAGCCCCTGAAGCGAGTGCCTTTGATAACATAGAAGTGACACTCTTGGTGCATATCAGTGAGGATTGGTGGGGATATCTAGTTTATATGGGTTGGGAATGGTGGAGATTGGCTGATTGGTGAGGACACCCGAGGCAAAGATTATTTTGGCAAGGTCTACCGACGTAGACCATTGGGATCAATTTGGTTGGGAGATTATTTTTTCTGAGATTAATTGCTGTTCAGAATAATTTTCATGAGCATCTATGAATTTTCTGGAATTTTGGAAGGTTTTAAACATTTTTTTTAGCATTTCCTGATTTTCTAGTAATTTTTTTGAGTCATGTCCTGTATTTTGGCAATTTTCTGTTGTCACCATACCTTGTTTTTCATTTTCGGAGGTTTTACAGCATTTACAGTTTATTTTCTCCTATAAATAGGAACCTTCATGTACTTGACGGAACGATAGTTGATTGAAAATAAAAAAAATGGTCGTTGATTCCCATTTTACCCCTGTCTGTGCTTCAGTGCTCCTTCGAGAGCCTTCCCGATTTCCTGTTTTGCCCCCCCCCCCCGGGTCCCACGACTTAATGAAACGGCGTCTTCTCTCTCTGTCATTCACCCTCGACGGCGTCGCGAGTTCCTCTCTCCTTCCTGCGATGGCGAAACCCTAAACCCTCCTCCTCGGTCCCGATCTCCTCTCTCCCGTGAGATTTAGAGCTGGTTCATGATGAAAAAAATGTTCCTCCTCCTCTGATCTACCATTCTTCCTTCTGTCCGGTCTCCATCGGATGAATGTTAGCTGGTTTTCTCGTCTCGACCTCCATGGTTTCGATTAGCTCTTCTTCGGATCTGCTTCTTGGTCTTATCTGCTATACCGGGAGACAAACTTCCAGCTCGGAAGACCTGTTTCCGTGAGCGGATGCATTGGAGCTTCAGTCTTGATGCTGGATCTGTTCGCTGCTTATACATTTGGTAACGAGAGCTCCGGATCTGTGGATTTCAAAGAGGTTCCGTTCTTATAAAGTCTCCTTCTCCTCCTGGTTAGTTCAACCTGAGCTGAAGAACGGTAAACCCTTAACTACACTTATCTGTGCCGATGTCCATTCCTTTGAACTGGTTGTACCTGTCGGATGGATGCCTTCTGAGTTGGTTTCAGTTGAGTTCCATGTAGTCCAGTCCGATTCCAAATGATGTGCCTGATTTTTCTGATGGTTTGCTACTACGGTAGCCTTCTCTGAAATTGTCCTCCCGCTGGATTTGAATTCTGAGGCTAGTACAGTCAAATGAAGAAGCGAGACTGGTCCATTCCAGTCAGTGAACTGTCCCGTTTATACTGGTCCATTCCAGTCCGGATCTGTGGCTTATTGTTCCGATTTGCTGGATTTTAATACAAATGCTTAATGTTGCTACAAGCAATCTGGTTTCAAATATATGATGATCTTGTGATATCTAGTTAATTTGACATCTAGATCTGTCTAATTATTCAAGATCTGATTTCGGTTGAGGCATGTTCTGTTGGCTGTTGGCGGTTTATTTGATGAACATGATGACGAGCCTAAATAGATCTCCCTGGCGACTTGATTTATTCAAGATGCCGTTGATCTAAATATGTCAGCAGTCCACTATTGACAGTGGTGCTCCTTAATTGATGAATTCTGGCTCGACTGATTCCTAGGCTATGATGATTACTGAGCCTTCTTTATTTGATCACATTTGAATTCAATTGGTCTGCTAAGAATTACCTATTTCAGATTACATACAATCCAAGTTGTTTGGATCAAGGAGGGATGGGTCGCGGGTCGCGACCGGGTCGCGGGACCCCCAGGCCGACCCGGTCGCGACCGGGTCGCGACCCCTTTTTTTAATATTTTTTTTTGAAAAATTCAAAAAAATAAGAAAAATGCGAAAAAAAATCTGAAAAAATACAGAAAAATTGGATAAATTAAATGACATGATTTAAATAAATAATGCATCAATTTTATTCCAACGTGATGTGTTCTACACTTTGTAGGTAGTTGATGTACTCACCCATGTCATTTGGGTTGAGTACAAAGCTTGATACATGTACACATGACGATCATATTCGTCGTCCTCGGGAAACTATCCTAAGACTTGATCCAAACGAGTCACCATAACTATAGGTTGATTGGATCGAAGTATCCGATGACTCCACATAATTCATTCCACAATACTCGATCGTATGTAGGGAACCAAGAGCCTTGGGATGAATCATACACATAGTCGGAGGCATCGTGGTATTCTGCTCCAACTCCATGGCTACGATGACCTCCTCTACCTTGTGGCATTCCACCATGATCGGTATCTTGGGTCGCATGAGTATATTACTCCTCGCCGGTAAAACGTAACGACGTTGTAGGAGATATGGGAGGATCTGAGGTCCCTTGTACTTGTAAAGAGTCCGTGTGCAAGGAAGAACGTTTCCCTTCATGCCTGCAAGATGAAATTTTAAACGATAAATACCACCGAATATTACTTTGTCGCAATATTTACATTGCATTTTTCTCTCCGCCATGGAGATCAAATTGCAATGCAACCAAGCCGGATCACTCCGGTCGCGCCGGTAGTTTGGGTTGTTTGGCTTGGAGAAGACATTTTTTTAAGTAAATAATTACTTAAGTAAGTAATTAATTATTTAACTAGCTAATGACGTTAATTAGTGACTACTAATGTAAGTATACTTTTATTTATATAAAATGAATGATTAACTAAATATATGATTAAGTAAGTAATTAACTATACCTTCAAACTAATTATGTGTTAAGTAACTACTAAACTAATTATCTAACTAATCTTCTAGCTAACTAACTATGCAAGTAAGCAAATAAGTATTAAAAAGAATAAACTACTTAACCCACTAATCAATGGAACTAATATTAAATAAATATACTAAATGAACTAATGAAATGCTTGATGAAATAATTAAGTAAATGAGGAACAAAATGAGAGCAATGAGAGCAATGAGAGCACAAATGAGAGGTTGAGAGTGAGGGGGGGGGGTGGGAGTACGGGGAGCCCCTGGGGGGCTTAAAATAGCCCCGAGGGGGTTGAATGGGGGGGCTGCGCCCCCCCATGACCGTTGGCAAGGGTCAGGTGACCGTTGGCAGACCGGGTCGCGCGACCCGGTCGGCTGGGTCGCGTGCCCCGCGCGACCCGGCCACGACTCCGCGACCCGGCCGGGGGAGTCGCCCCGACCGGGTCGCGACGACCCGACCGGCCCGGGGCCGGGTCGCGACCCGGCATTCCATGGTTTGGATAACTGGAAGTCTCATTTCTGAAGGAGAAAGAAATCTGAATAGAAATTGAATATAAAGTGCTCAGGTACTTCTGTATTTTTCCATTCTCTGAAGTGACTTCCTGTTTGCTTATTATGCTCATCAAGATGCCATGCTCCCTGAGTAGTAGGTTCTAGCTACTTCTAAGTGTTGTTGGATATTAATTTCATCTTGAGTTGCCTTATTCTTGTTAGCTTCAGATTTGAAATTGTTAATCGTTTGCTGTCCTGACTGTGTGGTTAGTTGAATCTGAACATTGTTATTGTTCTCAAATTTTCTTGTTCTGATATATGGAAATGCAATTCGGACTGATTTCTAATGATAACAATTTACTTCCCACAGTGATATTTCAAATTCTTTATTGATTGTTCTTTACAGTTCTTAAATTGAAACGTGGTTTTCAATAACATTCAGTAAATTCCCTAGTCTAGATCATTTGTCCCCCATCACTGATCCTGAGCTATGAATGGGCTCATCCTGGCGAGGATGGTCCAGTTCTCACTGACTTAGTATGATAATTCATAAGTTTGAGTGATGGTCTGGTTTGGACAATTTCTGCTGATTCCTGGCAGATCCCCACTTCCTCCATGTCTGGTGACGAAGACACTTATCTAGGCAGTCCAGCTCTTTTACTTGACTAAAATGTTTCACCATCATTTATATTATTAAATATGTTTAAACTTTTTAATTATAAATATGTACTTCAAAATTATCAAATTCTCTCTCAACTCCCCTTTCTCTCCTCCTCACCTAGTTTATCAAGATCATCTCTTTTAAAAATATTTACTCACATACACATATTATATACTTTAAACACAATTACATGGAATCATTTATAATACAGGTTCAATTATAATATACAACATATGCAAAACTCTCTCTTATACATAAACATTTTAAAATATTTTTAGCGCTATTTTTTATATTATATATTATGTGTGTATCATAGTTTGCAGAATTGGTTGATCTAGATTAGAGTCAGTTGAATCCTAGATCGAATCCGACCCCTTCAATCCGATTATGGCTTGGGGACCTGATCCAACCTGCTGTGGCCTTCCAGGGTGGGGAAGAAGGTTAAGCCTTAGATCCCACCATAACTTGACCTGATACCGGAGGGGATCACAGCCTTACTGGGTCCCATTGGATAGGGAAGATGCTGTGGTGGAAGTTTGCCACCGCGATGGCCATTTCGGTCCTCGGCCCCATCATTGCGGATCAGACCGGAATCCGATCTAGCTCCTTTTTATAGTGTTTTTTATTTTTAAGATTTAAGAATTGATCATTCCGATTTTGTGATCTTTGGTGTATATATATTATGTATACATACGGGGTATTAACATATACTTTTTTACTGCTTAGGTGATGCCTAAAAGGGAATGGCACCCTGAACCCTCAGGCTCCTTGTCACCTTGACAACTGTGTCCATGTCAGGCATCTGCTAGTTTAGATTCAGAATAGACCTAGCTGATCCTAGTGCCCTATTCAGATCCTTAAATCCTTGTGTTGAATGCTCAAGTCCAAACTTAAACAATGCAGTAGCACCCATGATCATTCAGACATTAGCAACGGAGTAACCATTAAAATTATGATTTTAATACAAGTTCCCATGTTAGATTCTTTACAGCCCAGAAAACCCCAAGCCTGTCAATTTTCCCAGGCACTTGGTACTAGCCATCACTAACATGAAGGATTCTCAAAGATCTATAAAACGTCATATGATAACAAGATTTCTCTCTAAACTCTGACATGTAGTGTACCCTATGGAAGCCTTCAACAAACACTATTTTTCTTGAGATGTACTACCTAGACACCTATATCGAAATTCTGGTGTTGGATTTTTGGATTTTCTTTTAGCTTTTTTAAACTATTTTGTCAGGAAAGCTTGAGTGAAGCAAGCAATGCAGGGAAACCAACATCTCTTCCTATCTCTACAAAAATGATACTGCTTAGTCGAAAGCAATCCTCATTCTTTGATAAATTACTGTTCAATGAAAATGCAGCTTTTAATAATTCCATCTTCATGTGAACGTGTTAGATACTTCAAAATTTGACAGAGTGGTGTGTAGCCAACAATGTTTTTTCAGAAGTATCCATCTCCCCACGAAACAGAATGATACCCTGCCAAAACTTAATCTGTTCAATCTTCCAGATAATGCCGTTCCCATTGTTTTTAAGGTTTCGCCTGGGCAAGCAACCTACAAGGCACTTGCCTTTTCCATTTACCATACTAAGTTAATTGACTAATTTGATTAATTATTGAAGTATAAATGCTTTTTTAGTTAATTTTGATTACAATTAGATAAATAATATTTATGATCAAGTAATTGTGATTAGGTATTAATATTATTATTCTTTTGAACTATGCACTTGTGCTTGATTGAATGACACACATATTGACATATCTATTTATTGTTTTTATATCAATTGCCACTTAAATATTTACCAGACTATCAATTTTACCATGAATAAAGGTCTCTCTTAGCACCTCACAGAATAGCCTAAGCAGCAATGCAGTAGTCTATTACCTTGGTCATTGATTGTCTTGTAAACTATGGTCATTCAATTCAGAAGATGTGATTGATCCATTCTTTAAAGTAGTTCTATCCAAACTCTTCGATTCTGGATATAGGAGAGTTTAAACTTTCCTTGATGTCTACTAAGTACAAACTAGTTCACGTTTTTGAAAATTGATCTCCATACTCTTAGTACGTTTGAACAATTTCTTGAGTTTTAAATTGATTATCTTATCTTGAAATCGACAACCACAACAATGACAATTATAATGCCTTTAGTATACTGCAAGTTTCTTCTGTATCATGAACCTCTAGAGCCTTTACAATGATATTAAACTGAGGTTTATGGTCAAAATGAGATATGCTTGAGTCCTCTGTTGACTTCAATTTCTGTGCTTTCTGAAGATATTCTTGCATGGAATGTTGACAACTAAGATTTGGTAAAATAAATGGATGCTAAAAAGCTTATTTTTCTTTTTGAATTGGTTTTGTTGTCTTATATTGGTTTACCTTATTCATCTTTCTTAAATTTATTTCTTTACTGATCACAGTGGAGGTGTAGTGAATCTTTCTTTATTGCTACTCTGAAGCATGTGCATATAAAAGGACAAAGCTTGGAGAAATTGTCTGCCGAATCTCAACTTTCAGTTGATTACAACAATATGCAAAAGGTATAAAATTTTCAACTCATTATCTTTAGTCTATTAAATGAATTCTAAAGGTAAATGTGGTTCTGTTATAGGTAATGTGGGAGCCATTTATAGAACCATGGAGATTTCGCCTGGACTTGGACAGATACGTGGATAATGCTTTTGTCAATAAACCTGGTTTAGTGGATGTGCGTATTGACTCAAAAGAAGAGCTCAATTTTAATATCACTGAATCTGTGCTTGAGGTATCTTGTCAATCTCTCCGTACTTCAATTTTCTACACTAGTAAAATGCAGGATTGCAGGCACTGGCATATAGTGAAAGATACAAACCTGGCTGAGAGCCTGAGAACATAGTGGGCTTGCTCTAACCTGTAACATAATACTGTACAGCGAGGAACATATATCAGCAATATATTTAAAAATGAGCAGGAATTCTATTCATTTAATAGTACACTAACTGTAATTCAAGACTCTATTTGGACACTGTTATCAGTTTTCTGTCATAGTAAGTCAATGGAAATGGTTACCCCTTGAATTACCCAGGGAAAACTAAGAAATTCAGCAACCGCAGTGAAATCCCACATAACATTTATCTGGCCCATGATTTGTTGGGGGTCCACACTGAATTTAGGTTCTCTATATTTTTTCGTTGGAAAATGGTAGCACCGAACGTAGGTTCTCTAAATTTTTTTCTTTTGAATATGGTAGAACAAACTAATCAGAATTGTGGTATTGGATTTTTCTAGATCTGAAGAATGGATGATTGGCCTCCGAGTTTCCTTTTTTTTGAATGAGTTCTTGTCAATTGTGACTACATTGCTGCTGATGCAGAGACTCCTTTTTAGCATGTTGTTACCAATCTGGACTGGATTTGTAAGGAATGTTCCTTTTCTTCATCCTTTTGCTTTTAACAGCATTCTGTCATCTGGATCAGTCACTTAGTCCTAGGCCACGAATCATGGCTGGCCGGATTGGCTGATCCAGTGGGAAAGTCCGATTTGACCTAGGATAGGACTACCCCTAGATTGGCCCAAATTGGCTGGATCAGGTGTGGATCAGTTGATTCGAGCAAATTGGGATCAGGATTATCTGATTCAGGGTGATCTGGCCAATAAAAAAAGAAATGAGTTGGACTGGTTCAGACCAAATTAGACCTATTTGGACGATCAACCACCTCATGTGTGCAGAAGCTTTGTGACACCCCGCCACCGTTGTGCAATTTCACAGCAGCCGTCGGAAGTTGACACCCCCTACCGGATCTCACTACCCTGTTTTCACTACTGCTATCAGAAGTTGATGGCTGGCCACCGGATTTTACCGTCGCCACCTAGTCTCATTGGAGCTGCAAGTTGTGCTTTTTCTTTAAGGTTTTTTGTTTTTTATTCTTATGTTTTCGTGTATTCTTGTTCTTGTTTTTTATGATAGATCTTAGCTCCTCTAGGAAATAACATTGTTTACCATTTTGTTCTTGTTTTGTGGAGAAATTACAAGGATGCAGGATTTTTGTTCTCCAACTTGTAGATGACAAGGTTCTAGAGTTTTCATTTATTTTACCTAGTATTTTGTGAAATATGTCTTTACAAGAATATGTCCAATCAAAAGCATGATGGGATTGTATATTTTGGACCTTGTGATATCAGATGAGATCGTGGATTTATGGTTAATGTAGTAAAAAGGATGATAAAATGTAAAATGTGTCATAACAAGATAGATGGAGGCATGGTTTACTTAAGGTTACACATCGATATTTATTGATTTGGAAAGGGAAAAGGTTTATGATAGAGTTTTAAGAGATCTTTTGTGTTGGGTGTAAGAGTGAAAAATGATACCCATCAGATACATACAAGTGATAAAAGAAATATACGATGAAGCAACCATCATTGTTTAAGAAACAAGATATTTTCATTTTTCAATTAACTTAAATCAAGGGTTTGTAATAAATCCTTATATATCTTAAATTAGTTATGGATTTATTAAAAAGGAATATACAAGAAGACATGATATAGTGTATGATTTTTGTAAACTACATTGTATGAATAGGTGGGACACAATGAATTTATAGGAAGTTAGTACTTTGGAGGATGATGATAGAGTTTTAAGGGTTTTAAAATAAGTAGAGTTAAGACAAAATATACGCATTATATATTTAATAAAAATCAAGGAGAAGAAGAAAGAGAAGTTAGTTTGTTTGGAGGATGATGATAGAGTTTTAAGGGTTTTAAAATAAGTAGAGTTAAGACAAAATATACGCATTATATATTTAATAAAAATCAAGGAGAAGAAGAAAGAGAAGTTAGTTTGGATAGAGTAATATTATCTTAAAGTACTCAATTTGAATATGTCAGCTCAATTATTCAAAGAAATGCGAATGTGATGAACATGTTAACCATATGATTAAAGTTGATTAGATGAAGTGGAGATTGACTACAAAAGTGCTATGAGATTGTGTGATTCTATTAAAATTGAACAAAAAATTTTATTACACAAATATAAGATCCATAATGTTGTATGGTGAATGTTGGACAATAAAGGAAAAAAACATTGTTTTAAAATAAGTGTTGCTGAAATTAGAATGTTAAGATGAATTTGTGGTCCTAATAGATTAGATAAATGCATAATGAATATAATAGGAAAAATGTGAAAATAGCGACATTTGCAGATGAATTTGAACAAGGGAGATTGAGATAGTTTGACATATTAAAATACCTAAGGAGCTCTAGTTAGAAAAGTAGAAAACATTAAAATAATTGAAATGGAAAAACAACATGATAAACCCTAAGTTAACCTAGAGGGGAGATGGGTTAAATGTCTCTGAAGAAATAAGTCAAAATCAACATGAATGGGAAGAAAAATTATATGGCCAATTCCAATTAAAATGGGATTAAGACTTAAGTTGAGTTAATTTGAGTTGATTGTGTCATTGTAATAGAATAGAAAATATCAAGGTATGACAAAATCTACGTGTTTCTTGCTTTGTTGGTGGGTGGAAGCAGGATGTAGAGGTAGAAGATGAATGTGGAGATGACCTAGAATAATTATTGTATGAGAAGCATCCATTGGCAGCGTAGGTGGAAACCAATTATGAGAGGATTTTTCTATAATTCGACTCAAATGTTCATGTTTGTACTGTTGATGGTGTCAAGACTAGAAATCTCAAGCTCAGTGGTGATACTTTAGTTGTTGTTTAACCTCCATCACATAAAAGGGTAAAGACAAGACAAAGACCAACAACATCTATGTATGAGAAGGGTTTAAAATATTAAGAAGCATGGTAGAAGGTGTTGATCGACCATCATTACCACAAACACATCCTGATGAGAAAGATGGAATAGCAAAGAAAAGAAAATTATAAATTATGAGAGGATCAGTGGGGTCAAATGTTAGTACATGAACATTATCTTTGCCCAATAGTTAATGAAGTGTAGTTGTTGGCACAATAGGATATGGGGCTTTTACTGACATCGGTGTAATGTAACCTCAAGATTTAAAAATAAATTATAAATTTATTTTTTTGTTGACTTAGTATTGACTACTAGAAAAATAGGTGATATCTAATAAGAGTATTAACTATGTCAATGATATGTATAAAAATATAAATTAAGATTGTTAGGTTCTTTGAAAATTTATTTTGACCTCTCTCTGTCGGACTTGCGAAGTATCGATTTTAATTACATTGAACAACCATTCGAATATCCTTGATTATTTTCCATAGAAATTTATGAAATAGAAGACATACATCCACATAATAAACACACACAGGAGCAATGTCTTCACAAACTTGATGGAATGCAAATGCTTAATGCTTTTTAAATTTGATTTGATTTGATTTGAGTTTGTTTGGAAAATTGATATTGCTTATGGATTGTGACTTTCATCTTTGAAATTATTTAAGATTGGTTTGAGTTGATCTTAATGATCTATTTTAGATCTTGGTTGAGATGTATGTTATTTGGATTTGACTTGATTTGATCAAGATTTGGTTAAAACTTGATGTCATTTGGGACTTAATTTGAGTGAATTAAAGTCTGTCTGACAATCTAATTTGATTTTCACCTAATGTCTTTTGATTTGAATGATTTGGTTTGGGTTTAATTTGGATTTGTTCAAGGATTTGGTTTGGTGATTATCATGATTATCTTCTTATTTAGTTTCTTCAGAATTTGTTCTGACCATCCTTATTTCGTTACATCACCAATTTGATTACAATTAAGTACATGCTTTACCCGGGTTTAACTTGATTACGATTTGAGAGATTTGTTTTAAGTTTGATTAAAGTTCCCTTTTCTTTTGACTTGATGTGTGTTTTTTTTTAATTATTTCAGGTCTGGTGCATTTTGAAAGACTTGAATTCTTCTTTTTTTTAGATTTTTTTTAGCTTGCAAGATGTGAATTGCATAGGAGTTTTGGTGACACCCATGTTTTCTAGGGAATAAGGAGTCATCTCCCTATAAGCCGGAATTGAAAGTTTAAGGAGGGTGGAATGTCGATGGCAAGCAAGACATCCAACAATACCATTGAACCAATGAACTAACATGCAAAATGTACCTAATTTATCCAACCAAGTTCAAAGAAATCCTCAGAGGCTCGAAGCTTGTCGGATGTTGACCAGATGGACATGAAGTCTCAGATAGCAGCAGTCTGGCACATTTCCTTCAAATCCTGGTCACCACAGAGATCAGCCATGGGACTGTCATCAATCTTGATTCTACATGATGTTGGGTTGTCCAATTTTTGCAACATCATTCGATTGATAGCAGGAAGTTAGTTCTTGGAAGTTAGCTCTCCATCTTTTAAACATCTTAATTGATGCTAACAATGCTGTCAAGGCTGCTGATATGGAAAATGAGACATCCATTTCATGTCTAAATGCAGTTTCACATGGTCATGCTTAAAATTAAATAAAAAAGGTTGCCACCGGGACGTTGGATAGCAAGTAGATACCTGTGTTGGGAGGTAACAAACTTGCAATGGACCAACTGAAGAATGAAAAGGCCCACTCAGAGCAGCTCGTAGTGTGGTCACAGGAGTTTGAAGGCCCACATCAACTGAAAAGGGTGGTGGAAGTGGTCATCTAAGCTAGTCAACATGTCTACAAGCCAAGGGAGTCAAAATCTTCTCCGGTCTTGTAGAATAGTAGATTTGGAGCCTTCCTAGCCAAACTCTTTTGAAGGGGAGGTGCTGTCAAATAATTGTTTCCCAGATTAACTCTACAAAATCAGAAGGCGTATGAGGAGTCGTCCCGAGCTAGATGGAGGTCTCGGTGGCAAAGGTCGACCACCAGTCGGATCCCAAACCACATTGGACTCTACTAAAGGGGAAAGTCACGTAAAAGTTCACTAAATAGGGTTATCGGAGACGTGGAAGGATGGGGATTCGATCCCGCATATTTTGGACTCCTCCGAGTCCGTCTCAATGTCGGATGCCCCTTTTTGGAAGGTTTCCCAATGTCAGAAGGGAAGGCGGAAGCCTTTATAAACATGACCAAGGCCGATAGGCCGATAAAAGGGAGAGACTAGAGAGAGGACAGGCCAGGAGAAGGGAGGGTACCTTGCACGTCCGGACGCCTTTGGTTCAACATGGTAGAGCCACCTGATTGAATGGCCCAGCCTCTCTCCTATTCAGCCAAACTAGGTGGGGCCCACCGACAGGAAAGTGTCGAAAACAAGGAAAAAAGGAGGAGGCAGCCGACGACAGGAAGTGAGGCCCATGTGGTCTCAGCTGGCCAACAGGCCCATTCGGCCTTGAAGATGCATCGATCGACATGGGTTAAAAACACTTTTAAAATCAAACAATCAACTTAAAATTGAACAAAAACTTATTAACTTAGTTAAACAAATAGAGATGTGCATCGGGCCAGCTTCAAGCCCACTCCATGGTCTTGGCATAATGTAAAAAAATTTAAAATAATGGGTAACCAAGAGGCCGGCTATAAACTCACCCCTTGACCTTCAATTAAAAAAATAAAACAAAATAAAACAAACAACAAACATAAATTAAATAAAAAATCATTAAGCTAACTTCACAAACCGAGGCGAGCATCGGGCCAGCTTGAAACCCACCCCATGGTGTCGGCATAATCTAAAAGAATTTAAAATAGTGGGCAGCCAGTGGGCTGGTTTTAAGCCTATGCCTTGAACCTTTTATGGTAGACATCAAAAGGTGCATTAAAGAGGCCCCAATGTCTTTATCACTTTATGACAGTGGGTGATTTATTCACCAACTGATGAAGAAACTATGGATGATCAACATGCTATTTTCCCATATGCCTATCAGAGGTCGGGACATGCTCAATCTCAAGTTGATGGGAAACATACCCATATGCCTACCAAAGGCCGGGTAATATCCATAATGTCTATCAAACACTAGATAGATTTGATCTCATTGATGGGAATTATGGATTTTCTGCCTTCCTTTCATGCAGTTGTAATTTGATTCAAACAATGAGAAGTCTTCATGTTCGGCGCACATGGAATGCTGTGGGGAGCAGAGAGAACCCTATGGGTTGATGGGATGCAAAGAACAAAGTGAGAATACAGACTTTTGTGACTTAACAAAATCTGAGGCAAACTAAAAGTCTGTCAACATACACATCTCTAAATCTAAAATAAAAAAAAAACTTTCAGAACCAACATCTTGACTGTCAACAGTTCTGCTGCAATCACAAAGATTTGATTACCGAAATTTGCAGGGTGGTCTGAGAAATCTGAAATACCGAGGGTTTATAAAAAATTGAATTGGGTTGTGTCTGACAGTCTGAGCATCTAGTTTAGTACTTGACAGGTTCAGAGTGCCGTAAATCTGAAGTTTGACCATCGGTAGATTCTTGTTGGCGTAAGGGTAGCTGCTGGTAGGCCTAATAACAAATCCAAACGTAGACAAAAAAATGGGGGGTTTTCTTTTCAATCTGATGATCTTATGTTGGCACCTAAAATGTTCATAAAGAATTGAACGAGAGGGAAGATTCCATGCAGAAAATTCAAGGCCCCATGGGGTTCCTGCCCAATAAGAAAATGGACTTATTAAACTCGTTGTCATTGCCACCTCAGCGGTGCAGCCATCTATCCCGGGTCAGTCTTCCGTGAAGATCGACAGCTGACAGAGCTCATCAGCTGGATGACGGACTCTTGACAACTCCGAACAACGGCAAGGAGGATCGTAATGCATATCTTGCAGCATCTGGGCATCATAGAAGATCCACAAGCTCCACATGGAGCCAAATTGCCCTCCCGTAGAAGGAAAACTCTAACCGGGGCTTCCGATAATAGCAAGTCTCCCGCAGCAAAGCAAGCCAACTCCGATCGAATTAGAATCCCAGTCGGACTCCTCTGACAGTTGGTCCCGTGAAAGAAGGAAAAGATCATAACTTCTGCTAAGTGCAGTGCCAAGTCTGATCAGGAGTCCTTGGAGGGATAGCACGGTTATGACAGGGTTTATCGAGGGGAATCCTGACTATTGCTGGGTGTCCCAACTCCCATACGAATCCAGATTGCCGTCTGTGACCTTTCCGGAATTGAAGAGGAGAGGGGAGTCTATAAAAAAGGCCAACCATCAGAGACTTTTGCGCGAAAGATCGGAGAGAGGGAGGAGAGGATGACATTGAGAGAAGAAGCGGCTAGAAGGATTACCGGAGCTATCGGGACTGCCGAGCGCCCGAGCCCTACTTCTTCTTCTCGCCAGAGCTGCCGGGGCTGTCGGATCGACTTCCTTGCCCCGTCGAGGCCACTGGAGACACTCTTCCCCTTCGCTGGAGCTGTCGAGATCACCGGAGTTACCTTTCACCCTCGTTGGAGTTGTCGGGACCGTAGATTCTCCACTTCTGCCAGCCACCGCGGACGCCACCAGGGCTGTTACCCCCCTCCACTGTCGTCGTTGAAGACCTCCGCCTCCTCGGACCAGGTTGGAGGTAGCTCCTCCACCCAGCAGTCGCCAAGCTCTTCTCCTATATTGCAGCAGCCGCAGGTGAAGTTGCCGCATTCGAGCACAGATGAGTGGTGGGGAGGGGGGAAATTATTTTCCCCCAAACCATAGTCCAATGTGGCAAATGCTGTGGGGCCCACCGAGAAAGTGATGTGAAAAAAAAGAGAAGGCCACAGCCGGTTGAAGCTGGCCAAGACCAGCATGGCATTGGGCTGCCTGCCCAAACAGAGAGCCCAAGTACCCTTCAGATGAACAGGGTTCAAACAGGACATCTTCAAGTTAAAATTTTAATTAAAATAAACAACCAAGTGAAATTAAATAAAAATTCATTAACTTAATTGAACAATTGAGACTAGTTGGGGGCAAGGATTGTCATCTCGGATCTTGGCTTCGTCTCGGGGGTGGGGGGTGAAAGAGAAGAGATCTCAGAGAGTTCTCAGAAAAATCTCGGGAGATCGGATCTCGGATTCTCGAATTAAAATGTATATATGTATAAAACATAACATAATATCTTATAAAAATAGGAGTACATCAATGAATTTACATGAAAATATGTAACACATTTTGTACATCAACTGTGTGAATGAACAATTACGAAGCACTTTTAATACCAAAAATATGATCTTATTCTTCTAAAAGATTTAAACTTGTATATAATTTTATTTAAATATTAATATGATATTAAACTTGTAACACATTTTTATGTGATAGTATTAGTGATAGTAAAATATATTAAATATGTTTATATTATCATAAATAGGGCACAGAGAAAATGCAGTGTCTCTTGTGGGGGGTATCAAGAGGGCAAAGTCCCTCGAAGAAATTTTTTTATAGACCAGTCTACATGGGACGAGATCTCGGCCCCTTGGCTAGACCGAGATTATCACGAGATCTTGCGAGATCTCGGCGAGATGGAAAAACCATGGTTGGGGGGTCGACTAACCATCCTCTCCTATGTCTCGACTTAACTTAAAAAAATTAAAATTCAGATTAGTTGGGGGGTCAACTAACCATCCATCCTTACGTCCTTTTAAGGTAGACATACAAAGGTCTATAAAAGACCCCAATATCTTACCATCTTCATTAAGCTATGCAAGGCTATGCATATGTCGACATGTCAGTCGTTTGCTAATGAAATTCTTAAAAAACTGTGGAGGGGAATGCCCATATGTTTATCAAAGACCAGGTATATTCTGTCCTAAAATTAGACCGACTCCATCATGTCCATCAAGGATTAATGGGTGTTGATCCCAAGCTAGTCAGATTGTAATGTTGTGGGTTATGTAATTTGGATGAAGCAAACAACGAAAGTTTTCAAGTTCGGTGTATATTTGCTATGATGAGGAGAATAGATGATCTCACAAAATTGAAAGAATGCAAACGTATGAAATAAAAAAAATAAAGAAATCATTACCCGGTGACCGAATGCTGTGCAGGTTCGTGTACTTAAAAAAAACAAAACCAAACAAAGCTCACAACAGAAAATTTCGAAGGATACAATTCAATTTCAGAATTTGGTTCAATGGGATCAAACTGAAATCCGAGGAAGAAAAAAAAAATGCAAATCTTCTAATCAATTAAGACCAGAACCTGCAAACCAGATAAAAGAGAAAGAGGAGAATCAATTAAATTCCAAGGTGGGTTTTCAGTGACCCGTTCAAAGAAGCTCAAGACTCCTTGAGGCAGGAACTGGAATGTGCCCATTAATCCACATGAGCAGGTTCTGAAATTCAGCAGTTTCAAATTTAAAATTTAAGTACTTCCCATCCATAGTTAAATCTTGAAATAAAAGGGGGAAATCTAAAAGGGGTTATCAAATCTGAATGTCCCAAACGAACTATACAGATGAGAGAAGCAAACCGAGAATGCCATTAAAATGGTCAAGGCAAGACTTGATAACCAGCTGACCGAACCAATTGGGTCACAGGGGGCAATAAAAAAACTCACAAAACCCATTCTCAGAAGAGCATGCCAATCAATTCAAAATCAAACTTAAACAATCTCAAGTCAAACTCAAGCCGAAATTTCTAAATAAAATGTAAGCAATTTCAACTGGAACTTAAAATGGTATTGAGTTACAAATTAAATCCAGATCCTACCTGTAGCTTCAAATTGAAATGCACCTACACCAAAGAGAATGATGATAGCGTGAGATTAAATCCAGAACAGATGGGTATCCAGTCTTGGCTTAACGTTAACCAGATTCAATCAAAATAAAATATATTCAAAAAGAACAATCCCAACTCACACTAAGCCATTAAGATAACCAATCTTAATAAAACTGAACCACCAATGTAAAACAAACTGGACAAATCCAAATAGATCTAAATCTGTAAATCTCAAGAAATCTGAACATTCCAAACTTAAATTAAAACAAATCAGAAGATAACAAATGCTAATGAATAAACTAATTAGCTTCACTAAAACCCAAAGATAATCTCCAACCTGTTAAACACCATGATAAACTAAAACTTCCAAACCAGACTTATTAATTAAGTAAATTCCACTCAATTCAAACTAAATCAAATCGCAAGACATAATCTGTAATCTGGCGGTTCCAAACAGATTAAACAAAGTTAAATTCAATTAAGACTTAAAACAGGTGATCAAGAAATCAATTCAAATCAATTTTTAAGTCACAAACAAAAAAAATCAAAATGCTAAAAGAATTGAATCAGATTTCCTAAATCAAACTCAAATCCAATTTCTCAAATTAAACCCAAATCAATCTTGATCAAACAAATTTAGGTCTCTCAAATAAATTCAAATCAAATCTCTCAAACTAAAATTCAACCAAATTTTAACCAAACAAATTAAATTTAAATCAAACTGAACTTAAATAGATACGGGAAATCCAAATTCAACCTAGATTAACTAAATCATTCAATTCAACTCAAATTCAACCCAAATCAAAAGCAATTCATAAATCAGATTCAAATCAAATCAAAAACTCAAACCAAATTCAAATCAATTAAAAAAAATCAATAATGAAACTTAAAACACTTTAAGTGTTTGCATTCCATCAAGTTCATGTGGCCGTTGTTCCTATGTGTGTTTATTTTTGTGGATGCATGTTTTCTATTTCATGGATTGCTATAGCGGATAATCAAGGGTATTCGAGTATTCTCGATGTAATTAACATCGGATTTTCGCACCATCCGACGAGGAGAGGTCAAAAAATCATTTTTCAAAGAACCCAACAACCTCAACCTATATTGTTATGCATATCATTGACTTAGCTAGTACTCTTATGGAATATCACGTATTTTTCTAACAAGTCAATGCTAAGTCTAAATCAAAAATCAAAAAGGAAAATGAATTTCCAAAATTTTGAAAATTTGAAATTTCGAGGTTACATTATCTTACAGCTTGGCAAAATGGCAGGTTTTAAGTATTAGCCCGGTGCTGGAAATCTCAGAGATTTAACAATCTGAAACTGAGCAAAATCCAGAAGATTACAGAAATCTGGAAATTCAGGAAACTTTGAAAATTATCAGAACCAGGGAATCGAAACTCCTAAATTTCAGAAATCTGGAAAATGGTCATGATCAGTAAAAATCTGAAAATACCATCGTCAAGCAAAGGGAGAGTCATTCAAAAATGAGAGCACACATGGAAAATCATAATCTGGAACTTTAAGTCATAAATCCAACAATTATAATTTGAATAAAATAAACCCACCAGTTTAAACTCTCAAGATCTAAAACCATGTTGTGGTAAAAGACTAAATCTGAATATAAAAAAGGGAAAGGTCTCTCAAGTTTGAAAGTGTTTTTCTGGAAAGATGGAAATTCAAATCAAATAATTCCAAAATCTGAAACATGTAAACAAGATAAACAGGAGAGAACAAACAACAACAAAAGTACATGTAATAGCTTTAAGAAACAAAATTGCAATCCAAAAGACATTCTGTAATCAAGCTAAAATCCGAAACAACCATAATCAGGATAATAAATCAAACACAGAATCATCGATCTCAAATCTAAAAGATGTTTCTTTTTTCAAAGAAAATTAAGTCTCGATCAAGTTTTAATCAAATCACGCTTCTGATCAAAAAATCATCAAGATAATAATTCATAATCACATAATGAACAATGGATCCACAATTCAAAGAAATGTGAAGTTCGGAAGTTTTTAAAAGAAAAATCAAATCTAAACTAAAATCTCACAAATCCAACTCAAATCAAAATTTCCAAACCAAACCCAAATCAATTTTAACCAAACAAATTCAAATCAAATCAAATTTAAAACTTATTAAGTGTTTGCATTCCATCAAGTTCATAGGACTGTTGCTTTTGTGTTTATTTTTGTGGATGCATGTCTTCTATTTTGTGAATTGTTATGTCGGATGATTAAGGGTGTTCGAATGGTTGTTCGATATAATTAACATTGGTACTTTGCAAATCCGATGGGGAGAGGCAAAAATTAATTTTCAAAGAACTTGACAACCTTAGCATATATTTTTATTGATATCACTGATGTAGCTAGTATTCCTATGGAATATCTCCTATCTTCCTAGTAGTCAATGCAATGTCAAATCAATATAGAAAATGAATTTTTAAAATTTTAAATATATATTTTCGAGGTTACATCAAGTTTCTATTTGTGCTTAAGAGGATTTTTTTTGATGTTGGGTTAATTGTTAATTTTGATCTTGATTTGTCATTTTTGATTGCGCCTTGGTTACTGTGATTTAATTTATGTTGGTTAGAGGTTATTGTGAGGGTTTAATTGCTCCTGCCACCTTTCAAGTTGAGTTTTTTTTTATTTTGCTGCTGTTTTGATTTTCTTTTTTTGTTTGACATGCAGTCTTAGGACAACAGCTTCAAATTCTTGATTACAGGGATTGAGTTTTGGCATTTGGGGAATTTAACTCTTAGGTTGGTGGAATTAACAGCTTTGAAGAATTTGACTTGGAATTTGGGTTTGAGCATGAACTGTTTTCCAAACTAATTCTGCCGGCCCCATTCTCCAGGAGGATCTGCCGAGCATAGGTCCCTATATTAACGGATTTCTATAGAATAACCAAATCTTCGAGACCACAGCCTCCTGGATTCGCTTAAATGTTGCTCACTTTGTACTTTCGGAACTCCTAAATCTTAAATTTTATGTTCTGAATATAAGCTTCTGATTTCAACCTTTCCTGTGAGACTTTTATGTGCTCTTTTTTTTACTTTTTCTTTTATTCTTTTCTATTTGACATATTTTTCGTTCCAGAATGGATCATGGATTGCAGAATCGGCCGATCCGAATCAGAATCGGCCGATTCTTGGATCGGATTGGACCCCTCCGATCCGATTCCCGGCGGAACTACCTCTTCGGTCCGGATCGGTGTTTGTAGGTGGAATAGGTGCCGGAATCGACCGATATGGTCGATTCTGGATCGATTCCGGCGATTCCCTCGCCGGAATCGACCCACAGACCGCCGCGGCGGCCAACCCGCCGTGGCGGCCCTCTTCCCCGCCTTATCAGGCGGGGAAGACGGGGCTACTGGGTCCATCGGGACCCAGTAGCCCAGGATCTGGTGACTTAGGTCACCGGATCGACTGGACCGGACCGGTCCGCCTGATAGGGCGGGGAAGACGATCGGGCGGGGAAGACGACCGCGGCGGCCACAGGGCCGCCGCGACACCATTTTGGGGGCGATTTCAGGCCGATTTCGCCCCCAAAATGCTCTAGAATGGATCGGAATCCGATATAGAGTGTTATTTTGGTATTTTTTTAGGTTTTACCACTGTTTGAAGGACCGATCCGGAACGATTCCGGATCGTTGTTTCTTCCGGCGGATCGCTCAGAATCGGACCGATCCGATCCGATCCGATCCGGATCAGTTTGGTACCCACCGATCCGGTGGCCGATTCCGATCCCGCGATCCTTGGAATGGATGAGTCTTCATTGTTTGGGGCGTCTTTTATTTGTTTCAAACAATTCAAGATTTCGTGGTCTGCTTTAGGAGCTTTTATGTTTTATTGAGTCATTTTGAGATTTGTTGGTTTTGTTTGATTTATTTGTTTGTTGGTGGGGTTTCTGATTGTAGGTGACTGATTTTATTGTTCTTTTGAAAGCTGTTTAATCTTTTGAATGTTGTTTCCTTATTAAGGTGGGATGTTTCCCTTTTGTTTAAGCAAGAAGATTTAATGTCTTTTAGATTGGGGATTTAGAAGTTCAAAGTTTATAAGTTTTGCATTTATGGATTTAGGTTCAAGTTGCAGACCCTTCTAATCTTAACGTCCCAACTTGTCCAAAATTTATTTGTTTTTTCATTTGGATTTGTATTCTTGATCGCCATCCTTCTTAGATTCAATGTTTGAACCGTTAGATTTCAAGTGTTTAGTCTTTGGTTTATCAAGACTCCTGTAATTTTTCCAATTTCAAGTTCTCTTTGAATAGGACATTTTTTTTAATTCTTGCTGGAGTTCGGAACACTACATATTCTTAATTTTCATGCTCTTAGGAACTTTGGAGGAAGGTTTTGGTCAATGATCTAAATCTGAATGATTCAAGCTCCTGGCTGAAGAGCTTAAAGTATGACATGATCTCTGGTTAAAGTTCAGATCCATTTTTTATTTATTTTACTGAGTTACAGATTTTCATGATTTTAAGCACTTTACAGTCTTCCAATTTCACAGAGGGGCTGTTAATACTTCTCTTAACACCAAGCATGCACTGGACATGAACTTTCATTATCTGCTCAACCATACTTTTATAACTTGAATAACTTGAAATTAGGTCCATTTAAATCCTTGATGGATACTACGTAATTTGCCTCAATCAGTTTAGGATAGAATATACCCGGCCTTTGATAGGCTTATGGGCATTCATCCTACCGATTTAGGAATTTCATTAGCATATGACTCGACATATCGGCGTGTTAACCATGCATAGCCTTACATAGCTAATGAATATGGTAAGACATTGGGGTCTTTTTGACTGACCTTTATATGTCTATCTTAAGGATGTAGGGACGGGTACAAGACCGACCCCCCAACTAGTCCATAGGTTATTTTTCATTTAAGTTAAACCAAGATGTAGGGGCGGGGATAAAGCCGATGCCTCAACTAGTCTCAATAGTTAGCTAAATTTATGCATTTTTATTTAATTTCAGTTCAATGTGTTTTTTTAATTTTTTTAAGCTTGCTGTTGGACCATATCATGATCAATGTGATGGGCTGGGTTCATGAACTGTACAATGGGCCGGCTCAGTTGCTAATAGGCTTTGATTGGTCATCACTTGGTTGCCTCCACCATTGGGCCATCACCCAATCACCCTCGCATGAGGGCTTTCTCTTTTTTTTAATTGCCTTGATTCTTGTGGGCCCCACCCCACTTGACCTACGGGAACGAGGGTTGGCTGCATCCTATCTCCGGGTCTTCCTTGATGGCAATGATAGATGGAGCTTCCGAAGAAGGCTTCTCCATGTCTCCCCAAGGGTGACAACGGTGAAATCTTCTGCGGTAGTGCTCAACGATGGCAGGCTAGGACGATCGGGAGCCTCAGTAGCAACAAACAAACCTGCTGGGGGCTCGATTGCGTCGACAGCAGTCACGTACGGCATGAGGAAGCTTGTTGGAATCAACAGGAGGTGCAGCCAGTGGAAGGAGCTGGTACCAGCGACAGCAAAGGGACCTACAGAGGTCCTCCAAGACTCCGTCAAGGGCAGCAATAGGCTTCAACGGTGATAGGCAAAGCTCATGGCAAAACACGGAATACTTGTGACGGAAGTGAACTATGCGGAAGACCCTGGTGGGCAAAGCAGAGGGGCCTCAAAGACTTCAAGGAGGTACAGAATGCCCCGACGGTGACTGTAGGGGCAGCTGACGGCACCTACGATGGTGATAGGCTATGCAAAAGAAGTTGACGACGTAGGTGATCGGGGCAGACAATGAGGACAATGGTAAGATAAGGCCGGGAAACATAGATGATGTCGATGATGCTTCCCTCACCCTCCGTGCCTCCCAATCTGTCTCAGAACGGCAACAATGATACTTAAATAGGCCACCCAGCCCTTCCATCCTCCATCCCGACTCATATGCTTACGGATCCTGTTTACAATCCCCCCTTTCTATTTCTTTCAAGACCGACTGGCTTCCTATCCTTACCATGACATCAGACAACTGCAGTGATAGTCCCTAACCCCAGTCCTGATTGGCTTTGGCGCCGCAAACAATCCTTGCCAATATTTAGGAACTTTCACTCATAGTAGAAGCAGCGCTTCTTCTGTGGAACTCTTTCCGAAGTAGACTTGCTACATTCACCAGCTTTCCCTATTTAGTAGAAATTGCAAATCTTCCTGGTTGTCAGGACCTATTTCTTTAGGTGGGCTGCTTGGAAATCGTGGGAAGGCATCTGTTCCACTTTCGGCAAGTATTCCCTTGACTAGAACAGTTTGAAAAGGAGTCGGAGCCTACGAATGGCAACTTCCATAACCTGCGAGACTTAGCTGCGGTGCGGCCCTGTTCGGGTCTGCTATCCATTGTCGGAAGCCATCTGAAGACCCAAAGTGTTTGTCACTCCTTATCCAGTGCCTGCTGGCTTTCCCTTCTCTCTTTTTCTTTCGGTGAACGTTATCAGTGTCAACTTGTCTGTACCTCGGAATGTCTCTTTTAAAATTCCTGTTCTTTTATTTTCAATACACCCAATTCTTCCTCAAGTTTGTTATTACGGGCTGTCAGCACATATATAACATGGTATTGTCTAGCACTGACACCTCCTTAATCACAGGAGGTGTTTCTTCGATTGCTTTCTTTTCTGCTTCACGTTCTTCGATGATTGCAGCATTGGCCTCATCTGCCTTGTCTTGCATTTCTTGCAAAGAAGATTGTAGCTTTGCAATCTCTTGTGCTTTAGCCGCTTCAAGATTGGTCTGCACATATTCATGTGCCAATTTTCTCAAGATCAGTCTGCACATACTCATGTGTCAAGAGGGTGTTGCAGCTCCTACTTAACGAAAGATTTCAGAACTTTGAGACTAATAACAACATCATCATGGTAGAGATAGACAAACATGATTGTGGTGGTTATCAGTAAGTTGTTGGCATATCTCTATCTATCTATCATTTCCAGAGGCCTGACCATAGTCTATAGAGAGCAATGTTGCATTAGGAGGAGAGGAGTTATATAAGGGACTTGTGTCATCCATTGAGAGTTCACAGTATTCTAGATATAGAGGTGACATCAGAGAGCATTCAATGTCCAGGATATAGTGGTGTTATTTCCTCTTCCCAAGACAAGATATGAAAATAGAGTTTTAAGAAATGATGCAATCTTTATTTGATATGAATATGGAGATATTGTGACTTCACGGTCACAATCAATATTGCAACATGATGAACATAAAGATTTATATGATCGTTATCGGCCATTTTGGTGATATAAACATTGTATTTACAATTTACTTTGACATTAATGGATTGATATATTTTCAGATTTTTTTAATTTTAAGTGTGATTGATGTCTACATGACTTAAGAGTTGTCATGGCTAAATTTATGTCTTTGATATTTTCTGATATTTTTTTCTTTTTTTGAGTTTTTCAGATTTTTTCCATTAAGAAAAAGTCATCCAGATCAGATTTTGTTTTGATGGATCAGCCAATTCGGCCAATATGATCCAGGCACCAGCCTTCTTTGCCACCAATTTTGTAAAACTTATGTTAAACGGGTAAGATCTCTAGAAAAATGAGTATCAATGTACAGGTTTAAAGAATATCGTCACAGAATCCATTGAAAATCAATGGGAAGTATTTACAATCACGCTCAGTTGTAGAAAGGCACAATGGTTTCATTTTCATCATCTCAAAAAATAAGGAATATTTGGTTTTATTTTTCCTTTTTAAGTACACCAATGTCGAGAAACAGGCAAGTACTCCTATGTTTGGATAGTGATGTGTTACCAATAATCAATTGAAAATATGACATGGAAGCCCTCTCCTGTCATTACCTTAAATAATAGATAAATGCCCCAAGGTAAACATTGTGCCATAGCTGGAGATGTTGGCTTGTATAACGTGGTGTTCTTCTGTTATCTGGTGCATCCTCACTGGAGATTCTGGTTGACAGCAACTTGTTGGAGTTCTATGGCTGGACAGGAGGAACCAAGATTACCAAGTGCTTCTTGTTACCTCTTCTTTCTCTTCTCATTTATCTACTTTTTTGATGTCACATTTCTTCTATGTCAAAACTACTGAAATATACCTGTGAGGAAGATGCTTGATAGAATGAACCTCAAGATGAATGTTTAGTTTGCAACAGTTTTGTCGATAATCCTAGGGTATAGGACCTATTGGTACCAGAAGGTAGGTCAGTTACATGTTTCAACTTTAGTTCAACTCTTTTTCTTTCAGTTTACTGATGCTAGTGAACTGAGTGGTTGAGGAAGGGGATAACTTTATTGAGGTAGCCACTTATGGTTTATATTAAATATGGAAAGTATATATAGTTTTTTGTATGACTGCTAGAAACATTTCTTTTGAGTATGCTGGATGCCTTATAATATATGATCACATTGGGAATACTTGATCCAGCTCTCATTAAGTATGGTGTGCCTTATAATAAAATATACCTGAATTTTATTTGAACAATTTTTTCTTTCTTTATTGATTTTAATAGAGCTCTGTTTCTACATTGCCTTTTAGATCTTAGTAGATATTACTATATCTAGAAGAAATTTTATAAAATGGGTATTTTTCAATCATTCTTTAGTTAAGATTTTATTTTTTGCAGGATATATACCAGGTTCTTCAGATAGTTAGTGGTTCCCAGGACACAGATGTTTTATACAAGCTTCATGATAATCAGCGTGAATCTGGTTTTAATACCATCAACAGTTCATGCACAGAAATGCAGGCACCTTATATTATTTGCAACAACACCTCTTTGCCATTGTCATTTTGGGTCTCCTATGGTCCTGCTAATATGCAAAGTAGAGATGTTTTGTCAAAAGAACAAGTGAATATTGTGCTTCCGGGATCTGCTGTTCCAATACATGTCAAAAAGCCTCAAGAAAACCATTTATATCATAAAGCAGGCTATTCTTTTGAAAACCTCACGGAGAGAAAAGCATGTAATGTTGCACATCACCTGATCTCTGTTCACCTGGATGGAACGTCTACTCCCTCCAGTCCTATGTCTATGGACCTTGTAGGTATTAGCTACTTTGATGTTGACTTCTCCAAATCTAGAATATCAGAAGGTATAAATCTGGTGAAAGATGAGGGAATTTCAGAGTGTAGTAAGGATGGAAAGGAACCATACACTTGTCACCCATCTGGTAGGCTGATTGTCCCTGTCATATTTGACGTTTCAATGCATTTCTATAGCAAGATGATAAGGTTATACTCAACGGTATGCATTTTCATTTTTCTTTTTGGGTTATCTGTGCAACATGTGTATCATTGCTTTCCACATGTTGTTTCCACAACTGCAGGTCATATTGCTGAATTCAACATCAAAAAGTCTGGAGTTACGCTTTGATATTCCATTTGGTGTTTCCCCTAAGGTATAAACATTTCATAGTTAAGTAATTATGGGCCACGATATTAGTTCATTTTGACCATCATCTGAAAGAAAAGTATGAGATTTTATGATAATAAGTATCGTTAATCAGCTCTAACTATCTATGTCAGTTCAAAAACCATTCAAACTACACAAAAGTCTCTCCCAGAAATTACTGTTTTGGTCTATTTCATAACTGGCTGGATTCCTCAGTGTGAGGTGGGATACAAATTGTTTAATTTGTTCCAGGAAAAATTCTTTGTAAGTGTTCATTTTTTCAGTCTCCTTCGAAAAGTTTTAAGTCGGATTGGGATTTAATCCAATCCAACATTCAATTGGTCAAGGAAATAACCAATTCTTATAATTGGGCCTACTTCAGGTTCAATTTATGTTATGATAAGCCCATTTCCACATTTCACTTCTTTACGTTTTAATGGGCTGTATTTTGTCTCAAATCAGGCCCTTTGAGTGTTGATTCCGACCCAATTCAGGGTCAATTTCACAGCACTCTTTGTTTACACCTACCGGGCTATGATGCAACTCCTAAATGAGTCCATCGGGTGTCAATTTCAGCCTATTTATTGGCCCAATTTCGTGATCCATTTATTATAAGCTTATTTGGCCCAAGATGAATATTTAAATATGACCCATCAACCTCCCTTGCCACATCAACCGCCACCTCACCTTATCTCATAAATTTGATGGCATCAGGGATGTAAAAGGACAAGACTTCATGGTCACTCCAAACATTCAATTCTCCTTACCCTTTTATCTCCCTTCCTTATAAAAGAGGATGACCAGCCAAGGGAGGGAGGTTGGACACCATCAACTCCTGCCAGTACCCTACATGCCATCATCCCCTCCATCAGACCTGGACGCCATCAGGCATCAGCTCCAGCTGCCTCCCCTCTGTGCACCGTCAGCCCCTCTACCGGACCTGCACACCATCAACTCCAACAGCAGCTCCACCTGCAGCACAAGAAGGAAAGAGAAGGAGAAGAAGAAGAGGAAGAAAAGGAGAAGGAGAAGAAAGGTAAACCCCCCTCACCATGTAGCCCGTCACCTTTTTCCCATTTCTTCTCTCTTTCTCTGCCCCTCCTTGGGCCAAATCTGTCCTCACATTTCTCTCTTGCAGCCAACGCATCTAACAGCCCTCCTGACTGCCCACCGGGTCTGCCAAAACAGCCCCAATCGGGGTCTGTTTTTGAGCAGTCCCCGCCTCCTCTTCTACCCCTTTAGGCTTCCTTTTGCACCCCATCTGCAGACCCCTCTCAGTCCCCATCTGTAGACCCCTGTTGGCCCAACTGGATAGCCCCTTAAACTTTTATTTTTGGCCACTACAGCAGACCCCTTCAACCTACACCATGACCCTCTGCCGACAGCCCTTTAGCCAGGCTGGGTTGCACCCCTGTCCACCAACCCGTAAGGTCCCTTGCTGCAGACCCCTTCGGCCTCCTTAAACAGAACCCAGCACCACTTTAAGCCCCTTGCTGGTCCACCCAAACAGCTCCTTGTCCCGCCTCCTTGCACTACTCCTAAAACAGGTCATCAACCAATTCTGAAACACGCCTGTTCTTACCTCCTTTAGGGCCTTAGGGTGATGTCCCGGGACTTATTGGAATATGTCCGATGGGCTAAATCTTCCCCAGGTGGACTCTCAAATCCCTATGCGAACAACACCTTACACAGCCTCCCTTAAACTGCCACACAATCAGCCCCCTTGAGGCCTACCCTTAAACAGTCTCATTTCAGCCCCCTGGTGGCATCAAAACTTCTCTATTTTCTGCCCTCCGAGCAGCTTCAAACAGGTCTGAAACCTGCCCCTTGTGCAGTGCTCCCAACCAGTCTCCCAACAGGCCCACTTTCAGTCATTTTGGGCCAACCTATCCCACTGTTGTGATCCAAAAAAGCTGGCCCCAAAACAGGTTCTACAGGGTACAAAAAACAGGCCCTTTGCAAGGATTGGGTTGAGGGTGACGGTCCGGCACCCCTTGAAAACCATCCGACCGGCCAAGGGCATAGTCGTGTGGCCTTCAATTCCGGTCCAAGCAGGGATGTGGCAGCAGTCCATTGGCATCAAAATAGGCCCTTTGGGCCCAAGAAACTCAAGGTGGGTCCACGGGCCCAAAAAGACATGAAGCCAGCTGGCCCATTGGGCCCATTGAATGTAAAAAATGAAATAATAAAAATTTAGAACACGAAATGAACACTAACTAAGGGGTTAATTCATTTCTATCCCAGTTCCGCCCCAGCATGTCGTACTTGAACATAGACACGGGCCAACTTCCATTGTCAATAGATCTTTCCCATGGTGTGACAAGTCTAAAGACTTAGTCATATTGAAGGTAAATTCCATTTGATCAAAGATGGATCGGCATGCCGTTGTAATGCCGATCTTTTCTTTGATCTTATGGAAATATACCCCAGAGGAAGGAATATCTTCAAAGTTCAAGAATTTGACACCGGCATGATGTACTTCGATGTGAAATGCAATGAAATGTCATTCTAATTGACCGATGTGAATATTTGCAAACCAGGCACTAAACGATAGTCTGATGAACCGGATAGGATGCAAACTCCAAATTAACTAAACAAGATAAGACAAACTTAAAACACATTAATTAAATCTGAAATTTTCACTACAAATCAAATAAAATCAACATCAACCAAACATATTATAACATGTTTGCATCTCATCTGGCCCACAGGGCTACGGCCCCCTGAGTTTACTATCTTATGTGGATGCGCACACTCTATCAAATAGGTTGCTATGACGATTAATCAATGGTATTTGAACAATTACTTGATGTAAGGTGACATTGGATTTTCACACTATCTGGCTGAGAGGGTTAAAATCAAATTTTCACCGAACTTGAATCTCGGTTCTATATTTTACAAGTATCACCAGACTATTTAATACTCTGGATATCACCTATTTTCCTAAAGGGTATAGAGATTGGTATTTTTCCGAAACAAGGATGAGGTTCTCGCGGTATCTTTTTTTTCTGTTGCATCAATTTACAATTACTAGAATGTTTTCCTTTGTTTAGAATTTTGTTTCACCTAATTGATTAATTAAGCAACTAGTACTGCTAGAAATAATTGTACTTCTGGATGTCCCAGATCCTAGGTCCAATACACCCAGGTCAAGAATTTCCTTTGCCGGTACATTTGGCTGAAGCTGTTGGGATGAGATGGCGTCCGGTTGATTCCAATTACTTCTGGAGTGAAGCACGCTCCCTCTCAAAAATTCTTGCACATGAAAGTAAACTTGGTTTTATGAGGCCTGTTGTTTGTTATCCTTCTTGTCCCAAAAGTGAACCATTTCGCTGTTGCATATCCATTCTAGATGGGAATGTAATTTATCCATATGGTTCAAAAGGAGGCAAATCCCTTCATATAGAATGCAGACACAATGAAGTTAAAACTAGCACATGGAAACCGCTGGATCAAGATACATCTAAGCAGCGCATTATCCGATGGATAAGACTGACTACTCCATTGCTAGTTAAAAACAATCTTCCTACAGCCGTGACATTGACAATGGATACTGGTGGATTTGTGACGTCCGTTTCCCTCTCAGAGGTTTGTTATGCACTTGCACTCACTAGGGATAATGTTAGATTTATTTTACTGTCAAGTTTTTTCTTCTCCCTCAATTTAGTCTCTAGCTATGCCTATGCTGGAGTTTCTGAGAGAGATTGTTTTACAGGTAGGCACTACTTCCATCTTTCAGATTGACTCCACTCATGATTTGGAGATCATAATTTATCTGCAAGGTTATTTTACTGCAAATACTAAGTTTCCACGAGTAGAAAAATTTATGGTCATGGCAAAGTTGCATGAGACAAAATTTTCTTTGTCTGAAAAGATAGTGTTGCAGGCGACTGCAAAGAATGGTGAATAATCTTTTCCAGGTTTTTTCAGGTCCTTGTATAATAATAGGTTCACTGATGAATGTAATACATTTTTACAGGTCCTCCAATTTGTCTCATTGTGGATAAGTTGATGGATGCTTTCTGTGGTGCCCGGGAAATATGCATTTCTGTTCCATTTTTATTATACAATTGCACTGGTTTACCTCTAAGGATTGTTGATGGTGAACCTCAACATGACAGACATATATATACTATTCAATCAAATTATTCTCTGATCAGGGATGCAGATATTTCTGAAAAGCATGGTGTTTCCCTATTGTCTTTTGACAGTGAAAAATTTTCAGTTCCATCAGTCACCAATGGTAATTTTTTGAGCTTTTCTCTTTATAATCATACTATACCTAAGGAAAAAAATATTTAAGCCATACTTTCATGTGTCTCTGAGTAAACATAACATGGCTGCAGATTCTTCCTGGTTTGGCAATGTTCCTCTGGATAGGGTGAAGAGTAATTCAAGTTTAAGCGCCAGTGAAAGAGAAAGCAATAAATTGAACTTTTGTGCTGAAGACACTGGAATGGAAAAAGGGGTCAAAGCATGCTTGTACTCTCCTCCTAGTAATGTGTCTGATTCTGATCTCATGGTTAAGTTGCAAGTATGTTCACCAGAGCGCACAACTGACAGCAACCTGGATGCCAAATGGTCAAGCCCATTTTCTCTTGTCCCAGCAAATGGTTCAACAAACATTGTGATCCCTCAGTCCAAAGGAAATGGGGCATTTTTAATGACTGTTACATCAACTAAAGTCTCTGGAGATTTGTCCAGGAGGACAAGGCCAATAGTTTTTCAGCCAAGGTCAGATAATCATGGAACAAGTAAATGTTAAATTGAGGATTTTGTTGGATACATATCTTTGAACTTGAAAAGTTAGCTTATTTTTGCTTTGTTTTGTGTTTGGCTAGAATCAGTAACACAATCTTTTTCTTATTTCTGCATTTTGGCAAACTGGAAATTTTATTCTGAATATTGGTTCTGGTTTCTATGTCTCTTCTGTTCACAAGGAAGTTTTAACTAATTTTTACATCAAGCTCATGGAATGTGGAGTGGACATATACTCAATGCGTTATCTTTTTATATGCTCATTCCTCCAGGGGCACAGATGGAGGCAGAAGACATGGATTCTTCAAACGTCATTGCTCATGATTAAAAAGCCAGACTCATTAACTATTTCATTCCACCAATCAAGGATTCAATGGAGCCACTAATCTACCATGCAGTTCTGACCTGGCCTAACATTATCTGATGACAGCCACTTCAGTGGAACTGTCAATAACAATGGTTGAATCAAAATTAAGTCTAAATATTTTACCATGTAAAAATAAATAGCTAAAATAGACTAAATGTGCATTAAGACCGTTTAGTATAAACATATGATGCTTATTAGCATCTCTTTTTCTTGTAACTGTTTTTGCTAGATGTATTCGTCTTATTTATCATAACAAGTTTTTTTTGTATTGCATATAACTGGGAGATGCTTTTCAATCTATTAACACTTGAGTAATTGAGAAGGGGGTGTTTTGGTTTCTTAATTAAAGGATCTCAATACTGAAAAAGATGATAGAACTGTCTGCGATGCAATTCTCTCCAAAACGTCTAAGAAATTGTATACACTCTTCTAACATATAAATATTAATAAGAACCTAAAATACATAAATTTGATAAACAATAAATAAGTACAATAAACTTGGAAGTGTCCATCCATGTCTACTCGTGCCAGTCTGATCATGTTTTTATTGCAAGATTTCTTTCATGCAATGTAATTTATTTGTTTAGTTTTTATTTTCATGAGTATTTATCTGTAGGGTTGTCAAGTGAGAGGTTTCTGTCTTTCTTTGCTTTTTAGTTTTCTTGTTATCTTCTCAGTGAAACTTGGTTCTTTGTATTTTGTCTCTTTTATCTCTTTTTCATTCTCATGCACATGTTGTGTCATTAGATGAAGGTTAGTAACATGATAGGTGTCTTTTTTGCAGACATGTAAGCATTGTGGTGTATTAATGTGAAGTTTGGCTGATTTTTCCCTATGCATTTCGGGGTACTTGGTTTTATTGATTGTATAGTTGGCATTCATTCTAGACTTCGTAGTTTCTTGTTGAAACCTCATGAATTCCCCTCTTTTCTTAGAATATTTTGGAATTCTTTCTTTTGGTCTAGCATAGACAACTATAAAAATACATGGTATTCGTAAATGTAGTAACTAATGTAGACTATGGTATTACCATATAGGAACACCAATGGTTCCACAAATTTTCTAAGTGTTAATATGGGGATTGCCCTTCACTTAGATGAACTAAACCACATTTTATATTTGAGGTTATCTGAGTCCTTTAAAAATAAAATTTTGACCTCTCCCCGTCAGACTTGTGATATTCTAGTGTTAATTACATCGAGCAACTACTCGATCGCCCTTAATTAACCATCACAGCAACACGTTGAACGAAAATAATTCACCTATATAAAACATAAAGTTGGAAGACATATCCCTATGGCTTTGTGAGATACAATTTGTTTGGACTCAATTTGTTTTCTCTTTGAGTTCATGAATTTGATTTGTTTGTCTTTTGTCATTAATTGACTTGGATAATTTGAGTTGATTTTTTATGGTAATTAATTTCTCTGTTTATATTATTAACATTTTGTTTTGACTTAAGTGAATTTAATTATTCATATTTATTCTTATTAACATTATTCTCTTAAATTTAATGGTTAAATTTGATCGAATTTAACATGTTTTTGTAGTCTTTGGTGGACATTTTTGTGTGATATTTAATGAAGTGATTTTGGTTGTATTATGTTAACATTTGATTAATGTTTAAGTTATTTATTTGATTTGGATTTTGTTATGTATACTTATTTAGTTACGTAGCATTATACATTTTAATTTCGTGTTTATGTTAGATTGTTCTTAATGTATTTTGTAACTATTGGTGGTCATTTCTATGTATTATTTTATGAGATGAAGTTGGTTCAATTATCTTGATATTTTATTAATAATTGAGTCATTGTTTGATTTGAATTTAATCAAATTTGTTTGTTTTATTAATTTTTAAGTCATTTCGGTGACTTATTTAATTTTATCCATCTCTTAAAGTCTATGGAGATTTAATGTCACATTAACACATCGTATCAAGCAAACTCAAATTTCATTTCATTTCTATTTGATTAAATGAGGGTACAATAAATGAGGGGGCATGTAAGCCTTGTTCCTCAATGAATATAATTAATTTCCATTATCATTGTTAGAGTTTCTATGCATATTCATTATTCTTTTTTTTTGACATTTCGACGGCATTTCGACCGGACCAAGTGAATTTTTTTTCATATATCCAAAAATAACTTGCTTGCATTTGATATTTGGATTCATTCGATTTCGGTAGCATTTCGACTTTATCGAACTTGATGGTTGTATGACTTCTGAATTTGCATAATTTGCATTTTAAGAATGTTGGCTATTCGGTCTTCTTCTTTGGGAAAGGGTAAGATCAAAATTAGTTGATTTTGGCAGCATTTCGACTTGACTGAAAGGATGACTAAATGATTTCTGAAATAATCGCATTTAAAAAATATGGGTTATTTGGTTTCCTTTTTTGGAAAAAGGTAGGATCAAAACCGGTAGGTCTACTTTGCTATCAGGCTGAATCCTACCTTCTTTCTGAATGCCTGGGAGTTTCTGAAAAAAAATGGAAAAACTTGAAGTTTCTCCCTCCTCATTTTTCTTCAAAATAGGTTGAACACTTCTCGAGAGCTAACCCTTTCCAAAGAACCAACCTTTCGTACATATGTGCCTTGAGGGCTATTTATACAGATATTTAATGGGTCGTTTTGGTCATAAAGCATGTCTCCACTAATCCCATTTTATCAATAGTGGGAGGTGGAGGCATTGGAGGTGGCCTATTTTGACTAACCCGACTAACCAACCCGACTTCACGACCCGCCTCGACCCGACCAGCCCGGTCGGCCCAACCCGGTGGCGACCGGGCCGGTCGGGGGCAAAACCGAGCGGGTCGGGCCCGGGTCGCAACCCGGGTCCTGACCCGGCGAACCATGGGTGTGGTTACACCCTTCTACCCTTTTTTTTAGATTTTTCAGCTCTTGTTTGACTGGTGGTCAACCCAGGACAGTAAGTGCACTGGGGGGTGACCCGATTTGAGACGTGAGCGTGTGAGTACATCACCTCGGTGGTCGCATGGCGTGGGAGGCCGGGTTTGACCCGATCTTTTTTCCCTTTTTTGCCCTTTTCTTTTCTTTTTTTTGTTGTCCGTTGTTGACCATGTAATCGTGGTTCTCTCTCTCTCTCTCTCTCTCGTATCTGTCTTGGATGTCTCTCTCTTCTATTAAAGTAGGAGCTTGTGAGGGTTTGCGGTGGCTCTAAAGGATTCCAGCAATGGCGGTGAAGGTAGATGTCAGCGCTCTCCCTATTCTTTTTTGCTCTGCTGGCTTGTAGGGACTTGTGCAGAAGGGTTTTTGCGGCGGATTATGGTAGCACCTTTGTCAGCAATGGATCCTGGTGGTGGCGGTGTGCAAGGGTGGCTGCAACGGGAGGTCATCCTTTCTCCGTTCTTTCCTTTTTCTATCGACGGTCACATGCACAGAGCCTTTAGTGTGGGGTTTCTCTTTGGCAGCTACCCCTTATGGCGGATATTTTCACGGTGACTCCTCCTTGCCATGGTGGTAGTAAGCCCCAACGACACCTCTGGCGGACTCCGGTAGTGGTGATAGCATTGGGAGAAGGTGGTGGACCTTTTTTCTTCTTCTTCCCTGGTCCCTCTTCTCTCCATTGACAAAATAGGATCCAAAGGTCTCTTTGCTTCCATGATGGTCATCTTCTAGATGGTACCAAGAGAAGATGGCAAGGCAGAGCCTCCAGCTGTGGTGGTGGCACTAGTGGAAGGTGGCAGAGGATACTCAAGCATCTCCACTTCTCGTAATTTCTCTTAGACATGCACAAAAGCCCATGTTGTTTGCTTCTTCTGGTACCTCCTGCTTGCGGCTAACTCCCCTCCAGCGGCAACAATGGTAGCAAGAGATGGCAGTGGTGCTTTGTGGGAGAGGAGCCGGTGGTTGGAGACTCCGACAGCAGTGGCGACGACATGGTGAGAAGTCTCCAGTCATCCTTGCCCCACTTCTTTCCCTGGTGTACAGGGAGCCCTTCAAGCTGTTCTTTCAACAACGGTGTTAATGTTGGTTCCCAACGTTGATAGTGACGGTGGCAGAAGATCTTCGGCCTTCCCTTTTTGATGACATTGACGCGTTGATGGTCTCCTAATAGCAGTAATGACATTGCCTTACCCCTTTTATTCTTTCTGATGGCCGATTTCTTCATGTTTTCTTGGTGGGCTTCGTTTTATCTTCGAGGAGGCCTTTCTCTGGCTTTTCAGAAGGTTCGCCAGTTTTAGGGTTTACCCCCTTCGAATCTGGTTTCGTTGTACTGATATCGTATTTGTTTTCATTGCACCAGGATCGTATTTGTTGATTTGGCATGTATGTTTTCACATTGCACTTGCATTTTTCTTTTAGGGGTTAAAATTCCATTTTCACATTTCTCTTGTTGCTCATTATCACTTTGTATATAGATCATAGAGATGATGAAATGACATGATAGGAGCTGTTGATATCTATCAAGATCTCATCGATAGGATCAGCTTATGAAAGGGGACTTACAGAAGTCTCAATGCCCAAGGTAGTGGTTTTAGCAAGTCAGCTGTTAGCCTACAATGTCTTGCTGGAGGGATGAGATGCACCCATTTTGTTGATATGTATGTGTGAGAGCCCCTATCACATCTATAGGTTAAGGTGCTTCTGTGGCAAAAACTCTTGGTTAACTACTACTGTTAACCTGTTGAGCTGCTTTCTTACTTAATTGAAAGCTAAATGTTGCCTATACGATGACAAACTTGATACTATGGATCTCTTGTTTTGAGATACCTGCATGGTTTGCAAAATTGACCTATCCTGATCGACTTCAGCTGATCCAATCCTAGTGGGGAGGCCAGTATCGGTTTTAGCTTCAGACAGGATGGCCTGGATCTAGCTGGGTTCCTGACTGGGATCAGCCATTCTGGGTTGGAACCAGGCTTATCCAGTTGAACCATCTTTGCTGGGTTGGGATATGTCGATCAAGCCCTATCAGTCCTAGCTTGAAATTGACTGGATTGGCTGATTCTAGCCTTACACAGATTGATCTGCACCGAGTTTCAGCTGAGTCTGGTCAAGTTGGACTAGATCAGGTCAGGATTGACTGATGTTGGCAGATCCTGGGCTTCTGGTGAGATTTGCTGATTCCCGCTTAAAATTCATTGCACATTAGTTCACTGAGTTATTTGGGTAAGCAGCCTATCAAGATTGAATTTTGCAATCTCCCATTCATAGGTATATGGTGGAAAGGGATTGCAGAGTGCATGAGCAAGAAGCAGTATTATGGATTTGTTGACATTTTGTATACAGGCCATACAGTCTACAAATTATCTTCAAAATGGTGTGGGGGCACATAGCTCCATAATATCTTGGTGTATTGACGTGCTTTGTGTAGGGTCTTTTGGCTGTACAATACTCGTAACTTTTGTTACTTTATGAATACCTATTTAAAAAAATTTCAACATCTAGCAAACTCTTTTGTTATATGAATACCCATTTTTCTCATCATATTGTATATTTTATGTTCATGAAAATTGGAAGGTACTGTATCCGTAATTTAGATCTGCCATTGTATTATCAAACATTTACCAGTTTAAATTTTCTGTGCACCTTGATTGACACGACTGTCTTTTATGATGCCTCTTGCGGCAGATATGTCATTTGCAATGCTTGTAGCAAAGATCTATACTACAAGCAAAAAGGGACTAGTGATTCTCATAGCTTCAGGTTGGGTGTGGGGCAGCATTCTCATCTTCATTGGACTGACAGAAGAAGGTAGGTGATAAGCGCATGGTGTCATTTTTCTATATATTCTTAATGACATGAAGGTTATTATGCTATATATTTTGATATAATTGCAGTCTGCAACTGTAGTATTCTATTATTCCATGTTCTTTTTTCAAGACTATTTAGGTGATCTTGTTTCATCTAAACTTCTCCTGGAATCCCTATGATGTAGGGAAGCTGACGTTGGTTTGTAGTTTTATTTTTTTCTTTTGATCCTATAATTGTGCAAATAAAAGCACACTGTCATACTCTGCAATATAAGTGAAAACAAGTTTTTTTAAAGATGAATGAAATTTAAAAAAGAACAGCTGTAGCAGAATAGCAAAAGGAGTCAAGAGAAAGCTATGTCAAGAGGATACAACAAGAACAATCAGATGGCATGCTAGAGGTCAGAGGTGTAATAAGAACATCAAAAGGAAGGAACAAAGAAAAGAAATCTAACACCCATTAACTAAAGCAATTTATGCCACCCGCCCAGTCTGTAAAGCAAGACAGCAACAGCCTGTTTGTCCCATTTCCAGCAATTGTCAAATCATCTGAAGTGCACCAGGCTAGCACATAGGAACACACGAAAAGGTTTTCCAAATGGACTGTGACCTTCAATTGGCTACTGATTGCTTCACACTACTAAACCAACCTAGAGAAAGTGGACCGTATGACTTAATTATTCCACCCATGAGAAAGAGGTGTCTTAATGTTCTTCAGATGATATTCCATGAACAAGTCTTCTCAAATGGACTGATGTACATCATTGGCTGCTGATTGCTCCTTACAACCAACGAACCTAGAGAATGTTGGCAATATCACTTTGATTAGTCCACAGATGAGAAAGGGGTGATCTTAATGTTTTTCAAATTCATGAACCCTGATTATAAGACAATAAGTTAATGCAAAGATATTCAACTAATCTCATGATGACATCTGATGCCTATTATATTTATCAAGTAATCATCAATCTTATGCAACCCCAGGAACACAGTTTTCCTAGAAGCTTCTTGCTCATATTCCTCGTCAAAGGATGCTATGCTGTAGTGTCCATTTTTCTTTCCACTAAATTATGTCCTGTTTGGTAACACTATTAGGTACCTCTATCACTATCAATTTTAAAATTGATATTGATAGGAGCTATTAGGAGGTGTTTGGTTAATTGTATAAATTTTTAAATTTGTAGTGCAAACAAAGCATATTACATAATACAAGTGTCAACTTGTATTACTTTTGATACTAGTTAAATCACGTGCTTCGCACGTGTTCGAGTAATATGTTATATATTGATTAGATATAAATTTCTATGATAGTTGTATGATAGATATATTATAAGAATTAGTTAATTTATAAATAATATATTTTACTCCTTAAATGTACATAAAAATTAATAATCAAGTATATGTTGATTTGAGCTAGAGATTTTACAACTCTAATTTATAAGAATTATTTGTAGTATTATAAACAACATTCATTTTATATTATTATTATTATTACCATACATATTTATTTGCAATAAACGTAAGGAATGATTGATTCTAGTCGGTTATGAAATGTTTTTATATATCTAGACTTATACATTCCAAATGAAATAAAGATAATTTTACATGTAAAATAAGATGCCGAGAGTGAAGACATCCACCACTTGAAAAAGTAAATATTATAATATCATTTACTATATATGAATCCAAAATAGGTAAGACTAAAATATTTTGTCTATTGACATTGAGTAACGAAAAGGCCCCTCATGCTTTGATACAAATCTCTTCGTCGAAGTTGTCAAAGAATCAAAAAATTGAAAAATTTCTAAAGTCGAAATATCCAAAAACTCGATGTCGATCATAAAATCTAAAATTGACAACAATAAAAAATCAGAGAAGTTTCGAAGTATGAGAATTCATAAAAAGGTAAAAATGTTCTAAGGTAGTTAAACTTAGAAAAGCTCGACAAAAAAGTTAAGTTGGTTTAGAACAACTTTCAATTCAATTCGATTTATATTACCGATGTGGCGTTCTTTGTCGAAGCTCGCTTAAGAGAACGAGAGGATATCATGGAAAGATAAATACAAAATCCCCGTAATGTAGTTAAAAAAACACAAAATAGTGTAGTTTCGTAGGGTTGTAAGTGAAGAGCAATGAAGAACATGCATCCGAATTGACCGGTTTAATTAGTTTTTCGTAGTTACATAGAACAAGCATGATGTTGCACGAGGGTGATATCTCTATCTCGTTACCGCAACCCAAAAAATCAAACCAAATCAATGGATAATAATTTGATTAGGTTCGAACTAATGATTAGTAGTTCATTCGCCGAATGGAGCATTTTAATTTTAATTTGTAGATGGAGGTTCCTGATGATCAAAATGGGTTTAATGTACCTGAAAATCAGAATGGCCATCGTCCATGACATTAAGAAGAGGCTAAGAACTTCAATTGCTATGGAAATGTTTCTCGTGATCTCGGCATCATCTCACTATTGTTTCTCAAAGGCCCATTTAAGCTGCGTATATGAGCAAAGCATGGACATGAAAGCCGTATAGATAACAACATAGAAACAAACTTTTACACGCATTTTTCTACAGGGAAGGCTTCCAAAACTAATAACCTTTGGAAGGTAGGTGGCAAGTTACAACCTTCAGGTAATTGCTTCAGACTACTTAAATAGTTGTCCTCACAATCCAAAGTAGATTGAATTCTGACGTTATAAGCTAATCATGCTATGTAAATAATATCTTTATTTCATATTACTGACATTAAATATATTGATACAATATATCATAATATATTGTTTTTTAAGGCGGTATGCACGTCAATCCATTTTTCAATTATTTCAATGGACTTGATTTTTGGATTAGACCTAGATGATTAAGGAAAAGATTGATTTTTTTTGCACATACATACTATGTACGAGTAGGTGCAAACGAACCAATACACTCGACAAGTAGCTCGAAGCTCGGCTCGATAAAAACTCGACTCGGCTCGTTCGTTATGTTAAATGAACAAGCCGAACAAAAAATAAAGTTCGACTTATTAAACGAGCCGAGCTTGAACAGACTCCTACTCGGCTCGATAAGCTCGCGAGTAGCTCGATTAAATATTATATTATATATTTATTTTTAAAAATTAAATTTTAAGTATTAATATTTATATATTGTCACTTAAATATATTAAATAATTCAAATTTTGAGTTTAAATTTAGATTGAGTTTCATAAATGAGTTAAATCTAAAGTTTCACGGAAATGACTTTTCATTGATTTTGGGTTTATAAAGGAGTTTGTATATAACTTAAGTTTGAATATGAATTGAATTTTGCTAACTACTACTCGAGGAATCTTTGAGCTTTGACTCGAAAACCGATTGTAGATGTATGTTTAAGAGCACTTTGGTCTATCCACACTTTAAAAATGTATGTTCGAGCTCATTATGAGTAGTTGTTCTCAGCTCTTCGTCTCTTATGGAAGTTTTTCTCATTGTTTTTCATCACATTTCCATATGGCTTCTTCTTTGTCATAAATTTTGATCTTGGAAAGTGCTTGTTACTTTTTTTCACTGTTACATTCTTATCCCTAACAACTTCATTAAATTCAGTGATCATAAAACAAGGTCAAGAACTGGTGAATACTAATTATCAATATATATGAACAAAGCTCTTGCATAACACAATCAAAAGTAATCTCCTACAACAGACTCAGCTTTTAAAACCACAACGTCATATATAAAGATTATTTCTTCGGAAATAAAAACTTTGATTCACATCCATTCACAAATAGCGGTTACTTGATCCGAATCGAGGCTGGCCGATCCTATAAACCATGTAGTGCGCTAGTTGGCCATTGTATGCATTGTCCTCCTTTAGCCATCCTTTCAAGAAGCTCCTCAACCGAAATATCACTTTATCTTACATTTTATGCATTAACATGGCTATCTTAGATAAATGTTTCCAAAGTGCGATTATTTACGGTAAAAGTCCATATAGCAGTTGGAAGCAACATATAATCATGAACAATAATTAAGCAAAGTCTTGTTCATTAGACATTTATTTCCAAATTTTGAACCTGTATTTCCATTACACTTCTTGTTAGATACATGAATAATAAACCGGTTTTCCCACCTATCTCTCGATCTTCTTTCTAAAGACATTTGTTAAGAAAATATTTTAATATAAATTTACGGTAAATTTTATGTAAGATAGATAAGTTAAATTTGTGATTAGATATATCAACTTAGCCTTATATTGACAAGTGATGATGTGTTAAAGTATCATATGTATTGATATTTTTTATTTCAAGTATATTTCTTATGATCACGGTAGACTTATTTAGAGTAGATCTTAAATAGAGGAGTGAGAATCTTCGCATATGTGCGGGTTGATAATCAGCTAACTTTAATGAATATCAAGTAATCGGATAATATCCACATATACAGATTCCAATCCGAAGCAGTCTAGATATGTTTACAACCCTACATGGTAGGTGAGACTTAGGTTGAGGTCAAGAGCAAAACATACCTCTCCAAAACAATTTAGATTGGTTGAGATCAATTTATTTAGTCTATTTGGGTGCGCTGTAGAAGTCAATCCGTTCTAATGACGAAAGGTTTTTAATGTTAAAATAGAAACAATTAAAATTTATATATTATCATTGTAAGCAGATATTATTAAAATGTCATATTTAGATCTCTACTTTATATTATGCATATTAAAAAATAATTCATCGTATGCATAGTTAATTATAGATAAAAATTTAAATAATTGTATATTTCAATTGGTTATAGTTATTTTTTGTAAAATAAAGTATAAATATGAAATTGATGGCAAAGATTGTAAAAGTCAAAATAGATTAACTCAAGGTTAAGGAAAAGATGAGCAATAAATACTCCTCTATGAAATATTATAAGTCACTCTTTTCTTTCCCTAATGGGGTGTTTGGTTGCATGATAATTTTTTGTACACTTTCATGATAAAAAATTGTATTAAAATAAAAGTGAACCAACTCATGACATAAAATTATCATGTTTGGAGGGATGTGATTACAAAAAAGAGTAACTACCACACATGACCAAACAAAGTGGGTAGTTTTAATCTCTCTTCTTCTTTTTTACATACAATGGCCTATAAGCCTTTTTTTTACGGCTCTTCTTTTGAAATTAACTTGGAGATATATGGATCAGAGATCCAACAGCTTGTCTTAGTATATCAAGTGAAATCATTAGAATACTAGATACGGTGTACGGTTTTGTTGAGACTAAAACACAAATATCCAAATTCGTATCAAATTATTCGTATCGATTTGCTTACATTATCAAATTTATGGATATTTTTTATACATAAATTTCTATTTTATGTACAAGCAAGAATAATAACTATTTAGCATGTTGTAACACTACCTTCCAACAATTGTCACAACAAGTTCGCAAATTATCAATATCGATTTTGAAATTAGAAATTTCGAAATCCCAGTTCCCCAAGTTTCTAAATCTAAAACACAAAATAAACACCAAAACCCAAACCCATGGAACCCAAAAACATCATATTTAAAATCTGAAAATTGATGAAATTAAAAAAAATATACGTGTTCAGACACATAACTTCATATCAAAAAAGAACAAACGAAAAAACTTGGATCCAAACATACAAAAAAAATTTGAATTCAAAGTGTATGAATAATGTTTATCAAATAATACCAATGAAGAGTTAATACCGATGTTTATCGATGATAAAAGAGAACGTAGACTTTGAGCGACTATGATATGAGAAGAGAACGTTGAGTTGAATCCACTTGTTGTAAATATACTTTTTTCAATCAATTGTATGATATGAAAGAGGAAGCCGACGTCAAGCCACCTGGGAACTCGCTTTCAAGATTTATGTCCTTTAACTTATTTTTAAATTTTTTTAATTCGTACCTATAATAACTGACATAATGAAGTTAAGCGCACTTTTGACAGAACAATAAACAATGTTAGGGGTGTTCACTTAATGAGTCACCCCGAAAATCTAAATTGAACCGATTAGGTTCGGTTTGACAGAAGTTCTTGATTTGTTTCTAATATCAAAGATCCTTCGAATCCAACCAAAGCAACGAACCAAAGAACCCAAACTAAACTAAATATTTACATTATTTTGGGCACATTAACAACATTGCATATTTTTCATGCAAAATATGTCAAAAGTTAATAATAAAAAATTAGCTATATGTACATATATAAAATATAATTTCGATCAAACCAAACTTACTACTTTGGTTTGATTTAATCCCACGATGAGCATATATCAGTTTGGTTTGAAGAAAATTTCCCAAAAATGAAACCACATAAAACCATGAACAACCCTTCCAAGATGAGTTCCATGTCTTTGATGAATAAATACAACTGTCAGAAAGCAAGATCGTCCTGTGGGGCAAAAAATCAACAGGATACTTACCAGAAAAAAGAGAACGTAGACTTCAAACGTAATACCTGATGTTTATCTGATGATAAAAGAGAACGTAAACTTCAAACGACTATATGATATGAGAAGAGAACGTTGAGTTGAATCCACTGTTATAATTATATCTCTTTCAATCGATTGTATGATGTATAAAAGGAAGCCGACGTCAAGCAACTGTTGTAGTTATACTTCTGGGTGAAGACGTCGTTTCCGAGCAGCCTTCTTCCGACGCGATTGTAAGGAGTAGCCTTCAAAAACGGGGAGTCTTGTTATCCATCGAGGCACGTAAATAGGAGACAACCCAAGTCGGACTCGGACCCGTTGTCGATGCCGTCGGCGGAACAATCGAAGGCCGCGGAGGAGGAAAGTGATGTCCTATTCGGTGTTCCTAACAAGTGACGGGATGGAAGATGAAACTTATGCAGAGGCATTGTCGGGGGTAGAGATTCTTGTCGATGCCGTCGGCGGAACCTTCGGGAGATCGTATGCGTCTCGGAATCTCACCCCGTCCCGTAACCCTGCGGGAACTCTGTATGAAGGGGCGACCGGGTGAATCGGAGGGTTGATATGCTTGTATGTCGCGAGGGGCGGCGGGTGAATCGCGGCGGATTGACCCGACGCCGGTAATGTCGGGTGAAGGTGACGGGAGGAGCAGGGACAGGTCGGGACGAAAGCGTTCGCGGATTTGACGAGGGGGGGAAGAGGCGTAGGGGGCCGGGGCAGGCAGCGTTCGCGGATTTGGTGAGCAGGGGGAAGAGAGTTATCCTCCAATCTTATTGACATTAAAAATGGTAAATTAGTTAATTAACTCACCCAAATTAATTAATAAAATAATTAGAATGAGAGAGAGGGAGTTAGATAGGAGAGAGAAAGAGAGTGTGCGAGAGAGAGAGAGCGCGCGCGCGGAGAGAGAAAAGAGTGCGGGAGGGAGAGGGTGAGAGAGAGAGCTGGCAGGAGAGAGAGAGAGCGCGCAGCATGGAGGAGAGAGAGCGTGAGAGAGAGAGAGTGCGCGGGCGAGAGAGCGCGGGGAGGGGGGGAAGAGAGAGAGAAACGGGGGGCCTGCGCCGCCCTCCCGGCGGCGCAGCCGCATGCGCGGTGGCGCAGCGGCTGTCCGCCCCCCGCGAGCGCGCGGCCGCGCGTGCGCGTCTAAAATTCGGGGGAGAAGGGGGGGAAGAGAGAGAGACTAAGGGGGAGCGCGGGAGAGGGAAAGAGAGAGAGAGAGCGGGCGGGAGAGCGCGGCGACGGCGGGGCGCGGCGGCGACGGCCGCAACGCGGCCGCAGCGGCGACCACGGCGGGAGGGGGAGCCGGAGAGGAGTGCGGCGGGGCGTGGCAGCCCGCGGCGGACGGCGGCGGGCCGGCGGCCCGTGGCGACGGCGGCGGCGACCACGCCGGAGGGAAGACGAAGAAGAAGGAGAAGAGGAGGGGGAGCGCGGGAGAAAGGCGGGCGCAGCACGCGCGCGGTGGCGGCAGCCGTCCGGCCCCCGCGAGTGCGCGGGCCGCGCGTACGCGGCTAAAAATCGGGGGAGAAGGGGGGAAGAGAGAGAGAGATTGAGGGGGAGCGCGGGAGAGGGAAAGAGAGAGAGAGAGCGGGCGGGAGAGCGCGGCGACGGCGGGGGCGCGGCGGCGGCCGCAACGCGATGGCGGCAGCCGCGGCGGCGGCGACCACGGCGGCGGGAGGGGAGCCGGAGAGAGGAGTGCGGCGGGGCGTGGCAGCCCGCGGCGGCGGCGGCGGGCCGGCGGCCCGTGGCGACGGCGGCGGCGACCACGCCGGAGGGAAAGACGAAGAAGAAGAAGAGGAAGAGGAGGAGGAAAAGAGGCGTAGCGGACGAGGAACCATCGCCTCACTTAAAATGTATCGAGACAGCATGGATGACCCGTTGCTTGTCGACGAAAAGGGCACTCCCGTTTCTAATAGATAATAGATTGATACTCCGACATTTGAAAATATTAATATCAATATTAATATAGTATCAAAAATGAAATTCTAACCAAACAGGGCATTAAGTATTGTTCAAAGATCTGCCACATTTAATGGGGGTTGAAGACCATTACCTGGTGTCTTGTTCTATAAATAAGGCATATCATGTCTTATCAGGGGAAATTTGGCAAAATAGAGTGTTTATCCCCATCTTTCCATATGTAAGAGGAAAGATAGATTTGACTGCTTAAAGGAGCAAATTTGGATTATATTGGCTCTTGTCATTTCACCCAGATTTGTGTATATAGTCTATTGTCTGGCAGACCTCAAACCGTGCTTGTACTGATGACCATAGTTCCTAAGGTACGATAAGATAGCTGTCACATGTCATGATTTCTGGCTTCAGCAAGTCAAGAAATCTCAAGCCAGGCTTCAATTTTCCTCTTTCTACAATAGCAAGATCCTATGAGTCACAAGAAACGAATGAGTATAGGATTTATCAGATTTTTCAACTTATAATACTAGTGGTGGACCTGACTCAACATGATCTCATTATTTTCGATTAAGCAGCCAAAAACTTAACCTCTAACATTTATCAAGGGCATTGACTAGGGAGCATGGGTCATGACCCAAGCCAGAGTTGCCTAATGATCCATGGTACATGGCCTCATTACTGCACATTGGGAACATGGGCTAGGATGTTTACATCATCTTCCTTTCAAATCATACCTCCATCTTCTATAATTCAACAGCATGTGACTTAACTCAATTTACTGCTCTCACAAGTCACACACTTTGATAATGTCAACTGACTTGAACATCAGACAATGCACACCTGGGATGTGCACCCTTTCTCTGGCAGGTTCTCACTTCTTGATTCCCGTCTTTCTCTGCGACATATATGATATTTAACAAGTGCGTATAATTATAAATATATAAGATGTGCTCAATAAAGTTGGGAATTGCTGGGATGAGTGGAATATGCACGGTAAGTATACAACAAAAAATATGTATCGGAAGCATAGAAGACAGATTAGATATTTAAGGATTTGTGATGTGTTTTTGCTTGGACACTAAGTGTAGAAGACAGATTAGAGAGGATTGACACCGGTTGGAAGCAATCAATGTCAACATTGACTTTATAATCTTCATTAATTTTTAGGATTTTCCTTACGTTTTTATTTTATGAACTTTTAGTTTGAGGGATACAAAACAAAATTGAAGTTTGAGAATTTTTTAGAGTCACATTTTGTGGAAAGTGGGGTAATTTTTTGTTTTAAAATCTTGTAGGGTTTAAAATTGGGCCATTATAAAAATCCCCTACGCTTACCCCAATGGATGAAGATGAATTGAAAACTTGAGTTTCTATCTCTTGCCTGCCCCTGCCCTTCCAGTTCCTCTGCTTCTCGACTCACCCTCCCCTCTCGTCCTCCTGGTTATTCTTTTCGAATTTTCACCCTGGGTCACCTTCTTCTTATTCTTCTTCTTCTTCTTCTTCTTCTTCTTCTTCTTCTTCCAACATTCCCATCTCCCATCTGATCGTAGCTGGTTAGGCAGACTTACCCCTGGTCTAAACCCGGCTGATGCCAATTCAACTGGTTTATGCCTGGTTCTGTCTGGTCTATCACATCAGGGTTTGGTTTAGGCCAGTCTAGCTCCAGTTCAGTTGGTTTTAGCCTGGTTCAGACTAGTTTGGGTCTGGTTCAACCTAGCTAAGGCGGTTCTAACCTGGTCCAGTCTGGTTGGGTTAATACAGCAAGTCCAGCTGACCAATTCAGCACAATTCGGTCTTCTCCAGGCTGTCTTTTCAATCAACTTGTGTGTTGCGATGTACTTTCCTGCTCCACCCTGCATCAATTTGAATGTGTAAATGGCAGAAAGAGTGGTCTGATCAAAGCTATCCAAGTTGTAAGCAGACCCAGTATCATCCACTACTTTGTCCAGTTCAACAATTGCTGCAAACATGGAGAGGCCATCTCATTTTAGAGCCAGACAAGCACCGCAACTGACTGTAGGCCTTTAGAACCTGTTTGGATAGAATACTAAAACTAATTTAGTTTATATTTTTGATGCTTAGACTAGATACAGCAGCATCTAAATTGATGTTATCAAGTATCAATACCAATATGTGGTTCGGTGTTTAATATCGCATTCAAATAGGCCCTTTACTACAGAACAGGAATGTGTCTTTTAACTGAAAAATATCATACATCAACCGACCTGTATACTACAAAAAAATCTACCTTAAACACGTTGCACTTGTGCTAGTAATCATAAGGAAACTAATGATATTTACATAAAATACCAATGTTTTTCATTTCATTTTTTTGTGCCAAACAAATAAAGATCTACTTCCAGGTTTGATGATGTTAGGTACTGATAAGTAATTTTATGGATCCCAGGGAACTGCTTGTTTGCATTCGATTTGATGAACGTGGTGGCCAATGGTCTGGTAGCTTCCCCCCTGGTTTTCTGGGTGATGTCCAAGTTAAAATGCGCAATTATGTTTCTGGTGCAATTGGCATGGTTCGAATTGAAATTCAAAATGCTGATCTTTCAATCAACGATGGAAAAATCACTGGAGCTCCCAACGGGAATTCTGGGACATACTTAATTCTCATGTCGGATGATGATTCTGGATTTATGCCTTACAGAATCGATAATTTTTCAATGGAGGTAACTAATATACTTCAAAGTTTTCTTGCTAGAATTATGTTGCTTTCAGTTTACTTGGATTTTTAGTGCATGGTGTTTTAAGTGCTACTTTTCCCAATTAATGCAATCCTTCATCACTTTTTAGTACACATGAAGCCAAGTATCGCAGAATTAGAATTGGGACCGGGATCGGTTGGTCTTAATCCGATCCGGATCAGATTGGATAGGCCCATCCCAGCCAATTATTCAGGAGAAAAACCGATCCATAATTGGTTTATATTGGTCGTTCAAAAAGCCATAAAAATACATAAAATGGCTGGGGCCGATTTTGGCCCCAAATAGGGCTGTATAAGGCCTCTGTAGTGGCCCTACACTGCCACGACATCTTCCCCACCCGATAGGTCCACGGGGTCCAGTGACTTAAACCTTACTGGTTGGGAGGAGTCACCAGACCGGTGGAGAAGATGTCGCTGCGGTGCAAGGCCGCCGTAGCATCGGCAACTCCAATTTTGGCGACCGATTTGGAAATTGACCGGTTTTCATCTTCAAGTATTGATTCCTTGACTGAGATGTCATTGCAGAACAAGCCTTTAATAGACCTATGTAGTAGATAAATGTACATAGGATTAGTTCCTTGCCATGGCTAGTTGGACCTGTGATTGGCCATACTTGATTTTTCTTGGAAGTTGTTGAGTTCTTCATTGTCCAACATATTAAGATAGCATATGACCCAATGGCGGGTCTGGCTTCATCAACTGACTTTGTTACAAGGTTGGCCTTATGGGCTCGAATTTAGTTGGGCTCCTGTAATAGGTTGTTGGGTTCCAACCCATTAGGTGTGCATGTTGTTGACAATGAAAGACCAGCATAAGCAGAAATGAGTAGCAGTCCTCTCTTTGAAATTCTTGCTTTTTTGTTGTACATATCGATTTACTATTATAGGCATTGGTGTTGATGCCATGTCCGCCTTGGTAAGTATGGGGAGCATGTGCTCCTTTGCCTTGGTGGCAGTTATGAGTGCTTCATAAGAACCCATAGATGAGTATGCGGTTGTCGGAGTTGCGAGTTCCACCTCAGGGCTATCATGTCACCAGATGAATGGGGGCAATACCTCGAATGCCATGGGAATATCGAGGTAACTCTTGATGCAGGTGGTGTTGAATTTCTCATAGTTGTCAAGGTGACAAGACACTCAAAGCGTTAAAGGGTGCTAAATTAGTTTAGGCGATAAGGTGGTTGCTTAGGTGTCACCTAGGAGGTCAGAACAGTACCAATAGATATTTATATATACGTGTATATATGTGTATACATATGTAATTAGATGTCAATATTATATATATTTATGTAGATATACAAATATCTATACATAAATACAATATCTGTATGTTATAATTGAGTATGTGTTCCTATGTGCATACATGCATATATGATTTTATTTTTGTGATGTTTGTATGTATTGATATATATTATATGGGAAAGAGCTAATTTAAGTGAGAGGGAAAATAGGGATAAGAGAGAACTTTGTAAATTTTAAGTATACAACATATACTTAGTAATCACACATTATTACCATATAAAATCTTAAGTGATAGTGAATTATGTTACATTATCATTAAATGGGTGTCCACGAATCGCATATCGACTAGCCAGTCACCCCTGAAAAAGTCTTTTTATTCAGAAATGAGACTTGGGGCACCTTGGGCACCTTTTTAGTTCTTCATAAGGCTCCCCGGTAAGTCACCATTTGAAAAAGTGTCTTGCCGCCTAGGCAATGCCTAAGCTGACACCTTGATGACTATGGAACTACTCTAAGAAGAAAAATTCAATTTCCCTTTCCATTATTTGGTCTCTAAGTATTCTATTCTAAAAAAAAAGGACAAACTAAAAGGATGTAAAGTCATATAAGAAATGTTGTGGATTTATGACTTCACTAAGTTGCTGCAACGAAAAGATGAAGGGAAGAAGATGTCTCACCATTGCATGCCATTTGTTGAATTCTCATTTAATAAAATTAGAAAAATTTTATGGAAAAAGTTTTTTTTGTTTTGGGTTTTGATTTAGTATTGATGACTATAATAATATATGGTATTTATAGAAGTACTAGCTTATTTTATGTGGTATTCATATATAGGAACACAGAGGGTTTTGTGGATCTTCTAAGTGTTAGTATGGAGATTACTCCATCACTTAGACAATCTAAATGACCTTTTTTATGAGTTGAGGTTATCTGACTTCCGATATTCTGATATCTATTTTCAAGGCATTGCTTAGGTGACAAGGCGCCACAAGGCCAATCAAGGTGAGGGGTGCCTAAGCGACCAAGGGTATTTAGGCTCATTTTAGCTAATTTAATAATAAATAATGGTAATTATGTATCAACATCACTTAATTAAGTGATTTAAAGATAAAAATAACTAGTTTTAATTGTTCATTTGATTTTAAATAAGACATTTTGATGGAATAGTAGTGAAGATTAAATAATTTTATAAATGTTTACTAATAGTCAATACAAATTAAGAAATTAGCTTATATTCAAGTTTTTTGGACTATGAAATTATGTACTTATACATTATTGATTGATTTACATTGTGTCATAGCTATTTTGTGTTTTGTCATACATATTTGTTATTTTGTCAATTTTACTATATAAAAAAGAAGTTGCCTTAACGTCTCGCCTTATCACCTAGGCACCAATACAATACTATGATGCCTTGAAAACTTTGATTCTAATGTTAATTACTTAGAGTAACTACTCGAACACCTTTAATTAACTGTCAAAACAATACATTGATTGAATGTCATTCATCCACATAAAGCACAAAGATAGGTAGACATCTTTATGGTCTCATGAGATCAGATTTTGTTTGATTTGATTTATTTTAAGTTTATGGATTTAATTTTGTGACTTGTTTAAGGTTTAGAGATCATCTTAATTGAATTCTTAAGATGTCAAGAGGTTCTTTGATTTGTTTATTTGTTCATTTTATTTGAGTTTTTTTGTGTCTTTTTTCATCTATTTGACTTAAAAAATTTGTATTGAGTTTGTTGTAATTATTAAATGTTTTTTAACATCTTTTCTTATCTATTAACTTTTTCTAAACCATCTAATTCTTTATGCTTTGTGCCTTTTATAGGGATTAATTTTGTTTTTATGTGTTTTACTATTGTCTTGTTATGGTTTACATGAATTTTGTTATTAAAATTTGTTCTTACTGATATTGCACACTTAATTTTATTTTTAAGTTTGATTCAACTTATTATGCTTTGTAACCTTTGGTAGGCATTTTTATATTATTTAATGAAATGATTTTAGTTTGATTATGTTAACATTTTGTTAATGCTTAAGTTGTTATTTGATTTATGTTTTATTTTGCTTACTTATTTAATTAAATATCATTACCCACTTAATTTTATGGTTAAGTTAGATTTAACTTGACATGTTTTGTAATATTTAGTGGTCGTTATTTATTTATTATTTTATAGAATGCATTTGATTTAATTATCTTAACATTTAATTATTGATTAAGTTATTATTTTTTTAGTTTTATTTTTTATTTTTATTTATGTTTTAAGTAATTTATGTGACTTATTTAATTTCATCTATTTCTTTAAAGGTCATGGGGATTTGATGTTACTTTATGTCAAATGAATTTGAATTCATTTCATTTTAACTGGAGTACATGATATATGAGAGTATAATAAATGAGAGGGCATTAAAACTTTGTTTTTCAATGTGTGGAATTGATTTCCATCGTGAAAGGTTTGAGTTTTTATAAGTATGAATAGGAATGACAGTTTATCAGCAAAGCGTTCACCATATACAAAAATTAATTCACCTCACTTAAAGCAACTTATTTGTATGTGAATTCTATTGTAATTTTTCAGCATAAAAACATTTGAATATTATTATTTAGTTTTTTTTTAAAAATTCATGTTTAAAATTATACTTAGTTCTGCATTTATTCATACAATCTTGATAAACATTTTAAACTCCATGAAATTTTACTAATTTTGAAATTAAGTCCTTCCATTATTCCATTGGCACATTTGCCCTTCTCCCCGCAGTATAAGAGGGATATGTGAGAGAGAGAGAGGAGAGAGAGAGAGGAGAGAGAGAGAGAAAGAAACGAAGACGATGAGAGATGAGGATAGTGATAGAGAGATGAGGGTATTTTAGTAATTTAATTTTACACTATGATCAATGGAATTAAACCGTATGGACGATAATGGAAATAAACCAATATTTCTGTGAGTTTAAAATGTTTATCAAGATTACAGGGATAAATGTGGAATTAGGTATGATTTTAGGTACAAATTTGTAAAAGAACTCTGTTATTTAGAGTTTATGATATTAATTTAGATCATACATGGCTAAGAAAATCTAATAAAAGGATTAATTGATGAAAATTTTATTTTTTATTAATTTATATTGCTGTCTTATGTATTGCTTTATTTTGAGTGTCAGCAATTAGCATCAATGAGTATTTCTACAAGCTTGAGTTTTAGCTTTTAGATAAATGCTTGATATTATTTATTGCAAGCATTTTTAATTTTAAAAGAACTAAAATATTCTTTGGACTAAGGCCTCTAATGTTTTATCTAATATAAAATTTTTAACTTTACTTTGTTGCTTGATATGAGTGTTGGTTTCTATTCAGCATAGTTGTGTTAGAGGGATGGCAAGAATCATTGAAATGTGCTTTTGTTTTTCCCATTCAAGACGAGTGAATAAGATGACGACTGGCAGTAGTGCAGACTCCATTGGAAGATACCTTTGTGCATTTAATCTGGACACATGCATGCTTGCAGGCATGTTTGAGGTGGTGGTACTGTCAAATGATGTCAAATCTGCACATTTAACTGTGGAAAGCGTGGATTGAGACCTTTCTGATAATGCCTGTATCATCTCAGTTCACAAACTTTAGTATTTGCATTTTACTGAGTAACTTATTGGTATATATATCCTCATGTCTTCTTCCTCTTTTATCTGTTATTCTTGTTATTTTTTAGAAGTACATCATTCTCAATCGTGTCAAATTTTGGTTTTGTTATCTTCCAGAAACTTGTGCTTCTTGAAATTATTACTCCTTGTTGTCTGTTCCTGTGGCTCTCTCTTGTCTTTGGTGAATATTAATAATAGAAGTTATGCCCATGAACATGAATAGGGGTCATTAAACGTTAACTTCTAAAATGTTAGAAGGAAAATGGGTAACATATTCTGTCGGTAGACTACTTTGTTGTATAAGGGGATGATAAATTATTATCTACCTCGCCTTTTCTCTATCATGATACATATTTAAAATCTGCAGAGGCTACGGATTTACCAACAGAAGTGTGATATGGCTGAAACACTTGTGCATCCATATACATCTTGCCAGTATGCATGGGATGAGCCTTGCTATCCCCATCGTCTAATTGTCGAGGTATGTCTCTTTCTCTCTTGCACTACCTACTCTCACATGCTGCAAGCAAATTTCATTTTGAGTCATTGTATTTCATTATTAGGTGCCAGGAGAGCGTAGTTTGGGATCTTTTCTCCTTGACGATGTGAAAGAGTATATGCCAGTTGTCATGCCTTCACCATCTGAGGTGTGCTTTAGCTGTGGTTGTCATGAATGTGCTTTGAACAATGTGCATGCATTAATTTAAACATCCTTTGGCTTATTTTGTGGGTTTTCTAGCAATAAATTGTTGGAACTGATGTGTTTTGATTCTTAATTTTGGACTTGCCAATCTCTTCCTTCTATTTCTACCTCTATAGTTCATCTTAGAGTTCTGAATTGCATAGTTAGCACAACACAAGAAATCACGCTTAACAGTTTGTGTTTGCTATAATTTTTGTTACTTGAAACGTGGACTTTCAACTGAATTGGTCAAGGGTAGATTATGTTGACTGTGGCCTTGTTCTGCTCTGATGTTTAGACAACCCTGTCACAATTTTGATTATAATTGATTTAAGTACTTTTTTATCTTGTGTTATAACGTCATTTATTGCATTAAACTTTAATCATTTCTGCTTTGAGTTGTTATTGGATTTTTTTGTTTATCGAGTGGCTGTTTTTTCTATTTACGGGACAGTATCTATCTTTTTTTGTTTCTGTTTTATTATTTATTTTTTGTTTATTATTTATTATGGGTTTATTTTCTATTTTCTTATCATTATCAGTTTTGATTTTTGTTTCCATTTTAGCATTTATTTTCTGTTTATTTCTTATTATCTGTTTATTTTATATTTATTAGACTGTTTATTCATTATTTTTATGTTTATTTGTGGGAATGCAATCTCTCTCCACACCTCTGAGAAACGAGATCACCAAAATTGCAATATCTATATAAATATCTTTGAACTTTAATTTTTTAAATTGTTATTTTAGTTAGATGACCCTATTAAGTTTGCTCCATATATTAACAACTATATTAGTGCATCCATCCAAGCGACTTATCTAGATATTGTTCTCTCATTTTATATTACATTACTTGATATCATCCTAGATATCATACCAATCTCTCCAAATATCAAAACAGTCTCTCTATAATGTCTTTTCTTAAAATTGGTCAAGTTAAATCCTAAATTTCTTGATGTGCCTCTTGTGGACAATGCTCACCCTCTTTGTATTCAAGTCCTATTTTCTTTTGTTAGCTTGTCGTAGTTTGAATCCTCAAGCTCAGTCCCTTCTGAAGAGATTACCATTGCTTAATACGCTCATACTTGCGCTTAGAATTAAATTTCTAAAGTCTGGTTTTCCGACATTTTCTCTGATATATCTTCTCCTTGTCCCTTCTGAGACAAAGTTGAGGTACGAGTTGGTAATCCTTGATTTATATTTTTAGATTTAGTTATTATTTATTGACATGTTTGTTTATTCCTTTTATATTTATTGCTGTTTTATTGGGCAGGTTATTATTTATTCCAATTGTTTAAGTATTTGTCTGTTTGATATTGTGGATACTTGCCTCTTACTAAGCTGCGTTCAACCTTGTTGGAATTGATTTGGGAGGTTGCTTCGGTAAAAAGTGAACATAATTTAAATTATATGACTTTTATGGTTGTGTATGATATTTTGAGTTTTTATATAATTCTAATATATATCGAATTAAAATTAACTCTTTAAATTTTGGGTAGTCATGCTTCAATCCCTTCAAGTCTCTTGACAATTGGATTCAAGTCAAATTGGGGATTAGCAACGCCCTATTGGAGCTAATCCATAATCTTATACATGTTTACCCGAAATGGAGGCTGTTACCTCTATTTCCATATCTTTTCAGCAACACAAAAAATGAAATTGATGTAGGACTGCTACGAGTGTCAAACGAAGGTTAGCAACCAATAGAAACTGCAACGTGCTAAAATTGAAGTCAAGTAGAACAATAAGTGACCAAGCATTGCCATCTCGGATCTCAGCTTCGTCTCGGGGGGTGAAAGAGAAGAGATCTCGGAGAGATCTCGAAAAAATATCGAGAGATCGGATCTTGGATTCTCAGATCAAAATGTATATATGTATGAAACATAACATAATATCTTATAAAGATAGGAGTACATCAATGAATTTATATGAAAATATATAACACATTTATATATCAACTATGTGAATGAACAATTACAAAACACTCTCAATAGAAAAAAGATGATCTTTGTGTTTCTAAAAGATTAAAACTTGTATACATTCTTATTTAAATACTAATATTGTATTAAACTTGTAGCACATATTTTATATGATAGTATAAGTGATAGTGAGATATATTAATATGTTTATATTATCATAAATGAGGGGTGCGGAGTAGTCGCGGATCGACTTGAAATAAAAATTTTTCTGGACCAGGCTACATAGGGTGAGATCTTGACGATCTCATTTCTCGACCCCCATGGCGAGACCGAGATCTCGGCGAGATCTCGACGAGATGGCATTCCATCTAAGTGACTATGCCAAATTAGAAGTGCACCCGAGAAACGGCCCCTAAGTGGGTGGACTGAAGTAGAGTGGATACAACCGAGATTAGGATGTCCTCAAACGTATCCGATCAAAGTAGTACGAAATAGATATTTGCTTGTGCACCGATAGTGAGGATAAACAATCTAGGTAGACCCACTCACTCAAACAACATGGCATACGATGTATAATAAACAAGCAAGTGCATGGACGGATTGAGAAATATTCCTCCATGTCTTGGTAGAGGAGTTGTCTACATGGTTGTTGATGTAACCTTAAAAATATCTCAAAATAGAAAAGGATTTTGATCCATGGAATGTAGGGTTGGTTCGGGGCTAGAGCGGATCATCTGACCTTGTCGGTATTTGGCTGACCGGTTTGACTTCGACTTGGTCAAACTGACCCAGTGGTGGTCGTCGGCCGAGTTGCGTGACCATGCAACCTAGTCAACCTACTAGGTCATGCCGAATCACGGCCAAAGATCGTAGGTAGCGCATAGGGATGGAGTTCCCCCACCCCTTACTCACTCTCTCTCTCTCTCATTATAAATTCTCTAAGTTTCATTTCTCTCTAGTTTAAGTTGTGTTAATTATTTTCTAGTGTTAATCAAGAAGTCATTAGTGTTAATCATTTAATTAGTGATAATCATTTAATTAATGTTGAAGTCTTATTTTTTTCGTTGTGTTGCTAATTTCATTTTTGTTTAATTGAGTTGCTAACGCCATTTTCGAAGTATTGTTTTTGGTTTCTTATGTTTTATTATTTAATGTCTTTTTCAAGCCATAAGACTTCCCGTTCAATGTGGAACAATCCTACTTGGCCTTATTGCACCTTGCTCTTAATAGAGCAAAGAAAAGTTCAATACAAGTATTGAGATAAAATTCTTTATGGCGAAATTTACCGGTTAAAGCATCATCTTGCGAGTATAAAGGGAGATGTGGCATCGTGCACACGGACTCCAACAAGGTATGATCACAATTTTGAATCCATTGACATGCTTTAAAAAAGTCAAAAGGAGATTCAAAGAGACATAAGGACAATGTGAAAAAATTGCGAAACTGGCAAGGCATTTGGCACATATATACGGTCTCTCGATACGAAGGTTTCGATGATAGTACATTATCATTAATATTTAATAATTCGTATCAATATATGTATATGACAAAAAATACTTAATTATTTTTTTCAATACAAACAGATGACTTAGTATGAGTGATGGACACAAGCCACAAGTCATTTGCTGACGAAATATCGGTGTATTAGTAGATTTGTGGGTCAAAGTTCGGGCAGTGGAAGCGGACGTGCAAACGAGATTGGATGTGCAAGTGGGAGACGATCAAACACATTAGGAGAGCAAGAAATGCATGATCTCACACGGGATAACAACCCAAAAGTATGTCACGTACATCCCGTCCTTACATGTTCGTGGCAAAAACAAACATTCGTCAGCATAACAATGAAGAATTTGAAGTTATGCAAGGAGATCGGGCGGACGACTTCGAGATGGTTCTTATATAGTAGCATATTGGTCAACGACTCAACATTGCAAAGGGGTCTTACTACGAGTCAATGATTGACACCATAGCCAACATTGGAAGGGAAGTATAGGGATCGACACCGAAAGAGATATGCAAACACATATCTTCTAATAGAGATGTAAGATATTAAACAATATGTCAAAGCATTTGAACGTATTTAGGACGAAAAAATATTTACGACGAAAGAAAACACACATTGATGACAGACAATTGAAACATGGACATGTTAGTCCCGTTTAAGTTTAACATTTCTTAATCTATGTCTTTATTATTTTTAAATTTAGATCTAATACATAATCATATTCTTAATAGGTATAATTAAGAAGGCGATGATTAACTTCTTAGTATATTGTCAAGTCGGAACCATCTTTTGAAAGTCCATGGATGCATCTGGACAAGTAAAGAATGTGAACTATCTATTTGAATTAATTGATGGATTTGTTGAAGAGATGAGAGAATCGAGTTGTACAAGTAGTGACTGACAATGTAGCTGTCAATAAAGTTGTTGAATAAATGTTGATGATCAGGAGACAAAATATATATTGGGCACCATGCTCTGTCTATTCCTTAGATTTAATGTTAGATAATATTTTCAACCTTAACTCCATTCTTAAACTAATGAAAGAGCACATGGAAGGTCGAGAGCTCGTACGGTCCAAGACAACCTAATTCGCTTCTCATCATATTTCTTTGGGGATCCTAATACAACGGAGGCATTCCCTTACCCAAATGATACTTTTACTAGGATGATTGCTAGAACTAATCCATAAAATAAGAGAGAAAAGAGGAAGGTAGAGGAGACCATAGAGAGTGGAGACTTTTGACGGATTGTAAAGAAGACACTTGATGTAATATAACCGTTAGTCAACGTCCTTAGAATAGTAGATAGAGATAAGAATGCAAATATGGGGTACTTGTACGATACACTTGAGTAGGCCAAAGAAGAAAGATCGAAGAAAGTTTCGGACTTCAACAAATGATGGGAAATCATTGATTGTCAGTAGGGAAGAACATTGTATCATCCTATGTATATAGTAGGTATGTTCTTTTTGATTCAAGTCAATTGATATATGTTAAATAAAATTCTTCTGTTTATGCTCTATATTGACAATGATATGTTTTATTGTCAATTATCAAGTCATTTTTTTTAAACATAAAATATTGTTAAAATCCAATATTCAAGTCTATTAATGAACTCCTAAACAGTATCGAAGAGGTAACTCGCAAGATGCTTGGGAATGATAATTGCTTAATTATAGTATGTAATAAGATCATTCCACTTAAGGATATCAGGGTTCAACAAACAGTTATGCTACTTAGTCCCGTGCGTATGATCCGATTATTTTTTTCCGATTTAGACAATTAACTTATTTTAATTATCTTTTAATATATAATGATATCATGCAACTAACTAGTTGATGGATCACTGCAGAGCACTGGAATATGAAGACTTGGTCGATGTTGCAATCTAAGTCCTAAGCCAAACCACGTCGGTTTCGGGTTGCTAAAGAAATTGGTCAATATTGAGTCTTATTCATACAAAGTAGAGAAATAAGCTGATATCAAAGAAACTTGAGCAATTGGTTTACTACCACTATAACATGAGATTGAAAGTGAAGTATTTGCAAAAATGAGAGAAATTGAATGAGGAACAATGGTGAAGAGAAGAAGAAAGTGAAAGATGAAGTGAGGGGGCAACAATGCAAGAACCAAAGATCGATTTGGGGGAGATATTTGACGAGCAAAATTCTTTGTAAGATTGGGTCAATGAATAAGAAAGAATGTGTGAACCAAGGTTCAACCCAGAAGATCAAGAATGGACTTAAAGAGAACTTGACAATGTTTCTCTATTTAAGGAATTTTAGATCCCTCCAATGGAAAATAGACATCAGAGGATATTTCTTTAAAGAGTAGCGACAATGGAGCAAGGAACAAAGAAAGTAGAAACACTATCAGCGGTACCATTTCTAGTGGAAGGAGATCAATTCTGAAGACGTACCCTATGCACAACTTCACAAAAGAAGAGTATTACATACACACGGTGTATGACACCAACAACAGTACAAGACAACAACATGGAGGTGAAGAAGCTAGACATATACAACAGGGTGTTGGTCCACATTACGACTATGGACACTCTACGTATGAATTCAAATTATTTCAAAACTCTTGGTATCTTACGTATCATTAAGAGAGATATGGGATGATCCAACCATTATATGAAATTTCATCGAATACTTCTGTGCACACTACGTTTGATAGCTATTGTGGATCCTTTAGATTTTATCGTAAGATGATTATACAATGTAGCAATGAGTATAATCAGTATGCACACATGTTTAATGCTTTATATTCTTCTCAAATATCATGGGGAAAGTACAAATAATATATGGAGTAACAATACAATGTAACACTTGAATGAAAAGTGAATGAAATATTTTTCTTGTTATATTTCTTAATGTTTCAAATGTTTTAGGTCTTTTTATTTTTTTGCATTTTTGAACATTTTTAAAAAATTATTTCCATTTTGGTCGGACCAGATTACAACCCGATCCAACTGGGTCTGTTTTGGGGCCAATTGACCCTAGGCCAACCCCTGACCCTCCTTTCCTAGTTTTGATCTTTCTTTAGCTTGACAACTATAAAAATAGGTGGTATTCAATAAGAATATTAGCTAATGTATGATATTTAAAATTTGTAATGAGGTTGTCGGGGTTCTTTGAAAATATTATTTTGATCTTTCCTCATCGGACTTGCGAAGTTCCGATGTTAATTATATCGAATAACCATTTGAACACCCTTGATTACCTGTGATAGTAATTCATGCTTAGAAGACATGCATCCGCACAAAAATAATCATGTGGGAGCATTGACCCCATTAACTTGCTTAGTATGCAAACCATTGCAGTTTTTTACTTAGTTTGTTTTAATTTGATTTTTTATGGATTAAGACTTGGTGCTACTTCTTTTTTTGTACCTTTGAGGTTGCTTAGGATTTAATCTGAGCTGATTACAGTACATTTAGCAATTGATTTTGTTTTGGATTTGGTTCATCTTTATTAAGACTTGATATCCTTTTGATTTGAGGATTCATTATGAATTTGGTTGATTCTTATGGTTTGGGCTTAATGTCTTTTAATGATTTGATTAAGATTTGATGTCTTCTTGATTTGGGATATTTTGTTTCTATCTGTTAAGTTTGTTATCATTTTGATCTGATATGTTTTGGAACATTTTAAGTTGAGTTGGAGACTTGGTTTGTTTTGTTTTTTAATTGGTTGTTTATTTCCGTCAATACTTGATGTCTTTCATCTTTGGAATTTATTTTGATTTTTGATTTTTTTTTAGGTTTGGCTTGATGCTCTTTCCCATTTGGGTTGTTTTGATTTTTGTCTTTCTTGGCACATTGTCTTTCCGGATTTGATGTGTTTTTTGAGTTTGAATTTAGGGTTTGATGCATTTTTCAGATTTTAGTTTTTTGTTATGAGTTTTAAGTTCCAGATTTGAAGACTTTGTGTTTGAGTTTTATTAGAATTTGAGTTGCATGAATTTATTTGTTGACGATTGAAGATTTTAATCCCGTTTTTAGTTTTTAGACTTGGGGACTTCCCGATTTCAAGATTTGGGAATTATTTATTTTGGTTTGAATTGTATGGATTTAGGTTTGATTATGGAGGATTCTAATCCCGGTTTCAGATTAGACTTCGTTTAGAATTGATCTCTTGATTTGAAATCCCGTGTTTCAGATTTGAAGTTTCTGGATCATTTAATTTTAATAGCAGGTTTGAAATTATGTTTGCCAGATTTGATGATTATTGATGACTTAATTCCCATGGTTAGGTTTGCATCCTTTCAAGTTCACAGGGCTATTAGAACTCTTTATAACATCACCATAAGTAACATTGAACATGGATGTTCTATTGCTTGACATGAATGGCATGTGTATAGGGGAAAGCATGCAAGCCATAGTTCCCAAGTTGGATTGGGGCAAAATTTCTTTAGCCTTTGATAGGCATTAGAGGATCCATCTAATATCATGCTTGACCTTTCCCTTAACTTTAGGTTATGAAAGTATAATGTGGAAGAGAGCGGATCGCCTGAGGAGGGCTCCTGAGGGAGCCCTCCTCAGGCCAGACACAGACCCACATTAAATGTGGGTCACGTCGGCTATTTAATCCACTTTCAGACCTTGATGTGACCCACATTTATTGTGGTCTTGTGTCTGGCCTGAGGGGGCTCCCTCAGGAGCCCTCCTCAGGCGATCCGCTCTCAATGTGGAATATCATGCTGCATGTTAAATTTTTTAAGCAAAGACCTCTTAGCAGTTTTTTTATTTTAGTATTTAAGATTGATGGATTGATTTATTTTTTTTTGTTCAATGGCCTTGATGGGCTTGCTGTGCTTTTCAGTTTGGGCCCCAAATGGGCGGGTTAGAGCTTTATTGGGCCTGCTGGGGGCTGGTTTGCTGATATGCACCTTTCTCTTTACCTTAATGGTGTTTTCAATTCCGTAGCATGTGCCCTTTGCCTAAATTTAGACTGATTCAAGGGGGGCTAGATGTGCGGCTGAGAATGTGCTATAAACCATATAGCAGCTTGCTGGCATGTTTGATGTACACTTTTTTATTAATTTTTCTGATTCTTCTTGTGGTTCACTTCTTCCTTCTTCGGATCTGACTGGGTGTAGCATCTTTCTTTTCTGAAAATTTCTGATTTCTTGCTTTAGGCGCAGAGAGTGAAGGGATAGGGACCCCCAGGTTCTTCTCTATTCTTCTTCTGTTTTGCCAGGATACCACACCTGATGGGGCTAGATTTTTTTTGCTGGTATTTTTTTGCTTCACCTAACCACAAGTGGCAAAGGGGTTATTCTTCTATCCATCTTCTTTCTCTGTTCTTCTTGGCAAGTCACTTGTAGGTGTATGTATCTGCTTTTTTTTCTTTTTTTTTTTGCAGTTGGCACAGCTGCAAGGATGAACAACCTCTGCTGTTTTTTTTTGGTGTCTTTTGCTTCTATTCTGGCACAGCAACAGCAGTTGTTGTCTGTTTCCTTTTGTTGTATTCCTCACCTGGTTCTGGGCACAGCGTGGGCAACAGTGGGGGTTTCACCAGATCCTCCTCCTGTTTCTCCTCCTGACCATAGCCGTAGCAGCAATGAGAGCAGATGTCTCTCTCTTCTTCACCTTCTTACCTTGGCGCAGCAACAGCAAGCAGATGGTGATATCGACTTGTTTTTATTTTGTTTCTCTTTTTCTTTTGCTTCCAGTGTAGGTACAGTAGCTAGCAAGAGGGTTGGAACCCATCTTTCTTTTTCTTCTTCTTACCTGACCAGACACAGCAGTAAGCAACTGAAACCCCTTTTTCTTCTTCCGTCTTCTTCTTACCAACTTGGGCACATCAGCATGGTAGCCAACGGTCCTCTTCTTTCATCTTGGCACAAGGAATCCCAACAGCACCAGCAATAGGGGCTGCAGGTGGGAGTCCGGATAGCAGCTGCAGCTGTGAGTCACTGGCTGGGGTGCAGCGTGCAGGGGCGGGTGTGTTTTATTCTGTTTTCTTTTTCACCTCTGGCTGCAGGTAGCACTAATAAGGCTGCAAGGTTGGTTTGCAGAGGGGATACCCTTGGGCACAGACAACAGTCAGAGGAAGATAGGCCGGACCCCTCTTCTTTCTTTCCTTGGACTGATTTCTCCTTTTCTTGCAGAGGGCGCAGGCTGCGGGTTGCTGTTTCTTACATGGGTGCAGCAGCATGACAGGACTGTTTCTTCTACATCTCTGCAGAGGGTGCATGCTGCAGGCTTTCCTCTGGCTGGTGGCTGAAAGAGAGATACCTTGGGGTATATGTGGGTTGTACAACAGGGCATCTAGGGACCTGTTTGGGGGTGGAAAACAAGGAATTTTTCTGACCAGTATTGGGCATCTGGTCATAGGAATTTGTTGACCTGCATGAGGTATGAAGATAGGCATGTCTAAAGCCATTAGATGGGTTGGATATATGTATGTTGGAGACAATGGAGATGAGAAGGATACAGGCATGTTAGAGGCCATGGAGATGAAAAGAGTATAGGTATGTTGGGGGCCGTGAAGAGTATGTGAAAGAGGGGATTTAGGGAGTGGATCAAGAAAGAGAGGGGTGTGCCCCTCCATCATCTTCTTCTTTTCTTTTTCTTCTCTTGGTGTGCTGCAGCTTAGACATGGAGAAAGGGGACTCGGTCCTCCTTTATCTTCTCTTCTTCATCTTGCTGTGCAAGATCAGTAGCAGCAGCAGCAGCAGCAGCACGTGTTGCAGCATAAGGAGGGCTTCGGCACATCCTCTCTCTTTTTTTACTTCAGGTGTGCTGCAGCAACAGCAACAGGTGGTAGAACAACAGTAGCAGCGGAGCAGATGATGCAGCCCTCTCCTCCTCTTCTCCTTTGCTCTTCTTCTTGCGCACCTCAGTCCCCCCCAAACAGATGGTGCAGCCTACTCTTTTATAGAGAGAGGGGGAGATAAAAGGGTGGAAATGCAGGAATGGTCCAAGCGACCTTTAGGATTCCTATGTTCTCTCCATTCATCAATGTCAGCTGACTTTAAGAGGAGATGAATGACCTTAAAGCTTTCTCATCCTCAGAGGGTGGCTCCTTTAAGAGGGGAGGAATAATGACTGCTTTTACATTCTCTAAGGGCAGCTCCTTTAAGAGGGGATGTATGACCCAATGTCTTCTCTTCATCCAAGGGCAGCTGGCTTTAAGAAGGGGTTTAATGACCTCAACGCCATCAATGCAGAGGTTATGGTCTCAAGGGAGTGGGAAGATGCCAATGGCAGTTCTGGTGATGGGAGATGGGCATTAATTAGCATTAAAATGGACCTGTTTTGAAATACAAATGTAGCCCGATAAATGTATAGGAGATGGCTGCAAAATTGACACTTCATAGTCCCATTTTGTAATAAAAATGCAATCCATTCAATGGGGAAAAGGTGGGCTTCGAAATTGACATTGATAGGGTCAATTCTTATTGGATATACATGGAAATGGGCTTCACTTAATGGGTTAAATCTGAGAATCGATTTTTCCTTGACAAATTGAAAATTGGATTGGATTTAATTCTAATCCAATTAGGATAATCAAAAGATAAACAAAAGTGGGATCTGTTGGGTTGTTTGCCACATTTTCTTTCTCAGAAATTTCAGATGCCAACAGTTGTCTAACCGACCAATTTTATAAAAGCCAAAGTACAACAATACTTAACCCACACCTTGTGGGGTGGTAAAAGGCTACAATCTCAGTGAACCAGTTGGCGTGGGCAGCTTGATAGTGCCCCTCAAATTTTCTTTTACCAGCTGACTTCCTTGCGGTTCTTCAGACGGTGCAGGATCTCAAGCCTTCAGCAACATGGGGTGGCTGTGACCCGGTTGGTGGTGGTGGACCATTGCCCAACTTGACTGGATTGGCCCAGTCGACAGAGTCTAGCAGAGCGGCTCGGGGTGGTTTCTGAAGGGCATGACTTGTCAGGCAGCTTCCTTGGCAGAAGCTAGGGTGCCGGCATTGTCCGCACTTAGCTTCTATAGTGCAGGGAGGGCAGGGGATGACCCTGGTTCTGTCACAACTTTCATGGCTTGGTGAAGAAGAGGAAGCTACCACAGTGCTGTAGCCCAACCCGATGCTGGTCTCCTTCCTGCGGTACAGGGTATGCCGATGGCTGGAGGGCTCAAAAGGCTTGTCTTGGTGGAGGGCGGACCCGGAGGGGAGGGGAGCAGCCTCCCAGGTTAGATATTCAGGTGCTGGAGTGGTTGCTGAGGAGGGATGGTGGTCCGACTAGTCGAAACAGTACGTGGTCAGGGACTGGAAGCTGGCCTAGGCCCTGGGCAGAGGCTTCCCCAGGAGACTCCGGAGGGGTGACGGGGAGGCTTTCAAGAGGTGGAGCATGACCTGGAGCATTGGCATGGGGGAACCGGGGGGTGGATTAAAGGGCACGTAACCGGTGGGAGGTGGATCTTGCTGATGGCTTCTGTAAAGAAGAACAGGAAGAAGGTCCAGAGGGAGAGTTGGGGGTGCAAGGGCAGCTGTCGGGAGGAGTGCTGAACTTGTCTAGGGGTGAGATGGTAGGGCCAGACAGGATGGGGGGCTTCTGGCGGTGAGAGGGGAAGAACGGGATGAAGAGGAGAGTTATCAGTATATTATCAGGTGGAGGGAATGCTTGAAGACCGGTTATTGGGGGGCTCTGGACACCGTCACCATCGTTTGTTGTACATGAACAATGTTAGCCTTATATGGCCTACGTATAATTTAAAAGAAACCCCTAAAATATGCAATGCTTATCTACTATGGGAAAATGTGACTATACCGAACCAATCATAAACCTCAAAAGTAAATCCATGTGCATATGAAATAAAATTAACTGTCGTCTATCCATAGGGTGGGTGCAGTGTGTCGACAATGCCAGTATATGTAAACCGGATCAAACCGGACTTGAGCACGGGTGTCCTGACCAGTAACAAAAGTAATAGAAAAATCAAGTTAAAGATTTCAGCATTACTCAGATCTTCCTTTTGACTTCTCTTTCTTAACTTGGTTTTGATTTTTTGACTAGCTTTCTCTTTTTTGAACCTGACTTTTCTAATGGGATTTCACCAGCATGCTTTTCTGTATCTGATGGTTGACTCTTCTATGCAGAAACCTGAGAGGAAGTTCCTTATAGCTGTTCACGCTGAAGGAGCAACTAAGGCTAGCTTACATATCTTTACACCTAGCTTAGGTTTCCTAATGAAGCCAATATTGAATGTGTTACTTTTACAGGTCCTTACCATCATTGATTCACAATATCATAGTTCAAGAACTGTAAGTAAAATGGTTTTCTACGAATTGAAAGAGGATGCAAAAGTTAATCAACAGAAAGAGAAGAATGCCAATTTTAGTGAAAGAATCGTATTGCATTTTTCTTATATTGGAATATCATTGATCAACTGTTCTCCTCAGGTACTAAGCTTTTTCATGCTTGTACTTATTGAGAACCCTTATCCTCAAGAGTGCACTACAGAAAAGCCGTTTATATATTTCCTTCTATCTGCAGGAATTGATTTTTGCATGTGCTAGGGGGACAAAGGTTATCTTCATGCAGAGTTCAGAAAAGCAAAAACTTTCTCTTCAAATATCTTCATTGCAAGTCGATAACCAACTACCTAATAGTCCATATCCCGTTATGTTATCATTCGACCAGGACTACATGTATAGGTCCCCAAAACCAAGAAATCAGAGGAATGCATTTTGGATGCGAAATGAAAGTGAAGTCCCTGATGTTTTAGTTAGTTCACATGAATCAAACTTCTATTTTTATGCAGCAAAATGGAGGACCACATCCTCATTTGTTTCCTATGAGTATATCATTCTAAGGTAATGATGTCTGCGACGTATGCCACATGTCTTTACATATGATTCACTACACGACCACTGTTTATCCTTACTAACATTGTGTGATGTTAATTTGTCTGTCCTGTATCAGAGTGGCACCATTTTCTGTTGAACTTGAAGAACAAGTTCTTCTATGTCTTCTTGATTTCCTTAGATCTCTAGCTTCAAGGTTTCAGAAAGGATTTTTGCAGAATCAACATTCTGGGCATCAAAATATATCGTGCAATCAAGGCTGCAAAGATTACACAAGAAATAATTTCCCAGAAGACTTTTCATGTCAGCTATGTTCCTTTTTGAAAATGGGATTTTTTGGAATCTATAGGTGTCCCTTACCCTCTGTGATTCCTATTGGAGCTCCATGGCAGAAGATTTGTCATCTAGCTAGGCGTCAAAAGAAGATCTATATTGAGTCATTTGATGTGGCTCCTATTAAGTTGAGTATAAGGTAAATGGTTTACGTCTGTTCTTTTTCTTGTCAGCTTGTCAACAATATTAATGAGATTGTTGGCTCATAGGAAAATGTACCCTTACCAAATTAAAGTGGAAATTAGGAGCTTTTCTTTGGACCATCCAGTTTGCCTGATGCATTTGTTGTTCATCCTTGCATGCATCGTTGCTCCAGCTTTTCCAGTAACACATGGTTGATCCGTAAGGAAGATCTTTCAGAAGCAGAGTCATTTTTTCAAGTTAGTAGCATTGTCTTTCAGGTAAAAATATACACCAGCTTAAAATGTAGCATTACTTGTTTCCCTCGTGTGAATTTATCTTTTTTTTCACTAACTTTATGGTTTCAAAGGATTATGCAATATAGAACTAACACTTATGTGATACATTAGAATCTAGTAGGAAGCAGCCTAACTGTAGTGTATCACAATAGATTGTCTTAAAGTGAATCTGAACGTGTGGATGCAGATTGACTGATCAGCGGGGAAAGAGAACAGATAGTCCTACTTGGAGAGGGAGGAAATCTTCCCCCTTCTTTTAGCCACCTGCTGTCAACAGAGAATTCTCATCATGAGTTACTAAAGGGCCCATTTGGTTACAATGTTGACCACCACTATCAATATTATTTTTGATATTTGGTACCATCAATGTTTGATGTATCTAATGGCAAATCAGCATTGGCAATGTGTTAGTTTCAATACTCTAACCATAGAGGCCCTAAGATGTCAGGTGAATTAACTGCAACATTTTACAGTAATAAGCTCGGCTTATGTATTAAGCATCAGTGGACATATGTCACTTTCCATTGATGATCATCTCCAAACTGAAATCTACAGTGCCTTCTGCTTTTGGGATTTTTTTAAAAAAATTTCATGCATTAACCCATTCAACAATTTAATGAATGAAATAAGCTAACATTTTTACATTGTATATTGACCATCAATACAAGATTGTAACTCAGGATGAAATGGAAAAGTGGGTATAGTTTTTTACAAAGACCCAAGGAGTAAAGCAGTACTAGTTATGCCAATTCATCTGTTCCTTGACCTGAGAGCCATAATCTGGAGAAAATAGTGTACTTGTCTCTAAACGTTGACTCAAAGATTATTTTGGCTTATGTATTACGCTTCTTTGTTAGGTGCAACCAGCAAGAGAATTTAAACTAATGTTGAAAAAAAATTTATCTTATAATCACTAGGGCTGTAAACAGAGCAGATACTGTGCACATACGTTTGTTTTCTTGTCTGCTCCATTTAGCTAAATGGATAATATGTATCCGGTCCAAGTCATATATGGATGCCGACCATATATTATAGTTTAGATTTACTCCAGATCCAAAGTGGATACGGATAATATCCAGTTCAAAATTTTAATTATATTTTATTTGACTAATGTGTTTAATGATATATAATATGTGGAAATAAAATTTAAAATATAAAACTTATTATATATTTATTAATGTATACTAAGTATATTGATATATAATAGAGAATATTTAGATATATTTTCAATAAAATAATTTTAAATATATAATTATATATAGTATGTACATATCATAAAAAAATTTATTCAGAGCAGATCTTAAACAGCATAGAGCACATTAACAATTATGTAATATCTGTATCCAGATTTCTGCTCCAGTAGAGATCTTGTAACTTAATATTATCTATATAAACATTCATGAATCTGGAGCAGATCTAGATTGTACAGGGATCTGTTTACCGCCTAACAATCACCTATTATGTGTTAGCTTGTGAAATTACAGTCAGTCCATTTACTCAACAAGCTATTTTTGAAAATGCTTTCTAAAAAGAAAATTTTCTACTTCTGATTTTTTTTTTGGCTAAGATTGTTACATTGCATGAGTAGTTGCCAAGACAATAAGGCGTCCAAGGTGTTAGGGTATCAAATCCATTTAGGTGACAAGGCAGTTGCTTAGGCATTGCCTAGACAGTCAAGATGGTAGAGCATTAGATGTTTATATATATATATATATATATATATATATATATATTACATATGTGTATATGCATATATATACAAAAATGTATAATTAGATGTTAATACTATATATATACATACAAACATATTTATACATAAATACAATTATATCTGTATGTTATAATTGAATGTGTGTTCTTGTGTCCATACATGTAAATATAATTTTATTTTTGTAATTATGCATGTATCGGTATATATTTTATAGGAAAGAGCTAATCTCATGTGAGAGAAAAAAGAGGGTTAAGAGAGAACTTTGTAAGTTTTAAGTATACAACACATACTTATAATCACAAATCTTAACTATATATATAATAGTATAAGTGATAGTGAAATATGTTTACACTATCATTAAATGGGCACCCACGAATGGCGTGTTGGTCGCATCAGCCCCCTTTTGGTCCCCCCCCCCTCTTCCAATAGGGCATCCTGAAAAGTGCCTTGCCACCTAGGGGCTGCCTAGGCGGATGCCTTGACAACTATGATTGTGTGTTACTGGTCAGTCTTCACTTTGTTTGGCAGAATGCATCTTGTTTGTCTGGTGAAATTCTTAAATCTCACTCTGACTTTGTTAGAGCGAGAATTAAGCTGATGTGCATGGCTACGTGTTCACCAAGAACTCCCTCAAATTTTGAAATATTCAATCTCTTACAGTATAGGCTTTATCAATCATCTATTATGGGAAAATGTATCCTTGTCATCTAAAGAAACATATGAAATGGCTAAGGATGGAATATTAGAATTTTTTTGTGATGAAATTCCCTAGTGCCTTTTTCTATACCAGGCTACCAGCCAAGGGTTATTTCTTTTTTTTAATTTTGAATAGGTAAAAATTAAAGTCCTTTGATTTGTGTTGAAAATTTTTACGTATCAGTCATCATAATTGTCTGTCTAAATATACCTCTAGAAATTTCTTGAAATCGTGTGTTTCTGAAAAGTAAGTACCTCTATCAAAAGAAATCCCAAAACAACATTATTCAGATTTTTTAAAAATCACAAAAATGTCAGTTCTTTCTAGAGAGATAAACAAGGGTGTAAGAGAGAAGAGAGGGATAGTATAGGCATATTTGTCATAAAAATTTAAAACAAGTTTTACTAACGTTATTTTAAGGTTTTCATGTGGCAGGGACTTTTCACCGACAAAAAATTTAAGTGACTTACTAGGATTTCAATTTTTATGAGAACATGTTTGAAAACAGGAATGATTATAATGACTAATATTCAAAAATCCCTTTAAGTTGAAATTGCACATCAAGTTTACTCTTTTTGACTGGCCTTCCATTATCAGTTGCTTTGATATTTTCTTTGCCTTCTATAATGGAAGAAATTAAGAAACATTTTCAGGACCCCCCCCCCACCCTTCTCAATGACATAGGGTGGGTTAAACTTACATAACAGGACGAACTTTTGCTTGGCCAGGTGAACAAGCATTATTCATTGCAAGTCCTTTCTTGCCTTGGCCCTAAACAGATGCAATTAAAGCTCCTCCATTAAATAACCAAAAAGTGTTACTGAAGACAACAAATAACAATAGGGACTGGAAATGACCGCTCATTATAACATGGATTTGCTTAAAACTTATTACTAATGTTATTGTTTGTATTGTTTCTTCTTTTTTATTCTTTCTGCAGAGAATCCTGATGTCCCTTGTGGACGTTGAAGGTGTACCATTTCACTTAAAGGAGCTTAATCTAACACATCTCATGGCTAGTCAAGAATCAATCCAGGAGATAGTCACAAAGCATTATGCAAAGCAACTTCTTCATGAAATATACAAGGTAATATTAAGAATTCCCTGTTTGTTGAATTATATCATTGCATTTTTATGTAATTTGCAAGGCCAGCTGATGCCAGTTCTGCGGATATCAAGCAATATGGAATAATGCAACAAGGAAACAACATACCCTAGATTAGTTGTGGGAGAGAGAGATGGAAAGTCAGGCGTAAGCTCTTGGGCACTGGTTCTTGAGTTTCTGCTGGCATTAACCTGACACTGAGGTTGAGATGCTTAGGGCTGTTCACAGTGAGCTAGTATCATCTTAAATAAGCTAATCCAAGGCCATCCGGATGCTGCTGTGTTGGATATAATCTTATTGATCTTGATCTTAGGTCCAATTTAACAGTCTGTGATTGGGCTCTCACAAACGAGGGCCTCATACCCTACACGAGATTTTCCATCTCAAATTCAATCCTTTCATTAATTTCATGATGTCAAGTACGTACAAGGGGGTTGCCCTTTATACAAAGACATTTTTTACATAAAGGCCCAATGAATTCCACTTCTTACAAAAGTACTGTAATCTTTTCAAAATAATCCAAATCTTAACTTAGAGCTTGCTAAAATTGTCAAGATGTCTATTTCTTAAATATTAACTAAAATAAGGGAAAATTACCAAAATAAGATTCTAAGGTGCTACTAGATATAAGCAGGCATCAATTATCCTCAAGTTGTCAAATGACCAGGTCCTATTCATACTCCTATTCAAACTTT